>OV656811.1:10677500-13177500 GCA_927399485.1 Calamotropha paludella
GTCCTCCCACCGCGCCGCGCCGACTCTGCACGCTCCACGCTAACCGCATCATGGTGAGTCATTGCTGAGTGCGAAAACTATTCATAATGTGACGACCTTTACGCGTTGAAACGAAAAAAAAGAAATTGATTAAATACTTAACTGATGCTTATAGCTTAAGCAACAGAGAACAGTAATCTCCTTATCACTATCTCCGAGCATAATACGCAAAATTGTTAACCTAATTATATGAACAATGATTTGAAAAAATTGTGGAAGTTCACGTTTAAGTACTGAAAGTCAGAACCGTTTCACTAATTTTTTTAACAGATATCGCACGACTTTCAGGTGATGGACAACCGCATGAACGAAGAGAATGACCATGAACACAACTCTTCGATATTTGTAACAAATTTTCAAAATGCTGAAACCGTAAATTATTCTCTTGTTTTGATAAAGGGGTTTATCACAAGAGGTAACTCTAATAACCAAGAAAAATTGACATGTACCATTTCATATGATGGAATCAAATATAAATCCCATTGGAGTGTCTATAATGGAGAATTCAAAGTGATTGTTGAATTGAGAAAAGGTCATAATGCGGTTGAATTGAAATATGTGGAACAGAGAAAATTATTATCACTAGAATACAGTCCTCGCAACACAAACCTTAGAGTTACCCCTGTTTACATAGTTTGTCAAGGTCATGATGGATGTTTTCAAAGCCCTCCTGAAGTCGATTGCTCTGTGGAGAGCGCCTGTTCTAGAATTGCATTAGGGGCAAAGCTAATTCAAAGTATAACAGCCGAAAAGCTTTTTGAGAGTGGTATAGGAAGAAAAACATTCCAATTAGAACACGAAGTGAATCAAAAAAAACCTGAATGTATAATCTTTCGAAGTAGTTTAAATGTTAACAAAGCGAGAAAAATGAAACAGGCTGAATTGTGGACACATTTTGGCAGAGAACTAATGCTATCTGAATTAGGAAGTAATGAAAGAAAATTTTTGGGTTTTATATCTTGCACTCGTTTCAAAGGCACAGACATTGACAAACCCATGACACACGATGAAATTGTTTCTCTAACTGAAGCATATGCAGCTTTAGGCGGTGGCGGTCTTGCTCTATTTGGAACTGCATGTTTATACACATGGCCTACAACAGTTGATGAAATCATCCCCAAGTTTATGGACTCGACGCCCGTCAATACACGGCGCTTTATGGATGACAGTGGGTATCGCAGCACACTAGGTGGATGTTTTGCAACTTCATTAGGATCTGTATTTCATGAGCTTGGTCATACTTTTGATTTAGGACATACTAAAGACGGCATCATGGGAAGAGGATTTGATAATATAGATCGCGTGTTTATTGTAGGCGAAAGGAAATCCTCATTAGTTAAAGACAATATGAATAACTTTAGCGGAAAACCGGTTCAACATTCAACTGTTTCACTTCAACGTAATATCAGTGTTACAATGAACGTAGCTGAACCTCTCAGAGTATTGGGACCAAGAAGTAAAACTACACTGGGAAATTTTGCTTCAATGTCGAAGTCTGACATCATAAGAAGAAGTCCAAATGTTACTCCTATAACAAGACCATCAAGTGTGTATTCAAATATAACAAATAAGTTTTCAGATTCAAAGAAAAATATAAATCGCGTGAATGGCAATGATCCTATTTACTGGACCAGAAACTGCGCAGTTCTTTTGTCTTACCACAGATGGTTCAACAATGAATATGGAAGAGAGAGACAAGCAATAACAAGGTATTTAAAATTTGACAAAAATAAAATGATGATAATATCAACTGCTGGTATAAGGATTGTCGAGGTACGCGATGAATCAAATGGAATGGTTATAGATTCATATGAATTCACTAATCTTTTACCAGAGAAAAGGTTTTTAGTACCTTTTACATTTTCTCCAAAAAGTAAAATTTTGACTATCGTTGTAGAAGATGATTTAGGAAATGTGTTAAAGCAAACCTTTTCTTACTGAATTCTAATAATAAGAATCTAAAACAGACATTAGATTGACAATAAAGTGAGAGAAAAACGGAAAGTATTAATATCGCTTCACAGAAAGCTATTGTATAATAAATAGGAAATCCTAGACATTGCCTACTTATTGAGATGAAAGTTTCCAAATATTTTTATTAAATGTAACGTAAGGAGTTCAGTTAAAATATGATGTATATAATTTTATGATAAGATATATGTAATTTCATGATATCTAAATATTGCAATGCAATAAATATTACACATAATTGGAGGATATTTTTATGGAAGTATTGAATAAACGTATGGCAACTCTAAATTTGACAGTAGTAAATGACAAAAAAAGATTTGATGAATTTGTCGAACAAAGTTTGAATTCTTATCATAATTCACCGAGCTTATCATCATAAACGAGAACAATGTAAGTGTCAAGTTTAAATCTCTAATTTTGGGCGTTTTTACGAAATGGCTAGTACGAGTGACAAAAATGTTTTTTTTCATAGCCTGAAAGAATTTCCTACCGTAATAAACGGAAGAATAAATCTTGTAAATTTTTTAGCAGCCGCGGATGATTTAGTATTATTAGTTGGTATGTAATTTTGTTATGTAGGTACTAATGTTTATATAAAAAATCTCCACTAAACACCTGGGTCAAAACATTGTTTTACAGACCGCCTGGGGAATGTATTTGCTCCTGTAAAATATGACATGCAAGGAAATATCGATGTAAGTTATTATAAACAGCTAAAATTATTTTATATTTAGTTATATAACACACATGGTTTACATTTTAGAAAATAAAGAAATTCTATGTTTTTGACGAATCAACTTGTTTACTAGAAGTAATGCTTGATGAAATCACTAATGATAAATTTAGTGGAGCTGAAGGTGTATTATGGCTTAACAGGTGAGAAAATATTTCAAAACATTTATTTACAGTTATCAAATAATATGCAACAGGAGCCATAAATGATCATTTTTAGAAGTGACTGATAGTGTAAATTTCTTGTATCATTCTATGACTAATAAGTCATCCTTGAAATCTTTTATCAGTATTTGTTAATGCAGTGCTCAATCAATAAATCTCAATCATAAATGAGTAATATGTACTTTAATTAAATATAAAGATACTATAAGGGAAAGAAATAGTGGTCTACAAATAACGAAACATCGTAAATAGTCATATAAAAACAGTGGATATTGTATTTGCAGTGTTATTTTTATTAAATGTTTGAAGATATATATAAACACCAAAATCATTGCATTACTTAATCAATTTTCAGAGCGATATTGTTTTTCGAGTTAATATTTCAAGATATTTTGAAATGCCTTCAAGCTAATAACTATGATGTAAATTTAACAAAAATATACATAGCAGCTTATGAGGGTTCAGTTAAAAAGTATCATAACTGGATAACACAACAAATGTTTGCAGTAAGTTGACAATTATTAAACATTGAATACAGTCATGGCAGGTCAACCTACCCAAAAATGTTAAATGTCTTTATAAATATAGAATTCAACATGCAAGAAAAATTTAATTTTTAGATAGGTTGAATACCTGAAGACTGCACAATGTTCAAATGTTATAAATATTTCATAACTATGCATAAGTGTGTTTTATGAAAATTGAGGCTTGTATATATAATGTTGATGTCATTTCAGCTTATCTGCAAACTGTCACCTACATTCAATCAAATAATGAAGTCACTTGAAACAGAAAATGATTTGAAAGGATTTGAATTAAAATTAGCAAGTTTTATTGACAAAATGCATTTAATCAGATGTGGAATTGATAATTTTTTTTTGGAACATAACTTATTTCAATAGCCAAAACACTTAATTTAGATAAGTTTTGCAGAAATTATAATTTTAATAATGTGTATATTAATTCCAAGCTACTGTCCTCGTCCAGAATATGTGAATTTGTTTAAATCATAGGACACATTTCTAATAAAACCCATTATTGGAAAGTAACATAATTAGAAAACAAGTCTCTTTTTGTATAAAAACTAAGTACAAAAATTATCAAGTGCAGCTAATGTGGTTTATGCAATCAACGAATCTTGAGTTAAGTTTGTATTTATTACATAATAAGAACAATATGTTTCAGTTTTTGAATATCTAGTGCCTTGAAGAATAGTGGACATCAGAGTAGTACTATCAATTTTAACAACCCACTACAAAGCTGTACTATAGTTACGTATTTTACAAAAGTATTATATTTGATACAGACACAAAATTTCAAAATCTGATAAAATACTTTAAGTAAGAAAATATGTTTTGCTTTAATAATGCTATGTTGTGAAATTATTTATTTAACTATTAAAATTAATCAACATGTCTGCAATGTAGGTATTAAAAAGTTTAACTTGTGAATAAGCAATGTAATATTTATTTATTAATTTCACATTAATGTACCATTGAGGTTGTTAAACAACACAATAAAGTAAAAGGAATATAAGTATATATTTGCGTTTCAATCATGTACACTATTTACATGTTGTTTGTTAGAGAGCTTTCACTTCCTTTATTAACAATCAAATAAGTTCTTGATATACCCTCCTGAATAAATCAAACGATTTTGTTAATTTACAATAATTGACACATCTTATCATGCTTAATTGTGTGTCAAGAACAGGGGGGGTCGACTTTGTATGGGTGAAGATAAATACCTACTTGGGAAAAAATTGACCAATTACAGACGATTTATTTTTGGTACAGGTAACATCGTATAGCATTTTTTTTTTAAATAGAGCAACATGTTTTTAAGTCAATAGATGTCATTGATGAAAATCAATATGGCGATTATTATTGTTGTTAAGAGTAGCCGGCATTTCTTTCAGCCTCTTTTTCAATGGTATAAACTGTAAACATAAAATACAATTACTCGTGTTATGTATACGTACGTACGACGTACGAATTGAGGTGTAATTCGAGACAGTGACTCTTATTTGTGTTGTGAACATGAGCGAAAACTTCCGTAAATGTTTTAAGTGTGGCAGATCTCCAGCTAAGGAAAACATTAAATTGTTTCGATTTCGGAAGCCTGGAGTAAAAAACCTGTTGCGGTACGTATAAGTTCTTAATGATTTTACTTATAATATCAGATTATTATCTACGAAACATATTTGATATTGTTTGTATACCTACGGTACGTGTAAATTTTCAATGACTTTACTAACGGATTTTACATACCATACCACATCATCACTGATTAAACCTACATATTTTATATTATTTGTATAGCTAGACAGCGAAATAACTTCTACGTTTATTATAATTGAGTCCGATGTGAGCTACAATGTGTTAATAATAATAATTCCCTTTCCTGTCTATCCTATTGATCTATTTTTCACCCCCTAAGCATCATATCTGTCCTCTAATTTCTTGCCCCCACTCAAAACCCCTCTACCCCTGTATGTATGGAATGGCATACACGGGAAGGAGCTTTGAAACACTCACCAAATACTATCATGGCTAACAGCCACTGCGAATCAAGTAAATCCTTAATTTGCCCTATTAAAAACATTAACTTATCTAACAACTGAGAAAGATAAAAAAAAAAAATGTGTTAATAATACCAAAATGATCTTCATTACTACACCACATGTGATTACTCAATACAACCTGTCATTAAAAAACTACTTTATTATTTTCAGGTGCAAATTGTGGGCCAAATACATGTTCCCAGAGAACTCTTTTGAGTCAGTGGCATTTCAAAAAAAAATATTTAGTGAGCACAGAATGCTGTGTCAGTACCATTTTGAGCTTTCTGATTTTACTGATTCCACCATGAAGAAATTAACAAGAAATTCATTCCCGCATGATGTAAGAGTTGATTCATTTTTTTTTGTAAAATTGTATCTCAAAAAAATCTATAGTCAATATATGTAAATTAATAACAATAAATGAATTTGGTATAATATACACTTTCAATAATGTTAAATAAGAAATATAAATAAATTGAATATATACGAGTATTCATTTAATTGTTATTGTATTTCAGGATAAAGATGTTTCAGTAAACCCACTAAATGTTCAAAGTTCCTTCGAGCAGATTTTTGTTCCAGCACCAACAAATTTGGAACCTCAACCTGGTCCTTCACAAAGAACACCATTTAGAGAAATCACAAATAAGCAACTGCCATCATGTGCCTCAACATCTCAATGCTCTATTACAGAGAAAATGGAACCCCAGAAAGAAAATCAACTTTATACAAAATGTACCAAGTACATGAAAAGATTGTGCCAGCTGCGCCATACAATTAAAAAGTTGAAGCATAAAGCTGTACTAAATGTACTTAGTGATGACAACTCTGTCAAAAAATTATCAAAAAAAATAACTCCAACTTTTGCTTTGTTATTACAAGCACAAATTAGGAATTTAAAAAAAAAAAGGTTGTGGTCACAGATGGACAAAGGAAGAAAAAATTGTGGCACTTCGTCTGTACAAGAGGTCTCCTACTTGTTATAGACTATTAAGGAGAATGTTTAATTTACCTTCTCCAGGCACCTTAAAACTTTTATTAAATAGAGTCCCTTATAGTGTGGGAGTCAATAAACCAGTTATGAATGTATTAAATAGGTTTACAAATACTTTACATCCATCAGACAATGAATTCATTTTAATGTTCGATGAAATGTCTTTAAAAAACATTTTGAATATGACCTTAGACAAGATCTTATTGAAGGGTTCCAAGACCATGGAAATCAAGGTAGATCCCAAAATGTTGCATCATATGCCTTAGTCTTTATGATTGCTGGGATCAGAAAGTCTGTAAAACAGCCTATTGCTCACTATTTATCTAGTGGGTTTTCAACAGCTGATAGGCTTGCTGTGCTAATTAAAGAGGTAAATTATATTTTCTTGTTTATTAACAATAGAACTTAATAATACAATAGAAATAAACATTTTTTCTTAACCATTGTTTAATATATTTCAAAAAATAGTAGCCGCCCACGTCTTTGTCTGCGTAAAATTTAGTTTTTTGAGAATCCCACAAGAACCTTATGTTTCTCTGTGATAAAAAATCCATTCAGTAGTTTTTGCATGATTGAATAACAAACTTTCACATTTACAATATTTAAATAAGTATGATTTTGAATTCTGTCAATTTCACAGGTGCATAGTGTAATTTTTGATTGTATCTTTAAAACCGTCTTTGATGGATTTCAGGTCTTACAAAATCGCTTCCAAGCAGGATTAAATATCAGGGCAACTGTCTGTGATATGGATGGAGTAAATAGGAGAGCTCTCACAATTTTGGGAGCGAGTGTGCAGAGGCCAATAATTAATTTTAATAATAAAGAAATTATTGCTCTTTTTGATGTCCCGCACTTATTAAAGTGCTTTAGAAATTTATTTTTAAAGTACGATATAGAGTGTGTAGCAGATATTACGTCACAAAATAAAACAGGGAGAGGTAAGATATTTTGAATTTGTAATATACATACATTAAAAAACTTAACATTGCTCATATCTTGTCATCTCCTACATTGGCTAGTGCTTTTTTCAATAAAAACTTCTTTCATTGTAAACTGTTTGGCAAAAATTGCACCCAGCTAGAGTTAAACAGGATGCTGGATTGCAACAGATTTTTGCTTTTTACTTTTGTATTCTTATTATAAAAATAGTAATTTGTAACTAAAATACTGTTAGATATTAGTGTTATTTAATATTAATATAAAGTATTTATCTGTCTATTGAATGAAATCAAATCCAATGTAAATGATAAAGACAAAGTGGAAATAAAGTTAAATCTTTTACAGGTACTGCAAAGTGGTCACACATAAATCAGTTTTTTGAAGTAGACAACAAAAATCCTAACTTTGTTTTCGCTCCTAGCTTGACAAAGGAGCATTTAGACCCTAACACCCAGCAAAAAATGAAAGTGAAGCTTGCTGCTCAAGTATTCAGTCATACTGTAGCAGCGGGAATTTTTGCCAAAATAACTGATAGTAAGTAAATATTTGAAATATTTATAATTGATATTTGTGATAGTTAAACATATAAGTAAATGTATAATGGGAGTATTAAAAAAACATAAATGTTTTAATACTTAATCATACACAGTTGCATACCTGACTTTGTCTACAAATATGATATGGATTCTCTATACAAAGTTCTGAAATCATAGGGTGCTATACAGTGTTTCAAAAACCCTATATCTATTCAGTGAAAGTTAATTCCTGAGTATCTTTGATAACAAGTTTTTTCAGTTATATATTTTAATGTATAACAGTAAAAGAGTGATGACGTAAATTTTAACAAAAAAAATTTTTGCCATTAATTGCCTCTTAAAGTTTTATTGTTTTGGTTAATTTATTTATATTTTTTCCAGGGACCCTATCTATGGAAGCTCTAGTAACTGCAAATTTGCTATCAAATATGGATAAATTGTTTGACGCGTTAAATAGTGACTCTGCTGATTTGCGGCGGGGGAAACCATGCTCTACCAATATGACAAAAAGCACACCGCATCTTAAACTGTTTACTCACATGCGTAATTTTTTCAATGATCTGAAGTTCATTGGCAGTATTAGAAGACCACCATCACAGGAGGGCTGGATATGGACTATAAACGCCGTCGAGCTAATTTTTAAAACTTTGACGAGACATAGCAATATAAGGTCTCTCGCCACACGGCGTTTACAACAAGACCCTTTGGAAAACCTATTTGGCTGTATAAGAGGAAATTGTGGGTCAAATAGAAATCCAACTAGTAGACAGTTTGTGGCTGGACTTAAAACAGCTATTGTTACGCGTATGGCAAATGTTGGGACAACAGGAAACTGTGAAAGTGATAATAATTCTATTATAAATAATTTAAGTACATTGTTATCAATTTCAAAACCAACACATATACCTGAATGTACTGTTAGTACTGAAGTAACAAATGATGACATCAGTGCTAATATTGATGAAGACACTGCTGAAGTTCAGGCTTGTGCATATGTGTGTGGGTTTTTGCTCAAACGTCGAACGATTGAGTGCAGTCAATGCAAATTAATGTTTTTTGCACAAAAAATTGAAAAGTATCATTTATTTGTTGAGAGCAAAGAGTACAGTGAATTTAAAAATAATTTAATGTATGCTTCCAAAGAAATGATTACTTGTGTGGAACACTGCGCTACAGCAGTAAATAAATATTTAGGTGAGAAAGGACACCAAAATAATTTAAAGCAAAACATTACACAATATATTGAAGACGGTCAATTTTGATTTTATGAATGTATGCCCTATTCACAAAATAGATAATGTTAAAAATATAATTGACAGTGTATTTGCTATATGTATAAAAAGATTTTGCATTTTAAAGAACCGGCAATTTAAAGATCAAGCATCTGCATCAGCCTTAAAAAGCAAAATAAACATTTTATTACATAAATAACTCCTTGACAACAAGTTGAATTGGGTGAGCCACATCGAAAATAAAACTAGGAAGGCCTGTATAGCTTTTTACCAGTGTAAGTGTCTAATTGGTAAAAAATGGGGTCTCAATCCAAAAGCAACATTTTGGCTGTATACTTCAGTTATCAGACCATCCTTAACCTATGGTTCAGTTGTATGGTGACCCAGAACACAGCTGGCCACAGTAAAAACGAAACTTCAAAGCCTGCAACGCCTAGCAAGCATTGCAGCAACTGGAAGTATGAGAACCACTCCATCAGGCGCCCTTGAATATCTGCTGAATCTAAAACCCCTACATCTTGCCATTCAAGACGAGGCACAGGCAGCCGCACTTAGATTAAGAGCAAGCGGACTATGGAAACAAAACATACTAACACCACACTCAACTGTTCTAAAGGAAATCTTAAAAGAAACCCCACTCTATGAGGCACCTATGGACAGTATTCAGTGTCATCATGTTTTCGATCAAAGATACAATATCCAACTTACAGCAGAAAAAGAAGACACTCTGGCATAAGCGAAGTAAGGATATTATATTATTATCACTTTCACAGAGGGCTCCAAAACCACACAGGGCACTGGAGCTGGTGTCTTCTCAAATGACCTACACATCAAAATCTCGACCACCTTAAATAAACTCAATACTATATTCCAAGCAGAATGTATAGGTATCACCAAAGCAGCACAGGCGGTTGCAACCAGAGATGTCAGAGATCATAATATCAAAATCGTCTCCGACAGTGCATCCATACTTCAAGCTCTGCAAAGCAACACCATAACTACATAAATAACCAAAATTGGAAAAACCACTGACAAAATATTGAAAACATAGTACCCATTTTGTATATTGCAAGCTGAAAAAAGAGAATATTTTTTGATTTTTTACTAACATGTGCAATATTTCTTGTAAATGATTATAAATATTATAGTGTAAGGGTAAATTTAATTTTGAACCTAATAAATTGACCATCTTCAGTAAAATAGGTAATTTATATTGATAAGTGATAACATTTTTTAATAATTTAAAAGTGTTTTCTTGTCATACATCTACACACCATTTATTAAATACCTTAGTCAAAGTAGGCACTACTTACACACTAATAGCTCAACATATCACTTAATAGAGCTTGTATTAATGTATATTTCCTACTTTGTAATGTTGAGATGTGTAGTATCATAATTTGCTATTAAATTGTTAAACAAAACGAGGCAATACAAAATAGGAATTTCTTATATCACTACTATACGGTTACAAAATGATAACTAGCGATACTTTTATTCTTAGTCAACTGCCGGCTTATACCTTTGTACCTAAAATGCATTTATATATATTTTCATGCAAATTAATAAATGGTCATCAATGAATATATGTTTAGTTTTATTTTACACAGTTACTAAATGAAGTTTTCGTCAGAATAGAAAGTATATCCCATATAGGTATGGTTCATGGAAAGATTAGAACTTGCATGGGATATATTCTTAATTCTGCAACCAGTTAAAAATCTTTAATAAGCTTATGTTACAAATCTTTAATAAGTTAAATATTATATTAACTATAATATATGTTTTTGGTTGCAGAATTGAAAATATATATTCCATGCAAGTTCTAATCTTTCGATGAACCATACCTATATGAGATATACTTTCTATAATAAATAACCCACAATCTAAATTTTATTCAAAATTTCCCGCCGTTTTGTTGGTATGGGAAATTTCCTAGATGGCGCATCAATTAAGCTTGACGTTTTTTTCTATGTAGTCTTCGTTCTTCTCGCTAGAGTAAATGTATACTATGGTCAAGAACATTTAATTGATGACAAAAATTTCAAGGAAGTATAATTTTCTCAACCATTTTTTAAGTAGATGCTTTTAGCGATGGCTGAAGCCTGTTTAAGTGCTCGAAAACTAAACACTACTTCAAATACAGTAAGTGCCCATAAAATTCCATGTAAAATTACTTCAGTGGGTGTACTCAGGAGATATGGGTTGAATAGGAAAAAACTTATAAGGGGCATTTGCATCAGAGTAGTAAGCATCAGAAACCCAGCTAGTTCAGGCACCTGGAATGATAAATTAAACTTTATTAGTTTTCCACATTACATTTAGCTATTAAAGTTCAAATGTTAGAAGGATTTAAATTTTGTCGGTCTAATCTGTTGATAGAGTAAAAATATTCAGACTATTACCATTATTATTTAGGTGCACATTTCATATCACTTGTAAGTATTAAAACTAGAAGAAAAGTACAAATGAGATTTTCTTAATTTAGATTGATTATTTAACCTTTTAACTTCATTTCAATTATCGAGTACCTATTGCCCGGCACAGTGAATCAAATAAAACTACAATTTAGGATGTGTACTCAATTTTAACAAGGTGGATAGGGTTTCGTTATAATAATGATATAAGCATTTGAGAGTGTGGTTAACTAACAACTAGGTAATTACTTCTTATCCTACAAAAAAAAAACATGCATTTTGTAAGCTAGTAAAACACAAAATCTTTAAAGATTTGTATTATTTCATTAATTAATGCCAATCACAATCACTTTGCTCACAATATCAATAAAATCAGTCTAGAGGTAAACCTTGCCATTTTTATTTTTCATTGGTGTACCATTTGTGCGCAATATAAGTGTAAGATTTGTGCATACTACAGTACACAGTACAGTACAGCGCAAATCTTTTTGAGTCCTATGTACGTAGTCACAAGTATGAAAACAAGATCAAAAATATTTGCATGAGCTCAAAATACAGGTAGGTAATAAGTTCTTAAGCATATTCATCTATATATGTAGTACTTATATCTATATAATATGTTATACTTGCAACCCTAAATCTATGCTTGCAACAGTTAACAATAAACATAAAACAAAAATATATTTGTTTCAAACACTTTGCCCCATACTACAAGACTTATAAATTGTTATAATTATAGTTGATTTTATTATGAAATGTGACTTAATAATCGAAACTGATTTTTCATAAACCTGACATTCTATAATATGCAAAATTCAGATTTAAATACCTACTGATTCTCGGTAGTTTTTAAAAATGTAACAAGATAATTTTTTATTCTTATATGCCAAGTTTTAGTAAATTTTAAACGGTAACTCTCCGACTTTCAGTGCTACCTTAAAGTCATGTTGCAAAATATTTTATTTACATATTAAAAGGGAGAGAAATTTTTAAGTACTTCAATAAGATTTGCTGGTCAGTGTCGGAGGGCCCCTGAAATCTGAGACCTGGTGCAGAGCACCGTCTAATCTTTCAGTAGCTAGGCCACTGTCTGTAAGTCTTGAAAATGGGACTTATCAGGTCATAATATTTATTCAACAAGTAAGGCCATAATATGTAAAACTCGATAAATAATAGTTATTTAGTTAAATGACTTCAAAAATCTATTTTTTATAACTGTAATACTCACTCGACATGATAAGTTTCCATATTGACCAAAGTAAAGTCTTGCCGATTCTATTATAATCAACAGTGTGAATACTGTCAAAGATAAATATTTGGTCAGATGTCCAAGAATATTAAGCTAAAAACCAAAATGAGGTTGAATCGTTAGGTGTTCAAATAATTTGTAAACTATAATACGTTTACTATAACTACCTTTATATACAGGAAAAACGAAATTACTGGTATCCATACAAAAAAGATACACACATTAAAATATAAGCACTTTTGCAACAAAAGCGTATTACGATATTTCATTTTAATATTCGTAACTATTACGATGTTCTTGAGGTAATTGTTTCCTAATTACACAGGTGGAACATTTTTCTTTTAGTACAATGTTGTAAGTACTAACTGTACCATTATTGTACAAAAATATTATTGTTTTGGTATCCTATATAGTCATAGCTAGACTTTTTGTCAAGCTTCGCCAAAGGCAAAGGGTAGGTAATTTACCCATACAGGCAAGCCGTAAATCACCTTATTTATACAATGGTTACAGCCGTTTCAGATGATAAATGAAATATCCTCCCTTCACTTGGTTTTAGTAAAGTTGTGAAAATGTCTCCATGGTTGTCTTGAAACATATTCTATAATGAATATCAATATCAGCATTGAAGCTGAGATCGAAAAAAATATTTATGGTTCAGTCATAGTAACACATCATAAAAGGTATACGTCGCGGCACGAAACTCTAGCGCTGACGGTTATTGCGCAGAAGTAAAAAATAAAATGTCTTGGGGGGATTAAAGGGTAAGGACACAAATAAAACAAACCACAAAAGTTATACAGGCGGGAAATGTGAAATTAAATAGTATAATTAATAACTTAGGGAAAATTCAAAAAAGGACAGCTAAGTCTACAAAAACGTCCATAGCAATGGTAAGGAAAATCTCCACTGAAGACAATAGTTCCGATTTAATATCAGTATTTAGAACACCAGACAAAAACACTCCAGATCATAACCGGTCACAGATATTGATAACTTCGATCAAAGAGCAATAAAAAGGTGCATATATAACTTTCAGATGACATGTAATGAACTTCCCACCGTCGAAAAGCTGAAGAAGAAGCTAGAGGAAGATATAAATTTCAAAGGCTCAGAACGAAGTCGTCGACGAATAATTAAGAGTTAAGGGTTTCGATGGAAAAATACTAAAAACAACCAAAAACTGCTGATTGAAACTTCAAATATACGTTTGTAACGTATGAATAATTACGCAAAATAAAACAATATCGCCAAGAGCATCCTTTCAAGCAGCAAATTTAGGTAGTGCCTAGTGTAGGCTCCAGTTTTTTACAAGCACAATAACTGTCTGATTTTGATTTTATTTTTTTATTACATACCAACCTACCTATTTTTGAGAACATAAATAAATTTTAATTTGACAACAGAGCTCTGGCACACTTGAACATTAACTAACCAACCTATATTTATTAAAGTAATATTTGCGTGTGTGACAGTATAGTACCCAAATACAGCTAACCTCCACATTTTGTTCACCGCTAAACTTACTATTTGACATTACATTAAAATAAGGTAATTAACATTATTTCTCTATTATTAATTCAGTACCTAATTAAACTACTAATTTGTATTGCGAGCGCGACAGTACCCATGCGCAGCTATCCCCTCCACGTTTTCTTCAGCACTAGAGTTACGTGCTGCTGGTTATAGACGACAATTATTAACATTTTTCAACTAATATACGATTACTTCGACTTCTTGTATCAATACGCGTGAATGTTCACGACCACTTAATGGTTGACAATCCAACACTACTCCACTAACATAAGATTTGACCATAAAGAAAGGGTACAAAGTCAATAAAACCTCGTCTTCAGTGGCCAACGATTTTGATATCCACTTACCGTACATAATACGAAAATCAGCATAAAGACTTGTCAAATAATAGCAACCGTAGAGTCTTCTTCTTCTTCTTCTTTTGGTAAGTGGCTTGTTTTGTGCCTTCACAATTCCGCCAATGTCACGTGAGTAGCCTTTACACGTAAGGGAATGTTCTGCATTAAATTATAATAAAGATTTTATGTAAGCTCTTAGCACAGGTTTACCTAAAACAAATATATAACAGCACTGGACATCACAAAGCATCACATATAAGAAATTTAGTAAAATCCCAAAATTCGGCAGTTAAATGAGGCGGGGTTATCAGGCTAGTTCATAGTATCATCATAAAGACATCAGCAGACATAAGACAATCAGCATAAAGACTTGTCAAATAATAGCAACCGTAGAGTCAGTGACTACCAAAGATAGCGACCAGCGATGATGTCAATTTAGTGAGCAACCGAAGATACATGACAGTTCACAGCTAAAGTGATTTTTACTTTGTGAAATGAGATACGTAATAGCTCTGGCTCTCAGTCTGTATGGGCTCTGCACCCTTTGCCTTTCCTTATGAGAAACCTTATAAAAAATAATACTGTTTTACTGTTGAATTCTCAGAACAATAACTAAAGCTATAGAAGGAGCGCTAAAATAAAAACTGTATAACAGCTCTCGTATTCACTTAAAGTAATCTAACATACATGGGTAAGAGCGAAATAGACAACAATTGTAAGGTTTTATTTTCACGTCATTGTCACAAACTCTCAAAGTACAAATGTCAAATGGTTGTAATTTGGTTGTATATTATACTAGCAAATTAAAAGTACGTCTTTGATGAACGTTGTTTCTGAAGTGATACCAAATTCAATGCGGTCGTACTACAGTGGCCGAACAGCTTTGTGAGCGGCTAGCGTGAAATTTTACTATTTTGCAAGGAAGTTCGTGATAAAATAACAGGAAAGTGTGCATAAAGACGCTTCAGACATCTGAGAGTCCGCGTCCAGGATGGCTTGTGTTGTTCTAGACTGCAAGTCTCATACATCACGAAAAGAAAATACGGATGAGGTGTTATCATTTCATCGGTGAGTTTTGTTTCTAAATTCTCATATTTTGACAATATAAAAACGGTATATTCAGAAAATTGTAATAAATTAATATTACAAATAGATTTCTCCATGAGTTTTGGTTTAAATTGTCTTATTTTCATGCCTTTTGTTTTGTATATGATAGTATGATAGTGATGTGTTTTTTGTTATCGATGTCAACATTATTTGGTTTATACTTTTTGCTTTAGTTTTCCCAAAGATGAACCGATTAGAACTGAATGGATACGCTGTATATCAAGGAACAATTGGACACCGAAAGCGCACAGTCACATTTGTTCGAAACATTTTAGACTGCAGTCATTTCAGTCACATGAAAACATTAAATTTCGGCGGCTGAAAGCAAATGCTATACCCACATTACATTTACAGAACATGAAATTGCTCCTTTTTTATTCCAAACATTATCTTAGTCTTGATTTGTCATATAATTATTTCGATCTTACCAATAAATATTCAGATTGTTAATTAACAATGTGGCAGCGTGTATCCCAAATAATTATGATAGCTTATTTACAATAATATTTTTGTGTTTCAGAAACCACTATCGCATTCAGAAGGAATTATGAACCACCAAGTAAACGCCCCAAATCTATGACCACAGTTGAAACAAATACTGATTCCGATATATCTGAACTAATATCTAATTTACAGAAAATGGCACCCGTTTTTAATCGGTAGAAGACATAAAGGAGAATTCGCGGCGAGAACTGAAGTCAATTCCGGAAACAGCGTTTAAAAAATGTTATGTTGATTAGATTATTCGTTGGCGTAAGTGTTTCGTTTCTGAATGAGCATACTTTGAAGTTGATGAAATAAATTTGGATGAATAAGAAACATTTTGTATATTATTGATCTTTTCCCGATACTTTCTCGACAGAGTGGTATATAAAAATAGGTAAACAATAAGTAAATATGTAAAAAATAATAGTTTGTTAATTTAATTTAAATAATCGATTAATTTTCTTTTTTTTTCCTCTTTTTTAATATATACCTATAAAAAATATAATTTTAAATGCAGTGTTCACCAATGTACTAGAGCTAGAGGTCTAACTTAAAATATAAACATGTAGCCTAATAGGATATACCTATACAAGGTGCAATTTTTTAACTGTACCTACCTGGTTTCTCTAGATACACGCAAATTCTGATAAATAAATTGGTACGGGTCAAAAATTCTACACATGAATACTGCATTATAAAATGTTCATATTGAAGATTCTACACGTGTTTATTATGACACATTACCGTCCGTTCTCGTGTCATTGACATACCAACAGCATAAGAAAAATGTTAAGTAGGTTTTTGATTTTATTTTTATCGATAGTAATATCGATGCCATTGCATCACTGACGTAAGGGAAACTAGTGACGACCTTGTAAATTACGAAACAAAATCTGTATACTTATTTATTTCTTACACTTTTGCAACTGTATAAGTAAAAATAGTACGAACTAACGTATTGTGTTGTTATTTTAGCGCGGCTTCTATAGCTTTAGTTATTGTTCTGAGGTTGAATTGAGAAGGCAGACAGACTATGGACAACAGAAACATATACAAAAAAATTTTTTTTGCTCTTTTTAAATCTCCTGTATTATTAATTGGTGACCATATGTAAAAGCTTTATTCATGCAAAAAATCAAAGGTCTTTGACTTTATTTTCAGGTGGCGCATTGAGATAATAGTTTAAAAAAAACTAATATTTTTACTTATAAGCCTACCCTCAAAAAAGAGTTATTCTTACATTCTTCGCTTACAAATATATTGTTTTTAACTTCGTCTAAGTGTGATCTCGTCTAATAGTATTTTCTTATGAAACTTTAATATATGGTTTTAAAATAATGCCAACGTTAAGTAAATTTTCATAAAAAATGCCTAAAACGCGTAAAGATTTCCGGTGTCCTATATTTGGTGATCCATTCTAATTCAGTGATAACATGTTACCTACATATTGTGATGTGATTAAACACTACTTATAGATTAGAAACGAATTGTTGGAGTTGAATAATGGAAAGGACCCTTCAATCAAAGACTTATGTAAAATGATTGCTTCCTATATTGAAGCAATCTGGAGTAAAGCATCTATCCCTACAATTACCCATCAACGAGTCGTCTCTAGGCTGATTTTATATTATCAAAAGTACAAGAATGTGAAAAAAATACGTAATGACTCCAAAAAGCAGATATTCTACGATGACTCAATAAATAAGTTGTTTGATATCGCAACATGTAAATGTGTATCCCGAGAACTATGCAAATGTGTGACTAAAGTACCCGTTGCTTAGAAAAACTTCTTAAAAGATCAACGAAATGAGCGCAAAATGTATATTGGTTCTGTAGATAAGGTGACAACTCAATCTATGCAACGTCGTGAAATTAGGAAGCGAAAATATGAAGAGTTTGCTGCAAAATGTAACTTCACTCCAAGTACATCATCATCTGCCCCAGCCAGTTTGGACGTCTGACAGTTCGTCTAACTCTTCTACATCAGATGAGGACGATGAATTTCGTACTGCAGAATTATTATCTAATCCATCCCTTAAAAAAACTCAACAGATGACAGATAAGCTGAAAAATCTTGCTACAACGTGCGATAGAACTGGAGTTTCTGATCGATCTGCAGCATTAATTGTAAATGCTGCGTTACTTGACTTTAATGTTATCAGTACTAAGGATTCATCAAAAGTAGTAGATTGAAGCAAAATCCGCAGAGAACGGCAGAAGATTCGTGAAGAATTGCAATCTATAGAAAAACACGAACCTTTAACAGCTATTTATTTTGATGGTCGTAAGGACAAAACTTTGACTATAACTAAGGCTAATAATATATCCCAAAGGAAGATTGTAGTTGAAGAACATATCTCAATCATATCAGAACCTTATTTTGAATACATCGGTCATCTTTCTATTGATTCGGGTAAAGCGGGTGATATTGAGAAAAATATTGTCGGCTTTCTTGAAAACAAATATGAATTTCGTTCTTCTTTGGTGGCAATTGGATGCGATGGTACTGCTGTTAATACTGGTCGGAAAAATGGAGTCATTGTTTTATCTGCTAACGTCTGAAGCGCCCTTAGCAATGGTTTGTGTGCTTGTTTCATGCAAATGAATTACTACTTCGTCATTTGTTCTCCAGTCTCGACGGTAAAACTACAGGCCCCAATACTTTTTCTGGGAGGTTAGGAAAACAACTTGATAAGTGTCTTGACTTAAAAATAGAAACATTCAAAGTCATCTCCACCGAATGGCCGGATCGGAAATATAGCGACTCGGAAATTACTACAAAAATTGCATCTGGAGGTAAATTGTTTGATATAGAGAAGAATGAGAAATACCCTTGCCACACTCAAGCAGTCGAAAGGTGTGTCAAACTTGTAACTGAGGCTTCGGCGTCTGTTTGTGGACCCGATTCTAGAGATAGTTTCATTCGTACTAGAATTAAATCCAGGCAAAAAATACCTATTTTTGACACCAAATCTCAGTATTTCCGTCTAAAAAAAGACACTGGGACTACTGATACTGAACATTAAAATGTTATTTTTATGGTTATTTAATATAGTTATTCATTGTACTAGTAGTTTTAAGTATTAATTCAGTAAAATATAGAGTATTATTGTCAGAAATAAATGTTTATTTGTAACTCTTTTTTTTTTATTATTTTTCTACCTTCATACCTTATGCGCCACCTTAAGATATTGAGTTAGAACGATGGTATTTTGCATGAACATTTCCATTATGATGGATCACTGTTTGAGAAACCAGGAAATATAAAATTCAGAAAAAAAAATTTTCACTCCACCCTATTACACATGTTCCCAATTTTGACTTAATTCCTTACATAAGAAATTAATTCAAAGAAAAGTGGCAGAAATATTTGAGAGCATCCCTGCAAGAAAAAGGTAAGAGGTTTGCGATTATTCAGAACGGTATGCAAAGTTCTTGGTTTGAAAAGGATTTAGCCACAGCCAAGATATTTCTTACAACATTAAGCCGACTCAGAATGGGTCATTGCTCATTCAAAGAACACCTCTCCAGACTCAAGTTGGTTACCTCTACTGGACGTGATTTTTGTCACTTAAGCAATCAATCTTTGGACCATATATTTTTAAATTCAAAGAAACATACTAATCAAAATTAAGGCCAATTTGCTACGAAAATCTAATACCGCGCGAAGATATGAGAAAGAGAAGCGCGTTATTATAATATAACAAAAACTTATTTGGCATTACATTTTTGCTATAGTATGGTGCAATGCAACACAGTGTTGACTTTTTTTCTAAATGGAAAACGCTCAATATAATCAAGGCTGAATGGACTCTAGATGCCTTTGCCCTCCTTTTAAGAAGGGAGAATTAAATAAAAATAAATATTACTGTGAAATTGAATTGTCAATATTTGAAATACGTAACCTAAAAAAATCCAAGATTGCATTTTTAAAACCTGAATTATTTTTTTTTTCATTTAATTGAATAAAAAATGCAGTACTTGAATCCCTTACGGTTATCGGCAGGTAAAAACTTATGCTTAACTAACCGCTATTACATGTACAGAATAGAGGAGAGAGATCGACGAAACATTTAATACTAAATTTTATTAATTACAGGCTTATTGCGCCCTGATGGTGTTAGTGTAATTATAAGCGCCAGTATAAAGTATTTTCCACCTCCTAAAAATTATGACCGTAAGTTAAATTTATTTAATTTATCAAATGGTATATTTTTAATTATTTTGATTTTGAGTTTCCAGTATTTATATAAGAGGGTGGTGATACTGGTGATCAACACTTAAAAGTTAAATAAACTTTTTTCCAATAGTAAATAGGTAAGCGCTTGACCGTTATCTCGTCTGATGGTAAGCAATAATGCGATCTAGGATGTGCCAAGGAGCTCCATATTATCGGTGATCAATCAGCACAGATAAAGTTTGAGAAATAGGAGTCAAGTCAAAAGGACTCCTTCCAGAAGAGATAAGACACACCTTAGGTTTTAAGGGATTGAACCTTACCAGATTGGCATCGCCTCAATTAGAGACAGCTTGCAGAAATATGTGGTACATGAGGCCTGTGTTACATTATAGGCTATATTTTCATGGATTAACCAAATTGACTGGTGATCTTTTCTGGACTTGTGGCCAAGACTATCATAAATAATAAACAACTATTTTTTTTTTTATTGCTGAAAGTTGGCAAACAAGCAAACTGCCCATCTGATGGTAAGTGGTAACAGTCACCTATAATACATGTGGCTCTTGTTAGATTCGCAGCAAAACTGCAACCCCCACACGAACCACAGTGTACGTTGCCAACTTGTGACACAAGATGTAAAGTCACTGTACCCAGTAATTTCACTGCCATATCTTACCCTTCAAACCGGAACACAGCAATGCAAGCACTGCTGCTTTGCGGCAGAAATAGGTAAGACGGAGGTACCTAAGCAGACGACCCTGGTACAGAGTCTCCCTCCAGTAAAGTATTTTTTGAAGTGTTGCAAAATTAGTGTCTCAATGTAATGATTTTACGTTTTTAGGGATGTGTTACACCTCGGCCGCCTCTGGCCTGCTTTGGGCGGGGCAACCGCGCCGCCTGTGATGGCGCCCGGGAACTTGTTCCTGGGTTGATCATCACGGGCGCGGGAGTCTCGTCCCTTGTGGGTCGGTGTCGGTCGAGTGGTGTGGCAGTTCCTTCCCCCACCAAAAGGGGGCCCGCGGTTGTCGGGGCGGGAGACCGGCAGCTGCATTGCACTTGGCCCTCAGGCGTGCGGGGTGTTCAGGGTGTCACGGCTCACCCCGTTGCTCTGTCCCTCACGGAGCATGGGCGACGTCCGCCCAAGAGGCGGACCCACACTGGTCCGGGTCGCGGCCGAATCCGGTAAGGGGCCACACGACCCCCACCAATGTGTATTGGGACGCCGCAGTTTTTAGTGGGTAGGCCTCCAAGCCTTTACCGGGCACTAGGCCGGGTAGAAGCATCGAGGAGAGTCCCACATATCCTTCGTGTTCTCCCGGCACTAGGGAATGCCTAATGCCATTTTCTGCAAAAACAAAAAAAAGGGATGTATTATTATTGTTACAAGTGCGGGTAAAACGATATTTTTTTGTCTCTAGCCAACATCTATGAGGCCTTATTGTTTATGGTCAATAAATATTTAACTTATCTTTACTTATACACTCGAGAGTCCGTGGTAAACGCTAAGGATACACGGTGTTTTTCTTTCATAAGTCAGAGTACTTCCGGGAGTACACGGGCATACCCGGGTTCCGATTTATATTTAGATTTATAATTTTTATATACTTTATGCATTTTCAATGCGATCTTATAAGATAAATTATTAAAATAGAAAAATACTAGAAAAATATCGACTCGGGTCACAAGTGAATCTCAGGCGGGAATCGAACCCGCAACCTTTGGAAATCCGGTCCAATGCTCTCCCAATTGAGCTACCGAGCCTTGCGAACACTCGTCGAAACTTTCTAGTACCTTCCTGATTTTACGCTGTAGGCCAGCGTTGTTTCATCAATGAGAGGAACATTCTCTCGTATTCGAAAGAAACATTTTTACAAATGTTTGGTCAATCGATTAAGATGAAACAGCCAAGTTAGATTTATAATTTTTATATATTTTTATGCATTTTCAATGCGATCTTATAAGATAAATTATGATAATAGAAAAATACTAGAAAAATATCGACTCGGGTCACAAGTGAATCTCAGGCGGGAATCGAACCCGCAACCTTTGGAAATCCGGTCCAATGCTCTCCCAATTGAGCTACCGAGCCTTGCGAACACTCGTCGAAACTTTCTAGTACCTTCCTGATTTTACGCTGTAGGCCAGAAAGTTTCGACGAGTGTTCGCAAGGCTCGGTAGCTCAATTGGGAGAGCATTGGACCGGATTTCCAAAGGTTGCGGGTTCGATTCCCGCCTGAGATTCACTTGTGACCCGAGTCGATATTTTTCTAGTATTTTTCTATTATAATAATTTATCTTATAAGATCGCATTGAAAATGCATAAAAATATATAAAAATTATAAATCTAGCATGGCTGTTTCAACTTAATCGATTGACCAAACATTTGTAAAAATGTTTCTTTCGAATACGAGAGGATGTTCCTCTCATTGATGAAACAACGCTGGCCTACAGCGTAAAATCAGGAAGGTACTAGAAAGTTTCGACGAGTGTTCGCAAGGCTCGGTAGCTCAATTGGGAGAGCATTGGACCGGATTTCCAAAGGTTGTGGGTTCGATTCCCGCCTGAGATTCACTTGTGACCCGAGTCGATATTTTTCTAGTATTTTTCTATAATAATAATTAATCTTATATTTAGATATTTTTTATTCATCACTGATGAAACCTACCCTAAATAATGAACGAAAAATACCAAAATGCATGTGGAAACAATGGCGCATCCGAAACTTTTGTATGGGGACTGTTATCGTGTTAAGCAGGTCATTAATACGAAGCAGGAAAAGTATTGCAGAGAGTACGGAACCTCAAGAGACCTGCATTGACAGCCAAATAGTCTGATGAGCTACCATCAATTACAACTCGTATCGACCGATCCCTCGGGTAGTCCGATATCTAGACACATAAACTAGTGGGAAGTCCATATGACAGAAGCTTATTAATAAAGCTTTCATTCCACACCCTATCAAAAGCCTTCAAGAAATTAACAGAGACGGCAAGCCCGTGACCATGCCTCGAGAGCATCGAAATGGTTTGCTCCAAATGTAAGTAGTATAAGCTATCAGATCTCCAGTAGACCGGTTTCGGCGAAACCCATATGTCGGTCACTAAATAGATCATTTTCTTCTAGATACGACAGGAGCATATGGTTCAGAACACGTTCCACTATCTTACAGAGAATGGGCGTGACCAAGATGGGCCTGTAATTGACAAGGTCTACACAACTGCCCTATATAGTCACAGGTTGCATGTTGGCCAGTTTCCAGGATTTTGGTACTTGTTCTTTAGCCATAGACAAATGATATAGGCATGTTAATATTGGAGTTAACTCAGGAGCGCAAGTCCTAAGTCCAACTGGCTTTATTCACACCCAGGTCACGCAATGTTCTTACTTTGGTTTCTACAATTATAAATATCTTTTATTACGTCATTTTCAATATTTGTACTTAACTAAAGATTTAATTTAAAAAAAATAAAAATACACCTAATAATGCGTCGAGCGTACGACGACGCGGGCGCTGAGATGAACTTTGAATGGATAGGACTAGAAGGAAGCATAAGACCAATGTAAAAGGAAATTAAAAAGCTTATCAACAATGTAAATATACAAACATGGTATAGTCTATACAAGGAGTCCCAGAAAGGGTATACCAGCGGACGTCAGGTGATAGAAGACACCAATATGTATTGATTTAACCCCCATGTATGTTAGCGAAATCGAATAGTTTACGAGTTATTTATTATCTAACGAATTTTGTCCTGATTGAGAATCCAGAAAAACGCGTAACTATGGAACGGTTAGTGTTAGTCATATTTTTTTTTATTGGAGTAGTATAATTATGTACCTTTCTAAAATAGTGCCATTTTAATGTTAGTATAAAACAGTTTGGATATAAAAAATCTTTTTTTAAAAACTTTCTTATTTTGTTAACTTATACCTCTGCAAATTTCATAGATTTACTTCAACATCTTTAAATTAAAATGTCAAATGAAATAGAACGAGACCTAAACCTTTAAATTTCTTCCAAAATCTTACTTAGGACTTTTTTTTAAAACTTAAGAATAAAACAACGTAAAATAAGCTTAATAATCATTTATTACTTTATTTTTACATCAGATTTTCAAAATGACAATCATTAGCACCAATACATAAATGATATCTGTAGGGTCTTCAGACTTTACAAACAATGAAACAAGATAATAAAAGACTGACTGTATCTTAAAAGGTTTACCGGGTTCTCATACATTTAATTGTTAGCCCGTTTGCGTTGTGTCCCGAGGCCGAAGTGAGCCCGCGCGGCTAAGGCCAGGGTTCGGGTCCAATCGGCGGCGACTGTCGGAGATAGACGAGCGCGTCTCTCGCGCGCCTACTATATATTTCCAAAAAAATACTCTTTAAATTACGTTTAAAGAGTAAGCAAACTATTCGTCAAAACCATTGTTGGTTTTGACGAATAATTTGCTGTGACTCATTTAATTTTCTTAATTCTTCTACGGTCGTAAAATCTTAATGGTACACCAATTCTTTAGGTATAATGACCCCAAATAAAAAGTATGGGGTTCAGGTCCGGCGATCTCGTTGACCAAGTTTATCGGGCCTCCCCGGCCAATCTATCTATTAGGGACATTCTCATTTAGGTGATTTCTCACTATTCTTGAGTACATAGTGGCACAGTGCTCCGTCACATTGAAAATATAATGTCGGCGTACTAAACTCTATTGTTTGAAGATTAAATTGAAAATTGATTGATTGAGCAAATTTGCTAGTTTTGGAAGCTATGATGTGCTGATCGACGGTATTTAGAATTATATAGTGTTACAGGGATGTTTCCCTGAGAATTCAAAATGTACACATGTCTATACTATAGATATTAGGTATATCCATGTCATAAATTGAAATTGTAATCAAAACGACTTTCTATTCTCACTCGATCAGCAAATCGGTTAATTTGTATTTTTGTATGGCGAGTCCAGTTTTTTTATGATTTTCATTTATTGACATTAAAGTGATTGAATGTGCTGGGTGCCCTTTAGGATCGAGGCGTCCGTGTACAACGCGAACCCTGCATAATAGATAAAGAAGCCTCTTAATAAATCTGGATTTTTCTTTGCGTTTATTGTCATTTATTGTGATCTGTGTCATTTTGAACATGATTTTTGCACAAAAACACATTTGCAAGTTATGTAAAATTGATTTACTCAAAGACAGCACATCTCCAGCAGACGGGATTTAAAAGAGGTAAAATAAGAGAGCGTAAAATAAGAAAGGTACTAGAAAATTTGGATGAGTGTTCACAAGGCTCGGTAGCTCAATTGGGAGAGCATTGGACCGGATTTCCAAAGGTTGCGGGTTCGATTCCCGCCTGAGAATTTACTTGTGACCCGAGTCGATTTTTTCTAGTATTTTTCTATTATAATAATTTATCTTATAAGATCGCATTGAAAATGCATAAAAAATATATAAAACTAAAAATTTAAAAGAGGTGTTAAATCTACGTACTCTATAGTAAGATGACTCGTTTTTAAACTACCCTGGATTTTTTTGTTGAAAAACGGTTACTGTGATTTTTAATATATTTCTATTACTTCTTTGCAGATATTGAAATACCAGAACGTCAAAGACTGAGAGTATATGATAAGGTACCTCAGTATCCACCTAATTTGAGACCACCTAAGATGCAAAAACGTCTTCGATATATGAGAGGCCCAGAAACCCTTCACACTACTTTACAGTTAAAACAATATGGAGTTGTAGTAAGTAATATAATTATACTTTGTCCAATGTAGGATGATTCTTTTGACAGTTGACACCTATATAGAGGGTATAAAGTTGCTATTGCAATGTCAAGCCAAACATAAGGAAACAAACGCAACCTTAGTACGTAGCAATAAGGAAGTGACACCTGTCAAAAGTATCATCCTACAATGGACAAAGTGTAATATAACTATCAAAATGGAACTCACTGTCCTAGCTGTAAAATGTCAGGAAAAGTGTTCGTCTTTTTTGGAGTAAAAATTGTGTACTTATATGTTTTTATTATTAATTTCTAGGCTACTGGTGGGGGCCGTATGAAATATGAGCATTTTGAAATGGCCCGCTTAGTTGTTGCTAGAAAATTAGACCAAAAAAGAATGTTTGCAATTTGGAGAATTGACCCACCCTGGCAGCCTGTGACAAAAAAAGGGCAAGGGCAACGAATGGGTGGGGGTAAAGGTGCCATTGACCATTATGTAACTCCTATTAAATCTGGCAGAGTGATACTAGAAGTTGGAGGAAAATGTGAATATGCTGAGGTATGAAAGCATTAGACAAATTATGATTTTTGTTTAAAAAAAAGATAAATATTGTAAGATGTGCAATAATAAATTTATTTCAAACATATAAAGGCTTTTTGCATTTATATATACTATTTCGTCTTGTGACCTATTAAACAATTTTTTTTTTAGGTTTACCAAATGTTAAAAATTGTAGCAGAAAGGCTGCCCTTTAAAGCAGAAGCTGTATCACAGAATATTATGGAGAAAAAAGCTGCAACTGCAAAATGGGAGGAAGAAAACAATCAGAATCCTTACACATTAAAATATATTTTTCAAAATAATATGGGCGGTTGTCATAGATTCCTTTCACCATTTGATCACCGTTGGTATGGCAAATATTTGTAAACATAAGATTAATGGAGCAATAAATTAAGATATGACTTAAGATTTTTTTCATTATTTCCTAATCTGTTTGCTGCGATTGACAGAATGCATTTTAATTTGTTAGAGACTATTTAACAGTGTAGTCTTACCGTGCAATGCATAAATATTTCGTAATGTCTAAAATTGTCATAGTACATATTAGCAAATGTTTAAAGATCTTTTATTCTAGGGCCTTTTAAAAAATAAAATGTCATTTTAGATATTGTTATTATTTTTATCTATAAATTAATGTCATTTAATGACAATCTCCGTGGTCGAGTGTCAGAGAGAGTGTCAGAGTCAAATGCTTTAAGACTTTAGCTTCTTGCGTTCAGATCAATTAATGTATGTGATGTTGTCTAATATTTATATTTATTTATTGCAATCTTTAATACAAGTGTCTACAAAATATAAAAGGCTCGGTAGCTCAATTGGAAGAGCATTGGACCGGACTTCCAAAGGTTTTCGGTTCGATTCCCGCCTGAGAATTCACTTGTGAGCCGAGTCGATTCTTTCTAGTACCTATTATATTAATATTATAAGATAGAATTGAAAAAATGCATACATGAATGTCACCTAAACCTAAATACAACAGGGGCATATAGGTACTGAGATAACTATCCAATGGATCAAAGGCCATAGTGAATCACGAGGTAAAGAGGCAGCTAACCACTTGGCACGGAGGGCATCTGACACGGTGCCAATCGGCCCAGAACCTATCATCCCCATTCCAATCAGCTGGTTCAATAACAGGTCCGTGAACACACATTAAAACTGCATCAGCTTCAGTGGAACTCTATGGAGATGTGTAGACAAGCTAAACTCCTACTGCCGCGGGTAGATGCTCGAGTCTCCAGATCCTTTCTACAGCTAAGTAGACCGGAACTACGCCTGGTAACAGGCGCCATTACTGGTCATGACAATTTTAACAGACATCTCTTTTACTTAAGTATCACCGGCAGCCCTCTATGCAGAGGACGCATGGAAGCGGAAGAAACAGCCACTACTCCATGTGAATGAGTTTACTACTACCGGGTGAAGCGTCTCGGCTCGCTGGGCAGTCTCCGGGAAGCTTTAACCAAAGTGATGGCGCTTGGAGCGTTCGTGGCAGAGCTGGGATGGCAGGAATAAACAAGCAAACATCTTCCAGACACAAAATAGGCAGTTAAAGTCGTCGAGTTGCGGATACCGCCCATATTGAATGAAAAAGAAGAAGAATGTGAATTATCGTTATAGATACATACTAGTGATGTAACGAATATTCGCATTCGCGAATATTCGCATAGTTTTGCATATTCGCATTCACATTCGCATTCGCAAAACTCTGCGAATGTTTTGCGAATATGAATATTAGAAAAAAACAATTTGAAGATAATAGTATGTTCATAAAATCAAAATCCATTCATTTCTCATGTTTTTTAATGCAAGAAAAATTTAATTACCCCCGTAAATACATTATTAGTCTTAACTTTGCATCTAGCTCGTTCAGCATCGCAAAGTGTGAAATAATTCCATATTTCACTAGGATTTGATTTACTCATGTTAATAAATCACTATTGAAACTCTAATTTCAAAATTCACTTGTTTTGTTTACGAAAAGACCGGCGCGAGCGGAATGATACTTCAGTCGGATGAGTTCATTCATATCAACTCGGCAATCCGAACGAGACAGCCACCATGCCATAGACAATTGGCGCCAATTTTGAACAAACACTAAATATTCGCATTCGCATTCGCGAATATCGGTACCAGATATTCGCATTCGCAGCTGCATTCGCGAATGTTCAAAAAATGACATTCGTGACATCACTAGTACATACCTATTAGTCATTGGTGTGTAGCAGGAATCAAATACTTCGATAGTTATATCTATTAGAAGTCATATATTTAATTGTTCCTCTATGATAGAGAGATTACGTTTTGTGTTAGAATGTTCGTTGTGTACATAACAACTATGCATAGTTAGAAGTTGTGTAAGTATAAGAGGAAATGATTAGTTAATTTATACCCATTAAGCGACTAAGATCCCTACCGCAGTTTACAGAAGAGCTCATCAGCTCTTCTGTAATCTTGAAACGGCTGAATCGATTTCGATAAAACAAGTCTAAGAACCACCGTATTCAAATAAAATAAACCGCATCCAAATAGGTATAAGAGCTACGGTGCCACAGCAGATACGCAGACATACACCATGTAGCAGTTAAATTTATAACAGCAACCTTTTTGCGTCGGGTGTTAAAGATATATAGGCTTCTTACGTGTAACACAATATCCTAGTTACTAATATTATAATTGTGAATGTAAGTTTGTTTGTTATGCTTTCACGCAAAAACTACTGAACCGATCGTAATGAAACTTCGTACATATATTCTTGGAGGTATTAAAAGTAACATAGGATACTTTTTATTGAAAAAAATAAATAAAAAATGCGAGCGAAGCCGCGGGTAAAAGCTAGTGATCCATAAATTAAACAACAAAAATCTTTTATAATTGTTTATTACATTTGACATTTTATGAAAGGATTTTCGTGACAAGCCTCAGTTGCATACATGTATATAAACCTTGTAGCAATAATTGTTTTAAACTCCTTTCTCGTTATAATTACGGTAAAAACTCAACAAAAACAAATGTTACAGTAACAAATACTACAGCGTAGAGTACTTATTTCTTGTGACTCGACCCTATCCTAACGTCAAAAGCCAAACAACACGCTATCATATTTTAAAGAGTATTTATTACAGTTCCTAGTTCAAGTGGTTACAGTATAAGATCTTAGCTGCATATTTAGGCAACCGATCATCACCGTTCAACTGTGTGCTAAATATTTTTCATTTCGCCAGACAATATGTACCGCTCTATTCAGAATCACATTAATACACGAGTACAAGATTAAAACATTTACTATTAGTGTACAACTGTAACAGACATGAAACATCTCGTATAGTACGGTGTGCAATTCTACTCTGTTCATATAATAATAAGCATCTCTACCACATTTATTCTCTATATTTCCACTGTCTTCTCCACGTACCTATAAATTATATAACGTCATAACAATATTTACAAAGCCTAAAGAACTAACTTACGAGTAAATGCAATTTACATTTTCAATAAATTAAAAATAGTGTTTACAATATTATACAAGCACTAGACTTCATATATGATATGGCTTTTTTATTTATAAAATCGACTGCATATAAAATAATTCCAAAGCAGTCATATTTTATCACATGTTATAATAATATTTGATAACATTTCAAAGAGTTATTTTTTATTAATTATGGTAGTATTATTCCGGTTAAAGTATACAATAGTACCTTATGAGTACTATTGTATACTTTAACCGGAATTCATTTGACTGAATATTCTAAATATATTTTACCTATAGATATAAAATGTATTTAAATAAATCATAACCATAAATTAATAAAGTTATATAATGAATGTTTTAATAAATTAAATAAACAGTGGCAACGATAAGGAACTCCATTAAGTTATTCAGTTCGATGATTACAGATGGGTAGAGTACAGTACAACAGAATTGAGCAACATATTAGCTCAAACTACAATAACTTTGACTAGTTCTGTGACTTAAGCTTATCTTACCAACCTAAATTATCTTCCTAACACTGGCGAGATGCGGTCGTACGACTTTTACACCTGTATCGTTACTATATATTTTATATAAACAATGAATGCTGTCTAAAGGGGGAAATAAAAAAATATTACAAAGGTTTATTTAACATTGCTGAAAATTACAATACGTCATGAATACAAGCTAAGCTATATATAAGTTAAGACAAAAGTGAGGTAGCGTTTTTACTTTCTAATGGAAAAATATGTACAAGTCTAGAAAAAATGCAAGGTTAATTTGTATTTGGTATGAGAATAAATTACAGTAGTAATAGCAGCTAGTACGTATTAGGTATGCAGGTCCTCAATGAAAGTGTAATAACGAGTAGGTAGTGTATTAAAATAGTACCATTATAGACAATACAGTATTTTTAAACTAGATGTTAAATCATTGACATAATGAGTATTTAACTACATGCACACTATACCTAGATACTTAAGTATGTGCAGCTTCGTAGATGACTAGAGTAAATATGTTTTATTTAACGATAGAATATATGCATGTATAAAACAGTTACAATTTGTATATTTTTGTTATCGATCACTGCAAGGATCCATATTGAGACACATATTGTATTGAGGATAATACATTGACTAACAACAATTTTACTCGTATGCCTCGCTCAGGTGCTCTAATAGGAATTTCAATTGTTTTTTCATGAAATTGTTTTTGTGAGCGATGGAGTCGCAAAGCATCTGGGTTGGTGCGACTATGTTACCGTTAATATTCTGGTAAATGTGCGCGTCGCCAGTTGCGTTGTTGTTGTGTGTGTCAACAGTACTATCCTCGAGCCCGGCTGCCCCGGACGTATCAGGTGCATTATATACGTCGATTGGAGGAGCTTTGCTGATATGCTGATATTTAAACGAAGACAATATCTGCCGGATCTTTGCAATGATCTGCTCTACTCAGGCGTTTGATTCCTGCGAAAAATTCGAAAACGTCAGTAATATTTCTGCAGCAGATTTATTACAAATTTAGTAAATTGGGCTAGACAGTGAATTCCATCTAAATGTCTATAATATACTAGTGAAAGTTAGCTATTGTCTAGCTCACTACGTTGATGATAAATAGATAATGAATGGTTAATTTAGATGAAAGTGTCACAGTGATGCAGTGAAGGCATTCTCTAAAATCGGAAACTGGCTGCAGGTCTGTGACATGGTGTCGTACTCATACCTTAACTATGCTAATCAATACTGCATGGTATTAAATGTATATTCGTATAAAACCTTCGTATTTATATAAAATACTATGCTAATCCGTGTTAAATGCATCAAAATTTAGGCTCTATCATTCATAAGAGAGTAGTCACGCAGAGAACATCGAGATACATTAAATTACGATAGAACCGTGCTGTGGCCGGTGATCGAAGCGACACAGCAACATCTAGTCTAGAAGCGTGGTGAGGCGGCGTGGCGATTATACCTTGAGGTTGTGGAAATAGTGCATGATCTGGTCGTAGTCCATGTGGAGATCATCAAGAGGCAAGGGTTCTCCAGCACAGGCGGCTCGCTCTCCTTCGTCACCGCCGATGCGCGAGAACATCGGGTTACCCACTATAGTGGCTCGTTTTACTTCGGGCGAGGTGCTACCTGCAAAACGCTTTATTATAACCCGGTTAAAAAATACTGACACTGTCAAACTGACAATGTCTATATACGATTTCGGTTTTGCCTTAATTTAATATTTTTCAAAATGCCAAATGTATTAGTTGAATCGATTTTACACCTCTCTCTTTGCCTCTATGGCTTATGCTAGTAATGCTAGAAAACAGTCTAAAAATGAGAGAAATAAGTTTTCTTTTTCAGTAAAACTTGTGAAAAATTGGCTAGATCTAGATTTATTCAACTTTACGAGTTCTGTGTTTTAAATTCTTCCGATTTTCATTGACTTTAAAAGAAGAAGGCTTGAGAAGAGTGACTTTAGTTCACAGAATGTAGCCGGCACTTTGCGAACACTTTCTATAGACATCTAGTCTTTTTAATGGTCTCTTTAAGAGCCTTCGTGCACGTTTGATTTTTATCACTGTCAATATTTGTATCTCTGCAGGTCAGCGAAGCTATATGGTCGTGCGCCAAGGTTCTAAATGTAAAAGCGAGCACTGAAGAGGACTGTGAAGGTCGCGAGTTTTATTTTGGGCGTAGTATAATTAATTTGTCATGTATTTCGTAGGTGTGCTCTTTTGTTCACATTGTCAAGTAGTTTGCGTTGTGAAATTGCGTTGCGTGAAGTTGCGTTTGCAAAATGTGATCATGATCACGTATACGTGATCATAATCACATTTTTCTTAATTTGACAGATAAATACCTTTATTTTGATTGGTGGCTGCATCTACGAATTCTCCCTTAGGCTCTTTGGACCTATTCTTGTGTCGCATTTGTACTTCCGGTAAACCTGAAAATGCAAGTATTTTGATTTAATTTTTATCCGGTGAATTGGTGAATTTGCCTGGCTAAGTTTTTTCACAATTAATCAAAATGAACTTTGAGAGGTAAGTAGCTTAACGAAATATTTTATGTAGGTATAAATATTATAATAAATTAATAATATTATAGATAGTTTGGGCTAGCTAAAAGACAAATTGCTTATCACTACTGAATGTTAATGGAATATTATATACCTATTCCGGAGTCGTGCATGTAGTCAGGACTTTGTGGCTTAGCGAATGTTCGTCGTGAGTCATCAGTGCCTCTGTTAAGGCCTATTATCTCTCTGTAATCCTTATTTTCCATGATCAAGGGAGCATCGTTATCGAACTCGAAAAGGCGGGCGCAGTCTTCTTTGTTAGTCAATTTTTCGACAGGGTTGTCGTCGAATTCGTTTCGTTGATTAATCGGGTTGGCTTCTCTTTTGTAATCTTTCACGTCTCTGCCGGATATGTACGGTGCGTCGGTTTTATTTAGATCAATAATTCTGTAAATAATAGTTTATTATACTGTCTGTTAAAGTACACATTGAATTTATAAAGAAAAAACTGTAAAAAACTAAAGAGCTGACAGTAAACTAGGTCAAAGTAGAAAAACTTTTATTACTCATTTCATATTGAACTCTTGGTTTTAGATTCTTTGCTTGTCAACTACTTGGTTAATGTGAAATTTAAAAAAAATTGATATCTGGGTTTTGTTACCGGTCGGAGCGGCGTATATTTTCTGGAGAAATCCTTGTAGAATCATGTTTCTTGTGGTGATTTCGCGAGTGGCTTCGTCTTGACGGTGGCATAACGGCTTCAGGTAAAATCTGAATCAAAAAGGTTAATTTCAATTCCAGCAATCAAGGGTGTGCTTATTTGTGCCAGTAAATAACTTTAAAAATATTCATTTCTTGGTAGAGTGATTACGAACGAAAGCATGAGCGGTTTTGGACATAAAGAACAAAAAACGAAATAGTTTTCACTGATCTTGGGCTATAAAATACAGTTACACTACTGTTTCAAACTAAGCAGGTACAAAGGAGCCACAAAACTAGTATTTTTATGGAACAAGGTATGTAGCTGCTGACAAGGTCGGGTGGACGAGCGGTGACCATGTTACTATTTCGCTATAGAATTCGAATTTATATATTGTTTTGTTACTATTTTGGGGAATTATAACACCAGAACATAAATACTGCATTGACCATAAAATAAAAGAAGCGAATTGAGTGCAGGGTAATCGTAGCTATTGATAATAAACGTGACTTCCTCTGATACTTTCTTAGACTTTTAGAATTGTCATTTTCGTCAACCGATAATAAACAATAATAATAAATAGGTTGTACAAAGATTATTTGTAAAGCATAAGATCGAGATGAATGGCATGGTAGTGGAGAGGACTTTGCCCATGACTGGAACAAACTACATACTTTTTAATAGTGAAATAGTCTGTAAACAAAAAAAATATTTTTGTTCAATATTTTATTACTAGATACTACCGGAAGTAGATATAATTAGTGGTCACAATTTATAATGACTTTAGAAACCCTGATTTTTTTTTAACAACTTTCCGCGATCAGACTTTCAAGAAAAGTGAAAGAGAAGCCAATTCATATATTGCGCACATTATGGATTAAAAGGGAACAATGAGACTATAATTATATGTCTAATACGACTAATTAATAATCTTACTTTGTTGGGGTTTCGAGGTGGCACAGGCACTTGCGGTTGAGGTGTGGAGGCGTTCCTGTGTGGGGGCACGGGTGGCCTGTAGTCGTCCTGGGTGGGGGGCTCCGACCTGACAACCGAATGTACCAAATCATACCTCAACTACAAAATATCCACAGTCAGCACTGTCATACAACTGTGGCTATAAATAAATTAAATGAAAATGTTTAGTTAGGCATGGGCGCTTTTATCCTCCGTTTATCTAGTTACCACGGTTTGGTGGTCTACTAGCTTGAGTGCCGGTATAATGGTAATGTTCTCTCTTAGGTCACGGGTTCAGTTCTCTATCGATTGAAGAAAAATAACTCTTCTATGTTGTCTCAGACCTGGATGGTTGTGATACATTTGTGTCTTTAGATTTCCATAGATAAATGTCCTAAGTATTTAACTACAGATCAGAGTACGCATATGTTGTCAAAATTTTATTGCGCCGGTTCTTCTTGTCAGGGATAAGACGTGGTAGGTATTCTGAATCTGTAGGTAATGTTGGACGATTCAAGTGACGCTTAAGTGCATATGTATAAAGATTATTTTTATTCGCTCACTCAAACTTAATATTTCTTTATATTTATCTCCTGTATTTTTGGTGACGCAAGCGTCAAACATCACACAGAAGTGTTTGGGTGTTATGAACCAAATATCCTCTTATCCACACTTGTGACATACGATTCCATTTAGTTATTGTGTTGGTAATAATATAAATTAATAAAATTAGCGTACAAAAGTTCAAACTATGAATATAAATCAAAATACATGTATGATCGTGTTGATATATCCTTAGGCGTGGATGTACCGGGAGCCTCTAACGCTGAAGTTTGGATGAAGTTGTATCATGCTTACACTCACTGTCAGTTCTACTCGATCATTTATCAGGTAGCGTCATACCTACCGTATGGAAAATAAGGATGGTGATGGTTCGCTGTCTCTGGCAGTGTTTTCATCCATAAAAAAGGCCTGTACCCCAGGAGTTATAATTCTATGAACCTATTCAAATGTTTCTTAAAATTTGACGCTGCGGACAGTAATAACCTACTACAAAGCGCATTATAAAACTCACAATAAAACTCAACTTACTGCCAATGGCCATCACCGGATGGTTGACGAGTATGCCTCGCTGGTTTCTTGCAGTAGGTCGTAGAGTCAATAGCTCCTCTTTTCTCGCTCTGTGACGGCAACTCGATGGAGTTAGGATTGTCGAAACTTGTCACCATCACGTTTCCGTTGTCCCTGATAGCGTCGTCAGGGTCTACATAGTTGTAGTTGAGGGGATTTGCAGTGATTCTCATTTCTTGGGAGACGTTAGCGTTGTCGGTGGGTTGCGTTGAATTGCGGTTCGCTGGGTGCCGGTTCCCGTTACGTTCAATGGTAGCACGACCTAAATAATTTTAAAATAACTTAAACTTGAACTAATGTCGGGAATATTGTAAAATCTAAAAAAATGAAAAATACTGTTTTGTAATTTTTTTGGACTAGTTAGAAAACAAAATTTTGTGAAGTTTTAGGCGGGAATCGAACCCGCAACCTTTGGAAGTCTGGTCCAATGCTCTCCCAATTGAGCTACCGAACCTTGAGAACACCCGTTGAAATTTTTTTGTACCTTTCCAATTTTACGCAGTATGCCAGCGTTGTCTCAGCGATGAGAGGAACATCCTCTCGTATTCGATAGAAACATTTTTACAAATGTTTAGGCCATCGATTAAGATGAAACAGCCATTTAGTTATATATTTTTTGCATTGTTTTCAAAGCTATCTTATAAGATACATTATTTTAATAGATAAATACAAGAAAAAAGCGAATCAACTCACAAGAGAATTCTCAGGCGGAAATCGAACCTTTGGATGTCCGGTCCAATGCTTTCCCAATTGAGCTACCGAGCTTTGATAAAAATGATTACCTTAAGATTAATAACCGATATGATGTAGGTAGGTTTAATTTCATAGTAAGTCACTAAGTGAAAATAGTACCTATGTATCCTGAACATAATATATGTGCATTAATATCGGTATTATTAAAGCTGTTAAACTTTATAGATGATCGCAGAGTTCATCTTAATGAAATATCTCAGTGTTGATTGACAAGTTAATTTTACCTAGCCAAACCCAGTCGTGCGCATTGGTTGTAGATTCCCTGGAGGTCTTCTCACGGGAAAGACCAAGCGTGGTGCTTACGAGGCCAGCCACCTGCATTCGGCCGCCTTCCACCGCAGTCGCTGCGCCACGCCCACCGCCCCCCTCCCCTCGATTCGGCTTCAGTCGGAATGCGTACACAACGCATGAAACTACGAACACCTGTATATAAAATATATTTGTTTACGCACTTTCAAATTATATACCTCATTTCGGGTGAACGGAAGCGGGCTTTCAATACTTTGGTTTCATTAAATCGCCGCCCATGATTCCAAAAAGCGCTTTATTTGTTTTAATTTTTTGACAATAAATAAAAAACGTATTCAAATACAAATAACGCTGACCATGAAATAAATCCACACAATTCTCGTGGCTGTAGTGTGTGATCATTAGTGTAACAAATTAATTTATATTTTAAATTAAAGCAGGGTTACTACTAAAAACTTACCACGATAGCTAGACAGAATACTCCGAGTAGCACCGACATTCCTGTAAGGAAAAAAAAATAGTCTGAATTGCATGTGAATGAAATAGGTAACTTATCTTCCAAGACCAGTTACCTAGGTAGGTATATCATGTCAAAAAGTTATGGTTTATCATTATTGAGAGATTGATTTTATTGAGAATTTGATATAAATAAAGGTGATTTTTATACTTCTTACGAACCTATTTCCACTGGCCTCATGTTGTTAGAGGGCGCATGCCTATTTTGTAGCGATGGATTGCTGCGGAAGATAGAGGCTCCATACTGTTGTGCTTGCACCGTTGGCTCGTGATTATTCTCATCCTTCATTGAATTGCCATAGCCTGAATTCCACAATAGAGCGATATCACATAATTATAGGCAGCAGAATGTTAGATTTAATAAAAACATTTTATTAGGGGTTAAAGTATGAAATTGCCGATTTGTACTGAAAATCTATATTGTTTATTTTTTAAATTTTTAACAAATTTATTTAATCAAAATAGTTGCCATTATTATCTATACATTGCTGCCATCTAATGGGAAGGTCATTAATGCCTTTGCGATAGAATTCCGACGATCTAGACTGCACAAACTGTGTGAAAGCATTTTGTACTGCCTCCTGGGAAGAAAACTTCTTGTCACGTAGATAATTGTCCAAATCACGAAAAAAATGGTAGTCCGTTGGAGCAAGGTCTGGTGAATACGGAGGATGACGAATGGTTTCTAACTGCAGTTCCTGAAGGGTCAAAATGGTTTCTCGTGCTGTGTGAGGTCTCGCGTTGTCGTGGAGCAATAATGGTGAAGATCGATTCATGAGTCGGGGCTGTTTTACTGCTAGTTTTGTCAACATGGTTCGGAGTTCGGCACAATAGACATCTGCCGTTATTGCTTGACCAGATCGGAGAAAACTATAGTGAATAACACCATGCTGAGACCACCAAACAGTTACCATTACCTTTTTATTGGTAAGTTTTGCTTTAGGACACTGTTGTGGCATTTGACCTGGGGTCAGCCATTGCATTTTTCTTTTCCGGTTATCATAAAGAATCCACTTTTCATCACATGTTACAATTCGATCCAATATTCCTTCATTTCTGTACCGGTTCAACAAGGCAACACAAGTTTCAACACGCGTTTCTTTCTGCAGATCAGTCAAATCATGAGGCACCCATTTTTCGTATTTTTTTATTTTATTGATTTGACGCAAGTGAGTCAATATTGTGGGTAAGGTAACGTTAAACCATGCCGCTAATTCCTGGGTACTTTGACTAGGATCGGCTTCCACTATCTCTCTTAATTCATCGTTATTTACCTGTGTGGGCGGTCTTCCTCGTGGCTCGTTCTTTAAGTCGAAATTTCCATCACGAAAGCGTTTAAACCAAAATCGCACGGTGCGTTCATTAGTAGACCCCTCTCCAAACGCAGCATTGATATTGCGGGCTGTTTCTGCCGCGTTAGTTCCGCGTCGGAACTCGTATTCAAAAATAACTCGAATTTTCGCAGTATCCATCTTTCTTGTCTAAATTGAATAACAAAAACAATTGAAAGTCGATATTCAAATGTTTTACATTTTTTAAAAAAAGAACATCATAGAAACCATTTAAAAAAAGTTTCATTCGAAAACCTCAAACCATGAAGATTCTATGTCAATTCAAAGAACCTATTGCAATAAAACGGCAATTTCATACTTTAACCCCTATTATTTGGGACTTCAAAGTAAGAAACTTCACCACAAAAGTAACCCTGTTTTCTCGTGGATCCATAATTTTGTAACCTCACTAGAAGGTAGAACCATTTCCTGCAGTCTCATTATTGTTTATATTTCGTATTTCTCATATTAGTTGGATAAATAATTAACTTATTTCTCGTAAAGCAACTGATTGTTAAAGGTGCAATTAATTTTCTCAAAAAAAACCCACTACGAACTTACAATTAGGATACAAAGTTTTAGGCCAATTCCCTAAAAGTTGGCGTTGTTGTAATTAAATCATTAAAAATATATTATTATTTTACTGTCCAATAAAAGTATTAATCAGTGGATACGAGAAAAAAGGTGGAATCAAAGTATGAATGAAACTATGGTTCATCAAATTAAGTTCTTTCTGTCAGCTTGATTATCTGTTGTGATATAATAAAAGATGACATAATAAGTATTCAGCGGAAACCTGAATTGATTGCTTAATAGCATTTATAGGTTATTCGAAAGCATTTCATGACTCTCCAACAAAAATAATACCTTTCAGAACGTCAGAGAGTTCAGCCAGCCCAGATCTAAGTCCTCCGCGTACCATAATGTCATCGTTTTGAGGTGTATCAGGCCTCTGTGGAGCATCTCCTCCGCTAAAGTCCACATCCACGCTAGCTGCGGCGCTAGCAAGTGCACCGGGAATATTCTTTATGTTAGCCGGAGTTTTGGTATCCCCTTTACCAGGTAAAGCTACGCGCCTTAGCGGGCCAGAACGACATTGTTCAGGAGTTAAAAGTGTCACACGAAGGAGTTCTCCACTTCCTGTAACAATTGTAGTAATTCATGTAGGCAGAAAATCTTAACTCTTTTATACTAAAGTTGAACTTTCACTTTGTTTTGATTACAGATGAATTACGATCCTATGATTTCAGGATACACAAAATGAATAAGATATATTAAAACGTCATAACAAATTCCATAATTACGAAGAGTTTCATCGTAGTAGTTTACCAAATATAAATTTAGGTAAAGAAATTTTTAAACTTTTACTTATAGTTAACAACCCATCAACCTGTACAAAACTGTAAATGTCTCTATTTGATTTCCAGGTTTAAGTCCAACACATAGAGTTCAATATCAATTGAAATAATTAACAATTTGTGGTTGGTTAACGTGCTATTGTCCGTATGAGCGTGTCAGAGAGAACAGTCAAAACCGCTCGTTATATGCCTTAGTTAATTGTATTTAAGATTTATCACGTCTATAAATTACAGATATCCTTGATTCCCATGCTTGAATCGTGAAGAATCCGCAGTCAAAGGAAATTCTTAAATAAAAAAAATATTGCCTTCTATTATCGGTTGATTAGGTGTTAAGGTATGATGAAGAACGTCCTGTTTGTTGATGGTGTAGTCGGTACTGAATCGACTATACTAGGTATTATTAGAAAGACAATTTCAAATTAGGGAATTGCACCAGTATAAATCGGTCGTTTCTTTTTTTATAATAAATGCCTACCTTCTCCAACAGCGATAACTCGAGGATGTTTGGAAGCCAGCATTGGAGCAAACGCTACTACTTCAGGGTCCAAACTCTCTACCAGTAAGTAGTAATCTGTCACCGCCACGTCGCGTAGGGCAGTGCGGCTACCGTCTGAGAATTCTATGTCAATGTCCAAAAGACCCTCCTGAAAAAGGAACACGTCTCTTGTTTATTTAGACAGCTTTGAAAAACAACAACAGCTACTTTTAATTTAATACTAACTAATAATTCATTAGTTAGAATACAAATACAAAATCTTTCAACTTCAATTATTTACGAATCTCAGTAAACTTTTCGCATTTAGGGTGCCAATACGTTCTCGTTTTATTTAACATAATCAAAACATGCCTTTTTTAATTCTATATCTTTTCTAACATGTTGAGCCAATCCTAGACAGTTTTTAAATTTTTAACAAATTTTTTACATGTACACTACTCTGATCTAGAACACTTTATTGTGGCTATTTGATTTCTGTTGCAAATATATTCAATATACACCCAAAACCCTTCACAAGACTTTGAAAAAAAAATTTTTATAAATTAGTTTATAAATTATAATTTTAGAAATAAGTTTAATAAACATATAAAGTTGTGGTAATTTTTTTTTGTTTTTATTTCTCAAATGATAATATATTTAATTATCTTAAAGGCACTAAAATTTTTGTATTTAGGTAAAAACGCATGAATTACGTACAATGATTTCCGGCATTAGGTCAAAAGCTAAAGATTAGCACGGAATTAGAAACAAACTCAAGGTATATCAAAATAACGATTGTTTCTTTAAATTAAAGGGTGCTTTTGAAAATAATGGTTCCATAGATTTTATGAATGAATGAATAATCTTTATTATACACAGAAATACATGAATGATTATAGAAACACAAGGAATTGTTCAAATTGTGGCCTCATCATTGGGAGCGAGTTCTTCCCGGTAATATTGGGATGGACAGAAAAGAAATATAAGACTATGCGACTATGAATATAAATACTGCCACCTGGTAGATATCATGACCAACATGCCATGCATAGAGTAGAATAAAGTGTGGCTCATGTCTAATGAGATTAACTAATTAGACATGGCTGTACTCGTATAAAGCTTTAACAGACTCAAAGATTGATTTGTTGCCTACCTTTGCCATTCTGAATTTTATTTTGAAATATGTCTATAACTTATATTTGAAATATGCTTTTAAGGAACGAAAATGGAAAATTTTAATTACGATGACACTATTTTTTTTTTCTACGGGATATTTCTATACCTGAAGATGATTACTCAATTTGTACAGAATAGCGTCCGTAGGGTTGTAGTTTATAATAAAATAGTGACCTGCCCCAACTTCGCTCGGGTCCAAAAGAATTTATATAGATTGACATAATCTAGTCAATCTGGAAAATATGCTATTCTCGTTACCTTCTACTTACCTATAATACAATATAATAACATAATTGAAGAATCTATAATGCTTGTTGAAAAATGTTGTATAAAAGTCAGTTATTTATAATAGTACACACCATTTTCTTGAAGATAAGCACACATTTATTCATAAGAATTAAATATTACCTACTTAAATTCCACGTGATTCATCACGCCTATAAAATTAATGGTTCATATTATTAATCTATTAAATATAGGATATACTTCATAGCGGTAAGGTATGTTTTAAAGCTTACATATATGTACATATCTATATAGAAGTGGTATCTTCAATATTTTTATATTTTACTATTAAGGCAGCGTTTGTAATAAAAGTCACCGCTCAATCGTTTTTTCGTCGACTGAAGTCGTTAAATAGGCCACCACGAAATGCCCTTTTTAAAAAGGATCATATACGCCCTGGAAGTGCATTCTAAACATAGGTGAAAGAATTTTTGATATTAGCTGAAAAGTTTTGGAAAGAATCAAACAAACTCAAACATATAAAATTTTATGGCTTTATAGTAGATACATGCTGATAATTCGTGCTTATTTCTAACTAAGAGTAAGAAACTATAAATTGCATAAGAAGCGTTGTTACTAAACGAAACCTTTATATTCATATTTGTTACATTGAGGAATAAAATAGTGGATAACTTTTCTTACCTGATACTGTGCAGTTAGCCGTCTAGTAACAGTGGTCTCGGATACATATCCGTCCATGATAGCGGAGTCTGGCGAAATGTTGAGCTGCAGACCTGAGATCACTCGCACAAGGAGACGAGAGATGGAAACCTTATCATTCACCACGCGAACTTCACGAAGACCGATTACACGACCTGCCAATATAAAAGATCGAAAAGTTTTCGTACCACTTAAAATAAATATTTTAATTTCAATTGAAATGGTTTCAAAATATTATGTAATTTAATAATATGTAGGAGTTAACGATCTAAAAAACAAAAAGTATATCTTCCAAACTTTTGTAAATGGATTGTTACTAATTGTTATAATAATTCAAAATTCGTATAAATATTCCGTCTAATTATGGCTGGTGGATAGCAGTACCTACTCTCTACTACACTCGTTTTGTGTCACAGTCATTCGCCAGAAAGCATACTAACATTTGAAAATATACATTTACCAGTGATGGGTGAGAGAACTTGGACTTCGGTTCTGCCGGTACTCCGACCTTGGAGAACGCGTCCCCTGAGGGAAGCGATGCGAGGATCGGACACGCGCATAAGGGTCAGCACTAGCTCCGTCACCTTCAGCCAGGTGCGTCGTGACACGAAATACGATACTCGACCTGAGTCATGATCTTTGGCTAAGAAGCGAGCGTACACCTGGGAAGAAATATTTAAATTAACTTAACTAATATCTATATTTTTGAGGGCTAAAATAATGAATGTTTTAAATTACTTGCATTAATAATAAATGTTAGGATTACTCACAAAAATTATTTATTTCCCAAAATAAGCAGAAGATATTTCTCTATAGGTACCACTTAAATAACGCAAGGAATACAATGAATATGTATATAGAAAGCCATGACTCGGAAACAAATGCTATTCTTTTATTATTGTACATATATCCGTAGACAATAATTAATTATCACAATAAGGCATTTTTCAATTCTCTACACAAATTCTCATAATGAGAGTTATGAGAATATCTCCCTCCGGACCACTTGTACCATCAGACAATACCATTAATAGTACAACTGGTAACGACTTAACTCACTAGGGGCGATTCCTTTTATGCAAATCCTATACAACGGTATCTTTTAGAATACTAAAATGAAGTCTAACCTCAACGTTGCTCTGTTGATATCGAAGGCGACACGAGCGCTGATCTGTCAAGGAGTTTGTTCCGTCAGGCCTAGAGCCACCCCAACCGCGAGCTGAGAGAGATCGCTTCATTCGCTCTTTTGTGTTTGCGTCATCAGATACCTTCCAACCTGAAAATAAATAATAGTAAAAACATCATCTTCACAGAGTTTGTCACTGATATGCGATATGTCAGACCTACGACAGCCATAGCTGGGGGTGAGCATCCTCCAAGTATCTCCATAACGATGGTTATTATTTTCATTAACTAAATATTATGCTTCAATCATCATTATCTTAGAATATTTTAAATCTAAAGGATATATTATATACCTTTTACTATATCTTAATTAATAAAAACATTTGTTTGTTTCAAAAAACATAAAAGTTATGAAATATATTCCTTAGATTTAAAAATATTTGGAATAGAATGCGTATGCATTTGATTCCGAATCTTTATATTTGTTGGAACTATTTGTTATTCAAGAGAAGTATCGTCAACGTGACTTTATCTTCTGACAATTAAATCAGGAAACTACCCAAATCGTGCACAATATTCATATTATCCTTATAAAACAGTTAATTATAATATACTAATGTTGCCCAATGCACGGCAATACGATCTATCGATATCTGTTGGGGCACATTCGCCCGAAGATTACACCCACAATTTCGATTTGTTTTAGTTATAGATTTAACCTAACCAAACAATCGCTTTTAATTTTGTAGCATTTTGTTAGTATTATCATTTAAAATATATCTGTATGTTGTGGTCTGTAAAAATTTAATTAAAATTCTGGGTATTTGGGCGAGGTACACCCGTGCTATTTTGAATCGATTCAACAGGACGGTTATTTTTTCCAGATCGAATCATATGATCGGAATACAATATTAGAACATTTTGCGTCTTACCTACCGAAACTTAAACATATTACGATTTTTGTATTTGTAAAATGCCAAAATGCATGTATTTAGGTACTAGCATTTTGGCGGGGGCGGATATGTACATCGAAATAACATTTCGAATCTGTAGATTCTGTACATGTGTGACCTTTATAAGGCAAGTGGGATTTGAATCCAAGAGCTTCAGTGTCCCTGACACGATTTGTAAACTTTTGTTTTAGATTAACACTTAAGCTAGAAATAATCTACATTTCATTAGAATAATATTTTTACATGTAGGTATACTGTGCTTTTTGTTCCTTATATTAATTTACTTTTTTAATTACTTGCGATTTTCCTAAATAGAATTCGATTGATTCGATGCCATGTGATACAAATCATGAATCGATTCAAGCGGTTATGATCCTTTATGATCCAAAGATCGTTTCAATGAAAAATAGTGGACATCCCAACATTTTTCTATTAAATTTATTTACTTCCACTTAGTTGTAGATTTCTTGATTGTCTTGGGTAGATTTATCTCCAACCATAAATAAGTTTGAAGATAGAGACAATATTTGCTCTTTACTTTTGTTATTGACCGGAGTACGTAATACTAAAGTGGGTACATACCTTTGATTTGGGATAGGCGATTGTCATCGACGTCAATCTCCAAGGGGTACTCTGGCATCCACACGGTGAACCGCGCCAGCCCGGTGTAGGTTCCGTACTTGACAATCACAGAGGCGTTTGACGAACCACGGATCTCTGAACCATCGACGTATACAGAGCTGCACGATGATGACACCTTAAAAAAAGATTATGTTGTCAATGAAAATTTAAATAACTCAAATTGATAATTTAAGACAGTACGTTAATTTTAAATTGTCAAAAACAATTAAACGATTGCGTTGCGTTGTTAAAATAAAAAAAGAAATTGGTTGCAACAGATAAAATTTTTCCAGCAAATCATACTTTTCAAAATTACTTGTAGAAAAGCCAAAAGAAGATCTTTTCGGGCTAGGTAATCTACTGTCTTTTTATTTCATGTCTAAGATACTGTGAATGCGCGATGTAAATTTCCGTCTTACGAATCCACTCTTTTGTATGTAATACAAAGTGTCAATCTAGGTCCGTGTACCTATATTATGTGCGGCGGAATACATATAAATGTCGATGATACACTTCTAAATAATTTTCGTTTTTAACTATTCCCTGGAAAGAAAAGGAATTCGTATGGGAATGCTACTGAGATAATATAAAAATAACATCTAATAAGCGTTTACTTTTGTGCTTCAGTCAGTTCAGTCGAAGCTTTATTCAATCAATTAAGGCTTATCTGTATGTCTTGTCAACTTCTTAGATTAATTATGTAGTATTAAATCCTAATAATAAGCTAATTTTAAGTGTCTAATTACACTACTTTATGGCAAACCGTTTCAAAGAGTATTTTACCCAGTAGAGGTTATCCATCAATACTAGTATAGTTTTAGTGAAATAGTATCTTCGCATTCTCAAACATATTTCGTGAGTGAGGCCTGTTTGAATAATTTAGAACCGTTAACTCTCCAATATTTCACGTAGACGGATCATCGTTTCAATGAGGCCCTCAAAAACTTAAACGTATTAACGATTCCCTTAGGTCGTTAACGAAACATTCCTTTTCAAACAATATAAAATTGTGCAGTTACTATTTTAACAGACAAAAATGAGATGGAATAAATGAAATTCAATTGCTGAAATATATTTCAGTATGCTGTCGCGTGAAATATGCACCTGTACCATTTAACCTAATATTGTTACGAGAATTTTATTTACTGTGGCTCATAGATATTCATACAGTTTTTTATATCAAACACTTTTTATATTATTTTTTATTCAGTTGTAAGCGCTTTGATGAGGCATAAAAGAATGGACATGTGGCAGTCCTCGTAAGAATTGAACTGTTACGGGAATCGAGTCTCGAAGAGTTATTCAAGGGTGAGATAATGATTACTGAACAAATTTTTAAAGATCCGCAAAGATTTTGCTTTAATAATAGAAAAGGACTGCATGTATCAAGAATGATTTACCGTAAAACTGCGAAGTATGTAGGGGTGTTTTCAGCTGGTGGAGCGCAAATGATGAGGGTTCGAAAGGTGTAGGAATTCAAAACGTTGCTTGAGATAAGGTGGAGTGTGAGAAAGCAACAAAATATTCTATAGGAGATAGAGAATTGATTATTTCAGCAAAGGCGACCATAATTACGTTTTACATAATAATCATAATAATATAATATTTCTTAACATTTAGCCTAGCCCAAAGTAAGCACTGTAAGGCTTAATATAATGTGGAAAAAAGGACAGAAAAGCATATTATCCTTTGAGGGTTGATCTTTCTTTTTTTGTAATTCCCAACAAACACGTATAGTATCACAGACTTGACCAATAGCAGTGCTATGTTTGATCTACTTTAGATAGCCTATTTACATATCGGACTCCAAAAAAACTCTGTTAAAGATGACTTTAAGAGAGTTTTTACTATTCTGGCAGACTTGGAGTTCGAAAGTATATTGGCTTATAAAACGCAGCCTTTTAATAACAATAATAATATACACCAATAAACCTAGTACAAAGTAAGCATTATGTTGTTATATGGGGGTAATGAATTAACATACACATATTACACATAGATAAGTAAGATAGTGAAAATAAGAATCTTTATTTGGGTATACCTATTTTAGTTTTGATTTTTAACTTACTTTTAAAACACTCTCATCTTCTGAATGGCAGGAGCTCTGGAGAGTGACATCAGCTACCTGACCTGCTTGCGATACTATGAGCACTTTCATCGCCTGTGATACCTGTCTGCCAGTCAGCACGGCGGTATTCAACACCTCCCAATTCTAGAACAATAGAAATATTATTCAAACTTTTATGAGCGGACACATGTCGATATCAAAGTAATTTTTATATCACTATTGTTAAACTGATTATTGGAGCGGAGCGAGCGAAGCTCCCATGGATCAGCTCCAATTGCACAATGTCTGTTACGCCATAACTTCCCGAGTTCTTAACCGATTTTAATATTTTTTTGTGTGGAATCCCATCGAAACAATTTTTTTTTTCTTTTTAAGGAATAACGATCGGTTCCAATATATGGTGCTAGCGTAGCTTTATGCTTAGCGACTGCATCGCCTAGTTTAATTATATTCCTTTAATTCACGCTAACTTGGGTATTTTATGTTGTTTTGGCGATATGTATAACAACAGGAAAATTCACATCAACCTACTTAAATATTTAAAGTTATAATTTATAGTTTTTAGTCTCAATTATAAACATTTGTCATTTTATTTATGCAATTACATAGATATAAACTGAATTTCATTGTATATTTCACATATTTTATTCGCAAATTTTTAAAGTGCTATAACGTAGTTTAATTGGACAATTTACTATTCTCCAGGGAACTAGTGAACAAACCTATTTCAACCGATGAGAAAAAATAACTTTACACGAGCCCTTAATTTCTTAAATCTCAACCGGCTTAAAATTATATTTTGATCATTCATTCAAAGATTTAATACTTGGAAGCGAATGTGCTTCAAAATATTTTGAAGCAAATACAAAAGTGTTTTATGTTAATGTAAAATGACCCGTTAGTTGTGTGTCTCGGTTACTCATGCAGTTTCTAATTGGATTTCGATGTGCCGCTCATCGACGCCAGCTGGTTGCAATGAACTCACTAATCAGATGTACTAAGCTCAGCGATATTACTCTAAGGATGGCAATTATTTATGTATTAACTGGTAACAGCATTTACTTACTGATTCCATTTAGTAATAAATTGTTCTATGTGATAAAGAACTATTTTGAGGACTCTATTGAATGCAGTGATAATAAATGAAATGTTATAATTAATTAAGTACCTAATGCCTGAACAATTTTAGGGAAAATGTTATTTCGATAGATTGAGTTATTTCAAATTGTATTTATTTATATTATATTAAAAAGAGCAATATTTTTGCCTAGATTTTTATTGAAGTCGTCGCGTAATAGTCAGTCGTCAACATCTGATTTCTTTTCTTAAATTATACCTCCTGGTTAAAGTTGTTTCAGTTAAAATCTCATGATTCATCCTGTACTAAATTACTGAGGATGCAATTTATGCATTATGTTTCCTGGTAATTAACTTGCTCTAATTACAAAATTTAAAAGGATAGGTGAACGTTGCAGAGTTATAGAACATTGTAGGTAATAGAAACAACAAAATCCTTAGCAGTATAAGATAAATATATTAGTATCACGTTGTACTGTTATTTCTTGGAACCAAACGTTATTTTAATGACAGGCTTCCTGTTAAAGATGAACACAATTTGCCACTTAACAGTAATCGAAAATGACCTTTAATTATTGACTTGTATTAATCTTAATCATTTATCTAATAAGGGATAGTATTAATAAATCACTTGTAAAGCAATAAAAAAATATAAATGTATTATCGTGCCCATCCTGCCAATTATAGGTCTTTCTCGGTCACGTCCATTCTCTGTAAGATAATGGAACGTGTACTGGCTGCTATCATATCTAGAAGGAAACGACCTCCTTAGTGACTATATGGGTTTCGCCGAAAATGGTCTACTGGAGAACTACTAGCATATGCCACTAACATATGAAGCGAAGCCATGGCATGATGAGGCGCTTGCCGTCTTTCTTGATATCTGGATAACTCGTCGGACCATTTGGCTATCAATGCCGACGTCCCTCAGGGTTTTGTACTCTCTGCAACACTTTTTCTGCTTCGTATTAATGACTTGCAGCCAGTGATGAATAAATCCAGCGTTATAGGGAGGCGATGGTCAGCTGCATGAATCTAGCTATTTGTTAAGGTTCAATCCATCAAAGATCCAGGCGTGTCTTTTCTCCGCTGAAAGGAGTCCTTTCGACTAGACTTCTATTTTCCGAGGTGAATTCTTGCAATGACGATCTTTTAAATAATAAGCTGAAAAGCTTTTATCATAGACAGAAGATAACTAGTCTATTCGTTTTTGATAGGATACATTTCGGAGAGTGTGCAGCAGAATTGTTCCGCCATCCCCATTTTTTCATCGGACAACAAAGCTTACAAATAGGTGCCACTAATATATGGTTAATATACCAAAGAACCGCACTATGCGTTTTGCTTCCAATCATGTGATCCGTACCGCTAAAGAGTGGAACTGTTTGCTTAAGTCTGTGTTTCTGAAAATATGCAATTTAGGGGTCTACAAAACTTCTTCTTTAAACAGGTGATATCTAGGTAAGCGCGTTACAGCCTAGCGCTTACCTATAAACAATGAAAAAAATTGTATCTATCAAAGAGCGTAGCATTTTCATATGGTTTGCACAGATTTTAAGGGGTGGTATGGCAAGACGTATATCGCTATAGAGAAACTATTTTTTCTTCTGGACGGCAATCATCACGGTTGATGATATTGTTGAAAAAATAAAATGGTAAAGCAGCTAAGAAGGACTGGACCTCACCATAAAATCAGAAAAATTCTTGAAAGCTCTTCAGTGGAAATTGGTGGAGCTTCCACCTAATAGGTAAAATAAATAAATGAGAAATTGCTACTTCACGTCAACTCTTTCCTCTCCTCTCCTTTGACTAATTTAATTCAACTGGTTTAGTATGTTAGTTAGTTCAAAATTATATATTTTTCAAGGTTTCAGCTAACATTCCACATAGATGAATTAACGGATACACGAGGGTATTAGATAAATACTCACCTAATAGCCTTGTGTATTTTCTTTTTATTTCAGTCTTCCGTAGAGGTACCAACCATATACTCTGTATATGATTCACATATACACCACATAGGTACATGGTATTAGTCTATGGTTTCAGCGTAGTATAAGCTATGCTAGCATTTCTTCAGTAATTGTTATAATCAAAATCTTAATTATGAATATGTATCATTAAACGAGTATCACGGTGTTTGAAAGTCACTAAACGATTACAAGTAATTAGCCGATTGCGGTGATTGATCGTGTGTTGTGATTGGTAATTTGTCAAAGGTTTCCCCCCACCATTTGATGTTATAAAAGGTTTGTCTTGCTGACAATTGGTGCATTCTACTTCGGTTTGTCGACGAGAAATAACCTATTGCTGTTTTTCTGCTAGTTTTACTCAGTTCGTGCTTACAGTAGATTGTAGTCATGCACGGTAATTCTATTTGCCTGACTCGCAAATTGTTTGTCTTGTCATCCCGCTTCATTTATTCATAATTGGTTCACTCGCAAGATGTGATCCTTTAATAAAGTTTTGCAGGCCCAGAATTACATACAATGTCAATCGTGGCATAGTTGAAACACTTTTTTTTTATTTATTAAGCACGGCTACATGATAATAACTTATAACTACAAACAAGTTAACAAATGACCACTACGGTATATAAAAAGAAAAAACCTATGAAGTAATTATACGGGATATCTAATTTTGTAATTTTTTTCTTCAGGCGAGAATTATTTCGTTCGGCCTTTTTTGGGCCTGACAATGGACTACGAGACTACGACAAAAAGAGAAAATATGTGAGGCCAGAATGACATAGGATTGCTGGAAAGGTGACTATGTAAAGTCAAAGGCAATGAGGAATGTAATATATTTCTTGGCGTTAACTGGTTAAAAGTAAGCATTTATACGATACGTGCAGTTACTTACGGTATATAACTTTTATCTTTGTATTTTGTTAATAAAAATTGAAACATATAATATAGGTCATAAAGGCAGTAACTACACGGGGTAATTAGATTCCAAATAAAGTATAAAATATTGTACTGTACCTACCAAATCGGTAACACCTTTTCAACTTATGAATTGCAATAAACAAAATATAAATAAATAAATAATTAAGGGCCACAATCTATATTAAGCAACGAAAACCTTTTTTAAAATTTAATTATCGTAGTGGATGGCTTGGCTGTTTTTACCCTTTGTCCTCCATTAGCCAGCGATAAAACCACCATTACACACCAGTCCATTCATGCTAAGAACACCATTAAAAGTTAATCCCCACATACCCCCTCGTTATAAACGCTCACGAACGTCCTATTAATGTTTAAAAAAGGATGAACCACAACTGTGAGATGAACCAATGTGAACCAATATGTATATCTAGACAAAAGAATGTGATAAATCGCTCGTTTAAAAAAGTATTCGGAAAAGTATTTTTCTCTTTGATTTGACTTAAATATTTCTACGGCGATTTAAATTAAATCCTTTGAATTGGGTAAATTTGTTAAAAAAATACAGACTCTGCTCAGAGGGAGGAGGGAGTTCAGATGTACGTTTTTCTTGAGTCTGTAATTAAACCACGTTTTACCGTCCAATTACCAGACAATAGTAGCCGGGGTCGCCAGTGCCTCGTAAAGCCCTTGAAACTCGATAAAGATATCGTTATGGCAATAAAAGGTGCTCCCACCTCGCCATTAATTACCGACGAAGTATCTTTCGGTTAATTTATTGCTATAATCGGAATTCCTATAAATTGTTGATGCCCGCCATCTGTGACCCTCTAATGACCGTATAAGGTAAAACCAGTAAAAACTAGGAGAAAAAAAATAAAGGTAACAGTTAAACTGGTTTGTCGAGTGAATTTGTAATTTCTGAAAGCTACTGATAATGATCATGAATAGGCAACTTGAGACATCTTCTTATATAATAATGGCAAGAAATTTAACATCTTTTCCATTGCCAAAACAATTTGAATAATACAAAAGACGATACAAATAAGATCGGTGAAGGTCTCGTATATACGATATCGCTGGATCTCTTATATTATTTAGAACGGGCTTCATAAATGTAATGAAATAAATCTAAAAATACCTCATTCTGGAAATATTTCCGCGCAAGTTATATATTGCATTATTTAAGCCAAAATCGAGCTCGAAATGGAAATAATTTCAATCTTTTCATAATAAGGTTGAGCATTGATATTGCGTGGTTTATTTATCCAAAATATAAGATCAGGAGTATTAATTAATTTAATAACAATTTATGTGATGTAAAGTTTCTAGTATCGCAAGGGAATATTAATAATATTGTGATTTGATTTTAAATTAAATTCAAAGAAAAATTATGGGTATTACAAACTTAGTTAATGTGTTTTTTCTATACCTACTTACCTTGGAAATAGGCAGTACTGCTTGTATATCATCCTTTTCAATATCCAGTCGAGTGTTGACACGGTGCTCATGAGGTGGTTCTTCGGTGGTTGATGTGGTGGTGGGATTAGCTGACACCTTTGCAGACCAACTTAGTCGTGCTGTTCCTCGACCAGACTCTCCTTCAGAGCCCTCAGTGTCTCCTTCACCTTCCGCTCCAACTTCTACCAACCACGTCAGTATTTCTTCCCAGCCTGGTCCACCAGCACCTCCAATTTCTTCAACACTCCTAATGATCAACGAGAGTTATTGTTAATGAAATCATTGACTATTGTTGTTTGTAAAACAGGTTGTAAATAATCAATAAATTGATATAATAAACAACATTTGGTTAATGCTCAAGAGATTTAAAGGAATGTGAGCAGATACAGGTTTAGTACCAGGCAAAAGAAATTGATATACATATGGTAAAGTGTTATAATACTATTTTTATCTTTGATTTCTTATCCATTAAGTATATAACAGCCCAATTTTTGGAGCGCTAACGCCATTAAAGGAAAAGTCTAATTATAAATGAATTTCTCAACAAAAGTCCAGAAGAAGTAGCATTAAGTATTTCTTTATTAGAAAAGAAATAGATTTTCAGTTATGTATGAAACTAGTATGTACTATCTCTAAGCAAAACTAAATGTGATTTGGTAACAGTGTTGTAAATGGCTTGAATTTTCATTCGGAAACGGTTTAACTATATTGTTATTTCTGTTTAGAACTTCATTAAAATGCGTCTTTGCAGTAGATATTACTACATAGCAAAATCACAAATGACAAAGCTTCCAGTCAAGTTGACCCACTTGCATTCAATTGCGTCTTCGAGTGCGAATAGCTAAAGGCGACCGCTGAGAAAATAGAAATGAAATGGACTCTTTAAATCCGGACCGCTAGTCGTGGGTGGGAGGACGCAGATGCACTATAAAAGCAACACTGCTATAGGGGTACGCTATTGTAATTCCATTTCAATCGTGCCCCTTTTGTATCTAAAAGACGTACATAACCGAATTTTAAATCGTTACTTTCAGGATTTCTTTGTAAATGTCTGGAAATGTTTCCTTAAAATTTTGATAAGATACTATATATATAAAGATACGACATATTTTAATGCCATTGGTCTAAATAAATATCATGTAAGAGAAGTTTTTATATCTTTAAATATAAAAAAAAAACTTGTGAATGTTCAATCCATCAACAAATTTTTTAATCGTTAAACCGAAAATTTGTTGATAGATGGACTTGAAAAAAACTTGTGTAAAAACACAATCTTTCATTGTTATAAAAAAGTCTTGTATGTACTCCTTTACCCGTTTACCCGAAGTTCCCAAGGGAACGGATGCTTCCCCAATAATTTTTAACAGACTGAGCGACATCGAGCATAGACAAAAAATAAATCCATTTATATAGAAGTTATATTTTTATAATTTCTATGCAAACTATAGCATACGTTTAATATTTTATTTATTAGTAATTGTCTGTGAAGAGATATGTTTATTATAATGTTTCAGTCAGTCAAAGAGTCTTACTGGTTTTGGTTTTATTACCGTAATAAATAATTTGTTTCTGAGGGAAGTTTAAAAAGAACTTGATACTACCTATAAATATTTCTGTTGTAATCTCTTTAGTTTATCTTTTTTGTTATTCGGGATCAATGTTTCACATGAAAACGGTTATCAGTTATCATTCACACTAACATTATTACAGTAAATCAAATAAAGTGCTACGTTCATCATCATCTCACAACGGTTGTTTCAGTCACGTCTTACAAACTGTGCCTTGCCCCACCTCGGCAGTAACTGTCCCTTGGTAATTCATAACAAAACCGTTCCCATCACAATAAAATTTAGGGCTCATAATGTTACAGTTAAGAACTCAATGGCGTTGTGGTTACCGTGTTTCGTATACGACAACAGATTTCAAGAAACTTTCGTAAGTGGTTCGCAATGAATTTATTATCTAAATTTCTATGTACTTGAGCAGACACTTTTAGCTTGCAATCGCAGTAATTATCACCCAACAGGCAGTACATTATCCGGTTCCATTTATAAGAAAAGCGTAAGTTCTATTCCAGCAGTAATCCCAGACTACAGTCACTTAAAGACTGATGATATTTATTGTTACAATAACTCACGTGTCCAGTCCATCGTCGTCTTGCAAGGGCTGCTCTAGTCGCGTCGCAGTGACCGTGGCAGCTCGTGGCTTGACCTCAGTGGTCACTGCCCATCGGGAATTTGCAGCGGTGACGCTCAGCAATCGCAGACCGGACTTCACTTTCATTCTGGTGAATAATAATTGTTAATATTGTACTAATTAATTACCTATATCTATATAGACTAGACTAAGCAGATTTTTTTGTCATAAGAAATTGCAATGGATTATGGTATTCTAAAATATTGTTTGTTTCGGACCGACCTTCATCTTACACTTAATATTTAGATACATTAGTTTACAGTAACGTAGAGATAATATAATAACAAAATAAAATGTAAATATTGTTAAATCAATTTGCCCAATGAGGTTATACAAATACTACTGACGTAGCACCTGTTTTATTGATTCTAAAAATATACTTTAAACTATGTAACCAATATTTTTGTTTTTATTTTAAAATGTGTTGTATAGTTTATATACTTACTAGCTGACCCAGCCACGCGTTGCTGTGTTATAAATTAAAATAAAACCTATCCTATCTTTTAAGTTAGATCAAATAACAGGAAGATAGAAATCGGTTAAGTAGTTTAGGAGTCCATCGCGGACAAATAACGTGACACGTAATTTATATATATTAAAATAATAAATTTTCAATTTGCTGAACATTGAACTAGGATAGCAATTTCTATACCCTTTCTTGAGATAATATCATGTTACAGATGCCAATGCCAGAATTGAGTATATATTTATTGTAATATAAAATGAACGGATAGTTAAATGGGTATCTAAAGTTATTTATACATTTCAAATTTAATAAACACAGCTTATGACGATATACACATCTATACGATATATTGTAATCTGTGGGCCAATGGAAGACATTTGCAAAATTCCACAACCACAATTCGTTTAACATGATAATGCAGACAGACTAGTTATCACAGATACGCTGCTTCCTTATGGAATTCACATAGTATTGAGACCAAATTTTATAGTAACTATTTCAAAGTAGTCAAAACTCTGAAAATATTTAACATAAAAGTGCGATTGTAATATTTTTGTTATTTCTAACTGCTAGATTTGCATTTTTTCTATTCAGCTGAAAGAATCGATAACTGGATTCGAATCCGTAAATCGAGAAGCTGTGTCTTCAAAATTCAATTCTTCAAAAAGTTTTTTTTTTTTGTTTTTGAAGTGAAAACTTCTTTAGTGGCGTTAAATGTTAAACTCCCGTCAGAACACGTGACCTGACCGAAAATTCGTAAGACGGAGGGAGAGTGGACCGCCGGCACGGCCTAGGAGAGGAAGTAATATCCCCCTCTCTTTCTACCGCACGGCGAAAATGTATGCCTGCTCTTGCTGTTTCGTTTAAGCGGCGCAGGGCGCTTGCGAGAGTGTGCGTGTGTGTTTGTTGTCATGTTTGTGTACGAAGACGCAATAAATGAATATTGTATTTAACCACATGAATGATAGACTTTTATACTTATAAATTAAAGCAATTCGTGTGAAATTATTCCCTTACCATTCCAAAATATCGAAAATGCACAACGTTTTTACTTCTGCCGGCGCTCCCGCAGTGCAACCCGTCATTTTTTTTTATCTAGATTTGTATTTGAAGTTCTGTATTACTAGCGCTTTCAAGTTAGCCCAAATAAATAAGGGTAAGTAAGTTAACAAAAATTCGCAAAGAGAAGAAATTGGTACGAATTTTGAATAAATGAAATGTAATCCCCATCGATTCCACATGTGAAAAAAAAATTTCAAGGTTAACAAAGTTCGCATATTAGGATTTAATGCGCGCGACATCGCGCTGCCACGATCCGGTAAATGCTTCAAAATAGTAATAAAAGCAATAATAAAAACAAATAGTTTTGAAAATAAGCAGAAAATTATCAAAAATAAATCGAACCAAAAATTATTTTAAATATGATGATTTTTAAATGCGCTTTAAAAGTTTTTAGGTTCTCATTTATTAATTATTAAAATTTTAACAAACTAGTCCTAAGCCTAGGAAAAGCATGAAGGGAAATAGCCATAATAACCATAATAACTTAAAACTAAAACAAAAACTTGCGTTACGTTAGATAACAGCGTTTGCGTTTTCCCTTCGTTTTGCAGTAGCCAAAACATCTCGTCGACCGCGGTAGTGATAACCAAAACTGAAAACGGTTTTTGATAACGTTATGAAAAGTTCAAAACCGTTACGTAACGGTTTTTAAAAAAAAGCCATAACGCCCATCTCTATGTAGAACACAACTTTTCAACCTATATTTCAGAAACACTGACGTTAAGGAGAAAAAGTGTAGAGACAATTTTTAAATCTAATTGCATGATCTACAATTTTTAGTCTGACCTATTTTTATGATAAAACTTACCGTTTGGATAAAAAATGCAAAGTACCCATATTTGTGAACTCTGACCTTAAAAATTTTTTTGAAAGTGTGATATCGATGGGGACTTTTCATTTGAAACGGTGTTCCGAACACTCGTTTTTTCAGCTCACTTTTCAGCTCTATGAGAATTTTTGCATTTTGACTTGTCTACTTTGACTGTACTATAAATAAACTCGAAATGGTTATCGATTCTCTCAGACTATGCCTTAATCGTTATCAATTGTATAATCCTAAAATACTGAAATTACTTTAATTATATATTACTAGAATCAATAAATAATCATAAATGAATAGAATACATATTACATAGCTAATATTTTAAAGATTATTAACATATTTATTACTACTGTCATTTAAAGAAGCTGCAACATTGAATTTCTGCTCACGTATATCTGATATAATCCTGCTGATATCTTGATGACTAAAGTATATTGTAAATTTGTGCTATATATCACAGCTGAACCGAAGTGGGTATAAATTTCCATTTAGGCACATGCAGCGTTATTCCCGCGCGCCCTTCTTGCTCGTAATTTAAAGTAGAACTGACTTAGGAAGTATGGACACAGGTGGCTGAAAAGGCGGAGTATGCTCATTTTGAATTTCTGAAATCGTAATCATTACAGATATAATAAAACTGCCTCAGTTTAATTATATCTGTGAGCCACATAAAAGAGATTAACCTTTATTAAGAGTCAGCTTAAATGGGGCAATAGGAATGTAATAAAGATTTTATAATAATAAAATTAAGGAAAACAAACTTTCTTTTTAAGTTTTTTTTGTGGTTATCTGACATAAGTCGACAGAATATCATGATAAATGACATCAACTGCAATGAATAAGGTAGGTCCAAACGTCAAAATATATTAGCTTAACTTGATGTGTAGTCTATTGTACTTCCATATATTCGTTGAGTAGGTATACCAGTATCATTCATTACTCCCTGTGGGGGTACTTAATATTTCACACAGGAACGCGTAATTGAGTTTCTGTGGAGTAATTTTCAGTAACAAAGCGCAGCATAGTGGCGGCTGTTCCTACCAGAAGGTAATGTAACAATAGGCGATAAATTACGAGCATTATGTTGCTTGAATTTACTATACTGCGATCGATTTAGTGGTCGTGCTTCACATTTTGTTGCGTTTTTCATTAACTACCAGTGATACAAAAAATGTAACGGTAAAATTAAAAGCGAGCCATTTCATTAGGTTTCCTATTTCTTCTAATTATTGAACATTGACAATATTCAAGTCTTAGTTAAAAATTATGTAAAAATAAGTCTTTGTCCGGAGTAACTAACTGACTGACAGACAACGCATAACCTAAACCTCTGAATGTTTGTATGCACAAGACCACCAGTTTTAAAGTGAGAAGCATAAAATCAAGTATTAAAGCTTCTTTTTTTGAAGTATAATACAAAACAGATTACATAAAACCCTGAGCTCATGCTGTTGCTCTCCTGCAATCAAGTGCAATTGCGCATTTAATTTTAGACACATTACTAGTGACATCGTAGTAGTAATGCGTTGGTTGGCTGTTAATAACTCAATAACTCAACTCGAATAAAACTAAGCGCATAAAATTTCTTCTTAAGAATATTAAATTTTAACTCACGTCAGTATACAAATAAATGTGAACTGCAATGCAGCCGGCTTTTTAATTCCACTAAGTTTTTGGCATAAGTACTTTAAATTTAGTCTCAAGGCTGCAACGGTATCCCGTGTGCAGTTGCTGGAACTGCCATCGGGCGCGTCCCCCGGGTGGCGGATTGGGGAATGGCCTCCAGATATGGGGGCTACCGGCTTGTCCGGCGCGGACCAAAACCAGCAGGAAGGGGCTCGACTGGCTGACCCAGGTAGCCTGGGTAACGGCAGCCGAGCAGGGGTATACCGTAACCCTGCACATGGTGCGGGGCCGGGGGCTGCCATCCTTAGGGATGGGGGCCACGGGGAAGAAAACCTCTTTAAAAAATTACGCTACGCTAATAATTGCTACACGAGCAAGTCGGGGGCGTGTTCCGGTCCGAGGACTGGTTCCGGCCCAACCGTAGCCTCGTACGTGGTGTGGGAGCGGGGGCCGCCACTTCGGTGGGGGCCGCGTGGAGAGATACCACTATAAAAAACTCTCAAAGTCCTGACACTGGGACTCATGGTGTCGGGGCGCCTGAAAAGGTGGCTGGGGAGTGCATCAGCCAATTAGTGGTCGCCCTGGGGTACCTCCCGACCCCCCAGGCGTAAGTAGGGTAGCCAGGGTATCGGGATCTCTGCCCTGGCGGTCCGTTGTTTCTCCCATCATCGTGGGAACAAGATGAATAATTTTGACAAAAAAACTAAAACCTCCAAGAAGAATCGTGGTGGAAAGGTGAGCTTCGACGAGCCTTTTGACGGACAGTGCACGGCGTCCAAGGAAAAACTGTGCCAAATAGAAGAGGAAAGGGAGAACCGCCCACCCAGAGCGCGGACTCCGGAAGAGGGACACAACCAGCAGTACCGGTTGACGCAGCGCAAGGCGGATGAGGAAGAGCTCCTGAAGAAGCTAATGCCGAGACACCAGTGGCTAGCAAAGAAGATCGCCCGAATCAGTCCAGAGGACCCGAGGTACCAAGAGTTGACGGAAGAATACACGGAGTCAAGCACCGTGGTCGTCCTCCTAGAGGAGAGCTTAGGGAGAATGAAGACCCCCGTAGAGGCGAAATCGTCAGAAGACGGGGACGAGGTGGTTTCAGACCATGGAGGCAGGGCAAAGCGGGCCAGAAGAGAACCCGTGAAGCTGCAATTCAGGATGACCAGCGACGGCTGGCAACTGAAAACCCGCTCAGTGGCCACCTGGACCGGTCCGGAGGACCTGGCAACAGACTCCAGCAGGGAAGAGATGGAGAAGCTGAGGAGGGAGAACGCACACCTCCGCAGAGAAGTGGAGAATTTGAAGAGGAGCGTGGGTCTCCTGCGTGAAGCCACGCAAAGGAACGAACGCCGAGCGGAGCCGTGGTTAGCCACGGAAGACATGGCGAAATGGAAGAAGGCTCTTCTTCAATCCGTGACGGACATGGTGGAGTCCAAAATGCGGGAGCTGGACACCAACCTAGCTCAAAGCGAAGGTTTGAAACGCTCAGAAGAAAGGAGAGGCCTAGTGAACTCTGCTGGGTCAAACGTAGGAGGGCCAGCAATAGTACTGCATAATTGCACAAGCGAGGAGGATACCAACACTCCCACCCAGAGCGATGGCTGGACGGAGGCGCTGGGGAGAAAGAAGAGGGCAGCGAGACAAACAGCCGGAAAGAAGACAGCGACATCAGTAGCCACAGAGAATAAAGCGGGGCCGAACAGGAGGGTCAAGCTGACCCCCCCTAAGACTACGGCAGTCAGCGTTACGCTGAAGAAGGAGGCTATAGAGAGCGGAGCGACATATGCCCTCATTTTGAAAAGGGCTAAGACGGCACTCTCCCTTCCTGATCTAGGGCTGGAGGCCGGAGTCAGGGTAAGGGAAACCCAGGCGGGCGCCCGGGTACTCCATGTACCAGAGGCGAGCGGGGCCAAGGCTGATGAGCTGGCGCGGCGGCTAGAAGCAGTCATAGGCGACATGGCGCTAATAAGAAGGCCCGAGAGAACCGCGGACATGCGGATCTCGGGCCTGGACGACTCTGTCGAAGAGGATGAGGTGGCTGAGGCTATCGCGATGAAGACAGATCCGAATACGATACCACATGATCCCCACCAAGGTGTTGTGGGACACCGCGGTGGTTTAGTGGGTAGGCCCCTGCGCACCAACCTGACGAGCTTTTATCGTCAGGTAGGTCCGCTGGGGAGAGTCCCACATAACGCCTGCATCGTTCTCCCAAACGGCGGCGTATGCGCAAGGCATTCCCCGCGATAAAAAAAAAAAAAAAAAAAAGGCTGCAACGGTATCCTCATATGCCGATACATTATCGGGTAGACTTAATTCTGCAGTGTTTTGTGAACGTGTAATATAAATATGGCTACTGACTGATAACGAAACTGCAAGAATGGGTTGTATTTTAGTTATTTTCATAGACTTACGAGTATGTGCTGTTGTTGTGGGGCTCAGCTGCCCATATTAAAGATTTTCGTCGAAAATAGGGCGATGCGCGTTACATAAAATGATTAACTTTAAGGAAATTAAAATATTAACATTAGCTTCTCAATATATGTAAGGAAATACTATTACATAAAAATAAAAAAGAACAATGTTCATACAAACATTACAAGAAACAAAAATAAACTTGCGGTTCCAAGTTTCATGTTTCAAATTGTGTTAATTTTGACGGTAATTTTTTTGTTGTGGTTTTACTTTTTATTACAAAGTTCCACACAATAAAATGAAATTGAAGAGTTTAAAAATGTTAAAAATAAACCCGTGAATAAGGGCTATTACAATATCGGTGATTATTAAAAGACGAGAATGCAAGGAGTTTGCCTTGTTTCTATTTATTTTTGGTAACAACAGTACTGTATAAAATTCGTTCATTATAATTGAATTTTTTGACACGTCTTAATTAATTAAAGGAAGAAAAAGACAGCTCTTGGCGAGTTTTTTGCTTTGTCTCGGTACAATGTTTATCGACATAAGAAATACGAAGAAGAAGTATAAAAATCATGAAATCTTTATCTTTATGTATTTAATCAATTCTGGAAATGTTAAGTTGGTTAATAAGTTTAAAATTAGTTAGTCCATCATTATTAAAGTAAGAAATATTAAATTAAATACGTAGGGTCCTGGTGAGAAATAAGTGGTTACGTGTTTTAATGTTATATAAAACTGAACACAATAGAAATTTAATAAGTTTAAAGTTTGTCTTAACAATCCCACGTTTTTAAAATCATATACGTGTTACGAGGATTAAAAAAATCAGTAACCTAGTGTTAAAGGTACGATTGCCAGGTCAGGCAGTATTTTTGGGTTTTTCTGACCTTTTAATCTGGTGCACAATTCTTTTTCATAACTACACCGCCTACTAGTAATTAAATTAATTAATAATAGGTAATACTACATATCTAAGTTAGTATTAAGCTAATATTTTTATAAGTTTTGTGTAAGATACATTATAATGTATGTATTTGAGGCCATAAGATCATCTCTGCGTGTTCGCAGATCCGATTATAAATTCTAATCTTTAAATTTACCAGGTATCCCCTATCAAAATCATAATGACGATGGGTATAACCCTAAATAGTCCACACCATAAAACTTTGACTTCTACTTGCCAACAAAATATAACAAAGACTAAATGTGTTCAATTTGTATATATACTTCTATTTCACCATTTTAAGTGTATGCAATTCTAGAATTAAGAAACCGCAATGTTTTTTGGTTTTTAAGACTCTTTCGGACTAAATAATTTATTTATGAAATTGCAACTCATAAGTACTTTAAGCAATATTTCTTAATGTCTGATACAAATCAAAGAAAACCCAAAACGCATATCCTTAGCTGTCTATAATAGGTTTTACTTCACGAAAGTCAATATTAATTACATTCATACTATTTCACATAGTAAGCAAATAAGAACACGACAAACAAACTTGGATTATAACTTTAAATATAATACTAATCAAACAAATTTAATTAACGCGTTAGTAATGTCATTGAACTACAAAATACAGTTCAAATATGTTATGTGTAAATACTGCTTAAAATATATTGGTTGTTACTCGTATTATTTTCTTTTCACAATTATTTGGAAACGTTAATTGGAAGAATAGACAAATTCAAGAATAAAATTAGAGAAAATATAAATAAACCTTAATTTTTGACTGACTTCTATCATTGAGTTTAAAATTTAAAAACAATTTTTAAAGCTCCCTTTATCTTTTTTAGTAATAATAATCTTTGTCATTAACTAGTGAAACGTATATTTCTTATAGGTGGAAACATTACAGGGACGACAAGTGATGTATGACCCACCACGCGGACCCAATACGGATTGGAGGGTTATAATTCATATTTGTAAGTAAGCTTTGTAAGCTTTTCTAATCTGTCACTGTCCACAAAAATTAAAAAGCTTTTTATTGTGTCGTAGAAATAAATTGTATATTATTGTTTTAACCTACAAGTACCTGCAAGTTGAAATAAGAAAAAGTCGCAAAATCGTTCATTGCTTTGCCGTCCAATAAATTATTACATTAATTTGAGGAGACTTATCCTATTGTGGAAAAAGTTTTAATTGGGGAGAAGAGAACGGCGCTGGTGCCACATTGCGAAGCATTCTAGCATCTCAAGTGTTCTGGCGGCCCGTTAAAAGTTGCAAAGCGGCTTCGATGGCCCATTATTTTTACGAAGCGCCAATATTTTGCCGCTCATCAGAATGGATTTGAAAGTTGGAAATGGACTGTGTTGTTTTTCAACTTCTTTGGTTTGCAAGTAATGTGTTTTACCTAGCCGTCTACATTTTTATGTTATTAACACAAGTAAATTGAATGAGATCTAATCGATCATTTATACTGGGATTAAAGGTATATTTTATTTACACTTACAGAATTGAACATTTAAGTGATTTATTTTCGCTTTCTAACAAACTTCTGGTTTCCATTTAACTATAGCTAAAAAATTACAATCAGTTACACTGTTGTAAAAGAACCAATAAAAAAATCTCCAGTACGTACGTACTCTAAATAGCAGCTTGTTACATCATGGCGACGTATGAACATCGACATACAATTGCTTAATTGAACAGCTCGTTTGAAAACACGACGCAGATATACATATGTCGAAATTCAATTACAGATTATCGTTTGAAGTATGTTCGAAGATGTTACTCGAATGGACACAAATCAAACTTAACTTATAAATGCTTCAGTTGATATTATATCTTCTAGACTACAAAGCTTTGAGTTATTAAATTTTCTTGTGCTTTAATAATTACTCAGGTCTTATAAAACTGTCAGAATGTCAATGACGAAGACGATGAAGACGATGAAGGAATAAGCCTAAGTTAAATCTAACCAAGTACAGTTAAGTTGAACAAAATTCTATTGCTTTTGGTTTGGGCGAGTAGGTACCAGGTCTACAGTCATAACAAAAAATTTAAATCATTTTGAGGTAACAAGTCCACCCTGGTCACGTACCACGGTGGACTTGTTACCTCAAAATGATCTCTCATGGCGCAAGGAGATTGTCCTTCAGTCAAAATGAGAAGCTTTGTACTTATTTTTAATTATTATTAATTATTATTAATACATTTGATGTATTACTCAATACTAACCTGATAACAACGTGGCCAATAGTGTGGCTAGTATCACGGCGAACTACAAAAGGCAGGTGCAGTCTGGAGTGAGGGTATAAGGGCGCTCTAGGAAGCAGCAAGGCTGCATCACCGGCTCGGGCCTCTCTGTAGCCGGCACGAGCTCCAGCAAGTGTTACTGATCCCAGAGGCCATGCTGGCTGCACAGATACTCTCCCACAAGCACCATCACCAGTCTCACCGCTACTAGCTTCAGCAGCGCTATAAGCTAATTTCACTGTTCTTGGAGGACGCTTGCCTTTACCGTCTGCGGGCCACCACGCTGCTGGAATAGTCAATTCTGATAAACAAGCCCCTTCTTCGCCCTCCGGTCCACAAGTAGCTGTCAGAGTACGTGAACCAAGGCTCGCGTGTAATGTTATACAGACTCGTCTTGGACGAGTGGCAGCTCTTCTAGCTCCACCTTCGCCACCGGTATGGAATAGAACACGTAGCACTGGAGCGTCACGAGGAAGTTCACGAAATACTAAATGTGCTGACACATCAAGCCGGTGGGCTGTGGCTTCCTGCAGCTCTAGCAGCGTAGCATTTCTCCGTGGAGGTTCCAATGGATCAGGCACCGCATATCGAGCTGGTACGGTTTGTTTAGTTGAAAACGGCCCATAAGTAGCTCTGACTGATGCCGGCGCTGACCCTTGTAAGACTGTAAATCGGTCCAGCGATAATAACGCGCCAGGTAAAGCTGTGCCCATTGGCTCTGGAGGTGGGCCTGCACCACTCCATCTTGCTGTATGCTTCAAGAAAAATCCGCTGTCTTTATTCTCAAAGTGTACTTCAACAGCAAGCACCGCCCCTGAAAAGAACAAATCCAATTAAAATTTGCAATAAAATCAACATCATCAGCTTAGGAATGCATGACATTTGTAAAATGTTAAATAAATGTTTTATTTTGATGCTTGACGAGAGATAAAAGCCCGTTGTGAGACGTTCTGGCAACAGTCCAAACGAATTATTGTTATACATATATACCCCTGCAGTAAAATGTCAGATCCATCGATTAGTGTTTACAAACAAAGAAATATCTATTTTTAACAATTTCACTTGTAAAAAGATTGGTTACAAGGTATTTTCCTTAAAAGAAAGCAAGAGTAGATAGCTATTCACAGCGTTTAATTTTAAAATCTTTGTCTATATTTGAAAACGTCGCAGTATTTTTACGAGTATTATTAAACAGGTACGTAAAATCGAACCATCATTTGTATGCATAACGACAGCATCATTTTGCCATCTTTGAATATTTGTATAAAAATAAAGATACATTAAAAAAAAGCACAAAAATAAATTGACAAGAAATTATTGGAATACCGAACATAGAGAATATAATAACTGAATAACTAAATAATATGAACTGATTTATTTTTTATACCTTTAAGTTAATAACTGTCAAACTTATAAAAATCTCCACTTTTGAGCATGTCTTCCTGGACCACGCGGTAGTGGTAAATTTGGTCACCCATTCGATGACCAGACTTTGCGAAAATTGCTTAACCTCCACAATCATAGACAGAATACTCCAACACAGTTGATGGCGTTCAAATTATGTAAAGTACGTAATTAAGATAAACGAAACCTAGAAAATAAAATAGGCCGAAAATTTGACCCATACCTCCTGCTATACCGGCGGGTGTGCAGAACATTGCGCCACCAAGTCATTGTTATGGTTTTAAAAGTACGAATTTCCAACGATACGATATTGATAAGTATTGTATATTTGCCAAGATACTTAAACAGTGTGTCCGTGGCGTAGTGTTCTCCGCAGATGCCTTCGCAGTAGGTGCGTATACCATTACCGTCTGAGACAAATTAAAAAAAAAACAAGAGTTTGCTTGTTTTTACGGATACCTTATTTTACACTTTTAGCGGCTTTCTGAAAATAAAAACTTCACACGCGCCACAACGGCACTACCTTGACGCCCAAGTAATAATTGAAATAGATTAAGGTCACGTTCCTCTGGAGTGGCCTTTTACTGAACTCATCTTTCCCTCTACATTGGACTCTTGAAAATAATTTAGGTCAACAATTAAGATTATCTTAAGAAAAGTCGTGCAGGCGATATTGGGTCTCATAACTATTTGAAAACGTAAAACAATCCGACGTTAAAAAGTTTATTTAATACGTAAAACCTTATAAATGAAAAACTAAATCAATGTGAACCGGGCAAAGGAATAAAATACGAAAAAGTACGTGAAGTTAATAAAATGTGGTTTGGAACTAAATACTCCATAATTACTTTCAATTTGAAATTTCTAATTATTGAGTTTATATAGCGAATAGTTTTCGAATAATAGGACTATGTAATAGAGAATTATTTATAATTAAAAAATTTAAGACTTCGTGTTGAACTGAAATATAATATAAAAAAAGTAATAGGGAATCTTGAGCCGGATCTAGAATCCACGTCTTCTGTTAAACCGGGTCAGACATCATAACCACTAGGCCACCGAGGGTCCTAACTGCTTTACGTACGATCCGAATCGTCAATATAGTCTTTATAAGTTACATTCTATTCTTATTTTAATCAATACCACAACACTGCGTTTTGGTTTTATTAAATTATTTTAATTCCTTAAAGCATTAAAACAAAAGGAATAAATAATATTTAGACTTAACAAATAGTATAATTTGTTAAGTATATGAATTTTTAATAACCGCAACCGAAAAAGTACTGTCAAGGTGATCTGTATTTTTAGTCAATTCACAGTTTTTAAAAAAAAACAATAAAAAATCATATTCAACATTACTAATTTCATTTTCTCTTTTGATTTTTAATTAAAATAAACCGATTTACCATTTTATTTAAGCTGTTCATCTTGCATCTAAAACTGTAGTGAGGTTTGTTTTCCTCACTGTAGTGAGGTGAAAAATAGTGTGTTTCGCTCGGAAGCAAAGTTTTTAGCGTCTCGTACCTTTGAAACCCTTGCTACGCTTTGGTTTCTAGGATTGAATCACGAGCGTAGCGAGTTTGCTTGCTTGCACAGGCTTCAATAGAGATAACTCTCAAGTTTGTAGTCTTGCATAACAAATAACTGTTTAAACGCTCATAATCCCTAAAACTGGTGTTACACAAAACGGGGTTTAACAATATTGTATGTTTTCACAATTTATGAGGCTATGATATTTCGGCGCAGTTGCGTGAGTTTATTCGTGACCATAATGCATGCAACTGTGTTGAAATATCGGGAGCTACATTATGTGTGGCCGCACACGGACCACACGAGACAGCCACAAACGCAGCCACCTGAAGCTTAAAGCGGCTAAAAAGGTAGCGGAAGCGAGCGACTCATACTAGTAGACGGTACTAGATACTTGCGGTCGGTGGCCGCTATTTTTTTAACCAGAGAAGAGCAGAGTGGGCAGAGCCTGTTGTATGCTCTGCGGAGTGTCCCCGCTGTGGTGAGGACATCAGTGACACGGTTGATTCCGTCACTGCCTGGGTGTGGTGTGGCTGTGATTCGTCCAAGCAGCCAATAAGTTGGCAGAAGGTTCACACGCGCACACGCTTTAAATATTATTTAAAGCGTTTGTTATCCATGGTTAGCTTAGATTACGAAGGAATGAATACTGTTTTGGTTCAGATAGAGGCGATATTAATCTCTAGACTCCTCTCTCGTCTAATCAGCGGCGAACACTCAGTTTTGTAAAATATTTGTAAAACTTATTAATTTAAAAATAATTATAGCGTCGTTTTTAAATATCTTTTATAAAGTTGTACTTGTAACCTGGGTTTCTGATATCATAATCAAAATATTAAGCGCATAGTAACTCCGACAGGCATAATGATAGATTCATTATTTTTTTTATTTATTTCACATAGGATGTTAAACGAGTATCAACAGTTTTTTGCTGCCAAATATATGAAGCTTTTAAGTTTGGTTTACAGGATTCTAGAAGTGAAATGATCTCTATCACAATTCCATAAGGCACATAAAAAGCATCATTCATTTTAAAGTTCGGAGTTTTTCAAACGTCAAAGTGTATGATGCTTGATATGGAAAGATTTTATAAATGGCTTTTCAGATATGTCTTTTTACTTTACAGGACCTTAAGATAAAATGCTTCATAATAGACATAATCATCATCATGACTCTTCCTATGGATTAATCACCCCAGGAAGATCAGGTCATAACCCTCCAAGCCAAACTGATTTCACGCTTCATTTATTCCTTACGCTTTGTTATCATCATATATATCTCTCTCTCTTAACTTATGGAATCACGTTAAAACTAGTAGCAGTAATCTTCTTTACCGCAAAAGGACATATTATTTTAAGTAGACTAAACTTAGACTGACCCTAATGATAATATTGTTAACTATTTGTCTCTTTTGTTTAATTAGTAATTCAGTACAAATATCTCGTATCTTAATACAACTTTTAGTTAAAATTATATTTCAATTGACTTATATCTAGTATGATTTGTTGTATAGAATGTTATTCTAGACGCGAAAACGATTGTCGGGTCGGCTAGTTTAAGAAGAAGAGTTATCTTCAAATATATTATTGTGCACTATCGTACTTATATAGTAGGCGTCCCAACTACCAGTCAAAGTGTCAAAAGTAAGTAGCAGTTTCTAAATAGGCAGAAAGTTTGTCTTTTTATCCACCCAATGTACCAAAAAATTAAACAATCAGTGAACATAACTAGGTTTCAAAAATGAAAATGAATTTTACATGTTCCTGAGTAGTTACTCCGCATAGAAGAGGCTATTACTTTATTTGGAAGAAAACTGCGCCATCCACCACGTGCGGCATAACGGGCGAGGAAAGGATAATAAAATGCTACGGCGCGTGACGCCCGGTGGAACAAAGAAAATTCACACCCCTCTCAAGTTCTAGAGATATTTTCATTAGGTTACGCTTTTACCACCAGACATGTAAATGCTTAAGCCTGTTATTGTACCAATTGGAAGACTTATGTTTTAATTCGGTAGGTCCATTTTATTACCACTATTGCCTTGTTTCTTTTAACTTATTTTTTTTACATTTTTACTTGTTTGGTATAGGAATATACAATTTCATTTAATAATAAATAATAGTTATAATACTTTAGTTTGAATTAAAAAACAATTACATATATATGTAATTGGCACTGTGTCGTCCGTTTATAAAAATGATTAATTCCGTTTCAAAAACCAACAGCAGTTAACGAAAAATATCAACTTTTCTCTTAATTACACACTCATAGGGTGCATGTGCATTTGATCAGTAGACATAAGTTTCAAAACACGGAATCAAACTCACAATTATAACCAGACACTTGCCGGTAGTTAGTAAAAAAAAAAAATGTAGCTTACTTTCGCTTAAAGTAAGCTTCATGTTTTTATTTTACTAATGGATATGGACTTCCGCCAAGTAACGCCTGATTCTATCAAGTACTTGTGCATAGACGGAAGGTAGCGAGCCTATCCGTATTTTATAGGATACATTTCGGAGACTGTGCAGCTGATTTGCACAACCTTGTTCCGCCGTCCCCATTTTTTCATCGGACAACCAGACTTACAAACCGTAATATGGTGGATATACCAAAGAGTCGCACTAAGAGTTTTGGTTTAAATTTTATGATACGTACCGCTAAGGAGTGGAACTCTTTGCCTGAGTCTGTGTTTCCTGACAAATACAATTTAGGGGTATTCAAATCACGAGTGAATAGGTATATTCTAGGCAAGCGCGTCACATCCTAGATCGCATCGACGCTTACCATCAGGCGAGATAGTGGTCAAGCGCACGCCTATTTTCTTTAAAAAAAAAATACTTACCGGTAGGTCAACTATGAAAGTTACAGAGGATTATTATTTAACTTGACTACGTAATGAACATGTAATGTGATATACAGCGTATGCTGTTAATATTCAATAGAGTCCAGCGCTGGATATTAACAAATATAAGCGTGAGGTATTTAGTTGTATGGACAGTGAACCTCATGAATACGTGCTTATTTTATTAAAGGGTTTCATCCCTGTTTTCCCATCCATTGCTTCAATGAGCAGCGTTATTGGAAACGTGACTTTTCGTGTTTAACGGCAACGAAATAAGAATAAGCGGCTTTGATTGAATTATATAAACCAGTACTTAAAATACAGTAAATAATTTTAAAAGATTTAGGAGGAATTGTAGGTTTAACTTAATCTTGAAGTGTACATTTTCTTCTATCAAATTAATATTGGTCTGTAATATAAGTCATTTAATCCAGACAAATAATATTATTAGTTAAATAAGCGATAGTTGCATTGTATTTATATTTTGCGAAGAGGGGAGGTCCTCATTTTTCCTTTTGGTCGAGGAACAACTTTTTACATTTTAATTAAATACAGAATTTTGTAAAAAGGAACTTTTCTACTTAAACCCAATGTTGATCTCGATCCTTCTCTAATAATTACATATAAAAAGGACATAGGAAGACTATTGCAAGACTAGTCTGTTATCATCAACAATCGCACTGTACAACACTCACTAAGTTAGTGTTGAAGTTATGTCATCATTTTCCACAAATAAGACACTTTTCTACCATTAACATATATAGATATAGTTGTAATTAACTTTGACTCAATAGTCTCATGAGGGTGATTATGCCATCAATTAGTTTTATAGTGTGTGCATTCTGTGAGATCATACACATTTCGGAGAGTGTGCAGCTGAATTGCACAACCTTGTTCCGCCATCCCCATTTTTTCATCGGACAACCAGGCTAACAAATTGGCGACACCGTTATATGGTGGATACACCAAAGAGTCGCACTAAGCGTTTTGGTTTCAATTTTATGATACGTACCGCTAAGGAGTGGAACTCTTTGCCTGAGTCTGTGTTTCCTGACAATTACAATTTGAGGGTCTTCAAGTCACGAGTGAATAGGTATCTTCTAGGCAAGCGCGTCACATCCTAGATCGCATCGACGCTTACCATCAGGCGAGATAGTGGTCAAGCGCATGCCTATTTTCTATAAAAAAAAAAAACCCGAATGACTTGAATATGGAATTGCGAGTATGATCTTACAGAATGTACACGCTGTAATTGCAACTAATTGGTTTATGCTTCGGAGAAGAAAATCATACACCTACGATGTTAAAATCATGGAGTGAATATAATTTGTTGCTTCCGTTAATTAGTCTAACTTGTAGAACGACTTCGTGTATATTTCTAGATATTAGACATTAAAATTTTAAAGCGTCTATATCATGCAACACAAGATTTTTGCTACTTACTTCTAAAACATTAGGAGAAATTAATTATTTATACAGATTCGATTACAAAAATAGGAATAAACGTAAGTAAAATGTAGACTAAACAAACGCAACTAATTTTAAAAACTGATATCAAGTTTCAAAGTGCTGTAAAAGATTAATACGTAGCGTCATCAAAATCAGAAAGCATTCGTATGTAAATTACCGTAATATAATTACGTCAAATAATCACATGGGAGTACATGTTGAATAGTCACACGGCAACACAGTATGACAAATGAACAAATATTTGTCTGTTAATGGAGTCTACACATTATCCGTTATTGCAGCGCCATTGAAGCTATCATTTCATCAAACGTTCCAATATTCATAACCGAATCTAACGAGATAGCTGTCAATGAGGTCATGTCTGTTTTTGATATATTTAGATGATATTGCTTTATTTATTATGATGACAATATCACTTTAATAAATATATAAACCAGTAGTTCACTAGCAGTGCATAAGAAAAAGAAACACCTTTGAGTGACATCTAATCAGTTATTCTGTGATAAAATTTCTAAATAAGCATTGATACGTCAGTCAGTCAGTCATAACTTATCTATATAACATATATGAATGTCTATCCGTTACCCTAATATCCATAACACAAGCCTTACAGTGATTACTTTGGGCTAGGCTAATTGGTGTGAATGTAAGCAATGTTTTTCTTATTATTATCAGTAAAAAGTTTTCGTTTCAAAAAGTAAACATTGTTAAATTATCTAAATCTAAGACACTGACAATCAAAATCTTAATCTTCGGTAGTTGCGGTGGGCTAAACGCCCACCGCAACTACCGCTCAGCTTTGCAAGATAACATTTTGTAAAGATAAATAAAGAATGCATTTTTTTAGCTACTATAATATTTATACATGTTGTATATACTTGAACATCATACAAAACATTTGCAAAACAAAAAAAATATACAATTGTGTTATCATTTGTATTGGCATAATTCACACGAATTTGCTTACCATACGAAACACTTGTACTGGATGTATAAACTAACCATACTATGAAGATATTTTGCATTTCAGATTAAGAAATAAAAGTCAAAGTCGGTTTCGTCAAAAACAAAACACGAATCAAATAAAATGTATTTGTATCGAAGCTAAATAAAGTTGGCGACATCGAACTTATTTAATAAGCAAGTAGAATAAGGTAAAGTGTAATAATGAGGACATTTTCGTAACAACTCGGCAAGTTTAACCTTCCGACCACGAGGTAGCACATAAATAAGTAAGTAAAAAGCCGTCTTAATACGTTGCTGCCGTTACGCCACGCCGCTGCCGCCGTATCTAAAGATTAGTTCCGTGGCAGTTATTACAGGCCCCGAAAACCCTCCACAATAAAGGGGGTGATCGGGAACGAGATATCGGATCCCGAAATTTTTTTCGAGATTGCAACGCTACAAAGGAAATTAAAGTTGTAGTTGAATTCGCACAATTGTTTTGTCGTACAATGTGGTATTGGTGTTGCTCTACTGCAAAGTGCTAGATATTTTTTTTATTTAAAGAAGGGTTTTCTCTTAGTTTGAGACGTAAGTTGATAAAGCGATTCATATTTTAAAAAATATTTTTATTATATTATAATCGTATTTTTTTAAATGATCGAAAATTTAAGAAAGGTTCTGGGTATAACTAAAAAGATTTGTTATATAAATTTTATAAATATTGCTGAAAGCTTACTCAAAAAAATTTTTTGCAAGTCTAAACATTATAACGTGTAGGTAAAAAGATACTTCTAAATGCGTAAGCAATAAAACTTGAACAATATGTCACTGCGTAAAACTAATTCTTGAGAAGTGATTTAAGTAACTAGTGGCAACTTCTCAAAGTAATAGGTGTAGCTATGAAACTATTGATTGTATATAACACTGTTGTTCTTTTAATAATAAGACAAGTTGTCATCTGGTTCATTTAATGATTGATTGATTGATGATTTGATGCGATAAAATATATATTTTAGATACTGATAGAGAAAAAAGATAGAGATAGAGATACGGATTAGAAAAAAGATCGAATCCACGTTGTCGGTCTTTACTATAAGGATGGATGTGCTTTACGATTATTCAACTCAAGCAGGCATTATACCATTAACAGAAATACAAAAGACATGATTGGCAATGGATGAGTTGAAATCTACAACACCGTGCGGCTTAAAGGCATCGTAAAACAATACTCTTCAAGTAAAACTGAACCGAATTGCCTCTAAAATTTGTATAAAAAGGCAATAAAACGGGAAAAATTGAGGTAAGAGAAGGCCGTGTAAAAAATAATGGCCCCTCCCACAAAGGGGTGGGAAGTCTGCTAAATAAATTGTTTGCTTTTTTCAATTCCACACAACCCGCAGACTCACCTACCCTACACCCTCCTAGTATACTAAAGGTACCGACCGCTTTTAAATTGTAATGCTTTTGTAATATCATAAAAAAAATGTTTTTATTATATTAACATTATTGCCTTATTGTGGCAAGCTAAAACACAATGTCAATCTCAATTTCATATTAATCTCTATCGGCTTAAAGTTGAAAATCACATATCTGACAATTTGAATAGGCTGATATGCTGTTGGCAACACATTAGTGATTAGGTTTTAACTTCTAATACTTTTTGTTCCTCTTAGGATAAGATTTTTACTTGCCGTAAAGGGTTATTGGTTTACTGGATATTATATTTAATTTTATAATAGTAGGAAACTGTAAAAACTTAATATTTAAATTTAGATTATAGTTAATATTTTTTACAACCAAAAAAATAACGATATAAAGAAACTGAACCCAAATCCTCTCACTTTACGGGCGATCTCTTAAAATTGAGCAACCAGTTAAATTTTAACAAGTGTTTCTTAGCCATATCTTCATGCTCTAGGAAAACTTGTTAAAATGTATAATGCTAACGATTCTGCCTTTCGCACTGACGATCTCGGATTTGAGTCCAGGAAGACATTTGTGTCATTAATGTTTGCATAAATATTTAAGCATATTTATGTATATAATACTTATTTATGTATGATATATGTCCATAGCACAAGCGTTAAACCGTTGGGATAGGCTAATGAGTGTGTAAGAATTATTATTATTATTGCCTATAACATAAAAAGACGCCGTTATTAGTTAGCTAAGATATATTTGTAAAAAATTCAACTGGTTTGTCAAGATCTCAGTAGCTCAATTGAGAATACTTGCTATATGGTGTCCAATAGAGCAGAATAGCATGAAACCTTCATACTTAGGGGTGTCGTAAATGGAGACTAATATTACTAGAGGTAATCATCATATACCTCCAACAGACTACAATATAGGCAGTAGCATTTTTCGAATTATGGTTTAATGCTGCTATCTCCAATCCGTCGCTCAAGCTTGGAGATTATGGCAAGTCTCCTTTTTGGTACAGCTTTCCTTATAAGTTTAGGCTACGATGATGATGAACCTATGTATGTACTATGTATACACATTAAAATATCCTGTTGACTTGGATTTCGATGTACGTACTTTAACGGTTTATATTTACATAGGACATTAGGAAAGTTTTGAGAAACCGAAGAACCAATTTATATGCATAGTTAAATGTTTTTATGAAATCTTTTCAAACCTCCACCAGCCTCTTTACAAAGTAACATTTGTCTGAACCAATTTTCTACGGCGACATCTACGACACTTCTTCTCAGATGCTATTAGGGTATCTTTTGGCGATGAAATCTTTACTGCTTTCAGTTGCTTATTTAATTTTAGAAAGAAGAGAGAAGTACTAGTGTGCCAGATCAGGGCTATAAGAAGAGTAATCCAAAACTTTGAACGGTGTGGTATCCGGGAAGTCCCTAGTTTTGAGCGCTAAGTGCGCGGGCGCATTGTCGTGGTGAAGCATTAACCCACGGAGCCGGGTGTTCGGTCGCTTGTTGCTTATTACAGTGAAAATTTTTGGCAGCAATATCATAGTATTATCATTCGTCATTGACGCAGTTTTGCTTTTATAATGGAATCGACAACAGATACGCTGTCATACTGAAAAAACTACGAATCAACATTTTTCTTGCACTTCTCAATCGAATGACGATTTGTTTTTCGATCGTATTTACTAAATCAAAGATTGATTACCTATCACAATTCTGTAAACGCGCCGAGTTGAGCAAGTATAAAATTTAATCACCATTCCACACGCGCCAACTTCTGAGTTTTGGTGAGGTTGTGCGGCACCCGGCACGAAACTATCCTTTTCACGCAACGCATTCCGTACGCAATTCGTCTTTTTTATAAATATCTAACCACATGTGTGTCTCTGGTAGAGCATAAACTGAAATATGACATGAGAACACTGCGGAAATCTTAAAACCATTTGTCGTCTATATCTCTACTATGTACATCAACATGGTTTAAGTCAGTCTCCTGAATGCGTAATAAGGCGGACATGAGTGGGTTTTCTCGAGCTTAACAAACCAGCTACAATAACCTAACATACCACCTTTAATGGTCAATCAGCTTTACTGGACTAGAAAATTTTGCTCCTGATTAATAATTATATAATTATGCATAATTTGCTGGTTTACCCACTTGGTTTGGTTCAGTACGGCCGTTATAAAAGGAAAAACTAAATCACAAGTAACAATTTTATTTAGAAATCATTTTCCTAAATAATAAATATACAACTCAAGCTAATGGCAATATGCCATTGTAATGCCAAAAATACCGCAAAGTTACTCACGATTATTAAGCATTTCTAAACATTATGGTAAGTTTAAGAGGAATGAAAAAGGGATAGAGACACATTTAATTCGAAATACCAACTTTGTTGTTTGGATCAAACGTATGTATTATCTATGGACCAAGACCATGATATCAAAACACTTTGTCTCTCCTTTTTCTTTTTTTAACTATATGGCTACTGGCTCCTCCTAATATCTTTTTAGAGACCCCAAGCATAATCACTCTTGCTGATAAGTCCGAATTATGTTTAGAAAATAAGTTTGACCTATATACCTTAAAAGACGCAAAGATGCTTATTATAATTACTTTAGCATTACAATTGGATTAAATTCATATTTAAAATGAGGTTGTTAATAGTGTTGCCCAAATGCAAGAACAAGACGAGACTTAGCCAGTCTTGGTCTTGGTCTTGCGCCAATACACCTGGTCTTGGTCTTGGTCTTGGTCTTGCGCTTGCAGTCTTGGTCTTGGTCTTGGTCTTGCAGCAAGAGTCTTGCAAGTCTTGCAATTACCTATTAGTCTATTGCTATTTATTAAAGTTTACTTTAAATCTTAGAAAAACGTATTAGAATTGGAACATTGTGAGCTTGAATTAACATAGCCATAGTAAAGATCAATCAGATTAATAAATAACTGAAGATTTGATAAGAAAGTCGAAAAATCAACTGACCTATATGTCGTTTTCCATGGAAGTAACTGTTTCTTAATAAACATTTATGATTTATAAGCTTACATTTGCTAAAACATGTAAAAAAACAAATTAATTACAATAACTTGACTGTATTTTAAATAACAATGTCTGTCTAGAAAGAGATTGAACCCTCAACTTGCATGAAATTTAATAAAAGAGTTTTATGATTTATCATTTATTTCAATCAAAAATAAAATACAACACAAATCAAACATAACAGTACACAACAGCTTTATCATTAGGTTATGTTACTTTATATCAATTCTTTTGACCAAGAATTAATACAAAGTAACCATCTGGCTGACTCATCACTTAACCTATTTCTATGTTTTCTAATTACTAATGATGCTTTAGAAAATAATCTCTCAGCAGGTACTGAAGTTGCAGGTATTGAGAGAAAATCACGGGCCATCTTCGATAAAGTCGGATACTCTGTCTCATGCGTCCTCCACCAATCTAAAATGTCTTCCGAGCTGGCAGTTCTTGGTTTTCTCAGGTACTCCTCCAACTCGTCTATCACTAAGCCTTGAAGACAAGATCCAGATGACGTCGAGGGACATTCATAGAGTTTATCAAAGTCTATAATGTCTTCATCTTCATCACATACTTTATTTTCTTTTCTTGGCAATTCCAGAGATTTGTTCAGTGAGTGTAGACTTTTATATTCTTCATAAAGTTCATTGAACTTGCGCAGACTTTCTGTTTTAAGTTGCTTCCCCCACATTGTCAGGTCAAAAGTCTGAGCCTTATGCCTTGGGTCTAAAATTAAAGAAGTACAATAAATCCAGTTGCTCTTCTTATAATGTTTAAGCATTTTGTCTCGAGCTGCTTGGAAAGCTAGAATGAGCCTTTCATCCACTTCAGATCGATTAGGTTTCTCATCTAACTGTTTTACCATGGATTCAATTTTATCTAGCAAGAGATTGAATGATACAATGACTAGCGGTAATGTAACATATTTGTCTCCACCAAGTTTTGTACTTAAAAGTTTAAAGTTTATTAGAAATTTATGTAATTTTTCGAGTACCTGCCATTCACTAGCTGTGATTTGAAAATCATTCAATTCGGTGACAGAACTGCACAATATGTTAATGCCCGCTCTCACTTTTAAACCAAATCCAATCATATCATGTGTGGAATTCCATCTTGTTGGACAGTCAAGAATGGCATTTAGATTTGATGGCACGCCAGCTGCTTCACAAGCAGACTGAAACTTCTTCTTCACTCTCTCACTTCTTTTTATTTTACTGGAAATACTGCGTAACTTTGTTACAGATGTACGCGAGTCAGCAATATTTGGTGCATATTCTTCATCTTCCTCAGTTTCGTCTGCATAGTCTTCATACTGCTGATCTTGCGCGTTAGTGTCAGACTCACAGTGTAATGCTAAGGTCTCTAATAAATCTTGTACACCAAGGTTTAAAATGTGAGCAAAGCACCGGAAATGTTGATTGTCTGAATCAAAGTGTGGCAACTGTTTGCCCAGTTCATACATAAATTTGGTATTTGCAGTTGCGTTGTCGACCGTGATACCTTGTATTTTATCAATTATGCCATATTCCAATAAACATTCATGGAAAATCGTTGCAATATCTTCCCCAGTATGTCGACCGCGTGATGGTATAAAATCAAGAACTACAGATCGATACTTCCATTCGTTGTCTATATAATGCATAGTAACCCCGTAGTAACTCCTACCAGCAATTGACGTCCACCCATCAATGGTAAATGACATTTTAGATGATAATTGTTGAAGTCGTTCCTTGAGATTAAATTGGAGCTCTTCAAATCGCTCTTTGACTTTCCTTCTAAGTGTAGACCTTTTAGGAAACTCCATATTAGGGCAAATACGTCGAAAATATACTTGTGTAGCTTCGTCATCGAAAAATGAGAAGGGAAGATATTTTTTCACTACCCAATCAACTGTAGCTGTCGTGATGTTGTCACTGCTGTTTTCCGACTGAAATAAAACAATAAATCTTGTGTTATTATTTAAAACATACTAGGTTTGAGCGTTTAGGAGGAGGAGGTTTGTTGTTGTTAAATCGAGAAAATCGTTAAATTGACATTTGTTATATTAAGGTTGCACTGTACTGTAATTTACCAAAATAAAGTACTTAGTTGTTACTGGCCGATTATGAAAACAAATGAAAATATAGGTGTTTATAAAAATATTTAAGACGATAATTACATACTTAATATGTCGCACCCCTAGATGAAAACACCACTAACTCAAAAATACTTACGTAAGTTAATGGCGTTTTTGAAAGTATCGCATGAACAGCTACGCGGAGTTAAAATTCCCGTAGCGACAATTTCGACCATTGTTAAAAATGACGCGAAATATGTACCTATGTATTACTATTTTATCAATATCTATAAAATATTCCGAAGTCAGTTTAAAGTCATTTGTTCAAAAAAGACTTTTTTGAGTTCCTGGAGTTTTCATATAAAAAAAATATATTCTTACCTGTCCACTTCTTCCAGCGGTTACTAAAAAGCTTGTGATATCTCCACTTAATTTTGGTTTAACAGGAAGAAATATTTGTGATTCCTTTTTGTGGAAAGATATTAGATGTTTCCTTAAGCCTGAAGTGTTTCTGTTTTTCATTTTTATTTCAGTCTTTTTATGTTGGCACAATTTACACAAGGCAGTTTGGGATGCATGAATTATTTCGAAAAACTCCTCAAATTTGCTTTTGGGTCTTTTAGATCTGTGACTCAAACTCTCGTTACTCGGACTAGAATAATTTGAATCTTCGTCACTCATATTAAATTGTACACGTGATACGTTTTTAGAAAACAACAAGAATTAGTAAAAACAATTATTAAGTTAGACTCGAAGCACAGCTCAATTGGAAATGACTGGAATTAAAATAATTCCTTTGTTTATAGTACGTTTCCTTGCTTTCTACCGCGCCGCCTCGCCACGTGCCGGCTCTATTAAAAGGATGCCGCCGCAAATCAAACGATGCCGCGTGCGGCGTACAAACACAGATTATTACCTACTTGTACAGACGCGACGCGTGAATAAAATATATGTAAAGAATTAGTGCCAATCACTATTCTTTACATATAAGTGAATGTTTTGGCGTACATCTATACTAATCTATACTAATATTATAAAGCTGAAGAGTTTGTTTGTATGTTTGATGACAGAAGTTTTAAAATAAATAAATAAATCCTGAACGTCACTATACCTCCAAAGTTACTATTCTTCGTGGGCGAAGTCGCGGGCACTGCTTGTAAATACTTTTTTTTTTTTTTTATTTATTTTTTTTTATTTATTTATTTCATATACAAGAAAAAAAAATACAAAGATACAATTTAGTCCCACAAAACCGACTTGTCGGTTTGACTGAGGGATCTTTAGTCTCTTAGCTTATAATTATAATTATGTAGGTATATAATACAACTATAACTGTATCAGGTAAAGTTAAGTGCACAATAATTGGATTTAGACTGAATTACAACAAACTGAAGGAAAATTTAGCGGTGATAATAATAAGATACAATTGTTGTAAGATATAAAATACGTGTGTAAAAAACAACCACGCCTCCGAGCCCTCAGATGGGCTCGGAGGCGTGGTTGTTTTTTACACACGTATTTTATATCTTATAGAAATATTGCATTGTGAATGCAAAAAAATAAATAAAAACATACAATTGTTGTGTTAAATAGTAGTCATCAGATAATCTTTTAATATTTTTTTAAATTTATTTTTATCCGTTTCACATCTAATAGTTTCGGGCAACGAATTAAGAAGATATGGTATACGCTTCTGTAAAGTTCTGTCACCAAAATAATTTTGAACCCTAGGAATTACAAATTTCTTTTTTGAAGTGGCTCTAGTGATCTGGTTATGATTTATGTATTCAAAAGTGGAGACACACTCTCGGCTGCCGTGATTATTTACTAATAATAAATCGCAGGCTTTTTATTTTATTAGTAGGTAAGTACCTACGCTTTTTATATTATTTTATTAATTATGTAGAATTTTTTTACACGTTTCAAGTATATTTAAAAGTGGCTACAATATTTATCAAACGGGTGATATTTGAACACTTTTTTGCTATTTTTTCTTGTAAAAACTTAAGAAATATAATGACTAAATGTACAATAATAGTACCTAAGTAATTAGTTTAAAACCATATAATCAATATTATAATATATACTTACTAGAATAAATTATTATGACATCTACTACCTATCCTTACCATTTTATTCTAATCATAATACTACTTGCGTGATCAGTATAATGTATTCATTTTCATTATAAGCACTCTGAAACTTATTTATTCTTTGGAACACCTGTAGGTACTCTTAAAATTCGAAATTATTTTGCATGAGTATACCTACGCCTACGCCCTGTGGCGGCAATCAAATAGTGTCAAATGTTGTGATTTCGGCGCGGCGGCAACGATTGTTGTATATGATTTCAAAAGAAGCCGCCGGCGCGTGTATTATAACCATGTGCTTCCGAAAAGCAGCAAATTTCTTTGAGAAGTAAGTACAAAACCTTTGATGCCGCATTATCAAAGTGCCGATGGTTAAAACATAACTATGCATGCACTCAGTTTGATTTTAATGGATATTTTTTTATTCGCTATGTAGGTATGTTTATGGTATTAGTCGTAATGCGCATAGATCCAGTTTTTCATATTCTTTGATACAGTTTTTTGCGTCTCATAGAATTCCTAAGCGTACCTATACACCGAACTGTTACACCTAACTACTCCGTGAAATAGCGCTAAGTCCTAGCTGCAAGACGCAAGAGTCTTGCAGGCTTAGTCTTGTTCTTGCTCAAGTCTTGCACGGTCAGTCTTGGTCTTGGTCTTGCTAAAAATACGCGGTCTTGTTCTTGGTCTTGGTCTTGCAAAAACGCAAGAACAAGACCAAGACTGCAAGACCAAGACTGAATTTGGGCAACACTAGTTGTTAATATTACCTGTAATTAAGATACTTCTCAACACCACTCACATGACATTGTTTGATACGCCTAGCTCTGCCTACAGTTTGATTTTTCATAAATTTTGTTTAAAATCAAGCAGTTAAATGCTTAAATAAGAAAAATACAATAATGTTCTCAGTTATTTTATTTGTTCAAACAATATTTTCATCGAAAATTTGATACAATAATTGTTTATTAACCTTATATTTTAGTAGTATGCGGAATACTATATAAGATCGACTAGCGCAAATAATAATGGAAGTAAATCTTAGTGGAAAACTCCGGTTGCTATTCATTAAGTTGATTTATTAAGTACCTATTATTTAAATTGTATAAAACAGTAGGTATTCACACTTATATATGTAAACCATAACAAACCCAAAAACTATCATATTTCCCGAAATTCTTGTTTTGCATACCGTCATCAATCAGAATATCATACTGCTCAGCGGATGGAAACAAAAGTAAAAGGAACGTTACCGTCATCTTCAAACAAAGCCTTTTAACAACGGTATTTCCGTCTTACCGAGGAGCTACCGGATATATCGGAAACGGGTCTCATTACAAGCCATCAATAACTCGACATTGGATTTGAGAGCTTCGCCAGACTTTTATTGAGCAAGAGTTCTTCATGACTTTTCGGTAGGCTGTCACTTCAAAGTGTTTGTTCACTGTGCGTTTTTGATTGAGCGATTTTCAGAAACAGTTCCATTATTGTTCGGTGATATTTTTTTTAAACAAAAACATTAACATTCGGTGTGTGTTTTTAGTGTTAAAGTAAAATGAACAGAAAAATATTTTAGTTTTACCAAGTCAGAAATTATGGCTTCAAAAGGCAGCTATTTATTATGGTCTAACAAACATATTGGTCACGCCTACTGATTATTAATATGAAATAAAAAAAATCATTAATTCGGGTTGGTCTGTGATTACAACCGCGAAAGCTTAATAGGGAATTTAAATCTTGCTAGATTAGTTTGATGACTGGAAATATATTGCTAGTCAGTTTGGTTTTAAAACATATTTATGTGTTTGTGGAAACTCTATAATACTTATTTTATGATTTTATTCAGAACAACGGCACGCATAATATTTCAAACATTGAGTATTTTCACCTTTATATTGATTGTAAAATTGGGGATCGCAAATATAACGCAAATGATTTTTGTATAACAAATTATGGATCATGTTACATCTGGTTTTTTTTTGGGTCTCTTGGCATTATTATTTCATCATATAAGATAGAAAATGTAATCATAGAAACAAGTAAGCGGTTATGCTTGAATTTTAGAGGAATCCCTTTAATATTTAGAAATTAATTACAGACAAATATAGCTTTTAAAATTGCATTTCTGTTTTGGGTTTCTAACATTATAAATCAGTTAAGATAGAAAGTCTAATCTGAAAAATAAATACGATTATTCAATGACTTTATTTCCGTAAAAATTATAACACGTACACAATTCCATAACGCTTATTCGCTTTAGGTTTCGGCGAACAATTTTTGTATACAGAGTATATGACTCGGAAACATTAAAAAGTAAGACATGACACCAACAAGATGGGAAAAGCAATTATGATACTGTGACGTGTGCGAAAAATCGCCACGAGGATAGGTACTGTAGTCGATGCAAGAATGCCCGACATGTCTGCGTAACCCAGGGGTGTCAAGCAATCAAGTAAATATTTTATTATGAATTGCTGTTGACTATGCTCCAATAATCGTCTGTAAAATCTATCCCATATAGTAAATATATTCGGTCGCTGACCCCACGACCGCGACGCATTGCGGCTTAAAGGATGATATTTGCAAAAAAATACGCTTAAGATCATAGGATCATTCCCACATTAGCTGAAGTATATTCAAAATGTTTAATTGAAACATAAACACATAAAAAAAATTAAATTTAAATTGTTCAAATTAATTTTTATATTGCTACAAATGAATTCTTCCTAAAGTAGAGAGTCTTTGCAACTTAAGATCGTCTTTCTTTATGAGATCACTCAACACGATGTAAATACTTAATTTATTTAAACACTGAATTGAGAATGTTATTACTATAACCAAATAAAATATCAATTTGAAAGATTTATTAATATTAATATAAGTTGCGCAGCCGTCCCGGAAACACAAACGAAAGACTTCGTTAGTATTTTTTCAATTGCATTGTTTGGATATTCATTTAGTCATTCGGGAAAAGCACACGTCTCAACAACTTTTCCATACGTTCTACTACATCGTGATTTCGTGAAAACTGGAGGATTGAAATGAGCGTTAGTTGCATGGTTTATTTTTCAGTTTCAATATAGAGATATTTTCACTATATTCTGATACAACTGCTAACTATAACGTATACATTTAAAACGTGTTTATATTTATTTTTAATTTTCATTGCCTTTAGCAGCGGTATTTGTAAGCTGTCAATAAAGCTATCTTTCAAAACATTTTTTTTCAGTTAGTGTCGTGTTTAACAATCATAATTTATTGTGTAAAATGGCAGTTCATATTTTATGATATTGAATATGGCTATTAAGCTTCTTAATTTATTACATATCACATGGTCAACATGTGAACCCCAACAAAATTTAATATCAACTATTAATTCCAGGTAAGTATTTCGAAACCATACAAAATGGGAACAAATAAATAATTTAAAACACCATTACAAGCACAACGTAAATTATATTTCCAACTACGTTTACAAGCCATGATGTCCGTGAATATTGCAATGCAAGCTAGGATACGTTAAGGAAGAATTTAAGCTACTTTTTTTGCCAATGTCACTACAGTTTATTGCAGATATTTTAAAAAGATAGGTTTTAAATAAAAAAATAGTAATGTGAAGATATAATCTATAGCCATTATGATATGGTATGAATAGTCAGTCTGAGCAAATAACAGTCCACCGTTTATGTACCATACTTAGTTGAAGTCAAGGTTGTATATCTAAATGCTTAGTTGTCCCGTTTGTTATTAGAGGACCAGCATAGCTAGATTAGTCGTGCACCCCTGTCGCAGAGGCGGATTCCCGGAACAGGCGGCTGAGTCACGGGCTGCCGCGGGCGTAATTCAACATCCAGAAATAGAACGACCGGTATTTGTCAACATCGGCGAGCTCTGGATGCGGCAATAAATGTCGATTACGTTCAGAGAACGTTACAATGTAGCTTCGTATAAAAACATCAGCCATCTTTGCGACCTTTTAAGATTGGATCAATACTATGTGTACACGTCTAATTTATGTAACATTTTTGATGTAACTAAAATACATACAATAACATACATCACAGATGTTAAAGGAAATAGTAACCGCACGTCAATCCATAAGTATACTTTAAAATTTAAACGTTTTCTATTACAATGGCAAAGGTCCGGCAGAGTAGAATAGCAGAAACCCTTCACAGTTAAGGGTGTCCTAAAAGGCGACTAATGAATAAGTAATCATCATGTACCTTCCTTAGACCACAAAATGGGCAGCAGCGTTTACGGCTTTTACTACGGTGTCCAATCCGCTTACCTATAAAGATTTTAGCAAAATCTTCCAATTTTAGGAAGGGACTTCCGTCCAGCATTTGACGTCCCATGGCTGAGATGAAACATCAAAGTGTAGAGCTTGATGTGATGTCTCCAGTATGTACACGAAATAAATTAGTAATATATGTTTGATTGCCATACTCTTGTTATAATTATTTCAGTTACCCCTCCTTAGTTTCTCACTGAAGAAATTGTTTTGTTGTTATAATATTAATCAACATAAGATAGCAATGCGCTTTAATCCTCGTAAATGTCTTATACTATTTGATTACTTGTTAGTAGCGGATCAGTTGAAATAGAATGGGTGACTATTGTACTATGTAACTTGATATCTAATTTTCAATAACCGAATGTTAATCTAAGCAACAATACATTTCATTTTAATGACCGAATGGATTTTACTGTATTCACTAAATCAAAGGCGTTAAAATCAGGCATCTCTTTTTTCATTGCTGATAAAAATATAAAATATGTACTATGTATGCGATTTGTTATTAAAATTCAACGTTATGTACAGAAGCATAATTAGAAACGCGGTTTCTGTACACAACGTTCTGTTTGACATATAAATTGAACTCTAATTATTTTGATTTTTTTAATACTTAATTATTTATTAAACACCTTATCATTTCTTCAACCTCTACAAAGTTATTTTAATAGTACAATCCTTACTAAATATATTTTTCAACAAGTTTTAAACCAGACAGTATTGGCATTATGTGAAACATCTGCATAAACTCTGTTTAACACGTTAGTGACAGAAGAAGTTTCTGATGATCATTCTGTAAAGAATATGGCTGAGTATTCACATTCTCCAAATGCAGCAGCAATAATTTATGAATACTTCGTCAAATCCGTTAAACCCAATTTTAAATTGCATGGTAAATCTACGAAACGCTAGTGCTTGTTGCTTACCGAATTAAAAAAAATGTGTGACGTCCTATACTAATATTAAATGGTAGAAGCGGGGAATTTCAAAATGAGGGAAATCTAACAATTTCAGAGGGTACTTTTAAGACCTGTCCCCATATTTTTACTTAACCGATTCGTTGCGACATACAATTACCAGAAACGAAGGCTTCGAGCTTTATTTACGTGAAAAATGAAGATAGTTTTACTCTAGGTAGATTTCCCTAAATAATAACTTAATCTGAAGGTGTTATCATCGATGTAAAAATGACACAGCTCCCGTGCTTAACGCCACACGCAAAAAAAGCGACAAGCTCAACGAATCGGATTTTATTACATTCATGCCATGGTAGGATTGGATGAATAAAATATAAAAGTAGAACCTGTTGTTTATTGTCTCGTTACTGAAAAATCTCAAGAAAACTATTTGGTGTTGTTACGAAAATTATTATCGTATTCTGCTGAGTATCAGTATGATTTAAACCCTCAGCATATAATTATAGTTTTTGAAGTATCTATGATAAATGTCTTTAGGCTTCAATTCCTTGATGTAAATCAGTGGGTATTTTTTCCATCTTGCTCTATACGTTTGGAGACATATACAAAATCAAGACTTGCTTCTTATTATGGCAGTGACAGTACTTTCACCCTAAAAATAACGCCACATAGTTACTTTAGCATATCTTCCTACAGACGAAATGCCTCATGCTTTCAATAGGCAAAAGGCTGAAATATTTCCAAACGAAGCCGATTCTATTACTCTTTGATTCTAGCGATACTGTGTGTTGCGTAAACTCAGATCTCACATCAAGGGAGCTAAGTTATCAGTTACAAGAATAACTCCATTATCCTTAGGATTATTATGGATATGGAAGTTGATGGATTGTAGAGGCACAATCAATCACTTGAATGAAGAACTTGGACTTCCACGTACTCAAAACAGCGTCAAGGCGTGGCATAGGCGCTTGAACAATTTCCTAAATTCAGTTTCCTTTATGCCATTATGCATACTAAGAAAGGAGCAAATTATAACTACCATGCTATTGAAAAGGCTCATGCTGCAGTTGATAGGAAGCCTCCACAGAGAAAAGAAAGAAAATCGTAATAAATAATATCTAGTAACATTTTTGAAAAGCACTGCAAATCCCATAGAAGTAAAGCTATTGGATATTATATGTTTGGTATATTGGTACAATCTGAATTATAAAAATAAGATTAAAAGAAACAACGTAATTCAAAAAGTTCTTTTTTAATTTCATCTCCTATTTTATTAGATTCCATAATTATACGATGTAAAATCTGAGTTAACCTAAATGATAACATTCAAATTTGATTACATTTAAGGTAATTGAAAACACAACACGTCCATTATGTACATATATACTACAAAGCCGTGTGTTGTATTTTAAGCAAGTAATAGAGAATTGATTTGACTGCTTTCAATTTTTTAAGAATAAAACTATATAATAACTATGGTGTTCAGTATTGATTTACCAAACCCATGATTTTTAAAATTGTATTTAATAAAAAAACTGTTTAAAAATAATTATCACTTAAAATTAAAAACAAACAATTAAGAAAGAAAATATGAATACAGGGTCCCCATAATATACACAAAATCACGTCAACCAACTTCATAGACGTCAAGCCTCCGGCACATCCTCTCGACTTGAGGGCACTTCTATGAAAAGCTCCTACGCGCAATATGCTTCTTTGAGATGATTTACACTCGCTACATTATTTATAAGGGTACACAACAACTAGGCAACATTGAAAACTTTGGAAGCCATGTTTTTCCAACATCTCTCGGGAAATCTTCGTAGATTCAATTTTTTTTCTTTGTTACGGCGTATGTGTTGGTGGGATTATCCGGTTTACGCTTTGTCGGTTATTCAATGAAAATTATTAACGAATACTTTTTCCTGTAACTTGAATTTGTCGAAAAGATTGTTGTTTATCTTTGAAGACTTACCTCAACCGTATTCCTGATATACAGTCATAAAGAAAGCCGTGGGAGTAGACGGCTGCGCAAGTGCACATCTTCAGTATTGTTAATGACGTGCGTAGGCCCTTAGGTCCGATGGTTGTCGCTGGCACCTAACGGGACATTCGTGTTTGATGATGTAGATTTACTGACCGTCAGTTCTATTATAACACAACGTTTGACGAAACGATATATGGAAGTTTTTATCGCTTGGCTTTTAACCATAAAAGCATTCATGTTCAAACTTTAGAGATAAACATCAGTCGAAGTGTGATAAAAAATTAGGCGTTATGTAAATTTTCGTGGAAAAGTTATGTTGTCGGTTCTGCTATAAGCAGATGTGCGAGAAGAAATATGTGTAATATATGGGTCTCCTAGCGTTATTTATGACGTGTTATTGCGCAATGGCGAGATTTACTTAGGACATCCTTACCGCCTCTCTTTTAGTAGGTACAAGTTTATTCTTCAAACCCTTCTTTTTTCTTGGACTATTGTCAAAAAAAGCTAAACCTTAATTTTGTAAAATATACATATTACAATTGTTTTAGTGTGATTAAAATTCGTATCAGTGGGCAGATACTTAAGAGTACTAAGTTAATAGTATTAAGTCAGACTGTTGAAGATAGATGCCATTATAGACCGCGCATAGCGGTGCCTCACTTTGGCAATCAAACTTGCATCGCGCTAAGAGATCATGATAAGACATTCATAAATTAAATAAAACCACAGGTACCGGAAAAACGACGCGTTTTTAAATTTTCGACACCTGTACAGCAGTTACAGAAAAGCCATCCTGACTGATTTATAGTCCATGCTCAACAAGCTCTGATTAGTTAAACGCGAATGAGTTGTCAGAAATTTATTATTATTACTTATTTTTAAGATTCATACGAAAACGTTATATTAAACATAAAGAATATAGTAAATTCTCAAGACAGTGACCATACCACACTTTTAGCGGTACGTTTTGAGTGACTAGGGCGTTAAGTTTTCGTTTCACAACAAACTCGTCGTACCCATCTATATGCAAATACAACGCAGGGCTCCCCTGATCTCAGTACTCCATCCCTCATTTGTCGGCTTGCGTAATGAGTACTTGTGAATAAGACTATAAGACAAACAGTCGATCGTAAAATATAAACAAGAGTCTTTACTGTTTCAAATTTGAATAATGAAAATGAAAGCAATGTTCTTAAAAAAATGTGGTACACTTCAATCTTAAGAAATTCAGACGAGAGTTGGCGGGTGTGGGCGGGTAGTACCAAAGCATTTTCTTACTACTTATATTGAAAACCGCTATATCCCGCTTCACTTACCATGACTATATGTCCATCTATGGTGTTGTCTGACAAAGTTGTATTTGATTTAATCTTGTATAAATCTGCTCTCTCCTTATACCTTTAAGGGTTTAAGCAGATTACAATATACAATATAATAAAAAAATAAAATTCTAAAAATATATATATAAAAAATATTATTCTGTGTGACTGACAAACAAAGCACAGCCTAAAAATTTTAAGTGTGTCTGAAAGGGTGAGAAAGCATGACACGAAATTTCTTAATTAAAACAAATTAAATATTAAAATTTGTAAAAGCATAAAACGCTATTTTTTCAACAATTCAAAAAGATAGTAGCTACTGCAATAAAAGAAGTAGGTATCATTGTGGAAGCTAATTGCATTATATAAAATCCATGTTGTAACGAAACCTTGTTTGCTTTGAAATTTGTATATGACGAGCACCGAGAATGACGAAGTTATTATGAAGTATAAAATTAATAAATCTGCAATATATTATTTAATGCCTACGTGAATTGTTACATACGACTAAATTAATACGATGGAAGTGGTTCTCTAAAAAAATATATCGAAAAAGGTTCTTATAGCTAATGCCTTCAATATCGTTAAAGAACTTTGGAGCTCGAATTCGATTCATCGGTAACGAGTTTCGAGGGCGGAAAAATAAGATTAGGTTTGATAAGGAGTTATTGCCGGCCAAGGGGTTCTTTGTAGAAAATGTAGATTACATAAGAACGCACATTATGGATACTTTGCAATGGAGTACTGGAGGGATTTTTGTAATACAAAAATGTATCCTTTCCAAATAGGCTATACTAGCTACAGTTGGTTTAGCAAAATCATGCGTTGCAAGCTTTGCGCAGCACGTGTCGTTAGTGGTAAAGCAATTTAACTTCCGCCCCAGCTGACCTGTTATGTGGGGGTAATTATTAATATCCATTTACGTAGTCGGTGCCAAGGCGTTTGCTGTAATTTGAAAACCATGTCTATATTTGGCATGCCAATTAACGCTTTTATGTATCAGATACCACACAATAAACCTTTGCTTATAATTCTTTAAAAGAACAAAATTTATGAATACCTACGTCATTAACGGGACTGGTCGTAACAGATAACTGTACTTTTTAACGTATTAAATATTCTAGAGATTAAAGTTAGAAATAATACCTATAATTGATTTGTTTTAGGATAATTTCTCATTATAAGATGTGACATAGCTACTCTTAATATTGAAAAATGTGTTTAAATATTCACCTCAATTGAGATTAAAACTCACGTCGTTTCCACTAACCAGGTAAGATGCCATAACCTCTAGGCTAATCAGGCAGAAGGAGTGGAATCGAATTAAAACTTTTAACACCTTTTCTCCATTAATTTTTTTTGATTCTTTTGATTCTAACAAAATGACGAAAATATTAAATAATTATACTTACTTAATTAAATTATAAATACAAAATCAGGCCTCTTATTTTAAAGTACTTGTATAAGACCAAAAGACTGGTGGTTTCAAATGTCAATTGTTGTTCAATTATTTTTTTTTAAATTCAATGTAACATTGAGTAACGTCCTATATAGGTTTTCAAATCTAATGAAAACCCAACTCTAATGGTTTATTAAAGTTTGGAAAAAGTGTTTCTTTCGGTTCCATAAGTTATTATGATTTTACGCAAGTTTACTAAAATATTGATAGCTATAAAAAGAATAAAATTTCTAACATTTTTTTTTATAATATTGCATTATGTTGTCACATAACATGAGACACTTTGTCTGCTGCACGAGAACATCACATGGAATTTAAGTTTGTGCGGTCAGTGAAATAGTAATCATGACCAATTGCAGTTTGAAACGGCACCCCCCGTTGCCTGTTCACCGCTGTCACAGCGGGAAGTGACAGTATACACACATTGGCTCATCAAAACCTTCAACGTATTATAAACCTTATACATATAATATAAAGAGGCAAATGCATGAAAAAAATCGATGAAAAAAGAAGCATAAAACACGGTTAACTTTATGAGACTCGATGATAATGAAAAATTCTTTTAATCATTGGTTTATTCCTTTACATAAGTATGGTTCTGGAAACATATTTTCTTAGGATGTGCAGCATTCTAACTCCAGTTTCGTCTTTAAAACGAATCTGTTGTTACAATTAAAGGAGCAAATATTTTGCTAGTGTATACTGACAGTATCATATGGGGCAGAATCTTAGTTGACAAAGAAAGCAATTTTGAAAAAGTTACAAATACCTAACACAAAGACTCGTGGAAAGGAAATTGGTAGGAATGACACTGAGCGACAGGAAAACTAACAGATGACTCAGAGAAAAGTGACTGATATCATAAAAAAGTTACCAAATTAAAGTGGGAATGGGTTGTAGTAGAGCAAAAAATCAGGGCTCAAGATGTAAAGCAGTACATGAGTGGAGATCACACACGACCAGATTTGTGGGGAGACTGTAAATGCGCTGGAAAGACATAGACAAGGGCGAGGTATTTTTACGCAAGAAAAGTACGCCAGGGTATACAATATTTTTGTAGTCAAACTATGAACAATCTTAGTAACGTCTAATAACGCTACACAATATGAGATGTAAAATATGATTTTAGTTTATACGAGTCCCAAAGCCGAGTACCTACTGTTAGAAAATGTAAGGCACATGTCATCTGCTAATATAAAATTTTCGTTAGTTAAATTAATTGTTTGTTTAATAAACAATTACTTTGGCATTCTTTTAAAGTTTAGTTAAATATATGTCAATGTATTCAATGGTGTTACATCGCATAAAAATAATACAAATTTTCTAAACAACATTACGCACACATGCTTGTCTACCTTTGTCAAATACAGCTGATCTACCACTTGGCTTTGACACTTTTACTCTAAATCATAGCCTTAATGTGAAGTAGCATGGTTGCTACAAAATCTGCACACTCTTCAGGTATGATTGACTTCCAAACATTCATCAATTCAGATTTGCAAGCGCATGCATGCTTGCATGCATTTTCAATTGTCATAGTGAGACACCGCTATAAGAACTCTATGGGACGTCTATCTTTAAGATTTAAACTGGTAGAACGACAAGGGGTCACGATAGGGCCTAGGATAGGGCAACAGGGCGCTTAATTAATTTTGGCCGAGTTGTTTTATTTTCATTTTTCACTATTTTGACTATGTCTTTATGCATTTGTTGTTTTCACAGTATGGAATGAAGCGCCATATTGTGGAATTAAGAAAGAATTTTGGTGTTTCCATTTATTTGAAGGTAAATTATTAGGAATAGGTGAAACGGCGCTGAAAAGCTGAGTGTTATAGTATACAAGCGGAAGCAGCGACTTTACAGTCGTGGAGTAATAATGTAGTTGAATATTTATAAAAATAATGCTATAACTAGAAAGTATTCTTACGTGCTGTAGGTATTAGATAGGTGGGTTTTCTATAATCTCAGTAAAAGACTACTATTAGATAACGCTGCTACATATTATGTGGATTACGGGAAGGGTATGGTGGTTACCTTCAGTACCATTAGTAAACTAGTCGATTAGGGCTAGAAAGTATATAAAGAATTAGAATATTCTTTGAACACGAACCAACACTCTGTAGCTTTTTTGTCAGGTGCACGTCGTTAAAGGCAATAGCCTGTAACAACGTCACAGCTGTTTAATATTGGCCCAAACTACTCTGTTTTTTATTGTAATTAAAATTTTAACGTTCTTCTAGTAAAATCTCAATTAAATATCTATTTAATACAATAATTGTACATATCTTTATATATATAATTCTTCTGTGAGTGTGTATGTCACTGAACTTCTCCTAAACGGCTTGACCGATTTGAATGAATTTTTTTGTGTGTGTTCAAGGGGATCTGAGAATGGTTTAGATTCACAAATCAGTCCGGCAGATGGCACTGCAGTCGGCACAGCAATAATGTATAAAACCTATTATATGTGCTAAGTTCAAAATATAGAGAAATTTTCGAAATCGTTTGAGTAGTTTCGAAGTTCATTAGGGTCTGTGACAGGGAATTTTTATATATATATATATTCTTAATTTCAAAATTTAATTACCCGAAGTGCCTGAGGGCTTGAGTTAATAACCCTTTAAAGTAGTATAAATTCTTTTCCCCTTTGAAACATTAATAGACACAAAATACAATAGCATATTTAAACACTTTTACTATTCAAAAAAAAAATGTGTTTCTATCGTACATGAATCGATAGCACCATTTCAAGCAGATTCTTTCTTATAAAAATCCAGATATATATACCGATAAATATCAATAGCTGAAGATTTGCCCGAATTGCTTATATTCTCTGAACAAATGACCTTAGTTATCATAATTTAACTTAACTTGATTTTGGTTATCGTTTTTCTTTTGTTAGCTTGGTGTAAAGTACTTTAGTTTAATTTATTTTAATAATAGGGGTTAAAGTATGAAATTGCCGTTTTATTGCAATAGGTTCTTTGAATTGACATAGAATCTTCATGGTTTGAGGTTTTCGAATGAAACTTTTTTTAAATGGTTTCTATGATGTTCTTTTTTTAAAAAATGTAAAACATTTGAATATCGACTTTCAATTGTTTTTGTTATTCAATTTAGACAAGAAAGATGGATACTGCGAAAATTCGAGTTATTTTTGAATACGAGTTCCGACGCGGAACTAACGCGGCAGAAACAGCCCGCAATATCAATGCTGCGTTTGGAGAGGGGTCTACTAATGAACGCACCGTGCGATTTTGGTTTAAACGCTTTCGTGATGGAAATTTCGACTTAAAGAACGAGCCACGAGGAAGACCGCCCACACAGGTAAATAACGATGAATTAAGAGAGATAGTGGAAGCCGATCCTAGTCAAAGTACCCAGGAATTAGCGGCATGGTTTAACGTTACCTTACCCACAATATTGACTCACTTGCGTCAAATCAATAAAATAAAAAAATACGAAAAATGGGTGCCTCATGATTTGACTGATCTGCAGAAAGAAACGCGTGTTGAAACTTGTGTTGCCTTGTTGAACCGGTACAGAAATGAAGGAATATTGGATCGAATTGTAACATGTGATGAAAAGTGGATTCTTTATGATAACCGGAAAAGAAAAATGCAATGGCTGACCCCAGGTCAAATGCCACAACAGTGTCCTAAAGCAAAACTTACCAATAAAAAGGTAATGGTAACTGTTTGGTGGTCTCAGCATGGTGTTATTCACTATAGTTTTCTCCGATCTGGTCAAGCAATAACGGCAGATGTCTATTGTGCCGAACTCCGAACCATGTTGACAAAACTAGCAGTAAAACAGCCCCGACTCATGAATCGATCTTCACCATTATTGCTCCACGACAACGCGAGACCTCACACAGCACGAGAAACCATTTTGACCCTTCAGGAACTGCAGTTAGAAACCATTCGTCATCCTCCGTATTCACCAGACCTTGCTCCAACGGACTACCATTTTTTTCGTGATTTGGACAATTATCTACGTGACAAGAAGTTTTCTTCCCAGGAGGCAGTACAAAATGCTTTCACACAGTTTGTGCAGTCTAGATCGTCGGAATTCTATCGCAAAGGCATTAATGACCTTCCCATTAGATGGCAGCAATGTATAGATAATAATGGCAACTATTTTGATTAAATAAATTTGTTAAAAATTTAAAAAATAAACAATATAGATTTTCAGTACAAATCGGCAATTTCATACTTTAACCCCTAATATTTCAATAGCAGTTATTATAGCTTTTAATCTCTTTTCACTTAATGCGAATCAAATTTAATTAAAGAAACTTACAATAATGCTCTTAAAACACCAATTAATTACTTTTTCACTTAAAAAAGACAAAAGTTCCTTCATAAGTGTGCTGCAGAATTTAGCTAAATAGAGCAATAAAATTGCCTATATGGAAGCTTGGCAATTTTTGTAAAAAAGTTGCCTCAGCAAAATTTAGTAACTCCAACTTTCTTTACCCTCCCTCTCTCAATTCTTTGCGTCTAAGATATGCTTACAAGAATTTATTATTTTTCTGCTTACGATAGCAAAGTACTTTGTACTGAATATTAGTTTCGTACGTCTTTAGAAGTTTTGTTCACTAGTTTTAATCCGATACGTCGCATGAGATATTAAACATCTTTAGTTTTCTAGTGAAAAGAGGCATTCTATATCTGATAAAAAAACACAGAAAAATATGGTCAGTGTTCTTGAGATGTAAACCAGAATCAGAATCATTTAATCCTTAGAAAATGGTTACAATGTTGGTGTACAAGTTAGGTTAGTACAAGCATCTTCTGCCAAAATTGGCGTAGGAATTAGGTGCTATATTAAATTACATTACATTACATTCATATGTTAAAATTTTTGAAATTTAAGATTTAATCTTATTAATAATGGTTAATTACTTTCTATAGTTTATATTACACTTAGGTCATAGTTATAATTTCAGCTTACGAGTATTGTTATAATGAGTATATTTAATTAATCAGTTACAATATATATTTCATTTAAAACATTTGTCAATTATATTAATTATATTTAAATGAAGTAATTGTGGAATGTAACATCGAAATTTTTAATAAAAATAATGACTGATTATATCATTTATGTAAGCGAGGCTTTACATGTGGTAAAACTTTCACAATTCGTTTATATTATAAGTACTTGTTTATTTATGTGCAACAGTTTCATAATAGGCATGGGTTCTTTAGAAAAAAAATCTCACAGAATAAATATCCTGTTCTTATATTTACCACACCCACCGAAAATAGTTTTAATACAATTAGTTGGTGTGCACAGAAATATAAATAATAACCTAGTTTCTCGGTGTTTATTATTGTAAGCGGAGAGTTATCTGTTTTCTAAACTATTAAAGCTATTCAAATCTACTCTGCATGATTGAGGAATACATGTCGAAACTTTCGCTATAATTAAGAATGATATCTCGTTTATGTTATTCTAAGTTATTTAAATACTCCACCAATATAAATAAGAGAAACACAACATAAATTCAAAGTTGTTTACATGGTTCTTCTGGGTAAACATCGTGTTCCGTTTTGATGAAAATTGTTTATTTTATTAAATTTATTTTTCTGTATTACTTGCGCAGCGTTGAAAAACAGTAGGTATTGTAACTTATAAACGAACTCGTAAAATGAAAATATCTGCGATTAGTTTCACTAAGAAGTATGTTGTTCCAAAATTTCAAGTACAAACTTTAGAAAGCCATGCTCAAAGACTTGCCCATCAAACAGATTGATGTAGTTGCGGTCTGGTACCACTCAGAAAATGACGCACTCTCTGCTTTTAGGGATATTGTCTGGGCACACTCTACCTGCATTAGAGGAGATGGTTTTAAAGCCTACTTAAGTAAGTAGTAGCTGCTTATGAACTTGTCCCGTGCGGTAGGTAATAAATACTTTCCGTTTTATAGATACAAGTCAAACCTGCAACAGATAATGAGATTACTAGTAATTAAATAATAATATTTCAATTAACGTCGCCCAAAGTAGGTAAGCACTGCCAGACTTATGGTATGGATACTAAGGTAACAAGTTAAAAATTTGACACATAAATAAGTAATATTCATAGAAATATATATATGAAGGAAACTTTCCTACATATATAAGATTTGAAAAAATGAGTTACACCTACCTATTGCACTAGAAATATCTTCAATTTATATGAGTACAAACATTCAGTTGTACTAAATAAATAAATCAGTAGAAGTATTTATATGAATACTAGTTGACCCAGCCACGCGTTGCTGTGCCGCCTGCAGCGTCATCTGCCGGACTGATTTGTGAATCTAAACCATTCTCAGATCCCCTTGAACACACACAAAAAATTTCATTCAAATTGGTCCAGCCGTTTAGGAGGAGTTCAGTGACATACACACTCACAGAAGAATTATATATATAAAGATTGGTGATTGTTACCAACCGAATAAATTAACAACACATTGGAGCACTCTCCCAGCAACAGACAACGAGCTTTCATTAAAAACACATACCAGCAATTGTTTGGTGTAATTGAGAGCTGATGCTCAGTGATTGAGTAGCCCTTGAACTCACAAACAATTGATAGAATACAACAATAGTTGAAGTATCTACAATTAACTTAGTAAAGCAGTCAATCAATACGATGTAAGAATTGAGAATTTTATTTTATCCTCGCTTTGTTTGTCATTAGTTTTCGATGCATATTGTAATCACTTTTCGAACACGGTCATTATATCATTGAATGTATTTGAAAAAAAAAAGTAAATTGTTACGGATACATGACATTTTTAGACCGTTTTTGGCCTAGTAAAGAGTTACATAATAATTATTTTTGTAATATTAGTGATTTGTAAGAGTGTTTAGTATATATATATGGAACTAACCAGCTACATTATATAACTCTTATAACATTAACAAATTTGAAACTAATCATAATTTAAAGGCTTTTACTTCTAGTGTGATATCAGTAAAATCATTTATAAAAGAAAAGAAAAAATACTTTTACTATATATTTTGGTAAACACAATTGTGTGCACTAACCATTCTTATCTACATTTACTCGACCGCATACTTTATTAAAAACCTCATTCATCAAGTTAATTAGTAGCACAATCAATCAAGCGCGTTTTTGCGTGAGACCCACTAATCCTCTGTACCAAGAGACCAAACAAGTTTCAACTTTATGCTTAATTATGAAGTTCTAAAACACAATACCACATCGCGGGAACCGAAGAAAGTTTATTTCATTACAGAGTTGCCTATATTAGATAAATTATGTTGATGGAATATAAAAGCCGATTTTGTTAAAACTGCATATTCAACGCAGTTTCACCATCATTAATAGTTTTATGTGTTCTTAGTAAACTATTTTCAGGTAAAATAAATTAATGTAACTTTATGGTTATAACCACTTTTTAATTTATTTTATGTCTTAACATCTTAATGTTTATAAAATGAGTAATAATTGCTGGGCCGAGTTACGTCACGCAAAGGTGTTCACTTTTTACGAGCTTTAATTTAGTTTCACCTGTCCCGATCGGTGATTGTATATCTGCAATCAAATCTTGTATATTAAATTTGACCTACTTGTCGCTTACCGATTGAGCTGAAATGTTGCATACATATGTCAACCGAATGCCTATATAATATTATTATGATATGGAGCAGTTCTAATGATGGAGCTGGAAGTTGGCCATGGGAACTCTGTTTTTAAACGATGCAATCGTATCCAGATGGGGTTCTGGAATCTGATCATTAAGACGGTCGACTATTATAAATAATAATAACATATCTACAAGAAAAAAAGTTGTAGCATAAGTAAAAAGCAGTAGTAAAAAGTTGAAAATAAATAAACTAAAAAGTAATTTAAAGACGAATATATTGCTTTTAGTTTTTAAATAAGCTTTGTAGCAAGGAAAAGCTTCTAATTTAAAAAAAAAACTTTAGTCAGTAAGAGCTTGTTTTGTTAAACCTTGTTTTAATTTTTAAATAAATAATTAAACTCACAAACAAAAACTAAATACTTCATAAATTATTAAAGTATTCCAATTTTCATATTTTTCGTCACAATATCACAAGGAAATAACGTAAGCACCGTATGCTCAATATACCTAGGTATAGTGTTACATTTCCTAGACAGATAGTATGCCAGTGGCAACACGCAAACCTAAACAAAAGTAAAGACTGATTTCAGATGCTGGTGATGTGTTCACAAATGGCGTGGTCATCTTGATTTTATCACATTTTTATTAATAAAGATAACAAGTGTGCAATAATTCGTTTTTAATTTGTAGATTGATCTAAGTAAATATAATACTTAAGCCATGGTAAAACGACAATGTCGAAACTTCTTAAATACTAATTTACTCTAATTCAACGAAAATCACGTAGTCAAAGGCGTTCATTTTCTTTCAAAGTTATTTCATTAACCGGATGTTAAATTGTAAGGGTTCGATAAGACGTCAAAAGACTATATTTGCTCGTTTCTATGCTTTTCTCAATAAAAAGGACTCCAAGCATTTAAATTTCAGTCTTGAATGCCTATTTCTGTCGCTAATATTAAGCTTCATCGGAGATCTACAACATAAAGATCGAAAATAAATATTAACTGATAATATTTAGTGTCGAATCTAATGTCTGTCATAAATTATTACAATACAAATTAAAAAAAACATACTTCAAAATTCAGGTAACTCTACTTTTAAACAGTAAATATAACAGAAAATTGCCTATATGAAACATTATATATGATTTTTATTAGTTTTATGACGAATATTGTTTTCCGTCCTAAAATTAAAGTTCTTCAAGATTTACCTAATAAGGAAATTGCTTGATTGGATTCTCCTCTCAAAGTTAAATCCTCTCTCACTTTGGTAACTGGAATGAAATCCCACTAAACTACATTTCATGAGCACTCACGGGACATAGAAGTTTGGTTTAATTACATTTAAGGGTTAAATAACTTATTTTACATTAGGGTATCAATATTCTCCCAAAGCAATTATTACGATGTGTTTCAAAAATATGAATTTGTTACAACATAAAAGATATTTGACATACATTAAAAAAAGACTAGGCTAACAACCCCACATCGCCTAATGGTATATTCGTGCGACATACGAAGTCAGTATGAAAAGGAAACATTCTAAGCTCCCACCTCAAATAAGGAAAAAAAATTATTAAAACAATTTTTTTTTTAAATTTTATGGAAAACTTTATTATCGGGTTATTTGTTTTGAGATAATAATTTCACTAAAAGTTGTAATCATAAACAAATTTCCTGCCTAATTATTTAGAAAAGCCTACTCGTTGGCATTACCGTTGAAATTTCGCTTTGAGTTAAGTATACGACGACCTTCTTTGATGCCGTAAACAGTGTTAATTGGGACTGAATACGCTTTTAGGACACAAAATCGATTATCTCCATAATACTCCTCATGGTTGAGCATATAGTGTCAGGAATTATACAACAAGTAGGTATTATTAACTTAAGTAGTTTCTTTTACACAAAGGAACACATCCAGTTAATTATATAGTCGATGATTAAGATTATCTAAGCCCTTAGTTGACAGGCTGACACCTAATTAAAATCGAAATATCTTAGAAAAGAAGCATCATTTAATTTGGTGAGAGTATAAAAGCTTTAAGCGTTTCAAAACGTTAATTCATATATTTTTATAAAGGGCAAACTTAGCAAGGAAATAGAACGTTTACACTTTATTATTTGGACGTACTAGCGTCCCATCCCGGCTTCGCACGGGTGGACAAAATTCTTTAATTTTTTTCTATTATTAAATATTTTTTTGTTAGCTCCATCTAGCGTCTTTAAAGTAGGTAGACGAACTACTTGCGGTTAACGCGTTGCTATGGTAACGTTATTGATACAATGGAAAAAGAGCGGGAATAAGACCGGCCAGACAAACATACAAACCACTGTGATCTCAGATTATAGATTATCAGACCCGTAGACGTCATTTATTACCATATTAATTAACAAATGACATTGAATCAACTGAGGTCTAATATTGCATGCAACGTCAAAAATGGCTAGAAAAAGCTATATCTTAAAGTCAAATAAATCTTTTTTTTACTTGTACGAATTATGAAAATTTTATACCTAGTAGGTACCTATACCTTTTTGGAATGCGTAGGATTTTTTAATAAGATAGAATTGGAGTTGATAATATTGTTACAAAAAGACAAATTTCATTACTGTGTTGACGTCTTCAAGTACGTACTACGGCACGAACCTAATTAGTAACGTCAATTCGGGGAGTCTACTCCGTATTAACATTTTATTTCTGTCCTTTAAAACAAGAAAAGAAAATAAAGAACTTGCGTAATATAGAAGGGATATATTGTGAGTAAAATTGTCCAAACAATTTTGTTATTCGTAATGTTAATAGTCAATACTCAAAAAATATATATTTAATATAAAAGTAGGTACGTTTTTTTATGGTATTAGGTGTATCTTTGATAAGTCGATTTATTGTGGCAGTATCGATACTAGTTTAAAAATATATTTTAAAACACTTATCTAACAAGTACTTTAATTTTAAGTACCTGCTAGACCTTTTCTGTGGGTCGAAACTACAACATCTGGCACATGTCAAGTCAAATCACGAGTGAATAGGTATCTTCTAGGCAAGCGCGTCACATCCTAGATCGCATCGGCGCTTACCATCAGGCGAGATAGTGGTCAAGCGCATGCCTATTTTCTATTAATAAAAAAAATGTTTCATAGTTCATAAAAAACGACAAACGTGAAATCTGTTTAATTGAATATTGAATAACAGTAAAAACATAACGGTTTTTTAGTTATAACTTTTATTCAAAGGTTTATCTAAAATCTGATCAGCAATTTGTATATTTAAATATCAAAAATGTTTTATTTACAATAAAATTGTGATTTAAATATGCAGATAGACGTTGCGATTCTTAGTATATTTAATTTATTTCAATACACAAATGGTGCAAAATTTCATGTGGGACTTGTCTATGATATGTCATGATTAGGCATAACCCAACACTAAATTTCTTAACACTTAAGTACTCACTTAAATTGAATGTTCGTATAAATGCCTCAATAGTACCTTAATCCCCCTGGCTTGTAAAAACCACTAGCGTCAAAGTATCTGTAGGTACTCCTATATGTTCAACAGAAAGATGTGAAAAATTTGCAGGCTATGATAGGGCAAGTGATAGCTAGATTGGACGTGTTCGCCACGGAAACAGATCCTCTGGCGCGCGCATTTAGGGTTGTCACAATATCATATATATAAGACAAACAATGCTAACTTGATTAAGGCTAAAAAGTTTGATTAGTCACCGAATTACGTAGCTTCTTATATATGAACATATTGCAGATAATGAAAACGGTAGTTTTATCTTTTGTATATCTCAATCATTTCATAATTTATTACAAAACACTAGATTGTTGTTTGCCTTAATAACTACTACCACATAATCTCTTTTAACCCCGTGATGACAACGACTTTTGTTATTGAGAATGACTGTAATATGCCTTCTGCTATTAATGTTAACAATATGAATCTTGCAACCCTAGATTTCAGGGAGCGTGGCACGCGATCGATTTGCATAGCCGGACGTGTCGTGAATAAAATGTAAATGACTCGGCACCACGAGGTCTCGGTCTGTGCTGACAATAATGCTTCGATTTACAACCAAAATGAAATCCATTTAATGCCAATAAAATACCCTCACGTTTTCTTAATAAGTACAACTAGGGTAAAAACTAACATATTGGTTAAGTCAATATAACTAAATCTGTAACAAAAATGTAGGAGATGTTTCCTAAAACGAATTTTCCGCCTATCAATGATTTTGTGACTGAGTTCGAATTTCCATATTTTTTTATAAATTTATAATGTACACTACCTTCAAAAACTACCAACAAAATTTCGGATGTGTGCATTGAGTCAGTTTCAAATCAGAGATAAAACTGAAGTTAAATAAAAATCGGTCCGATAATGGGTCGCGTGCTGAATAGTTAATGGTATATTTTAATATTATGACACATGTTCAACAATCGGTTTTGATAGAAAGTAACGTGTCTCCTAACCTAGGATTTAAAGATTAATCAAATTTAAAAACTGGGCAAACTGGGTTAAAATATATGTTTTTCAACATTTCTGTAGTTGCAAACAATAAATTACAATAGCCACTCTTATGTTCAAAGGTTTATCACAGGTTTTATAATTTCATCGCAATAATACTGCGAAATAAGTCAATATTTATTGCTATCAATATAAAATACTACTTGAGAGTTGCTATTAAAATGCATACCTTTCATATATGTATAAAAAGTCAACAAACGTCTTTCGTATTCACATTTTTCTATTTAGCATAAATATTAAAATGTACAATCCACATCCACAACATACTTTAAACCAAATATAATATGAATAGGCATTGAAATTAAGTAATAAGCCATCTTTACATATATTACAACTACGGGATAGTACTAATATGTGCTTTTAAGCAAGATCTGTTGCAAGCAAGAACATTGTTTTTAAGAGAGCAAGAATGCTAGTTTATTACGAGTATAAATCGTATGCATTGTCCTTGCCCGATGTCGTCAATTTAATATTGTACCAGTAATTGTGGGTATTTTTAATTAGTTTATTTTAAATTTATTATTGTCTTTACCTACAATTGGCTTAATTTATTTTTGATAATTGTTGGTATTCCTCAAATTCTGATGTTTAGCAAGTATTATACTGCCTTAACTCTGCTAAAACTTTATTTTCTCCAGTGATCGACACAAAAGATAGATTGAAAAAGAGTCCTGATTGTTTTAACTCTCTATCTTTCTAGATCTAATGTTGCACGAAACTAATACTGCAAAGTTGTTAAATAAATTTCAATAAGAACAGACTAACAGTAACGAACCAGCGGAATAATTTCAATTAATTATCATATTCCCTGAGCTGGTAGATAAATGAGCGCCAAGGGTGTCGTCGGAGTGAAACTTTACAACATATCCTCAGCGCCGCCCACTTCAGGATCAGCTCTCTACCTTTTGAATAATGTATCCTTTCAACTTTTTACACAAACACAAAATGTCAAATAAATACGTTGCTGTTCTCGAATCTCTTAGAGTTTTTTTCATATATGTATTAGTCTTTTTTAGTACTTACTTACATAATTATGTCCTATAAGTAGTTATGCTTCTTAAAAAATATGATAATAAGCAAGCACTTACGCCAGATGAATTTTTTCGTATTTAATATTATCACTTTATTCATATTTCATTTCTCGTTTTACCAGTTTTATTAGTTTTTATAATTCCATAAAAACTAAAAAAAATAAAATCCAGCTTTTACAGTCCATTTCGAGGTAACATTTGAGTTTACATTTTTATTATTGCATATGGAATCTTGCTTCATAACAAACTATGTATCGTGTTGATGAAAATATATTGATATCGGTTCTGCGAGCACAGATGAGGGAGGTATGTTTTGACCTTTCAATGTATGAAAATTGTATGTTCTATATGGTCTAGCAACTGAGCGGCCATCTTATTTCATCATCATCATCATAGGAGATCATATTTAATAGAAAATTTGAAACAACAAGGTATATAGGTAGATAGTATTAAATTGTAATATCAATATAAATATATAAAGATATAACAGCTTTACTTATTTCTATAGAAATCGCATAATAACTTGGGAATTATTTTCTCTGAAACTATGATTTTGTTGTAAACACCGATACTAAAACAACATCTGGCTCTCGTAGTGAGCAAGCCGAACAATGACTTTAGATGCGGATCGAACTCAATTTCACGCGTGATTGGTGCACTTTTATTTCATTCCCACACGAACAGGACTGCTGTTAGAACGTATCCCGATAGAATCACACCAAATCAGACCTAATCAATCTTTGCAGATTTTTTTTCCTTTCACATTCTATCGAACAAAAATTTGCTATGTGTTCTATCTACATTTCTCTTATCAGAGGTAAAACGTACTTGAGTATTCAATTTAGATAGGACAAGTAAATTACATCCAATTTGTACAATTTATATTATACTCCATCAGTGACGCATGTCGTAACTTAAAGCCATTAAACGCTTTTAAGAGCTACGTTACCCTTATACAATGGTGTCGCGTCTCTTGACAAACAACGGCTCCAGTAGCTGAACTTGCTACTTACGGCAACCTAGCCGGCAACTTGATATATTGGCCGTTTTGTAAGAGAAACCATGTAAACAGACATAGCCACTGTTGTCTGATAAGGTCCCCTTGCAAGGGGATACTAAATTATATTTATCTTTGACTCGCACAAGACTTGCACTGCTCTTCCGGAATTGCTCACGTACGAATAACTTCAATGCGAATAAATTCAAAAAGCCGTGACAACGAAAGAAAAGGGGTGTAGGAATTAAGCCAAAAACACACTGATGAAGGTAACAAAGAACTTGTTATGTTACAAGGTGATACTAAATTATATTTATCTTGGATTCGCACAAGACTAGCACTTATTTTCCGGAATCGCTCACGTATGAATTCAAAGCGAATAAATTCAAAAAGCCGTAACAACGAAAGAAAAGTGGTATAGGCATTATGCCAGAAATACCCTGAAGGTAACAAAGAACATTAAAAGCCTTAATAAACACCATGTTATATTGTGACCAAGACTATCTATATGGAATTTGAGCACTAAACATATAATTTATATGACAGTTAGTTAAAATATCGAAAGAGGGGAGATAAGGTTTTGGTTCTGTAGACAAGGCACGTTTGAAAGTTTATGGCCGGCAAATATCTCGTGTATGAACGCCAGAAAAGTACGGTGCATCGATAAAAAACCCCATTGTCGGCATCAGCTTCAGTTAAGGGGTTCGCAAATGACAGGAGGAACATGAGAAGACGCGATAAAAACTACGGACGCGTGTCTGGGTGCCGAGAAACGACAAAGAAATGGTATATTTGTTTCAAAGGCCGACAAGCGTGAAATTTGATTGGCGTCTCGGTAGCATCTTTTGTATCAAGTGGCCACATTTGTAGATTCTTACCCCTCGTAAACTATGAAGATGATAACGAATCGTGAAGTGTGTTTACCTGAAAACAAAAAGAAATATAATGTTAATAGCGCTTATTTTTGAATACAAATACAGTATAATTTGTAACTTTTATTAGTTAATTGATAGTTATGAAAGGCTGCGTTGGGTGTTTAATATTTTTAATGGTACACATTTTGAAGTCATTTCAATCAATCAAGGTGTATGTGGTGCGTGACCGAGTAAACGATCGATTTACAAACTCCGTTAAACCCCCTGTAAAACATTTCATCACATAGCTTTGAAAATGTGAAATAGTTTTACGGAGCCGCCTCACGGTTCGATTTGTCGGTGTTCGAATATTGAAGGGCATCGTCAATGTCCATTATGTAAATGGAGGTTTCGCTGGTATACGTATTTAGCTGATCTATTCGCAGAGATGCTTCGGTGAGCTGGGATTCAACTGTTACAAGTTTAATGGTTCAGCGGCTCCCGTCCCTGAATAGTTGAGTTCAGGCAAGTTTTCAGTACCAAAGAACAAATTTCAAAGCTGTTAGAAAGCTCAAGTGAATAGAGGTATTTCTGTAGCATCAGTGAAGTTGACTTGACAAAAATGCAACACTGAAAAGAACCAATAAATCCGTCTCTTCCTCCATATTTTGTTTTAATAAAAATTATTGTTCCTATTGCAATGGAACTCTCCTAACTTATTGCTTGCACGTGTGCGAGGATTATAGGCATAGCACAACTATTGCAATTATTTCGAACATCCTAAAGCCGGCATGGATGCGGGCTTCACCTCTGATTATAAATCAAAACATTGTTGTCCTCTATTTATTGCTCAAATTTTGTCCACTTAATACTAGGTGGAATGTTGCAATATGTTATAATAATATATAAAACAGATATACATATACAAAAGATTATTCTTATGGGCGACTTCAATACCTGTTTGCTGAAAGACGATAGCAGAGCACGTAAGTTGACGAATATCTTAACTTCTTTGAATCTTCAGATACTTCAAAAATCTTCTCCTACTCACTTCTTTCCTAATAGTAAGCCCTCTCTATTAGATTTAATGGTTGTGTCCGATGCTGATTTCGTACGTTCCCATGGTCAGCTGACTGCTCCATTCTCTTATCATGACCTGATCTACCTCTCGTATAAAGTTCGCCCGCCTAAAATTAAACCTAGGGTTCTTCACCAGAGAAATTTGCAGCAGATGGATATAGATGGTTTGAGGGAGCATGTAAGCCTAATTGATTGGTCACCTATCTTTCAGTCTGATGATGTTGACTTTATGGTCAAATTTTTCACAAATGAACTGATTAGGGTCTATGATGTGCATGCTCCGATTCGTCCGGTGCGTATGAAACATACTCCTGCGCCTTGGTTGACCCCGGCGATAAGAGGGGCTATGGCTAAGCGTGATAAGGCTAAAGGGCAGCACAAATCTTCTAAAACTATGGCTACACTATCTGTTTATAAAAATCTGCGCAACATCTGCAACCGGATGTGTAGGGATGCCAAGCGCAAATACATTCACTCTAAAATCGAAGGCATAGGTCATAAGCAAGTCTGGAGCTTCTTACGGACCATGGGAGTAGGTAAAACCACAGAAGCTTGCCATAGTTCCATAAATCTTAACGCGCTTAACCAACACTTTTCCACTCCTCCGGTGATCATGGATACTTTCTCAAAATCTACTTCATTAGCTTTTCTGTCGAGACTTGATACACCTGATTGCCCTGTTTTTAATTTCAAAACGGTCACTGAAGCTGATGTTATAAAATGCATCAAATCAATATCTTCCAAAGCCTTTGGTAGTGATGGACTCAGTCTTGACATGATTCTTCCCATTTTGGATGATATTGTACGTGTGATCACTCACATTTTTAATTACTCACTGGCTCACAATATCTTACCTGATGCTTGGAAGAATGCTAATGTCATTCCCCTTCCCAAAAGCTCCAATCCAAACTCCTTCTCACAATTCCGTCCTATATCCATTCTCCCAGTCTTATCTAAAGTACTGGAATCTCTCGTGCATCAACAACTTTATTCCTTCCTAGCCTCCAATTCATTGTTGTGTCCCTATCAATCTGGCTTCCGTCCATCCCACAGTACTGTTAGCGCACTGCTTAACGTTACAGAAAATATTCGCTGTGCGATGGATAACACCAACCTAACAGCGATTGTATTATTGGATTTTAGCAGTGCGTTTAATTGTGTTGATTTTGACCTTCTTCTCGGCACCTTTCGCTCTATAAATGTCTCTGCTTCAGCTACTGACTGGTTTCATTCATACCTCTTTAATCGTCAACAGCGTGTATTAAGTCAAGATAGCTCCTTCGATTGGTCTCGCTTGGCGGCTGGTATACCACAAGGTGGTGTTCTCTCTCCTCTACTCTTCTCTATATTTATTAACCAAATCGCCAGTGTTATATCCTCTTCTTTTCACCTTTACGCCGATGACCTACAAGTCTATAGACACTTCAGCATTTCTGAAATAACAGATGCGGTTCAAATTCTTAATCGCGATCTCAGGGCTGTGCAAGAATGGGCTAAATCTTTTGGCCTTATTGTAAATCCCAAAAAATCTCAGGCTATTGTGGTTGGCAGCAGTAGATTGGTGAGTAGGTTGGGTTGGAACTTGGTGCCACCAATCGTCTACAATGGCATCACTATAGAATTTAATGAAAAAGTGAGAGATCTGGGTTTGATTATTGACCGCAATATGACTTGGTCATCACACATTGCCGATGTGAGCAAGCGCATGCATTATTCATTCCACTCCCTCAAGCGTCTTCAATACTTTCTTCCTTTCAAGACCAAAGTAATGCTGGCGCAATCACTACTTCTTCCTCTTCTCGACTATGCTGATGTCTGCTATTTGGATGTGACTGAAGAACAGCTTAATAAACTGGAGACATTACAAAACTTGGCCATTCGATTTATTTATGGACTACGTATATTTGACCACGTCTCACACTTTCGCAAGGAGTTCAAATGGCTACCTATTCGGCAGCGTCGTGACATGCGCATCCTTGTCACCCTGTTCAACATTCTTAAAAACCCTAATGCTCCTGCCTATCTTCGTTCCCGTTTCCGGTATCTTCCCCCACCTCTGCTTTCCCAAAGGTCCTGCATCACTAAAGTGCTGGAGGTCCCCAGAAGCAACACTAACTTTTTGCAGAACTCTTTCTCAGTGCGAGCTGCGCAGCTCTGGAACAAACTCCCTAAAGTGATACAAGAGTGTTCATCCATTGTATCATTTAAATCGAAACTGAAGGAGCACTTTCTGAATTTATTAAAATAATCGAATCATATGGGTATTATTTCTAGATGTTGTCTCTTATTGTTATATAAGTAGCTATATGTATATATTTTTATTATTATATAAGTAGCTATATGTATATATTATATGTATGTAAATATATATATGTATATATTTATATGTTTATTTCTGTATATCATTTATTATTATTTTAATATTTATTTCACATGACTGCTTGTCTGCACTTAGTGACACCCACTTATACGACCAACCACACTTATTCTGGGTTGACTGGAAGAGATCTCTTTTAGAGATAAGTCCACCCTTGCAAACAATATTACCTACATTTGTATATTGTTTATCTTTTATGTGCAATAAAGAATATAATAAAAGACAGATAGTAAACGGCCGACGGCACTTGTTATTCTGAATTAATCGCACTTTTAGCAAACAAAATACAGCACTGTTAAGAACTTGAATATTAGAGTAAATGAAATATAATAAATATTATGTATACTTTTTCTTTATTATATCATACAGTTTCAATTAACGCATTCATTATCGACAAGAAAATAAATAATATTCCAAACAAGCTTTACAAATTTTGTATCTTTCGTAGCAGTAACATGCCGTCGTCACGACTAGTGATGTGCCGCATATCCGTATCCGTGTCCGTATCCGTTACTTTTTGGCGGATCTTTTACGGATCTATTTACCTTATTAATTTTAAATTTATAAATAAAATTCTTAAAGGCGAAGGGTAAGGCATATTCATATTTAAAAAAAAACTTCGCCTTCAGGGACAGCATGTGACACTAATTAATTAGGAGCGGTCCCCGAACGCGAAGTTTTTTTTAAAATATTAATACATACTTATACATATAGGTACTTTAGGATTAATTTTCTTTTATTATTTTTTACTTTTTAAAGGAAGCTTATGTTTTTTGTGTCGGGGGTTTTTAAAATTTGTAATTTAATTTTTTATTTTATACTTTTTAAAGGTAAACATACTAATAATATCTCTGGTTAAGTTGTAAATACATAGGTTCTTGTCGATTTCAAATTCATTTGAGACCCCACTTTAGCATATTTGCAGACATTCGGTTTTTCTTCCCCACTTTAACACCCCATAACTTTTGAAACGGCTCAATCGAATTTCATCAAACATGTCTAAGAACACTCGCCCGTAAAACACCTGTAATACAAAAAAACTAAATTGAAATCGGTTCATTCGTTCGGGAGCTATGATGCCACAGACAGACAGACAGACACTTTAACCCCCCATAACTTTTAAACGGCTCAATCGATTTTCATCAAACATATCTAAGAACACTCGCCCGTAAAACACCTGTAATACAAAAAAAACTTAATTGAAATCGGTTCATTTGTTAGGGAGCTATGATGCCACAGACAGACAAACAGACACGTCAAACTTATAACACCCCTCTTTTTGCGTCGGGGGTTAAAAATACTATTACCCAACCAAACAAGAGATAGAGAATTTATAGAAGATAATTATAATAGCAATTCCAATATTTGATACTAAGTAAAAGCTTAATCTATAATCTAAGATCACAGTGGTTTGTGTGTTTGTCTGTCCACTCTTTTTCCCGCTCCTTTTCCATTTTATCAATAACGTTACCATAGCAACGCGTTAACAACAAGTAGTTCGTCTTCCGGACCCTAGATGACTGTAACGGAAATATATTTAATAATAGAAAAAATGTAAAGAATTTTGTCCACCCGTGCGAAGCCGTGACGGGCCGCTAGTATTATATAAACGAGACATCTGTTTTCATTCTAGTATCTGTGTAAATACTAAATTGGCAATGATGTGACGAAGTAGTATTGTCCTGGAAGCTCATATATAAAGATATGAATCATTCATAATAACAAAAGGCAACGTGTGTATCGGCTGAGAGAGAGTACGATAGTTCAATACGCAACCAGGGACGGCCAAGGACGCACCGGCCATTTTGTCCCGCAATAAGATACCAAGCTAATTTAGAGCCTTACCCGCCAGCCGAAGGGTATCGATCTATTGAACTTGTAAGGCAAAAGGGTATTAGGTATGAGAGTGACAATATTACCACTTCGCTCGAAGGCTTAAGTGTTTAAAAGACTAATATTTTACCTTATACTTTTATATTTATCTACATGAAAAGACAGTTTACAGAATGAATAATGTTATTAGAATACATTACTTTAGGTGTTACAGTTTAATTTTCATAATGAGCTACTTCGAGAGTTTTCTTATTTTATTTATTTTGTTCCAAGATACAACGAAAAATGCTCCTTTATGATGTTATTTCATTATTTTTCTAGCGTAAAAATGCGGAAACTTTTATTATAGAAAATATATAAAGGCTCATCAAGTTTTGTCTTGTAACATATTCTTTAGATATAAAAATCTAGTCGTAAATGCTTAAAAATCAAAAATAAAATTGTTGCATAGAAATTTTATATTAAAAAGTTCACATCGAATCCTACCCTTCGAAATCTTCTAGAAGTGATTTGGAAACAAAATGCGAGTTATTTATTTACAAATATCTTACTCTTACATAATCTGAATCTATAGCGGCTATATTTTTAATAGTTTCGTCGATGGTAGAAGAAGGTATTATCTTACTATTACTTCCAATAAAAACAAGTTGACAACATCTTAAAGCAAGTAAATCTTCTCCTCTGTTGTTAAGACAGCTAGGATTTTGCAACAATCTCGTTGGTTTTGAGAAGTTCTTGTTGATCGCTATATTGTATAAGACACATTCTCGACAAACGCTCAGAATAGATCTTATCAGACTAATGGGCTGACGTAATCGATAGGTCGGTATTAACGGTAGAAACGACATTGCTTTCTTCTTGAATGGTAAAAAACATCTTTATAAATGTCATTGGCAAGCAGACGCTACATTGCGAAATAAATTACTAGTTAGTAACAACTGTGTCTAGAGAAGTTTTTACACATACTTAGAAACCATGAATTCGCCTGTTTAGATTTTTAATTTAAAGATGAATTTTTAGGTAATTATTCACTAACATTCAAATTTTTACTTTACACTACTGTTTTCTAAATTTCCACTAAAGTTACGAAGCTGATTATTTTAGACATAAAAGAAGCACTAAAGATGATTCAGTTGCAAAAAGAAAAACATTAAAATATGTTCAACTTTTTTTTATTTAAAATTTTTAAGTTCTTTGGATCAAAATTTTGGGGGTGATTCGGGTACTCCAAGAGGTGCTCTAACTCGGGAGTTACGCTTGACACTATTTTTTGGGACACCTTGTATAATTAGTATTATAACACTTGTATATTATAACACACCAACAACAATTAAATTATTTGTACAATATAATCATTAGTGTTGCTTTATTAAATCTGACAAAAATTTCTGCTTGCATTTGTGTTAGAATCTATTTGCTAACTTAAATTAAATACCATTTTGCAATAAAAGGGCGACAATAATTGTTTTTTTTATCATTGTAAACAAAGAGGGCACCATATAATAATTGAAGATTAAAACAAAAAGAAAGTTTTCATTCATCAAAATATATTCATCAAAATATATTAACCTTTAAAATCTTCTTAGTCAAGATATAGCTGAACGTTGATTGGAATTAATTTCAACTTTGTTATTGAGCAATTAAACATAATTTTCTATACAACAGTTTATTCTACGACAAAGTTTCGAACACGTTGAAATCAATTCGTCAATGTACATACATATAATTAAATTCCGTAGTGTTGTTAATAATATTCGTTATTATTAAAATTATTTATTACTCTTAGCTAGTGTGCACATACAAAATAAATATCTGCGGCATTGGTGGTGTAAGAAGAGTAGTTTCCTTCCCTCGAAAACGGTTAAGCGAAGCGATTGGATATTGCGGTATACAGATGATATAGGGTACCGCTTGATTACAAGTAATGTTTACCTTTTTATTTCTACTTATTCGGGATACAATTTTAAGAGTATAACCACTTGTCAGACAGCTACCGTACGCCCCACTCCTCTCAACAGTCCCAAAGCTGCGCGAATTGTGAAAAAAATGTCGGCACAAAGTGAAGTACTATTATTTCACATTTATTGTAACAACAAATATTTTATGTAATAAGATCAAGCTTTATGAAGTTTATATGGTATATTTTATTTTATTTGATATCATTTCGTTTTACCTTGTACTGAGTTTTAGTAAATGTTAGAACTGTTTAAACTTTGGTTTTCAAATATAGCTACTAACAACTTATTGTACTTTATTGTTAATTGTTCCGGTAAAGCAAAAGTTCACTAAGTATAATCAACACATGTAAGTGTTTTAAAATAAAATCTTTAAATACAAAATGACTTGTCTATTGAGGTTCTATACGACCCCATAATGCAGTGTTGACAATCGAGACAAGTCTTCCGATGTTATCGCGTTTATGTCGCCTCATGATCGATACAACATACATGACAGGAACTTTCTATAGATTTATTGGGTTTGTTTACACAACCGTGTTCGCAACGTCTGATATTACTATAGCCTACGTTTTCTCGGTAAGTCTAATTGTCAAAGAATTTTATTAAAACAATAAATTATAATTGGATATTACAAGAAAGGTCTGTAATTAAACATTTGTAATTCTATAATTAGAGAAAGACACAGACATTACAAATATATTATACCAAGATATGTAAAAATTATAGTAATATTAGTTATATTCGGGATTTTTACCATGTACCTTGTTTTTGTTTTTATTGAGTTTCCGATATTTCGGCACTGTTGCAAGTGCCACTCAAAAAACAAGCTACATGGTAAAAATCCCGAATATAACTTATATTACTATAATGTTAGTGACCATGAAAGTTTAAAACAAAATATGTAAAAAGTTTATATAAATAACTATGACTCGGGTACAAATGATCGTATTCATCATATACAAATCTACCTTTTCCGGGACTTGACCCCAGGACCAACGGTGCGAAAGGCAGGAACGTTACCATTGTATCAAACACTTTAAGGGTAAATTTATACATAAAAAACTTGTTCTCGACTCATTGCGGAGTTACACTGAATTGGTTAAAGTTAATCGAAAAACCAAAAATTATTCTAATAAACTTTAAATCAACTGTGTGGATATTAAGTTCAGTTGTTCCAACTTCCCACAACATCACGTGTTCCCTCTTAGCGGATGTTTGGAATACAAGGTTACGCTCTCTTTAGCTTAAATTATACACCGACCCTTGTGAGACATACGCCTGTGTAGTTCGTACTTGTAATACACTTGGATATTTTCCAGTGGCCTTTCTCAGCAACATCAGCTTAGAGAAAACTAAATAAAATACTTTATAGGGGTTACTCCCTGTGGATACCACATACTCTTTACTTTTATTGGCTCAAACGCACCTTGTATTTCTAACCCAAAATACCAAAATGCTGTGAGCAAACAATCGAAAATATTGTTATTCCGTTGAATAGGGTTTCGTATCCGCAATTTCGCAGCTATATTTGTTTGTAATGGCTTTTGGGTATGTAATTTACAATTTGCAGGCAACCGGTGTTCTTGTCATTGAATAACTTACATATAACTGACCTTACTCTAATTCTCAACTCAAAGTTAACCTTGCCATACCTTAACATGTATCAACTAGCTATCGCTAGCGGATTCGCTCGAACAGGGAACCCTCTTTTAATGTCTATGGGAACTTTAATAATGAAATGATTTTTATGTTGCTCTATCCTTATAATATGTCCTCTAAGATTGTTTTTGATAATTAGCGAAATTAATACATATCATATTTGTTTGAGATAAATAATAGCATTAACTTTCGAGTAAAACTGTTTATTTCATATTGTGTCTTCATTATACGAACTTTGAATATCAATTTTATTCCTCCAGAGATTGAATTTCTAAATCTTCCATATTCCTTGAATACGTCATAAAGGGAACGACGTTCCCTAATAAGATTTCAGCTTTCAAGGTTTAGGTAGGTTTCGGTTCGCGAATACGGTCTATCAATGGTAGATACGTTTTTGTGTCTTTTAGAATAACCATCGTTTATTGTTACATAAAAAGTGTCGATGAACGAACAGCTACCAATTCGGATGGCGAATAAAGCGTCGATAAACAATAAATTAGGAACAATGGTCTTTCTTTCCCAAAAGATTATATTCGGCCTGTACAGATATTGAACCCAGTAACTCTAAGATGACTCGGCACGCTATCTATTCGATCATGGAGACCTTATATGCATAAATATATTATAAACCAATCAACAAATTCGGCATTTGTTAAAGTGTCTTTTTTGTATAAATAATGAAAACTAGTATGCTTATGATTTGATTCCATTAATTTTAGCTCAATATATAACCCATTCCAGTTGTACGTTGTATTTATCAGTAATTAATTTAACAAGTAGTGAATTCTTAATCTACAACTGAGGATGAGATATATGTGATATATAGAAAGTATAGTTAATGGCACAATATCACACGACTAGATACGATAGGTTTAATTTTTTTCATAAAAGTCGATATTTCAAAACATTCGCCACAGGCTGGCTTTGGCGTTTATTTAAAAAAATGCAATTTACGTAATTTTTATTCTGTTTTATATACAGCATAAATGAAAATAATTAATCGTGCCTTAAATTTGTCTTTGTATAAAATAGGTAAGCGCTTGACCGCTTTCTCGCCTGCTGGTAAGTAATGATGCAATCTAGAATAAGACATACTTGCAAAGCAAGTGGAGCACTCTAAATATTTAGTACTCCTTAATTCATTTAAGGCGCCCCTATGATGCCCGCAGAGTCACTCGTAATACAAACATTTAGCTATTACCAGTGTATACGTTTAACACACTGTTAAAAATCTTCAAAAAGTGGTAAAACTGTTTTAACCGACTTTTTTGAGAAATAGTTTGCTGCAATACCGCCTACTTAAACTATTACTTGAAGGTAGGATGCAATGTTTATTAGACAGATTTCATTCTTATGATAAGAAGGATTGAAAAATATGTGACGTTATTTTTTCGTATATTAATTGTTTAGATGGAGGAGTAAGGTTTGATGAAGTTTAAAATTATTTCTGGCATTGTTAGAGCAGTATCTATGTCTATCTATGTCTCTTCCCGTCAGAAAACGATTATAACTAAGAATAGCGGCTTTTTTGTTGTTATATTAATCTACGATTGCAGATAACAGTAAAAATTATGACTCGAGCAAACTTTTCCATCAGCTTAAACTTTATTCATTTTTATTTGGTACTAGCTGACCCAGCCACGCGTTGCTGTGGCACAGGAATTTTAATTTTCTAAAATAAAAGTAGCCTAAGTTACTCCTTATTACATCAGCTACCTGCCAATATCCCGTCAAAATCGGCCCAGCCATTTCAGAGATTAGTCGGAACAAACAGACTGACAGACAGACAAAAATTGTAAAAAAGGTTATTTTGGTGTATGTACCGTATATATACATATGCATGTAGTAAAAAACGGTTTGATTTTTTTTTTTATTTTTATTGCTGAAAGTTGGCAAACAAGCAAAATGCCCACCTGATGGTAAGTGGTAACAGTCACCTATAATACATGTGGCTCTTGTGAGATTCGCAGCAAAACTGCAACCCCCATAAGAACCACAGTGTACGTTGCCAACTTTTGACACAAGATGTAAAGTCACTGTACCCAGTAATTTCAAAGCAATGCAAGCACTGCTGCTTTGCGGCAGAAATAGGTAAGAGGTAAGACGGAGGTACCTAAGCAGACGACCCTGGTACAGAGTCTCCCTCCAGTTAATGTTTTAATGTTACAAACAGACACTCCAATTTTATTAATATGTATAGATTTCAAAACTGACGTTTAATAAGGTCATCCAAATCACGCCTTTGTCAAACAATTTGTTACTACGGCTAAACGAATTTTGAGTATGAAATATTTACAGCACTAGGTTGACCGCCATAGCAACTCGTCTGGCCCGGATTAGAATTAAAAACGTAAGTTCAAATCCCAAATGATAATTGTTCAAATAACCTTTATAAAGCGACTAATGCTGACCTAGTTCGAAAACATCAAGAAAATTCATTACTATATTCCTCTCACTACGGCCAATCCAAGAACCCCTTAGCTGTCAGAGAGTCTGCTAGCTATATTATATTTTATTCCTCACCACCATCCGTCTGTTACCTTGGGTCACTTGGTGCAGACATTCTGCACTTATGTGTATATTTATTTATTTAATTATAACACATTTATGTTGGAGGTTAGGGCTTTAGACACTTTAGACACTTGGAAACGTAGGGACCCATGTTGTAAGACAGGGAACGGTATAGTAAAGTTTATCATCCTTTTATAGCTTAATTGTCATGTGTAGTCTGTCGGTGTCTTAACAAGAGATGACAATAAACACACACTATTGACATCCTTTTACACGGACAAATACATTAAGCGGCAAATGTACAACATTATTTTAGATTTAAAAAAAATCTCTTTTTAAACGCCAAATATATAAATATAACATTTATTTCTTACATAAAGAGAATTTTGAGATTTTTAATATTTAGAGCTATTTGAATTATAATTTACGCCCAACGATTATTCGTTGGTTATTATAATATACAATTCAAGGTATGTGAGAAAGTTGATTAATAGAACTCTAAGAATTAAAAAAATGTTTGGTGAAAATTTACGTTTTTTTATGAAAACGCTGAAGTGCTGCTATGGTTATTATTCAGTCAACATTACCGAGCTCTCGATATTTTTCTTTTCTAAAACTCGCGTGCTGAATTCGTGCTTCTATATGTATATTACAAAGTCAACAAAGCCTCCATTTACAAAACAATAGCTGTATTAAGGGCATACACACGATCAATACTCGAGCTCTTTTATTAGCGTCGGTACAACAGGCAGGACAAACACGAACAGTCGCTTTAGTATAGCTGGCAAGCAGTATTGGCATTCAAGAGACGCGGAGCCTGTCGTCACGTTCGTCTGCGACCAGAAAGTTCAAGGAAAACTTTAATTGGAAAATACTCTATCCGACACTTCCAGTAATATGGAGCGCAGGCTGTCCGCTTATTATGTAATCAGCCGGGTTTGCGCTTAATAATGCCTGAATGGAATGCTTCAGTATTCAAAGAAAAAGCAAGATGCTTTGTCGAGTTTCGAGCGCTTAAGTTGACTACAACTTTCAAGTCGTTATGGAAATTCTATCGCGCACAGAAAAAAAATATGTGTTGACGCAGATTTACTTAAGTAGCTTTTCTCTACAATAATATTAATAATAATTTTGAAAAGCTAACTAAGTGTTACTATTTCATGTTTGGTGTAACGTTAGCGATCCTGCCTAGCGCACCGCCGGTTCTGGGCTCGAATCCTGGAAGGGGCAGATGTTTGTATGATGAATACGAGTATTTGGACCTGAGGCATGGGTGTTTATATATATTTCTAGAAATATTACATATCTATGTATCATATTTCATACCCTACGTACGTATTCATTACCCTAGCATCCATTCCACAAGCTTTACAGTGCTAACTTTAGTCTAGGCTAATTGGTGTGAATGTAAGAAACACTTATTTATTTATCAAAGTAGTCTCAATCTACTGATTGCAAACATATCGTTGCACAAATACGAAACTTTAAATCCCTAAAAATTCACTCCATTACCTCACTCAAAAGTCAAACTTTCAATTTAAATGCGAAACGAGATTTTGTGACTAAACATGAAAGTAATTTCTTAAATGTTGCTACATAGTAGCCAGCTCTACATTGGTTTTCGATAGACTTGTTTGCATCCTACATCAAAGTATGGCAGAACTGAGATAGAAACTGTACTTGTATTTAGGTCGCTGAAACTCAATGTAAAGAGAAGACAAGCTCGCTCTGCAGATTCTTGCAATGTAATCTACGTACGAATTCTACGTAGTGGAAATTGGACATATACAAAGACAGACATATGAAGCGTGTGTACTGCTTTTCCATAATGCAATTCGACCTTATGACGATGGAAATGAGAGCCAAAGCAGCATTGCACAAAGCTTCTTCGTTTGCTATGCTAATTAAGTGGATAAGCCTTTCTCGTTGCCAAGTTACGTAATTAGGAGTTTGGGACAATATTATGGGCCAATTTCCCGTTACAAATGTGTTTCTCTTAGTTAATATAATAACTATATGAGACAATAGAACAAAATGCAAGATTATTTGCTTATTTAAATCATCTGTATTTTTAAGGCGAGTTACCTAATAGAGTACAACATAATTAGATTCCCTACAATACAAAAGTAGCTCTGTGTAATAAAAACAAAAAGAAATGCCAGACTGACATGTTGCATGTTCAATGACTACGTGGTGCCATTGCGTACCACTTCGAATTTAAAATTAGGCCTATTAATTATAATGAAAACAACATGGCACACCCACCATACAAACTGACTCTGTGACTGTGGGTCTGTGACTGAATTTGTGAGTTAATAAAATCAAAACAAGCTTTAGTGGAAGTCCGAAGTGCGGATAGGTTCAAAGTCTAGAACCTATATAGGGTGTTTAGTAATACTTGTATAATATCGAATATGGTATAAAGGAACCTGAAAACCATCACCCGATTAAAGCAAAAGGATTGAAGGACAAGGATTAAAACACCCGAAAAAAAATTGTCTTGATGAAAAACTGCATAGTGGCTACCCTAAATCAAGACGGTGTATTGTGATTGAAAATTGATTATCGAAAACAATGTATCCATATCCGTATGGAAAATACGAATAAAGAAACAAAATGTATCATCCACATGGTGGTGTTCAGGCTTGAAAATAATTTTCTGGGATTGTATCATTAGTACATTATCTACCATATTCGAGATTATATAGGTATTTCTAAACACCCAGTATAAGGAGACAATAAATTAACGAAGTAAAAAGCTTATTTGTTGCAGATATAAAGGCGGTAAATTTGCTGCTTAACGAAAATATTTATTTATACTTAATGTCAGAAACGTGCAATGCATTGGACTTCTAATCATCACCAATTTATTAATATTTTCACTATTGGGATTATACTTTTACACCGTAGGTGAAAATGGGCCTGAGTATTAACAACTATAAATGCAGCCGCAACCAAGGGCTTCGTGTGCCTTCCGAGGCCCTGAGTGTTCATCAAACTAATTTTCCAATTTTTAATTGAACATTCCTAATTTTGTTCAAATGCTTGCATTTGTAAAATTATATATTCACAGCAACGCAGTATTTCTAACATAAATAACTAGAAATTACAGTACATAAAATATGCATGGAAACTGGTTAGTTGGTTATAACAGTTATAAATTCTTTTCGTTGAACTATTAAAATTCCTAACCGAAGGTTTTCATGGCAGTTAAGTTAAATTTTCGCATATAGGCGAGGATTGAACAAGGTTCGCTTGCATTAAAGCCGACATTTCAACCCAGGGGCTACGGTCGCCCTTATGTGTACTTTATTAGTATATCGTATGAAAACACTATTAACAAAGCAATATTTTCAATACATTTAACTTAGTTTTTTACATTGATCCGGATGAGAATGAACGTTGGTCTGATGACATTGCTAAAAACTAGTGTTAAGGTACAGGCTACTCGACCACTAAGATTATAAGTTAAGACTATTATTATATTGTTACTGCTATTAATATCCGTAATTCAATTAACTGAACTTCGTTTATTCACATTATAAGCATGTTAGTAAAACTTATATATAAAAATTGCATTATGTGAGATAATAAAGATACATTTATTATTATCAATGACATTTCAACGAGTATTAAGCCTACTCCTGTTATTTCTACTTTTACGTTGTTAAATTTTATTATCACATATCGCTGGATGTCTTCATCATCATCGTCTTTCGTCTCTTGTTTCTACGAAGTCTACGGTAATTAGCGCCTACAATGTATCGTAGATAAGTTTTGCTTTATTACCAAATTTACAATTACACGTGTACACTATCAACTCTGGTAAAATCAAAGCACCAAGTGACATAAGCTAATCTATAGTAAAATGTGTTTTATTACTTAGTTTTGTTTATTAATAAAAAGTAAAATTATATAAGGCATAAATGTCATATATTTTTTTCTAGTTACTATAAAATTTAATTTAATCCATAATAATATGTCACCATTGTTAAAACAAGCTATCCTGAAAAACTTAATGAATTTTCCCGAAATGCTTGTATTGTATCATCGTGTAGACAGGGAGCTCGAAATTTATTCAACGGCCATAGCCTTAGGCAAGTGCCGGGTTAGACAAGGGATAAAATGCCATCACGACCGTAATGATATCGAAGCGTTTTTTTTATCAATTTTAAAGGAAATAACTGAGTGCTCTCAAACGCGCTATCGTCGCCTTTTATTATTATCGCTTTACTCATTATTTCGTTAAAGCAATTTTAAGTTCGACATGAGTCTCTTTGTTGCAGCTCTGGCAGATAAATTATTATACAGCGAGGGATGCGGCTTCGAGTCCTACCTGGCACCTGAGACGTTGAATATTTTCTTGTAATTATTTCTTTAAATACAAAATCCAGCATTTACATTGTTAAATAGCAAAAATAAAAAATTAGTATACTTAATTTAGCATAACATAACAATAATAGATGTTAAATAAAATTCTCCAAAGATTTGAATTAAAAAATACAATTCACATAAATGAAGCAAATATTTTAAAGAAAATGTTTAATCTTACAATAAAATATATTTCTTTGGTAATTTAATACGCATAAAGGTTGAGGGCAAAAACAAAAGAGCTGGAAAGTTTAATTGGAACTGTCTCTTAAAATTGATAGGTGCGCCTTACGAAGTTTAGCCAATTTGTTCGGAATCCGAGATCGAGTTCGGCTCTTATTTTCTTGCTTCTGCTCCATTTCACTTTACTTTTTATGTTGTTAGTGTACACTTTTTCAGAAAACATAACATGTCTATCTTAGTTTAAATAATATAAATATTACTTATATTCTTGGAGGTATAAGAAGTAACATAAGATACTTTTTATTGAAAACAAAAAATTGTGGGCGAAGCCGCTGGTAAAAGCTAGTAAAGCTATATTTTCATTCTTTGTTTTACAACAAATGCCATTAAAACTTTACTCATTTATTTGTTTAATGAAATACATATGTCTGAAAATATGCCACAACAATGTAAACTCAATAAATCTATAACAAAAAAGGTGTTATAGATTTATTGTGTATTAAAGTAGCGTGTATTAAAATTAAGAACTTGAAAGCAATACCACAGTACGTACCCTTTCTACGTGCGTTTATAATGAGCTCGCCATGTTTGTTAATTAAATAATGCTTTGTAATAGCCCATGAAAACAACCAACCGCATGTTAAACGTAATCAGGTTATTGAAACGCTTCATCGAACGAGCGCCGACTGCGACGGAGTGGTGCTTTAAAACGCATTAGCTAACCCAGGGCTGCCAACAGAGATTTCATTACTTATACTCAAATGATATGAATCGTACATAATAAAACTATTGTATTAATAAGCAATTAAGTATATTCGAGTCGTGATTCTAAACAAAACTAAATAATTCCCTACCTAGTTGAACGGGTGGCAATCTTTTTTCTTAATCTTATTTCTTTTTTCTTAACTTAGCATACTTGGTTCATCAGTTGGTAGTCAAACATTTAAAAACTAACCAAAATTTATCTACTATTATATATTAACTATATATGCAGTCTATTACAAACTGACGAACCGTGTTCCAACCATAATCCAAAAGAAACAATGGAGATATCGGTAACCCTCGACTCTATATAATAATGATTCATATAGATCTTACTTGTTTTTATGTCGATGGTACGTCACTACTAACTTGTAGAGTACAGTACAGTATAAAACTGTAATCAAAGAATATTCCCTTTAATTAATTGATTCTTTAAAATAAAAAGCACATCAGCCTTTAGTAAATTGTCAAAGTTATCAGTTGGATCGAGTTTGTAAATTTGGGTTTCATGATTGTTCTCAGATATATATTTATTTTTCCTCAAATCATTACAACTCGATATATCTTTAAGTAACTTAAATCTAATTATAAAATCGTAACCAAGTAAAGCTGTTGGATAAAACCACAAAATTAACAGATGATTCATTTGTAGAGAAGCAATTACATCAATTGATAAAAGGGTGAGTTATTCAAACTTGGGTATAGTTATTAATCAAACCATACAAACGAAAAAAAATAGAATCAGATCTTAAAAGTTAAATTTTATAAAATTGTCTACGTCTCTATTCATTACGTTAAATAAATGCACAATAACTAACTAGCTTACTGTTATTATTATACTTTTGACTTATTTGATTTACATTTAACAGAATCGCTGTTCTCGTGAGGTAACAGCCCTGTCAGAGTTTGCTGACTCTTCTGATGACGTGAGTGTCAGAGCCAGTTGCCTTTTGGGTTGATCGAACAAAACAAATCAATTACTAACATGTTTCGATATGAGCATTAATTGTATGTGATGCAAAGAATTAATATTGCTTTTAGTTTAAACCTAAATAATTTCAATCAAAACTATTAGGCCTTAATGTAAACATTTCTATTTTTGTAGTAAGTTTAGAATTAGGGTAATGTTTACTTGAGGTAAAAGTATGTATGACAATTTGGAATATATTAAAGCGTATCTATTGATATAGATATGTGATGCCAATAGAATAAAAAAACGCATTATAATAATAATAATATTTCTTACATTCACACCAATTAGCCTAGCCCAAAGTAAGTACTGTAAGGCTTGTGTTATGGATACTAGGGTAACTGGTAGACATACACATATGATACATAGATATGTAATATAAGAATTGAAATATATATAGATACCCATGACTCAGGTACAAATGCTCGTATTTATCACAAAAACATCTCTCCTTCCGGGTTTCGAACCCAGGCCCGTCGGTGCGAAAGGCAGGATCGCTACCGTTGCGCCAAACGGTATAGAAGTAAATATGTATGTGTCTTTTTTTCATAACCTGTCCTCAGCAATATTGATACATCGAAGCTAATCAAAATGACTTAGTTAGTCACATACCTTTATACGGAATCACAACGAGAGAGACAGCTAGTTACAAGAAAAGCCCAACGGGTTTCATCACCAGGCGGACCAAGGCTTAGTCAATATTAGCACTGCACTCCAACAGCACTATGTAAACAGTCCGACGAAAGGCGGTATAAATAAGTAGCTCCTGCAGAACCATTCGGAGGCGACAGGTAACACTGTCTATCTTTGATGTTGATTTAAAGCTATTTTGTTTTTTAAAGAATATCGTAAAATGGGCAGTGGTTTATTAGAGATTTCTTGCTCTTAAGTGTTTAACAAATATAAAACATATTTTCTGTGAAATTTTGATGAATAAAAGTGGATTGGTTTATTGCCAGTGAATAGAGATTTAATTTCTTTAACAAGCATTTATTTATTTTGAGGGTTTTTATGTGATAGCTGGTCAACTGATAACAGCTGGTTGCTTACGGATATAGATCAGGGTCGATCGACCCATTAAAAACCCGTTTACAACCGTGTACTTGTCACGGTTGTGAACACTGTCTTCTGGTCAAAATATTAAGCTATTGTTTTGCTATTGAGTTAACATTATATAATAATAATATTTCTTATATTCACACCTATTAGCCTAGCCCAAAGTAATCAATATAAGGCTTGTGTTATGGATACTAGGGTAACGGATAGACATACATAATATATGATACATAGATATGTAATATTAATAGAAATATATATTTATATGATACCCATGACTTAGGTAAAAATGCTCGTATTAATCACACAAACATCTGCCCCTTCCGGACTTCGAACCCAGGACCGTCAGAGCGAAAGGCAGGGTCGCTACCGTTGCACCCCTTTGTATGTATAATTAATACTAAATTTTTAAATAATAAAAAAAACTTTTGTAACTCATAACTATAAATCGTAGATATTTAATCTTCTAATCTTTACATTTGTCGAGTAACATGTTAGAGGATATTTTAAACTTATAAAATACATTTAATACAACCGCTTGGTGCAACGGTAACGATCCTACCTTTTGAGCCGTAGGTTCAAATACCCTGATCCTTACCAAAATAAGTTTCTGTGATGACCACTATTTTACATTTTTCCCGATGTATTTTACGCGTTCCATAATACCAATGGTATAAGCTCTGCTTAACTTTGGACTAAACAGTTGTTGGGAGTCGTCTTAAATGGATTTATTATAATACATTTGTTTTTGCACTAAATTTCTCATATTATTGTAACATCGCAGACGTGCAAACTCATTTTGAGAATTGAAATCTTCTAACTTTGCGATTGAGTTCACGGTGATTTAACTTCGAATTTCTTACTTACTTCCACAAGATACTTACGAGTTTAAAAGTTCTATGCATGGCCAACTAAGCAGGTAGTTGGGTTCCTATCTAACCAGGCGCTTCCTGAAGTTTGATATCAAAAATACGTGTATACTATATCTTTGATTTTCTTGGCTAAAATATTAGGTAAGTAAATATGGTTTTCGTTATAGATATTTCAAGTTACTATATCATAACTTTTTAAGCTGATATTATGATTCCGTTTTTGTAAAGGTCTAGCGCTAGTTCACTAACAGTAACCATGTAAAACTCATTATATATATATGGTGGTTAATTGTATTGTATTGAAATGTAGAGAAAAATATATTTGAAGTCTTCTAATAAAAACTATTTTGATTTGTAGTTTAATAGCGTGTTTCCAGTGAACCATTTTCTGAAGAAAACCGTTCAAGCTAAATCTAATCTGTGTGCAATATGGAGGATACGTGGCTATTTTACGAAAGTATTCCACACTGCTACTGCTACAGAAAGTCAGTTAATGTTCCACAATTATCTGCTTTTATTTAACTGTTTATAAATGTGCGGGAGCAGCAGCATGCAACAAGGTAAATTAATGCTGTTGTATGACTTTCCTACTGCATAAGAAAATATTATGAATTTATAACACATTTATAAGATACATTTATTAATGTTCAATTTGGTTTTTTTTTTGTGTTACACACAAACCCAACTAGTTTATATTATGTACAGTAGTTATAAGTATTTTTTCTTTAATAATGCATATAAATTTTACTTCATATTTTAAAATTTTTTTAGTTTTTTTTAAGAAATGCCTTGATATCCGTTTTAAATATTTTAAATTCAATAAGGTACGGATCTTTATGAATTTGCCTCTAGATCATCTTTATGACATTTTTTTAATTCTAAAACAGGTTGAGGTAATTTAAAATATGCTGCACTTATAAACTATAAACAAGTTTTGGATAAAACTTTATTCACATAAAAAATACTTTTCACAAAAGATCTATCTTTTCTAAAAAGATCACTTGGTACCAATTGTAAGCTTTTGTTCTGTTGTAATTAGATAGAACGTACTGCGATTAGGTGTTATTAGTTATCTAATCAAACTACCTTCTACTGAGAGTTGGAGCTTATAACAGGACTTATCAAAGATCAAGGCAGTAATAAGATTATCTTGCTAAGCTTTTAGGCCACGACCTTTAATGTTAGACACGTTACTATGCTCCACATTGATTTCATTATAAAACATGACTTTCGATTTACTTAATATTTTGTCGTCGCTTCATGTAAATTAATTATAAATACAGTTAGAAGAAAATCTGAAGTTATATGTAATAGATTTTAAAATTTAAAATTTCTAATTGAAATCCTTTTTTTAGTATTTACAAGACTTCTGAGTTTCAAAAACTATTTTGATATTATTTATTACAGAGGTTTTAAAAGAAAGACAAATTTAGATTTAAAATAAATAAAAAAATACTGTACATTTAGGCACAATTAATCATAAATAAACAAAATGATATTTGTTGAACTTGGTCCTTACAAATAAGATATTATTTGAAAAATTTATTTGCTTTATTACAGACTTCTTATGGCCAACTTTCGTCACCAGGTCGCAATAATGTTGCATTGTCATCCACTTTACATGTACATGCACATTTTGAGCTCATTCGGAAAGTAGGTTAAATCTATCTTGATGCCAGAAAAATATAATATAAAATATAATTTAATATAAAATAATATAAATGTATTATTATTATAGGTATATAATATTACAAACAGGCCCCGGGACGGCGACAGATACATACCACAATAAAAGCGTGCCTCGCTGAAAGAATACAATTTTGACGGCTGACATTTTCAAAGCAAAATTTTGTTTAATACCCTTGAGAATATCGCCTTTTTCTGCAGAAAAAAGGAACCTCGGCTAAAAGTCAATATTGCGTCTTGAACTTCTGTGATCTTTTAAAATTTTTAGTTGACAAATTTGCCATTTCTTGGCAACCTCATTAACAATGAATGTTCTATCTAGATTTAATATAAATTTATTAACAGTGATAAATTCAATAAACTTTTATTTCTTAAGTTTACAAATTAATCATCTGAAAATGGTAAAATAGAGGCACCCCGCTGCTCGATGAAGGCTCAATTATACTTTATTAGAAAAATAATTTCACCAACTATACTTCTTAAATTCCTACTTAAATTATGGAGTTAATTTATTAATTGGCTAAGATCTCGAAGGTTTGGCTTGGTTTTCTAATGAATATGGTTGCAACATGCGTAAAGAACGATCATCGGATAGGTGATCAAACCTGATCACCTAGTACTTCAACACTTTAACGTCCTGGCTTCATTCCCAGTTATTAGCGCCTAGGAATCTGCACTGATTCGTATTATCCGTGCCAGTAGTGGAGACAAAAATAGGCCGTTAATTGGTCCGAATGAACACTGGTATTTGATTTTAAAATATGTTACGTTGAATTTTAGATGATATGATTTATTGTGATTATTTACAAAGTATCTCAAGAATATTGGCTTAGTTTCTCGTGAATACTATAAACTTAGTTTATTGTGGAGATAGAGCGATAGCATTATGTACTTTAACAATTTATGGTGGGAACTTCAAAGCGTAGGAGTGTAGCGTCACTATCGTTGTATCTCCACCTTAAAGTTAGCAATTTCCGCTTCGTTATCACGGCGGTGGCCAGAAGTGCTAACAGAATGCAACAATATTTGAACTATGCATTGTTCCAACGCTTTAAAACTTTTCTTAAGTAAAAGTTATTTTAAGACGTTCACTGTCGTTGAGGATGATATATAGGAATGTCATTTATTTTTTATACAGTTAATATAAACGCTGCACCATTTTGAACAGATGAACGAAATAATTAAGCCGATATAAAGAATTATATACAGCGTACCAAGAAGTAAAGTGGAGGATTATGAGCAAAGAGACTCACCCTCTTCTTCCAGTTCTACTACAAACTTTTTGGTTAACCAAAGATTTAGATTGACATTTCTTTTTTAAATACCAGCAGGTATGCAAATGCTTTAATCTGGTCAAGTAAAGAAAATTCTTCGTCTTATATTTCTATTAAACTATCCTTGATGTTTGTTTTTCAAACTGTCAAAAAGCCAAAGCCAAAATCTACCAGAACTTACCACAAAATACTAAACTTTTCTCAATATTTTTGTGTCGATGGATTTGCTATATACACATACTATATAAACATATTATGAAATTTATTCCTAATTTTTTTTTAATTTATAATTAATTGGAAAATGCGATAAATGCTTATTAATAACTGACCACTGGGCCGCCTACGGACTGATAAAAACGTATCATCAGCCAATCAAATTCATTTTACGGAAGTGTAATAAAATTTTGACTTCTGCAGCTGTGATGTGGATTACTTAAGATTTATCTTACCCAAAAGTTATATAACCATTAAAAAGGTTAACATAGAAAAGATTCTCAGTTCACATCGGCCCAACGGGATAAGTTTTATTACGTCACCAACACAAAAGGAAACAATACACGCAATGCGAGTAGATACGTAAATACTGGTTTTTACAACAATACTCCATTACATTCATAATGTCGCCGTAGGAATTCATGTCGAGGAGCACGCCTGTAAATAGCACCGTATGCACTCCCATTTGAATGCACTCGAGGCTTTCATTATCAGCAGTTCACACTTAGTTCGGTTCGCTCTGATTGGAGTATCCAGATGGACGTTTCAAGAGTATCTGCGATCTATATAAGAGTAGCTTTACAAAGTAACAGCCTTTTAAAATATATTCTACCTATAAACTATTAAAATGGGGATTTTTCTTGTGCTCGTGCTACATCTAAGATTAATGCCGTTTTGTTAACTTTTGTTGTTATTTCCCGTCATTTAACAGAAATATCTAAGAAATAAAACTATAGTAACCCTCTATGTTAATAGGAATAGCTTATTAAATACAGTTTTTACAAGAAGGTGCTATCGTAATGTACAACCAACTTAGTAAGTAGGAACACTTTGGTACTACATTGAGACTACCAACTTCTCAGCAACTTATAGTGGATATAGGATTTTCGAATTCATTAGAAGGGTCCCAATGAGTAGACTTTCTTAAAAGTTTTTCTTATGTTTCTATGTTTATGTTTCTTTGCCTGGAGAGACTTACTTTAAGACTGTTACTCAAAAGTAAACCTCAATCTGGACAGGTCAACTTTGGTTTAAAAAAATCTGCCAATTTATCTTTCTTAAACAAAAAGTATTATTTTGTAAATAAGCTAATGTAACCTGTTGATTGTACTTTTCTATTGAATTTCAAATAATATAATAAAAGCTCTTATTAAGGCCAGGATATAAAATCTCTGCTTTTATTGTTCATTCTACTAAAAAGATGTAAAATGTAAAAGACAGTAATGCCCGTCTCTCTCACCCCGAGATTACCAAAAGGAATGGTCCATTAATATTTATGACCGGAAAATTATCATTAAAATATGTTTTGGCTGGCCGCAGCGTTACTGATCCGCCCTATTCAATATAAGAGATCGAATAATAAGCTTTTTTTTTGTTTTATACTCGTATATCTGCTTTATGGAAGAACTTGTTATTTTGTTACAGTGTTGTAAGAGTGTAAGATCATTAAATTGTCATCAACCTGTTTATTTCATTTATTTATAAACAAAGTTTCTACAGATTTCGTATACTAATAAATGATATAAAATTGTGATTCAGACACAAACTCATTATGTTTACTATCAATATTAACAAAGTTTAACAATCAAACAAATTGTGTGTGCGCGTGTGTATGTGTGTGAATGCGTGTGTGCGTGTGCGCGTTTGCGTGTGTGTGCGTGTGTGTGTGTGTGTGTGTAGGTGTGTGTGCGTTTGCATGCTTCCTTAATATTTTAACCCTCAGTTAAGAAATATGCTAGCGAGCACCGAATGGCTTACGCGCCGCGCCCGTCTAAGTCGAGCGAACTCAAATTATTGCATGGTTTACATGTCGCGCGGTAATAAAACTAATAAAACCCGCTCATACCTACGAATGCAGAGCATGCAGAGAATGTTTATACATATGTGTACTTACAACGAAATAAAAAGACACTTTAACGGAATCTTTTTTATGAAACTGGGTTTATTAAAAGCATAGTTCGTAAAAAAGAGACATTTTGTAAAATTATCGAAAAGCCTTGTTGCCTTCTGATTTACTTATTGACGAGGTAAATTATAGTCAGTGTCAAAAAACGAATATGTATACGACAATGTGAGCTTAATTTTTATATCTTTAATTAAACTGGCGCCAAAACCATCCGTTGACATTTCAGTCTTTATTATGTTACAACCTTTTAATTGCGCACTTGTGTCCACGATAACCGTATATGCTCTACGATTATTCAATATTTATATGCTCTTCGGCCTAGAATTCATAGCACTTCACAGATGCCAGATCCCCATAATCAATTTGCTAAGCGCGTGTATTAAGTGTTGAAATTCAAATATTTATCGTCGTTCCCAAGCGGGCACGTCGACCGTTGACCCTGCTCCCATGTCCGACTCGACATAAGGCTTGAACATGAACCAAGAGAGTAGCTCCAAATAAAAGTACAAGATACAAAGTGTTACGCTTTGCTTAATCATTTTAAATTCATTCATTACATTATTAAATAATCATTTAATTGGTAATAAACTCGTAAATCAACATGTGTCAATTGCTTACGTTTCTTAGTTTTTTTTTTGTTTTTTACCAAACGTAAATTTCTAATTTATTATAAATGCATATAACTATACTGCCACAAATAATAATAAAAGCAAAAACGTAACAACTATAAAAAATAATTTTGAAATAAGTCTTTTAATGCCATATTTGTATGCAATGTTTACAATATGCATGAATGTTTTGTATGTTAGTTAATTTAGCACAGGTTCCGATAACAAAACATGTTTTTCCATAAGTTTAAATGTTTCTAAGATTTGACTATTTACAAATAGCCATTATAGGACATTTTCTTTGCAATACAAGAATAAGTAAAACGGTGGGAATCGGGTGATAAACATAGAAAAAAATCGTATATAAGTTTTTTTTATATAATTGCGTATTAAGTGATCGCCTAAATTCAACCGCAATTCACTGAATTCGAAGATCGGAATAAAAGTATATTCAATATCTGTCATCACTAGTAACTATAAACAAAACACAAAATCGGTTGTCCAATACAGAAGCTTTGTCTTCTCTATTGAACTGAACTGTTTTTTTCCTTTGCTTCTTATAAAGAGATATTGTTGGGATATTTTAATACCTTGTCAAAATACCACAGACATAGGTATGCGGCCCATTACGTAGGTCACATAGCGTTGGTGAATGTACAGAATACTTAACCACATTCTGCGTTCTGTATGTGGGTGTATGTTACTATGAACCATCTTAAAAACTCACAACTCAAGCTGAGGCCATAGTGCTAGTTTACACTTCGATCGTCTACGTAAAATATTACTATGGATTTTTGGATAAGCGCCCCTAGCGGTAACCGCCAGGAACTAGGAATCTATAACGCGCTCGATAACGAGTATCGAATGCGTAAACTCGCACTAAGGTGTCTGATCAAGAGGTGAAATAAACGAAATTACAATTCTTGCAAAGCACTGAGAAGTCAATAATATCCATTCATCTAATGGTTATTTAGTGCTCAGCTTAAAGTTCAAACCTGAGGCAATAATTCTTTAAGCCAATGTGTCAACCGTAAAAGGCTGGGAAAAGATCACCTGTAACTCCATTCTGGAGCTTACAAGCTGCATGTAAGCTATCATTCAACTCCACCACACATGATAAATGTTCTGTTACGAACATTTCATCCTTCCTTCGGGTTGTTTATTTTTATTGTAAACAAATAAACAATTTCTTCCTGACCCAGATATGGGCGTAATATCTTTTCGGAAGACGAACGGAATTGCGTTGGCGAGACGAGGGTATTTTGTGAATCCAATTTAAGAGCTCGGATAACGACTGGATAAAGGCAATTATATTAAAAGCAAAATACTTAAGTATTCCGTGTTGAATGAAGATTGTCACTTGTTGTTGTTTTTAAACTTTTAGGCAGCGATTGTTTTAATAAATTCAAGGTACTGGCCTCCTGCACGTTGTCACTGTCCTTACATTATTAATCCCATTACCATTTCTGAAGCCTAAGAGTTGATTCCCGAGATTATTGACATACAATCTAATTTATTATCTCCAGGAACGGTGGCTGTGACATTTACTCTTATGATTTTCCATTCCATGACAGTACCATTACCTACTGATAAATATTATACTTTATTAGTTTATAAGATCACATCTACAAAAAGTTGCTTTTATTGATTTCATTAAAAATATACAAAAAAACCAGTCTTTGTTTGTATTTTTATAAAAAAAAATCTGGTAACTTTGGAGATGATAGTAACTTCAAAACGCTTCTAAAATAAGATTATAAAAGCATACTTGTAAGAGCAACGCAAATAATTAATTTATCATAACATAAAATTATACGTTTAAATAAATAGTGTAAATTTTTATTATATGTTAAACTTCATACAAGCAGTGTCCAATAAAAAAATAATGGGTGCATGTACTTATGTACGCGCGTGAGATGTTATACTAAAGAATACGTACCGACAGTTAATCTCAAACAATAAACGCACTTAAAAAAGTTCAAAATATAAAAACCACTTTTAAATAAAAATGTTATAATGTTATTATATAATATAAAATTGTTATTATAATATTATATAAATTATTGTTAACCACCATACATAATTAAAAATCAACTACCTTAAGCCAATTAGGGGACTACTTCATCCTGCTGGTTTATTCCATGTCGCTTTTGCGGGCAACTTCAACCTGTTACTTTTGTGTTACACAGCTTAAAATTTCACTCTCATCATTTTTTTATTACGCGCCTAAAGAAGTATAACTTCAAAAATATGAAATAATAAATATATTGTAGAGTTATAAACCACACTTACACGATTCCGTTTGACTTTGCCATAGTTATCGTCATTCATATTTTTTATTGCATTTTTTCAATGTTATCTTATAAGATATATTATTATAATAGAAAAATACTAGAAAAAATCGACTCGGTTCACAAGTGAATTCTCAGACGGGAAACTTTTTATTATATGTCATAAATATTTTTAGACAATATGAATTAATTACTACTATATTTGCAACTTTTTAATATTAAAACAAAACAAAAATGTTTCACATGAAAATCTACATGTTTAAATAAAACCACCGGATACCCTAGTTAAGGTTTAGGTCCATTACAGGAGCCGAAACATCAGGAATAACTATAAAAAAGGTTTTATTTAAATATGTGATGTGCGCGGGACTGTAAGAACTATATATACTATTTTATAAGCAGGTACTTACAGTATTAAATAAACTTAAAGTAGTTTTCAAATCGCAGCGTCTTGTAAAGATATCTCACGCGTACATATCGCGCTACTTACGACCTACTTAGTAAATATTATTCAATCTGTAATCCCTAATATGTGTCATATACTGAATGTCAACGCTTCATAGTTATATTATAACTATGAAGCCTTGACATTCAATGGATTGTCTAAGGTTAATTTGAAGAAGCTTTTTTTTTAATTAACACTCACGAGTTCACGATGTAATAAATTGGAAATCCAAAGCACGCAACACTGGTAAAAATGTAAATCACCATCGAAAAGGTTAATCGCCTCGTTAACGAGTTAAGTAATAACTTTCATCAGGACGTGAGCATGATTTTACACTTATAGTAGGTAGCTTTGACATATAAGAATTAATATAAATAGTGTTACTGTAATTTAGAATGACCTAGACGCTTAACTTTTCTGTCGCATGTTACCCCATTACATAACATGAGGACGCATGAAGATTATGTATTAAATAATAATACTAGATTTAAAAATCTAAAAATCCCCCAATTTTTAGATTTTTAAATCTAGTATTATTATTTTATTCTTTTTAATTATTAACTCTACATAGTAACCATGTGTTACGCAACAATCAGATAAGCCCCATACAAAAGTGAAAGTTGCCGAAAGTAGACCTGAAAGTGCACCTAGAAAGTTGAAAGTTGTTTAAGCGTGCATCGTCATTGGGTTCTGAGCTACCCTGAAAGTTTCAACTCGCTAGGTGGTCGGGAAGTGCCTCAAAATTGAGATACAAGATTCCAACCGGACAGACAAGACGACAGACAAGCAAACAGACAAGAAAGCGACCTAAGAAAAACCTGGGAATAGGCATTCACCGTAACGAGTAGCAATAACTACAATAATAACAATTTTTCAATATAAGAAAAGGTTTGAAAAGCCTTTATGTCATAAAAGTGTGATAAAAAATGAACATAATCTTGTACATAACTTTCAAACTCCCATGAAACTTCGGGATGGCGTGCGCGGGTTGGCAGCAAGAATATTAAGACTGCTATTACGCACATAATTAGAGGAATACCCAAAAACTAAAACCTCTAGATTGTACTCAACATTCTGCCGCGTTACTATGGGTGCGTTGAGGCAGTTACCACTTGGCAGTTAACACGCTGTCCAAACTGTCAAATTTACTCAAATGATATTGAACTCTGTGTGTTGGACTTTAAGGTGAAATTTATTGGAGAAATTTAACAGTTACGAGCAATGAGGTGTTGACTGTACATACAATTGTAATATCAAAGTAAAATTTAAATACAGGTATTAGATTTATAATATACACTATTTAAAATATACGCAAACCCTTAATTTTTCAGCCAAGTTAATAAGACTATAGTTAAGAAAAACGGGAAAATGATATTTATTTTAATTAGCCAATTAAACCTGCATTTTCGGATATTGTTTTAAATTTAATATCCATTATTTGCGAAACTTTGAATCCAAATTAAAATCTCGAACTGATCTCTGTTTGAACAAAAAATCTTATAACAGTTCTTAAACGATGTTTCAGGGTGTCAAATTTGCAATGAGTTGTCATTTATTTTTTCATGAACAACCTTAATCAAAGGAATTATATCTTCCTTTGGATATTTTATCGCATTTGCCTATACAAATATTCTTCTAAAACACAAAAAAAGAACTTTGCACATTGAAACTAGATCCTAAGGAAAAATATCGGTTACCCTTCTCTACATATCTATGGCTGCTGCCAATTTCACTTGTGAGAATAATTCTCTGTAACGAGGAAAATAAAGTGGAATGGAATTTATTGTACGCTATCAGGCGATCGGGACGGTTCAGCGATTCGCGGCGCCACCAGTCAATTCAATTAAATGTCACTACGGACGATGCACCTAAAGCTCCAGGCACATTATTTTCTATACTCGAGTTTCTACATTTTTTCGTACGTTTTAAGAAACCGTTGAACATATTTTTTCCCTGCAGTACGTAAGATTATTTGGCATTATATTGTCTTGTTTATCTTTATAAGAGTCATAAAACCAACGAAATAGTTTAAACTAATTGCTTAAACCCATATTTGACGACCGTTTGATGGAACGGTAGCGATCCTGCCTTTCACACCGACGATCCTGGGTTCGAATCCCGGTAGGGGCAGATGTTTTTATGATGAATACGAGCATTTGTACCTGAGTCATGGTTGTTTATATATATTTCTATGAATATTACATATCTATATATCATATATGTATGTCTATCCGTTACCCTAGTATCCATAACACAAGCCTTATAGTGCTTACTTTGGGCTATGGTGTGAATGTAGAAAATATTTATTATTTTTTATTATTATTATTATTTATATTTAGCTCCAGCTCAGCAAGGTTTTTCATAACTTAGTTCCAACTAGTAAGCTCGTAAATTTAATACTGTAAACATAAAATTGATATGTGTAGCTGCCCTTCTATCAGCGTTGCACAGGATTAATATCAGTATTCACTCAGACGGCCACTCATACGCGCCAATCAAATTCGGATTCCATTGAATTTCAAATTGATATGAATACCAGAACAAGACACGTTCATATAGTAGCTAACGAGCGACACGCGAGATTTAAGACATAGGAATTTAAATTATAGATTTGATATGTCATGTTACCTATCAGATTAATCTTTGAAAGTAACATAATTGTCTGGGTGTATGATCAAGTGCAAAAAGGTGGGGTCGCAAAAAAAAATAATACCATTATTTTCGATAACACACACCATGTCTTTTTTTAGGTTTTTTTTCTTTCCACTGTTACATGATCGTAAACAATGACACCTAAAAAAGTTTTTTAACTAAGTATATATTTTTAACAAAAATTTGGATAACAGATAATTAATTTGTTTAGTTAAGCTACATTACATAGGTTTCAGAACTAGCTGTGTGCATAAACACTTCTTGAAAACTCATAATCTTTAACACAAAATACAATACGAACGTCTGTATAAAGTACATTATTATTTTAAATCGATTTAATAAAATCTATAAAAATACTTGTAAAGTCTGAAGTTTTTGTATTAATCTTATAAATTACTAGCGACCCGCCCCGGCTTCGCACGGAGGCAATGCTCTATGGTTAATATTATGCATGTATTATACATATAAACTTTCCTCTTGAATTACTGTATCTATTAAAAAAACCGCATCAAAATCCGTTGCGTAGTTTTAAAGATTTAATATAGGGACAGAGAAAACGACTTTGTCTTACTATGTAGTGATAAAACTTTGTATAAACCTTTTTTATCTACACACTTTTACTAACCCCTTCCATTGCTGGTCAATTACCCATCTTAATATAATCGTTGGAACTAAGCAGCCTATTATTAATATCGAGTTTAATAGGGCCCTACCTGAAGAGTTCTCGAGGCCATTAGCTGGGTACCCCATTATGAGCAGGACTCATAATGGGCCACCTTGTGTTACGACTGCCTCCCCTAATAGCTGTACTTAATATTGTTGGGTTTCTTAATTAATATCGACTTAATTCATAAACAATAAAAAATGGTCCACGTAAATACTATTTAATTCCGATATTTTTACTATTCATGGCGCTCAGGTTAACCTTAATCGATCAGGATAAAATCAATTAGGATTCTAGACACTACATAAGTAGTAAGTACATAGTGTAAGTCTACCACTTATCTCTAGTTTCTTGCTCTTTTATTTTTACACATTGTTCAACAATTTTTACCCATCAAAATTTCAAGAATATTATGAATATGATTTATTCATTCTGCTTATCCTTGTATACAGGGTTTTATGAAATAGATATCTATAATATATAAAATTGGAACGAGGATTACAGTAAAATACTGGTCCAATGAATATAAAAATTCTTAGTATTGTTAATATTGGTGCCATGAAAACCCCGACACTGTAAGTCATCAAACTCTTAGCTGAAAAATTCTTTTGATGTCTTCTTAGAAACCATGATTCACAAGTCACATTAAAAATTGAAAAATACTCTATAATAAAAATGATAACATATTAACATCAAAGCATTTTACCATTTCTATAAACCTAATAGACTCGTAATACAAATAAAATATAACTTTGTTTTCAACGAACAAAAACTCTATAGGAGTATTGCAATTACACAAGCTAAGCAATTTATCTTTACAAAGGGCTTTCCATTTTTAAAGAAAATAAAAACAAGAGCCCATTCAGAATCCCAGATTAATTAAATTTGGTCTACGCCAAATGAGACCGGCAGGCGGTAGGCGGTATCTAAATTAAAATACTTGAAAAATGTTATACTTGTCACTTATTCGGACGCTTTTCTTCGTAAGCGCTGCATTTTCACCCATGAAGTTAAAAGATTGCTTAAAAGAAGTTCTCATAAAATTTTCACGGGATTCCTCTGTGAATAACTTTATTCAGTGGCTCTATGCTAACAAATATATGGGTTCATAGTTACAGAAGAAGCTAGTTACGTTTGCATAATAAAGTTCATAGTCAGGTCTTTCTTACCAGGTCATTGAAATAGAAGCTTTTTGTTGGGATTTTGTTAGCCTTCCTATTTCTGAGCATATTTTGAAGAAAACTCGATTGCAGGTTCAACTTACTTTATTTATTCACCCTTGTTCACAGCTCACATAGGTTAAGCACATTAACGTTTATCTTCGGAGATTTAGCAATAGAAAAAGAGCTTGCGAAGCTGCTTAAATAGACAAGTTGTGACGTCACACGCTGACAGTGTGGCCATACCAAAGTTTTAAAATATACCAATATCGGAAATCATGACAATATGAAAGAAGATATGAAGGCAACAAACATTATAAACGTATTTAAACTTTTAGCTACATGATTTTAAGTCTTTCTTTTATTGTGAAAAAGCAAAGAAAAGTACATACAAAAATACGTTCAACTATCATTGGAATATCATAATTTTTTATTTATTAAGAAAATTTTACTCTAAAAAAACAACATGTCTCAGGAATCAGGCAGGAATAGAATCCATATCCGAGTGAAAATTTTTCTAAGTATTTCTTGAAGTGAATAGCAGCGCCATTTTTCAATCTATGAATATACATTGTTCACGACGAAACGATTCGTTTATCTGTATAATAGCACCTATAACGTAAATTAAGTAATTCATAAATGATTAATGTGAAGTTCTGAAAATAGTGTAGTTCAAAACGCATGTTCGCAGATAGCAGGACTTGCTCCTTATAGGTGCGCCAATAGGACGATCGCATTTCTTCCTTTCGTCAAGTGTGTTTTACGAGATTAAGAATAGTTTATTTTAGTTACGTAATAATGTTTAGATTGTAGTATATTTCTCTAGTTAACCTTTATTAATAAAAATATGATGAATGGCCTATTTATTAACCTGAAATACATAGAAACATCCCGCTCGCCTTCCGCTATGCGACTGCGGACGACAGAGGCGAGCGGGGCAGTTTATATATGACCGAGGCGGGAGGCGAGGTAGAATAAAAGAGCGCCCGCGCCGAGAGCGGCGCCACTCGCTTCCCGCTCTCCCTATGATGAATCTTGTATGTTATTTTAGTAAGTATAAATAATATTAACTAGAAAATAAGTCGTAGTCATAAGAAAATGTGTAAATAATAACATAAATAAAGGCGAAAGCACTTGCGGGGGTGAGGTTCGGAGGCCCAAAATGGGTTGCCCCACCTTGGATGGGTCACCCGAAAATATCAAATAAAAGACGGGCTCAAATCAATGCAAAATCACTTCCGACCGAGCTTCCGATCCAGCCTAGAAACAAGCAAGAAGAAGAAAACTGAAGCCTCCGAACCTCACTGCAAGCTTAAGAAAATCAGCGACTTTTCCTTGCCGAAGCTACCCTGCTGACGTCACCATCCCTACGGCGCCATCCGACATTACCATCGTCCATCACCACCCAAGTTATACAGTCCACCCTAGTGGGGTCTATGCCCCACATTTTGGTCCTCGTCGAATCCGGATCACTGAAACAGCAAGATGGTAGTCACCAGAAGTAACCTCGGGAAAGAAGAGTCCACCTCGGAAGAATCTGGCAACACAACAACGACCGGAAGCGGCGAAACCGGCACCACACACGGAAGCGAAGAAACCGGCACTACGTCCGGGAGCGGCGAAACGGGAACCACGTCCGGCACGGGAGCGACCACAACCGCCACGCCCAGCGTGGGGGGCCCGGCCGACACATCGGGGCTTCAAGCCACGCCCGCCGCCAGTACAGCCACCGTCGTGGAACGACATTCCACAGAATTGATGCCGCCGCCGACCGCCCGAGCCGCCAAACCCGCTCGGTCACGCCGATCAGGAGCCCCCAGCAAGAAACTCCTCGCGGAGTTGGGGGCCAGAGAGAGGCTAGCCGAGTTGGAATTGAAGCGGATCCAGGCGGAAACAGAATTGGAGAGAATAAGACAACAAAGAAGAGAAGCAGAAACATCGTCCGAAGAATCGGGAGAAGAAGACGATCTGGCACCACAACGAGTCTCAGATTGGTTCGACAGACAGCCGACGCAAGAGGATCGACTGTCCCCTATGGAGGAGACTGCAAACGCAACGACGGCCCCTCGGAGTACAGCGAGAGAAGTCAACGGAGTCAAGCAAGGACTGGTTGTCTGCGCCCGGGAAAAACGCAGACAACGGGAAAATGATGAAGAAATTCAGTCCAGCAAGAACCCCACGATCGACGTCACTACGCTGTCCGCCGCGTTAGCAGAAGCAATCTACACCAACAAGTCGAAGAGAACGTACGTTACGGAACTGCCATCGTTCAGCGGTCAACCACAAGAATGGCTGCACTTCAGAGCAGCATTCAACGAGTCGGCGGAGAGCTTCTCAGCAAGTGAGAACGTCGCCAGATTAAGAAGAAGTCTACGGGGAGCTGCCTTGGAAGCCGTCAGCGCCCTCCTGATCAGTCAGCCACCCCCCGAAGATATAATGAACTCGTTGGAAAGAAGATTTGGTCGACCCGATGCCCTGCTCCTCGGCGAAATGGAGAAGATGAAGACTCTCCCCCGGCTGACCGACAACCCACGCGACCTGTGCGTGTTCGCCAGCCGTGTAGCTAACACCATAGCTACCGTAGAAATACTCAAGCGACCGCAATACCTACACAACCCGGAGATATTGCGACTCATCATAGAAAAAATGACGCCGATCCTACGCAACAAGTGGTACGATCACGCGGCACAAGATGAAGACACGCCCGAACTTAAGAAGATGGCAATGTTCCTGAACAATGAAGCGGACAAGTGCGCCCCCTACGCTCCTCCCGAAGTAAACAATGAAGTCAGAGAGAAAATTATGAAGAGGAAGATCGAGCGCACATACGCCGCGGCACCCGAAGCCACACCGTTCAAGCCTAGCGAGAAGTCACCGTGCCCGTGCTGCAACGAGAAGCATCAGCTGACGACATGTCCAAGATTCATCAAGGCAGACACGAACGAGCGATGGGAGATAGCGAAGAAGAATCGCATCTGTTTTCGATGCTTATCAAGCAAACACCGCCGCATCGTGTGCAGAGCGAAGCCCTGCGGTCTCAACGGATGCGTCATGCGACACCACCGGCTGCTTCATCATGAGAGAGCGACACCGACCGCGGCGACAACGCCGCCCGCATCACCGTCGCCGATCAAGCCCGAACAAGTGATCGCCTCAGCGATCGATCAAGTTGCATCGAACACAACCAACACGAGCCGCGCGTACTTGAAGATAGCTCCGGTCACCCTACAGGGCCCAGAAGCCACCGTGAATACCTACGCACTGCTCGACGAGGGAAGCACCGTGACCATCATCGACTCAACGCTCGCAGACACGCTCGGCCTTCAAGGACCCAACGAGCCACTATGGGTACAAGGAGTGAGCGGGACAGAGATAGCGCACAATAGAAGCAAGAAAGTAAACGTCAGCATCGCGGGGAGGCACAACCGAGGCAAACCGCACATCTGCAGCGCGCACACCGTCACCAGTCTGGACTTCGCCACTCAAACGATAAGCGAGCGGGAGGTGCAGAACTGCGCGCATCTAGAGGACATCAAGCACGAGCTCCTATACACTAACGCCGTCATCAAGATACTCATCGGTCAAGACAATTGGGAGCTGATCGTATCACGTGACATACGGGAGGGACGGCGCGACCAACTCGTGGCTTCAAAGACTCAGCTGGGTTGGGTGCTACACGGCTGCCGCTCCTCACACGCGGCCCCCGTAGCCTACTGTTGCACGCATCTAACTCAAACCCGCGAAGCAGATAACATGGAGGAAATGATGAAGAAATACTTCGCGCTTGAATCACTATCGATCGAACCGAGAAAACAGAAAAGCGATCCCGAGCTGCAAGCCCTCAAGATATTAGAAGATAAAAGCCGACGTCTCCCTAACGGACGGTTCGAAACGGGTCTACTGTGGCGAGAAGAGGGCACCGACATACCGAACAATCGATCGGACGCGCTCAAGCGTCTACACACACTCGAACGAAAACTCGATCGCGACGCCGATCTCAAGAATAAGTATGAAGAACGAATCGGCAACCTACTAGCGTCGGGCTACGCCGAACGAGCAGGGACGCCCCCTAGCGACAGAACGTGGTACTTACCTCACTTCGCGGTCTGCAATCCAGAAAAGAAGAAAATAAGAGTCGTACACGACGCCGCCGCTAGATCACACGGACGCAGCCTCAACGACATGCTACTCCCCGGGCCCGACCTATTACAATCTCTACCCGGCGTAATCATGCGGTTTCGGCAGCGAGGCGTCGCCGTGTCGGCGGACATAAAAGAAATGTTTATGCAGATCAAGATCCGTGAAGAAGACAGGGACGCACTCCGTTTCCTGTGGAGGGACAACCGGCGGGAGGGACCCCCGGAGGAGTACCGCATGACCTCCGTCATCTTCGGCGCGTCGTCATCACCATGCACGGCGCTCTACATAAAAAACAGAAACGCAAAGGAACACGCCGCCGAGTATCCTCGAGCCGCGCGCGCGATCGAAGCAAACCACTACATGGACGACTACTTGCACAGCTTCGACAACGTAGAAGAGGCAAAACGGATCACCAAAGAAGTCGACCACGTGCACAGGCGAGCCGGCTTCGAGCTACGCGGATGGGCCACCAACGAAAAGGACGCAATCAGCGCCGTCGTCGCACTAACAGAGCGAGAGGGAAACACAGTCGCTATCGGCGGGAGCGAGACGGAAAAAACACTCGGCCTACTATGGGATACAAAAGAAGATTGCATACGATTTCGCCTCAACACCGCTAAGGCGCCACCCGAAGTACTCGACGACCTGCGACCACCGACGAAGAGAGAAGCGCTCAGCATCATCATGTCCATCTTCGACCCGCTAGGCCTCATCTCACCCGTGACTACGCCGGCGAAACGAATAATGCAAGACACGTGGCGCTACAAGACGGACTGGGACGAAGCCATACCGGAGGAGCTACACGACAGGTGGAGCGAGTGGCTACGACGGCTACACGACTTAAGCTACTTTCGCATACCGAGGTGCTACGACGCCGAGCCTGCCGCTTACTACGAGCTGCACACATTCGTAGACGCCAGCGAAGAAGCTTACGCCGCCGCAACCTACTGGCGGATAACGCGGAGCGACGGCAGCATCAAGGTCACCCTAGCAGCAGCGAAGAGCCGCGTCACGCCCACGAAACCCATCTCCATACCCAGGTTGGAGCTCCAAGCAGCCGTCCTAGGAGTTCGATTAGCAAGATCGACTGCAGAAGAGCACGAGTATGAAATAACTCGCAAGACATACTGGAGCGACTCACGCACCGCGCTAGCATGGATACGCGCCGAACCACGCACATTCAAAACATTCGTCGCTCACCGAATCGCCGAAATAGAAGATTTAAGTAAGAAAAACGAGTGGCGGTGGCTGCCGTCAATCGACAACGTAGCCGACGACGCAACCAGAGCGACACCTACCGACTTCGACCCGCACCACCGATGGTACCACGGCCCCCGGTTCCTGTATCAACCCGAAACAACCTGGCCCGTGGAGAGTAAAATAGCGAGCGAAGCGACCGGTGAAGAAAAAGAAAAGTGCAACACACTACAACCGCGCTCCGAACACAGTCATCTACCGAAAATAGAACGATTCTCTAAGTGGACACGTCTCTTGCGAGCGACCGCGCGAGTGCTACAGTTCATTGACCTCTGTCGTCCAAAGAAGCAAACAGTGGCAGCAACACGCAGAAAACGAACAAGAGCCGCTGAAACACAAGACGCAGTTTGGAAAAAATCGAACCCGAGACCCCGCAAGCCCGACGATTTAACCACTCCACCTGCGCGTCACAACGATTTCATATTGTTAGAAGCGCGATATTTACTCGCAGCGGAGAAATCGTGGATACGCGCCGTTCAAGAAGACAGCTATAGTAAAGAGATAGAACGCCTACGACGCAAGCAAGAACCCGACAGGAGCGACCGACTCGCCGCGCTAAGTGTATATATCGACGAAGACGATATAATACGACTTCGCAGCAGAATAGCGGAGGCCAGCGACGTCGAGGAAGAAACCGTCCGCCCGGCGGTACTGCACGGAAAACATAGCTATACGAAGTTATATATAGCCCATATACACGAGAAGCTACACCACGGCGGCACGGAAATAGTAGTAAATGAGTTACGTCAACGCCTATACATAATGAAGATAAGACCTACGGTTAAAGGAGTCATCGTTCGCTGCGCCACCTGCCGACTGAAAAAGGCGAAGCCCGCCGCGCCCTCTACCGGAGATCTGCCTGCGGCGCGCCTCGCTCACCACGCACGCCCGTTCACCTACACAGGAGTGGACTATTTCGGCCCACTAGAAGTCACGGTGGGACGACATAGAGAAAAAAGGTACGTCGCGCTCTTCACGTGTATGACGTCACGCGCGGTACATCTCGAGGTAGCCGCATCGCTCAGCACCGACTCTGCAATCGCCGCCCTTCGCCGTTTCATAGCGAGGCGAGGCTGTCCGACGGAGCTGTGGAGTGACAACGGCACCGCATTCAGAGGCGCCGACCGGGAGCTCTCCGCGGCGATCAAGGAGGCCGCCGCTGCACGACACATCAACTGGCGTTTCCTGCCCCCGGCCGCTCCTTTCATGGCCGGGGCATGGGAGCGTATGGTGCGCACCGTCAAGGAAGCCCTGCGCGCCACTCTGCACGAACAGCGCCCCAGCGACGAGACCCTGCAGACACTGCTCGCCGAAGCCGAAGCGACCGTGAACTCCCGTCCACTCACCCACGTGGCGGTGGGCCCGGACGACCCACCTGCGCTCACACCCAACATGATCCTGATTGGGCCCGACTGTCATACTCCGGCCCCCGGCGCCTTCAACGAGTCCGACCTAACTGCGCGTCATCAGTGGAGACGCGCCCAACAGCTCGCCGACACCTTCTGGCGCCGCTGGGTGCGAGAGTACCTACCGCTACTGCAAAACCGGCGGGAGCCCTCCAACGTCGGCACCCCTCCTGTCATCGGCGACGTGGTCATCATATGCGACTCGAACCTACCTCGCAACACCTGGCCGCGCGGACGAGTTACGAAGACCTACCCCGGCAAGGACGGAGTTGTTCGAGTTGTGGACGTCACCACCAGCAAGGGACACGTTCTGCGAAGGCCCACCAAGAAGATCGTCGTTCTACCAGTAAGATCGCAAGGCGACGGCGGGAGAAATGTTCACGACGAAACGATTCGTTTATCTGTATAATAGCACCTATAACGTAAATTAAGTAATTCATAAATGATTAATGTGAAGTTCTGAAAATAGTGTAGTTCAAAACGCATGTTCGCAGATAGCAGGACTTGCTCCTTATAGGTGCGCCAATAGGACGATCGCATTTCTTCCTTTCGTCAAGTGTGTTTTACGAGATTAAGAATAGTTTATTTTAGTTACGTAATAATGTTTAGATTGTAGTATATTTCTCTAGTTAACCTTTATTAATAAAAATATGATGAATGGCCTATTTATTAACCTGAAATACATAGAAACATCCCGCTCGCCTTCCGCTATGCGACTGCGGACGACAGAGGCGAGCGGGGCAGTTTATATATGACCGAGGCGGGAGGCGAGGTAGAATAAAAGAGCGCCCGCGCCGAGAGCGGCGCCACTCGCTTCCCGCTCTCCCTATGATGAATCTTGTATGTTATTTTAGTAAGTATAAATAATATTAACTAGAAAATAAGTCGTAGTCATAAGAAAATGTGTAAATAATAACATAAATAAAGGCGAAAGCACTTGCGGGGGTGAGGTTCGGAGGCCCAAAATGGGTTGCCCCACCTTGGATGGGTCACCCGAAAATATCAAATAAAAGACGGGCTCAAATCAATGCAAAATCACTTCCGACCGAGCTTCCGATCCAGCCTAGAAACAAGCAAGAAGAAGAAAACTGAAGCCTCCGAACCTCACTGCAAGCTTAAGAAAATCAGCGACTTTTCCTTGCCGAAGCTACCCTGCTGACGTCACCATCCCTACGGCGCCATCCGACATTACCATCGTCCATCACCACCCAAGTTATACAGTCCACCCTAGTGGGGTCTATGCCCCACATACATACATACAAATTCTTTACTGTGCATATGGAGGAGTTCGATGTGTGAAAAGCCTTGTTATATGTAGACAAACGTAGAACGGAGAAGTAGTTATACGTACTTAGTGAAAGGTATAAAGCTCCATAATATGATTTTATGTTAAGTCTAAATTAACTGCTCCTAAATATATCAGATCAACATCGTTAAGACGCCATTGTCGTATATTACTACTTTCAAATCAAGTAGATTTTCCTGTTCCTGTAATAGTGATAATCCGGGCCTCTTTAAAAAACCGACTAATTATTTTATCAATATCGAATAAAACTGTTAGTGGGCAAAGAGCTTCCTCAAGTAATTGAATCATTTTATTAAAACTTAATTAAAAGACACTCGAGTTTACAATCCAGACTAATCAAGCAAGAAGACTGTAACAAATTACATTTTCTTTAAGAGCTTTATTTCCTGCTCAACAAAATACGTGAGCCACTATTTCTACTAGTGACTCATAATTGACAACATTTTATCAAAAAAGGTCTAAGATTCGTTCTTAATATTATTATTACGTTTAAAAAAATTTTTGGTTGGTTACTTTCTAAATTTTTAAACTTTTACAAGGAGCAAGATCGTCTATAAATGATAAAGAATTGATTTTTGTTATAAAAATAGTTAATATGTTAAGAAAAAATTATTAATTTTAAAATAGATTATCTATTATATTTTGTAACTTTATAAAGCCGAACTTAAAAGCAATTTACAACGAAACTTAATTTCAACGATTAACTTTATCAATTGCCATTATGGAAAGATTGATTTTATTATATCCAAACTTGCAGTATTTAAATAATTTCATTTTTATTATTATTTTATCATTTTTAACGTGAAAATCAGCTATTTATTAACAGTTAGATAAACTCGAAATGGTTTTACAATCTCAGCTACTTTTACAGAATATAATATTATTAATTTTAGTTCTACATGTTAGCTTCTAGTGAGCGTTTAGGGATAGGTACCACAATATTAAAAAAAAGTTAAGAGATACATTTAGTATATAGTCACATTTTACACACATAGTCACATTTAGACTATAAATTAATTAAATGACAACACATTTACGTATAAATTGATCAAAATAACAGTGGTACAATAGCAAACTTAATGCCTAAGGCATATTTACAGTCAACATTATTGAAAATTTTCGAAAGCACAGAAAATAATATTATGAATAAAAATCTTATTATCAAATCAGTCTGTACTGTATAGAAGAAACACAATGTCACTCAAATTCATACGTTACAATTCACTGGAGTGTGTCAGAGCCACCCAAGAAATGATTAATATTTCTATATTATATCAAGTAAGGACGTTTTTCGTAACACAATTCGTAAGTAATCCTTATTCGATTGACGATGACGCATTTCAGTTTCGTCTTTAATATCCGTGCTGTTGATATATAGGAATGAGTATTATGATGACTCATTTATTATAAGCCCAGGAATAATTTCTTCGAAACATTTTCTTTATCAATAAAAGAAAATGAAAGATTTACCGATAGCGTTATTAGAGGAAAAATATTTCATCAACAATATTGCTAATTACGTTGAATATATTTTTCTCATTTTTGACTTATTTTCTTGTAAATTATTTTTTTTCATAATAATCACCGTACTGCAGAAAATGACAAATATTATCAAGTTTATCCGCAAAATAAATAACATAGTCATAAATAACATGAATTACCTATTCCACATCGTATCTGTTACAAAAACGTTAAAAAGCTGCACGACTTGACACCGTGAACGATTTTCACACAGTCTTTATATAAAGAACAATACTTATCGGAGGGTTTGCATCGGTGCAATAGATCACGACAGTCACGATTCTCATATATTGAGGAAGTGTATAGTTGTGACTGAAATAAACAATGTACTTAGTCGCATTGATATTTACATATTACACAACAATTATAAACATGTGACATAACATGAAACAAGTAAACATTCTGGAAGTATTATGGAAAAGATTAAGTGTTGTTAAGAATAAGCTTTCTCTTTACTTAATTGATAACTATTTATTAAACTCTTCTTCTTTCTTTTTACTAATGAAATTGTGTTCGTCACCTTACAATTTATTATGGTCTAATGCAAAGTACAATACTAAGGCTGACTCATAAATGGTATCAATTGACAAAAGAAGGCAGACGAACTTTGGTAATGTGCGATGGATAACTTAGAAGACTGTGGTAAAGATTTACAGCCATTAAAAAATAAATATGGAGATGATAAAATCTAATATAAAAATTGTTCACTCGGTATTAAAATACGATTACTGTTAATTTTTACTTTAAACTAAATACACAGTTCAAAAAGTCTCCAAAAGTTAATCGACTCATGTAAGCTTCCTCTGAAAATCAAGATTCGCTTCATGGGCTAAACAGCATTTAGGCAGACCGTCAGGCAGCGCTTAATCAATGTAACCGTTAATTACCTCCTATTAACTGATATTGCGATTCCTGAAACGCTCCTTTGGTTAACTATAGATTGCCTTGTCAAGCTCTTAGTTAAAAACCGTTACACACCTCTTTCTCCTTATTAAACGTGGACTAAACTAAAACTAGTTTAGACTGTCACTTTTTTACAAAAAGAAAGCCTTTAATGGTGTGAAATATAGTATTTTTTATCACAAATTGCCCCTCAAATTTTGTTTTTCTCTTAACCTTATGTTACCTTATGTTAACCAAGATCTGGGCTCTCATACTAATTCGACCACCACTACTCATGTAAATATCCTATCAACAATAAAAAGGTGTCATTTGATAGTTAAACATGTAGACAACAGTTACACAGCCAACATGTTTCAATTGTCATGGAATAAGAAATAGAAAAAAATAATTAAAGAAAAACAAATATATTCTTTTTTGTGTATTTTTTAATAATTGGCATTTTGAGAAAAGCTAAATTTGAGGGGCAATTTGTCAATAAAAAATGTCATATTTCACACCATTAAAGGCTCCGACACTGGTGACGGGACACATTGTATATTACGAGTTATATAGGTACACTTCCTTGTGATAAAAGGTAGACTGTTCCTTGTAATAAAAGGTGTCTTATTCATCGCTTCCAACACTTTCTAGGCCATTGTACTAATTGAATTGAATTTTTGTAAGGTTTTTTTTATTACTTAAGTAACACTTATCCACGTCCGAAATTTTTCATCGCTTCTAACACATGCATGCCCCAATACTATTGTTTAAAATCAACTTGTCATCTAAACAACTTGTCCAATGTTTTTTTTATACGTTATTGCACTCATTCATTATAATTATTTTTGTCATCCTATTTTAAATCATTGTGAGCTAGTCCTAAAGTTCTGTGGGTGAAAACATCAGTTCCTATTGATTGGACATCAGATCAATAAGCGGCTTAATCACGCTCTCACGGTGTATTGCCTCATTGTTAAAATGTATTACGTTCTCGTAAACGGCTGAAATAACGTTGTTCATCGGCTTATACCGCCAGTTATTAGTGTTGTACATACAGACAGCTAAAACTGACGAATTTTCCCAACCGAATTAACAAGTTAAAGCTCAACTATAAAGAGAATTAATTAATGTAATGTTTTTTACATTACATAGGGTAAAATAGGGTAATGGGGGTCACTTAAGCGAAAACTCAAATTAAAATTTCAATTATAAACAAATTATTTATTGCAACCGCCTTTAAACATTATTTACTTAATTGACTATTAATAGAAATAATTTTCAGACACTTTGGATGTTATAAAAAAGAACTGACAAATAGGCATGGTTTATAATGTTTTATGTATAAGTATAGAACGACAAATCGACGAAGTTGCACGTAAGCTAACAATATACGGTGTCGATGAAGTATAGACCGTTTCTTCTTAATAGAGCGACAACTAAACAATCTTGTCATTTATTTTTATTAAAAACACAATGAATAAAATTTTTAAAAAAATACTTTATTGCAGGAGTGCAGTGTTTAATAATGATATGTAATATTTTGTTTAAGTTTTAATATTTAATTTAGCTTAAAAGATTGTTTACTAAATAAGTTGGAGACAAGAGTAAGAAATTTCGATTGTAATATTCATCTATATTTATATTTTATAAAGCAGTTTTTCATATATATTTATTACATGTAGGTACATCATATATATTTCTTACATGCGTTTCATATAATAATATCAAAAATAGTAGCCTATGCATGATATGAATTGGATAGTAGCTCCCCACTTTATGAATGTTTTTTGTTTTATTGTTCTCTATGCCTTCCAAAAACATTAATTTTAATGTGACGAAATGTTGTTTATTTAAGCTCCGTCGAAACAAGAAGTCCTGAAATACCTTATAGCGTTCTTAAATGTACATTTTTATATATATTTATCTGGATTATATATTAGCAACACGCTTTACCTGTTATGTATGCTAGCCAGTGCCAAATTTTGAGAGAGATCGAATACAATTTAATCAAAGACAAAAAATAGAGTTTTTAGCTGGATTGAATAATTACGACGTTAATCTTACTATGTTACGTTATCTTTTATACTATACCAGTTACTTGTTAGGTATTTTATTTGTAATCATTTTAGATAAATTTATTTTTATATAGATTATATTATAAAAAAACATCTCCTATAAATAGTCTGTGACTCTTATTCGCAAAAAGATACTAAAAGCTTATTAAAATATTTGAACGAGCCGACGACGCCGCCGCTCTTTAGAAAAACATCAAGTCAAGCACTACACAAAGACGGTGAGAAGCAAGCGTGTTCCTTTGATACTTAAGAAATTTATTTAGTGCCCATGCGCATTTGAGTGGGAGGGTTCTCCGTATAATTTTCTTGAAAATACAATTGGTTTTTTTAATTAAAATGATTCTATTTTTACTTTCATGAAAGCTATTATATAAATAATTATAAACATTTACATTTAGGAGTTAAACTTATAAATTTAAGGCGTATTTATGTATTTCTAAATTTGCAATAAGATTCTATTGCTAGCTACAATACGATGAAAGAAATATATTATTGTTCTACGTTATTATTGATTTGCTTGATTGATTATATAGCGGGACAAGTAGTGTCCTAAATTAATAAAACTATTTGCATTAAAAATAGCTATTATGCACAGTAAAAATGACAATATTTCATATCTATTCTATATAAAGCTACTGGTCACTTTGCAATGTTGTGCGTGGGATGACACTGCGATGGACACGAAGCGCCTGTTCAATATTAATGTGAGGGCAGGGGTATTCATCGTTTCCAATAAACTGGATACGGACCGGGCCAAACGACGATAACCACGGGGCTTCTACATCTTTATGTGCCGACTAGCCAAATATATCAATGTCGTGATAGATCGGTAGTAACAGCAGTCGATTGATTTAACCACGGTATATGTTCAACAAATCGATAGTGTTTTTATTTAATACTAGCTGACCCGGCCACGCGTCGCTGTCGCTCAGTTATTACAATTTTCACGAAAAAAAAATATTTTGGTTATAAATTAAAATAAAAGATTTTTCCTAAATTAAAAGTAGCCTGCGTTACTCCTTATTACATCAGCTACCTGCCCATAAAAGTCCCGTCAAAATCGGTTCAGCCATTTCAGAGATTAGCTGGAACAAACAGACAGACAGACAGACAAAAATTGTAAAAATGTTATTTTGGTGTATGTACCGTATATATAGTCATATGCATGTAGTAAAAAACGGTTATTTCAATATTACAAACAGACACTCCATTTTTATTTATATGTATAGATTTTATTTTAATTGATTTATTTGATAATATAATAAAAGTAGCATTTCTATTTTATATTCTTACTTTTAATGGTTCCTGAAGTTATAAAATAAAAACGTTAAAATCCCTTCGTCATTTGACGTGACGGCTCATGTCTGTGAGAATGTTCTTATTATTTTTTGAAATAGCAATCGCTAATATAGACTCCATTCGACTATATTTGATATATCATAGGTGAGCGATCCCACTTTTCATACCGACGTACAGTGTAGGAATTTCGCAATCTAGCGGAAATAAACTCGAAATATTAATTAGAATAAAACACCTTTTTACGGATTATTGCGCGTGTTTTATTTTATATTTAATCCTGACGTTTCGACTCCTTTACAGGAGCCGTGATAACAGGATGACGATCACAGGATGACCATGCACATCATAAAACATGCGGAAAATTCCGTAAAAAAGTTTTTTATTCTAAAGTGTAATGTGCGCGGAAGTGTAAGAACTAAATATCGAAATATTAACTTGATCTTAATGCGCAATGAATATATTATTTCTATACCTTAGACCCTATCAAGATTTATTGCTTACAATACAAATTATTGTTCATATTTTAAAACTTAAAATAAAATGTTATTGGCAGAAGTAGGACACAAAATGAGTCATTTCATTGACACAAAACGAACCATTTATTTTCGTGCATTATTGATACGATCACACAGTTGACTTTGTGTTTTGTGTTATTTATTGTATTACCAGTATCTTAATTGAATGTAGAAATGATAGCATATACTCATTTATATTTGAAAATGGTAATAAATAATGAAATTTTTACTTAATGCTAGCGGCCCGTCCCTGCTTTGCACGGGTTGACAAAATTGGTTAAATCTTTTCTATTAATAAATATTTTTACGTTAGCGCTATCTAGCGTCCGAACTACTTGCGATTAACGCGTTGCTATGGTAACGTTATTGATATAATGGAAAAAGAGCGGGAAAAAGAGCGGACAGACAAACGCACAAACCAATGTGATCTTAGATTATAGAAGATTACACAGCAAAATTTAAAGTCCAAATTAATAGATATGCTCAACACATTTTGTGCGTGTTTGCGCCTTACAAATATATCCTTTTCTCAGTACTTCATCATACTGCAGAAGTTATCAATGAAAGTGTAAATTGCATACCAGGTTTTCAAAATTATTCCAGTTTTATATATATTTACCTAAATAATTACTTCTGGAATATTACTTGAGATCGATGACTACAAAATAATATTGGAATCTACTTGTATTTGTTTAAGAGATATTTCTTTACACCAGGGCAGATTACGTGGAAATGGTAATCACGAGTTGGAATATGTCAAATATTCCACTACACGTGTGGAGCGTATTCTGTGTTAATGAGGGAGTCTGGAATATTCACGCATTCAATCAAAATAGAACGAAGGCCGATAACCGCACAAATATCGAGATAATCAGCAACATCAAACTTGTACACATATCCATATTTATAAGGGGAACTAATTTTTTGAACTGTTTTTAAATATTCAACATGTTATTATTCTTATTTCTAAAAATAATTGAGCAGTCCAATAACTGAATGAGCGGTAAAAATAATGGAATGAGCGGTTCTATAAATAGTTCGCCAGATCATAGCGAGCGGTGACACCCGAACTCAAATTAATTGAGAAGAGAAGTGGCGAAAGCGACCAATCACAGGGTTAGTTAGGTTAGGTTATAGAATTGCTTAGAATGAGATTTTTTACTTACAAATTCCGATTTATTACTGCCCACACGTAACCGCTCGTTCAATAATTTTTACCGCCCATTTAATAATTTTCCTGCTCAATTATATATTCACTGATCCATTTCATTATTTTTTATTTCTCATTTTTGTTTACTTTATTGCTTAGTTTTAACTGCTGAACTAGTTATTAAACGTGCCATTTATAATTTTTAACTTACCAAAACTGCTATTTACAGCTGCCTCTTTAAATCAATGCCATTTATAAGTCGCAATTTCTCCTCTCTCCACAAAAGTGAAAACTTCAATGATTAATAGTTTTAGGACTAACTATGATAGAATTGTGACACATGCTTCATCAGACCATAATATCAACAACTTTAATTAACCGATTCGTTGCGGATGGCACGTCTGGCGTGCCATCACTTTCTTTCTTTCTTTGTCTGTGGCGCTAGCCAGTGGAGCCGTGTTATTTTTAAATCGATGATATCTCCTTCAAATTAAGTTTTAGAGAAATCTACCCAGAATGAAACTATCTTCATTTTTTACGTAAATCAAGCTGGTAGCCTTCGTTTCTGTATGTAGCAATCTATCGGTTAACAATATTAACTACAAAAATATATGATTTCAACTAGATGAGCGTAACAAACCCTCTTGTTATTATTTAAAAAAAAACAGTTAATTATAATGAAGACAGATCACTATTTTTATAAAAAATATAAAATCATAGTTGGTCCACTAAATAACAACTCAAGCAACTTTATGATGCAGCGAAGAAGTTATATTTATGTTACTCCTAGAAACTTGAGTGTATCTTGGAAACTCAACTCTTCCAACCTAATCAGAGATGAAGTTTACAGAAAGAAGTAGATACATAGTTAGAACTCGGCGCTTTCCTGAGCGTTCTCCAGGGTAACTTGAGCGGCGACTATGGAATTGAAACTGCTTTCATATTTCTTCATCGCAGTAGAGAATTGCAATATATTTTTATCTCATTCCTAGAATGGAGTATGAATAAAGTAAAATTATTTTGTCATATTTGTAAATTATGATTTGATTTTTATAGCAATACTCGGGTTTTAAAATTAATTTTACGCAATGGACTTTAATGGCGTTACAGAAGCTTTTCAATATTTATATAAGAATCATTAAACATAATTTATTATTTTTCTCTTCATTTGATTACCAAGTAAACATGTGTAAAACCGCACGTGTAAATATTTAATGTTAAGTAACTTACTCCGAGTCTTTCTCTAAGATGCGTACCTGAAAAAATAAACGTTTATAAATATTTGATATAAGTACGTACGTAAAAACAAATTTAAAACATAGAAGTTATAAGAAGATTACGAACAATATTTAGGATCCGCGACTACACATCGTGACTTGTGGGTAATGTAGCAATTAAAACGCAATTCGATAGCGATGCTGTTGCTAAGTGACTAACCTACTTATGATGCTCCAGCCTATATTATAAATGACGGAGAGTCACCAATCATCACTTATGTCACAGCTCACTAGTTTCGCGTTACAAACGCGCGTTATATCGATGCAAAAAGTCAAAATGCGTAATCACTCTTAAAGCTACAAACAACAATGGTAGGTCTGAACGATAAAATACGTGTTATTCTTTCTAAACGTCTGAAGCGGATGATTTATTATTCCATCCACATATATTTTTTACCATGCATCCACGCAGAATTTATTGAACACCCAATAAATAATTAATGAAAATCTTTGTAAATTCTACCTTTTATACGTTGACAATAAAACACCCACTCTTACCGAACACGAATTTTATCGACATCCAATAAAAGAACGCCATAAAATTCTATAGTAAAATCTACAATAAGTATAAACGGATGTTGTAATAGAAGTGTATGAGATTTAACACCGTCATCAGAGTCAATTTTGCTGTTAAAACCTTTAGTTAATCTTTAAAGATATTGTCTGAGCTGTGTTTTTCAAATCTAAAACATTATAAATTATAATAAAATCAAAGAGAAAATAAAAACTGTTCTTTTAATTTTATGCTTTACACAGGAATTTTTATTGCTTATCTCCAAATATTATTAAAAAATTAAAAATATATATCATTATTAATTTGAAATACATAGGGAAATATGAGTAATTTGCTATACTTTGTTGTGAATAAACTTTGTATGTATGTGTATATAACTTATTGCACTTTTAATTTTCATACCATACGATCATTGAAAATGATTCATTTTCCCGTAAGTAATTATTAAAAGTGCGATAAAAATTACCTTTTCCATAATGTAGGTAATAAACTATCCCTTAGTTACTAGCAACTAAGGGATGACATCTGGGTAACTATGGTGGAATATCACTAATTTAAATTTTGTTCCCGTTCAAACGAAATATTTAATTTCTTGAGACGACGGCACTGTTTTTATTGACATTGACGGTTCACAGACTTAAGCACTCGTGTAATAATTTTTATATTTTTAACTGGCAAAAAGCTATGATTCCGTCTGTGTAATAATTGAATATTAAAAAAACTAAATCTGATATGTTTATCAAGCCTTATGTATATATTATAACGTGAAGCACGGGCGTAGCCAGGGGGAGGGTTTTGGGGGTTCAAACCCCCCCCGAAATGTTAAGATATCAACATCAATAATATCAAAATAAGGAGAGGCCAGCGGCATAACTTATTTTATTACTTATTATTACACTAATAGTGTATTTTGGATTCGCTCTCTACCACCCGCCGCCGCCCGTCGTCATTTAGGGCGTACGCTAAACCTTGCGCGGGTACACGCCGCTGGCATTGCTTCAGCGTCAGACGTGGGCCTGGGTCATTATCTGGTGTATTACCTTTAAATTTTGCGGTCAGTTCTGTAATTTAAGACGCAATTATTATGTATTCTGCAGTGCTACCCGAAAGAAGTACATTGAGTCAAAAAAGTATCGGGAATGGATGATTTGTTTATGGTTCCGAATTCAAATTTTTGTTTTTTTTGTTGGTGTTAGATTGGCACAACTGTTTTCCATTTTGGCGCGGAGTTTGAGTTGCGTCTGTTATTAATATAAAATACAGTGCTGTTTTTAGTTATATCAGATCTAGTGTATATTGATGTCGTGGAGTATCGAAGCGTGAATGGGCAGGACACATAGCAAGGAGAACTGTTGGCCGTTGGGGCGGAAAGGTTCTCGAATGGCGACCGCGTGCCGGACGTCGCTCAGTGGGTAGGCCCGCTACGTGGTGGACCGACGATCTGGTTAAGGTCGCGGGAAAACGCTGGATGCGGGCAGCACAGGACCGATCTTTGTGGAGATCCTTGGGGGAGGCCTATGTCCAGCAGTGGGCGTCGTACGGCTGATATGATGATTGATGATGATGATGAGTGTATATTGCGAATTTCATAATGGACAAAAATATCGAACAAAGAGTTTGTCTGAAATTTTGCATCACCAATGGAATTTCGTATTCGAAGTCACTGAAAATGATACAGAAAGCTTACGGTGAATCAACTTTATTAAAAACACATGCTTATGAGTGGAACAAAGTGTTCAAAAGCGGTCGAGATGTGATGGAAGATTTGTCTTGCTCTGGTAGGCCATCAACGTCTGCAACTGAAGTTAACATCGCAAAAGTGAAGGAAATAGTGACTGAAAATAATAATTTAACTTTAAGAGAGATAGCCGCCGAACTTTTTGTATCTCACGAGTCGATGCGTACCATTTTAAATAATCATTTGGGTATGAAACATGTTACCGCTCGGCTAGTCCCCAAGACCTGAATTTTCTCCAAAAACTCAATCGCATGAGAGTCGCTGAGGACATGCTAAAACGAGTCAATTCCAACCCAACATTCATGAAACGCATTGTTACTGGTGACGAGACGTGGGTTTACGAGTTTGACATGCAAACTAGTCAACAAACTTCGGAGTGGCGCCTTCCAACTGAACCGATATCGAAAAAACCACGCCAAAGTCGATCAAAAGTCAAAGACATGTTGATTGTTTTCTTAGACTATCGCGGTGTTGTTCACTCGGAATTATTGCCGGAAGGTCAAACGGTAAATAAAGAATATTGTTTGAGCGTTATGCGGCATTTAAGAAAGCAAATTCCACGAAAAAGGCCAGATTTGTGAAAAGAAAATTCTTGGATTTTGCACCACGATAATGCGCCTTCGCACTAGGCCATCATTGAGAACGAATTTTTGACCAAACACTCAACAAACACCATCCAGCGACCACCATATTCACCAGATATGGCTCCAGCTGACTTCTCTCTTTTTTCTAAACTCAAATTACCACTTCGTGGCACCCGTTTTCAATCGGTAGAAGACATAAAGGAGAATTCGTGGCGAGAACTGAACTAAATTCCGGAAACAGCGTTTAAAAAATATTTTGATGAAAGGATTATTCGTTGGCGTAAGTGTATCGTTACTAAGGGAGCATACTTTGAAGGTGATAAAATAAATTTGGATGAATAACAAATATTTTGTATATTATTGATCTTTTCCCGGTACTTTCTTGACAGAGTAGTACATCTGTCGTCAAAGCAGATCTTGAAGTGTATTAAACAGCTATGACTATCACCTCCCCTACTCCAAAATCTGCTTTGGGTGCGATCAAAAATTATATCCAAATATTAACACATTGTTACATATATTGGCTACCATATGGTATATTGGAAACAGGTATGGTCCATACCTGTTTCCAATGCTACGCCAGGAAGGACTTTTTCAAGCCTACGAAGACTTAAAAACTACTTGCGGAACACAATGAGTGAAAACAGACTGAACGTCTTGGTTCTCATGAATATTCACTATGGGATAGAAATTGATGCGAATGAAGTAGTGGATATATTTAAAAAGAAAAACAGAAGATTATTTCTGTAGTACATATGTAATCAAATAAACCTTCTGTTTCTTATTTTTACATATTTTTCATATAATATAAAGGTTGCATGCACTTTCAGTAGTTTTATTTTCTTGAACCCCCCCCCGAAACTAAAACCTGGCTACGCCCGTGACGTGAAGTTAAAATGTCGTACCCTTTTTAAGAAAATTACTGTAAAATGTGGAAGGAGAATGACGGATTGGACAACAAGTCTTCTAATAAAAAAACAATAACCTTTCAAAATCCGACTTCGTAAAATTTAAAGGTATTCGTAGTTAAGGTTCGACTTCTTATACCAAAAAAGGTAGCTAATTTGCTTGTTTAAGTTTTCGTATAGAAGTAAATAATAAAAAAAATGTACCTATATCCTTCTTTTGCTGAAACAATACGCTACTCTGCCTTTGGTGTTTGTGGTGTTAGCCTAGAATAAACGTTTGATGACAGTTGTGATTATTACAATAAATCGAATGCGATGACTAAATCACTGTAACAAGTCCAACCAAGATGCAAAGGAATCACTCAATTAGTTACTAAGCCAGTATGATCCTAAAGTAGTTAAATATCGCATTTACATTGAGCTATTTTGAAGTTAAGTTATTCAAAAGGTCATTAATATTCCCAACTTATACATATGTTATACAATTACATATTTTCTTCAACTTAATTATAGCAGTAACATTCTAACATTCATTTCATGAAACGCTAAGATTTTATGTAGTTCTAAAAATACATAGGTTTCTGCCATCCTCCTTTTTCACAGTAAAAGTTTATATAAAGAAGGAGTGCGAAAATTTAATATTTTTATTAAAATAAATTTAACAGAGTTTACTCATAAACAAATATAACTTTTGTTGTATATATAACTCTGTAAAATCTGTGGTAAAACTAAGAAGAGAGTCATGTATAATCATCATAATCATGGCCTATATTGTGTCTGTGACGGGTTTGCATTCCCTTCATGTTCTCTTGTAACATGAATAAGTTCTGCTAACTTTGCTTAAGTCCACGTTGATTTTGAAAATCATCGTATGAATGGCGGACTAAAGAAAAGAAATATAGATATTATTTTGAAAACATTTCCATTTGAAAATTCATTGTTGACTATGGTTTGCTCAGAAGCTAAAACTTCCGATGCAGTGAAAAAATAGATTTCAGTATTATTTTTTTTATTTAAATTTTACATAATATAATGATAGGCAAATTAACTCTCTAGACTTGATTATAGAGTTCTTTGACAAAAGAACCTAAATTCCCTGCATACTTAAAAATTAAAAGAATTACGTCTAACACCAGACGTATAAACTAATCAGTAATCACCTGATCAGAATCTGAAGACCTGAATCAGTTTTGAATCTTTATGTCTGAAAAAAGAATACTGAAAATTCTACATAGAAAATCATACAAAAATAGCGCTACACTTAAGCTAGAACTCTTATCATCTGAAACCTCAAGAAAAGGTAAAACACACACTGAGACGGATATAAGAAAATCGTGAGCTTAAAATGCGAAATACGAGTCTGACCTCTCTCTTGACATTGTCTCGGCTGCGCGACTTAAGGACGAGACGGTAGATTTTCTGTATTATGTAAATGCTGCGTCGTAATCCAAAGCAATTCTGATATGACTGTAACGATTTAAATATCTAAACTAATTTTAAAGAAAAATCCGTAGTTTCGCATCGTCACTCACTGTCTGTCTCAGCATCAACCGTCAGTATCAGTTAAATACAACCATCCGGGATGTATCCTGTGAGCTACCCAAAGCGAATCCCTTGTTCACTCATGGTTCTTTATACAGGGAGCGGCAAAATGATCTGACGGTTTTCACTGCCGCGCTGTCGACCGAGCGAGTGGTGGGGGGTGGTGGGGGTAGGGTCGTTCCAGAGACTACGTGCGGACATTGTTAGTAGCCATGGAGCGGTGGACGGCTGAGCATCGTGCGTTCGTTGTGGAAGCATTTTTTAAAAGTGGCGAATCCTGTGTTTCTGTTCAGCGGCAGTTTCGGAGACATTTCAATGTGAGGCCTAGAGGCAAAGTCCCGACTAGAAACACCATTTTGCTTTGGGTGGGTAACTTCAGAGCTACCGGTTCAGCTTTGATGGAAAGGAAAAGTGATGGAAAGGAAAGGAATGTTAGGAAAAGTGTTTGAAAATTTCAGCGCAAGATTGGAAGAATGCATGGCCCAAGATGGATATCATTTGAAAGACGTCATCTTCAAATCTTAAATGGATCAAATCAACATTTTTGTTGTTATTTTTATAAATGTTTATAAATACCAATCTGTAATATGCAATAAAACATTTTGTATCACTTAAAACGGTTGAGTTATTTACATTTTAAAACCGTCAGATCTTTTTGCCGCTCCCTGTATATTGTCTATCGTACTCTAAAAATCTGACACCTAAATCTGTATCATATATGTATACATATACTGTATATCTGTAGGTAAAAATGATTTTGATATTCTCCTTGCCAGCTATTTTAACAAGTTTACCTACCCATTATTAGGATAAATTGTAGTTGGCTGGTAGGTTTTTATTTACTTTCGATATTCGAAGCACAAGATGTAAATAGTCATATTTTACTGCGTTGACTTATAAGCTTGAATTATTACAGCTTCATATTATCTAATATTATTTCAAAAATGATAACGGTGCCTTTGGAATAAGGTGGTAAAGTGGTAGAGACCCCCACAAAATATTATAGAGAGAAATACAAAATAAGTGAAAATAAAGTAATGTGCTGAAAAAGTTAAAGTTTAAAATATTTCAATATCTAATTGCGATCAGGTCAATATTTTTTCTAATAATGAAAGTAATAAAGATTTATCTGTAACGCTCTTGGAAGCGATTTATCCAGGCTATCAAAAAGTTGCACTTAGCAACACTTACTAAATGCAATGCAACGACAATAACGCAATGGAGTTTATTAGATTTTCTTCTTTGTAGCCGTAATATCGCCGATTAATGTGGTAGTTTCTAAATTAAATATACACTTTCTACTTTCATGTTGATATCCATCATACCCAAAGCTGTATTTAATTATAATATTAACAATCTTCTCAATGTTTAATATTTGAAGTTTTAGTTTGAAACTTATTTGCAAGTTGCCTAATTTCATAATGTTTTACTAGAATCTGATTACCTTTTTATTAGAAGGATTTATTATAAGATAGTTTAATTATTCGGTTGTAAGATGTGATATAGGCATTCAAAAGAAGGAGTCATCTCTACTTACTAAAACTCAATTGCAGTCGAAAAGCAGCTGAAACTTCAAAGCAAAACGGTAGAAGAGTAAGTTTAAAGGTTTTCGAATATAAGTATAGTAAAAACTTAAACGTCAAATGTTCGAATCGGTAATTAAGATAACTTTTAAAGTTAAATATTTAGTACGTTTAAATAAAAAAATTAAATTTAAAATACATATGATAGGTTTATTCCAGAGCATATACATAGTTTTAATTTAAATCCCTATGAATCAGAACTAAATATCAGCTGATATGAAATTCCGCTGTTTTCGGAAGCTCTTAATATTACTTTATTACCTACTTCATTGTAGTCGTTTAAAAACTGCGTATTCACTGTGCTTTGTAAAGCCTATTGAGTTGCAGCTCGTACCTAGGTCAAAGTCCTATTTTGCCCGGTTAAACTATCTTTAAAGAAACTGTTCATATCACCGGGCTGTTCACATCATCGCCCCAAATAGTTGTCGGCACGTTAAGTTTGGTTATTTTAGGTCCTTTTAAGTTTCGAAACGTACTTAATCGCCAGAAGTGTATACATTTTGTTCAACAAAAACTTACGATAGTCAAAGTACTAACGGAGTGGGTTCAATAATGTTTGACATTAAACTAGGTGATGCAGTCGCTAAGCATAAAGCTGCGCTAGCACCATATATTGGAGCAGAACGTAATACCTAAAAAAGACAAAAAAAATTTTTTGCGAATTTCAAAATTCGGGCTCCGTCACCATCTGATCCTAAACCTGTTGATTTGAAACACCATAAAAAATATTAAAATCGGTTAAGAACTCTGGAAGTTATGGCTTAACAGACATTGCGCCATTGAAGCTGATCCATGGGAGCTTCGCTTCGCTCCGCTCCAACAAATGACAATGATCATCTACACTAATATTATAAAGAGGAATGATTTGTATTTTTGTATGTTTGCAATGAATTAACTCAAAAACTACAAAGCCGATTTCAAAAATTCTTTCACCGTTGGAAAGCTACATTCACGCTGAGTAACATAGGCTATATTTAATGCTAGAAAAAATTTAAAGAATTTTGTTCACCCGTGCAAAGCCGTGACGGGCCGCTAGTTTTAAATAATAACATAAGAAATTCTTCTCATTCAACAGACATCTCATTTTGCAAAAATATTACTTTATACTCTATTTTACTCTGCTTTCAATTTTTTTTATATATTTCTTTTGTTAAAATATCTTTCCATAAATGGCCACCACTGCTTTTTCAATTGCGTTTATTAGCGTATTCAACTGGGTCACATTTGGTAGAGAGTAATTTACGAAATCAGTATTAGCAGCAAAAACTGGCTGTTAATAATAATTGGTTGGGCTTTGTGGCAAACTTTTCTAAGGAAGCCTTTACGATGGTAGTAGTTCGTGATAATCCGAACGTAAAACAACAAAAGAAACTGTTTAATGTAAAGGCACGCACACCTCGTATTGCTTCGCAATCGGAAATGGTTTAAGACTGTATTCATAAGATGTGCCTGTGAAAAAGATTCCTGGCATTAGTGTCCAAACACGAAAGCATTGGTTTAGACATGGTTTATTTCCTATTGTTGTACTTAATATTGAATGCTACATTTTAAAAGAGTTAAAAAATACGGTAATATATTTAGTTTTACAAAATATTATTATTGACTTTACATTTTACCAGGTAAATAACTTACCTTTATTTTTAAAGGTTTTGATGGTTCTTAAAATTTGGCATTCATTTAGAATATTTTCATCATCCTGAAATAACTCAAGATATTTAGCCATTTAGAATAAAAAAATTAAACCTATCCTATGTCCTAAGTCAGAACAAATCCAGCAAAATGAAAAAAAATCATTAGAATTGGTTAAGTAGTTTTCGGAGGTCATTGCGGTCAAACACTTTGACAGGGAATTTTTATTCATTCATACTTTTTCGTAAATGAAACTGCTTTAAAACAAACTCCTTTCCCGTTATGTTATTTCTGTAACATTAAAGGAACTAACGGTTTAGTAGTTCAACCACGTTGGGTCGAAGTTCCGAACTGTCATTACTCAGAATGACAAGGAAAATTTAGAAACACGAAACTTTTACTAGACCGCAAACATGCGAAACGAAAGTTAATCAGTCAGTATTCGTTTTTGAAACACAAGTTTAAATTTTTTCTTTTTTTTTTGTCACGATATCAGTTTCCCCAAGCTTTTCATAAAGACATTTCTTAGTGAAAAGCAATTTTGAACAGGTACGAGTGCTTTTGAAATATTACGAGGAAAGTTCAGTAATGTCACGTTCTCTGTAACTCTTAGAAGCAGCTGCTCTTACAAAGTTAATATTTCTTCAAAAAACAAGTTGGTTACAGTGCGTGTTCTGAATGTGGGCGAGAGCGCAAGTCGTTAACTTTAAAGCTGTTATAAATCTGACAAATGGACCGCTTTATTGATTATATTACCTCTACCACTGAAGCTGACAGACCGCCTCAAAGTATTCCAAATTACTCTCTAAACCGAATATTAATACACATACGCTGCATAGTTTTAACCAACAAAGTGATTATATATTAGTTGAAGTTTTCTCTCCACAGTCATGCAGTTTAATATGTTTAGATGCTATAGGAGTATCTCAGAAAATGAATTAAAAGCCAAATTCAGCTACCAAAACAGAAGCACTAAAACAGCTGTGAAAAGATTAATGGACATAAAATTGCATCCGCGTTGCAATAAAAGGTTGTAGAATCAGCGGTGAGCAGCAAATGCAGTGTTTTATCGCAGCCTTTGGAGCACAACCAACCCCACTTAAATTAAAAGAGAAATGTTTGGGGCTGTAAAGTGGTTTAAACAAAACTTCCCGTTTCAAAAAAACTTTAAAATACTACTTAAATATTTATTTAGTATGAAAAGAATAAAACATTACCGGAGAAAACGACAGTGAAAATCACTACATAGTATAAAACAAAGTCGCTTTCTCTGTCCCTATATCCCTATGTATGCTTAAATCTTTAAAACTACGCAACGGATTTTGATGCGGTTTTTTTAATAGATAGAGTAATTCAAGAGGAAGGTTTATATGTATAATACATGCATAATATAGTAGAGCATTGAATCCGTGCGAAGCCGGGGCGGGTCGCTAGTATGTAAATATAAACATTATTATTGACTAAGCAAAATTAATGTTAGTTAATTCAGTATTAAAAAATTGCCAGTTATCCAGGCGAATCTTTAATTGACTTCATTGAATGGCTAATTGTCAAATATTCCTCTTGTAAATTACACAGTTTGGAATTGCGAGGACTGACGCGACATTTTCAAATGACAAGGGGCAATAATGGATATTACGGTTAATGTTTGCGCAAATTATTTTTGAGATCTGGAACAATGATTAATCGGTACACTCTTTCGTTATAATTTAGATTGACATTTGAAGATTCGTGTATAAATTACATATTGTTATCTACATCATTCATATATGAAATTGTAGAATTATTGGATATGACATTAAGTGCTTAGAATTTTTAGGTGTATTGAATGCCAATAATATATATTTCATACACTATCGCATCTATTCATTGAAATGAAACAGTTTTAACAAGAATACGGAGTAAAATATTTAATCTAAACGATTTCACACTTTTTCGCCGACTTCATAACCGATTTTCGCTCTAGTCAACATTCTTTAATTATGAAATAACTAGCTTTCCGCCCGCGGCTTCGCCCGCGTGGAATTCGGTTATATTGCGGTATAAAAAAAACGTTGGGTATTCTTCTGCATAGCAGGTGCGGGTTGGAGCCTAAGCTCATACCCGGGCTTCTTCTCGTGAGGTTAAGACCTCTCGGTGTTTGAGCGCCGCCTGGCGGCGATCGTAGGAGTCTACGAAGCTGGAACATAGTAAGTATATATACAACTATAAGAAAACTTCTCATTCCCACGGAAAAATCTAAGAAGCGCGATGTAACGCTGGATACAATTAGTTGTTAAACCAAAACTGAATGGTACACTATATTATATGTTTTCCCTTGTGGAGCAAAAACATGCAGATTTTGGGCACTGGAAACCCGGGAACACGCTACATAGAGCTGATCATGCGAAAAACAATGTTTTTTGAAGCTATCATTCCACTTCTTATGTATTTTAAAAAACACATCGATACCATGTTTTAAAAAACACCCAGCGCCATCGATCGCATACTTCAAGAACTAAATAACGTAACTAATGCTTATACCAATTAGTAATTCGTTGACTTTAGTGATTTCAGGATAAGTAGATGTAAAAAAAAACAATTTAGACGATAAAACAAATTGTACGTCATCCCTCGAGAATTCCGCATTTTCGAGGATTCATTTTCGTATCATTTAGCTTCAAAATTTACATGTTCATATTCGTTTGCAATATATAAGTAGATGTAAAAAAAAACAGTTCAGACGATAAAACAAATTGTACGTCATCCCTCGGGAATTCCTCATTTTCGGGGATTCATTATCGTATCATTTAGCTTCTAAATTTACATGGTTATATTCGTTTGCAATATTTTACCTTGTTTTAAACGACACACAGCGCCATCTACAATCCATCCATCAAGCAAACAATATTTTTGTTTTTCCTCGGGAATATCAATTTTTTCCAGGATAAAAAGTACCCTATTATTTAATCCGGACTTTTATCTTTACGTCTGCAAAATTTCAAAGCAATCGGTTCAGTAGTTACGGCGTGAAAGAGGAACAAACAAACAAACAAACAAACTCACTTTCCGATTTATAATATTAGTAAGGATTAGGTAATGCAGTCGCTAGGCATAAAGCTTCGCTAGCACCATATATTATGGAGTGGAGCGCAATACTATTATCAATGATATAAATCGTTAACCAGTAAATATGGTGCGGTGTAAAAATAAAAATTTATGCCTATTTTGACGTTTTTATAATGTTGATTCAGATTGCATACATATCCTTGCAACTTTATAATATTTTTTTAAATCAGTTTAACAAAAAATAATGGTTTTATGATTAAATGAAAGTGAAATAAAATCAATGAAGTAAATTTCAAATATCTCACGCTTTTTGTTTTTTAGTCATAACTTTTTCATTTTTGCGAATTTATGAATTCGGGCTCCGCCAAAATCTAGTCCTATCGGCTAAGAACTCATAGAGTTATGGCGTCACAAAGATTTCGTAATTGAAACTGATCCATGGGAGCTTTTTGCACCACACCAAAAATCACCTCGTTTTGTTGTCTGAAAAAATTTTACACTTCATATGCCCGCATCAAATACCCGTTACAAAAAGATTCGGTCAAGAACTACCACTTTAATTCAATAAGATAATATTTGGATAACGCGCCCTTAAGCATGACGTCACGCAAGAAACCAATTTGCAACATCTACTTACCTATAAACTCGAACTCGATGATGTAACGTAGTAGATACTACAGAATAATTTTGTACCGTATATTTAAATAATTTTACCAAAACATTTCATGAATCTTTTTGTATTTCTTTATCATTCAATAATAAATAATGAAATTGAGATATTGAAATAGGTCACTCAGTTTTTTGACTTAAATTTTTATATCTATCTATAATTAGTTCAGTAAGCTTTACAGAAATGTTGAAACTACACATTTCATTTTTTATTATTATGAAGAAATAAGTTAGAAAATTGTTTATTAGCATAGAATTAGGAACAGTACGGTAAAGAAAAAATAACTGAGAAACATGAATACGTACGAATTACAAGCGTTCAATAAAATTATGTTTATAGAGTTGTCGCCACAAACTGTTCAACAAACCTACTTTCATATAGACTGGCAATAGTATTTAGATTTCATAAGCCTCTAAATATTATTGTGAGTTAATAAACCTTTGGGCTTTATTATTACATTTGCTAAAGCGATAAATTTTATAGTTCAGTTGAACATCTGATCAACATTATACTTATAACAAAATTATTACCGCGTTTCTCATTTTTATTTTAGAGGCTCTTATATTTTACATAAGCGCAGTCAAAAACAACAATTAAAATAAATTACCAAAGACCAAAATTTCAATCGTGAAGATGGATTTCAATTGTAAAACACTTTAAAAAAGTGACGAATAGCGATCGGATGCTGTATTCATTGTGTGTTGTGGACAGTTTCGAGTGAATAGTGCGTTTACAGACAATAGTATGGTAGTAGACGGAGTGTGACTGATACGTCTGCCCATAACATTCATCCACAAAAAAATCAGTTCAACTGCGCCAAAATATTGGAACCTCGAAATTAAAAGTAATCATATCAATATATATATATATATATATCAATATATAAATATATATATCAATATATAAAGTAATCATACCTTGTATTTCAATTACATATAGAAGATATTGCTCCTTTGTGTGTGTATCAACTTAAACTTATAATCTTTCTACTAAGTTATATAGACATTTCACCTGTTATACCACACCATTATTTTAATACAATTACCACCAAAATTATTAATATTCAGGATAGTAGAAGTTATGTAAAGCTAATAAATTAAGAGGAGCTCGATGGCGCAGTAAATTTACGAGATATAGCGACTTACGCAGGTCGTAGTTTTAAACGAAAAAATTGCTTCAACAATTGAAACATTAACAGACTAATAAATAGAATTTATCATAGATAAATTCGTATGTTGCATTCTGGTATAATGTTTTAATAAAGTATGTAACGTGTTTTTTTGTAATATCACTTCTACTTGAGAGTAATTAAAGGTATGTATTATTATGAGATGTGTATTGGGATGATATGAAATTTTAAGTTCATTTATCATTTTGTACAAATCTTTCTTTAACATTGCAATACATTTTTCATACTTCAGTTATTGGAATACGTAACAAACGATACACCAGCGTGTTAACTATTAAATCACAAAAGTAATGTAAAAGACCTTTTGTTTTCGATTACTTTTGTTAACTCTGAATACGTAATAAATACCTATTATTAGAAAATAACTGTTAAACTGACCACCGAATATAAAAACAAATACGTACTATTACGTAAGTTAATTAATTTATATAACACATCACAGAAGTTCATAGTTGTAACAAATCGTCCTTTATATGGGTCAGTTGTTATCAGTAGTTATAAACCTAGTTTACGATCTTTACTGTTATAATATGTGTGTATAATCTATAAACAGTTACGGTCATTCAAGTACTCGTTGAAAGAGGGGATAATATGAACTGTGTGAATGCTACTGTATTGGTTTGCCGGAACCAATTAAGTAATGTTATCGACGCGTGACGTGTGCGTGTAGCGAATCCATACTCAATTACATCTGACAGTTGATAAAGGGCTGTCATAGCCATTCATTAGTAATTTAAATTTGGTTTAAGACTATGACCTATAATGATATGATATTTAAAAAATATTGACCGATTCTCAAATAACTTATAACTAAATAGGTAAAATATAAGAGCCCTCTTTGATGCCTGTCAAGATGCTGATTGTGTCTAATAATATTAAAAGACTTTATAAATCTCAATAAAATATATTTTTATATATGTTCATACCAAGTTAAAATTATGCAAATAAAATTAAAAGTAAAAAATATTTGTTACATTGAAAGGTCATTTCATAAAGCTTTATAAAAATCCTTCTGTTAATTGATTAATTGTTGTAACTTACTTGAACATTGTAGGGGTGAGGGAAAGGCGAAAATGCAAACGCATTGACTTTGCGGATCAATATCTAAATAAATAATTTCGAGGAGTTGTCCCCTCCTCTTTAGGCCACAGATGCCTACACATAATGTGATATAACGACAGTAATACTAATCTAATCTCAGCATAGAGTTGCTTCGTAAAAGTAGGATTGGATCCATAGAAATATTAAATTCTTTTTAAGGTTGCAATATCCTTTCTTATCCGTATAGCACATTTTCCTCTTGTGCTTTTATTATATTTTATTGCTTATCGCCTTTGAAAAGTCTGCGTCACGGCTGGTGACTGCTTTATTGCAGTAAAAAATATTGTGTAATATTTATTTTTTATTTTTTGAAGCTTTGTATGGATATGAAGCTTAGGAAAATAAATACTAGAAGTAGCAAAATATTTAACATATAATAGATCAATTGTGTTAAAAATAATTAATTACCTTTAATCTCTTTTTGTACATTGAAATCCAGCTACAATCTTATTTTTACTTATAAATTTTTGGTTTCAATTCACTCCACCTATTACCTAATGCTGTAAAGGGGATGGTTTTGGTAATCAAGGCCCCGGTAACAAGCTTCGTGAACATCGTAGAATTTATCAAAGGTTTGAATAACGTATTTTCTGAATTTAACGCAAAAAATTAAAAAGAAAAATAGATTTGGCAACTATGTTAATCTATTAAAATCCGACGGGTCTTTTGCAATCCTAATCAGTACAGAGCCAAATAAACCGATACAATATCGATAGAATCAGGGGTTTGTTGTTGAAATTAACTTCGTAAATAAAACAACATAAATTAAAATAGATAACTGCGATATCCCGAAAGTACCTTACCTCATGGATGTCTTTTACTATCATCATTCGGCTTATAATTTTAGTTAATTCTTATTACTGCTGTATATATATACTGCTAGAGAAGCATAAATATATATTACGTAATGTAACTAAATAAACACTTCACAGACATTCGCCCCAAGGAGCAGTCCTATAATCCCCCACGCAGTGGCGCCACGTCTGGGGCTATGTGGGGCAAACACCCCATAATAATCGTGCTATGATTGGGGTAGCCATACATTTGGTATCAAACACCCTTTTAGGATTGGTAAGTATCTTTTCCTGCTCGTGTCCTAATTTAGACACATAATTTTAATATACAAATACTATGCTTTCTCTAAAAATTTAATGTCGATATGCGGAAAGATAAAAAATCTTAACCTTCTTTATTAATTTTCAAATTTCTTAAAATTATTAAATTACAATTTAAAGTTCAACAATAAATTAAATAAAAATGAATAGATGCATCAACCAAACACTGATGCACTACTATGCAAAATCGTATTTTCATTTTTTTTTAATTCATTATATGATAGTCGAACAATTTTCCTAAAAGTTAACTCGGCAACAATTTATTACAAATATTTTTGGAAGTTGCTTAATGTCATCAAATATTTTGCCATACTCATATAATTAAATTGATACAAACATTATGACGTTCTATAACTACGAACATAGGAAATATTTTGTTTTAATTTAGGCCTTATTGCTAGAAGAAATAAGGCTTTGCCTGTCGTGAAAACGTTGACTTACTTCAGTATATAAAGACAAGGTGTTATTAAATTACTGGAATAAGGCTCAAATGATTATTAGATCAATTTTACTAATTGCCCACAAAAAGTGCATCTTTTCCGCCTAAATATTAAACAAAAAATAAGGATACTGTTTAATAATTACAAATTAATGTAAACACAATTTATCTTTAATTGTACCATTTTTTTTTATTGCAGAAAGTTGGCAAACAAGCAAACTGCCCACCTGATGGTAAGTGGTAACAGTCACCTATAATACATGTGGCTCTTGTGAGATTCGCAGCAAAACTGCAACCCCCACAAGAACCACAGTGTACGTTGCCAACTTGTGACACAAGATGTAAAGTCACTGTACCCAGTAATTTCACTGCCATATCTTACCCTTCAAACCGGAACACAGCAATGCAAGCACTGCTGCTTTGCGGCAGCAATTTGCGGCATTAATACCAATTTAACACTATTGATTGACGATTACTACTTAGAGTTCAGGAAGACTGCTTTCAAGGAAATTATATAAGACTCTCCGTTCATAGCTAAACTACTATGAGGGAACTAAAAAAGAACAATTGTAAATATGGAAAATAGCGTTAATAATCTTAATGGTCACCCTACTTCCACACACAGATCGTCTTTTGTAGTATTATCGATTTCGATACCTTGAACTACGTCTGCTCTAAGGAAGCTTAGAAACCAAATCCAATATTCAAGATTTTCGACTTTATCAAGGGTCACGACAAAAATATAATTATGCAACAATATATTTTAGTAGTGACTTATGCCTGTTCCTTGTAGTTCATTAATAGAAATGAAATGTGTCGGTCGAATTGGTCTTAAAATTATAGTCCTATTTATGACGAATAACTCTCAGTAATTACTAATAAATTTTGTTCTTACTCTTACGTGCTCACTCATTGTAATAAAACACTTCTTGCTAATACAGAAAACGTTTTTGCATATCTTTGTTTAAAAAATAATTTCCACTTATTTTCCGGAACCAGAACTGTTAGTCGTAATCATAAAGGTTGAAACTATTCTTTTTTAACAAAAAAATGTTTAACTCCCATTAGTTAATTTTTTCCCTTTTCTATTAGTTATTATTCTACCCTACCAGACACCACACGACTTTATATTACACAAAAAACGTTAAGGTAATTTGGTTATCCCATTATAAATAAGTATTACACTGTTTTTCCATAAGTTTTACTACGATACGAGCTATACGAAAATAGAACTAAAATAAGAATTTCTCATTAGTATATAATGAATGGAAATTTTACAAACTTTTTAAACACTAACCCAAAGAAAGAAAGTATTAAAAAGCCCTATTTCTCCTTAATAATTATTTTCTTGATTGGTAGCAACTAACAATTACTTGTTTACCATATTTGACATATATTATATTGTGAGCATTCTGCAATTTATTACAACAAAGTTTTCCTATATCCCAACATTAGCTTCAAGTTTCATTTAACCTTTGCCAAAGTATCGGATACCGTTACCCAACGCATTATTTATATGGCTTAGTCCGTCACCGCAAAGGTGTACAATATAGCAATAGTATATTATAGGTAAGTACTTAGCTCACCACGAGCTCTGGAACAGACACATTTTCACTAGTTAAGGTATATAATTGTATATAGCTTAATATTTAACACATAAACATAGATTACATACGCATACATAGATAGATTCTATAGTATTGATAACGTAAGCCTTTAATTTTAAGTGTACTTTACTGTTTATAGATATATATGTGTCTCATTTATCTATTTCTAATTAAAAATACTTTGATGGATTGCGACGAGATTTTGTTGAATTGTTGTTGGCATGCCAGAGACGGATTATGTGATAAAAATGGTCAGAAAAATAGCATTGCAAAAGGCTAGAACAAAATATTTTTTTGCTTAAAATTCGTGATGATTTATTCGGATAATTAATATCGTATATGTTATCTTATTGATAATAGTAACAAATATTACACTTATAAAGTCAACGTGGCAAATATAAACTAAAGCCAAATTGTAAAAATCCATCTTTGCCAGGCTTATGGTATGGAGAAGTACAAAGGGGGTCGAGGTGTCTGCCAGAAAAAGGTAATAAAAGAGATTTTGTCAGCAATCTGGAGGAGATGTCATCACAGATAACAATCTATCAGTTGGACTAGACTAGTCTGAACTGTAGGAACTACTCCGATTCCGACTGATCAGATAGAGCCGATAAATTTATACCCCAATTCTTTAGGAGGTCATACTGTGAGGTCACAGACAATCAACTAATTCGATTTTTACATTACTTTATTTATTTTATATCACGTTTCATAAACTGCTGTCTACTAGCAAATAATATTATTAAATTGTACAATATCTTAGTGTGACAAAATTTTATATAAAATAAAAAAATATATCAAAAAACCTACCCGGAGAAGTAAAAGTATTTCTTCGGGTCGACGTCTATATTTTATTACTAACCATGTGCATACAAATGGACATCTTAGACGTAATCGGTACAATCGTTTATTATACCTACAGAGCGTAACAGAAAAGGTAATATTTAAAAAAATGAGTAATATATACTAAGATTTTAACTAGTTGCCTACCCTTTTCATCCATATTAGTTATTAAGAGTTCGATTTAATGTATTTTTAATAGAAATACCTATGTAAGTTTAATATAGTCCTTTTATATAAAAGGCGGGTTACTATTATTTTATAAACATTTCCACCCCAATAAATATCAAAATAATATATACTAACTGGGAATCGCTTCTCAAGGTAATTCTTTGTAATAGTTGCAAACCTTTTTTACCCATATCCTGTAGTTCCGATTATTGTTTAAAATACGTATTCATTAATAAATTAGTTAGTTAGGTAAAAAGTAATTGGATTTCATAGATGCCTCTTTTATAGCCTATACAGGAACGAATATACCAAAATCACGTTTTGATATCTAGACGGAGATTCAATCGATACGCGCTCTTTAAATGGAACAATGGTCGATGCTATTATCAGAGTGGACGCGTTAAAATGCTTTCCATGTCCGAAGCATCCGGCGGGCGGTTACAATGCCGGAACTAAGTCACAGTGCAAGGATGACGTTCTTAGTTTTTAGAAATAGATACCTTAAGTCAATTTAATTTAATTTGTTGACTAAATATTACATAAAGTAATTATTTTTTATATTTATAAACAAAGCGATCGTCAAGGTTATATAAAAATTAAATCATTGTTAATAATTTCAGGTTCAATCAAACGTAAACCATACGGCAACTATAAGGTTGTATGCGTATTACACGTATTTTTTAAAAAAGTCTTTTAACCTGTGTTTCCTACTAATGCATCTGAAGCAGAATATGAAAAATATCTTAAATTTGGCAAATCTGTAACACATAAATTAAGACGGAAAAATCACCATTGCCGATTTTCTTGTGGCTTCTACTCTTTATAAGGTCTTGTGACGCAGCATAGTCGACGGAGAAGCCACGGCGTAATTGTCGAAGTTCAATATGTGCACTGTAAAGCTCATATTCTTTAAAAAGGAAAAAGCTGTGGCGCTTTCATTTTTAATGAAATCTGCCTCGGTTAGTTTTCTAAAATTTTCCATAAACCTTGCTCTACTAATTTTATTTAAAATATCTTAAACTGCATGTACACAAAGATTTATACTTTTAAATTAAATCACTTCACATCCATTCTCACGTTTTGACTCATTTACAGGAACCGTAATCACGGTATAAGTACTTTTATTAAAATGTGTAATGGGCGCGGAAGATTTATACTCCTTTATATATTTTTAATTATATTTTATCATTTTGATTGTAATATGTGTTCACATTTAATTATAAGACCATTATAAGATGATTAACCAAAAATATTACAATCGCTATTGAAACTTAAAAAATATTGTAAATTAACGAATTTTCTAAAGAAAAATTGTGTGAAAACAAATTTCTCATCTTTAACTGAAAATGAAGGTATTTTCTTACACATTCAATACTGTCTACAATTCACTAGACCCATAACACACATTTTTAATCACTATAACTTATCAAAGTCCAAACAATTTGACTTGAACGATGGTAATAATCGGCATGTCGAAGAATCGTTTTCTGTGAGCAGGATGTTGGGCATGCGGGAAAGCGAAACGTCAAAGCGATAAGCTGAACCTAATGAGGGCTACGAGCAATGGTTACTTTATTACTATTTGTTCTATGCTACAGGTTCTATACCCTAAGCACTGGGTCCATGTTTGTGCTTTCAAAACTAGAATAAACTTGCAATTGGAGTAGAAGCATCTAATAAAACAGTCTGGAAACACCATGTAACAAGGATTCCATACTTATTCATGTGAGAAACAATATTTCAAAATAACGAAGTTATTATTAAATAAATTATTTACGTAATTTATTTAATGGGACTTGACAATTGATGATCATATTTTTCTTAAACATAGTACGTAAAAACTTAATATTTTGTACATACATATACTGACCTATTACTATGCAGTGATAAACATAGATATTTTATTTTAGATCAAGTTATTTTTTTTTATTTAACCAGTTCCATAAGTTTTAAGTAGCCGGCGCTACTTAAAAAAGTATTGTGTAACAATATTTGAATAGTAACTAAAAATGGTTGAGTCCCCACCTACACGAATCTTTTACCAGCTGATATGAACGGTTTTTCTAAAACAGTTGACTTCTATTGAAGTAACGGCTTATTATTAAAATTAAATTTACACTTAAGTGGTATAAAAATTCAATATTAAGGTACAATACTTTATTTACTTGAGTGCACTTAGGATTTCGGTTATGTTATAATATTATCCTCGTGTATAATTTTCAAAACTTAATCCCAGTCGGCAATTTAGATCAAAAGCGTTTTACATGATACTAATAATTTTGTTATTCTATCTTAATAACTAACTGCCGAGATTACTAGCCTTACTTAGAATGTAAAACAATTACAAGTATAATCTTTCATGACATAAATATTGCGCATCAGAATGTTCAAGATTTTAAGTAAGAATTGCCCTCAGAATGTGAACGTGAGTTGCGATATTGTAAAGCCTAATGGAACCCAAAAGATGACTCATGGAGTCTCATATGACAGCCAGAGGCCAAAGCTTGGGGGTTATTTTGTTGTAATGTAAGTAGTAATAGGGTTCCAATTGGGTTAGTGTGAGAATAACTGAGAATAAGCATTATTAAACAATATATAAGAGATCCTAAACTATAGTGACATCTTGTAATCTTATGTTTGGCGTTGATTAATATCAAACTTACTGAATTAAAAATAAGAGAGAATAATAAGATGCAATATAAACGCTAAAGCTATTGGCATTGCCATAATATACCAGTGCTCACTATAAAATGTAGTGCAAATGGTCCACAACGCTTTTATAGAATATTACTCATAAGACTGGTTCATTCTCTCACAAAATTGGAATAATTAGTCTTCATTCTACTTCGCAAAAATATCTTATTGATCTAAATTGAACAATGGACTGAATGTGACTGATAAACAATTACAACTGTTAACGAAGCTCGTGAATTCGACCATTAGTGTCGTAACTGAAATCCAGAACTTTCATTATTATGCAATCTTTTGGTTTTTATCGCTTCCTAGAAATGTTTATTAGAGGAAATTCTGGAAAACGGTGTAAAATTAAAATTGTTTCTGCTATGACATTGTAAAATTTCACGATAACTTTTATTAATCTGTTGATTTAACAAATGTCATGGTGCCTACAGATTATAATATGTCATCCTTATCTGCCTTGCTAAAGGGATTATTACAATCAAGGGATTATCAGAGCAACAAACTGTCAAGACTTCTTCAGTTATAACTAACGCGAAACACAGTGTTCTATTGCGTAAAAGTAATATAATCCACTAAGAACACATCTGGACTTCATAAATCCTTACGTCGGATCAGCACAGACGAGTGGTGTTTCATAAATACAACAGTTATGTATGTCAAAACATGGGGGATTTGGGCGTCCTCCCGAGCGCAGTCGGGCCCTTGCGATGTCAACCGACATAATGAAAAAAAAAAGATTTATGGCCAACTCTAATTAAATTTTATTAGTACCCTCCAGGATCAGTCGCTATTATACTCCATCGCTTTTATTATCGAGATATTTGTAGTTCAGTATGTCGTCTAAAATGATAGCGGATTAAAGAGTAGCGAAATTGCGGAATGACGTTGTACTTTCGTACAGAAAATAGAACGGGGCACTGATTAAATCGGTCTGCATTATAGAGCAAAAACATAGCTTAGTTTCTTTAGCCAAAGAGGGCGCAAGTCACATTTCCGTAAAGTTTCGAACGAGGAATGTGTTGTGATATAGGCAATAATAAAGCCGTACGTAAGCAACCCCGGGTAACGCTACCTCACACCGTGACCTTCTCCAACCCAATTATTATTCATGAATTTCGGTCGTTCGGTTTACAAAAGGTGTGAAATTTCTAATTTGACTCACCGGTAATGTTTTACTTCTTATTAATTTACTTAGCCTAGTAACTTATTTGATAGAAAAAAGTGAAATGATAAAAAAAATACAACCCAAAGAAATATTAAGAAGTTAATTTTTACCACTTCTTAAATATTTTAAATTTTATTGAGTGCAGTATTCTTGATTAAAATATGTACCTATTCCGAGAAGCTGTTCATGCAATGCGTGCCTTATCATACTCTACTGTTTCTTTTTACTGTGGGTGGCATAAAAATGGACGTCTCAATATTACCAAGATAATAAAGAGTACCTCGAATCAATTAACCTTTACAGCTAACGTCTAACTTTTGTCGTCAATATTTGCTATGTTAACTTAAATAATGCATTCAAAACAAACCACCACAATGTCCTTATACAAGACAATTGTTTATTTTATTTCTAGTACAAAGAGTCGGCATTCTCTAATATTTTTGTTCGAACGTTCTTGTATTGACCCTCATAATACAATCATTGCAAAGGGTGCCACAAATGGCCATTAGGTCCTGTAAAAGCAGTTACTTGAATTAGTTATTCAGTTGATTACGGCTCCCCTACGGCTACTCTATCATTATCATTTTACTCGTCGCACGTGCCTACTTGTGCAACCCCTATTTGCTTCAAGGTCGGTAATTATAGATCTACTATCTTTTGTTCCTGCCTTGAACATCTTGAATAGACCGTTTTTCTAAAATATTTGGTTCTTACACTTCCGCGCACATTACACATTAGAATAAAATACTTTATTACGGATTTTTGCGCATGTTTTATTTTATATTTAATCCTGACGTTTCGACTCTGAGTCGATTAAATATAAAATAAAACATGCGCAAAAATCCGTAAAAAAGTGTTTTATATTTGGAATATGTTAAAAGCTTTTGAGTAGTTTCGATCGATTTGTTTATCACATTTTTTTATAAATGTGTTATTTTCTAAACAGTACATTAAAGGACAACACTAGCAATCTAATGATTATGAAGAATTAAGCACAAATATATCTAACTTCAAACACTAATAGTCAGCTTTCCTAGTAAGCTTGACTGAGTAAATTATACCTTCTTAGTTAACCAATCATCTTCATTGAAATGTAATGACATAACACTAACAGACAATATCGGACTTAAATGTATAAATAAAATGCAAAATCTTTGAATGTTCAACTTTGTAACCATCTTTACACGCCAAGTCATAGGAGTCCTTGGGACAGCGGCCACGGATCGATTGTGGTATAATTACAAATTCTGCTTTGACCGACCGACTTAATCAGTAAAACAAGTCCCACAGGAAATAAAACTGAATAAAGGGATGATTTGAATTTGCAAATTTGGCGTCACTTATTATCCAGGCCCAGAAAGTTTTCTTTATTCATCATTTAACAATTTAACGATTTAGACTTAACACTGAACAACTTTACTAAAGTGGCGGTGTAATAAATACAAATTAATTTCATGCAAATTCAGTTGTTATCTTCCTGTAATTTTAAAGAAAATTTAATTGATAACAATGGAAACACAATGTACCACATCGTATCTATACATTAGATTAGCTAGCAACCAAATCGTCTCACGTGTAAGTGCGCATATAAATGTACTTTTTTCCGTGAAACAAATAGCATTCTATATAAATTATACATTATTTAAAAGCGTGACTCTTGAGCTTTAAATTGATACCATAATTGTCAATATTCATTAAGTGTTTTTTTAATAAAGTCATTCGAATGACTTGCAGTGGCAAAATAAGGATTCAATGAAAGCGAACTTTTTGGTAATTTCAAAATAAAACATTTTAACACACAACGGGGGGGCGTGCCGTGGACGTTACTAAACCTACGATAATAAAACCTACCGAGTACAAAGGCGCGGTTTCGAACGCTTTGAGATGAGGTACAAACAATAACTGTTGTTTAGAATGACTCCCAAGTATTTGACCTGTTCCTGCCAAGGGATGAATTGGTCAAAAAGATGTATTTTGGATAGAGAAAAGAGGATAATAGCGCTTGCCGGGATTGACCTCGATACGCCATTTACGGAACTAATCGCCTAAGGTCGTAGCGGCTGATTGAAGTCTAGCTATGACATCTTTGATGTGTCTGTCAGAGATATAGAGGGCGGTGTCATCCACGAATAGGGCTAACTCGACTTTAAGAGTCCTGGAGATGTTATTAACGTAAAGCGCAAATAAAATGGGAGAACGAACCGAGCCATGAAGGACTACAGCATGGGTGTGATAAGGTGAACCTGTTGGGCTGGCTTTTATAGGGAGTAGTACCTAGTAGCGCAACTCGTCTCTACGGGCATTTAAAGTGTGAGAATAAGAAAATACAGTTAATTTTGATTTGATATTGATATTAATTGAAAGCTTATGTTTTGAGCTTTCAAACGATGTATAAATATTACTTTTTTTTTTAATACATCGTGATGTGGTAGCTTATGTGTTGAGTTGATTTGGTTGCTCGCGTGTATATATAACGTTATATATTAAGGTTTAATTGCTTCTCGAAAAATCATAAAATACAAATGCAGTTTGTTTAATAACCAAAACTCATCGTCAACTATATCAATTTTTATCGGTGTTATAATCTGATACATAATCCAAGACTTATCTTCCTTTTCTTACACATAGTATCACTCGAGATTTTATCATAGAGAAAGCGTGTGTTAGAGTGCGTAGTAACTAATATCTTTCTGAAATTCAAGACAATAAGCAGATGTGGATATAATAAAATCCCAGAATGTATTATTATGGGTAGCTTTTTGGCAACATTGATTTAACCGTTGTGTGGTTATGAGTGAGTTACCTTCGCAATTTTATATGATTTTATTCAACATGAAAGCGGTTTACTTTCATCTCATCTATGTATGCATTATGTAAAAGCATAGCAATCGAGTGTTGAAAAATCAGGTTATTTTTACGTCACTTTAAAACTATATATATTCCAAGTAAAAATTAAAAAAGCGTATTATGTAAAAAAAATATCGTCCAACCTCTTTCTCACAGAATACTTTAACTACTACTTACTTCTAGGTAGTACTTTAGCTACAAAATGGTACATCTACACCGAAATGACTTTTGTGAAGCAACAGTATGAAATACGTGACATTCCATGAATTTTGCTAACATTTATTGCTATTTGTTGAATATTGCTCATCGTAGCCATATCGCCAATAATGTAAATTAGCAAAAAAGTTTAAAGAGTCATTATCAGTTCTGAAGGAGTTACACAGCATATGTTCATACGAAAGAGTGATAGTTACAACGGCGGCGTATTTTCTCATAATCAACGAGTTATGTTCAGATACGTTCTGTAACAAATGTTATGGACTGTTATTTATTACTGTTTATAAAGTTGGAGGTGACGGCAACATATCCTAACAATATTTTTTTTTTAGTTATATGATGGTATGTACTTATACTTGGAAACGTTGCTACATATAAGATAACTGAAAAGAGGCGGAATAAATGAGATATTTGACAAAATTAAGGGGCCCGAAATATATTTATTTTTAAACCAATGCGATTATCTCTTTGCATGAATTTGGTACGAGTAGTATTAAAAGTATTGCTATATATGTACGATGACATAGCATAAGTAATCAGTAGACCCGTCCCGCATCCCAAGGGATATAGTTACCCTTTTATTAACTCGTATGAATAGGGGCATCGCATATTTCTTTTATCTAGGCAGGAGTATTATAAGTATCGATTTCTTTTGCGATAAAGTCCCTTTGCTAACTTGACATTCATAATATACATATACAATTTTTATAGTTGTTGTTTTACTTAAAAGCACAAGGAATCATAACTAGTCAGTGACGACTATTTCTATTTCTTCTAAACTACAAAATATTCTAAGAAATTAATAGATCAGCGTACAAATATAACTTTTTGAATCTTTGTGTGAACTTATAACACGGAAATCTTACGGGATCTTGTAATAATGAAAGTTTTGTTGTTTCTTCACTTATTCTGGCTTGTCCAGACTTTTAGGTGAAACTTTGTAGATAATCCTGCGGGAAATGTGTATACCTACCTCGACTACCCACTTTCAATTTACAAATATTTTACCCGTATAATAAAAATGGATGCACAACTTTTTACTTCTGATTAAATTATTTGTTTTACTGAAAATATTATGTACGTAAAGGTCAAAACTATAAACAAAAATCTACTTGCTGTTCCACGCTTCAATTTTGAAAATACCGGAGGGTTTTTTTTTAGTTAGGGTGTATTGTTTTTTATAATACGGTTCCAAAAACTCTCTTTGTTTTATGTTTAAAAACAATAATTTTTGTGCAAAAGGCAATTACAGATTTTATGATTATTTAACAGATAAAAAATGGGACAATTGTAAACGAACGACGGGAAAGAAAAAAAACAGTACACTTTCTATATTAGTAGGTAAATGTGCGCCAACTATAAAATATGTGCACCTTATGGTTTTGGAGAAATTTCATATCCTGCTGGGGTAACGTTTCGCAGAATCACAGATCTTGGAATTATCTGCGATTTACGATCATACATAAAACTCATATGAGTATATGTTGATATGTGCAAATTTGGGGATCAGAAATATTTGCTAAAATATGTTCCATTTTATATAAATCGAGCGCCCAAATTAACAAAAAAGTTTACCAATCGTTTACAATTTTAATAAAATTTAAACAGTTTCATGGTCTCACATACATGCGTTTTTGAATAAAACCACGTCAAGTCAAAACTGACTGACAGAATAAAATTTAGAGAAATTTATTTAACCACGATAAAATAATAATTTGTGTCTTCTGAGGTATATCTTATGAAAATTTCAGCTTTAAATGTCTCGTATTAAAGTAGATGTAAACAAATATCCAAAAGTCCTATATTCTAAAAAATGATCTGCAGCATATTTGTGAGTAAATATATACATATATATACATATACTATGCAAAAAAAGATTCTTTTTTATTATTTTGTACCGTAGGTAAGCTTTCGATTTGAACCTTCTTATATTTTGATATGCATGTAACTTATGCCTTTAACACACTGGTTAACGGACCAAATCGAATGACCACAAAAAACGAGAGTCATACATATTGATACCGTCTTTAATGTGCCGTGTCAAAAAGATTTTGTCTCTTCAGTCGTGTTCATACATTTTATCGGAAATCATGATTAAATAGTGTGTTATCATAATCATCATCATAAAATGACGCCTTTTTCCCGTAGTGGTAAGCAGAGATCTTTAGCTTTTTCAACTCTCATAATCTTGTCTGTTACGGGTACTTTTGACCTGGTCTTTTTTCAGGACACCCTCTATTTGGTCCCTGAAAGTTCACCTTGGTCACCCGTTACCAACTTGCCCATGCCTTATACTCGTATATCTGTCTTGTTAATCTTCTTTCGTCCATCCTCTCTACATGTCCAAACCAACTTAGCATCCCTTTTCCTATCTATGTCACTATATCTTCTTCCACACCTCACCACTCTCTTATCACATCATTCCTTATTTTATCCATCAAATTCACTCTAGCTTTACTTATTTTTTCATCATGATACAATTTTGTTGCTAGAATGTTGTTCCAAGATGAGCTTAATCTATCTCTGAAAATTGCCTGCTATAATACGTTTAGTAGTTGCGGAGATTGGCATGTTCAATTATCTTAAATGATGATAACGTGTTTCATTGAGATACGAATTCTTAAACTAGGAATTAATTAATGTTACTTCAAGTTCAGTTAAATCTATCTATGAAAACCGTCAAAACCCATTCAGTAGGTTCGGAGATGAATTACAATTAAAACAATACAATTAAGCCGCCGGAAAATCCTTTCAGTAGTCGGAGATTAGGGAATACATACAGACATTTTTTTTTGTTTTGTAACTCCCATTTTATTGCACATACATATCTTTATATTATAGAAAATTCTTATAATTTATTGTATATAAAATTCTTCTGTACGTATGTATGTCACTTTACTTTGATTTTGCTGAAATTTTGTGTATTATGTATTTAAGGGGATTATTAAATGCTTTAGACACACAATAAACCATGTAGGCGCATTGCAATCGGGTGGGGCAACATCAGCTAAGACCGCTAAGTTTTAATAAATGTATTCAATGTTTCTTCGGTTCTTCTGCTTTATTATATGTAATATAGATTTACTTGGTTACATAGAGACCAACAGCTTATAACACACCTATAAAATTTACAAAAAATAAACATAATGAAGATGGAAGTTGTAGTTATAGGCCCTCGCAGAAAGACATCAGAATAACATTTAGGCTGTATTCGAAAAGAATGGTGTTTAAAAATTATGTACATATTAAAATATGTCAACAGATGGCGTTTTTAAATTAATACTTCTTCTTAAAACATAGGATTTTTATTTGAACTTATATAAGCTTAAGCTTGTTCAACCTCGCCCATGTGGCCATAGAATGAAAAATATAACATCATTTCTCTGATGGGTTTCTTATCAGAAATAGTTTTTTAACTCGGTCCTCTTGAGTTAAACCTGACATCCGATGGGTAGTAACTGTAAATATTATATTCTCTTGGGTCCTTTTTTATTACTCCTGTGTTAAACATATGACCAAATAGCACGAAAGTATTTTACAATACCACAAAAAATAAACGAAAACAAATGTAATATGTTATATATATGACATTGCTTGAAATTACACAAGAAGTAAGTAATGTGTATTTTATAGTGTCGTTTTTAATTTTCATACCATTGTCATTAAATGTTTACAATCTTATTATAAATATTATATTTATTTATTTAAAATATTTTGTTAACTAACCTACCAAACTTAACAATATTTTATATAATTTTTACGAAACTCCAACATAAAACTTATAAAACACTTCAGATTAAGCATCGGCCCATTTATGGAAGATAAATCAAACTGATATGAAAGTCGCCAGAAGCAATTATATTCACACAAGCAACTATGAACTTACGAACTGATATAATAGGACAACAACAATGTTTAACAATGAAAAGCGTGACGTATTTACGACAAAATTTCAGAAAAATGAATGAGTGAGAAACGAACCGTTATCGGAGAACATAAAAATTGTGTGCGTGAGAGTTACAGGCGACCCTTGCTCTCAGTTGCCTTGCGCAGACAGCGCAATCAACAAATGTGTACTGTACATTCTTATATATATAGGGATGTCAACCTAGTCTTTCGACTTTTTGAAAATATTTAGTCATATAAGTATTTGAATGAATCAAAACATGAAACCATCGCGTACTTATTTACAGAAGAGGTTGGGAAGGGTGTAGTTTTATAGAATGAAATCAGGTATTAAAAAAATGCAGTGACCGGTACGATACATAACAAAAAAACTGCATTTTGAATAGTCGAAAATGATATTCATCATTTCACACTAACATATTTTACTGTATATTTCCAGTACTTTGTAAGTGCAATAAAGAGCTATTTTGAGTAGGAATTAAAAAATCGGGAGTCATAGACGAAATATTATAGTTTCGAACAGACACCTAAGTGTAAGTTTTAAATATGCAAACATCACTATAGCGTTGAGGTTACTACTACGCCAATACGTGCTGAATTTAAAACTCAACTTTTTTCTGTTCTAATAATTGTAGGGAGTGTTATATGACTTAATTCGTCAAAAAGTTTTCATAAACTTATATTAGATCCATATGAGACTATGTGCAAGTTTAAAGATGGCAGCCCTACACAAAACACAAGATGAAAGCTGGCGCCGGCCACTTATCGACTCCTGCACCCGTCCCGATTATGCGCTCCATGTCAGCACCCGAAATAAACATAAAGATGCGACAAACCGCCCGTAAAGTTTCCCTAAATATTCATTGACGAATTACAGACTTAACCGATGAGATGATAAAGGATTGAAATCTATTGTTTTTGGCAAAAAATATGTAAAATAAAAAAAGATCCTCTCACGTTTTTTCTAGCAATTCTCTAATCTTGGTTAATTTTTCATAACTTTATAATTCTCTTTTGATACTATAAACAAGTGCCCAAAATTATCGAAGTTTTTTATCAACTTTTCCACTACCATTGGACGCATGCATGTGATTAAAAAAAAACTTTCTACAACACGCAGCGCTGTCATACCTTCTGACAGAATACCTCCCTTGTATTTACTATATCTACATATTATAACGATTTCATATTAAATAAGCCGTAGATAATGTATTGTTTAAACTTTATATAAATCTTATAATTCCACCAACAATATAATAATATTAGAATATCCAGTTTAGTACCTATAAGCGTTTTAAGGCAAATGGTCTTTTAATGCATAGAATGCATATATAATAGACTACCATCAATCATTCGACAGGTCGTGCAAAAAATAGGTTGATCGAAAGAGATAATATTATAAGTAGACATTATTTCTGAAAAGATTAGAAATAAATTTCCTGAATACGGCAAAAATAATCTCAAGGTTGTTCCCGTTTTTAATAAAAACTTTAGCCGAAGCCAGGTGCAGTCTACATCCGTACCTCGCCGCAAAAAAAAACTTGCAGCGTAGGAGTCAGCTGCGAGATTGCTCCCAACAACTCCTAATTTGAAACTATAGATTTATAGGTTTTCCTCTCAAGGTAATATTACTTATTTGCATTGCCTGGAAAGCTTTTAACTAGCGTTTATAGTTACATATTTATAGCTTTTTAAATATATTTAGGATTTTAAATATACATAACCATTTTAATTTTTGTATTACCAGAACAAATATTTTAAACTTTAACTTGTAGTTACACTTATATTTCGACCCGAGCGAGTGAATTCAATAACAGTAGATTGATGAGGGTGCAGAGGTAGAGAATTCTTTCGCAATTTTTGTATTTCTTCCGGATAAAAGTTTGCGTTTTATCAAATTCTCTTTTGGGGGAAGGTTCGGCGACATATATCTCAAGAACAAAAGTTTTCAATAGCAATTTCATACGGATCACACGAAAAGACCTCATTGATAACTTAAACATAAAAAACAAAAAAGATGCCAATAAGAAAATGTCTAAATAATGGTCATTGCCTATACATATGGTCATTTAAATCTCTGTTAAAATTTTGCACGGAATTTGTGGAATTGAACAGTTGTTCTTATTTTAACAATGGTTTCTCTCGACCCACGGCACGGTGCGTTGTCTACCTGCATTAAACACCTGTCGCCAGAGGCCACAAATAAAGAAATAAGATCTTCATACGGGTTTCAAGACTTTTGTTAAGCTCGAACATCAGAGGTAACATTAAGCTTCAAGTTAATTAAAAAGTAGTGCCGTGCCATGGTGAAATAATGTCACAATAATAGTAACATTTAGATACGTATAACTTTTATAACAAAATTAATTGTACTTAAGTATTAAATGTTAAAATGAACACAATTATATCCAAACATAAATAGATAAGCTGGAAAGCTTTATAAAATTTATACCGACCGGTTTCTTAATTATGAAATAACCAAAGGCCTTTTGAATACAGCCCATGAATCCAACGCATAATAAAATATTTAACACGCGGAACCAATGGCATCTATGATACTGACAGATGTCCATTTAACAATAGGATCGCTACGATTAAAAGCTCTTTTATTAACGGAATCGTTCGGCTATAACAAGCAGTTAATACAACGATTACATAAAATGAAAACCAGAAAACAACGAGTTACGAAAACTTGATAAAATATGAGCGAAATATTTGAGAAACTGAGCGTGTAATGTAAAAAAAAATACCTTTCGGGAAGAAAAACCGCTATTGTCCTATGAAATGAGATTGGCCCACGCAAAAAATTGCTCTTTTCTCCCCAAACCGTGTCATTTGTTCTTTGAGGCGGGGAACAAAGGTCTTTTGGCAGTCTTAATACTTATTGTTCACGAAAATGATACATAACAACGCTTCGACATTGCGCGGGACCTCCGAGTATAGTTCGCAGAATTATTTTCTTAGTTAAAATTTAATTGTGTTGCGTGCGCGTACGTTTATTTTGATGCCAGCTTTATATCGTTGTTCTCTTCATAAATACATAAGTCTTGGCTATAATAATAGTAACTTATGGTTCATGGACAAGAAAATAACGTGTATATAAAAATATTACTTATAAAAATTATATGTATTATATAATACAGCAACTTTTAGAAGTTTAATCAGCTGCTATGATACTTGGTCGTTGTTTAAATTAAAACGATCAACAGCGTACCTCAAAGATAGAGTAAGAAAGCTGGTTATAACCTTATCAGGTTCTAACTGTACTTTAATCATTAATAACAAATAGAAAGGAAACGAACGCTAATACCAAAGTTTAGCTTTTCAAAGTTTAAAAGCTCCGCAATGCAACTATGCTTGTTATCATTATCGGTGTCATGTCATTGTGAGTGTTTACAATTGTTTCGAATAAGGTTTACCTGTTAGTAGAAAAAGAATTAGACGCCGCATGTTGAAATCCTCCAGAAGGCACTTGCTGACAATCTAAGCTGGGGATATCGGTGCATCTGCCATTGCCAACTGTTCAATATTATAACTATGCAGCAATGTTTACGCGACTCAGCTGACGCCTTCGACTGTTCGCCAATTAACCACACACTCGCGCACTGCGGGATCCGCACGCTGCAGTGTCAATGGCCACGGTTTACAAGAAAAACTAGACGCGCAAGAGGTATTCGAGGGGAAGCGCACTTTTCTTCGTGTTTAAATTATATTTTCATTCATAGTGGGAGATGAGGGTCGACGGTTGACAGCTTCTCTCAGTGATGTTTTCATCACACATGGTACAAGCGGCGGAGGAACGTCACGCGCGATCGCAGCGCACGGCGGCTGACTCGCGAGTTGCGTGAGTGGGCCGGCGCGCCGGGGGGGGCCACGCCTGCGCGCCGCTCCCGCACCGCACCACCTCCAGTATTGACCGACGACGCCTCCTTCCAACATTTCACATCCTTAACTAGGTACTACGAATTCTCCTTTGAAAAATTCCCTAATTCCTTCCGCGAGATTGAGATAGGCCACGTCTATGGACCATGGAAATTCATCCGGAAATTTGCATTAAATAAAGCTTAAAGTGACCTTTATCTCTTTCACATTTATTATATTTGTACTATTACATTAAGGTAATTTCAAATAAAAATATAAGACATACCTATGTATGTCACAGGTACGATGTTAATAAAACCTATATATGATTCCACAAGTATTATGCTTTTGGATAATAAATACACCTACACCAAACATATAAATCACCTTCTTTCCGTAGAAAGTTTCTTAAATGAAAAGTCCAAAAACTAAAGCCAATTCTGAGCCTCTTCAGACTAAAATTAAGATACTTTCTGCTTACAAATACACATATCCAAAGTTATAATACACACAACTACACCAAAAATACGGAGAGCATTATTAAAGCCTCACATCATACATGCGTTAAAGAAAAGAGTTTTGTTGCAGCGTTTTTTGGTGTTAACATTAAGTCTACACAATCGATTCGATGGTTCTTATTTTCCTGATGCTAATCGTCGGCTTTTTATATAGAAGTAAAGCAAAAGCCGTGCTGCAAGAGTTTAAGAGTAGATAACGAAGATGTACTCAGGGAAGTACTAAACTTCGCTTCTTTGCTGCATTAAGATATATTATCACAAATTAAAGAACGTTACGATATAATGATGTGTTTTTGTTAATTAATGTTTTTATGTTTGTGTAATTTATTTTGTGTATTTTAGTTATTGAAAATGTTTACGTGTATGATAGAGAGCAATTACTTTTTCTTGAAATGTGTTGGAGTCGAATTAATAGATTTTGAAAAGCATAATCTTCTTGACATATAATATATTAAAAAATGCGTGGATAATTAACAATTCTTTGCTTTAACCAATCTCAAATGATTTTGAGATGCAGTTGTTCTAGCAAGTTATTCAAAGGTGACCAAAATAATAATAATAATAATACCAATTAGCTCAGCCCAAAGTCAGCACTGTAAGGCTTGTGTGACGGAAACTAGTATCGGATAGACATACGTAACTATGTAGCACCAAAGGATCGTCAAAATATAATTTTATGAAGACTATTTTATCGAAAAATACTCTTCTGATAACATTTAATAAAAAAAACTTATGAGGCCCTGACCGATTAAATTTCTTAAAAAAAAATATTATTTACATGTCAAAGTAGGTACCTACCATCGTTTGAATTTCGAGTTTCTTTCCATTTTTTTTTAATTATAATAAATTTTAATTGTTGTCGAAACAATTTCGTGCTATGATTTTTAATTATTTTTGAATACACTTCTAATTGCATTTATGTATGAAGGCCCTTCTGTAATCTACTACATATAATCTACCGTTGGCATAACAAATTTAGGCGCGGTTATCTAACTTTTGGGGGACTAAAAGAATTTAATTCGAGCAAACATGCGAATTACGTACGAAATAATTCGGCATACTCATATTGCAGATTGAATTGGGAAGCGTTCTCAAGATCCTACACGAGTACCTTCGCGTGAGAAGGACAGTGTCGCGCTGAGTGCCGCACAATCTCATAAAAGCTCAGAAGCAGGCCCGTGTGGAATGATGCCGTGACATGATTAATAAATTTGAAGCAGGCTCATCTGGGAGCGTTTACAACATTTTGACCAGGTGACAAATCCTGGATTTATCAACTCAATCCAAAAACAAAGCGTCAGTCGACAGTTTGACCGTTTCAAAACGAACTTTGTTTTTTCTTCTTCTTCTTGCTTTTTCACTTTGACGGAGTATCTAGTATTTCTTTATCTATCTTATTACGAAATCAAAGCAGCATCACCGCGAATCGTAAATGCTGCTAGAAGTTTTCTCTGCAATGAGCTCTCTCTAACTATGGTGGGGCAGTACATTTATGAGAATATAATCTATGTACGACAAAACTACAATACTTTTGTCAAACATAGCGACGTACATTGCTTTAACATAAGATATTAAAATAGACTTGCCTTTCCAAGTTTAGACTTCAAAAGCACGAGGTTTATTCTTGGGGAAAGGTTTAATAAAGTACCACAACAAAGGCTAGTTGTTTTGCCTTTACATCAATTTAAAACGTATATGAAAAATAATATCATGTCCAAAGGTTATTTATTACAAGGTCAACGACTATTAAATAGATCGCGACGAATGTAAGTAATAGTGTTAGTAGTAGGGCATGCAATTTATCGGTCCAATTTTACTATCCGGATACTTCGGATAAACCGACTAATCGAATAAATCCAGATAATATGGATATTTCGAATAATTACGATAAAGATTTAAATCACACTAACAAAGGCGTTTATTTTTTTTTTATTAGAAGATAGTAGGTAGGTACAAATCGATTCCAATTACTTATGCTATAGAATTTACAAAAATCATCACTTCATCGTATTGTTTCAAAATACCTTTCCATTCTTTCTACACACTGACAATTTTCTGTCTCAAAACAGCACCATACGCTTGTTTTTTGTTAATATAAATATTAAGGTAACGGAGTGTCAACAACTTAAAACAACTACAACTTTTTTTTTTAAAGAATCCGCTCTTGATTCCAATCAAGCCCGGGAGCCTAAACAGGATCCACGATAAAACGAGCTAACCCAGGAGGCGCCTGCTTACCCTGGCTCTGAAAACGGATGGGTTATAAGTACTTAGAAATACAGACATGCCATTCCTTTGCTGTGCGCATCATAAAATATGTTGAGTAGCGCTTGGTGCGACAGATAGAAATAGCAACCAAGAAAGGGTTGTTGCCAACAGTGTCTCTGGATATCCAATTTAAGAAGAGAGATGGCGGTATGAGCATATACAGTAGAAGACCGACAGACAGGTAACTTTACGGCGGTGAGCTAAGGTGTGAGGCTTGCTCTTCACCAATACCTATGCTGTCACTAATGAACATCTCAGCTCTGTGCTGAATCGTGTCCAGTGCAGAAAGTATCTTACTGTGCCGTCCCAGAGGTGGCTGTAATATTCCATCCAAGATCGGACTTGCGCTCTATAGAGAGCTAAAAGCATACAGCGTGAAATATCGCCCGATCTTATTTAGGACGCCCAGTTTTAAGCTTGCAGTTTGAGCCTTGGACTCGATGGTGGTGCCGTAGTTTTAAAAATTTTTTTTTTTTAAAAACCTTTTCAATGGCCCTTATTAAACATACGCAGTTTAATAGAGACCATGATCTTGAGTCAATACTTAATGGGATAACCAAAGTGGATACAATATTTTTTAGCTCCCTATAGCTTATACTATCATTTGGCATGAAATCACATCATTGTATACTTATAAATCAACGAGAAAAATAGTAATGGACCTTAATAAACTAAAGAAACAAACAAACCGTGAAAAAGGATATTTCCCAACAACAAACTAATAGAATTATCTTATCTCTCAACAAAGTAAACTTTCCTTTAAATAAACCTTTAACATAAAAAAATAATAAAGACACAAAGAAAAGTTCAACAAATTCTGTGGATCTCATTAAACTTATGAAAAATTGAAAATAGTTTCACTTAATACTTTGAGTGTCTTTTTCTTATTTACCAATGCTGTAATCGACAAATTAGTAAAGTTTAGTAAAAATCACATAAATAACAATGTTCTTCTAGTAAGTAGCTACAGTAAATAAAATGTAAAGGACAATGCCCATTCGTGGTATCGTTTTTGATCGTCGTTGTACTTAAATCAAATTTATGTCAAAAACTAAGTTTTAATTTTTTACGAAATGCTGTAAAATACTTTACCATAACATCGACGGACAATAATCCACATAATAATTAGCAATGAATTCACTTCCATATTACCGAGTATTTCTATTGGCACTTGTCTCCTCGGTATTGCCATTTTCTTTTCGACCGTATCGATTTGCCAAATATAAAACAATCGATACGCTATTTAATTAATTAAAATATCGAATTGGCAGTTCGCATTCTAACATATAAAGTAATTAAGCATAAGACGTGATGTGAAATTAATTTGTTACTAGAAGACGATTTCATCTTTCTATGGTTTTAACGGCGCTCTTTTTTCCAATAATATTGTTGCGTCGTGCTTTTAATTTTTCATACAGTTTTTGTATTGTGAACCCTTATAATTAAATTGATTAAACCACCGACAGTGACTTTTACAATTTGATATGCTTTATTATGGAATATATCACATTAACAAACAAGTAGACAATGTATATTATAGCCCATATAAGGCCCTCCGAGTCCGTCTGGATTCGAAGGAACTCGAAGTTAGGGAATACTATGATTGATGTCTATCAATCATAGTATGGCCCTAAACGGTGATGCCGCCGACATGCAGTACCTAAACGTGCATGACTCGTAGATGTGTAGACAATACATACATACGCATGCATACACGTCGTTTATAGCTAGCATGTTGAAAAATAAAGGTATCCGTCAATCCATTGCCAGCATATTGTTTGCATGTCATTCGTATCTATCAATAAAATAAACGATCTTGCATGCATAACAGCACGTAAAGCATGACTATGAGTGCTGCATTACCGTCTAGAAATCACAGATTCATCCAACAGTATGATGACAGATTTTATTCGATATACGTGCAATGTGATTCTTATATGATCATAGATATATGCCAGTGTATAAGGGATCTTATAAGAAGTATATCTGCTATTTTAATGCTCTGAAAAGGGATATATTTAATAAAACATAATATCAACGCACAGATATTTAAGTTATTCATATAAACTTGCATTTGGCAATCATAATCGATACATAATTGTTAATAATTTAGAAGACTGGCAACAATGGGACAATCGGGTAGGATGAACTGTCAAATTGGTATAGTCAATTGAGTGTTGTGATGAAAACCTTAATAGTCTGAAATATTATATCTAAATTAGTATTATTCAAACTAAAGCACTAAAATACTCGCACCCAGCTCACATCCAACCATTGTGTTAATAGATAAAACTTCAAATGTAAATATAAACACAAATGAAGACCGGGAAAAGTGTTAATTTGATGAGTTTTGTTATATATATATTTTTTCATTTTATCCGTCAAACTACAGAAAAACTGTTTTTAATAATTTAATCTACACTTAGCAACCTAAAAATATAGTAAAAATCATCATGGCACAAAATTATTCAAAGCGATACCAAAGTCCATACTACGATGGGCATTGTCCTTTAAATGTTAATCAGTCTTCAAGTAGGAACAAATTTCTTAAATATCACAATAAACTATCGACTTATATTGACTTTTTATCATCTATTTCAATATATGTTTAATCCTCTAATTGCACATTGGACATTCAAAATCAAAATCTTTCGTTAAGCCCAAGCACACTTCATGAAACCATCTTTTGCATGAGCGGCAATTTCTCATGTCTGCAAAACGCACTTCATTACACGCGTAGCAGTACCATTTCTCTTCGGCGTCTACAGTATTTTTCTTTTGTTTTTTTATTGTTCGCCTTCTTCTTCTGCTGTTTCTTCTTAATTCCACTTGTAGAGACTATTTGGTTCCTTTGGCGTTGTGGCTTAAATTCAACTACAACCCTTATAAAAGTTGAAAATAAAATAGACTTTGATTATTAAAAGTACATATTCATAGGTTTAATAAGGGCCGGCCCCTTTATCCGCCATTCACCTGGCCCTTATTGAGCATTGATACTCATTTTACTTGATCCGAGATAAAATACACTGAATCAATAAAATCTTTCGAACACACCTTGTTGTAACATTAACTAAACTGTAAAGTTTACTTTGTAATACCAAGTTTTATAAACAACAGTATATTTCACGCCCAATTTCGTTGCAATTAAGAGAAAAAATTACTGTTGAATGACGCAGACCAAATGTCTGAACGGCGACGCGGCTACTGACAAGATGGGTGATCGTGCGCGACTGCGTTGGCGTATATTAGCCTTCCTATTGGTCCTTTACACGTGTGCGTAATTAAAATAAAATCAAACCGTTAGAGGAACACTATTGTAATAGTGGCCCTTGATAAACAACGGCTCTTGTTACCCGCAGGTACCTTATTACGATACATATTTAACGTAGTTTTTTTTTCTTCAAACGATTTAATAATTATTTTGAACACAAAATCGGTTATTGTGATTAAACCGTGATAGCTAGATATATGTTCTCGCGGACTTTTTTGTAGGTCTTAATGGGATCTACAAACCCGTAGTACATCATTTTGTTCTATTGTCAATAGTTTTTGCAGCGCACGCATAAATAGGTTTTCGATTTTACACCTTGTGTTACAAAATAGCAATTATATTACGGATCCCTAATTTTGAAAAAAAAATATAGCCTATAGCCTTCCTCGGTAAATGAACTACCCAACACTGAAAGAATCATTCAAATCGGACCAGTAGTTCAAGAGATTAGCGCGTTCAAATAAATAAACAAACAAACTCTGCAGCTTTATAATATTAGTATAGATCTAGGCATGTTCCAGGTATCACATTACATGAAACAGATAACATTTTAATATTATTTTATTATGTTTAATTAGTCATTACATAACTTATTATACCTATTAGTGTCTGTTTAGTGTTGCCATATCATAAGTAGACATGAGTAACTCAGCTATGAACCGGTTCTAATATTCAGATCAATTAGACTTGACCCGTTGATCTGCAGCTCAACGACAAAACAAACAGCTCACTCACGGCTCTCTAGGTTAGGTATATTCACAGGGTATATTCGACCACACAGTCACAGACACTCGAGTTTATCGGCGATCGAAACGCGAACCGCGAAACGGCTCCGATGTCGCGCGCAAAGCAGATCAACAAACGTTTAGATTTAGGTACTGAGTGAGCTGATCTGTGAACCGGTTCGCAGTTTTTTGTTGAGTTTACCCATGTGTAATCAACAAGTAGTGAAAACTACCAACTTGTGATGGGAAAAAAATTTTGTGCGGCATATTATGCAAAGTTAAAATATATATTTAACTTCAAAATAGAAAAGTCCATAAAATAAGTAAAAAATATAATTATCTGCTTTATTACTTTTATTCGAATAATAACACCAATGAAATACGGATAGTAAATTCAACGTACATTTTGGATATCCAGATAGCACGAAAACCAATAGCACGTTATTACTAAAGTTATGTCGTGTCATCAGGTTGTATTATACAGCTATTAGCATTTGTTAATTTTAACACTAATTTATTACTGGTAGTTGGAGTATGACATGCTCTCCTAAAACATCTCTTAGATGGTGGCATGGTCGTTACGTTCTCTAAGCTACGGTTCAACGAAGCGATGGCTGCATCATGCGTCATGCTCGTGAACGGGTGCTGCCTTGGGAGAGGGATCTGTTTTAACCTTCAGTATTATTGACATATACTTAACATACATCTTTGTTGCTCTCTTGCCGTTTAAGAATACTCACCTATAACAGATTCTTGTTGACTTTGTTAAAATTAACGATTTAATGCAACCATAACACTATTATAATTGTGATAACAAAATAATTTCTGTTTCTTTTTATGGATAATGTATGGTAACGGCGTATATTATTGTAAATGTCGTTATTACTGTTGAATCTGACGAGTTTCTTTCGCCCATTCTTCTTGTCAGTAAAAAGACGTCCTGAATAGGTAAAAATATTGGACGATTCAAAAGACCTTGTTTTAAGTGCATTTGAATAAAAATATTTTCATAAATTCATTCAAAAAGTGTCCAAACATCGGACTCTGCGTGTTACTGACGACTAAAAACCGACCAAAGTTGGTACTGGTCATTCGCCGAATCCACTGCTACTATGAATTGTAGAAATAGATAGTAATGCGGGAGCTAGCCACATGACGATATTTAAAAAACATTTAAAGCGATTAAACCGAAATAATTAGATTTTTCGCATGGTTTAATAACCGTCGATAAAACATGAATTCATCACTTCACACCTAACACAAAAAAAAGCACAGTCCAAACAGTGAAGTGCGAGAATGAACCTACTTCAAAGAAGGTAACGTCGTTGCTCAGAAACGTGAGGCCATTATGGTTTTGGGATAGACGCTAAGGTAGATAGGCCAGATATTTAGAAAAAGTATAAACAATAACAGCTGCAGACAAGTAATGCATCGCTACTTAAAAACCTAAAGGCAGTAGGGCAGTATCCGCAGGAACAGAAAGACCTATTATATCAACCGTCTTACAATTAGCGACAATAGCTCATGATTTTTTTTTGTGGTCATGTGTGTCAGATGTTGTATGTACTTACATATAGGTTTTGATTAAGGGGAGGTGTTGTGATATACAATCTTTTTTTATAATCAAAACTTATTTTATGACTTAAGGTACATATTTAAACATAGAATATTATTTGTTACTTCAAAATATACATATCATATTGACAATGTTTACACGTTTTTAATATTTTTCCTATAAAAAATATTTCCAACAAGAACTTGTTAGCCTGCAGTCCTTTTTGGGAAAAATAGTAGGAAAGAAAAGTATTCTACGGGTATTCACTTTTTAGTACCTATACTAATCTAAAAATTCGTATTGGTTTTATTTAATGAATATATTACAAGATCATTCTGAAAAATAAGAAAAAAGGGATATTGCCATAATCTACACGCTTCAGCAGGGCCCGATCTAGCTATTTTGCCGCTCAGGGCAAAGATCATTTTCGCCGCCCTTTTCATACAGAAAACCATGTAAGTCATGAGCTAGTTTTGTTGGGGGATGCTAAGTATAGGGTCAAGGCGGCAACAGTGGGTCACTTTTTTTTTCCAGTGATGTAACTTGATGTGGGTGAGTGTTGGAAAGATGTAAAAGGGTTAGTATTATAGCGTAACTAATGTATATTGATTATTCCAATCGATTTAGTTAAACAAGGTAATATTTTAGAAAATAAACAGTATTTAAAAAAAAATCTCATTTGAGCCACTGTGTACTGGGGGTGGGATACAGTGAATCGGCCCTCAGTTTACAGTGAATCAGGCGAGTTCACAGTGGATCATCTATAATATAACTCAAATAAAAAAGTTTTTTTTTTGCTTTTTATTGATCTTTATTTTTTGTTTTAATCAAACAATAAGTTTTACATAGAAAAAGAGTTTTTTTTTACTACTTCACTTCAAAGTGACTGTTCAGTCTTACACATTTAAAATTTACTAAATTATCTTATTTTTTTTGACTTAGTTAATCATCAACAGAAAACTTTTTCTATATCTTGCATAAACTAATGAATAATCAGGTAACTTTTTGACTACTTCAGTCTCAAAGTGACTTTTCATTCGCACATAAGAAATATAATTTTGCTTTTTTTCATGTCAGCTATGTGTTTCCCTATTTTACGGGGCCTTGATGGTCAAGTCATCCTAAAAGGGAAAATTAAGAAAAAATATTACGTCTTGATTTTTGCTAAACTAATGTCTGGGTAGTTATTATCCAGTACCAGTAATACACAGTGGATCCTGAACCACTGTGAACTCAAATGATTTGAGCCACTGTGTACAAAACTGCCATTTTGGATTTAACTCATTCCACGTGAGATGGTTTTACGTAAATCGAGGTGCAGTATACGCCAAAATGACCTCAATGAAGTTTGTTACTTAGCAAAAATATAAGTCCATTGGTGAAACAAAAGGTTTGTGAAAAAATACCAAGTATATCTCACCTGAAAATTCACTTTTTCTTTCGTCAAAACAAAGAAAACACTTAAACACGGGTTTGTTACATGGTTGACCCAGGGAAACTGGTTGTGACCAGTATCTATCAGGAGACCTTCCGAAGAGTGAGAGATAGAAAAAGATACCTATAATACTTTAGATACAACGACCAGTGCGCCACTGTTGCCGCTATGACCACTGTTGCCGCCTTGACCCTACAAGTACCTACCTACATAAAATACGTCATACTGTTAGGATTATACCTACCTACAATATTCACGCCAGTATTTTGGGCCTTCTGAAGAAGTAACCTATACGAAAGTTGATAAGTGTTTCTATGTTACTATAAGTATACGATGTATGTCTTTTGAAAAATTTCACAGGAACTATTGAATGGATGGAGTGATATATTTTTTTATCGACATAGTTATGTACCTTTCAACTTTATCATCATCATCGACCTATTGCGATCCACTGCTGCGTATGGGCCTTTTTCCCCTTGTGCTATATTAGCAAAAGCAAGAGCAACAGTAAAAAAGTAAATTTAGGATTAAACTGTATTAAATCATTTTTTAGTTAATTGATCAAAACAAATCCACTAAATAGGAGAATAGGTACTAATCACGAGAAACTGGCAACACAAGCTCTAAACATAAACCATTGTCTATAGAAGGGTAATCCGCTACGACCCAAAATCTAATGATGTGACTTAAATTTTGTTAAAAATATCGAGTACTTATAAAAGTATCGATACCTCAAAAATATCGAAACAAAGTATCGTATCCAAATATACTTAGTATCGATATGAAAGTATCGATAAATAAATAAATATATAATAAATATTGGACAACATCACATACATTACTTTGATCCCAATGTAAGTAGCTAAAGCACTTGTGTTATGGAAAATCAGAAGTAATGACGGTATCACAAACACCCAGACCCAAGACAACATAGAAAACTAATGAACTTTTTCTACATCCACTCGGCCGGGAATCAAACCCGGGGCCTCGGAGTGGCGTACTCATGAAAACCGTATACACACTACTCGACCACGGAGGTCGTCGATACTTGTAGAAAAGAGGTTGTAAGTCCATAACCTGTAGAAAATACCCGGATTTAAGTAGATTGTTTATATTGAACTCTGATTATTAGAATGTAAATTTTAGACAGGCAGATGACGAAATCATACTATACCTACTTTTTATAAATCAAATCTATCAAAACACAAAAGAGGTTGTGTTTATTCCTCGGTACTTTTTGCGGATCCCTACTCTTTCTTTCTTTCGAACTAAAATAATTCAGTTAAGTAAAATACTTAAATATTTCCACTATCCAACCTGAAGTAGGTTGGAAGGTGGCTCATAAAATTCTTAATCTTGGGTGGTAAATGGCTAATGGCTAAGTTGGAAGATAGGCTTAAGTCAATTTTGCCGCCCTACATTTTTGCCGCTCTGGGCAAATGCCCGGCTTGCCCCCCCTTAGATCGGGCCCTGCACGCTTGGCAGGCTGGTTGGAAAACGCTTTAAAAAACAATTGTTTTGTTATTTGCTTTTGGAACTTTTTATTAGAAATTCTTCAATTACGCAGATCGGTACAAATAATAAGTCTCTTGAATTACAAATCAAATCAAATCTAATCAAAATAACTTTATTTTATAGGCCCTTGCGGGCACTTAAAATCTTCAATTTTACAAAATCAAGAAATTATTCTTCTATAATAAAGATAGCCCGTGCGCTAGCGGCAAGTACATCCGCGGAGTTGATGCCGCGCATGTAATCGCCACGAGCGACCCGATTCCGAACGTAGGGGCTAACATGAGAAGAATCGGGCAAGAAACTCATGTGCCAAAACTCTGATAAAATCGCCCAATGGCTTACAAATTGTGTATATTACAAAACGATTCAGAGAATGAGCAATTCATGCCTTTTAGGTCCACGCTGCCTTATCATTCAAAAAATATTTAACACTGTAATAAGCCTTTTTGCATAACTGAGTTTTAACGAGCTATCTGAAGTATATAATGCATCTGAGAAATGATGGATTTTAGACTGATACAACAATTCATACAAGACGTAGGCGCCATTATATTTTGGAAGTACTTAAGTATCGTGTTTTGCAAAAATATTTAAACCAGCAACTTGATTCACTTGGCAAGTTGGTACGTGGTTCACAGCCAAGTTATATTGACGTCATTGCTGTAAATAGGCCGATGTCCAAGTAGGCTGTCTCCTAGACTAGATCAATGACAGTTGCTGGCAATTTATATCTTCAGTAACCCAGGATTATGCGACATATTCATTAAGCACACATATTCACATCCACATTTTTTTGTGTGTAGTTTTGATATTGTTATTTTATACTTTCTGAAACTTTTACATTCAACGTGATTATTAAATATCTAAGTACATACTTAACATTGTGTAGATAAATAACTGACTCTTGAATATTTGTTACTAATTATTTTATCTGTGTTATGCATTTTCTTTACAAGTTTTGTAATTTAACATAAAGTGGATATAAGTTTCTTATAACTACATGTTCTTTTAGATAAGAAAATTTCTATACCATCTAGAAATAGCAAGATAAACTTGCATATAAAGATTATAAGACATACGAGAGATAATCTGGCAAGACCGGCCCGAAGGCCCCACCACAATGGAGGATGCCCGGGTGCATGTGGGCATCTCCCCAGACGGGCAAGAGCGTACAATGCCGGCTCAGGGCCGACGTTTGCCCCGGCCAGGAAAAAGCCACGAGTTCAAATTCTTCCTCATGTACGAACCACCTCTTTTACTATCCGGGTGAGTGCTCTTACAATTAAGCTGCAGAGACCTTCATGTACCCGTTGAATTCATCTAAGTATTTCTTAAGCTGAAGCCACCAGCGCTGTCTCTTCATCTGTCTGTCTCGTTCGTCTCTGTCTCTCGTCTGTCCCGGTAGCTTGTCAGCTTTTTCTTCTCAATTTGCTAATATACATTTATTTGTAAATATATTGTAGGTATATTATAAAAATAAATAAAATTGTAATAGAATAGTTCAATATTGTATGTAGGAAGAGTAGTTTAACATATTTTTGTGAAAAGCAATGGATAAAAAATATTTCAAAATCACAATGACTTAAAGAAGTTCTTAATGCCAAAATGTTCGAAGAACATGGTATTTCAGAGATAGATTTAGTAGCACGTCCACCAGAAACCAATGTACTTACAGGTGAAGAGGTGATACCGCGAGCTATACCAGGTAGAGTCAAAGTATTCACGAATCGAGATGAAGATGACTGACAAAGATGCGATGAATAAGTACTTGCTTAAACTAAGAGACGAAAAACTAACTTCGAGACACCCGGCTGGCGTATATATGGCAGCTATAAATTGCTGCTGATGATACTGCTAGTGTTTGTAGCATTTTAAAACAATGCTGGAATATCGACGCGCGTCTGCTCATTAATAGATTGGAAAGATGTTACCAAGTTACTTACATAGATATAAACAGTCGTGTGTTTTCTTACAAAAAATAAAATAAATGTGGACGGAATTCAACGAAACTTTCGCCTGCCAGAAAAGGTTGAAAAAGATCGTTGATAAGCACGCCGTGTATAGCTAAAGATGAAAATCACATGGCCATTGGTACCTAAACATTAAAACACTTATTAATTCATAATAGCGTTTAATAAATCAAGCCTGTACAACATGAACATTTAATGAATTGTTTAAGATCTATGTAGAATGGACCACAAGTCTCTCTAATTTGGCTTTTGTCCAAGCTTCTATTAGCTGCTTTCTGATTTCGAATGCTATGATTGCGGTTGCCATACCAGTATTTAAACTGTCTACACCTCTTTGCAGTGGTATGTTAATCCTTATGCCATTTGTATTGGCTGCAAATCTGAAAATAAATTTCAATGAAGCTATAATAATAAAAAAAATATATAGAAAATGACGAAATGAGAGAGTACGGTTCTCTATAACATTAGCATAAGGTAAATTCAAAAGTATAAACGTAACGCTTGATATACTATCGACAGAACATGATATTGTGTGCTGAAAAAGTATATTTAAGGAATTAAGGAAACATCTATATAAAACGTCACAACACAGTTTTAGTTGAATGATGTAGATTTTTATCCTTTAAGGTCAAAAATTGTCTAAAATGCTAAAATACGTATACATACATAGAGCAGGGGTTGCTTTTTTCAATTTTATGTTTCTTACTTTAAAAGGTAGACTTACTTAAAATATTTTACCCACATAACAACATTTCCAGAAACGGCTTAATATGTTTATATTTTACCACAAGCCTTAATACTTAATTACGCGCTTGTGTGGCTTGCATATCGTTTTCATGATAGCTCTACTTCAAGGTCCTGGATTCGATCCCCGGCCGGATCAATGTAGAAAACTAACTTCTCTATATTGGATTGGGTGTGGGTGATGCGGTTGATGATTTTGAATACCATAACATGCTTTACCTACTTGGATTCAAATCAATGTATATGATGTTTTCTAATTGCAATTATCTTTACTTACTGATAGCTGCTTCTACTAATGCCTTCAGTTTCACCACCTATTATTAATGCTAAATGTTTCATATTTGTATAACGAACTCCATAATATGGTACAACTGGAATTTGCATATCCTGAAGGTCATCTTTGATTTCCACTTCACCTTTATTGTCAAAAATAACTTTTGCATTGCTGTCAGCTATAATTACTGAAGTGTCTTGTTCTAAGTGCTTTGGTATTTCTTCCCACTCTAAGGAAGTGTGAATCGGTAATCGAAAATGAGCTCCAGCAGCACTTCTTATAACTTTCGGATCCCAGAGATCAACACACCCTGAAAAATCAATAAAGCATTATTGAAAATAAAATTTTATCTAACAATTAATAGCTGATAAATCCTGATAAATGCCTATTTCAATCAAAAATGTTTAAAAGCTAAAAACAATCTTGATTCAGTGATTAGTAAATTCTCAAAGGCACTATTTGAACAAATTATTTATTTGCTAGAATATGATTACATTTCGTTATTACTTTATTATTTCCAACATATAATATTGTGAATTGATGTGATAATTTTCAGTTCATATTATAAAATCATAAATCATTTAAAATGAAATTAATAAGTATCATACATAAAACCAGTTTGAAAACATTAATTACCAAATAAATAATTTTGCTCCTACCATTTTACATATAAAAACTTCTACCATTTTACATAAATACAATAAGATATGAAATAACCATACATGAGTGGAGGCTTTATGAAAAAAGGAAAAAGCATTTCCGTTACCATCAAAGTTTCTATAGTTTTCGTAATTTTAAACTTGTAGTACTCCCGGCTAATTGTGCCATATGTCTCAGTGGCATAGCGGAGCCCACTTCATTACTTATTCGAATTTTAATTTGGTTCATCCATCTTATCACCAATAGTCATGCTTAATGAAAGATGTGAACAAGAACAACAGATATTACAATTAGGGATGCTGCCTAACCTTGCTTAAGTTGCAATTTGAATGCAAGGCTCTTCTTAAGGAGGCAAAAAATGAAGTTGCTCCTGGAAAAGTCCATCTAGCAGTAGATTCAAAAAATGTATAGATAACAACTCTCTAAAGAATATCTTAGCTTAGCTCGTAGGAATCGGCATCCAGAAAACACCTTTGAGAAGATAATAAAGATAGGTACTTATGTAATTCATGTTTTCCAGAATTCATTCATTGACTTGACGTATAAATATCAATCTATTCTATTGCATTGACCAAATGTAAATTACTTACATTAAATAAGTAATTAAGTGCAAAGCAGCATAACAGATTCATATCAGATTTGGCTAGGTAGGAAGAGTACCATGTGTAGTGAGAGTGAGTGTTGATGTGCATCAGAAAGAAGCCCCTTAAACTGACATCTGCGTCACAAGTCACGGAATCTGTTTGGAGTTTCTTTCTCTGCTACACAAAGGATATGGCACCTCTGCATAGTGAATCCATGGAATGTTAAGCAGTTTGTCTCTCTGACACATTGATTTTAATAACTACAAACCACTTTGGTGTTTTAATATGCATTAACTTTTTAAGAAAATATCTTATTGTTGCCAATGATTTACCAGGTTTCCACATTTTTAGATACTAATGGTTTATTTTTTTCTCAATGACAGAAACAGATAGTAGATAATTAAAATTATTAATATTAAATAGTAATATTTTACTATTCCTGCCTAGATTGGTGACCTATCTTAGAATTGACAGATATATCTTGTAGTCGAGTGATATAAGAGAAAGATAATTTAAACAATCCTTTATTTATGTTATACAGCAATCAGTGGGAACAGAGCAACAAAAGGGGTTTTAATAGAGCTTCCGGTAATGTTCAAGTTATTTAATAGCAGCATTTACCCTTAAATAAAATCCATATTAATATACTTTTCTCAGTGGAAGTGAATTCTAGTTCCCACCAGATAAAATGGAGCCAAATCGCCACAAATGACGCACTGTAAGTTATTCAAGTAAAACTTTTGCACACTCAACAGCACTTAAAAAAAGGAAAATGATAGAAACTTTAGAAGTATATTAATCTGCATTTCTTTACTAAAATGTTGATGGTGAATTAGTTATGGACATTCTAAATTCATAAACTTATACTATATATAGTTTTAAATATCTAGCTCATGCTGTCACCAGTGATCTTAGGGATGACAGCGACATAGACTGCGAGCGCAGGGCGCTGGCTGTAAGGAGCAATATGCTTGTCCTCAGGTTCGCTTGCTGTTTGAGAGACGTCAAAATAAGTCTTTTTAAGGCGTTCCGTCAATCATTTTATTCGAGCGGCCTGTGGGTAACATATACGCGCCGAGCCTACAACATCCTAAGGGTGCTATACAACAACGCTTTTTAGCGACGACTGCCACGACGTTGTAGTGCGTCAAAAATGTTTGCGAAGGCACATGTGAATGGTTTTCATGCCATCATGAATAAGAAAGCTGCCTCTTTGCTGCAGCGCTTGCGTGGCGCTCGAAATAGCGTCTTGAAAGCAATCACTGAAAGACCAGACTGTGCAGCACAGTCTGGTCTGCACAGTCAGGCACTGGGTGGAGTTAGCCATAGGCTTAATTTAATAATGAAACATGTAATATGTCGATTTACTAACAACATTAACATAGAATAAGTTATTTTTGTTACTAATTATGACTAACAAACTATGGACCTTAGTCTGAAATTATTATTATTATTAGTTATTATTATTATAACTAGGCTACCTATACTTTTGTCTACAAAATTGACACACTTTGTTTGCGTAGCTAGGAGAGTAGAATATGGCATTAGAAAGTAATATAACTGCAGAAATACACAAACCTTTAGTAAGCAATACTTTTTCACATCCTGCACCCACTGCCACTCTTAGAATTGCACCAAGATTCCCAGGCACTCTTATGTTGTCACATATAAAATTTAACGGCAAAGGTCGAGTTTGCCTTCTTATATCTTCAGGGCTGGGCATTTCAAAAACTCCTGAAAGCCAAATTATTATAACGATTTATTAAATTAAGTACCATTTAGTCAATCAGTGCAAATTACTGCAAATTTTATTGTTTTCTAACTACTAGAAGATATTTTCAGAGTGTTGACTGCTTCTTTTATTAATGATTTTAAATTATAAACTTATTTCCTAGTAGATCACAATTACGATAATTTATGAATATTAATCCAAACATAATAGGAATGTTACACTATAATAATGTTGCACTCAAACCACTAACTTTCATAACATTACTATTATAAGCAAATAGGTCCTATACTGTAATTTTTTTGAGATTTTATTTATTAAATTCTTTATCCAAAAATTTATAAAAGGTGTAATCTTTGTCATTAGTAAATATCTACTCACATATAATAACAATTTAATTGCTACATTTCTTAAGGAGATTACTTCATTTAGCACATTTACCTAGATGTAAACTATGCTAGTATAAAGAATGTGTATTGTAACTTCTGTGCCACCGCAGTTCCCCTGAGGCAGTCGCTTAGATGAAGCCTACACAGCATATACTATTAGAAAGGCTATTGCACATTCCAGGTGGTGTTTAGTCAGTCTGACATAACTTCGAAGCCAGGCCGATGTATCCATGTAGGATTCACCACCTCCCTCCCCTGTATCCCCCGGAGGGTGCCCAAGTTGCATGGGTCGCAAAAGAAAAAATTGTAACTTACCAATTATTCCTGGGGAAGTTTCTACATCAGACAATACTTCAATATCCTTATAAGGTACTTTATATAGTAAGACTCCAGTATTAGGTAAAAATGGCCTCAAATTATTTAAATCCTCTGTCCGGCTAAATAAAACATATTGCAGTTTGCATTTAGCTTCTAAACCATCTACAATCAATCTCCATCCCTCTACAAGAATTTGCCCTGTGCGTTGGCGTTCTTTCTTTGATTTCAGTTTAACCAGAAGAGAACTGAAACATTAATATCCCAAATATACAAGATATGATGGCAATACAAAAAATATAATATAACGGTAACAAAATTTTAGCAAGTGATCTACTAACCTGAGTCGCCCATCACTTTCTTTTAATTTTTCATAAATTACCTCATTACTGTCATCAAACACTTTCTTTTGGCTGAGATAAAACCGCCGTTTTTTTAACTTTTCTTCTCGTTTTGATTTTATTTCAGTGAATTTTGTATTCAATTTTTTTGTTGCGCTCTGCGCAGTAACTTTTGAAACCTCCTTTGATTTTGGTAATTCAGTTTTCTCATCGCTAGATATTGAGAATGATTCATTGTCTAAACTTATCACTTTCTCCTTTTTAAGATTGGGTTTACCAGTTGGTACAAATGGCAATAATACTTTAGCCGGAGTCCTATTCATCCATCTGGCGTATAACCTCAATGAAGGTGCTATGGTTGGTTTATGAACCAATAATATTGTTAAAAGATAATTTAAATTTTTAGCCATCGTTGAAAAAGCACACAAATTCAGTAAGAGGCTGTTTTGATAATGGATAAAAAGCAAATTAAATAGTAAAATATAGCAAAACTAACATATTATATTTTCTTTAGTTAATTCTCCCGTCTTAAACCAAAGGCAAAGAATACTAGAGTCCATACAACCTTGTTTATATAGATTTTTTCCTACTATAAAGCGCTTCTCTTCTTTATATCATCTTAACTATTTTAAAAGATTTATAAATTTCAAAATAGACACCACATTAATCAAGAGTTTTCTTTAATCCGGATTGGATCTTCTTTGTAGATTGCCTTCAACTTTTTAATTACTATACGTCTTTGAGTTTCAAAGGCTGTACTTAAAAAAATATATGGTGCAAAGATTGATTGTTTGACTTACAAAAATCAGATAGAGCAGAAGTAACCAACTTAAGTCTGAAGAGGTGTTCTTTGAATGAGCAATGGCCCATTCTGAGTCGACTTAATGTTGTACAGAAATCTCTTCGCTGTAGTTTACAATTTTGTATTTGTCTTTTTCGGGACAGACGAAGGTCTAAACCATACTGCTAGTTCTTAAGTTATTTTCTTAATTAGATGATGATAAGATCCTTAAATGGTAGATAATCAATGAAAGATTAATAAACTATGAAATATCCTTTTCCTTAGGTTTCAGAAAAGTTTCAATAAAAAGCATAAAACGACAACTTCCTTTCACACACTCATTTTTTTTACACACCCACACTTGCATGTTAACTAACAGTAAGTTGTTGATAATCTACTATTATTACACACTAATCCACCAAAACACAAATTTTAAAAAGATAACCAAAATCACTAAATCTATTAAAATAATTTATCTTATAAAAACCACTAAAGTTACGCTTCCCGCTCTCACCAAAAAGTTGACCAACATAGAAAATATATACTAATCATAGACTAGGTTTGGTTATATATTACGTATAAAACCATGAAGTTAAAGGTAAAGGGGGAAAAACACTTCTTACACTTATTTAATCCAAAAACCTAAACAGCGTCGTCCTTCTCTCTGGAGAGCCCCTTTCTCTTTCTAGTCTCTGTGATATAAGTTGCAAGAAAAATGGTGGAAAGAAAGAAAAGTGGTTTTTCAGAAGTTGTAAATCGAATAAGACCTGTTGGGTTGGGACTATAGTTGTAGTTGTAGAAAACCCGTTGACTACCGTTACTTAACCAAATTTATGGTTAGCTACCGAGAAGATGCGGTAATTAACGGTTAATTATCCGACAGCGACAAAGTAAATGGGTATGTTTATAGTTTTTTTTTCTTTTCTTTTTATTGCGTAGTCAACAGTGTAGTGAAAAGGCGATATCCGAAGGATAAAGATTCCATTTAAGATTTTATAAATCATATTTAAAGCGACCAATATACATAATCCAGTCTTAAATATGAGTGATTTAAGGTAAACTTAAATTATTTACGTAACGATTTCAGACTGGATGTCGTATTCGACATCAGACCACGTCTGAGAATTCTGCTCATGTAACTCCGGTACTTGACTGTGGGGTAGCACTGGGGGGCCGCAATAAGTAGAATGGTCATTATCACTATTTATTAGTTTTATTTTTTTAAAGGCTTATTGTCAGCGTATTCAGTAAACAAATTCTCTGATGCTTCGACTTTTTCTACATCTGATTCGGAATCAGATTCTGGTATGGTGATATTAATAATACAAATGATGGTGGTATACAAGTTGATACAAATAGCACTGTCTCGCATAGACTTTTAACATAACAATAACACAATGGTGGGGGGAAGGAGGTGATGAATCTTTATGGATACCTTACAGCTGGTTGTGCCATTAAGTTAGACTCTTATTGACTAAACACCACTTGCGGTGAGCTTGTATCTGGGAAGGGAAGCCTTCATCGAATGTTCCAGAATGATTGGTAAAGCGGACTGGCAATGATGCCAAATATATATGTTGCTGACACCGATATTCCCTTCGAGAAAAAATTAGGGCTACTTTGGTATAACTTTTTGAGTTGGAGACTTTGAAGAAACTGGGTAATTTTGTAACTAATTCCACCAAATTGCACTAACGCATATTGGGTTTGCTCCTTTTTCTAGACTACTCTGACGTCTGCTATCTTGATCTTACGGAAGAATAGTTTAGCAAACTTGAGCGTCTGAAAACGTTAGTATTTGATTCATATTTGACCTCCACAACATATGATCACATATCTGTTTCGTTTTTAGTTCAAGTGGCTTCCTATTTGTCAACGCAGTGATTCCTTGCTCAGTGCGCCGTAATACTCTCATGTTTACTCTTCCTTAGATCATACTGTCTGTTCCTTCGAACGCTCTCTATCTTAAGAAACGTTTTTAATTCTTATTTTACATCAAACGAGGTCATCATTTCCCTAAAGGTTGTCAAAACTCTATGTTCTATGAATATGTTCCTACACTATTGTTCTGAGTCCTACACCGTTCCACACTGTGACTCTTCGTTTGGAGCTCCCTCCCGGTCTCTATTAGGCGTGCACAATCCATTAGCGATTTCAAGAATGAAGTTCAACAATATTATCTATTATTTTAGGTAAGCTGCATTATACTGCCGTCCTTTACCTAATCGTGTGCTCTATCTTCAAGTAATATATTAATTCTATTACTTGTACTTTTTGAAATAGTTCTAGCAGAAAGATCAATTTTAAATAATTTCACGTTTTTCACTTATATCTCAAAACATGATTTTATGATTTTAGATAACGCACGGCACTATAGTCAATCTACCCTACTAGCTAGATTTTTTTTTCTAAAACAGATAAAGAACAGAACTTGTAACAGATGTTACAAGTATACTCTTTTAGACAAAAGTTACGTTCATAGATTAGAATAGAAAAGAGCTTATTCAGCATTTAGTCATTCGACTTGGCTTGTTTTGAAACAGATAATTGTTTTCATAGTTTAAAAGAACAGTTCCACAGGGTTACATTATAAAACGTGTTATTTTTACTGCTCCGATATATTCGCCTCACTCTTAGTTACGTCAGGCACACGTCAATCTTCATAATCAATCTGTGTCGATTTTGCTGTACTAATTCGGATTGGAAGTTCGAAGATCTGTGACAACTGGAAGGTTTTGGATGCGTAGTAGGTAGGTAACGAGTGTTTATTTATAAATTGTTAAACGAGGGCTAGGCAAAATGGCAACGGGAGTAAAACCTCGTGATGAGGATTCGCAACTTACACGCACCGACCTTGAAGTCATCCAAGAAGCAATGAAAAATAAGAAATTTCGAGAGCTGTTGGTCGATTACTGTGAGGAAGTACGTGACCCGGCGAATCAGGCTTTATATCAGAAAGAAATGACCCAGCTCGAGAAAGAGCGTGGCTACGATGTAACTTTTATTAATCCAAAGGGCGGTTATGTTATTAAAACAAGTGTCGCAGGCGACAGAAAAGCGTTTATTAACATTTGTAGTAATGAAAATATCGAAAAACCGTCTTGCAAAGTTCACGAAGTTAATGGCCGAAAAGGAATGAACTGGCAATTGCCGTATTCAATTATTCCTCCCAGAGAAGATTATGATCATAAAAGGGAGCGCTGTATAATTTACGATGTTGTTTTTCATCCAGATACTTTGCGCATGGCAGAGGTTAATAAACAATTTCGCGAGTTGGTAAATAAAACAGCGTATGAGGGTCTACAAAATACGTATAATATTCATTTTGACAGCAACAATTTGCGATTCCCGAAATCCCATTACAAGGGCATGATTATGCCAGCTGTTATCAGGAAGGAGGACCCAAATTATCAACCCCCCTGTGAAGAAGATTCAGAAGAAATATCTGCTGATTTGCTAGAAAAATTGTACCCACAGCGTAACTATACACAAGAGAACAAAACCCAATCTGAAGCAGAATTTAAGCAAAAGCGGAAAGTGAAAAATATGAAGTCAGAATTTCTTCATGCTTCTGATAATGGATATACTATACCTAAATATATAATTAAACAACAAAAAAATGTTGAGTTTCAAGATTATACTTATCATAAAGATTGCAAACAATATGCTGCTATTCCTAGTCATATAGTGGTTGAAGTGAATCTTCCTCTCTTGTCTTCTACAAAAGAATGTGTCCTTGATGTCCAAGAAAAGTCCTTGATGTTGAAATCTGAAAGACCAGCAAAATATAAATTGAATATCACTCTTCCTTACTCAGTAAATGATGAATGTGGGTATGCTAAGTTTGATAAAAGCAGGCGTACATTGATAGTGACTCTACCAGTGATAAAACAAAAAAGTGATGAAATGAACTTACATAAAATTGACAGTGGTGTAGAAAGTGAAGAGAACTCAGGTTCACAGAGTGATGATGATAACAGAGAACATAAAATTATAGAAATGTCCTCAACTGAAACAGAGTTTTCCAAGAACAAGTCTGAAATTAAGGAATCAGTAAACACTCTTTCATCATTTTTCAATGATAACTATGGATACATACTACCTACATTCACACACAATGTTCTGGATGAAGTAGTTGCATTTACTTTTCATGTTAAAAATACTGAGCCAGATTCTATCAAAGTGGAAAGAATTAACAACAAGATTTATATTAAGTTTTCATCTGTCGGCTCTGGTTATGTGCCTGTGCATTATGCTGCCATAATTAAGTTTGATGACTGTATAACATTTGATAATGTAACAGGAGAGGCATGGGACAATAATGTAATTTTACAACTTGAAGTCATTGGGGCTGCACCACAAAAATTTGAAATAGGTTTAAATGAAAACAGTCTAAAAAGTGAAGAATTTGAAATATCTCAAGCTACAAAGAGTTCAAAGCATTCTTCTGAAGACTTAAAAGAAATTGAATCAGAAGCTACCCAACCTATTGTAGAAGTTACTAATTTAGGTACTGAGACCAACATTGTAGTAACCTCTAATCAAAATGATGAGGGTGAAGATGATTTGGATGAAGATGACATTGATTCGCCCACTGATAAAAATAGAGAGATTGTTTGGACTGATCAAGGCAACTGTGATAGTGGTGCAAAGAGCATTCTTCGTAAACCATTGTCCATCATGCGAAGTTTCTCAGAGTCAAGTGCTGATGTGGCATCATCTATGGATTATATCAGCTCTGATTATATACCTGAAGAAAGCAGCTTGAAAAAGACTGTCAGGTTTAATGATGTCATTGCAAAACAGTTTTATAGGTAAGTTAACCTAAACCTGTTTTCATCTTAAACATATAACAATAATGTTATATGAATTTTACATGTCATGTTAAACTGATTACATGCATATTTTATCAAAAATAAAATTATCAATCTTTTGTTCCCTTATCTTCATAACTCACCATATCAAGTCACCTACATTCTTATCTTATTTGCTATTATTTTTCACAAACATGCTGATTAACTTGTCTGTTATTGCATTCTGTTTATAAATTAAACTGCTTAAATTTATATGTCATGCATTGTTTGTATTATTCAAAAATTTATGTAGGTATAGTATAGGTATACTTCCAATACTATACATATGTACTAAACTAAAGCTGCCATAGTCTCTGAAATGTCAGCTTAAACTTGGCAGACCGATTTTGATCCTCACCTAAGCACTATAGATGTGGACTTTCTTATAACACAAGCATTTTAGTTAAACACGAGATTTCACAGGAATATAAATAATGTGTTATCAATATTCTTTTAAAAAATGGTTTCTGTTATGTTTCAGGTATAACTCTTCAATTGAAGGCCAAAAGAAGAAAAATCAGAGAAAGAAAAGTAAGAAAAGAAGTCAAGACAGAAGAAAGAGTGAGAGTGAAGCAGAAGATGAGATAAATACTAATCAGGTATATATAAAATACATATTGAGACATCATGAGATCGACACCAGCAATTTAGACTACGCTAACTTCAATAAACCAACTTTACACCAGGGCGGATTTTAAGGAAACATGTGATAACTTTTTCAGTTATAAGCAGTTTTTTTTCAAATTTTGTACGTTTTCACATCTTTCAATGTTAAAGGGAATTTTGCTTCTTAATTTCTATAATTATTCTTAGTTTCAAGTTTAGCTTGAGTTAGCTTAGTGTTTACATAAAACTCCGATAAAAGAATACGTATGAGATTAAGCTAACATATACTTAGCTTACTTTAGTATGGAATGTACAAAATCATAATAAGAGTAATTCTAAATGGAATTGTGGACAAATTGCATCAATAAAGTTTGTCAAGTAAAAACATGAACATTATTGTTAGCTTATAGATAAACAAAGTTAAATAATAATAACTAAATCCGTTTTTTTGAGAGTTAGCTTAATATGACCGAAATATAATAGGGGTTAAAGTATGAAATTGCCGTTTTATTGCAATAGGTTCTTTGAATTGACATAGAATCTTCATGGTTTGAGGTTTTCGAATGAAACTTTTTTTAAATGGTTTCTATGATGTTCTTTTTTAAAAAAATGTAAAACATTTGAATATCGACTTTCAATTGTTTTTGTTATTCAATTTAGACAAGAAAGATGGATACTGCGAAAATTCGAGTTATTTTTGAATACGAGTTCCGACGCGGAACTAACGCGGCAGAAACAGCCCGCAATATCAATGCTGCGTTTGGAGAGGGGTCTACTAATGAACGCACCGTGCGATTTTGGTTTAAACGCTTTCGTGATGGAAATTTCGACTTAAAGAACGAGCCACGAGGAAGACCGCCCACACAGGTAAATAACGATGAATTAAGAGAGATAGTGGAAGCCGATCCTAGTCAAAGTACCCAGGAATTAGCGGCATGGTTTAACGTTACCTTACCCACAATATTGACTCACTTGCGTCAAATCAATAAAATAAAAAAATACGAAAAATGGGTGCCTCATGATTTGACTGATCTGCAGAAAGAAACGCGTGTTGAAACTTGTGTTGCCTTGTTGAACCGGTACAGAAATGAAGGAATATTGGATCGAATTGTAACATGTGATGAAAAGTGGATTCTTTATGATAACCGGAAAAGAAAAATGCAATGGCTGACCCCAGGTCAAATGCCACAACAGTGTCCTAAAGCAAAACTTACCAATAAAAAGGTAATGGTAACTGTTTGGTGGTCTCAGCATGGTGTTATTCACTATAGTTTTCTCCGATCTGGTCAAGCAATAACGGCAGATGTCTATTGTGCCGAACTCCGAACCATGTTGACAAAACTAGCAGTAAAACAGCCCCGACTCATGAATCGATCTTCACCATTATTGCTCCACGACAACGCGAGACCTCACACAGCACGAGAAACCATTTTGACCCTTCAGGAACTGCAGTTAGAAACCATTCGTCATCCTCCGTATTCACCAGACCTTGCTCCAACGGACTACCATTTTTTTCGTGATTTGGACAATTATCTACGTGACAAGAAGTTTTCTTCCCAGGAGGCAGTACAAAATGCTTTCACACAGTTTGTGCAGTCTAGATCGTCGGAATTCTATCGCAAAGGCATTAATGACCTTCCCATTAGATGGCAGCAATGTATAGATAATAATGGCAACTATTTTGATTAAATAAATTTGTTAAAAATTTAAAAAATAAACAATATAGATTTTCAGTACAAATCGGCAATTTCATACTTTAACCCCTAATAATATGACTACGTAAATCACATTAAAAAGCGCTAAATTACAGATAGCCTAGTTTTTTAGCGTTTTAATTTCTTAATACCGCTGGTTTTATGAGAATTTAAACGTAAATATGGATGGATAAGAAGATATTATTGTCAAATAAGAAGGAATGTTTTTATATATTTTCATTTATTTGATTCTTATAACAAACAATCAATATTATTGTTATAGTAGGAACATCTCAGTAATTTTTAAATCAACAATTATTGACATTATTCTGTAACAATAAGAATAATTTAATTCTTATTTTTTTAAGCAGATGATTGCCATGCTATATCAGTAATTAGGTAAATAATGTTATAAATTAAATTAATTTTAAAAATTAAAATTTAATCGTCATTACTAGAAACATCTTCAGTTTGTTCCTCAAATAATAGATTTTCATAAAATATGTGATATTTTTCAGGTATGATGTTATTATCACAATAGTATTTTAAATCTTTGTATTTTTGTATATTTATTTTTAACAAACTCTTGTATGCTTTGTCAGGAAAAGGTTCTAAACGAGATAATCGAGTATTGCACTTTTTAAAACACTGAATTTTCATTCCTTCTGCATCCCCTAGACTGTATTTATATTCCAACAGGCCATCATTACCAGGGCTAACTAGAATTTCTTTTACTTTATTCCATAAAACCTTTTCCTGTTTTAAGTTTTTAATCCAGTGTTTATTAGTAAAGGTTTGTGCCTTAAAGTCAAAAATCATACCTTGGTTAACTTCAATCACATTGTATGGTTTATCATTTACTTTGGCCCATCTGACCAGCGAGTACCACTCATCCGGTGAATATACTTCTCTGCCCCTAGCCGTTTTCTCTATAAGAGCATGAACAGAATCTCCTTCGTTTTGTGTATGACCCTTTTCTAGAAAACGATGGCAGATCTTAATTTTGAAAATATTAGCGGCCAATAAATACATGTAATATACAATGCGATTTCGGTTTTGTCCACCACAATTGTCTGACCATAAATTGACTTGAGATATTCCCTTAGAAACTAGCTTAGAGAAGAAATCGTATAAACAACTGGCTACTTCGTTAGCGCCCCTTTTAGCAATTTGTTCGTTCCACATATAACAAAAAGCTTCTTTTGTAGCCAGTTCAAATATCGTGAAATTATACACATTTAGCTTACGCCTATAATAATAAACGCTGATATTACCATGAGGTGCGCTCAGGACCTTTTGAAAGTCAAACACAATGCATATTACTTTGTTGTTAGATATAGCTAACATTTTAGTTTCTAATTTTAATTTAATTTATGAAAATATAATTCAGATGAACACAATAGACTTAAGACTGTAATAAAATTACAGTATATTTACTCAAGTGTATAATAATGATCATGAGTCATTATGTAGGCTCCTCATCTTTCTGTTTGATAATATGAAATTGTTGATAATCTTGTAAGTTCCAATAACTTTATAATTAAAAAATTATACTTGCCGTAAAAATATAGTAGAAATAAAGTTACTTTTTTGTTCTCATTGTATTTAGAAACATCAGGATTATCAGGCAAAATATATGATTGGCTGTGTCAGAATAGTAAGAAAAGTCTGACAAAATCATTCATGGATTTTATGTCAAAGTGATTTGGCAAAAGACTGAGTGTTTGATTCTGCAAATAAAACAGAATAACATTTCAACAAGTAGGGTCTTGCAGTGGAAGCAGTGTAGTGGAGACATGGAGATTAATCGAATTTAAAATGTCAGTTAATAATATTAACAAAATGAGATAAGAACAGTTTTGTTTCAAGATAACAAATACGTATGTAAAAAACGACCACGCCTCCTCCCTGAGGGCTCGGAGGCGTGGTCGTTTTTTACATACGTATTTTATATCTTATAGAAATATGGCATTATGAATGCAATAACTTAAATTAAAAATATTGTTATATATATTGTCATAACTACAAAAAAATATTTAGGTCTCCCTTGTTTTTAACGACGGATAGTTTTCGCAACTCGACGCTTTGCGCTTATTTTCCATGGTAGAGAGACTCTAGTCTCGTTACCCCAGTTCGTCCAGAAAACCCATCAGCCTTCTATTGTTATTGCAGGCTTCCATTAATGTTGTTGGGTGACCTAACTGTGTCAACTGTTGGTTGTGCCACCCTTTTGCAGTGCTGAACCACGTGGTTCGGTGTCTCCTCCTCGACCAGGCTAGCCCTGCACAGAAGGTTATGTAGGCGTCTGTTAAAAGTTCCATGCCCCATTAATATCTCGACCACTTGTCTTACTACATATAACTAGACGAGTAACTACTTAGAATGGAGCAAATGGTTCTGCCTATAGCTACCTAGTTTTGTCCATCCTTCGTTATGGCTCTGCAAGTATCATTCGAGGAGCCATTCTATTAATTTTTCAAATGGTAATGGCACGATCGGCATCGGGCCAACTTTGATCGCCTAGACCTTGCTCTGGTCAGGCTGTCGGCTGCATTATTGCCCCTCGATCCTATCAATAGCATTGGTATTCCTTTTTAATGTTATAAAGAATGCTTTTAAGTCCCTATAGGCCGCGTCCGTAGCGTCAGCCCTGTTCAGTGGTACTAACTGCTTCCTTTTTTGTATAGAGGTTTCAGGCTTCTGTCACAGTTTTGTCTGCATGCGCCCCCCAGTATAGTACTTATTTTGACTCTCGAATAGTTCTCCCTTTTAATGGGGTCAGCGTTATTCAACTTGAATTCAAGATTGTAAATATCTTTTCGATACGTAATAACGTGACAGCTCTTTCATGTCATATGTTACCCTTCCTGTTCCACCTCTGCAGAAACCTACACAATTATGCGTTATGCCTGTAGCGTTCCCGTTTTATCTAGTTACCATAAGCCATTATACCTAAACAAGAAGTTTGCCTAGGAAACTTAGGGAGTAGAGATTCCGATGCAGCAGTATGCTTGAAATACCAAAATTTTACATTATTTTTAAATAAGTTCATTTTATTGAAACAATATTTAAATGTTATCAATTTTATTTGTTTTGTTTTAAATGGAATGAGAATGTTTTAACGTGTTTAGGCGACAGATTGGTTCAACGGTAGCGATCCTGCCTTTCGTACCAACGGTCGGGGTTCGAGTCCCTGAAGGGGCAGATGTTTGTGTGATGAATATAAGCATTTGTACCTGAGACAAGGGTATTTATGGACACTTCTGTAAATATTTCTTATTTATGTATGATATATGTATATCTATCCGTTACCCTAGTATCCATAACACAAGCCTTACAGTGCTAACTTGGAGCTAGGCTAATTGATGAGATTGTAAGAAATGTTATTATTATATGGCTTCTGTTTGCTAAGAACATTTGTCACAAATATTTTTCTTTGGTTTTTCAGTCATCAAAATGCAGACTGAAATCGGCATTGAAACAGAGGCGCGATAGCGGTTTAGCCGATACGTCTGACGCTGAAGGTGAATGTAAAAATGAACTAATGTACAACGAACCCTTTGACATTGATACTGTCAGTGATAAGGATGCCAATGGAGATAACAATATGACTGAAAATATTGCATTTAAATCAATGTTGAACATTGTAAACCCAGAAAGTGGCCTAGAACAGCCAGACCCGTCGACATGGATGTCAGATGCTGGAGCATCTAAAACGAGCCACAATAAGAAAAACCCTGATGCTGTCACCTGTGATAACATCAAACATAACACTGATCTCTATAATCCAGATAAGTTAAACAAAGGCAAATACTTAGAAGTTGCATTCAAAAATGATCTCATATTTGATTTGGACATGTGAGGTTGGCTGTCTTTATTAAATTCCTGTGGAATAATATGACTTAGAATGTTTAACTGCACTTAGAAATATATAAACTTTGTGAATTAATTTTCTAGGTATTAGTTTGTTTCAATTATCATGTTTCTTTATTTTATTCAACTTTTTAATTTGATAAGTTTATGGCAATGGTTTGTTGTTTTTTATACCCATTAATTATTTTGTGTAGAAATTACTGTCAATTAAAATGCTGACTCCTTGCACCAAGTCATGTGAGTAACGGCACCAGTGTGTACATTTAGACATATACACAAAAAAATCGGTATTGTAATAACGCTCATTTAGACAATACTTCGCAAATAAAATGCATTTGAATGGTACAAATTAGATTTTAATATTATATTGGTAATGAAGTAGGGTCTTAATGAGAAAATGTTTACTGCTCTAGCCTACTTTTTATATGTTTGTAGTGAACTCACACATTTTGAAATTAAAGAAACGTATTTAGTTGATTTAAAAACCTCATTTGATTTGGGAGTTGGTTAAAAATTACTTATAATGTAGTGTAGAGAAGATGGATTACCAGTGTATTGTGTCTTTGTTTTTGTCCAATAATTGCTTATATTTTAACATATTTTATTTATACAAATTTAAAACTATAAATGATTTAAATTACAAAACGTTTTTTTATACACAGCATAAAGTCTAACTTTATTAAATTTAATGCATGATTGTGTAACTTCTAGCTATCTTCTCGATACGCATTCGATTTTGTATTTTACTTATATTTTATTTACCTGTTTATAAATGTATACCAGTGAAAAAGTTTAAAAGTGCCTTTTCTTCGAGAAAATGGCAATTCCAGTGTGACTTAAAATCAACAGGAACTGTTGTCATAAACACTGCTTTTTGTTTAGCAAGGAAGTGTATGCATTCTTGTTTGAAGAACAATACAAGTTATGTTTAATGTAAAGTTTAAACGTTATTTAATAATGAATGATTGTGATTTGTGAACTTAGTTAAATATAAGATTTCATCAAATTATTTTTTTATTCAAAGGTTCCTTGCTGCTTTGTTAATATATTTATGTTTTTTATTTCTTTTATATAGTTATTGACTTTTCGGACAACCAACAGCTATAATAAAGCAATAATTAACTATTCATATAATATATCTAATTTGTGTCGCTATCATTACCGACGACTAAGCGATCAGCTACCAGGTGGCTCAGCAGTAGATAATAACATTACAAATTACCTACATGCATTTCTTAAACGAGAGACCTACAAACATGGAATGGTCGACAGTATAGCGACATAGTCTGTTTTCTACCGTTTTTGTGGCGCAGCTGTACTCAACGACACTGCGCTTAAATAGCATGGTAATGGAAAAAATATTATTTCAATGACAAAACAGTTGAGTTAACAATATATTTAAGAAACAAGCGTAAAACAATATACTAACATTTAACAGGTCCCCTTTAGGATGAATGATAAACGCTTTAACTTTTTACGTTATCGGTTTAAAAAACAAGAATTTTTTAAACCAATAATTCATAAAAACATGAATTATTGCCATTAAAAAGGTTGAAAGTTAATAAGCAAAGTCAGCGTAAAGCTGAATTAACCACGATTTTAGTGGTTACGCCTTTATCATGATAAATCTGTTTGACTTTCTATACTCTATATATAATTTATTTTTTATTTAGGATGGGTTTGCTCTTGATCCCAATCAAGCCCGGGGGCCATGACAGAATCCACGATGGAACGAGCTAACCCAGAAGGTGCCTATTCTCCCTGGCTTTGAAAATAGACGGGTTACAAGTTCTCGGAAATACAGACGCAGGGAGGGAGTTCCACTCCTTTGCTGTGCGCGTTATGAAGGATGTTGAAAAGCGCTTGGTGCGACAGGTAGGAATATCAACCAAGAAAGGGTGGTAGCCTGCAAAGGTGGTGGTCCGATGGAAAAAAGGAGATGGCGGTATGAGCAGATGCAGCTCTTGAGCACACTCTCCAAAGTATAGTCTGTAGAAGACCGCCAGACAGGCAACTTTGCGGCGATGAGCTAAGGTGTGAAGCTTGCTCTTCACCAATTTGTTGTCCCCGATGAGCCTCTCAGCTCTGCGCTGAATCGTGTCCAGTGCAGCAAGTTGGTATTTTGCTGAGCCATCCCAAAGGTGGCAGCAATATTCCATGCAAGATCGGACTTGAGCTTTATAGAGTGTTAAAAGCTGTCCTGGCGAGAAATATCGCTTGACCTTATTTAGGACGCCCAGCATTCTGGCTGCAATTTGAGCTTTGGATTCGATGTTGGCGCTGAAGTTAAGGTCTGAAGAAAACTCCATGCCAAGCTCGAGGTTGTCGGTCACAGGTACAGATGTACCTCGGAAAGTAGGAGTGAGGTGGAAGGAACTCCTTTTTGCCGTGAAAAGACACGCTTGTTTTCGAGGCGTTGAAATTAACGAGGTTACTATCGCCCCACTGGGAAACGTAGTTTAGCCTCTGGTTTATTCGCTCAACCATGGCCTCTCTCATGAACATCACGTTGTCGCCGCTGGCTATTATATTCAGCATTTAGGCCTGATTTATAATTTCATATTTCCATCCGGAACTATCTATTATCTATCTATACCTGTCAATCGATCCAGATACCCACTTCTAAGATTACTAGATTTCTCTTATATAGCGGAATAGAATTATTTATTTATTTAGAAAACAAATAGCATTAATGACAAAGTTGGATTTCATAAAAGAAGTTTTACATAAATAGTTTTCATTTATAGGTTCATAAATGTTGAGTAACAATTTATGTGCCCTGTCGATAACAGAAAAGAGAACATGATTAATATGTAACTTGCAAAACAACGAACAACGATTTAGATTTCTATTTCAAAAATCCAAATTTTAATTAAATAAATAAATTAATAATTAATTCAATTTTAAGCATCAATTGCCAACAACTTTTTAAATTTATTAAGTTTATATCTAAAGATATCGCTATGACTATATTTGGAATTATATGAATTCATAGCTCTTATCACTAACCTGTTGCCTGCTTAGTTGGTCCTAACCCGAGTAGAGGCAAAAGTGGCTGTAGTCCGGAGACTAACCCGTGTGCATTTCAGTTTAATTTTGATTATTGAGAATTTTATGTAGAAAAACTTGATCCCTTCCAGTCAATAGTGATAAAATCTGCTAAATTTGTACTTCAACCTCCTTAAAAATTTCTTTTGAACTTTTTCTATACAGTTTATATAGGTAGAATATTGAGGGTTCCAGATTGTCGATCCATATTCCAATTGTAATTTTACGAAACTATTGTATAGGAGTACTTAACCAGGTGCTGACAATAGAAGTCCCTACCCTGACGAAAAATAAACCGTGACATTCTTAATGCCCTAGCCTTGATATTGTGTATGTGCGATATCAATAGAAAGATATGCTCTTTATAGCCTATGAAAGGCCTTCTTTATACCATTTTGACTAAAAGCGATAACTCTCCTATTCAGTGGAAATAAGAAGCAGAATCGGCATTTTTAAGTTGTAAAGAAGACAATGCTGTTACCTTAACATGCCGTTCTTAAACTGCCAAGCTCGCCCTGTTAACCGATGCAGGTTAAAAATGTATGAACGCTGTTTTGAATCAGAAAACCAAATAGAGAAGGGAATCACTTGGATTGTATTCTAAAGCACTTACTACCGCTCAGATTAAATACTCAATATTTCCAAATACTACGAGAAGGTCAAGATGTCGCTACGCCATGACCATACGCCATTATGTTACTTGGGTACTTGGTAAAGCACGCATTGTGAAGATAGGGTGGTACCTACCGGTGTGCGGGTATTGTGTTGAGGACACGTTACATTTCGTGAATCTCTGAATCTCTGAACGATATCTCAATTTAAATTCTTCATTGAAGAACATTTCAAAAAGATTTATTCTATTACTTAGGTTTCTGGGTACTAATATATCGGAAACAAACTCTAATACTTCCACATCAGACTCGGATGAAGTATTCGAATTCATAATGCTATTTTCTATTTATACATAAACAAATACTAAACAACATAAAAAAACGAATCACTGTTAACAAAACGTATAACAAGGTACTATTATTAATGAATAACATGAAAGTAAATTAAATGAAGTTGATCTTAGTTTGAACGGAGTTTAAGGAACGGTCGGAATGGTTAATGAGCAGATAAACTACCGTTAAATGTACCTCAGAAAATGGGCATGTGTCGGGACACAGTTATCTCACCTATGTGAGAGGTATCATAAGGCCAACGCACCTGTGGTCGGGTCATCAGGGATGGTGGGGTCGACTTCGAGCTTCTATCAATTCTTAACGACTTCTAGTGTTGGGGGTGGAACCAGAGGGTGCCAAGTTGCCAGATCACTGGGCGATGATAAAAAAAACTGTTATTCTTATGTTAAATATATTGTTGTTATATGTGACGTTGACTTACTTAAAATATAGAAGTATGTTTCTACGTGCCGGTCGTTGAAAAATTAAAGATTTCACGTATAACTTATCTATTTTAAGTAACAATATTCGACTTTTGGTATTTGTACCGGCGTTTTTTGCAACTTCTTAATAGTTATAAGACCGAAAACGAGTTATATAGTACATTATTAGGAGGTTATAAAATTATACTTATAAGTTTTTCTTTTTTATTTAGGTTTTTTTTTGCATTCACAATGCAATATTTCTCTAAGATAAAAAATATGTGTGTAAAAAACAACTACGCCTCCTAGCCCTCAGGTGGGATTCGAACCCACGACCTTTCGCAATCCGGGCGAGTGTTCTGACCGCTGAGCTACCGAGTCGCTGGCAAACGTGTCGAATTTTACAAACGTATTTCTATTTGATAGATAGAGACTCTTTGGAAGCGTAAGTGGTGGATATCTGTTTGGACTCCCATGTGAAGTGTAGACCTTCATTCGTTTCAGAAAATACGCGACTACATGTTTGATGAAAGCGGAAACCGAAGATACTTAACCGATCGGTTAAGTGGGCTCTGAGTTTGGGTTGGGAATCCCTGGTCTGAGGTTTATAGGCGGGGATGGAAGAAGTTTAGGATTGACGAGCGTTTCACTGTATTGGTTCTGGTGAATGCTACCGCTACTCCAAGACCGAGGCAAACATAGACACGACGCATAACAACTGGTTTTTAGTGGGTAGGCCTGTTGGATCAAGTGGCGAGAGAGTCTGCCTAATGCATTTTTCATTGGTTAAAAAAAGATACCTTTCTACTTAATCAGTTATTTTTCTAGTTTCTGGAACTTTCCCTTTATTTAATAGTGTGTCTTATAATCACGCTGTTTTTTTTGTAATAACTTTGTGTCACATTTGTTTAACAAATAGCTACCTCATAAAAGTTCAAGCTTTAAATAAACTGTCAAAACGCTATTATGAGCAATATTGCGCGCACTTGCTTTATAGACAACATTAATCTAAATACATATACAAAGGCTTTGTCTTAAGTGACGGAATTACTGACTCACTGACATAGGTATTGCGAACAGCCTAATCCTCTGATTTGAAAGATGTTTTTATAAAAGGGTGAAAGTGTTCGCTAAGAAAGTATTTTAGAAAAAGCTAGACTTGGCGGGGGCACTACCGTGCCCCCCGATTCACTAGGGAACAAAAAGGGAGTGAAAGTTGTTGTATAGAAACTCCGCCTTAAGTAAGATTCAGTTATCTGTATACATGTAGTAGTAGTAGTAGTATGTAGTAGTATTATGTATACATGTATATGTATACATATAGGTGCACAAGGAATATTCTTTCTACGAGAACTAAAACATAACTATTAATACCGGTGAAATCACACAAATGACTTAATTGGATGTATGAAGCCGAGTAGTATTTGATTGTATTTAATTGTCTAAAATTCAATACTTGGTATAAATCTTACGTCAGCTCCAGCCAAATTGATAAAAACACGGGAAACTGTTTATCTCTTATTTAATTTAGCTAATTACGGGTTCGTATATTTTTGTCGCCAGAAAAACCGTAATCCGTGAATTACAGGGTATCTTGAAAGTCTTTGCTGGTAGATATTTTTAACATAGCAAATGAATTAAATATCATATTAAGTTAATTATACTCATACTCAAATATTTATTTATGTTATATTGTTGTTATATGTATGTTATTAAACAAATATTTCGCTGGCTTATCGTAAAACACAATTATTTGCATACAATAACATTGTAAAACTGCTAATAATCGTTCTTGAATATACATCGACACACAAATTTATCACGTTTTAGTAAAAAAATACACATAAAGAAGGAAAATATGTGGAAGCCCTAGTCCTCGGAAATATGTGATTACTACATTCCAATTTGACTTGGCAAGATCTAGAATTGCTAATTTGATTAAGCGATTAAATTAAATATGAGGGGTATTTATGGGTCTCACGACGGGGTTATGTAGAAAAAGTACACTCATGATAAAAATGGTGTACGCTCTAAAAGCACAGAAGAGGATTATCGACGGATACTAGGAAGCAAGTGACAATCAAAACCCTTTTACAAATACTCAAGAACTTGCAAATTAGTTAAGGCTATAATTTAATGCGCCGATGACGATTACGTTCCGCCGATGTTCATTATAGAATTACTGCTTGCGTAAAGCACTTGTCATAACTTAAAAGACTATTCCAAACTATCTTTTTTGTTTTGCTGTTAAAAGAACATTTGTATCTTCTGTTGATGGGCCGTTATCCCTTGGTTTGTTAATAATATAGGCCAGATAAACATGTGACATCACAGGTCGTTGAAATATTGTTGGAGCCCAGTATAGCTATATGATTCCAATTGAGCTACCGACACCTTGAAGCCCGTTAAATTCTTTCAAGAATTTCTTAAGCTTACAGCAGCGCCATATCTATACATTTATCTAGGTACTAATACCTGAAACAACTATATTCTATACTATACCCCATTGGAAAAATACTCGTCCGGATAGCGAGGGGATGTGGGACTGAGTCAGTGTCATCTATTTTACTGTACAAAAGTCTACAATACAAGAAAGTAAAGGACAACTGTAATATTTTATTTGGTCTTAAGGGATCATCTACTGAAGAATTTCCAAAGAGTAATAGTAATATTAAGCTCAGATAAATATAAAAAAATACCTTTGTTTGTTATTATTAGTTTGCTATCGTATTTATCAACAAAAATTGACATTACAACATGTTATATAATTTTTTTTGTGATCAATCAAATCATGTATTTTATATAAAGAAATATATATCCATATATATACACGTATATATATACGTATAAAATAACATCATAACGTTGGAGCTAAACCTAGTTAGTTTAATAGTTTGTTTATTTTTTATTCAGTCCTTCCTTATTTCTGCTGTGATGTTTCAATTATACTTCTCTCTATTTTATTCATGCCTGATAGTTAGTTCCAGTTCTGGATTTACACATTTGCTGCCCTAAAGCTATAAAAATTTTGCCGCCCCTATTAATCTCTAAAATTAGATGCACTGTTCACATGTCATGCCCTTAGTGTATGTATGGCGACCATTAGACCATAAATGCCTGCCAAGCGTGGAGTTTATGTCAAAATTTTAGGGAGCTTTCGTCAAGGAGCTAATTATGCCGCCCCATAATTTTGCCGCCCTAAGCTTCAGCTTCTATGGTAAATCCGGCACTGGTTAGTTTCATTTAATGCTTTGCGGAGCTCTGAGCTGCAGGAAAGTTCTCTATAATAATCATGTAACTTTTCTTATATTGCATGGGTTTGGTCTTGATCCCAATCAAAGTCGGGGGGCCAAGGCAGGACCTACGATGGAGTTAGCTTACCCAGAAGGTGTTTATTCGCCCTGGCTCTGAAAGTTTATATGTACCAGGAAATACAGACTCAAAAAGAAAGTTCCACTCCGTTGCAGTGCGCATTATAAAAGATGTTAAGTAGCGCTTGGTGCGACAATTAGGAATGGTAACCAAGAAAGGGTGATAGCCCGTAGTGCGTCTGGATGCCTGAAGGAAGAAAGGTGATGGCGGTATGAGCTCATGAAACTCCTGAGCACTCTCACCAAAGGATAATCTGTAAAAGATCGACAGACAGGCAACTTTGCGGCGGTAAGCTAAGGTCTTAGCTCTGCGCTTAATCATGTCCAGCACAGCAAGTTGGTATCTTGCTGAGCCGTCCCAAGTTGTGTTTTATAGAGAGTTAAAAAGCTGTCCCGACGTGAAATATCGCTTGCCCTTTTTTAGGACGCCAAGCGTTTTGGCTGCAAATTGAGCTTTGGACTCGATGGTGGTGCCGAAGTTGACGTCTGAAATTAACTCCTTGCTAAGAAGCCCGAGGCTGTCTGTAACGGGTATAGAACTGAACTGACTCAGAAGAACAACCATCGATGACTACACTGATCGACCGTTCAGTAAGGAAATTAGTTATCCAATTACAAAATTTAGCGGGGATACTATACGCAGGAAGCTTGCGCAGTAGACTTGCGTCCCAGACCCTGTCAAAAGCCTTCGACATGTCAAGTGACACGGCTAGTGCTTTACCGTGCATTTTGAGGGCATCGCCTCAGCAGTACGTCACATAAACGAGAAATTCCCCAGTTGAACGTCCTCGGCGAAAGTCATATAGACGGTCACGGAGGAGATACTTAGAACGCCTCCCTGCATGCAGCGGGCTATCTGTCACACATATGATAAACAGGTGCTTGTTTTGTGTCTTGTTGTTAAGATTTTTGTATTTTGCAATTTTGTTAAATAATTATTTATTAATAAATAAATATATGAAAGTTCAATTAATATGCAATGACACCGCCCGACAGAATTGCAAAAAAATCTAACATTCACATCAACCAGCCTAGCCCAAAGTAAGCACTACATGGCTTGTCTTTGTAACGGACAGACGTACATTTGTTATACATAGATATTCATTGAATAACATGTAAAACATGTAAATGTACATAAATACCAATGACTCGTATTCGTCACACAAACCTCTGACCCTTCCGGAGCTTGAACGCGGGATCGTAGGTGCGAAAGTCATTATCGCTGCTGCTGCACCAAAGTGTCGTCAAAAAACAATACCTTCACTTTTTTTTTTCATATGCGCATTTGCAATACAGTAAACCAACTCTTAGACTTACAAACATCAATTTCATTTATCTCAGTCGTAAGACATACCTACGTTTTGTCAAAGTTTCGTATATTGAAGTACATTGAAATGTTAGAAAATGAAGTATTTTTTATATTAAATACAAATTATAAAATATAGTTATATTATTTTCTTATATTTATTTTAGAAGTTGAGCGAATTCCAGTTTTTTATTTTTACTATCTTTTCTGTTGTCCTATAATTGTTAGAGTGTAAACGAGGGGTACGTTGGAATGATGAGATCACATTAATTGTATCGTTCGCTGTTCCTCTCCTTAAAAACAATTTCCTTACTTTGTTTTCTGCTGAGTACGACAAATTAGTTCGGCGTTTATCTTGGAAAAAATGTTAAGGAAAAATTAAAACATAAGCACAATAAAGTTAATTAATGTTTTAAATAATTTTATTGTTCAGAAGCCTTTTCCTTTTTTTCTTAAACTATGTATTTGCTTATAAATCATAATAAACTCCTCTGTAACTTTATATTCAATTATGAGGTAAACCGTACTATTTTATATTTATCACAAAGACAAGAAAACTTTTCTGCTGTACGATGCTTATTAAGACTGTTTTAAGATTAGCAGATAAACCCATTACGCAATTATGTAGGTAATGAATTGGATTAAGATTGTACCTTCTAAAACAAAAGTAACGAAATGGGATGTTATTCCTATCTTACCTATATATTTTAAAACTCTTTGAGGCAATATAAAGAGTTTATGCGTTGAGAATTAATAATAATAAAAATAAAAAAGAGTCATCCCTTCTACGATTCTAAACCATAAACTGCATTGTGTTTTTTTATTTAATAGCATAAATTATGGTGACCACGTAGCGCGGACCATGGCAAAATCAGTTGATTTATAATGCTCACCTCATGAAAAAATTGTGTTGTATTATTGTCATTTGAGGAGTGACAGAACAAAACATGATAATTCCATTTTTTGTAAAAAAAAAGTTAGTATTGACATTCGACAGAATACCTTAAATTACGTCGCCCGTTAAGCTGGTGTGGTTCAAATCATGCTTATTCTTGCAGTAAATCGCCTCTAAAGTTGAAAGTTTGATGCAAATCATGATATTTTCATGCTTAAAAATATTAATAAACGAAATCGGAACAAAACATGATACATTTCATACATTTCTGGTACGCACATTGAAAGTTGGCACAAAATAGGTTATTTCCTATGTTTCGTGTCATACAGATTTTTGAACGCTTTATTAGCTTAAATTTTAGAGAGGCGAAGCCGTAAAATAGTTTATTATTTAGAGCCGAAGCCGTAAAATAGTTTATTATTTTGTCTATGGTTGGGCTGTTTGTTTGACATATGTCACATGACTTGATTCAAGTCAATGTCAAAATATTAGATCGGTCGCAGTTGGTCGTTAATTCGTGTAAAAAATTGTAATAATTATAACTAAATTGAGTACTTTAAAGTTTTTTCAAGTGATTTAAAAGCATGTTTGAGCAGTCAAATACTGTTGGTGCACTCAATGCTGGAGCGAAGAAAAAGAAACGTCGAGAAAGGAAAGCTTTATCCGAAAGAAACAATAAGTAAGTTCGTTCAATTATGTTCGTGTAGTATGTAGAATGTTCAATCTGTTACAAGATTATAATATGTGCATAATTTTGTTTTAGATACGTAGACAATGACCCGCTGGGCTTAAGAATTCAATGTACGTGTAATCATGGAACAAGGAGCAGTTTTAAATGTAAACAAATATCGCAACGGGATGTCGTTCAAAACCGAAAAAAATTTTATGCAACATCCGGAAAAGTTCACCAAGACGTGTATTTGTGTCGCCTTATTAGTGCATTTGAACCCCAGCGTAGAGGCAAAGGTACACCACGTCCTTCTGGTAAAACGAAACTTCGAAAATTAAGTACTTCATTCTTCCTATATGGGAAAAAGAAAGTAATGAAAAGGGTATGCAAATCATTTTTCATGGCAGTATTTTCTATCAAAAGGCAGAGGTTATCAACTATTATCAAATGTGTGATGAATGGCAAAGTTCCAAAGGAAGAAAGAGGAGGTGACAGGCGTTCAGCTAAATCTCAAGAGAAAAAAGAACATTTACGCAATTTTCTCCGAAACCTTCCTTGCAGTGAAAGCCATTATAATAGAGCAAAAAGCAAGAGAGTGTATTTGGATGCCGGTTTGAATATTAAAAAATTGAGAATGCTTTACAATAATAGTGTCCCAAATGAACTGAAAGTTAAGAGAACAATGTTTTACGAAGTGTTCACATTTGAATTTAATATTGGATTTCGGTCACCTGCATCAGATGCCTGCAGTTCTTGTATACTATTGAGTAATAGTATTAAAAATGAACAAGATTCATCAAAAAAACAAGAACTAATGACAAAACTTCGCATACATAAATTGCGAGCTAACTTTTTCTTTAAACTTTTGAAAGAAAAGGTTGATAATAGTATCACTATATGTTTTGATCTCCAGCAGGTGTTTCCTCTACCGAGGACACCAATTCAGGAGGCTTTTTATTCCCGTCAAATTAGCCTGTATAATTTATGTGTGATGGATCTGTCAGAACAAAATAAGTCTTGTCTGTATAATTGGGATGAAACAGAATCTGGCAAGGGTGCTGTTTCAATTGGATCTGCGCTATACTGCTTCTTGAATACTCAAACAATACCGGCTAATGTGCAGTTAGTAAGACTTTTTTGTGATGGCTGCGGGGGCCAAAATAAAAACAGCCATGTGTTGCATATGCTGCTATTTTGGCTTCAAAATAAGTCCCCTACACATGTTAGGGAAATACAACTTTTTTTTCCAGTGCGAGGGCATAGTTTTCTGCCAGCAGACCGTTTATTTGGTAGAATTGAGAAAGATGTGAAAAAACTACCAGTGATTACTACGAGGCAAGAATATTTTGAAATATTTTCTAAACATGGCAGAGTGTGCGAGCTTGGTAAAGAATGGTGTTTGTATGATGTAAAAGGTTTAGAAAATCACTATAAAAAACTTGTGGGCATACAAGGAATGAAAAAAATTATATTCAAGAAGTGCAAATCTTCTCAGGGCAGACAATTGAACTGCGTAGTAAAAGCTTCACCAAACTATAGATTTGAGTCAGGAGAACAGTTTATATCACTACTGAAAAGGGGCAAACGTCACCCCAGAAATATGGAACAAATTCAGGAAGAACGCGGACTGAGTCTTGCAAAGAAAAATGATGTGACCAGTCTATTAATAAAACAGTTTGGTGCTGATTGGGAGAACCTTTCAGCATTAGAATGGTACAAGCAAATATTAAGCTGTTCTAGAAATATTACAGAACAAAATGAGCAAATTGATGATGATGAAGTGTGTATTTGTACTGAGATGGATATAGAAGACATAAGAATTTAATTTTTATTAATTATTTTTGTGTTTTTGTCCCATATTTTAATTAATCAATAAATAATAAATCCATAACATAAAATGTTATTTCCTAACATTACTTTTTCAAAACATGATATTTCCAAATAGTTTGGTACAAATCATGATATTTTCTTCTGGTCTGATCAGAACATGATATTTCCATTTTTTACATAAGAATAAATACACAATTTGAAATAAATAAAAATAAAAAAAAAACATGCTTAATAAGTTTTTACAGTTAATTATTCATTAGAACCCATATTTTCTTTAATTGTACAAAGGCAAAGTAGTTGCCGGTTTTTGACCTTTTGTGAAAAATTAGACATCTTGGAATTATCATGTTTTGTTCTGTCACTCCTCATTTATAGGCAGTAATAATCTTCCACATCACCTGAAAAAAACAACTTACGTGACGTAAAAATAAATAAACAACGGGTTGCACTCAGGGAGTGCCGGCAGAAGTGAAAAAATTGAAAATTAACCTTGTGCATTTTTGATATTTTGGAATGGTAAGGAATAATTTCGTCCGAATTGCTTTAATTATCAGTATAATAATCATTTATGTGGTACTATACAATATTCAGTTATTGCGCTATCGTACACAAACATGACAACAAACACACACGCACACTCGCGCAAGCGCCCTACGCCGCTTAAATGAAACAGCAGGAGCAGGCATACATTTTCGCCGCACGGTAGAAAGAGAGGGAGATATTACTTCCTCTCCTACGCCGCGTCGGGCGGTCTATTTTCCCTCCGTCTTACGAATTTTCGATCAGGTCACGTGTCCTGATGCAAGTTTAACATTTTTTACCCATCTCAAAAAGTGCACAACGCCGCTAAATAAGTTTTCACTTCAAAAATTGTTTCATTCTTTTGTCTAATAAAAGTTTTTATTGTTAACATTTAAAGCAATAATAACTACTTGGACAGGCAATTGTATTCGTGTAGCGATTTTAACATTTTCTCTACTCGACTATTTGTCTCGACTCTATTTTAACTTCTAACATTGTTTAGTGGGTGCCTATATGTTGTGCCGGATTTACAATTCTATGCAAAGTAAGTATTGGTTGTCAAACAAATCATTTGTAGTACGGTTCCACTGTGTTTAATTTTTTTTTAACTTTCTTTGTCACAAGAATTCTTTAGATATTATCTTTTACATCATGTCTCTTATTCTTTTTTAAACCACTTCAGTTTCAATTAATGATGTAATACACTCAATAATTTGTGAGTCGAATTTGATTAATTAGGAGTAATTACGGATAGAAATGGTAAGAAGCCCCGCAGCCCAAGCTGTTTACTTTGGAACTGGCTCTGAACTGTTTTGCAAATAAGTTACTAAATAGTTGTATTTTTGAACAGCTACTTTTATTACTAATAATCAATTTGAAGGGGGTTTGCTATATATTTCGGAACTTATACTTTTTACTTTATCTTACCATTAATTATTTTCATGATATCTATATTTAACACCAACGAAAACCTTTATCGACAATACTAAGCTAAACGGCATGTACTATAATAAAATTCCTAAATTAAATTTTCCTTTAGTCTCTATTTTGCAGAAATATACAGAAATATGTAAGGTGAATGTACAGAAAATTCACTTATCACGGCGTTTAATAAACTGCGCACATAACGTAAACTTATTTATTTTGTGCTCGTGAAAATAGAATGATTATGAAGTAAAGTCGCGATTGCAAGTAGTGTAGAAGATTCTATTATATTATGGTGCAGAAGTGAGCTCATTGCCTTCATGTTAACACAACTATATTTAGTTTATAGACTATTTGTTGGTGTTTTTATTTAGTTAAAACAATTATCATTTTTATTACGGCGCGGCTGTATATGATTTTACTTCATGTGGACTATTCATAAAACAAAATTGAAAATAGAAACTGAAACCGACTTCAAAAACCAACTTAAGGAGCTACACTTAAAAGTTGAACATTATTTATATATTGGACCGACGATCTGGTTAAGGACGCGGGAAAACGCTGGATGCGGGCAGCACAGGACCGATCGTTGTGGAGATCCTTGGGGGTGGCCTATGTCCAGCAGTGGGCGTCGTACGGCTGATAGGATGATGATGATGATGATATATTGCCAGTAATTCTTTTTGAGTAGTTCCTATATTCTACAAATAATTTTAAATTTATTAGATGAAATAAAATTATAATTAGGCTTAAATTATTTTAATAGAAAAATACAGGAAAAAATCGATTCGGCTCACAACTGAATTCTCAGGTGGGAATCGAACCCGCGACCTTTGGAAGTTCGGTCCAAACCTTGAAGCACCCGTCAAAATTTTCTAGTACCTTTCTAATTTTACGCTGTAAAACATTTTTACTAATGTTTGGACAATCGATTAAGATGAATCAGCAATTTAGTCTTATAATTTATATATATCGCATTTTTTCAATGCTATCATATAAGATATTAAAATACAAGAGAAAATATATTAGGCTCACAAGTGAATGCTCAGTCGGAACGTTTGGAAGTAAAATGAAATCTATCCTATGTCCTAAGTCGGAACAAATCTAGCAATATGAAAAAAAATCATCAAAATTGGCTGAATAGTTTCCGAGTTCATCGTGGTCAAATATTGTGACATGGATTTATATATATATAGTTATTACTCAATCGATCAATTTCGATGTTCGCTTATCATTTAAAATTTAAAAATCGCTCAAAGAATTTAAAGTTTAAATCAATATTTTTGCACTTTACTACTTACTAGCGACCCGCCCCGGCTTCGCACGGATGCAATGCTCTACTATATTATGCATGTATTATACATATAAACCTTTCTCTTGAATTAATCTATCTATTAAAAACAAACCGCACCAAAATCCGTTGCGTAGTTTTAAAGATTTAAGCATACATAGGGATATAGGGACAGAGAAAGCGACTTTGTTTTATACTATGTAGTGATTGAGCAGATTTTCGTTAACGCCAGCTGTAAGCAAGTTGAACCTGGTTTAAAACTGATATTATTACTATTATTTTCTAAAAAGAGACAGAGACTAAATTTTTTCTTATTCTAGAAATTCTAGGGTATCTGGATATTTATAGGAATAACGTTTTGTTTATATTAGTATATACAAATCCCCACGTTGACATTTTTAAAAGTATCTAAGCACGACTCTGCTGTCCATTAAAACATGCGATTTAATTGGTACAGGACATTTGCTTTAGCGTTTTACAGCTGTTTTTAGGGATTGTTTTGTTATTTAACCAAAACACTTCTTTCTTTTATATAAGATAAACTTTCCATTAGGTTAATTTAAAAGTCCAAAGAGCACTGATAGTCGTAGAACTTCAGAAACAATATAAAACAACAAATGAAATCACCAAGAAGTTCCTATTATTTTTATTGCTTTCACTTCTCGAAGTGAAATAGGACAATGAAATTACCGAGGCCAGCAATTGAGGTGAAGTGTTTTTGTTTTTTAAGGATTGGAAAAACTTGCGTAGGTGAATATTCGGGTAACATACATAGAAAGTTTTTTACCCACAAAAACTATTATTTATAACTAGCCGATGCCCGCAACTTAGTCTGCATCAAATTAATTTTTGTTATGCACCCCTGTGTGATAAATCGATAAATTCAGCCAGCTTAGTTTATTAATGAGATTTATTCTAATTCCCCATAAATTTAAAAATAAATAATCAGTGAATATTATAAAGTGATTGCCGTAAAACTTTGAAGAGTCCCGATACGAACAAAGGAGTATTCGCCTGCACCAAGGAATAATCTAAGCTTTGATGATGTTCCTTTGCAAAGCATTTACTTTGAGTAACGATTTTTAAAAAGTGTTATTTAAATACCAAGTTTGAGCTTGATTTTGTGTATAGAAAGACCGTTTACAGACATTATTATTTTTAAAATCATTTGTATATGTTTTGCTATAAGAAATACCTAATAGTAGAGGATCTGAATGAGAAACCACCTTCAACGGGCCGTTAAATGAATGAAAAGTATTTTTATAGTTTATATGTAAGTCTATTAAACAAACAACTGCAATTCTCAAAAAAAAGTTTATTTTCAAAATTTCATTAATTATATACTGGACTGAAATTTTTCAGTCAACCTATTTGCGATATATTTATCAACATAAAATTATCATCAACATTAAATGTGATATAAAATTTAACTAAAAGAACAAGTTACCAAATCATAGAACAAGTCCAATATATCCTTAACTTATGTTTTTTCCTAGTTATCGATGGTGATATAGTGTTTAAAGTCAGAATATACGAATTTTCCACATGTAAGAGATATTAGGTATTATAATATTATTATTAACATATTCTAGGCTTTGACCACAATTGAACAGTCATAGTAATAAGTCTCCAGGGTCTATCATTAGGTTCTATAAATAAAAAGAATTGAGGCATTTTTATGACTAGTTATATACTATAAATAAAAAAATGCAAACAAAACATTTTTAAAATGATTTGCTTAACTATTTAAAGGTATTTATGACTTTGTAGATTCAATAGTTAATTTAATATTTTGCACTTAACTTTCGATTCGTCCCTTCTAGTGACAGGCACAGCTTTGTTAACTTATGCTTTTAACAGGTCGGCGGCGAATTCTAAATTACCTTTAAACTTATTTATTTAGTACACCAACAGTCCATTAAAACAGCTCATTAATAAATAATAACAACCGGCTTACTTTATTTATTTTATTGCATTGTCCTGTGGTATGTTTACATTGTTACAAAGATGGTAGTTACATTTTCTTGTACATGTGACACCCTGTAAGGGTGTTTGCAATTTCCAGACCTCAATACTATAACATAATAATATAAAATTATAATAAAATTGTTAAAATTTAGCTTATAAATTAAATATGCATTATTTTATTGCACAATTTACAGTATGTTATATCATAAAGTAGATAATGAGTATATTTATTTTATATTTTTTATATTAATGAATTATTTAATTATATATTTATAATTTATTCAATTAAATTTATGATGGAAATATTTTGTTAAATAATAATAGCTTTTAATAATAAGAAAGGATTTTAAATGCCTTTGAATCTTTTTAACATTTTATATTATTTGGGATGTGATTATAAATTTTAATTAGCATTGAGTGCGGAGCGGATGAATATATGTTTAATTTTGGGAAGGGTAATTCCTTTTAATTTATATTAATAGTCATTACAATTCGAAATGCTTTTAGATAAATTTGCAAGCCAAAAATATATGTATAAGCAAGTTGTTGTCGGGACTTTTAATTGACTAAAATAAGGCTTACACGATTCAGTTTGGTCAATATTAGCAACAATCCTAACATATTTCTTTTGGAGGATAAAGATTTCTTGTATATTTTGATACGGAGTCAGTTGACACTGCAATATCACGCTCTTATATTTAAATTAAAATCACCCGTAACTGTAAAGCTATTAAGCAAATAAAGTGTAAACGCACGAAGAAAACATAAGTGTAGTGTTTCTAATTAATAATATAGTGCCTACAAGTGGTTTTAAAGCATAAAACATCTAAATAATCAAACCTTCTATGAACTTCTTCATGACAACAAGAGCCGTGTTTTGTGTCTTTAATCACACGCTAGAAACGCGCAAGCGACGCAGACTGCACGGCGCTTAAGCTGTTTTGGTCGCGAGGTTTACGGCTCATAGTAAGGTAAAAATTATTTACTGCTTTTGTATTCCAAATCTACCCTACCGTCTTATACGCAAACCATGGCAAAAAACTGTGCTGCATGCAATGAGAAAATTAAGACATTGGACTATATGGAATGTATTGAATGCAATAAAACATATGATCTGCTATGTATCAATATGACTCGAGATGTATTTAACACCCTAAGCGAGGAATCTAAAATCGGATGGTCTTGCCCTTCTTGTATTTGCTCGCGACCGAAAAATGATAATTCTTCTACTCCGGTGCGCTATCAGAGTCCCTTAAACAATACTTTTGTGAAAACAGACTTAAGTAATATTAATACAAAAAGGGGTAGTGACTCGCAAGCTAAAAAATTTAAAAGCACTGAAGTTCCACTATTATCACCTCAACTTGATATTACCAAACAGTTTCTTGACCTTAGACGTTATATTGACTCAAAATTGGACACGATTAAGAAGGAAATTTTGGAAGAAATGGTTAACAGAATGAGTACTTATGAGGAATCCATTCACCAGATTAATCGTCAGTATGAATCATTATCAACTGATTTTTCTAGTTTGCAATCGAGGCTCACTAACATGGAGAGCGAAAATGTATTACTTAAATCAAAGTTATCCGAATTTGAGGCGGTACAACAAAACCTTAATAATGTAGAACAGCGCGCCCGTTTAAACAATTTAGAAATCTTTGGCATACCGGAAAGGAAGACCGAGTCTCTTGAAGCTATCGTATGTAAAATCGCTGCAGTACTCGGCGTGACGGTAACTAAGGATGACATTGACTACACCGCCCGACTTCCCTCTCGTAATAGAGTCACAGGCTTACCGAGGACTACGATTGTCAGATTAAAATCTACCCGGACCAAGGACATGCTGTTAAGTGCAGCGCGGAAAAAACGCAATCTATCTTCGTCCGATATTGAGATTCCAGGCGAAAGTAAACCCATCTACTTAAATGAACATCTCACTGCCAAAAATAAATCTTTGCTAAAGGCAACAAGAATGAAATGTAAAGAACTGGGGTTTCAACATGTTTGGACACGAAATGCAAAAATATACATACGACAACACAGCAAGGCTCCAGCTATTCGTATCTTCAGTGCGGTACAATTGGAAGATTTAAAGAAAAAGTAGACTATATTTAATACTTAATTTTATTTTTGCTCCAATACATAAATTTAGGCTTAATTTTTTTTTGTTCAATATTCACAAACATACACTACACAACTCACTTTACAAACAATATTAATGCATATCTGTTCTGTTGTGTTGGCGTCGAAAAGTTTGTTTTAATATACCATATCTCTACCGTCATTTGCCGCGATTGCTACGGGTGTCATCTACAATATTATTAAATACAATATTGTAATTAAAACGTCTTTTAAAGTGTATTTTCAAAATTCCCGAAGCATTCGCGGTAAACTGACGGATTTTAATCAAGGGCTTCTTCTACATGACTACCATATAGTAGCGATTTGTGAAACTTGGCTCCTGGATAGTATCTTGGACTCCGAGGTGGGGGACAGCCGATACGACGTTCACAGGCATGATCGGTCGGCGAGCAGAGGTGGGGGTGGAGGCGTTATGTTGTTGACCCGCCATGAGCTCGGCGCGCGCCGCCTCGCCTCGCCGAGTACCGCTCCCTACGAGCTAGTTCACGTCATAGTACAGGCTCGAGCTATGAGAGCCGCTCGTGACCTCCATGTCCTGTGCGTATACTAACCTGGCTCTGGCGCAGTTCACGACACACAGGTAGCCCATTTAACTGTCTATCTCAGCGAACTAGTCGGTGAGAACCCAAGTGTTGACTATCTTCTACTAGGAGACTTTAATTTTCCGAATGTTGTTTGGATGAGCGATCCTGATGGCTCATCGCGCTTGCCGTGTGGTATAACTAACGAGTACCAGCATACTTTCTTGAATACGTTGTCTGACCTCAGCCTGGGTCAGTATAATACAGTGATAAACGGAAATAACCGATACCAAGACCTTGCGTTTAGCACTCTGGAATTGAGTGCGACCCGTTGCACCCTTCCCATTACTCGCGAGGATATGCCTCACCATCCAGCGATAGATATAGAAATATGTAATCTACGACTAAGAAAGACCCTGAAAGGTGCGAAAAACAAAGTTTATAATTTCAAGAAAGCAAACTATGATGAAATTAAGTCGCATTTGAATGCTATTGATTGGAACGCTAAACTTATTAGCAGTAATATCGACGACATGTTATCTAACTTTTATAATGAACTTCATAACATAATAAATAAAGTAGTCCCCAGCTTTCTAAGCAGTAATAATAAATATCCAATATGGTTTTCGAAGCCTCTTATTAATATCATCAAAGAGAAATCTAAATACCACAGTTTATGGAAACGTTTTGGAAATAAACTAGATTATGATAATTTTGAACTGCTTAGAAAACGTCAAAAAAAGGTACAAAAGGAATGCTTGTCTCGATATATTAATAAATGTGAAGACTCAATTTCTACCAATCCTAAGCATTTTTGGTCTTATACTAATTCACTACGCAAGGACCGTGGAATCCCCACACGAATATGCTTCCGGAACCGGGAAGCCAGCAGTGGTCCCGACATTTGTGAAGCATTCTTGGAGTACTTCGTATCTGTCTACACAAAGTCACACACTTCACATTGTCCAGCAAGCGACATACCATCGTCGCCTAACTTAATTAACACAATAAATTCTATAGAAATTTCACAAACTCTTGTTCAAAAATATCTAGAAAAATTAGACATAAATAAAGGAGCTGGAAGTGACGGGATTCCCTCCATTTTTGTAAAATTATGCGCGAAAGAGGTTGCACTTCCTTTGTCTATTATTTACCATCAATCTTTAAGGGTAGGTGCCTTCCCTAAAAAATGGAAGGAAGCATATATAATTCCAGTGTACAAAAGCGGCTCAAGACAGAACGTAGAAAATTACAGACCTGTTTCAATATTGTCCGTTTTTGGAAAAGTTTTCGAATTAATCGTTCACGACCAAATGTACCCCATCGTCGCTACATACATTCCTAGCTCACAACATGGATTTATGCGGAGAAGGTCAACCGTAACGAATCTCTCAGTTTTCACTGATTACACTCGAGAGCAATGAATCCGGGTCACCCTTTTTAAGGCAGAGGTGATATTTTTACCACCAACATATTTTATTTTTCTTCCTGCAAGAACCATGGTAGGATTTCTACTTTTTTTGCACATGCAACAGGAAAGACCTATCTTGTCAATTATTAAAAAAAAACTGACGTTATATGTCAATATTTTTCTTGGCGGCACTGGCTGTCACAAAAATTGCGCCAATTTCAAGTAAAATTTTCATCTCCGTGAATTTTTGTATTTTTATATTGGAAAAGAAGTAAGTATTTGTTTTTATTTACGTATTTGTGTTTATTATTGCAAATTATTGCAATGTTTTAGAAATCACTATCGTATTTTTATTAGTAAGGATAATTTATTTGGTGGGAAAATTATTCCCACCGCCCGTGACGTGTAATCTATGTTAGTTGAATTAGTACTTACTTGTTTTAGATATTTATGAAAAATGCAGCGCAATTTGAATGACGGTGACATAGAGAAGGCATTGGAGGATATTTTCGGTATACCGGATGATGGTTCAGAAGACGGGTTCGAGTCTGATGAGGCAGATGAATTCAATATCAACACCATACAAAGAATATTGGAATCAGATGATGATGTTTTACCAAATTCTCCTGCTCATTTGAATTCCACCCTCAGTAATAGATCAGATACAGGTACATCCACAACAACGCCACCAACTTCAGTAGAAAACTCACATCAAGAAGAGCCTTTGGGTTTACAATCACCACAACCACAGGAGGTAGAATTTAGTGATGAATCTGAATGTGAAGACGAGTCATGGGGAAAGCATATGTGGACTTCCAGACCAGATCCAGATGAATTTGATAAGGTAACAATAAAACCACAGTATATATTGAACAGAAGAGCGCGTCCAGTAGCGCACTTCGGAAAGTTTTTCAATGACGACGTCTTTGATTTGATTATCACTCAGACAAACTTGTATGCAGAACAACAAAACATAAAGAATTGGCAACCCATTGATAAAAAAGAAATTAGTGCTTTTTTGGGTATTCTTATTATAATGGGCTATCACATTCTACCCCAAATAGATCTATATTGGTCATCAGATCCTGGATTTCGAGTAAATGAAGTGGCTGATGTTATGCCTGTGAAACGCTTCAAGAAAATTTTGGAAGCGATACATCTGAATGATAATAGTCAACAACCCAACAGAGACAGTCCCAATTTTGACAAGCTATATAAAATTCGTCCTCTCTTATCTTTACTCAGCAATTCGTTTCAAAACAATGCTTCTAACTCATCTTCTCAGAGTATCGATGAGAGCATGATCCTCTTCAAAGGAAGATCCAGCCTAAAACAGTACATACCACTAAAACCTATCAAAAGGGGCTACAAAGTGTGGTGCTGTTGTGACAGTAGTACAGGGTATCTGTATAACTATGAAATTTACACAGGCAAGACGGAACAAGGAACAGAAGAAGGATTGGGGGCTAATGTTGTAAAGAAATTATCAAGTAAATTGACAGAAGAAGAGTTCAAAGTACACGTTACTTTCGATAATTATTTTTTTGACTATTCTCTTATGCAGTACTTATATGACAAAAATATTTATGCCACTGGAACGGTGAGAAGAAATAGAGCAATTTTACCTGATATAATAAAAAATAACACCAATAGAACTGGAAGGAACAAAAGCCTAAAGTTGAAAAAAGGTGAGTTCAAATGGCGAACGAAGCAGGACGTAGCTTTTACTGTTTGGCAGGATACTAAAGAGGTTTTGTAACTAACTACCGCATTTCATCCTAAAATAGGAATAACATCTGTACAAAGAAAACAAAAAGATGGCACCAGGGAGGCTGTTCACTGCCTTCAGGTTATAAAAGAGTACACGAAAAGAATGGGCGGTGTCGACCGATTCGACCAAGTAAAGGGGACATATGCCGTTGGACGAAGAAGTAAACGCTGGTGGCTGCGAATATTCTACTTCTTAGTGGACGCATGCTTGACAAACGCTTTTATTTTATATTCAATAACATCAAGAGTAGAAAAACTCACCAATTTAGAATTTCGGGTGGCTGTTGCAAGAGGACTGATCGGTGGCTACACCAGCCGAAAAAGAAAATCCAGCATCCCCACATACGTTTGCAAAAAATCACGCATAGCATGCCCAGAAAGCTATCAAAAAACCGTAAATTCTGTGCCTGTAGAATCGCGGTTTCTAAATGTAGGTGACCATATGCCAGCAGAGTTAGAGACCTACCGACGCTGTAAGTTCTGCAGCACAAAAGCGAAGGATAAGAGAAGCAAAATTAAATGCAGTAAATGCAATGTCCCGCTTTGCATTACGCCTTGTTTCTCTAATTTTCACCATAAATAACATCTAGTACTTCGCGGTTATGCGTAGTCGTTGACGGGCAGTGGGAACATTTTTACCACCATATTTTCTAAGTTTTCCATAATAGTTAGAGTTTTTAATGTAAGTCTATTTTTTTATATAAATAAAAACACGCCATAAAATATAAACAAAAGTTATTTCATTCCTCTGGAACCTTCTGCCTTATAAAGGGTTAAAGAATGTTAATAATCTCGGAAACTAAAAATGATAGGTTAATGCAATAAATTGTATTTAATAGACAATGTAATACTCCTTAAATGAAAGTAAAAAAAATATGAGTCACCATACATTTTATTAACACAAAATTACATAAAGAAAAAAACTGCTGATCTCTCCTTAAAACAAAAATAGGAAACATGAAATGTTTGAACTTTATTACGATTTTCTTGAATTTTAATACTTCGTATTGCCTCCTCGTGCTTCCATTACTGCGTTTACGCGGTTTGGCATGCTGTACACCAAGTTCCTTATACGATTTTGGGGAATATTCTCCCATTCCTCTGTGAGAGCAATTTTGAGCTCACGAAGCGTTATTGGGGGAGGGTTTCGTTGTTTTACGCATCTGCCTAGCTCGTCCCAAGCATGCTCGATCGGGTTGATATCCGGGCTGCGCGCTGGCCACTCCATACGAGTAATGTTCTTCTCTTGAAGGTAGTCATTCACAATCCTACCTGTATGAGGTCGGGCATTGTCATGCATAAATATAGCATCCTCACCTAAATTGACCATAAATGGACCAACGTGATCATTGAGGATTTCTTCCACATATCTTACGCTAGTTAAAGAGCCGTTTTCTATGATCACCAGCTCTGTGCGACTTTCAGAATAAATTCCGGCCCACACAAGTACAGACCCACCACCGTAGGCTACTTTTTCTTCGATGCATGCTTGCTTGAATCTTTCCCCTGGTCTTCGATACACTCTGTGTCTTCCATCGTGCTTGTAGAGCATAAATTTTGATTCGTCGGAGAACATAACTTTTGACCAATCTTCAATACTCCAATTTACGTGGCTCTGGGCATATCTTAGTCTTGAAATACGATGCCCACGCTCCAGTTTAGGGCCGTTTGCAGGTCTAAGGGGTTTTAAGTTAGATTCAGCAAGCCGACGTCTTACTGTCCATGCACTTGGGTTACTTCCTCCGAGGCGTCGAAACTGATTGGTGAGTTCAGTTCCTGTGAGAAAGCGATTTCGAAGCATGGTGTTCACCAAGTTTCGGTCTTCTCGTGCTGTGGTACACCTGGTTCTGCCCGTTCCTGGTCTGCGTAGGTTAGAACCAGTTTCTTCGTAACGTCGGAGAACTCTTTGTACTGTTGACAGCGACACACCGACAGTCCTGGCTGTATCGCGCTGACTCCGGCCGGTTTTCAGCATTGTAAGTATTCTGGTGCATTCTTCAGGCGTAAGCGACATAATTTCAGCTTGAATAATGAATATAGAGCACTATCAACATGGTTTATGTACCCACATAAATGACAGATTACAAACAAAAGCAAAACCAAATGCTGTAATTTCGTAGTTCCATCTTCGAAAGTGGCCCTTTTTCAAATTTGATTTTTTTATGATATAACTTTACAATAACTAAGAAGTTTTAATACCTTCATTTAAGGAGTATTACATTGTCTATTAAATACAATTTATTGCATTAACCTAGCATTTTTAGTTTCCGAGATTTTTAGGATTCTTTAAGTGACCCGGATTCATTGCTCTCGAGTGTATATCACTCTACAAATGGACAAAGGCTCACAGATGGATGTCGTGTACACCGATTATTCCAAGTGCTTCGATCGCATCGACCATGATATTTTGATATCTAAATTATTCAATGCCGGTATACATGGCGATCTCTTGAGATGGCTCACATCGTATCTTAAAAATCGTCTTCTTCTTCTCGTCTTAAAATGGCGGTCCGGATTGGTACCTTTAAGTCCAATTTTGAACTCATACCATCAGGCGTACCGCAGGGTTCCCACTTGGGACCTCTCTTGTTTAATACTTACCTACATGATATAGAATCTTGCTTCCTATATTCTAAGGTTCAAATGTATGCAGATGACAAGAAAATATTTATGCCTATACAATCTATCGATGACTGTATTAAACTTCAGATGGACCTTGACAGGCTTTCTAAATACTGTGTTCACAACCGACTTGATTTGAATATCAAAAAATGTCAATTAATTACTTTTACAAGGAAGTCTAATTTTATGTCCCATAATTATAACCTTAATGGAGTTTTAATTCCCAGGATAGAAGTCGTGCGAGACCTCGGCGTCTTGCTGGATTGTAAATTGGTATATTCATCTCATTTTCAATATATAACTCAAAAAGCCAGGAAGATGCTAGGTTTCTTGCACAGAAGTACCAAAAGCTTTAAAAAAGTAGAATCTATCATAATTCTGTACTATGCATATGTTCGAAGTATTATGGAGTACGCCTCACCAATCTGGTCGCCATCTTATGTAACGTCTATTGTGCGGCTAGAGTCCGCACAGCGAACTTTTACTCGCCGCTTATACTATCGCATCAGAGGGCGAGGGGATTACATTGATCGTCTCCGCTTCTTTCATTTGCTGTCCCTCGAGGACCGGCGTCTAATCGCAGACATGAGACTGCTGTATGACGTGGTCAATGCTGTCGTCGATTGTCCGGAGCTCACGGAACGTATTGCTGTGCGCGCATCTGCGGTACGTACCAGGCGTATGCATTGTCTGGCTATTGGTTCAGCTCGAACAAATTATGCCCGACACTCAGTACTACAGAGAATAGTAAAAACATATGAGGACAAGTTCAAGGATGCCGATATATTTTTCTTGAGCCGAAACGCCTTCAGTAACGTGGTATTGAAGTCCCTTCTTCAAATGTATAATAAGGTGTAGGACTGATTGGCGTCGGCACTGCGGAGGAGGTTGCATTTGTATCACACACACTCATACATACAAACACCATAATTTTTACCTATTAAATTTACTTTGGTTTTATGTAACTAATTAATTTTATATTAGAATATCCAGTGATCGACTCAATATAAGAATTGTAATATGTCATACTTCGTAACTGGCTTTTCATGTTTGTGATTGGAACTTTGTATTTATGGTTAAAAAAAAAGCTGTGAAGTTTGCAATAAATTATTAAATAAATAAATATTTGTGCAGTTTCCCCATAAGATGATACTATAAGCGAGTCTCGACTGTGCATAAGCGTAAAAGGCTGCAAGTGCAGTTTTTTGGCCAGTTACCCGTTTTAACTGGCGTAAGTAAATGATAGTGTTTGAATTGGAACATTTTCATTTTTTTTAGGTTTAGTTGTAGGTTATTTTGTTGCAGCCAATTTGTAACGAAAATGCTCCATTTAATTATTGATTCCTCACTTTTACTTTGCACATAATGTTAAGTATATTTAATTTTTATAGTTTTTGTACAATTTTAATTACTATTTCACTATGTTTTTGGCACGAAACTTAATTTTGTTATCGTTCTATTATTTATGAAGGAATAATCTGGATAACAATAATCGGTGATATTATTGTTCTTCCTATTCCGTTTATTATATAGCAGTAAACAAATACTAAGAATTGTATTAATAAGAGTTTTTTTAGAGCGGAGCTCATATTTACTCTTTGACGCCCTCTAGCGGACTTAATGTGACAATAGTTTGTATTATATTAAAAGTCTCATTCACAACTAATGAATTTTTACAGATCTTTTTTTTTAACTTAAAAATATGTATATTTTCTAGTGATCTGTATAACAGTCAACTCATATACGCAAGCTCAACTAAATATATTACACTGTTTGGAAATTGAGCAGTTAAATTTTAATGAGCTTGATTTATATTATCGAAATTTCATGTTACACAAACAAAATTAATGATACATAAATGTCACGTAGCTTTATTATTCTCGTAGCTCCGTAGCAATTTGCTACAATAGCTTTGTTAGTTTCTCAGTTGAAGTGACTTGATAAACGAGTGGCGCAGTGACTTTTCACAATAATTTGTAAAGAGTAAAACAAATAGATTGTTTGAATAATCATTATTAATTTAATTACTGATTCAAATCAATAACCAATCAGTCGAGTAACTTCTGTAAGCTCTAATTTTAGGAACATAATTCTGTTTATTGTATTGTAAAAACTTACGGGGATTTATTGGTATTAATAAACTGTCCGACGTTGACCTTATACTTCTTTATTTGTAATAGACATCTTTGAGCCTATTCGTTGTCTTTCGCATAACAAAAGTGGTAAAAACTACTACATAATTTTTTTTTATGTAAAAAACGAAATAATTTTGGCCGCAACTTTATTTTTATTTTTAATCTAAATATAAACGCAACAATTACTTTTACTTATGTAAAACCACATTACGGCACAATATACTCACTAATATGAATATTATTAATGTAATAGTTTGTATGTTTGAATGTTTGTTCCATAATCATGCAATATCGGTTGAACTGCTTTGGATGAATTTTGGCGCCCAGATAATTTTTCCCACGTTTTTCTTAGGTCGCTTTCTTGTCTGTTTGCTTGTCTGTCGTCTTGTCTGTCAGTTTGGAATCTTGTATCTTAATTTTGAGGCACTTTCAGGGTAGCTCAGAACCCGATGACAATGCACGCTTAAACAACTTTCAACTTTTTAGGTGCACTTTCAGGTCCACTTTCGGCAACTTTCACTTTTGTATGAGGCTTATCCGATTGTTGCGTAACACATGGTTATTTCGTTGAGTTAATAATTAAAAAGAATAAAATAATAATACTAGATTTAAAAATCTAAAAATCCCACGTTTTTCAGTGACCAAAAAAGAATAAAATAACCCGGCCAAGCGAGGGGCCACTCAAAACGTGTGCATGTTACTTATGGAGATGTAATGAGATGTATGATATGCATAAATGTTGAGAGTATTTGATAAGCTGTTAAAATCTAGTATTATTATTTAACCTGGATTAAAACATGGGATACATATCATGGTTAATGAAAATGTTCCCTGGGGGAAGCGATTAAAACTTTCTGTAACAAACAGCACACCACGCGGATGAAACGGCGGAAGCTAACTAACTAACATAATTGTATTTTTTACTTGTTAAATGTTCTCTACAATTCTTTTCAATAAATTATCGTATGAATCAGTTCTTTGTTTATTTACACAGATGTGTGATAAGAACAAAAGCGCAGAAAGTGTCGAGAGTATATATATTTGCGGTGTGACTTTGGTGATGTTAGGTTACTGTAAGCGTGCCTAGTGTCCATTATGAACTCGATCCGAATCATCAGCATCACATCAGTCTAGAGACGTTCACTGCGGGACGAAAGTCTCCCCTTAAAACAATAGATGGGTTTTGTCATGATTTCCACATTTTGTAGACGGATTGAAGATCGCGAGGGAAGGTATATGATTATTATCGATTTATATATAGCGATATAGCGATTATTATCTTGTTATTAGTCGCCTCTTCCCATATAGCAAATGTGGAAATTATGGCAAAACCCATCTATTGTTTTAAGGGGAGACTTTTGTCCCGCAGTGAACGTCTCTAGGCTGATATTCCAATATTTGATATTTTTTTGGTGCTTTTCCACTCCCGAGAACTCGCCGACACCCATGTACCATAATAATAATATGTTTATTTATTTATTTAAGTAGCAAGACTCGTTTTGTTTCTTTAGGTTAGTTCCTATGTTAGTAATTTTCAGTGGTACAGCTAACAAATATTTTTAGATTTTATTCTGCCGTAATGCGGGCATTTCCGCACAGCACCGGTAGACGTTGTGCATCCATGAACCACATACCGGCAATCCAGTTTGCTAGCGATCATGCTCAATATACTGTTGGTGCTGCCATGCACCCTGCTCACTAGGGAGGCGCAGTGTTTCCGTATAGTTGCGTAGAAGCAGTCTACTCGCGCAATTGCAAACATTTCTGATATGTTACAGTATGTATGTAAAGTATTTAGGATGTTGTTGGGGAAACTCCAACAGCATTCTGAACACATTGTCAAATTAAATCCGAAAAGCGCTGCGAGCCGCGCGAGTACATTTGGCCTACAGACTACACGTGTAAAGATTTGTACAGTATGGTCTAAAAAGAGTAATTTTTACAAGCTTGGTGCATCATGCAAATCTACGAGCCAACATGTTCGCCCTCACTGACAACGCCCTTTCAATGTCCATGTCGTCCTTTAGGTCAGGAGTTAATATATGGCCCAAATATTTAAATCTATGCACACTTAGTGGGGCGCAATCATTCAAGATGATCGCAGGCATTCTATCTGTACGGGTGCTCCCCGCCCCGAAGACCATGGCTTGGCTCTTTTGTAGATTCTAAGCAAATCAATGAGCCTTGGCGTACCTCTCACATATAGTCACCAAACTTCTCAAAGCACACACAGATACACTAAGCAGCATCATTTTATCTGCGTGACTAAAATTATTAACGCTGACTCCGTCTATATAACAGCCTGATCTGGCGCCGCTTAGCTCATCTATGAGGTACAAAATTAAGTAATAATAATAAGTTTACAAATATGTCTACGATAAATATCGGAAAATAAATAAACATTACTGATATCAAAACATCAATCAACCCGCTAGAAAGGTTATTCATTGAACTTGCAAAAGTAAACAGAATTTTTAATTTAACGCGAATGTAGCCCATACTTTGAGATATCAGGTTTAACACAAGCGGATCGAGTTCGTTACTCGCCGATATACGGATACGGATGTGGACCCACTCGTAACACAAAAAGTTGTTAAAATACTTAATAAAAGAATCCTTATTATGACATTATTAAATTTTACGTAGCAGTAGGTTGTTTGAAAAACAATTGTCTTTGCTTAAATAAATGTTTGGACCAAAAACTTTGGTTGAAACGGAACAAGTAAAATGAAATTTTGAGTGGTTAGCAAACAAGCGAGTTGCTGCCGGGGAAGATCTAATTAGGAAGATATATAAAATTTGAATTAAATTGATAGAAATGACGATATTTTTATATATTCAGACGGTGAATAGATTAATTGAAATAATTTTTTTATAAATTTGAAGGATGAATAATTTTATTTTCTTTATTATTCTAGTGCTTTGTGGTAATGCAATTTTTTCGATATTCCACCTGATGCTAAGTGAACAAATGTGAGCTTCTTCTAATGACTTCTATCTGGATATGATCAGATATGAAGTGTTGCTCTTATCCTTTAAATAGGATTTAATGTTTACAAAAAACAATGCCAATAAGTGTATAGTGCTTATACCCCTCCCGCAAGTGCATGCCCTATGATGACATTTGTTTTTACAATCGGATGAACAGTACCACATGCATTCTTTTTATATATTAAAGTGGGTCCAAACTTGTAACATTTAATCGGCCAAACTCAGTGACTGTGTCGACAACGCGTGTCAGTAATGTCAATTAGATGTTAATTGTCTCGTGAACAACTCTCATGATATAATTTTACGATACGATCAAAACCAAACTTCGGAAGAAACGATTTAAACTATGATGTACGGGCGAAATAAGTGGCCTAGCAATCTTCAAGTATTGACACTGATATCTGTATTTTACGCATTAATGACACACACACACACAACAATTCATAAGCACATGAAACTTGCTTAGTTCAAATAGAATACTGGTCTTCACGACACAGGGAATCCTAGTGTGAAGTCCAGTGAAACTGTTAGCAATTAAATATTACTGTTACGATAATACTCAATGAACCTTTTATTGTAACATTACCTATTTATGTGTTGTGTTGTAACTTGAACTCAAATAAAACTTTATTTTAAAACTTTATTTTTATATGTCACGGGCCGATTCAGTCAAAGTCGATCTTTTCAAAGGATTTTCGGTATTACAAACGTGACTAGGAGATGTCCACACTTGTGTCACGCGTTTAAGTACGCGTGTGGTTTGGTCCATCACCATATTCAAGCATCGATATTAAACAGAATTCTTAATAAATCATCTAATCAACTAATCCTGTTTAATTAAATGCCTTGTCTAAATCTTGTGATAAATAATGGTAATAAATATATATTAATATTTTGACTGTAATTTTGTTCTCATTAATCAATGTTTATTATTATTTTCAAAAGATCTGCTCTATGCAATCAAAATACTGAATAATATTCTTGGCATACCTTTCAATATTTGTGCGTTCTTACAATTAGATTTAATTTGGAAGAAGGCACAAAAAATACCGGAATGGCATTTGAACAGACAAGGTATCGGGGGGCGCATATTTGGCGGATGAAAATAAAGATCACGTATTTTTGATATTTTATAAAGAAGGAGGACGAATAAATATTAAGCTTTTGGATACCGGATAATATGTTGGCAGGTGCAAATGCAGATTAATTTAGCTGTTAATTCATAATAACTTAATATTTCTGATTTATAAACTTGATAAAAATGCTGGTATTGAATATTTCTTGTTTATTGTTATAAAAACAATATTGTTTATAAGCTTCGTAAGAACACAAGAAAATATATAGAAAATATTAACAGTGTCCGACGAACTTTTTAATGTTTTTTCTGCTCTCTGTACATAACCTTCACTTTCATATGTACATATTATCAAAAATACCTTAAATATCCAAAACAGTCATATTATCCAAATCAAATACAAATACAAATAACTGATGTATCAACATAGTAGGTATCTTGTTACTAGATGTTATTTTATAAATAAAAATTTGTTGTTTTTTTATCTCATCGTTTCGTAGCTGCGCTGCGCCATTTATAATAAAAAAATTGCATGTTTAAGTTAACTAAGTCTCATTTTAAGTGAACTGTATTTTTTTTTATAAGTTCTTATGAGAATAGATTCTTTAAACCTAAGTGTTGAAACATCCAGGCAACCCCTTCACTAAAATCCAATCTTTAATTTAGCGTAGACGAACGGCAGTATTTCCCAAGTTACTCACAATTTTTTTACCTTACTCAGGTAAATAAACTCTTTTGCAATATTTTTTTTAATTGTTCTTAGTTCCTTGTGCTTTAAGCAGGCTCATGGCGATAGCTATGTCAGGATTTAACTACGATAAATGTTTATTATACATACAGACGATTCAGTAAAAATTGTCTAAAAGTTATATCGAGAATTGACTCGAATTATCTTGTTGCGATGTTTAATCGATATTAAAAGCGTTAACATCGTATCATGATTCAAACAAACTTTAAAGACGGTAAAAGAAAACTGATGAAATTTCAAACACAACTAAGATAGGTACATAAGTGTAAAAATTTGGCAAGAAACATTTTTAACACTTTTTTATTTATTATACTTTAAATTAGAACAATTCTAAGATTACACAGTTTTGCTGCCTCATTATGAGCACATTGCTGTGTTGATACTTTATTACATGATTAAATTATTGAAAAAGGTTACATATAGTAAATGGTTTACTTATGGTGGGAATTGTGGTTTCACCGATTAATACTCGAACACGTATTACAATATTCTAGAGATGAGAATGTACGCCTTAGTTAGTTTTCACCAGAGTTACATATTCTCGAGGGTTTAAAATATTATTATCCATTAAATAAGGAAATGGTGTGTTAACCACTTAAACTATGAAGGACAACTGTCAATAGAAAATATTTGTCAAAAATATGCAGACTTATTTTTACTACCAAGTAATATGTTTACTTTCACGAACTTATATAAGGAAAAAAATTCTTAAAAAAAACTCCATTTCTTATCTCAGGCTTATTGGTTATTTAAAATAAAAAATAGAGATTTAAGAGCAGTTACAACACATATTAGAAAATGACATTATTGAAGAAAGTCAAAGTGAGTGCCATCCCTCTCCTCTTTGTACCAAACGGTTATAGTGGAAAGAAATGAAGTATTATAAACGATTTATGAAATGAATGAAAGAATTGAACTCGACGTGTTTCTGTTGCTAAATATAAAGAAAATTTTAGAATCTCTTAAGGGCATTATTTATTTTACACATTTGGACCTTAGCTAAAGTTATTACCAATTGAAATTAGACCCAGCGAGTAGAAAATATGCAAATTTTATCCCAGACAAACTGGATATTGCTTGAATGAAAAGGCTTCTTGTGGGTTTAAAAACAAGTCCTTGTGCTTTCAGCAGGCTTATGGCGATAGCTATGTTAGGATTATACTTTTAAAGTACGATAAATGTTTAATATATATAGACGATTCAATCTGTACGAGATCGCTCAATATGTATAATAAAAACTTTATAATTATTTTCAAAAGATTAAATAAGGTCAGTTTGAAAACAAATATATATTTTTTTTAAGAAACAGTGATTTAATTTGCGTCAAGTCTTTTATTGTTTTTGTTTCATTTGCCAACTATTATCGTAACTTAGCAAAGGCATGAAATACATCAAAATCAAGGTATTTTATATACAAAAAAATTATTAATCAATCCATCAATATTGATATATCCTGATTATTTTTACTGAAATGAAACGTTATATTTTCAGTTTTATGGAACATTAACATATGGCGATTAATATAACGCAATCTATGCTTTAAATAGAGCTGAATTAAATTACCAAACTATAGAAAAACAATTTGTTAGCCTTTGTATGGTCCGTTAAATACACACGCCTATACATACCATATCTTTATGGAAAACTTACAAACTTATTATTGTTTATTCGTTTAGTTTAAAGTTCTGTTCATATAATTATTTGAATAAAACACTTTGTACGGATTTTGCGCATATTTTATTTAAATTTAATCCTGACTTTTCGACTCCTTTACAGGAGCCGTGATCACAGGATGACTAAGATAATACTTTTTAACACACTTTTATTAACTTCACTTGTATGTTTGTTTATTTATTTGCTTATATATATTTATTCGTAACGGAATCTTCTAACGCAATTTTTATCCACTAATCAATCTTAAGTCAGATAAATTTAAAATTTAGCACAATTACATAGGCCGATGACAATACAATGTCTTTTTTTGTATCATCGGAGACATTTTGAAAACATTTTAAAATACGAAGAAAATTTGTTATAAAAAAAATGCGTACCTATAGTAGATTGAACTAAAATATTAAAAATGAATTTGAGTTTAAAAAAACACGTCTTTAACTAAAAAGTAGAACATAAATTTGTAAGAAATTCTTCTTCGTAACTCTGCATTTTGAAATATAAATGGTAAAGTAACTTGGTGATAAATTAATAAATAAATTTACAAAAAATACAATAATCAATATCGAGCTTTTCTTACAATGACATTCATTTTACCTTACCACGTTTTTCTTATCTCACTTTTCTTATTTGTTTGTCTGTCCGGGCAAAATCTTGCAACTTAAATTTGAGGCACTTTCCGATAAGCTAGAAAGCTGAAACTTTCAGGATAGTTCAGAACCCGATGACAATGCACTCTAAAGCAACTTTCAACTTTCCAGATGCACTTTCAGGTCCACTTTCGGCAACTTTCACTTTTGTATGGGGCTTATCCGATTGTTGCGTAACACATGGTTACTTCGTTGAGTTAATAATTAAAAATAATAAAATAATTATACTAGATTTAAAAAATCTAAAAATCCCACGTTTTTCAATGTCCTAAAAAGAATAAAATAACCCTGCGGGGCAAAGCGAGGGGCCACTCAAAACGTGGGGGCGCATCTTTACAATAATCGGCATCAATGCATGTCATTCATCTCTTTAAAATCTCCTCTTAGTAATATGCGCCCCCACGTTTTGAGTGGCCCCTCGCTTTGCCCCGCAGGGTTATTTTATTCTTTTTAGGACATTGAAAAACGTGGGATTTTTAGATTTTTTAAATCTAGTATAATTATTTTATTATTTTTAATTATTTTACTCGTTAATTTTTAATTGTTATTTCGAAATGTTTTATCAATAATTCTGTTTACCATAAAAACGTGTTTTTGGGGTTCTATACTCCGTATCAAAAACAGAATCCTTATAGAATCACTCTATTGTCCGTCTCTCTGTCCGTCTGTCAAGAACCTTTTCCTCAGGAACGCGTGAAGATATCAATTGAAATTTATATTGAATACGTAAATCTACGGTCCCTTGGTGGTGTAAAAGCCAAGCTTCTGGTCAAAGCAAATAAAAGATCAAGCCGTTCATGCCGCACATTTTGACACCCCCAAGGGAATCAAAACCTAGAAGGTTGATCACTAACTTTACAGTCTTTTTTTAAATAATATGGGTTAGCTCTTGATCCCAATCAAGTCCTGGCGCCAAGACAGAAACACGATGGAACGAGCATTTCAGAAGGTGCCTACAGACAGACGCAGGGAGGGAGTTTTACTCCTTTGCTGTGCGCATTATGAAGGATGTTGAAAAGCGCTTAGTGCGACAGATAGGAATAACAACCAAGAAAGGGTGGTAGCCTGCAGTGCATCTGGATGTCCGATGAAAAAAAAGAGATGGTGGTATGAGCAAATGCAGCTCTTGAGCACATTCTCCAAAGTACAGTCTGAAGAAGACCGACAGACAGGCAACTTTACAGCGATGAGCTTAGGTGTGAAACTTGCTCTTTACTAATTTGTTGTCACCGATGAGCCTCTCAGCTCTGCGCTAAACCAGAAAGATAAATATGTGTGTGTGTCTGTCACACAGACAGTTGTTTGTGTCATGTGTATTTTAACCAATTTAAGCTTTCATCACTGGAGAAGGCCATGAAAACTTTAACTGTGCCAAATTTAGCTTTCCTCCGTTCGCGTTAATTTTCTGAAAAAGGTTTTATAAGTTTTTGTTTTCATTAATTATTATATGAAGTAATTCGAGTTCTCGTTCAATTTTTGAATATTAACTTTTTTTTTTGTATATTAACACTGTGTTTAACATATTAACCCATCATTCTAAAAGCTTGCAATATGAGTGAACCCACGAGCTTAGTCCATCGGCGATAATCAAACATAATCCACTTGGGTTAAAGCTGGCTACGGCTGCCTTATTAACGTCCTTCGTAGTAGGCAGTTTTGCGGTAATTTTTTTAATTGCATTTTTCTGTACTGTACTGTGATTCATTTCAATAAGTGGACAAGAAAATATAGGAACTTAATAAACAAACAGTACTCCAATTTTTTACTAGAAAAGGAAGGAAGAAATAAGAAGCGAACCCACAACTCCGTTGAATTTTCCAAGTGTATCGTAAACTTCATATTATCATGTCTTTAGATTAAGCTAAATGCTTAAATAACAAAAAGATATAATAAAACAAACACATATTTATGATAATTAGTTAAGGCAAAGTTATTGATGCAGGAATTTTTCTACCTACCTTAGGTAGAAAAATTCCTCTTAGATGGTATACGAGTTCTTGATATTCAGGAAATTTACAAAAGGGGATATTTGAGCGATCCAAAGAGAAACATTTAAAGTTATTTATGTTCAGTTCACGTAAATTGATATGAAATTAATAATACTCTACTATTTTATTCCTTAGTTTAAGGAACTATTCCCGTACTCTACACACGACCATTACGAATTCCACCACTAATAATTAATGGGCTATATATTAACTAAATGGTTAGCAAAACTCCTATTCCCCAAGGGTTAATTTATTTGCGAATGACTTGAGCCTCACCCATCCAATAACAACTTTACGGATTCCCCCTTTTTTCGACATTTGACATTTACTAAGATTTACATGTGCGACAGGCATGGCATTCAAGATTAATCCAAGAAAATACGTATTTACAATTTAAATTGTTGAAATTGTCGCATAAAACACAATGGAATAATATTTTTAGACACTACAGAACCAACTTTTTTGACAGAAAATGCGCGTTCGAATTGTGAACTACTAAGAATCAATGAAAAACTTGTTATGAAGCAATGAGTGAGCAAAGATAAAAAGTTGTCAGCAAATTGTAGAATGGGTGGTACGCAAAGTCGCTTGTGTACCACTAGTGGGAATACCAGTTTTACCAGTTTTTTTTTATTAGATCCACATAAATAAAATAATTTATTTGCTTTATAACGTTCATCATTATTTGTAAAGGTCGTGTGAAATAAACATAAATATCAGAAGAATTGTTTTGTATATTTTCACTTTTACAAACAAAAATAAAAAATGGAGAAATATACGTTTTTCAATATCAAAGATGTGGAACATTGCTTGGTTGTTTGTTATTTGCATTGAAATGTTCCACATCTTTGATATTGACAACATCTCCTGAAAAGGAGTAAAGATGTCAAGATTAAATAAAAACGAAGTTCGGTTTAAGTATACGTAAATAGTGTTTTAATATTCTTACATATCATTTAGTTCTTATTTGTTATCTTAAATAGCCTCGAATAAGGATTTTAAAGTGTGCATATATAAGAGGAAATTTGATAAGGTTAGTGTGACTTTGATAATAATAATAATATTTCTTACAATCACACCAATTAGCCTAGCCCAAAGTAAGTACTATAAAGACTTGTGTTATGGGTACTAGGGTAACGGATAGACATACATATAGCATTCATAAATAAATAATACTTATAGAAATATATATAAAATATCCATGACTCAGGTACAAATGCTCGTATTCATCACACAAACATCAGCCCCTTCCGGGATTCGAACCCAGGACCATCGGTGCGAGAGGCAGTTTTGCTACCGTTTCACCAAACGGTCGTCGATAACAATAATAAATAACGATGTTACATAATAATTTATTGTGACTGCCATGATTGGGTTTAATATAAGACAAGCCACTGGCCAGGTATCCGATTCTATAAGGAATTATATAGTTCATCTGGTTCCAATGTATATAGTATTTTAAATGTAAATTAAATATAAATTAAAGTAATTTAAATGTAATCGCGAAGTAAATGTAACAAACAATGTAAGTAATTTTAAATATTTACTTTTATGTTTTTCCGATTAAATTATAGAAGCTCATCACAAATATTGTCTATTTAACGCCTTGGAATGGTTTACAAGTAATTATAAACGTTATATTAAGCTGAATACTTGACATGATTTGTTCACTATGAAATCGAAATGCTGATCTAGTGACAATTTTCTACCGAGTTTAATTCTCCTAATTGCTTTGTCCTCGAATGTATAGCAGGGAAAAGGATTATATTTCCTCGATACCTATATTATTTGCTAATATTAACGGTTATTGTATTGAAGCTACAATAATCTTTAGACAATCATAAATATTGTGAATTTATTTTCCTTGTCATCGTCAGTTTAAAATTTGGAATGATATAAAGAGATATTTTATTTTATCAAGACAGGTTATGTAAATCAGCGGTCTCATTACGAGAGCCTTGTGGTAGTTCAAAGATAATACGAGTATAAGCAAAGTTTGATTTGTCACCAAAAAAACTTCTACATGAAATATATAATCAAGAGAGATTTCAGTAATTGAAAAAAGTTAATCACCTCACCTATGAGATCGATTTTTTCAACATAGGTATAAGTAAATTACGTCCATTTGCACTAGTCAGGACATCTCTAGTATAGCAATATAACTTTGTGACAACTAAACTGAACGTAGCCCTGCTGATTGACAGGAACAACTGTTACTCAACACAATTTTCTATATTTTAATACAGATAATTGCAATAGCAATCAAATGATTAACTAACAAAAAAATTCTTTGTTATGAACACGCTTTTTAGTTCCTTCTTTTCATTTATTTTTTTATAATTTGTTCACATTCAGCGTAACAATCTATTAAGATTATATTCGTATGGTATTAATTATGGTATAACCATTCTCTACAAGGATGATGGATAGGGAATGCCATTAGTATCAAGTCCGCCAATTGTACCAATATTATAATGTGGTCAAAAAAGTTTTATAAATTAATAGAATAAAAATCAAATACTTAAGTAGCACTTTCAAGAAAAACCTAATTTTTATATTTAAAAAAAATAGTGAATTATTAATATAAAACAACTTGATTTTATTATTTGAAGCGTTTTACATACATTTCGTCTAATCTGCCCAACTTAACCTAACTTTCTGGCACATAATCCTACGTCCGTGCTTCATCACTACATAGTACAAAACAAAGTCGCTTTCTCTGTCCCTATATCCCTATGTATGGTTAAACCTTTAAAACTACGCAACGGATTTTGATGCGGTTTTTTTAATAGATAGAGTAATTCAAGAGGAAGGTTTATATGTATAATACATGCATAATATAGTAGAGCATTGCATCCGTGCGAAGCCGGGGCGGGTCGCTAGTGCTAAATAAAATAACAAATAAACATGCAAAATGCAAACAGCTTGGCAAGCAGCTCTCAAATAAGCACACAACATAATATGCAAGATTACATGCACTATACTATTTATATAGTTAGTAGTATCGTAGATTTCTATATAAGTACTTTAATTTGATATAAATCCCAAAACATTTCGAGATTGCCTTTTACTATAAATATTGGTAAAAATAACACAAACTCTTCAAAACCATATTAAATACGAAATTTTTCCAAGTCAGCTATTTTATTTCGCTGATAATTTTTATGCGTGTTCAATTTCTATGGTTTACTTAGTATTCCGCCTCAAATAGAAGTCGTTAATAATAACCAAGTTCCTTAAAATATTTAAAAAGCGCTGCTGAATTGTAAAACTTTTGTTCGTGTTGATATCTAGATACAAGTCTATCACACGAGACAGCAGTAAGAGCCTGAAAAACATATACATAAATTATATATAAAATATTCGATTTCGCTGTACCTAGAAAAGTAAGGTCGAATAATTTTAGTAACCGTTATCCAGCATGGTTTGACCGTGATATCATACGTGATATCAAACGCAAAACACAACTACACCGAGCCTGGAAACGAGAAAAGATAGAAGACTTAAGAAAATCTTTTTCTGATATTAGAGCTAGTCTTAAAAAACGCATTGATGTAGCATATCAATCCTATATTCAACGAATTGAGAAGAACTTAAAGATCAAGCCAAAACAATTTTGGAAGCACGTTTCTAGTCTTCGGTGTAGAGGTGGATTTGAACCTGATGTATCGCGTAATGGTATGTCTTACAGTGGCGTAAAAGCGGCTGAAGCTTTTGCAGAGTTTTTCTCTAGCGTTTTTCAATGTAGTAGTCCTTTATTAAATAGTAAAAATATTAAGTCAACGACAAATTCTACAAGCCAGATAGATAGTGCTTACATAGACATTGCTGGTATCAAAGACCGTGATGTTAGCCATGCCATTATAAAATGAAAGTGGATGGTTCACCTGGACCTGACGGTGTTCCACCGTTACTTCTAAAAATGTTCAAAACTGAACTTGTCAAGCCTCTGTACCATATTATAAATACTGCTATTCAATCCGGTGAGTATCCAGCTCAATGGAAAATATCACGCGTGACGCCTATTCTAAAATCTGGCGGCAATTTAGCCATTGAAAACCATTGTCCTATAGCAGTTCTACCAGCTCCAGCTAAATTATTTGAACGCATTGTGCATGACGAAATCTATATGCAAGTCAACACCTACCTCTGCAATGAGCAGCATGGCTTCAGAAAAGCAAAATCAGTTGAAACCAATCTTCTTACTACCGTGGAATACATTTCAAATGGTATGGATAATGGCCATGAAGTCGATGTAGTATATTTTGATTTCCAGAAGGCGTTTGATAAGGTTGATAACGATATTCTCTTAGGTAAACTGAAAGACATTGGATTTGCTCCGCGTTTACTAAATTTATTTGCAGATTATCTTCGTGATCGTCAACAGTATGTAAAATACGGCTGTTTTGAGTCCAAAACTTATCACACGCGTTCTGGAGTAAGCCAGGGTTCTATACTTGGTCCTCTTTTGTTTTTGATCATGATCAACGACCTCGTGAAGGTGGTTAAAAATGCGAAATGCATTATATATGCAGACGACCTAAAGTTAGCCTTAGAAATTAAGAACGATGTTGACTGTCAATTACTACAACATGATATCGGCTAAAAGAAATATGATGCTTTTTAATAATAAAAAGTGTTGTGTTTTGACCTTTGGAAGAAAGCATGTTAAAACATGTCATCAATATGTACTCGGTGATGACAATCTTACGCGCGTGGAATCAACCAAGGACCTGGGTATAATATTTGATTCCAAACTAACATTTCATAATCACATAATATCCATAGTAAAAGAAAGTTTCAGACGTCTAGGTTTCGTTCTACGAAATTCTCGAGATTTTAGAAGTCCTCAATTAATTAAGCTTCTTTATTACGCACTTGTACGTAATAAAATCGAAGCTTGTAGCTCTGTCTGGCATCCCCATGAAAGTACTTATACTCTTATGCTCGAGAAAGTACAGAAGGCATTCCTCAGGTATTTATACAAGCGCTATCACACGTATTATCCTCATTTATATCCGACCTTATTTCTTCTAGGTACTCTTGGCTTTAATTCCCTTAGGACGCGTAGGGCAGCAAACCAAATTTTAACCGGATTGAAGGTTTTACGTGGCAGTATTGACAACCTTGAGATACACAACCAGTTGTGTAGACTATATGTTCCTGAACGGTACACACGACGACGCGCTGGGCGGCCCCGGCACTTGTTCGTGACGCCGCGCACCCGCACAGCGGCGCGTGCGCAGTCTCCTCTTTGCCGCATACTGATAGAAATTAATTCTTTCCTTGCTGACCAACCCGAGTGTGATGTGTTTGTAGATGATTGGCAGGTTATTTTAAAACGTTGTCTTTCCTATTGTGAAGACTTTGAACCAGAGTCAACCTGTTTATGACTGCTTTTATATATTTGCTTATTTTATTTTATAATACCTTTTGTTTTTTACTATTGTTAATTACTGTAAGTGGTGTTGCCGTTGTAGTTAATTAAATAAATAAAAAAAAAAAATCATTAAGATATGTCGAAACAAAAATGAAACAAAAAAAGATTTATTACAAAGGTTTTCGTAGAAGAAACAATTATTAGGGTACAAACGTAACTACTATTTTATTTATTGACACGATTGTGTACATTTCTTCGCAGTTTCGCTGTTCGCAGTTTAATCCGCGATCTTCTTGTCTAGTGCTCATAATCTTAGGTAAATAAAATAGGCATAACCTATAATAATATAATGTAATTACTAAAAACTTGTATAATTACAAATGGATAATTTTGAGGCGAAAACAAATAATAAAACTAATTAAATGGTAATCTGGAATATATGAACATAAAAAATAGTATATTGAACTATGTTTGAACAATAACAAAACGCGAATTACAATTATCTTAGCTGTACTTTAAAAAAAAAGAGAGTGAGAAGACTTATACTCCTGAATTGATCGGTCTCCTTTAAATGTTTATAAAGGGTTTTTCATTGAGAGCGCTTGAACTTTGAAACGCAATAAAACGTCCTGTTTAAGTGTTATTGCCACAATTTCTATTTTATTTTAAAAGACGTTAAATGACATTATGTATGAAATATAATTTCAACCAAATGAACGCTGCAACTCAACTGTAGGTGATTCATCCACATTTTCGAAAACATGGGGCTCAATTTCATGAAGAACGCGAGTTAAGTTGGCCTTAAGGCGGTTAACACACTGCACCGCGCCCCGTCGCGTAGCGCGTGGCCGCAGATTTTATTGTTGTATGCAAGTATCTCAATTAATATAGAAAACACGCCTATGACAACACACTGCCGACGCGGGAACGCGCGGGAACGCGGGGCGTGAAGAAGTAGGGTCAACTTGTATTGAAAATCTGCGCGGGGAAGCAGATTAACCGCTAAGTTAGGCAGATCTGCGCCTCCGCGCGGGGGCGCGTTTTTCTGTCGCTACGCGCACCGCGGCGGGACGCATCTCTAGTGTGTGAACCGCCTAAGGGCCTCAATTGTCTGTGGTTTGTCTGCATAGACCAGAGATTTCACGTAGCCCCACAAAAAGTAATCAAGCGGTCAAGTCACACGATCTCGGTGTCCAGTTGACGTCGCCACCATGCGAGATGACGAAGCCCTAGAACTTCTCGTCCAATAAATTTAATGTTTCCCGTGCAGTATGGCAAGTGGCGCTGTCCTGTTGGAATCAATCCTGTTGCGATACATACCATCTATCCTAGGCCACAAACAATTTGTTATCATCATCCAATATCGGTCGCCATTGATTGCTCTATTTGAATCTATCTATTCAAAGAAATAATTGTCGATGATACCGCCGGACCAAAACAGTGACTTTTCCGATGTGTAAAGGCAACTATCTCTTGAATTTTTGTCGCTCCAAATCCGGCAATATTGATTGTTAACAAAGCCACTTAAACGACGGATTGCGAAATCATAAATCGGACAACAGAGCACTCACTTTGATAATACATTTTAACAATTTCTATGCGTTGTTGAAGCGTATAGCGAGCGTCCATTTGACAGCTATCGCTTTACCAAGATGGCCGCTATACGCTATCAAAGTTCGAGCGTCCCTATTGAAAAACCCTTTATATCCAATGGATGTTTTGAAATTACCAATAGCCGAACAATATAAAAAGTCAAAACCATATTTGTTAAGTCGTTAACCTATTTAGTCTAATATTACAAGACTCAGATATCCCAAATACATTAACTGTTAAAGTAATCAAAACAATGAGTTTCACCAATTATATCAGTTAATTACTTTTTTTTCTCTCAGATGCCTAATGCTGATACAATCTACGAACACTACAACAATTTACAAAGAGACCCGACTCTGATCTTCAGTAGAGATAATAAAGAGCTTTTACGAAAGCTCTTATTTCGGACGGCTCAAAGCCATTGATATTCGCTGTTATCGTAGAAAGCCGGCCAATATTAGGTACTCACTAAATCACAGAGGAATTATAAAAAGCTGCTGTTAGAAATTACGTAGATGTTTTATTCAACGATGTTTGATAGTTAAGAGGTTCTATAGTTCATTACGACTCAATAATATTTTTTATTTATTTGGACAAATTTTTTTGTATGATGTCCTATTGAATAATCCTTTATAGACTTTTTATACTAACACGATTTCTTTACATTTATTCGTAAATATGTTCAGTCAATCCTAAATAATTGATTCTGATAACTCAAAATACTTTAACTAATTCACAATCGACCAAATAACGCTAGGTTGAGCACTGCGGTGAAGGTAACTTTTAAAAAATTGGTTTAGGAATAGAAAACAATTGATCATCGGCCTTATAATGAGTTTCCATAGCTACATGTTGAGAAGGTAAGGTCCCTAAGTAAAATAATGCAAATAAACATCAATAATTATTAATGATTTACCTAAGTAAATCATGTCCTTTATTACTTTGTAACCAAAACTATTTTAAAGTTCACCAAAAGTATGTTGATACTTCTGGAAGACAGAAAGTATGTTTTTAATGTCATGTATAAATAAGCGAGAGGTTTATGTTATCTATAAGTAATGATATGAAGCTGGCATTACATGCTTAAGATAACGTTGAGGTGTATTACGAGAATAATCGAGGCTCAAATGTGGACTTTACGAAGTCCCAAAGGTAATGTTCGCGAAATGAGCAAAAGAGGTTGTCGCGGTTTATTTGATTGCGGGAAATGTACTCCTGTGTCGAGGTCGGTGCTGGCTGCTGACTCTAGAGACGATAATGAGGATGTAAATTGCGTGCCAATAGGGTTACCATATTTTTTCGGGACAATTAGAGAGTAGCTGACGTAGAGTTGCATTATGAAATTTCGGTAATTTTTATGACCAGTTGTGGCAGTCAATTAACTATGACACTTAAAGACTAATTATTTATCATTATCTTTTTGATATGCTAGAATTATCATAACCTTTCATATTGTTTACTACATTTCTCCTTTTTTATATACCTACTGAGTAGATTTTCGGAGTGCAATTATATAGATTGGTTGGATATTTTGATATGGCCGAAATCATCGTCAGTATTAGCCCAAGCGAACCGCGTTTGATCCTCACTGATGTACTAAGCACATAGATGCACTAGTATCACAAGCATCTAGCCTACCACGACGGCTTAAGGATGTATGCCCGATTTATAAATTTAAAGTTTAAGGCTTGAATTTGAAATATATTATAAATTAAGCAGTACACTATCGATTTCCGCCAAAAAAATGTACCCTTTAAATTTAATGTTCCTTTAATGAAATAATTTAAGTTCATAGTCTCATTTAACTGCGTGTTACTTGTATCGGAAGCATATGAACTTTAAAGAAAATTACAAATTTTTATATGTTTCATCTAACGTTATGCGAAAAAAAAACATATTTCTATGAACCTTGTACTTTTTACTATTTATTTATGCTAAAACAACACGGAGTTGGGGTTTTTTTTTCCGTACAGTTTGACAAAAACTGAGACAGAATCAATGATTTGAATATCATCACTAATGTACAATAAAAGAACATGTTATCAAATTATGTCTTTTTTATAATAAATAATTATATATAAGTAATATTTAAATAATTATACATGAATGGTTAATGAAAATAAACAATAATAATATTTTTTTATAAAAAAATTTCAAAATGATATATTTTAAAATTTATAGACGTACTGCGGGATAAGACTAGACATACATCCTTAATGGGAGCATTAGTAATGACTTTATCGCATTGTTATTATTCTTTAAAAAAAAATATACGGACACATTATCACGAATTTTCACCTGTTTAGTTTTTATGGTTACCTTTATTTTAAATTTGTTTTTTTTGGGACAAATAATGGTTGGTAACCCCAGGAGTGGGAGGCACGGGGCGCCAAGGGGGGGAGCGGGGCGCAGTGCCCGGGCCGCCCAACCTGTGGCGTATCTGTTGCGCCGCCCGCCCGGCCGCCCGCGCGCCAGTCGCCGTCGTCGCATCGTCGCCGCGACACACTCGCGCGGAATCTAATTTTCGCTCTAAAACACGTGTCATACAATCGTTTCCTGCAAAAATTCATCTCTCGCCGGATATGAATAATTTTCATTGACATCTGTTCGGCAAATGTTTTAAATTCGCGGATTGCTTTTATGGCGCGAGTTTGAGGAGTTTTATTTATTGGTCAATTAGTGAAGTAAATGGTATCAAAAGTTTCCGTTTAATTATACGTTGCTTTTAGAGCTTTGGATTTATTATTACAATTTGTTATGTCTAAAGGCACATCTTATTATATTATATTTTATTTATAAAATAATAATTCACAGAGAAATCATCAAACTATGATGTGTTTTTTTATTAATAAAAAGTACAGTTAAGTTCATTATAATTAATGAATGAATAATATTTTTTATGAATTTTGTTTCCAAAAAAATTAAGAACCTTCATATATGTTAAATCAGTTTACTTACTGTTTCTGGGCTTTTACATTAGATTTACCTTTCTTTAAAAATGGAGAAAGGAAAGCACTTTGGGGTTTATTTACATTCACACAATGGTGCTGTTCCGCTCGGATCATTGAATGGTCCCCTAGGGTCATTAGACAACATTATGATTCGAAACATTTTAAGATGATTTTTTATTTTTTTGTTCAATAAAATTTAAGTTTATTTTAGAAGTAAAGGAATATTATAAACCATAAAAAATGTGACATTTGTTTTCCTATATCGTATTCATAAACGATAATGAAAGCTCTGTGTGTTATAAATGTTAACTTTACTATACAATGACACCCGTTTTTAATCTTTCCTTTATCACATTTTATCGCTAATACCAAACTCTCATATCTAGATCAATACGTTTGCGCGAACGGTTATCGGTATTTTGTAATAATAAGCGGAAATGTTAGTTTTGATTTATGAATTGTTGGTTGCAGGAGTCGGTTGTGTTCAATATCTAGTGTGTTAGTGGATAGACTTTGTAGTGGAGTTTAGTGAAGTGTTAGTTAGAGACCGTTACTGGGTCGGGATGGCCCGCCTGACCCGCTAGATCGATCCCGCGTCAGCGGCGCGCCTGGCTACCGTAAGTGCATCGTTTTGCATACGCTGCGTGCAAAATTAAAAGCTTTGTTCGTCATTAAAATATAAACCATCAACTAACAATCAATTGTCAGTTGATTCGGTTTTATTGATGAGAAATGACCTATTATTTGTAAAATGATAAAAGTTTTAGAAACAAATCTAAAGTCAAATTAATCATTCTATTATTTCAGGAATTTCCTGTACTCGTTGTTTTTTTAAGTTAATAAAAAACCCCTTTTAGTGTGTGGTTAAAAGAAAACTTATTTTTTTTTAAATTTTAATAATTAAAAAAATGTCTCAGATTTATTTAGACAAATTGGGGTCTTAAAATTTCCACATATTATAATAGCTATTGTAGAATGATCAGCTTCAGTCTTTTGTACGTGATAGAACCTCGTATTTTGGAAGGAGAACCAATGGATAATTGCCAAGGATATATCGTTTTCTGTTTAATCATGTATGCAGCCGTAAATTAACGGAGGCCGGTGTGTTGGTTACCGGCTCAAAAATACTTTCACCAAAATACCGCAATCATAAACGCTTGGTTGGCGGCTAATATTTATTTACATTTTAACGTTGCAAAAATATTTAAAGATTCTCTCTATGTAGACTATAAAGGTACATTGTTTCATAATAACTATTTTTATTTAAATTTTAAAGCTGGTTGGCCGATCGCTTCATTCAAATCTTATTCAGAATTTGTGAATAGCTCTGATACATTCTGTACGCGGCAGCTAACGGAAATTTGCCTAGGATTATAATATTTCGTGTGCGTGAAACATGTTTCATATGTGTCACCAAACTGTCCATGATACTCTACTGTCATCACAGCGTGTGACAAGACAGAAAATGTGATGTGCTATCTCTGACTTTAATTAAATTTGTTTCCTCGCAATTGTGTTATTTGTTGCCTTGTATATCTGGTTTAAACTCAATAGACTTCTGTTTGTTTATTCACATACATTTGTCATTATAATTTTCTTATGATAAGTTCTTCATATATCTTGAGAGTGAAACCTGGCAAAATACGATTACTCTGTATTAACATATATTATTTTTTATTTTAGTGCTTTTCTTCTCATTGCGGGTTTCTACCGGGTTGCGTAAATCACAGTTTTGAAATTCTAAATAGAAAAATATAGTACCACTGTTCTAAATTATCGGCCAAGGTGTTGGTCACTTCAATAGTGGTGAGCGGTGAAGCCATTTATTATTATAAAAATTTAAAAATTTATTTCGGATTATGTTATAGGCTCAGTTTTGGAAATAGGTTTTAAATGGGTAGTTATTGTTTTATTAGACTGAAAAAAATACTTTTTGAGACCTAAATGCTACAACACTTACTTTAAAATAGACTTCTCATAGACAAACAACAACGCTGCCGGACATTTTAGTCTATATTATCTATGCTATGACGTCAAAACATTTGTAAACACTCGCAATCACATAGGAATAAACCTATCTGATTTTATATTACAAAACGATGATTTCTAATAGATAACACGAATAAAGTAATTATCATTATAATATTAAATATAGTAATAGTAATTATAATAAATATAGTATCGAAAGAGAATGTAAAAACACATCGTCAAAGATTCCAGGAAAGTTGTAGATTAAATTGCCTAGAGAAAGAAAATGAATACGCAACATTTAAAAGGGATCCTGTAACTTTATCAACTGAAAGTCGAATTTATTTTTGCGCAGCTCACTTCGATGTTGGTACTGATTGAATAATATTTTAAGTTTCTGTACATTTATTATCAGTTTTAAGTTTTAAGGTAATGAATGTACTAAGTCAATGAGCAATATAAGTATTACAATTCTTATGCTATTTACCTTTCAGCTAGAAAACGACATAGAAAATTATATGCAGTACAAATTAATGGGCTTATTTAAAAGAATTCGAATGAAACCAGACTGCGTACCAAACGAATGCCAATCCCACAGTGATAGAAAACGCAAACTTACACCCATTCCCATTAATTCCCATTAAAATATCAACATCATCCTTTCATCAAGGTATTGCTATAAATAAATCTTTTAATAAGTACTACTAATACTTTGTGAGTAGATTGGATAATTTTGTTTATTTAATTACAGTTAAATTAACAAATAATCAAATTCATTGCTTTCAGAATTACTTAGTAAGGTGGATGTTGTACCTTTCTGTTCTTCTTCTTCTAATCAGTATAAGTATCATGACAAGACAGTGTGAGTACTACAGAATAACACTCAGTTCCATGATTAGGGAACACAAGTGCAACCAGTACATCAACATGTTTCATGTCAAACAGTAGGTACAACATCATGCCCACAAAGTAACTCAAACATGTCTGACAAAAAATTACAGGAGTAAAGTAATAGAGAGGCCACATTTTGCAAACTTTACTCCCAATTTTTCTTCTGCGCCCTTTCTTACCCTATCTTCTTACCTTTGGCCACGTTTTATGGTCGGTGTCTGCACAGATCTCGCACCAAAAATCAATGCAATGAGAGAACCATCAGGTGTTTTGAACCGGCTTACTTGATAGCTCCCGGAAGCTGTTATTCTTCCATAACTAAGCTCAAACCAAAGACCACTTTTGTGCTGATATCTAGTTATCATTTCTGGTATAATTTTGGTTATCAAACTTTCACAGTTTGAAACTTTGTATTTAATCAATAAATTCTGCAATTCTGTTAATCTATTTTCTGAGTAATCTTTAGTATGATTAATTCTCGGCAGATTTCTGCTTCCTGCTTTCGCAAATTCGGCGTCCATCATTAATTTTGTTAACAAAGCAATAAACAGAAACTTTGCTACAAGATACAAGAGTTTTCCGATATACTTTAGTCGGACGAAAAAAACCACAGTAATACGCGAATGATGTTTAGTTGTTTACAAATTTTATGACATTACAATCATGGTGGACAGCATTTCTAGTGTTATAAAAGTATAGACTAAAAATTTAATTCAAATTAAATACAATTACAACAATATACAATTTGATAAGAGTCAACTAGCCTATTATTGTTTTTAATTTTTGCAAAATTACTCGGATGGAATCATTTACTACAGAGAGAAACTGTAAACAAAAATACAAGCTTTTGTTATTACTAATAACTAATTAAATTTTAATTTTAATAAAACGATCTAAAAAGTTAAAACAGCTCCAGCATCAGACCCTGGTTATCACATAGGATCAAAGGACTCGTCAATACGAATCAAACGAGCTAAACTCGATGGGGCTGTTCTGTTTTATTGTGGAGTTCCTATGGCCATCTTCCAGTGCCAGCATCAGATCAGCCCCATGTCATCATAATATTGCACTGTCACGTATACATAATTCAAAATTCCAGTTCAATCGGAAACCGGAAAGTGGGTCAATTTAACTTGGAAGATTTCATTACAGACACCGAGAGAGGTGACAATAAATAAAAGCTTCTAAAAAATTACCCCACAAATGTCATGATATAATTTGGCCAGATTATAATGTCTGAAGAGATATTTACAAATGGAAAATAATATTTACACGTAAATAATAAATTTCCAGATCAATTACATGAATTGTTGGGTTGCATACCCAAGTACGATCACCAAGAGGTTTCTATCCAACGTAAAAGCTAACAGAAAGAAAGTTCGTTCCTTTAGAAACGCCATGGTCTAACAAAAAACTTGACCTTAAGTCTTCTCTCGCAATGGGTTGATAACAATTAAGTCAACTTTAACGCCACCAAAACTACCACCGTCAACCGCGAGTTTAGGCGTATTGCGCATATTCTAAGAGTGGAATACTATAATTAAAAAAATATATTTTATCCAAACACCGTACTCGATAAGCTATCCGGTCAAACCTAGTATAATATAGCATATGGCATTATCTGATGATGAAAATATATAAAAATTGTGATTGAAAAAACACCAGGCAGATCGCGTTCAGATATAAACACACACACACACACCCACACATATGTATATATGTATATACACACAAATGCACACACATGTACATATATATATTATAAGCGCTATTGTTTCAAGATAATTTGGAAATGGAATCTGTAATTAACAAACGCCAAACATAATTATGTTTCTTCTTAACAACTCGATGAATAGTTGCCATTGTTGGCTGAACTTTCTGAGAGAATTTCTGGAACATTGACTTCTTTTAAAAGCTATTATCTCGACTTTTTTAGCGGAGACAGATTTCATTAATTGCGTGGGACCTAGATTTTCATTGGTTGCTAAAACTAGTTTCTTGTGTTACATGTGCTTACTAATAAGCTAAAACATATTTGTAAGCACAAGTAACACACGAAAATACGAATAAGTAGTTTAATTTTAAAACTGTTTACGTATGAAACCCACTTTAAGGTTTTTTCATTGTTCCTCATGGGCCATTTTGAGTTCTATAAAGAATTAAATCTGCTTATAGTTACATTTTAATCCGACACATCTCCTTTTCTAGCTATTTGCTTTAAATGAATAAGAAAGACGGCTTGTGTGTTAGTCTTTTAAGAACCAACCAAGCAAAGGTATCATGGCTTTATTATAACAATAATTAATTATTTTACATGACCGCCAGCTGCACTACAAAATAGCTGGCTTTTGGTAAGAGAGATAAATGACAATTATCGGTTCTTCATAATTACTGAAATTTAACACGCAGAATTGCATAAAAGTTTTAGGTTTATTAATGCAAAAGTTCAGCTATTAGAAGCTTTGTAAAACAGCGTGGAAAGAAAAGTCAGAATGTAGATTCTACTTCAAAAATATATCGCTCGTAGCTGTTAGCTCTGTGAACAACAATAATGGCGTGTCTGCTCATTCTAATTCAATATATTTGGTTTTACGAGTATTCCCTGAAGAATACTGTTCTATATTTTCATAAACTGTTAATTTATTAAAAGGTTATTATTAGAGTTTATTTATTTGTGAGTCCATAATTCTATTTTTTTCAAAAAGCCCTGTCTAATAAAATTAATAACAAAATAATATTTCATTAGGTTGAGAATGAACTTATTATCTTTTTTTATAAGCTGTTGATTTAGTATGAGGTTTATTGCAGGTAAAGGTGTTTCAGGTTCATAACTTTTCATTATAATTTGGAACGATGCCTTACTTACGTAACACTAAGAGCGTTATTGTAAATGCAGATAAGTCATTTTGAATTATGTTACTATGAAAAAAAAGCACAATGGCAATCCAGCTGAACGTTGTTCAACTGTTTTATATAGCGAAAGTGTTTTGTAAAACAACTAGCTATTTTATAAGATCAGTCAGCATGAATATTAAAGTCTGTGGCAAGAAAGAGGATTTAAAACTTGAATATATTTTAAAACTAAGTAGGTAAATCTATATTTTTCCCCTTTTCGGTAGTAGGCTTTTGTCGTGGCGTGTTACCACCCAGCAGACTAAGACAGCACTGCCAAACGGTCCCAACCGATCAAACCGACCGGCAAAGCATCGAATATCTCAAGTCAGAGAGCAGCGAGATCCGAGACACTGTTCTTCCGCTGGCCGACCGAAGATAGTTAGGGGCCCAAATAGTGAGCTAGCCACTCAGAAAAGGCTGACTTGCCGTCTTGTGAAAAATCCTGGAGGTGGGCCATCCTGTCGGCTGGCGCCCGTCGTTACCTTCCCTCACCCTTCCCTCACGGGTGACGCTATTAAAAGTAGTAACAGGAAATTAATTAAACAGCGGTCGCACGTCCTCTCTTTCCTAGTGCACGTCTCTAATATAGAGGTTTGCACTCTAATCTTGACTGCGTCCGCCTCCATTTCGAGACTAGAAAATCACACCTGATCTATCTCACGGAGACGCAGAAAAAATGTCTAACCGACGCAGCGTACCTTCCTTACCCGGGTTATGTCCTTAAACATTGTTTTAGGGCTCATGTGGGTGTTTGCATGTATACACACAATGATATTTGTTATTTGCGTCTCCGTGATCTTGAAGACCTCATCCTATCTATAATCTGGATTCTAGTGGATACAGGTTTAGAGAAAATTTTCTATGCTTGTGTCTACCGGTCGCATAACGGAGACGCGGAGACTACCAGGCTTACCAACCTGCTCATTGAGAAGGCAGACGTTGCCCTACAACGGTACCCATCCGCTCAACTAGTGTTTCTCGGTGATTTCAACACACTCGGACTGGCTGTTCCCATAGGAGAAAATCGACCACGCTGGTCGCGAAATGCGAAAGCTTACTTTGACTTCACCCAGCTGGTTCATTAAGCCACTAGAGTGCGGGACACTGATGGGCACACAGCTAATTGTTTGGACCTTTTACTGCCGATTTGAATCAGTCTTTATTTTTTTACAACCGCTAAATTTAGCAATACAAATTAAGATCATTGGTAAAACCAACTTCGGGGTTTCGCACTGAGATTTGCACTACGTCTTTCTGACAAATTAGACCAGATGCAATAAACAGTAAAGTACCTGGATATTTTTGCAGAGATAAGAGAAAATCATAATACTTTAAGGAAGAAATACTTGTAGTATTAAGATACTACCAGTAGCTTTCTTCTAAATAAAAATATTCGCATTCTGAATGCAAAAATATTAAACTCTTAGTCTTTTTGGTATGTCCTTGAAAATGTACTTAATTTAGATACATTCAAATGCGCAATCATTTATCGAAAGATGTTAAATTTTCTCACTTGAATTGTAGAAAACTTGGAAACAAATACATCTTCGTATAGGTCTATACTTAAGTAAGATTGTCCTTTAAAATGTTTACTTTCACAACTCGGTGTTGATACATGGCATTTCCATTTACCCCGTCGAACAAAGAGGGCTTTAAAATTACAAGGTCTATTCGTCCATTTCTATTTTAGTCAAACTGCTAATATCACGTCTAATTTAACTTTATGCTGGTAGTAGGTAACAGAAACGGAGCAAGTTTTTACCACTGATTGCACGTCACATATCAATGTCAACTTCGAAAAGGATTGTGTCAACTTGCTCGTTGAGTAAAGAGTAGACCAAATATACTGAGATGAATATTATATTTGTGTAAGTGTATTTAGGTTTCTGAAATTGAGTTGATATGATTGCATAATCTTATCCAAGGAGAATAGCGCAGAAGTTATCGCGTTCGGTATAATATTACAGAGGTTAAGCACCTTTTGCAACGGCCTGTTATAGGATGGGTGATCAAAATGTTATTATTGACTATTCCTCCTTTTGCATAGGGCTTCAGATGCATCTGCAGTTTTATTGTCTATTAGCCACTTGTCAGTTCGCTACCGCGCGCCCCACCCCTCTCAATAGTCCCAATGCTACCCGAATTGTGAAAAAAAAATGTCGGACTCTTAGTTAAAAATGCCGTTTTTTCGCTAAACGATAAAGCTAAGACCAAACAAAAAACTGGTTGGTTGCCTGTAAAGTCGGTATACGGGCGAAAGTTTTACGTGACGACGACTTTGAGTGGTAAAATAATTTTAATGTGAATATTCATTCGTATAGTAGGAAGAAGGATGAAATAATAGTAACAATTTAAAACATTTATTTATACAAAGAATTATATTTAAAACATTAATTTATAGGCACGCGTCCCTTCCACTTTTTATGTCTGTCTCTCTCGCTCTTAGGCGGGCTAACCATGCCCGAGTGGAAGGGACGCGTGCCTCTCACTCGCTCTCATTGTAAGCGCATAACGTGAGCGGAGCGTAACGCAGTTTCTTGAAGTGTCACCCGTCAAACCAATTTATAAGACGTTGTCACGACAAAAATACCGTAAACCTGATTAAATAAGGAATCCACCACAGAATATTTGGATCTCTGTAACTTAAAAATTAATCGTAATAAAAAAGGCCACGCGGATATTTGAATATGGTAGCAATTGCTACCAGGGACTGACGAGGGGTGTTGGCTATCGGTAGCAATTGCTACTGACAAGTGGTTAATGAAACGCGCTAGGCCTGTGTGTTGGGCTATTTCACTTTCTCTCTACGGTGTTTTGATCCATATGGAAAGCGACAATGAGACCTCGCAGTGGCACATGATCGTGATAGATAGGTAATTTTTTAGTACAAGTATCCAATAAAAAATAGCTTTAATTTATCAAAGTCACATATAAACATGACATTTAGACAGTTAAGGTTTTCATTGGTTATAAGTAGCTACCGAATTTGAGTTGTATATGTGATAGAACGAAACAATAATAAAATGAAAGTTCTTATTTTGTAATTTTAGTAACGTTCACATATTTTCAAACTTACACCCAACCTTCTGCATTTCTAAGACGACACCCAACCTTCTGCATTTCTAAGACGACTTATTAACATACGGCGATCATTTTATTTTGTCAATTAATCTATAATCTAAGAACACAAATTTGTTGTTTGTGTGTTTGTCTGTCCATTCTTTTTCCCGCTCTTTTTCCATTGTATCAATTAACGTTACCAGCTAGTCTCCACTTATATTATAAAGATGAAAGATTTGTATTTTTGTATGTTTGCCATGAATGAACTCAAGACTACTAAGCCAATTTCAAAAATTCTTTCACCATTGGAAAGTTACATTCACACTGAGTAACATGGGCTATATTTAATGCTAGAAAAAATGTAAAGAATTTTGTTTACCCGTGCGAAGCCGGGACGGGCCGCTAGTCAATAATAAATTAATACCTAGTGATAAATTCGCAAAGTACTTGGTTACATTTGAGGTAAAATGTTTCATTTTTGTTATATTTATAGAAACAACTGTAATTATATATGATTTAATATATTTTGCCTTGAACAAGACTTGTTTTTCCTCTTGAAGAATCTGTTTAAATCCTCTTCTAACATATAGTGACTCTAAAATGACTCGAATTGATAACAGGCTTAGTAGTTATCTATCACGTGGGTGCAAAATTGTGTCATTATTATATTTATTTTATTAGTCATTTATAATGTTTGTACGCGGTTTGTGTTATCTTTAAGAGTAAAGCGGTTTCTAAAAATACTAGCTTACCCGCGTGGGTTCGCACGCGCAGGTTTTTAGTTTTTAGCACTTTCCCCTTTTTCTCTTTCTGCTTGCAAAAGAAATTAAATTCTTATCGCTAAGTATTAATGTTTGAGGTGATATATAGGCGAGGTCGGCGTTGGAAGCTTATATAAAAAGTCCAAATAAATTTGTAAGCGCGTTTTGGAAAACATGATTTACCTTATATCGCCATCTGTTGACATGTTTACCATAGTACCTACATACTTTTGAAACATTCCACTTTCCTAATATATTCTATATATTATATTTATCGTAATAATTATAAATTACCGTTCAACGTTGTCTCTTTGTTAATCTTTTAAATTACAGCTGCTGAGCTCCCATGTAACTAAGTAAATATTACCGTTCTGTAGTTTATGTACGAGTATGAAAAAACCCTCACAATTTTTAAAGTATTTAACTGTTTATATCTAAAGAAATGTTATGTTTGAATAACAAAAAAATTTCATAGTTATATAGCTGTTTCTTTTTCATCGATTGTACGATACTTGAATTATACTTTTCAAGTCAGTTTAAGGAATACTTAGAAAAACTTATCAGAAGTATATCACCTAAATCAATTAAGACTATATCAACGATTTTGATATTCATACATAGCTTATATTATGCTTCCTTTTATAGAGACTGTAAAAATACCGCAAAACGTAAGGAAGATTGTTATTTGAAATACAAAATCAATACACTAAGAATACTTTTTAAACTTTATTTGAAACAAAAATTAACGATATGATTAAAATAAGACACCTTTTAGATTTTTGTCATTTCTCTGCTCAAGTTTTATTTCATGAATGCTATATGTTAAGTCTAGCATCGCATAAAATTAAACTCAGAAATCTGCAGTTTACTGTTTTCTAATCAGTTCGGTCGAGACCAAAAGATTTAAACTATTTACAAGATGTAATATTTCTTAATAATTCGTATATTATGAGAAGGTATGATCTGTTATTTTTCCGCTAGAAAAAACATCTGAGTGAACACAGTTTTTCGTGTAAACAAGAAAGGCACATAAAGGCTAAATATATCGATTTCACACAAAGTGCACACTTTGCGCCAACGAAAATAAGTCTGTCTTGTGGCATCGTAACTCTAGAATAGATGAATCAACTTCGCTGTGGTTTTTTGTTTGGTATCTTAAAACGATTTATGTTTCACGGACATTCTTTCAACGGTGATGCTTTTTATCTTATCGTTACAAATGAGACTTTAAAATTAGTTTTGCTACTGTTATATTAATAATGATGATCGGTGTAAGGCCTACACGTAAAAAGATTTCGATAAAAACTATTCTTATACCTTCTCGGATATTTATTATCTATTAGGACATAGATTTGTTTCCGGTAATTTTGAAAACATCCTAATTTCAACGAGTTTATGTTTGTGTTTTAGATTTAATCGTGTTACTGTTTCTTAAAGTAACATTGTTTTTATTTATCAATCTTGTTGTCTTATTAAGGTATTAGCGGCCCTTCCCGGCTTCGCACGGATGGACTAAAATTTTAATTTTTTCTAGCACTAAATATAGCCTATGTTACTCAGTATGAATATAGCTTTCCAATGGTGAAAGAATTTTTGAAATCGACTTAGTAGTTTTTGAGTTTATTCATTGCAAACATACAAAAATATAAATCTTTTCTCTTTATAATATTAGTGTAGATGTAGATTGGTAGAAAAAATACATATTTCAGGTGAGACAAACTAAATTCTTTTAATGCAACACCGTCTCGCAGAGACGCCTTGTGTATGTGTTTTATATAACTAGCATCATATCGTAGCGTTCGTAAAATAGCTCCAATTTCTGCAAACAGAACAATGTAAGCAATTCAAAATATTGATGAATGTTTTCTTGAATAGCTCTGGGGCAAATAAAATATAGAACAGGGATTTTGATAACATTTCTATAGCTTGGTGCACAATCGAGCGAAAAATTGAATGTGTGGTATGATCTTCGAAGAGCTTGCTTAAAGGCTGTGTCACACAATGTCACTGCAATCCATATGATTCAAAAACTATGATAAATAATAAAAATGTCGACATCGCACGTTGTGTTGCATCTGGTATAAATAAAAATAAACGAATTCGTGTATGGTTCGGATTATTCCTTAAGCAAAATAGCAAACTAATAAACAATCAATTTCCGTAGCGCCGATTCGTGCTGAATCGATATCGTTAAACTTTAGTGCACACCATTTTCCTTATGCAGAGTAAAGCCAGGCTCCTCTTCTTTTCGGGAAAAATCGTGTCAAGCGAATACTGTTCTGAGCGCACATTTGCTTTTTATAACTATCATATATGACTCAATCATGACTGGCACTGATTTGTGGCATGACTGGTACCTGGTAAAATATGTAATAGAAAAAAGTTATATATGAAACTAAACACAATTACACGGTGTAACGAGGCCTTAACGTGACGTTTGCCCTTATATGAAAAATCTTGTGCATTCTTGAGATGTATGTCGTTATCAGTCATATATTTCAGATTTAACTTCGATTATTTAGACATTTAGTACCATTATTCAATGTAAATTGTATTCTCGCTAGGTCTGCTTTTGTTTTACTAAAATTGCAATGAAGTTAATTAATGAAAGTTTAATTATGTACTTATCGTATGAAGAGTCTGTGTAAATATATATTTACACAGACTGTTCATACGATAAGATCTCAAATATTTGAATCAACCGAACAAAGTTTTAACTACAGTAGTTAAAAATAATTACAATATTTACAAGGTGTGGGTTAAAAATATTGCGATACGATAAGATTACAACTGCACTCAAAATATGTTTTTTATTAGTTTTTAGCACAACGCTAAAAACTGAGCCATCAAGCTCCTCGAGATGGTAGTACAAATTATTTTATTCTTAGACTTCACAAACATAATATAAATAACTGAAACAATCAAAATTGGTATTTATCTAATATTCTTTTTAAATAATTTTATTTATGTGACTATTAGTTATTTATCTGTTTATTATTTATTTTGGAAAATAACACGAGAAACGGAACGTTATATTTTATATAATGACGTTGCCTAAATACGTTGGCCGTATGACACGGTCTTGAAGATATGGGATAAATCTTATTCTTTAGTTTATATTTACTAGGTTTATAATGAAATGGGTATCATTATGCATTCCGAGATCCAATAACATTCCAGAGAATCTATAGATTTTTTACAATGCAAATGTAGCATCATGTTAAAATTTAAGTTTAAATGAGTTAACTTTTATCAGAATTAAAAACATTTACGCAAACACATTACCTAATGTGTTAGTGTATGGTTATAGGTATGGTATGGGTCATTCTACTTTTTAGTGCAGGTTTTTGTGTCCCCCAGACAAAAAAATTTAAATCAGCCATTTTCTTAATGAAATAATAAAAAATTGCGCAATACATGAAACTTCCGTAATATTTCCTTAACTTCTGTTAACATTGATATTTGAATATTTTGCCTATTTTAAGATAATAAAGGGTAACAAAGTGGAGCTTTATGGTAACATAGTTGTTTTCCATAGTATTGCAAAGTGTCCCCGACCTAATACGCGGACTAACTTAACCCAAAAAAGTATTCTTCTTGCAGTATAGTCCTATGTTTCAAAAATTTATTAAGTTTATTTATTATGTTTGCGTTTTTTATGTAGGCCTCATATATTTTAAGAAGCTTTATTTTTTTTTCAAAATAATGCTTTAGTTTTGTCCCTTAGGAAGAAGCTCAATACGGTACTACTATGTTACTGGTATTTTTTCAAAAAATCGTTAGATGTCATTGTACCGTCACTGGTCGGCTCGATTGGGTAGGTTGGGCATTAAAGGAGCGGGGTGGAGTGGAATGGCAGTAAGCCGCGTGTCGCCACTCAGTCACCGCCATGTTGTGAATCAAGACGCGTGTGTTTATTAGGTGTGCACTTTGTTACCCGGCGAAACGGTAAGTTTCTGAACTTTTACATTATGTTTTAACTAATGAAACGTGGCATTTATGTCACTTAATTGTATTCTATTGTTGGATTTGCAAATTATATGGTCATTTCGTAAATATCAGGAAGAATCATGTTATTTTACAACTGTGTTACCGGTCCACTTTGTTAATCCGCTGTGGTAACGCAGTTGTAAAAATAGTAACGCAGTTGTAAGTATACTCTGTCACTGATTCTTTCTGATTTTATTTAACTTGATTTGTTCGTATCTACCCACAGGTTTATATTATAACAATTTCATATTTGTTTGCTGACTTACTTTAATTGCTGACGGTAAAATTAGTACTATAATGCCATGTTTTTATCTTTTACAGAAGATCATGCCGCTAACTCCAGCTGAAAAACAACGTCGGTACCGAAACAAGCGAAAATGCGACCCTGTTAAAGATGAGGAAGCAAGAAAAAAGGCTCTAGACAGGTACCACAAAACAAAACGCCTAGTCAAAGACTTAACATCACGTGAACATCGCCAAGCCAAAAGAAAATGGCGGGTCGCTTACAGTAAAAGAAGAGCCCGCATTCATCTTTACTGTATCAGAAAACAGATTGCATAATCCGGCTGCCATTTGGGCACATCTACACCAAGTGCTCCACATGATTAATGAAGAGTATCTTTGGGTCAAATTTATTCATTTCTTTTCTGATGGCCCAGCTACACAGTACAGACAAAAACAAAACTTTTTTTTATGTGTACTTCGACGACTATGGCTTTAAAAAATTCACTTGGAACTATTTCGATGCAGGCCATGAAAAAGGCGCTGCTGATGGTGTTGGTGGGTTTTTGAAACGCACGGCTAATCAATTAGTCGCTACTGGACAAGACATAATTAATGCCAAACAATTCTTTCTTAATTTGCGTGATAAAAGCAAGATCCTAATGTTCCTGATAACTAATGAAGAAGTTGCTGTTATGGAAAAGCAAATACCCGATTTTGTGCCACCTTTAGTTGAGACCATAATAGTTCATAGAAAATTCTTGCAAACTTATGTACCGTGATTTAAGCTGTTACTGTAGTCGTGGAATATGTTCTTGTCTGAAACCAAAAGAATATACTCCAGTCAATGATTTGGTGATTCAGGATGTACAACCAACTGCAATCGAATCTCCACTTGATGAGCTGTCCGTTGATATCATAAATAAACCACGCAAATCGCTGTTCATCAAATTTACTCCTCGAACACCGACAGCAGTGATGACATACCTCTTTCTGCGTTTAGAGACATTTCCAACATTAATGACCACAATTTACCCAGTACTTCAAAACAAAGTGACGAACTACTTCAGAAAGAAAATCTGCATCCCAGTAAAATCTTTCCCGGAACTTATGTGTTATTGAAAATACAAGGTAGAAAACAAATTTATACAAACTTGGCTTCAGCATTGAGTGAGGTTGACGAAGATGGATACATACAATTTATGTTTTACAGAGGTGTAAATGATACTGGCAAACTTTTTAAAGCAGTCGAAACAGACACTAGTTGTGAACCTTATGATAACATTTTTGAAGTGGTTTCTGCACCGAAAAAGATTTTTAGATGGAAACGCGAATACTACGAATTCCCTAATCCTCTGGAAGTGTTCGAACAATGACTGCAACTATTAATTAATTTTTAAGTAATCCGACCTGCATAAGTGCTGTGATTTTGGTAAAACGGATATAATAGCAGGATTAAATTATTATCTTCAACCTTTGTGGTAACTAAGAGACTGATTAGCTATTTTTGTAGCGAAGAGAATTCTCTATTGAAATAACTTTGTTACTGTTGAACAACTGTGTTACCATTATGTCCCTATTTCTAAGTAAAGGTTTTTCAATTTGAGTTGTACAATTGGCATAATAAGCTACATTACAGATATATCAGATGCAAGATAATATTTTTTAATATCAATGTTAAATACGTTGTTAAGTTTTTTTTACATATATACATTTTATGTCAAATCTTTGTAAACAAAAGTGCACAACGGTAACATAGTTGTCATTAAATGTGATTTATAAGACTTAATAAATCATAATTTCTTATTATAGTTATGAAAGAGAAAGATTTATGTTCCTAAAATACGTTTTGTTAATTGTTTGTTTGTAATTAGTGACTAAAGCTGCTCAATGAAAATATTTAGATTGGTAACAAAGTGGTTTGATTTGTCTACCTTGGTCTCCAAAACCTTCATTTTCAAAGAGAAATATGTACAAAATTCGCTGCTGGCAGTTAATTTCAATTGTCTGGTTATAATTACGCATAAATACAGTTAAATTACTTCATTTATCTCTAATGATAAAATTTTTAAAACCCATTTTTAGCAGTGCAAAAACCTGCACTAAAAAGTAGAATGACCCGTATAGAATTTATGTTTAAGAACTCCTAGAATAAGACCTCGGATTAGCATAACATGTATTGAATAGAGAATAAGTTAAGTTATAAAATGGTATCAACCAAACAGTTGGTAACTGTATTCTTGCAAGTCTTTGTTCTTGCTCAAATCTTGCACGGTCAGTCTTAGTCTTGTTCTTGCTAAAATTAGTCGGCCTAGGTCTTGTAAAAATGCAAGAACAAGACCAAGACTGTAATCTTGACCAAGATTTGAGCAAGAACAAGACAAAGCCCCTCAGACTCCTGCGTCTTGTAAGACTGATTTTGGGCAACACTACTGTATTCCCAATCTAATCTGAAATATCTTTCGTCCTTAATAATTACTACCTTAAGTAAATAGAAAGCTTAAAATGGGTCTCTAAAGTTAGAAATATCACAATGTTGATTTTTAAAATTGGAATTGGCGCCAAGATTGAAAAAAGAGGCTTGGATGGCGGCTGCCGAAAATTATAACATAGTTAGCGGAGAGAAAAAATTATAACTTGATTCTATTGCGGTTTGGGGTGAGTTAGCCTCGTAAGTCTCCGCGTACTTATACAAGCACAAATTAATTATAGCAGTTCAGACCTGACATTTAACCACATAGATAGAGTAACTACCTAACGTACTTACCCAAGTACAAAATAATTCCAATGAGGTGCTATACATCACAAACCTACTATAAAAACACAGACAACAGTAATTCACTTCCAAAATTGCCTAAAACCGACATCTCTTTGTGATGTGATGAAGATGTGTTGAAGATATGACTACTGATGTTAAAAAAACACAGGACTTACGAGGTTAAGAATATAACATGATTTATGTTTTTACCTATGTGTCCTACACATATAAACAACGGTGCACGACATTCAGCAACTAATTAAACCAGCGACCTAAACTTTTCGACAGGCGGGAACTTAAACCATAAGTTCAAAATCTGGGTTTTGTAACATGGTAAGTTTCCCCAACAAATAGGAATACCAAACATATACAATTTGTAAATTTACATCTATCTTCTATGAAATTTATATAGGAATATGAAATAGTTACTGTGTTAACATCAAAAACACATATAAAGATAGCTTAAAAGTCATTCAAGAGCTCCTTTCGTTAATCTAAAATTTCCAAATATTTTTTATTGGAAATTTTTCTTAAGCTTGTTATGTATGGATCGAATTATTTAAAAGTTCAATTATTTAAAAATGCTCAGAGCTTCGTCTTTTGAATAAGCTGTTATGTGTGTCGGTTAACTTTGAAGATTACTGCGCATTTCAGTCTTTTATTCTGCCGGCAATGCTCGTAAAATTTCAACGATGAATGCTTCTTCCACTTCACCACGAGATCTGAAGCGTTGTACGTATGAGTTCAGTATGAAATGAAGTCCACACGTATCAAGCAATTTCTTGGTTATCCATTTCTTTGTACTCTTTGAATTGTCTTCGTACGCTTTCTCTTTTCTCTGTTTATGTAGAAGGTTCAGGTTTGCATGTAGATTCTTCTAGATTTATGGTAAAAATGCGAAAAATTTATGGAAATAATCCAACCAATGGCTATTTTGATTAAAAGCTGTTCCTTTTTTTCGACCAGATTTAGTATAACGTGGATAAATTTGAGTTATGTAGAACTTTTGAATACTTGCGATAATTTTGCTATATATATATGCATCTGAAGATACGGTAAAATTGTTTCGTATATAGTTTGAGATAGAAACAATAATTTGTATAACTTTTAGTCAATAAGAGACTTAAGTCGCGTCTAGTGTACGTGAATCCACTCAATGCGAAGAGGTAAGTAACTAACTAGCATTAAGCAATGACAAAAGCTAATGAAAAACTGTAATATTTCATACGCAATTACTTGATAAAAACTATTTATAATTATGCGGTTATGCGGTTTAGAAATAGGTCTGTATGGAAATGGGAATTAAATAATGTGTGAAATACTTGATAAAGGTATCGCAAAAGATAAAAAATATAATGTCATTATTGACCCAAAGGGGTTTTTTGAGTGTCCAGACTGAGAATCCCAAATAAAGAAAGCTCAACATAAGTACTTAAAAAAATATTTTATCTCACCTTGATATTAAATTAGATTCAAATATGTTACGCAGCGAAACTGCAAAAAATTTGCTGTAAAATTATATTTCCTAATAAATAAAATCAAAATTAGCATACCGGCAAGCTTCGGCAACTGTCAAATTTCCAAGTTAATGTTTGAGAAAAGAAAATAGCACTTGTAATGATATACGTGTCTCTGGTTAAGTAATATTCTAGTAAACTGTTTTAGCGTTTCAAGATCCAAAAGTTTACGTCGGTTGAATAATGATGTTATTATAAAGTATAAAACGTTACCAACAAAATCAGCGCCACGTGGACAACAACGACCACGGTAGGCACTATGTAAATAAGTAGCTAAACTGAATTATAAACTAAAACTATACAATGTTTAATTAATTTATTTGTTCAGATTGTCTCTCAATTTTGATCGAATTAATTAATTAACCTCACTTATTGATTTTACTTCTACTGAATACTAATTGCCTCGACAAACAGTATTCTGTCCAAATTGAGTTACGGTCTAAACCTCATACAAAGTCATGTATAAAAAACGTTTCGAACTTATTGTTTCTTTGAATAAAACCACAGTATAGTTTTTTCAATAGAAATATAATCAAATAAGCAAAAAATTAAATGACAGACTACAAAAGCTTTATATTCTGCGGCTCTATCAACTTAAACTAAATTTCTATACCAAACTATCTTTGGCGTGACCCGCAATTTTTTGGTTACCAATGCGATGCCGGTCATCGCTTGTGATCGCTTAGCGAAAGATGTTTAATTGCAAATGTTTATGTCTACAATCATAATCCGAGCACGTAAGTGCGCTAACAACCCACGTGTTAGCTTTTGGAGACGAGTTTCTGGAGACGGCAGTAATGCTAATTATATAATGTACATATATTTATCTAATGAGTTAAAACTCGTTAAAAAGTCGAAGTCTACACATTTAAGCTTACGCCTCGCGTTTAATAAAATATATCTCAGTTATAATATTAAATGCATAAAGAACTTTATTTATTTATTATTTTATTTATTTACTGGTTTTGGGAAGATTAACAGCTCAATATAGTTTAACAATTAAATAGCACCTAATAGCCTATTACAAACCTCCACTAGTATGTGCCTGTTTTAGAATAGGTAAACAAATTTTATAACAAAAAAAAAAGAATATCAGAAAAAGGAGTAAATTAAAAAAGCTGCAGCAAATAGGTATAAGAGGCAACTTGTTTAGGTGGTTCACATCCTATGTCCATAATCGATGCCAAACAATTGTTCTACGCGGTTATTCCTCTTTAACCATGTTTATTCCCTCAGGAGTGCCGCAGGGATCCTTACTCGGTCCTTTGTTATTTAACATATTTGTCAACGACATCTCGTCTTGCTTCTTAAATTCTTCAATCTTACTGTATGCAGACTATATGAAAGTCTTATGCAAAATACAGTCTATTAAAGATACTCGAGGCCTACAAGAAGACCTTATAAGGTTCCAAAATTACTGCTCATCTAATAAATTTGATTTGAATGTCTCGAAGTGTTATGTTTGCTCGTTTACCCTTAAACAAACCATTAAAAAATTCCTTTACACTCTTCATAATACACTTCTCACAAGAGTTGATACTATCAGAGACCTAGGTGTAACTTTCGATAGCAAACTAATTTTTGATAATCACATTGATAACATTACCAGTAAAGCATTTCGTGCACTTGGTTTTGTTTTACGAATGTCTTCTGAATTTTCTAATATAAAAACCCTCAAAATCTTATACTGTTCATATTTTCGTAGTTGAATACGCCTCGCTAAGAATAAGTTTGGAACCCTAGCTATGACATCTATGTTAAAAGGCTTGAAAGCATTCAAAAGAGATTCCTAAAATATTAACAGTACCATGCTGGGATTTATCTCCCAGGCTACCTCTCTTCGAAAGAAGGAATATTTCCGATCTGTCATATCTTTTAGGTATAGCAAATGGCACGGTGGACTGCTCAGAGCTGCTGGAACTCTTGGGACTGCGCACGAACTCGATCGCGCTCAGAAACCCCAGTTTACTTTATTTACCGTACGTAAGAACTAATTACAGACAAAACGCATTTTGAAGCTTATTTTGTTCATATTTTGAAACATATTTATATCTCTTTTAAATCTCGTCGTCTACTTACTCTTTACATACTGTTTTGTGAACAATAATAAAGCTATTAATCTGCGGAAACTTGTAATTGGCCCTCAGACCAATATATGATTTATATTGTTAATTGCTTGTATATTATGTATAGTTGTAAGTTTTCCAAAAAAATGTAAAATAAAAAAAAAAAAATTATAATAAATTATAGCACAGTATAAATATAAAAATCCTCTGTCACAGTGTTTGATCGCGATGGACTCCGAAACTACTTAACGGATTTTAATAAAAAAATTTATAATATATTTTGCAAGATTTATTCTGACTTAGGAGAGAGGATAGGTTTATATAATAAATAATAAATATTTCCTACATTCACACCAATTAGCCTAGCCCAAAGTAAGCACTATAAGGCTTGTGTTATGGATACTAGGGTAACGGATAGACATACATATATGATACATAGATATGTAATATTCATAGAAATATATATAAACACCCATGACTCAGGTACAAATGCTCGTATTCATCATAAAAACATCTGCCCCTACCGGGATTCGAACCCAGGACCGTCGGTGCGAAAGGCAGGATCGCTACCGTTGCACCAAACGGTTGTCAAAAAAGTATTAGTTATATAATTTATATACGGAATTTTTACCATGTACCTTGTTTTTGTTTTTATTGAATTTCCGATATTTCGGCACCGTACATGGTAAAAATCCCGTATATAACTTATATTACCATAATATTAGTTACCATGAAAGTTTAAAACAATAAAGGATAGGTTTAATTTTAATTCATAACACAGCAGCACGTTGCCGGGTCAACTAGTATCACTACATATAATAAACAAAGTTCTCTGCCGCTTTTTTCTGTCTTTCTGTTCGCAATGAACTCATAAACTGTTGAACGAATTTTCATGCGGTTTTCACCAATAGATAGAGTGATTCATGAAAAAGGTTCAGGTATATAATTTGTCAAGGTTTTGTATAATTTCGTTGAAATTTTTCGTAAGTTCCTATAGAACGACGTCAAGGAAATTGTCAAGAGTGAAATGGAATCGGTTATAACTGTACGAGATAAATTTAGCGTCACTACAGATTTTATTTGTGCCGAACAATCATCATTGTATTTGGACATTAGTAATGGTAACAATCCTTTTAAAAATCTTAAAGCTGAAACCGCAAAACTTGGTGGAGATGAACAAACTGAGGTCCCGCTTTGTTGGTATTGAAAAACTTTCGCGTAATTGTAACATAAAAACATCAAAACTAAAACGCACTTTCACTGTCACACTGTCACTTTTCAAAAAGCTGCATGATTTCATTAAGGTGCCTATGGAAGATGGAATTATTCACTCCAGCCATAGAGTTACAAAACAGAATAAAGGCTCTAAGAGGTCGCGCAATATCATAGTTACATTTTCCACGCCAACGAATTAAGGTCCTGGTGTTGTCTGCTTTGTATAGATATAACAAGGCTCATATCGTCCGGACTTTAGTGTCACCTGACCTTAGCATTTTCGGCGAATTCAATAGATTTTTATTACAGAACATCTGTCGCCTGAACAGAAAACAAGAAGGGTCGCGACAGCGAGAAGGGAAAAGAATTACAAGTATGTATGGATAAAATATGGTCAAATCTACATGCGGTAGAATGATTCCGGTATAGCAATACTTATAAGAGATTTGGGCTCCATAAGCAAACTACGTTAGATTTAGTACTTTTAGTTGTAGTTTTTTGTCTTCTGAATTTATTTTATAAATCTGGCCTCTTGATATGTATTGTTTTAGCAAGATTTAAATTTTTTTTTATGAAAATCTGGGTAGAGCAAGATATTATGACATGTTCATGCTGTCTGAACGGAGACAAATTTTGACAGCAGTGTATTTGATGGCGAAATAATTGATAAACGATATTGTTTGTATAGAAGAGATCGCGAGGATTCTTGTACTAAGAAGAACGGTGGTGGTGGTATTGTTATAGTGGTTAAAAATTATATTAATATTATTCGACGTACCTCCTGGGAGAGCAGGATTTATGCTATTTGCCTCCCGATCTGCCTATCGTAGATCTGAATGGTTCTCATTATAACTGTCAGAAGGTAGTGCTTTAGTCATCATTGAGTGACCTTTTTTCTGTCTTAGGAGATTTTAATACACCCAATATTACTTCAGAGATTCAAAACGAACCAAAATCGGCGATTGCGGCTAATTCTCAAGATCGCTACGCGATTTTATTTTATAAAACGATTAATACTTGTAACCTTACAGTTCAATTATATCCTCAATGTAAATGATCGCTTTTTGGACCTGTTTTTTTCCAATATGCCTGTAACTTCTATTGAGGTTGACGTAGCTACACCTTTGTGTCACGTAGACTCAAATCATCTTACATATTCCATAGATATTAATAATATTACCTTCAATAAATATAATAAGTGTTAAAACTTCAGTGAATGCGATTATTCTGAGATTAGAGCTGCGCTAATTATGTTGACTGGGATGTTTTGTTCAGTTCTAATAATATTGACGAATGTCTTTGTGCTTTTTTATGTTGAAATTGACAAAAACATTTCAAAAACACGCAAATAATAAAGAAAAAGTCTATTCTTTTGACTTTTTCTTCAATATTGGCGTGTACTTTGAAATTTACCAGTTTGGTACAATCGGGCTCTTATTCGTTGTATCAATGAAAATATCAAGAACCAAACTTGTTATAAAAAGTCCGGAAATTCCCGAGATTATGATACCTTGTCTTCGCTTCGGTCTAGATGTAAACCTCTTATTAGAAATTGTTTCAAATCCTATCAATCTTCAGTTGAATGCTTTCTTGAGGATGATCCTAAAGCATTGCGTAAAGGCGGTACGTAAATGATTAAAAAGGTAGAGTCACTATCCCGCACACTATCTACTATGATGACAATACTGCCTCAGATGGTCCCGGTATATGTCAACTTTTTGCAGATTACTTGAGCTCGACTTATGATCAATTCCCTGTGTTTGAGACACATTGATATCTCAAACAAAGCCGTTGATTGCAAATCTACCTTACATGATTTTGATATTAGTCCGCAGGATATACTAAAAAAAAATTAAGCAGCTGGATGTTAATAAAAGTGCCGGTCCCGATGGTAAACCTCCTTAATTGGAGCAGAGCGAGCGAAGCGAGCGAATCTCCCATGGATCAGCTTCAATGGCAAAATGTCTGATACGCCATAGCTTCCCGAGTTCTTAACCGATTTCAATATTTTTTGTTCGAATCAACAGGTTTAGGACCAGATTGTGACGGAGCCCGAATTTTGAAATTCGCAAAAATTCCCATCGAAACAACAAATTTTTTTTTTCATTTTTTAGGTATTACTCTTCGCTTCAATATAAGGTGCTAGCGTAGCTTTATGCTTGCGACTGTATCGCCTAGTTTATACAGGAATGTTCAGAGAAATTACTTTACAGAGAGTAAAGTAATTTCTCTGAACATTCCTGTATATTAAATATATTCAATGACTTGACGACTGTTTGGTGCAACGGTAGCGATCCTGCCTTTCGCACCGACGGTCCTGGGTTCGAATCCCGGAAGAGGCAGATGGTTGTATGATGAATACGAGTATTTGTACCTGAGTCATGGATGTTTGTATATATTTCTATGAATATTACTTATTTATGTATGATATATGTATGGCAATCCGTTACCCTAGTATCCATAACACAAGCCTTAAAAGTGCTTACTTTGGGCTAGGTTAATTGGTGTGAATGTAGGAAATATTTATTTATTTATTTAATTACATTCAATAAGTCTCTCAGTGCTAGTACATTTCCTTCTCGATGGAAGTTGGCTCATATAATTTATATATTTAAATCAGGAGACAGTACTTCTTGTACTAACTATCGTGTATAGTTTAACTACATATTTGAGTCTTTCAAATATTTCTTTCTCTATAATTATTTGAGTAAATATATATCAACCAAGCAACACGGTTTTGTAAGAAAGCGTTCAACTCTTAGCATTTTATTGGAATTTAAGAATTATCTGTCCTGTACCTAATGCCACCAGCGAGCAGATAGTGTCATCTAGCTACTCACTATTTTAATTTTTGCATTTGTTTTTTTGTGTATGATTGGCCTTTTTGTTATTATTATCAGTTGTAATTAAATTTAAGCTTTAGTACGCTGTTTATATTAGCTCATGCTGTGTACACTATTTTAAGGTTATTGTTTAGATTAACTACCATTTTTAACAAGTTTTCGATGACAATCTGTTTGTTTACCTAAAATAAATAAATAAATAAAGTTTAGAGCTGATTAAAATTGTGTGTTTGTAGCTGTCAGATAGCTCGTGTATGGTTTTGCTCGTAGATTAAATTTATTCTCATAAACCCTAAAGTAGCAATTTCTATTTGCCTCACAACCGGTAAGATTTGACTATAGGTGAATTTATGTTGCACAAATCGCGTATTGTTCTGTCTAACACTTACACAGATGTTTGTTACACATTATTGGTTTCATTCAAACTATAAATGAGGAATCCTTCATCAATTTTCCAGTATTGCTGCTGTGATTGGAAACTACAAGAACACTGCTAGTATCATCAGAAGCAATTTAAATGGGAATTTGAATGTCGCGTACGATAGTTCCGTAGTACATTATTTTGAACTACCTCGTATAGTTAAGCCATCCTTAGCAATGTAAGCGCCCAAAAATACGTTTTTTACGACATCACCACATATCTTTGAAATTCTCTGCTTTTTTCTACTATAATACCCATGTAAAAAATATAACATATAAAAGTCACGGAAGAAATTCTCTTTAATATAACGAAAACGTATTAAATCCCTTGCTTGATTTAAATTATGTAACCGGGGAAACAGGCGAACATAACGACTTTACTTTATAAATACTATTTTTACATATTTTACGGTCATACAATATAGGCTCATGTAATTCATAATTTTTATGCAGGTCGTACTCAATTAATTCTTAAAAAAATTCGTTTCCACAAACGGTTGGATCAGGTTGCAGGCCACTGAACTAAGGATAAGGAAATAGGGACAGGATGTCACAAATGATCATAAGCTTATGTGACCGGTAACTTAAAGGTCACATCTATACTGTTTTATTAACCATATTGTATTAAAAATTATCTTCACAAATCGATTTTAACTTGAACAGGAAAATATTTGTAAATAATATTGCCTTCAGGGGTTATAGGAAATATAATTGAAATATTTTAATTGGACTCTCGACGGTTATTACGCTACGCCCGTTATGAGAGTTACGGTGAATGAACTAGAAAACCTTGTCGCTTACATATTTAGATCTGTTTTCCTCTTTGATCTTATCTAATTTTTATAAACTTTCAACATGTTCATCGAATTATTTTGTGTTTATTTAAATTGAAGTTAATTTTTACTTTACCTTCTTAGTTGCTTATTATAAGATTATGTTAACAGCGTCTCGTTAACTTTTGTTTCCTTGTTCTTTCTTAACTTTTAATGCTTCTTTCTTATTTTTTGTTATTCATTTTTTCTATATAAATTTAATTATTTGTTAGGATTCTTCATTTTTATTCGCAATCTTTCGTTAATAGATTAGCGGTTGCTAGTAGTGTTTTGATCCTCAATGTGAGACTTTCTTAATAGTTTATTGGCGTAAGCGTTTTTCAGCAGCAGACAGCTTAGGACACCCAATTAGCGACCTTAGTAAGATTTATATAGATAGATGGCAACGAAGCAAGTAAGTTTTTGTAAAATGTAGGTACCTACTTTAACATAAATATGGAATAAATAATGAACCATGTACTGAACTATAGGCTCCTGTCGTATTTATAAGAAAATTATTTCCTTAGTGATCGATAATATAGGTTTCGCCGAAACCGACTGGAGATCTTCTACCATATGCCACTTACATATGGAGCGCAGCCATCGGAAGGCATGGTGAGACGCTTACCGTTTCTCTTTATATCTTGAAGGATTTTGACAGTGTCTGTCATGAGAGCCCTATTAGCAAGCTTTCGTTATATGGTCTTCACACTAGTTTGTGTGTCTGGATATCGGACTTCCTGAGAAATCGGTCAATACGAATTGTCATTGAGAGAAAAATAAGCTCGGCGGACCATGTGGCTATCAATGTTGGCGTCCCTCAAGGTTCCGCACTCTCTGTAACTCTTGATCGGCTTTTACCCGGTATTTTGGGATACGCAGCACGGTTGTAGAGAGCTACATGTCTGATGCCTGAGCCAGTGCTGACCAGAATCAGAATCATAGAGAACTAATGGTCAGCTGCATTAACCTTATATCTGCAGGCAGACTATGATTGGGGCGATGCCAATCCGGTAAGGTTCAATTCGTCAAAGACCCAGGCGTGTCTTTTCTCAGCTAAAAGGAGTCCTTTCGACTTTACTCCTATATTCCGAGGTGTATCCGTGCCGATCACTGACCCCTTGAGCTTCTCGGAATGTCATTGTTACCAGCTCTCAATTTTTGCTCTTTCATTGAGAGCAAGGCTCAATTAGCTTCAAGAAAACTTAGCATTCTGGCAAAGGTGAGGAGATGCCGGAACAGTTGCTCAACTTTTACCAAGCTCCAGCTCCAAGTTCGATCGTGTATGGAATATTATTCTCATCTTTGGGGCGGTTCCGCCTAATACCAGCTCCAGGCACTTGAATCCATTTAGAGGAGGGGGGCAAGAGAAGGAGGGTCTTGAGCAGATGAAAGGTAATAAGCCTATTTGTTTTTTATAGGATACATTTCAGAGAATGTGAAGCAGAATCGCAAAACCTTGTTTCACCGTCCCCATTTTTTCATCGGATAACCAGACTTTAAATGGACGTCACCATTATATGGTTAATGAACCAAAGAGTCGCACTAAGCGTTTTGGTTCCAATTTTGTGATACGTACCGTTAAGGACTGGAACTCTTTGCCTGTGTCTATGTTTCCTGACAAATACAGTTTAGGGTTCTTCAAGTCACGATTGAATAGGTATCTTTTAGACAAGCGCGTCATCATCATCATCACGTCATAGATCGTTTCGTCGCTTACCATTAGGCGAAAAAGAGGTCAAGCGCTTGCCTAACTACTATAAAAAAATACGAGTGACTGACAGACAATACTCAGCATAAACCACTGAACACAGATGTTTGAAATTTGGAGGGTGGTAAGAAAACGTTACCCCTAAGGGGTGAAATAGGAATGAATCATTTTATGGAAATCATAGTAAGAGCATAAAAACTTATATTGAAGGTATTTAAGAACAGAGATTTTTAAAGCGATTATTTTGATGCATCTCGCCACCAGATGGCGGTGTGGAATATCAAGTTATAACGTTCAATTGATCGCCTTAAAATCGGTATTCAAGCAGGTATTTGAGCATGGAGAATATTTTTAAGTCATAAGCTTCATTGAAACTCGCCACTAAACTTAGACAGGACAACATCTGCCGGGCTTCACTAGTTCAAATATACTGAAAATGATTTAGGTGGTCTTAATTATTTCTTCACATGTACCTATGCAGTGTTTTTTATTTTTCCAAAACGATCCCCGCTATTATTATGTCTTTGTGATGATTACACGTACATACTTACACATTTATTCGTATGGGTAGTGGGTAGGGCACTTTATTCTTAAAGATTGAAAATATTCATTTTTTTTCTAAATATTTCTAAATTCACACCAATTAGCCTAGCCCAAAGTAAGCACTGTAAGGCTTGTGTTATAGACACTAGGTTAACGGATAGACATACATATATGATACATAGATATGTAATATTCATAGAAATTTAAAAAAACATCCAAGACTCAGGTACAAATGCTCGTATTCATCATTCAAACATTTGCCCCTTCCGGGCTTTGAACCCAGGTCCGTCGGTGCGAAAGGCAAGATCAATACCGTTGCACCAAACGGTCGTCCATGATAGATATTAAGAAGTAATTAGACAAAGTTTGATTGATAGACATATTATTTTAAACTAAAATTATAGAAGTAATCATTGTATTTAAAAAAAACCGTTATTTGTATAAAAAATAAATGTTACCACGATATTTTTCAGCATTGTTCCGCCAGCGAGTTTTGTAAACTATTTGATTATAATTAGAACCAAGAACCAGTTTTATTGGTCTAAAGAAAGGCATTTAATGACGAATGAGTCCAAGCATTCTGTATTGTTTCCAGATGCTGGCGGTGAGCCAACATCTCACCACTAATTAATAAAAAAATTGCTGCTAAGCGCTGCTCAACCGTGAAGCCTTGTGTACGCTAAAAGTAGCAGCAACAATGAGCGAGCGAGTCACCCTAGGTCTATAAAGAATTAGCTATTAGAAATTAAGTAGGACACCTATGCAAGTTCAATGTATTAAGTTATTATTATTAAAGCTTATTTTTTGCTCGAGTTTTATGCAATATGTTTTCTGAAACTTAAAACAAATGGGCATTATTTTAGACCGTTTCTTCCGACAAATCTAATGAAGCAACTCACCCAATTAAGCTGTCTCAGCAAGCTTGTTGAATTTTATACTACACTCGACAGATTCTCGACTTTTTAAATCTTCAAACAAACCGCCTGACGGTGACATAATTCATCAGTAGTATATAAGATTCGTTCAAAAGTTAAAATAAACAGATAAACGTGTTCTTGTTAGAAGCATTTAGTTTCGAATTAGCGTGTAATTAATGGGGATGAGTCTATTAGATATGATTGCTTAGGGAACATATGAAAGTAAATTGTTTCAATGATTTTTATTTGAAATACCTCTCATAAAATCCTAAATCGACTCAAAAAGTACTGAGTAGTTGAATATTCGTAACAGAGATCGTATTGTAAAGCGAGCGCAACTATGTGCAACTAATTACAAAGTGCGAAGTTTTAGTACGGAGCGGTAAAATTACAATGAATTTAATATAACAACTCTTACTCACAACTATTTCAAGCTCCAGATATTTAGGTCGGTCCTATGAAGTGATTTTATAGTAACTATACCAGTATAGTATTTCTAATTTTTTTTTAATTTAAAAAACCATGTTAGGATTTTTTAATCTAAGGCGATGGTGAGTCTATAAGATATGAATATAGTATTTGGACTCAATAATTATTTCTACATTTTGTAATATATTATGTAAAGCACAGCCCTGTGAAAACACAACCTTGTGTTTTAAATAGTGAATTTTTTTTAAACACTGAGTTTGTACATAATCATAATTTTCAAATGACGACATGATGAAGTAAACTCTAGCTTGTAATAGATTATTCAGAAATAATCCTATGACGTTTGGCAAACGTTGGCCAGGGCCAGTTGTCGGATATGCGACCATCGATTTGCGGGCGTAAAATTAGGTACGGGCTTTATTACACTATCAAATATATATGAAAAGATTTTTGATGCACAATATAAGCTATAATTTGTTTTTCTCCTCGTATATTAATCATTCAGCATTGATGTTTCGCTCTAGTAATATTCTCACAGCGTATATAAATATCGCTTTATAATAGTAATAACGGACGCAATTATATTTAGTATTGCCCAAATGCAAGAAAAAGACGAGACTTAGCCAGTCTTGGTCTTGCAGCAAGAGTCTCGCAATTACCTATTGCTATTTATTAAACGTTACTTTAGATCTTCGAACAACGGAACAGAGTAGGTACATTTTGAGTTTGCATTAACATAGCTATAGTAAAGACCAACCAAAAGATTAAATGTCAAACATTTAATGAGAAGTTCGTAAAATCAAAACACGGGGTGAGGTTTGAACCCATGATCTAAGCGATCCATGCCGATGCTCTGAGCTTTCTACCGCGTCCTACGGGAGTTAGTCTGTTTTTTAATAAACGTTTACATTTAATAAGCTTACATGTGCTAAAACATGGTTAAAACATATAAAAAACAAATTAATGACATTAACTTGACTGTCATTTAAAGAACATTATGTGTCTAGAAAGAGATTGATAGACCCTCACCTTGTATGAAATGGAATAAAAGAGTTATACAATTTACCATTTAATTCTATTAAAATAAAATACAATACAAAAATTACGGAATAGTATACAGAATAGCTTTAGAAAATAATCTCTCAGCAGGTACTGAAGTGGCAGGTAATGAAGGAAAATCAGGGACCATCTTCGATAAAGTCGGATACTCTGTCTCATGCGTTTTCCACCACTCTAAAATATCTTTAGAGTTGGCGGCCCTAGGATTACTTAGGTTCTTCTCCAACTCGTCAATTACTAAACCTTGAAGACAAGATTCAGATTCAGATGACGTCGAGGGACATGCATACAGTTTCTCAAAGTCTATTACGTCTTCATCTTCATCACATGCACATACTTTCTTTTAAGTTTTTGGTGATTCTAGTGATTTATTCACTGAGTGTAAACTTTTATATTCTTTATAAAGTTCATTAAATTTGCGCAGCCTTGCTGTTCTAATTTGCTTTCCCCATCAAAATAAATCCAGTTGCTCTTCTCACAATGTTCAAGCATTTTGTCTTGAGCTGCTTGGAAATCAGAAAGAGTCTTTCAACCACTTCGGGTAGATTAGATTTTTCATCTTATTGTTTTACCGTGGATTCAATTTTATCGAGCAAGAGATTGAATGATACAATGAATAGTGGTAATGTCACATATTTTTCTCCACCAAGTTTCTTTGGTAAAAGTTTAAAAATTATTAGAAACTTGTGTATTTTTTAGAGTATTTGCCATTCACTATCTGTGATTTGAATGCTAAGATCTTTAATAAATCTTGTACACCAAGGTTCAACATGTGAGCATAGCACCGGAAATTTTGATTGTCTGACTCATAGTGTGGCAGCTGTTTGCCTAGTTCAAACATAAAATTGGTATTTGCAGTTGCGTTATCGACCGTGATACCCTGTATTTTATCCAAATGTCATATTCCTATAAACATTCGTGGAAATCGTTGCAATATCTTCCCCAGTATGTCGACCACGTGATGGTATAAAATCAAGGGCTACTCCTACCAGCAATTGACGTCCGTCCATTAATCTTAAAAGACATTTTAGATGAAAATTGTAATAGTCGTTTCTTAAGATTTAATTGAAACTATTCAAATCGCTCTTTGACCTTCCTTCTATATGTGGACCTTTTAGGAGACACCATATTTGGACTAATCGATCGAAAATATAATTGTGTAGCTTCGTCATCGAAAAATGAGAAGGGAAAATATTTTTTCACCATCCAATCAACTGTAGTTGTCATGATATTGTCATTGCTATTTTCAGACTAAATAAAACGATAAATCATGTGTTAATATTTATTAAGAAAAAGTATTCGATTTCAAATATATTAAGCATATTATCAACATACCTATAAAATCAAATAATACCGACATCAAAACAAAATAAAAAGCTTTTAAAACTTTTGGATGGTTAGGATTCGGTTTCAAGCCTTAATGAGGAGATTAACGAGGCTAGAGCTTGGAACCGACTTCAAAATATCTAAAAGTAATTTCAAGCTTTTCAGTTAGTTTTGAAGTGGATTTTATTTTTAATTATCAAATCTATATTTTTAGTGGTGCTCAGGATTAACTCCCCAACCCCATTCCCATCCCCAGACATTTGTGAGGCTAATATTTTAAAACCTTCCAAAAAGTCCTTTCAAGCGATATCACACTCGATATAAGTACGTACAGTAAATTGTTCCACCTACAATATTTAAGGTACTTCCCCTTCATGTAGCATAGCCATGGGATGCCCTGTTTATATACACATACCTGTATAAAGGACACGGTTTTTCTGGTGATAAGATAACAAACTATAATCCGTTTATTTAAGCAAAATAAATTTTGTTAACAAGCTTAGTACTTCTTTAATATAACTTACTTGAAAAAATAAAGAATAGGTTTTCAAAGAAGCAATGTTAATCAAAAGAAGTTATTTTAAATTAAGTAGATACCTACTTAATTAATGCTATAATTTACCATAATAAAGTAGTTTTTTCCCGCCTATGAAAATATGGATTACTTATAAATACATACATACATAATGTATGTATTATTATGTAATTGTGTGATAAGTATATTTTGTCTTACCTGACCACTTTTTCCAGCGGTTATTAAAAAACTTGTGTTATCTTCACTTAATTTTGGTTTTTCAGGAAGAAATTTTTGTGATTCCTTTTTGGGCAAAGATATTAGATGCTTTCTTAAGCTAGAAGCTAGTGTTTCTGTTTTTCATTTTTATTTCAACCTGTTTAGGTTGGCACAATATACACAAAGCGATTTGAAATGCATGAATTATTTCGAAAAACTCATCAAATAGGCTTTTATTTCTTTTAGATCTATAACTCCAGCTCTCACTTCTCCGACTAGAACTATTTCAATCTTCGTCACTCATGTTAAATTGTAAACGACGTTTTCCGAGAACAATAAGGATTAGAGTAAAAACAATTATTATATAAGACTTGAAGCAAAGCTCAATAAAGAATGGCTGGAATTAAAATAAATACTACTATTTATAGTCCATTCGCTTTGATAGTGTCGTCTTATACCATACCGCCTTGGCACGTGCCGGCTCTAATTAAAGGATGCCACCGCAAATCAAACGATGCCGCGTGTGGCACTCATATACGATAAATTACAATTAACAAAATTTACATTATATTAGCACGCATAATACTACAACATATAGACTGTGTGTGTATATATATATACACAATCGTATAGTGGTGACGCGTCGCCACGGCATGCATCGCCCCGTTAACAATCGGTTTTAGGTGCGCCTAAAGAAGTATAACTTCAAAATAGGTATGTATTGAACAATATCAAATACAATTATCAGCAAACTCACTTGAGAGCTAGCAAGATAAATAAATAAAAGGATTAACGCTTATATTGTAAAAACGAAACGACCCAAATGAATCGCACTAACGTTTCGTTTCTACGACTACAGATATAGCTAACCGTTCTTAGCCTTCTTGAATGTTATTCTTAGGCACTATGGTAACGCGTATACAATGGAAAAAGAGCGGGAAAAAGAGCGGACAGACAAACACACAAACTACTGTGATCTTAGATTATAGACTAGCGGCCCGTCTCGGCTTCGCACGGGTGGACAAAATTTTTTAAATCTTTTCTATTATTAAATATTTCGCCATCTTGCGTCCGGTAGACGAACTACTTGCGGTTAATGTGTTGCTATGGTAACGTTATTGATAAAGAGCGGGAAAAAGAGCGGACAGACAAACACACAAACCACTGTGATCTTAGATTATAGATTAATGTATGAAAATATAACTCAGGTTCAAATGCCCTTATTCTTTACATAAACATCTACACCAACTGGGACTAATAACCCGAGAACTTGGCCTCGCATGTAGGGTCACTTCTGCCCAAACAAGCTGGTCGTGAATATACAAAAATCGATATCTTATCGAACGTGTATCCTCTGAGATAGCAACAGCAAAATTTGGCATAAACGATTGAGTTCATTTTTGAAGTTATTTTTAACCATGTATGAAACAGATTCTATTTCAGATGACTACTCTTGGTAAGCTAAACGTTTGTGTTAATAGTGAGTAAGTGATGTACGTTTGTAAAACATCGTCGAGTACTCAAAACGCTTGATTCAAAGACGACATCTCAACCAATGGGCTAGAGCCGCTCATTCAAATTTATCATCACTAATTTCTCACGATTTATTGATGTTGGGACCGCTGCAATTATTACTGCTGATTCAACAATCAAGTAACGCAAATAACTTATAGAATATAATACTATACTTACAGGATATGTTGTTCAGTATGGCATCAACCCTTTACACGTAGGGATGATGAAAGCGCCTAATGATATTAGTGGTATATGCTATAAACCTGCCATAGACTACAAAATGTGCTGTAGCCTTTATCAATCTACTTCTTTTGCTGCAATCTTCAACCCGCCTTCCAAGAGCGAATCTTATGGCAAAACCCACCAAGGTTTTCTTGGCAGACAACTTTTCGGTTGTTGAAATTTATTGGTAACGAAGGAAGAGGAAATACAGTGCTTGAAATGTAAATGTCAATATTTGGCTTCCTCTTATAACTAATCTTCATTCATAAAAAACTCTTGATATTCCTTCTCACCGTAGTGACCTGTTTCAAACTTTTTTATACTTTTAGCTGCAGGACCATTGAATTCATTATCACCCCATAGTATATAATCATTCATCAAACTGGCTTTCAAACTACTGGTTCTCGATATGCTCTTGCATTCTCCGACTGTGTCCACATAGTGTTATCTTTATAGTGTATTTTTAGGAAAGTGTACGAATCGATATTAAGTAGTTTAATATAATTGACGTAAAGACTAATCGTTTTTTCCCTCAAATCTAATATTAATGGCTTACTCGTTTTAAATATAGTCAGAAGTGCAATATGCTAATAGAGAAGCGCTGTGATCATAATGTTCAACGTAGATGTGGTGATTTTAGTGTATTTCGAAATTTGCTGTGTACAGTTGAGGAGATACAACAACCGTACCCAGACTAATGAGCACTGTTCATTTTTAATTTTATGCTGCCATTACCATAAACTTTATACATTTAGAACCATTAAATGACAGTTAATTTATGATAACCCGTACGGGTTTTCAGGTGCCGGAAATTTTTTACAACCAGGTAGAAGCGAATCCACTTATTCACATAAACTTCAGACCTAATCCATCACACGTGTCTGTTCTGAACAACCCCAATATGAAAACTGACTTCGGGTTCATATTCCCACACACTCAGTTCAGTTGCACAATAAAAACAATGTATAAATTAATTTTGTGAAGCAAGTGCAGGTGGAAAATCTTTAAAGAAAACTTTGGAGATTTGATCAAAAGGGACGGTTACCCTTCACATTACCGATGACTCTTACCAGAGGTCATATTGATCACGTCGACGAAGAGTGGTATAATGACCGAAGCTACTCCAGCAGGAATACAAGCGACCATAGTGGTAACATCAGGTGTCCTTCAAGAAAACAACGATCAAGACGATGTGCAATATGATATCTTTATCCGGAAATTAAGAATATAGAAGGAAAGAATATAAATAATCAGAAAATTAACTGAAAATTTACTAAAATTGTAACATTAGTAATAATTAAATAGCCCATAACATGACTTATATGAAAATGATTTTAAGTAGTAAACATAAACTAGACACAACAAAAAGGAAACAACTATGAAGTTTAGCAGCGGAAACAGTGACAAATATTTTTTTTTAATAATTTTTATATATTTTAGGCATTTTTCAATGCGATCTTATAAGATAAATTATTATAATGGAAAAATACTAGAAAAAGAACCAACTCGGGTCACAAGTGAATTCTCAGGCGGGAATCGAACCCACAACCTTAGGAAATCCGATGCAATGCTCTCCACTTGAGACCCGAGTCGGTTTTTGCTAGTATTTTTCTATTATAAAATGAATGTTTTTTAAAATAAAGATAGAAATACATTAAAGACAGAAAAAAAATCCGTTTTCTCTCTTTGATAATGATATCTATACATATTTACGATTGGTTGGTTGAGTTGAGGAGAATAATTTTATATTTTTTATATATAAAATTATTATTCCATGCAATACGCCGTATATAATTTTTTTCCATGCAATAAAGTTTGAAATGTAATAATACTATTAAAATTTATTTCAATTGGATTTCCTTAGATTCTTAAATTTTTATTTATTGTTTAAAATCGTTAGGTAAGCACGATAGCTGTAATTGGTAACACTTAAATATGAATCCTGTTTTTGTTATAATTATTGTCTTATATCAGTCAGTACTTATTATTGGCTGTCCCAATAAATAAATAAATAAATAAATAAAATGTGTATATTGGTTCGAATTATGTAATATTAATGAAATTATATGATTGTCAGATTGAGTTTTATGGTGTCCTTAAAACAAACATGCAAGAAACAATTTGATTTCATATTAAGAATAGCATCGACCCCTCACACTTAATGTTCTCGTAAATGCAAAAATGTTACTGGTGACAATCACTATTCATCTCCTGTAGATCATAGAATGAACAGCAGCGTTTTTTAGTAATGAGATATTATTGCGATCGTTATCTCACCTGCCAAGCGTGAAGATAATGGCAAAACCCCACCATTTTTAGGAGGCTTTCTTCCAACAGTGGACGTCTTTCATCTCAGATGATTATATAATTTGAAAGCATTTTTAATATAACTCGAATGATTTGCATATTATAATAATCATTATTGGACTATAAGAATAGAAATAAACGTTTGCGAGACATATATTTAAAACTTTTACATTCCGTTTTGACTAGTTGCCAGGTATAAAACGACAAACGTCTAATAGCTTCTGCATCGGTTATCCTTTAATTTTTCAGTTGATTAGTTCAACTGAAAAACCTAGAGCCCAAATAAATCAACCGCAAAAAAAAACATTAAACTACCTTTATAGAGCAATGCTTCACTCACATTGTTTACAATATAATTGAATTATTTCCGACATTAATAATGGAATGTGTTCTAATAGAATATGCAGTGACTTCCCCGACGTATTCGACCAGATGTTTTATGTTTAAGGTTTTAGGTAATATTTCAGGAAGTCATAACAAAGGCACCGTGTAAATTTTGACTGAAACTCAAAGGTTAATCTTTACTTGATTTTTATGTTATCACGATGTTGTAAATCATGTCTGTGACGCAGAGCGGGTTTTTTCATGTGTCGGTGGCACGGTCGACCGATATAGGCCACATTGTAAATTTAGCTTAATTACCACCTAAACGAAGAGTCGCTCTTCTCTCCCTGGAAGGTCGCTAATGGGAAACAATAAAACGTTTTAGCTAGTCTGACCTCCGCGATACATTATACACTGAGCCCCATATTTACCTCATTTGTGAAGTTCTAAAGCCTTTTTGTGAAAATTAGTTTCAGCTTTATTTTTAGAAAATGTTAATACATTATTGCTACGTTGTGGTTTATATAAAATTGTAATTTTGATCCTGAAATCTAATTAAACGTTTTCAGTTACATTTTTCAGTTAAGTTTACCAATAACCCATTTCTTCTCTTAAGGTTTTTAAGGTTTATTCGGACCATTCCATTCGGAATATAAAATTATCTAAATAGGTCAAGCTATTATCATTTGGCGTGCTCACACACTTAGCTGACTTTTAATTGATAAGAATATGCCGAACAATTAAATAAAATAATTAATGACTGATTCAATGTAATGAGATTTAAGGTATAAATATTGGGCTTTCATCTGAAAGTCTTTAAGCCATATCAACATTGAAAATAAACATAAATGATGGCTTACGAAATTTTGATTTTGTTTGCTTAACATTATATCATTTTTTACCACAATCATCTACGCGATGAACGTGATGTACGATGTGCTGAATAAAATATATCAGTGACTCGGTTAACTATGGTATCAACAAAACTGTCGATAGTTTTACGATGGTAAATCCTATCGCCTATCGAGGTAAAATGCTGCTTTGCACATAGAAAGTGTCTCTACGTTATGGTTTGATATTGGAAAAGTATTAATGTTTCATTGAAATATTGGTATTCAGTATTTAAAACTCTAAAACTAACTTACAATAATATTTTTGAAAATCTGACAAAATTAACATTTCAAATCAAATTACTTTCAGTGAACGGTTAAAGTGTTTAACAAAAATAGAACGGCCAAGAGAGGAAAGTTTATCATAATTCAAAAGTTATAAATCACTACCTCTCTATGGCTGCGAAAACTGCTGCGTGTTTCTAATCAAAACCATTGGATGTAAAATATTAGCTTTTGTATTTAATTTTATCTTTTGCATTAACAATGACATATTTTTATAAAATATAAATTACGCGTTTAAAATCGACCACGCCTCCGAGCCTTCAGGTGGGATTCGAACCCACGACCTTTCGCTATACGGGCAAAATTTACAATCGTATTTCAAGTTCTATAATGAGCTAGTATCGTTCCACCAGTGTTGAAAGTTAAGTCAGTGGGTTAGAATCCCACCTGAGGGCTCGTCGTTTTTACACACGTATTTTATATTTTATGTAAGCTTGTGTTTGTTTACTTGATTTTTAGTAGTCCCATTTCTAATTAATAGTAATTAGAGCTCTTGATACGTATCTCTGATTGTCTAGATCAGGCGCCACGAGTGAATATACTTCGCTTGAGTGAATATGATCCTTGTTTGTTGTGGATGTTCATTTAAGGGATTTAGGGATCACTTTAGTCGAAATCGTTAATTGTATTTTTGTACGTGGTTCAAATTCATTTATTGCTCAAACTTGTTATCTTAATATATATAAATTACGTGTCACGTTGTTTGGCCGCGATGGACTCCTAAACTACTTAACCGATTTTGATCAAACTTCGTAATTATCTGTGATTTGATCTGACTTAAAAGATAGGATAGGTTTTATTTTAATTTATAACACAGCAACGCGTGGCTAGGTTAGCTAGTTAAGTATATAATAAGACCTTAACGTAACAACACCGCCTAGGGATGTTCTGATTTTCTCAATTTACTTAAATTTGTTTTATGTAACATATAACATGTACTATATTTTTTATAAAGCCTATTTAAAAGACTTTACTTTAAAATGAAACAAATTTTTATTTATGGGTAAATTTCTTTATTGAAATAAAGACAAAATGTGAAATAATGGTCCAACTAACAATGAGTGGTTATTTTAAGGAAAACATAGTAATACAGAAAAATTAACAGGTTTTTGCAGTTGCGCGAAAAAATAGTAGTCTGTAAAATCACCCCATGACATTAATGACGGTTCTGCAACGGTTTTTCGTGTTTTAAAAGATAAACTATGTGTATAGCTGTGGTGTCGGATAAAAAAACACGGTACGTTTTTGATCCCAAAGTTTTCAATCTGTAAATTACCGGAGACCAAAGTGGAGAATGAGGATTTGAAAGCTATTGTGCAAGAGGTTTAGAGTTAGCTGCAGGCTTCAGTGTGAGTGATAAAACTGTTTTTATCCACTTGAAGGAAATCGGGAAAGTAAAAAAGCTTAAGAGGTAAGTATCTCATGAATTGAGTGAACCAAACCAGCAAACACGCGTCGACTGCTGGGTTACATGTGATGAAAAGTGGATCCTGTAAAATAATCGGAAGCGCTCGTCGCAATGACTGAACCCTGGAAAACCAGCCAAATCCTCCCCAAGCAAAAATTTACTCAAAAAGGTTACTTGTGGGTGGCCGATGTCGTTCACTACAGCTTTCTAAAATCTGATTACAGCAGATATCTATTGTCAGCAACTGTCAATGGAAAACATGATGGAAGAACTAGCTTCTAAACAACCGAGGCTGGTCAATGGCTCTAGGCTACTGCTGCATCAGGACAACGCTACGCAGGACAAAAACTAGAGGAGCTGCTATTGGAATGTCTGCGACATCCGCCGTACTCCCCGAACCTTGCTCCAACAGATTACCATTTTTTCTGGAATTTGGATAACTTCTTAGATGAAAAAAAATTAATCCGCTGTGGCAGCCCATACTGCCTTCAGAGAGTTTATCGATTCTCGTCCCCATGGTTTTTTTTTTAGTAAAGGGATCAATGAACTACTTATGAGATGGCAAATTGCACAGATAATAATGATGCATACTTTGATTAATGAACGATATTTTACAAAAAAAATCGACTATACAAAACGCTAATTTCATAAGTAAGGACCAAATATATGATAAATTAATACAGGTAAATAAATATCGACCTTATTTACACCAAGTTATATTAGCACATGAATAAACTACTTTACTTTCCAAAAGAAGTAGTTTTAGCATGCCCTATACGCTTTTCTAGATGAAAAATAAAATTATTAAATAAAATATCTGACAATTATGATAAAAAAGTGATTTTCGTCTTTCTTTCTATGTCCAATGTACACGCATATTTTTTGCTTTTCAGTAATTTTCTACGTTATCGCATTAGAGCAGCCGGCGGCGCTCGCCTTCAAAGATATCGTTGCTTTTCATTTTAACGTGTTACACTCGATAAACTTCAGCTTTTTAGACATCAACAAAACTGCCCTTTACAAAGGAATAAAAGGATTAGCTCCGACCTTTAAAGGATTTCTCATGCCAAGATAAGTTGCCGGTTAATCGTTTAAAGAATGTTTTATAAAATGAATATATTTTTAAGTGATTTTGCAAGCATTGCGTGACTTTCGAAGCGAAAATCATAGGGCTTTTCATGCTGAAGAATTCTTAGCAAATTTTCGTTCAAAAAGTTGCGTAATTTCTGATGAAATCTGGATGCATCTGGAGCAAGTCTGCATGCTGAACGCGGTGCGGTGCGATTTCTCAGTAGTGATAAACAAATATCTATTTTAATCGATCGCGTATGTAATGCGAAGGTAATCTTCTACACAAAAAGTGCCCTTACACAATCTTGCAGCGCGACGCTGATAAAATGATTCTATGTCGGTATAAGAGAACTATTTTAGCCTGCGATTAGGAAGTAAACCAACTTTCGCTAGGGCTTATCATCTGATGAGTGCTCAAAAATTTATCATCCAAAGCTCCTTCGTACTTCAGAAAGCACGTTAGTAGTTGAACCCGGTTACATTTACAGTCGTTTACAAATCGCCCTTGAACTGCTGCATCACTACTGAACCCTTGTGGGACGAGTTATGGCCCGTTAGTTTTTATGATCGTTTATCTATAGTGAAAAACTATACCCCAGCAACGTTGGCAAATGTGGTGTAGATAAATATTTTTACCTACATCCTTTGTAACTTTGCTGTACTGTTCATAATTTTATTATATCTCACTTTGATTTCTATAAAATTTACTATACCAGTTCCACTTTACATTATTTTTTTTTGCAATTGTATATAAAAAATATTGTTTTCTTGATTCTCTCATATTGTCAATTTTATTCTAACTCAATTGGTTACTAAGCTAATGATAATGAGTCGAATATAATGTATTGTCTTGAAGATTACAAACCTAACTTTCGTCTTAACTAAATATTAGTTCTGCATGCCATAATATTAGAAGCAAAAAAAATTAAGGACCCGATATTTTTTGTACTTTAGGTTTCAATAGTTTTCAAAAAAATAGGACTATCGAAAATAAAAAAATACCACTTATAAAGGGCTCAACAACATTGTAACAAACAATGAACTTTACTAAATCTCGGGCCTCATTATTAGAATAAGTACTCGAAGCGTACTTTATATAGGTACTCACTGTGGCTTAAAGCGTGACAAGAGCCATTGTCCAGCCAAATTGACTAATGGTTTTGGGTACATACTAATTTCTCATTTAAAAGGTCCATTTTGTAAAATTTCCAAATGTAACATAAACGTAATTTCAGTAAAAAAATATTTGAATGTTATAGTATTTGCCATAGTTTCCATAATAATCCATTAAGCCGTTCTGAAACCTAATCGGGACGGACTCACTGACTCTTTTACACAAACGTAAATTTAAAAAACGGTTATTTATGAAATCAAAATTGTTAATTCAAATTATGTAGTCGAGAACGCGAAAAACTTGTCATTTACGTACGCAATCTTGTTAACTCGAATAATGAAGTCACGATTGTTATTGTACAATTTCTTTTTATTAAAATGATAGGAATTCTACTAATTGATTTCAAAAACTTATACGGTTTGATCTGAATGTATGAATTACATATGTCTTATAATTATTTTATTTTTAAACATTTAGGACAAAGTTACTAAACATACACTTGTATACAGTTACAAAAGCTTAGAAAGTTATGATATGTATGTGTAAGAATGCCGTTTTCATTAAAAGATTTTGGTTTTAGTCAACAAGGTTTTGAACGTGAAAGTAAATGAGAAAATTGCTTGCGTTAGTTTTGTTCGCATTATTGAGCGAAGCTCTCTTTTAGGCAACTCACAAATTTCGCTTGTCTCCCTCCTGCTACTTAACGGTTCAACCGATTCGAACGAATTTTGGCATGAACATACATGATTATAACCTGACGGACATAGGCTATGTAAAAAAAATATAGACTTTACCATGCAGGAATAATCACCGAAAGAAAAATTCAAAAGCTGATCACAGCCGCTGAGACTACATTGATGAAATTTTGCGCCCAATTTTATCAATGTAGTATCAGGTTAGGAAAGGTAGTGCTTTGCTCAGTATTTGCAAACAGTAGCATACGTTGCAGACCTAGTATAATTCAAATTAACAAAATGAGGCAGTGAAGATACTTTTTACAACAGCATGCGTTGCGACAACGTGAGTCGAAACGAGGAAATAGGAAACCTGATTAAACATATGATATAATGTATGTGTGCCTGTATGCCAAATTTTTCAAGCTGTTCAAATGTTTCCCAACTGTACAAATATTTCACTGTGATCGCGTAACAAACTGATAACAAACATTTATCCTGCTTTTATAATGATTAGTATTGATACAAAAACGACACTACATTTTCACAGCTTAAATAATACTACATTTAAAAATGTAGTACCCCACGTTTTGAGTGGCCCCTCGCTTGGCCCCGCCGGGTTATTTTATTCTTTTTTGGTTACTGAAAAACGTGGGATTTTTAGATTTTTAAATCTAGTATTATTATTTTATTATTTTAATTTTCTTGCGTTATTATTATTTTATTCTTTTTAATTTATTAATTAATCGCAGCAAACAATGAGTCGCTATGACTTTTTTCATATGAAAGTGAAATTTCGCAAAATTTGGCCTGAAAGTGGCCGTAGAAAGTTAAAAGTTGTTTTAGGATGCATTGTCATCGGGTTCTGACTTGCTCCAAAAATTTCAGCTCGCTAGGTAGCCGGGAAGTGCCTCAAAATTGAGTTGCAAGAATCCAACTGCACAGACAGACAGACAGACAGACAGACAAACAAGAAAGCGACCTGAGAAAAACGTGGGAATATTTGCTTCGATGGCGACATTGTCTTGATTATAGAGAGTCTCTACCTTAAAGATAACTTTGGTTAATTAATAATAAGATTTTATCTCTAACTCAGTTAACTTAAAGTTAGCAGTTTACAAGACGGTCCGATTATAATCTTAACCTACCTCCTTCTCAAAGAGCTTTTGGCCTTTGACATTGAACACAACTACATTTTATACCTATTCTCTACTAAACTGATTAAACGGTAAGAATCTTAGAATTGAGCTTCCTGCTATCTAGCTGCTGTCTGAAACAGGGTGTTAAATTTATTATCAACTTACTAAATGGCATTGGTTTGGTTTTGAAGTTTTTTGATTTCTTAACAATAGATTTTTTAAATCGTGAATAGGTAAGCGCTTGACCGCTATCTCTCTTTATGGTAAGCGCCAATGCATCTAGAATGTGACGCGCCTGCCTAGAAGATACCTGTTAGATAGCCAAGGAAGCGAGTGAAACAACCGGCGGTTTAGAGTACACTAATGTATTTCCAGTTAGTTACAGAATACCCTCACACGCACCCACATACACATACATATCAATTCCCACCCCTATTTGACAAAAATCCTAAAAATACTTCTGATAATCTATATGGGGACGGTTCCGGCGAACAGGTCTAGCACTTGCATCTGGTAAGATAGCTGTTTCAGCTTCCTGGAACTCGTCTTCACCTTCTGATGTGGTGCCTTGGGTCTTTTCACTCACCACCCCAGCTGAATCAGCTAGTGGCTGAATCTGTTCTGGAGAGTCATCATCCCGGGTACGATTTTCCAAGGTATGCATTGAAGGCGGCAGCATTGCTTCTGAAGAAGCGAGCGCTGGAGGTGATGGTGGCGTTGACGATATCAGTGGCTGCGGTGATGGTGGCGTTGACGATATTCGTGGCTGCGGTAATGGTAAGTACATATCATACGCATTTAAGATAGTACTATTTTTATCTAGACGGTCCAATGTCCCCTTGTAACGCATTAAGTGGTTTTTGTGTTTTTTTATTATTTGCGATGTAACAATGTCTTTGATTAAATATATGACTTGACCTAATCTTTTATTAATTATTCCCTTATTCCAAGTGAACTGGTTTTTATTACAAAATTTTTTATATAATACTAAATCGCCAACTTCATAGCTCGCACTTATTTTTCTATTAGTTTTAATCTTTTGCGTACACTGATTATTTTCACAAACATTATCAGTAACAGCAGGTGACGTCATCGATGACGACGCAGGGTTAATTAGATCTAAACGCGACCTTATTTTTCGCCCAAATACCATTTGAGCTGGAGTAGATCCCGTGGTAGAATGAACGGAATTTCTATAGTCCATTAAGTATTTTAACAAATTCAATTTAGCAAATGTTTCCTTTTTGTTTATTAATAAACTTGATTTTATGCCCCTTTTTACAACTTTGACATACGATTCTGCCTGCCCATTGCTTGCTGGGTGATAGGCAGGGGAAGTCAAGTGTGAAATTCCATTTAATTTACAAAAGTTGTTAAATTCCCTCGAACAAAAAGCCGTGCCATTATCACTTACTAAAGTTCGTGGTAACCCAAACCTGGAAATGAAATCACACATCTTTTCAATAACCGCTAGGGACGTAGCCGTATTTTTCATGTTATACACTTCTACCCATTTAGAGTGTGCATCGACAATGACTAAGTACATGTGTCCATTAATGGGGCCTAGGAAATCTAAATGTACGCGTTCAAATGGATGGTCAGAGCGTTGCCATGGCGATACAGGCTCGCGCGGAGGTGACGGTCGAAGCTGAATACACAGCTCACACGAACCTATCATTCTTTCTATTGACTCGTCTATTTTCGGAAACCAAATTCTAGAACGTGCCTCTGCTTTGGTCTTAACTATGCCCAAATGACTTTTATGAAGTTCCGACAAAACCCTATCCCACAAGACTTGCGGAATTACAAGCTTGTGGCCTCGCATAATACAACCGTTTTCATAAGCCAATTGTGACTTACATAAATGATATGGTTTAAGTCGTGAATCGTTTACTTTTCTCGGCCAGCCTTCTAATATAAATTTTTTTACTGCGCTTAAAACCGCATCTTTAACCGTCGCTTCGCGTAATTCTATCCCTGTTATAGGCAAACTTCCGTCGAGAACAAAACATACGTAAGCGGCGCGGTCCGTCACTGCCGCTGCGTCATCATCTGCTTGGGAGCGCGCGCAATGCGAACCCCTCTCCCGACTTTTGTCGCCGCCCACCTGCGCCTGAGACAAAGCGAGCGGGTCGGGCAAGCTAGAACGAGACAAATAGTCTGCTATATTGTCCTTGCTACGAATGTATTCTATATTGTAATTGTATCCGCTTAAAAACATTGCATACCTTTGTAATCTATTAGCGGATACTTGCGGAATACCTTTATGTGGACCGAAAATGGAAATTAGTGGCTTATGATCAGTGCGAAGAATAAAAGGAATCGACCTACCATATAAATACTGGTGAAAGCGTCTTACGCCAAAGATTATAGCCGTTGCTTCCTTTTGTATTTGGGAGTAGTGTTTTTCAGCCGCGTTCAAAGTACGAGATGCAAATGCGATAGGCCTTTCCACACTTCCATCCACTTGCGATAATACTGCACCTAAACCGCTAGGCGACGCATCTACGGTTAAAATTAATTTTGCATGCTGATTGTAGTGAGTCAGAACGAGATCTGAAGACAAATATTTTTTTATACGTTCGAATGCAATTTTTTGTTCAGATTTCCAGTTCCATTTTGAGCCCTTTTTTAAAAGCTCGTACAAGGGAGCTAGAATACTAGAGGCATTCGGTACAAAATTTCTATAATAATTTACTAAACCCAGAAACGATTGCAACTGTACTATGTTTGTAGGTTCTCGTGTTTCAAGAATGGCCCGAACTTTATCCGGTGACTTTTTTAATCCGTCTTTGTTAATGATATAACCCAAATAGCTAATTTCACTTTTAAAAAACTCACATTTTTCCTTTTGTAAAGTTAAGCCAGCCTTTTGTAATCTATAAAGTACTAACTTTAACCTTTCTAAATGTTGAACCTTGTTGACCCCCGTTATCAGTATATCGTCCATTAGACACGAAACTCCTTCTATACCGGCCAACACACATTCCATAGCCCGCTGGAATATTGCTGGGGCGCTAGCTAAACCAAAGACGAGACGCGTATATTTATATAGACCGCGGTGTGTGTTGATGCACGTAATCATTTGTGACTGATCATCTAGAACAAATTGTGTATAAGCCATGGACAAATCCAGTTTTGTGAACTGCTGACCTCCGTGTAACTTCGAAAACAACTCCTTAATAGTAGGCAGAGGATACTGTTCGACTAGAAGCTGTTTGTTAATTGTAACAGAATAGTCAGCGCATAACCTAACTGTGCCATTACGCTTGAGCACCGGTACAATAGGCGACGCATATTCTGCATGCTCCACTGGTACTAATACACCCAACTGTACTAACCTGTCGATTTCTGTGCTAACTCTTTCGCGTAACGCAAATGCGACGGGGCGCGCTTTAATGAAAACTGGTTTCGAATTATCCTTTAAAGGCAATTTGATTTTATATTTATTAAATGTTCCTAACTTGTCGGAAAATAAATCCGGATAAAGCTTTTCAAAGTCCGCTATATTAAACACACTACAATTTTTTACCTGAAGCAATTGTAAATTAAACAGAGAGATAAAATCTCTTCCTAACAGAGGAGGCCCCCCATTCTTCACTACATATACGCTAATAGGGTGTTCCATTCCTTCATATAAAACAGGGAGAATAACGGTACCCAAACATAAAATTTTACTTCCCGTGTAGGTTATGAGTTTTTTTGATGTAATTGACAATGGCACGTCATTAAAATGTTCTCTATACATTTTTTCCGATATGACCGTTACAGCGGAACCACTATCAATTTCAAAATTTAGTTTCAACCCGTTAATTGAAATAGTTTCTACCAAGGGTTCTCCTCTTACAGAACGAATGCTAAATAACTTACCGTCATCGTCCTCGCTGACGTCACCGCTCGCGGTATTAACGCAATTAACTTTATTACCGCACATTCTTTGCAAATGACCTACACTTTTACACTTTCTGCACACGAATTTTGCATAACGGCATTCCGACGATCTATGGTTGAAATAACCGCACACCGAACACCGTTCCTTAGCGCGCACTTTATCACTTTTCGCGATTTTAAACAATTGCTCCTCCTTATCGGCACAGAAAGTGCTGGTAGCGGCGGCGAAACCCGCCCTCGCCCTGCAAGTCGCTTCTGCCAACTCCACTGCTTTACTGAGCGTTAAATCGGATAACTCCTGGGCGTATAATTTTTCTTTCTCCGCACACATCCGCATTCCTAATATAAAGCGGTCCCGTAGTGCCTCTTCAACGTTAGTAAATCTACAATGGGCCGTAAGTCCTCGAAGTCGAGCCGCCCACTGAGTATGAGACTCGCCTGAGAGTTGAGTTGCTGTATAAAAATTATGCCGCTCCGTGAACCCAAAACGTTTGGGTGTAAAATGGTCACCCAAACCCTATCCCATCCTCGTCGCCAATGTTAGATAGCCAAGGAAGCGAGTGAAACAACCGGCGGTTTAGAGTACACTAATGTATTTCCAGTTAGTTACAGAATACCCTCACACGCACCCACATACACATACATATCAATACCTATTCACTTGTGACTTGAAGACACTTAAACTGTATTTATCAGGTAATACAGACTTAGCACTTAGGCAAAGAGTTCCAATCTTTAGCGAATTTCAAAATTGGGACGCTTAGTTATATAGCTCTTTGGTATATCAACCACAGAACGGTGGCGCCTATTTGTAATTTCGGGAAAAAAGTTTTTCGGTGCTGTATGTACCAATTTGATCTGAAGAAATGATCCCGTCGTCATAATTTTGTAATTTTCTGGCAAAAATATGAAAAATAGTTTAAATTTAAATGTTACCTTTTTGTTTCTAAGTATTAATTGTCAAGTTTTTTTTATATTAAGTGAAAGTACAATACTTTTAAGAAATAAAATGTTTAAGAGCATTTGTAATAATACGCTTTTAATTTTAGTCTTATATTTGCCAAGTAATCCCGAAGTAACAGTAACATCTAGTAGGTTAAGTGAGTAATGATGGGTATATGTAGAGGATGCATTATGATTTCGACGCTGATTTTTAATTAAAAGTTTTAAGATGTGTGCGGTCTGGCATTATCATGATGTAAATCACTAATCTTCGAATTCCAGCGTAAGTTAGTTAAAGTTCAATAATACAGAAAAATGTGAATATTTATATATAACAATTTATGTAGGCAATCGCCTTCAATGTAGTGATTTGACATGATTTAAATTATGAATTATAAAATTGGCTCTAAAAAGTCGTAAAATCATGTATTATACTGTAATATAACCTAATTATGTAACTCGCTTACAAGTCTTTGATCCTATATCAAGAGGAAACAATATCTCTGTTGTCTTTGTAAAGCTGCCAATACATTGTTATTTTGCAATCAACCTTGAAATTAGATAGTAGCAGAGATGTTAACATAATGTAAACTATTCTCATCTTGTAAAGTCGCTTTAATCGAATTGTTTTGTTAATCGAAATCGAATCGAATTGTTAATGGAAACCATATAACACAGTGTGTGTTATATGAAACCACAAACCTATATCAGAATATATTAAGACTTTTTTATATTTAAAATAACAATAGTAGTCAAAAATATATACAATATTTTGTCCTCAGTGACTGACTGACTGAAAGACAACGTACAGCCTAAACCACTGCTTCTAGACACTTGAGATTTGGAAGGTATATATGTCAAAGGGTGAAAATCTTGCTAAGAAAGGACTTCGGAAAATGCCCTCCCTGATGGGATGAATTAAGAGCTGAAGTGTTGTAAAAAAAGGAAAACTGTTGAAAGGTAATTACAATTCGAGAGAATTTGGCAAGAGAGGCATGAAATTCAATACACCATGATACTGGTAACAAATAAGTGTACTTAAGAATCATTGGTTTAAAAACCTCTATTCTTACGGAAATAAAAAGCGGATTGAAACTTTATATGAATACTTCAGCAGTTTTGAAGATGCGTGTGAATCTTAGATTCAAGTTCACAAGAAGTGAAAAATTGTTTAATTTTTCACTTCTTAAAATACAAGGAGGTAAAAGAAGAAAAATAAATTTTTATAACGTCAAGTTTTTTTATATAAAAATAATTAAATTCGATACATAAGCTTCCTTGGAAGAAACTATTGGACATTTTCATCTTTTTAGTACCCTAAATAAAAATGGTGAATATGGGGGTGAATATTGTATGAAATTCCTCTACATTTGAATCGAGAAGCATTATTATGGCTTTGCAAAAAGAATAAACATCCATGCATTTTGCCGTTTATATAACTGCTTTTTGGACGCTATAAGTAAGTAAAAAAACCAATGGGTTCCATAATTTTTTTGACGTGACAACGTCTTATAATGCGATGGAGCCGGCTGCACGCACGTAAAAACATGACTCATACGGCGTTACCTCGCTCTGAGGCGTTCCATTTAAGGCTTGAAGTGCAAGCGAGAGCGCGGAACGAGCGACAAAGAGGCACAATCGGCCTCCGCGTTCAGCAGCGTTCGACATCTGTCTGTCTCCTACTTGAGTGAGCGACGCGTCCGCGTAGACAGCTGCTATACAATAATACATTTACATGTTTTCGTCAAGTATGAAGTGCAGTGCAAAGTGAATGTGGTGTCAATTGTTGTTAGCAACGATAATTGCGGCGATAAAGGTAATGATTCTTTCGATATTAAATATATGTTCAGTGATATATTGTCGAATATTCGTGCTTTCATCATTAAAATAAATAGCATCGTTCCGCTAGTGCAGCGATTGTAGGTTATGCTATAATTGACAAAACTATAACAATAAGTTAACAGAACTATTTCACGATGAGTAAAATCAATGGCTTTACTATTCGATCGAAATAATTATCAAGCGTAGCTATGATTTCAAAAAATTAAAACATAAATGTTAAATCTTCCGGATATCATAACACAGTGTCTGAAATGACAGGTTGGACCAGCCAGCCGTCAACGGGAACAATTTTCTCCTATATCAAACACATTGAGTCGGGCTTCTTTAAAGCTAGAGTTACAAAAATTTTAATGATGTTTCCACATTTTAAATTTTAAATCACCAATATTGTCATAGCTATGACAATGTTGGTGATTTTCATAATTTAAAACTCTTTACCACTGGAGTTACTATTACACTAAGTATTTTATGTTAAGTTACAATCCTAAAACTAGACACTTAGGGCCACAATTTTTTTTTTATTTCCTGTACGACCGTTTCTCTCGAAGTTACGGCCAATTGAAAATTGCCCAAAAATTTGGAATATTTTTTTGATCCCTTAATTTTTTCCAGTAGTGTATATACGTCGGTAAGTCCTTGGGCCCATGTGGTCCTGGGGCCCACGGAATTAACAAAAACCTAAAAAAAAACTTATCGAGAAGTCAAGTGATCAGTATGTTAGTTTGTACCTTGGCCAGAGCATAAGTTTGGCGATACAACGAGTTAATGCTATCAGTCTTCTGAGTGCATTGCCTTATTTACCGAGCAAAGATTTAGGGGATATTTTTTATTTAGTTTATTTTTTGTTTTATTAACATTTCCTTTTTTATTACCTATAGGTTATGGAATTTAGTTATAAATTCTATATTACTATATTATTATTATAGCCATTAAATTTAGAAAATGTAAGCTATGCTAAAAATACATTTAAAAATATTTGCATCGAGTATTCGTTATTTTATAAACCGCCTAAAAAGTAAATTCGAAATTTTGCAACAAAATGCAATCACGTTTATTGATAGGGACAATAATAATAATTATACAAATATGTACACCTAATTTTGAACCCAAGAGTAACTTTTGATACTGATTAATCATTCATTCGAATTAAAAACAAATATCTGCAGAAATCGGGTTACGGAATAAAATATGTCATTCTTAATGTAACCGTTAAACTTTCATCTTACTGTATTAAATTTGAATCTCCTAACTTCAGTTTAACTTAATTAATATTATGACTTTAGAAATTACATTGTTTTAGGTATATTGGATTCACTTGTCACTGGCATTGTAAATAACATCCATATATATATATATATATATATAGGTATATATAATAAAACAGGTATCTGGTAATTGCATAAATTTATTAGAAAATGATCATAGGCAAAATAAAAAGAGTTTTACGACGATTTAGAGATCATTATTTTAAGATATTTTGTTAGCCGCCTGCTAAATGACCTGTTAAAGGTACAAGTTAAATTCACAGCAAAATGACATTAAAAGTGTCAAATCATAAAATTCCTTTAAAATAAAAATAAAATGAACTTCTCCATCTACCGTAGATAGAATAAAAATAATTTTATTATTTATTATTATTTTTGCCGTATATAGTACTATTTATGGCATTAAAGAACCTCCTAAAATTAGAAACAATGGAGATTCACTATATGACAACTCCTAGAATGCGTTTACACGTTTAAATTCACTTTCGTCCTAACCAGCGCTGTGAGCACACGCTCCCTAGGAACTGTACCGCATCCTAGACTACTGTGTTACCGATTTTTGATAAGAATTCCAGATTACTCAACCATATTGAGACTCGTAATTTCAACACTACCTCACGTATGCCCACCTGAAATTTAAAAACTATGGTATTAAAAACAAGCATAACTATCAAAATTCTATCTATAAAAGGCGCTGTCACCCCAAACACTTTTATTGTACCATTTTTCTGACTTCAGTTAGGCACTCTTCCTGGATTCATTTAATTTAATATAAGGTCGAATATACCTACTTTAAGGTAATTCAGATAGTGAATAACAATTGTTGAAAAATAAATCTCGTAATTGTCAATAATAGGTGTATCAAAAGAAGAATAATTAATTATATAAAAAAATTCGCTTACATTGTATTACACAAATAAATAAATAACAGTAGCAAAACTAAACATTAAGTCCAGCAAATTGATTTAATTTCAGACCGGAAAAAAACTGTAATCGTACAATTGAAAAAATTATATACTCATAAATTATAATAAAATCGACTGTCGATACATGAGGCGAATAAATTTTCAAAAGCTGCCAATGCATTAAAAATCATTCTCGTTAAGAATGTGTGGTATTAATGGGAATACATTTTTAGTTTCCTGAGATAACTTTACAATATGAAAAAGTTGAACTCGTTGAAGTACTACTTGTAAATACGCGTAGTTATGTTTACAAATTCATATTTTTTTCAGGGCAAAATATATCATATTTCAGCGAGCCTTGTATTAAATAATATAAAAACATAAATGATTATTACATCAAGAATTTGTAACAACGAATTCTTTTGGCTAACACACGCAAAGTAAACTCGGAAAACATTTCCAAGTTAAATTACGAATGTTTTTCTGTATTACATTGAAAACATCAGCCGGTTGCCTGCTTGAATGCCTTTGTATACAATTTTATTACGAATCGTTGGAATATACAAGCTTTTTATGTGCAGATATTAATCAATCTTGCAGTGATGTCATTCTAATTTATTTTTACATTTAATCTGGCAGATAAGGTCAACTAATTGTAGAAAATGTCGGTCAAGATTACGTCAGTAGGAAGTTCATTTCGTATAATTTCGACAGTTTCAAATTTGTTATTTTTGTTGTAATGACTGTAAATTTATCATTATTTAACAGGAACATAAAATCGTCGGTTAGGTAGGTTAGTAAACCTAGCAGTACCTAGTCGCCGAGAAGTCCTGGAATGAAAGAAATAGAGACGTATTCTGATAGCGACTCCAAGAAAGAGATCCATTTGAAAATAGTAAGCACTTACTATTTTCAATACCAAGGATCGCACAGAAAGTTAAAAATAGGTTTTCAGAACTTGAATAAAATCTCTTTAACGACTAGCCATTGCTTTTCCGAAAAAATTTTTTTCTTTTTGTCACATGAATTTGAAAATGCAACAAAAAAAGGGGTTTTGGTGGCTTTTTGGAAAATCAAGCGCTGGATCGAAATTATTGAGGAAACCACTAATGTTAAGTGTGCCTTTTACAGTTCAATATGTCCACAAAAACCCTACAAAGAACCAAATTAATCCAGCAAGCCGTTTTTTTTTTCACTCGATCGAATTTTTGAAAAAATTAAAGGATTACGTATTTTGCTCTGAAAAGCTTATAATTTAAAAAAATGGGAAAAAAAATATTTTCCGAGCTTTTACCACATTTTTATTCCAAAAAGTGCTTAAATTTTATTGACGAAAGGTGTTCGTCGAACTTCCCTAACAATTTTCCGATCATTGCGGGCATTAGTGACGAGATATAAACTTTTTTTAAATTTAATTAAAAGGAGATCAGTAGAATCAAGGCATGCAGCGGCAGTAACGCGTTTAAAATGATTGGGCGATGGTTTCTTGAACTTCTTTAACATTCTGGAACAAAAATGTGGAAAAGGCCCGAAAAAATATTTTTTTCTCATCTTTAAAAATTATGAGCTCTTCAGAGCAAAAAACGTGATCCTTTAATTTTTTCAAAAATTCGATCAAGTGAAACAAAAAAACGGCTGGCTGGATTAATTTGGCTCTTTGTAGGGTTTTGTTGACATATTGAACAGTAAAAGGCACACTTAACATTAGTGGTTTCCTCTATAATTTCGATCCAGCGCTTGATTTTCCAAAAAGCCACCAAAGGCCCTTTTTTGTTGCATTTTCAAATTCATGTGACAAAAAGAAAAAAAATTTTTCGGAAAAGCAATGGCTAATCGTTAAAGAGATTTTATTCAAGTTCTGAAAACCCATCTTTAACTTTCTGTGCAATCATTGGTTGCTGAGATATCGATAATCAAAGGCAAAATGATCCTTTTCCATTTGAAGAGCGGCGAGAAGTGGACGTATCAAGGTCTATATAAAAATAAATTAAAGCTAAATGAATAAGATAAATTATTATAATAGAAAAATACTAGAAAAAATCGACTCGGGACACAAGTGAATTCTCAGGCGGGAATCGAACCTGCAACCTTTGGAAATCCGGTCCAATGCTCTCCCAATTGAGCTACCGAGCCTTGCGAACACTCGTCGAAATTTTCTAGTACCTTCCTGATTTTACGCTGTAGGCCAGCGTTGTTTCATCAATGAGAGGAACATCCTCTCGTATTCGAAAGAAACATTTTTACAAATGTTTGGTCAATCGATTAAGATGAAACAGCCATTTTAGTTTTATAATTTTTTATATATTTTATGCATTTTCAATGCGATCTTATAAGATAAATTATTATAATAGAAAAATACTAGAAAAAATCGACTCGGGACACAAGTGAATTCTCAGGCGGGAATCGAACCTGCAACCTTTGGAAATCCGGTCCAATGCTCTCCCAATTGAGCTACCGAGCCTTGCGAACACTCGTCAAAATTTTCTAGTACCTTCCTGATTTTACGCTGTAGGCCAGCGTTGTTTCATCAATGAGAGGAACATCCTCTCGTATTCGAAAGAAACATTTTTACAAATGTTTGGTCAATCGATTAAGATGAAACAGCCATTTTAGTTTTATAATTTTTTATATATTTTATGCATTTTCAATGCGATCTTATAAGATAAATTATTATAAAAGAAAAATACTAGAAAAAATCGACTCGGGACACAAGTGAATTCTCAGGCGGGAATTGAACCTGCAACCTTTGGAAATCCGGTCCAATGCTCTCCCAATTGAGCTACCGAGCCTTGCGAACACTCGTCGAAGTTTTCTAGTACCTTCCTGATTTTACGCTGTAGGCCAGCGTTGTTTCATCAATTAGAGGAACATCCTCTCGTATTCGAAAGAAACATTTTTACAAATGTTTGGTCAATCGATTAAGATGAAACAGCCATTTTAGTTTTATAATTTTTTATATATTTTATGCATTTTCAATGCGATCTTATAAGATAAATTATTATAAAAGAAAAATACTAGAAAAAATCGACTCGGGACACAAGTGAATTCTCAGGCGGGAATCGAACCTGCAACCTTTGGAAATCCGGTCCAATGCTCTCCCAATTGAGCTACCGAGCCTTGCGAACACTCGTCGAAGTTTTCTAGTACCTTCCTGATTTTACGCTGTAGGCCAGCGTTGTTTCATCAATTAGAGGAACATCCTCTCGTATTCGAAAGAAACATTTTTACAAATGTTTGGTCAATCGATTAAGATGAAACAGCCATTTTAGTTTTATAATTTTTTATATATTTTATGCATTTTCAATGCGATCTTATAAGATAAATTATTATAATAGAAAAATACTAGAAAAAATCGACTCGGGACACAAGTGAATTCTCAGGCGGGAATCGAACCTGCAACCTTTGGAAATCCGGTCCAATGCTCTCCCAATTGAGCTACCGAGCCTTGCGAACACTCGTCGAAGTTTTCTAGTACCTTCCTGATTTTACGCTGTAGGCCAGCGTTGTTTCATCAATTAGAGGAACATCCTCTCGTATTCGAAAGAAACATTTTTACAAATGTTTGGTCAATCGATTAAGATGAAACAGCCATTTTAGTTTTATAATTTTTTATATATTTTATGCATTTTCAATGCGATCTTATAAGATAAATTATTATAATAGAAAAATACTAGAAAAAATCGACTCGGGACACAAGTGAATTCTCAGGCGGGAATCGAACCTGCAACCTTTGGAAATCCGGTCCAATGCTCTCCCAATTGATGATGGCTGTTTCATCTTAATCGATTGACCAAACATTTGTAAAAATGTTTCTTTCGAATACGAGAGGATGTTCCTCTCATTGATGAAACAACGCTGGCCTACAGCGTAAAATCAGGAAGGTACTAGAAAATTTCGACGAGTGTTCGCAAGGCTCGGTAGCTCAATTGGGAGAGCATTGGACCGGATTTCCAAAGGTTGCAGGTTCGATTCCCGCCTGAGAATTCACTTGTGTCCCGAGTCGATTTTTTCTAGTATTTTTCTATTATAATAATTTATCTTATAAGATCGCATTGAAAATGCATAAAATATATAAAAAATTATAAAACTAAAATGGCTGTTTCATCTTAATCGATTGACCAAACATTTGTAAAAATGTTTCTTTCGAATACGAGAGGATGTTCCTCTAATTGATGAAACAACGCTGGCCTACAGCGTAAAATCAGGAAGGTACTAGAAAACTTCGACGAGTGTTCGCAAGGCTCGGTAGCTCAATTGGGAGAGCATTGGACCGGATTTCCAAAGGTTGCAGGTTCGATTCCCGCCTGAGAATTCACTTGTGTCCCGAGTCGATTTTTTCTAGTATTTTTCTTTTATAATAATTTATCTTATAAGATCGCATTGAAAATGCATAAAATATATAAAAAATTATAAAACTAAAATGGCTGTTTCATCTTAATCGATTGACCAAACATTTGTAAAAATGTTTCTTTCGAATACGAGAGGATGTTCCTCTCATTGATGAAACAACGCTGGCCTACAGCGTAAAATCAGGAAGGTACTAGAAAATTTCGACGAGTGTTCGCAAGGCTCGGTAGCTCAATTGGGAGAGCATTGGACCGGATTTCCAAAGGTTGCAGGTTCGATTCCCGCCTGAGAATTCACTTGTGTCCCGAGTCGATTTTTTCTAGTATTTTTCTATTATAATAATTTATCTTATAAGATCGCATTGAAAATGCATAAAATATATAAAAAATTATAAAACTAAAATGGCTGTTTCATCTTAATCGATTGACCAAACATTTGTAAAAATGTTTCTTTCGAATACGAGAGGATGTTCCTCTCATTGATGAAACAACGCTGGCCTACAGCGTAAAATCAGGAAGGTACTAGAAAATTTCGACGAGTGTTCGCAAGGCTCGGTAGCTCAATTGGGAGAGCATTGGACCGGATTTCCAAAGGTTGCAGGTTCGATTCCCGCCTGAGAATTCACTTGTGTCCCGAGTCGATTTTTTCTAGTATTTTTCTATTATAATAATTTATCTTAAAAGATCGCATTGAAAATGCATAAAATATATAAAAAATTATAAAACTAAAATGGCTGTTTCATCTTAATCGATTGACCAAACATTTGTAAAAATGTTTCTTTCGAATACGAGAGGATGTTCCTCTCATTGATGAAACAACGCTGGCCTACAGCGTAAAATCAGGAAGGTACTAGAAAATTTCGACGAGTGTTCGCAAGGCTCGGTAGCTCAATTGGGAGAGCATTGGACCGGATTTCCAAAGGTTGCAGGTTCGATTCCCGCCTGAGAATTCACTTGTGTCCCGAGTCGATTTTTTCTAGTATTTTTCTATTATAATAATTTATCTTATAAGATCGCATTGAAAATGCATAAAATATATAAAAAAATTATAAAACTAAATGAATAAAGTATCCGACCCTTATAGTGGTTAAGCAAAAAAAAATTTTCCACGCCCGTAGACCAAAAAATAAAACTGAAAAAAATTGAAAACTTTTTGGTGCTGGTTTTTCTATGATTACTCAAAAACCGCGGAGGCTACAAAACTTTAAAGTTCTAATCCTAAAACTAGACACTTGGGGCTACAATTTTCTTTTTTTTTGATTTCCTGTACGATCATTTCTCTCTATTTTGAAAATTGCCCAAAAATTTGGATATTTTTTTTGATCCCTTAATTTTTTCCAGTAGTGTATTATAACTATATAACATACACTTAAAAAACAAACAACACAAAACAGTTCACCACAGTGTTTACATAATATGTTATAGAAAAACCATGGAGACGTCAAAAACACTCGGAGTGTGGGCCAATCAGTGTTTGACTCCTTATGCCAAACGCTTAACCAGAAGTTTCTTAAATAACGTTGCTTGGTTACATGTTACTGTCAATTTTTGTCACAATTCCATAATTAGTTCTTACACATCCGCGCACATTACACATTCGAATAAAACAATATTTATACGGATTTAGAGCATAATTTATTTTAAGTTTAATCCTGGCGATTACAGGTTGATTATGGTTATGGTCGTCATATATTTTCTTCTACCTTCACAATATTTTAATCGGGCCCGTTCCTAATTGTCAAAATTTTATATAAATCAAATTGTTTTATTTTACATTTGATTTAGTTATTAAATTCTCACTACGATTACATTGTATACTACTGAGTCTACTACTTCCGAGAAGACCTAGCGAAAGAAACTCGGGCAGGGGGACTACCTCCATCTTACTGTAATAATCTTAATAACAATAAGATGGAGGTCGGTCCCCCTGCCCGAGTTTCTTTCGCCAGTTCTTCTCGAAAGGACCTCTCAATTTCCAAACTGGTAGTCTTCTGCATTTGTCCCCTGAGAATATTTACGTTGCAAAGAACCATACATTCAGCGCAGTCAGCATTTAACATTTCGTAATAATTATTATAATTAAAATAACAAGTTCATATTCAGTCATCATACAGTGTACTCATATCATTTTAAGCAATAGCAAGGCTAATTACCTTTTAACGTAATATTTCCAGTGTAATTTTATAAAGCAATAAAATTTGTGTTCACCGTATTTTCTCTTATAATTTACTGTACGGTAAACCGTAGGTACACTTTGGCATATGAAATTTCTTTACTAATTTATTAATGTCAATTATTTGAAATTGGCTATTATAATGTGCCATATTACTTAACGACATATTTAAATGATATCAATAATTATTTTCCACCTGTGGCAGACTGCTGCTATAGGAAAATGTAAACATTACAATTTTTTGATATTTAACGTACTCAGTATATTTCAATACTTAAGCAAATATTCTTTGTTTACATTACCCCTATTTCAAATTAAAATGATGTATTTATGCTTGACAGCTGGCACCTATATTTACAATAGTTAATAATGCTTTCCCGGGATTGGTTCTTAATTAATTGTCCCGGAATACACTACACCTAATCAATAATGATACAATATCAATCAATCAATGATGTTTCCCCACAATTATTGTATTATAACAATAAATAATACTTTATAACAAGAAGCGGGATGAGGCGGTTTGTTAGCTAAAGTAAAATAACTCTTTGTACCATTTGTTCTTAATTCGTATTCCAAGGCAAGTGTTAAATTGAAGACGTTAGCAACAGACACGAAGCATTACTTTAAGCTATTCAAATCAAGACATGGGACAATAGAACTCGTTTAAGCATTTTCGTTGTTTTTGCATAAATGGATTTTTCCACCCCTGCATAATTTGAGTTAAATAATGCCGATTCAATTAGCGTCAAAAAGATGAGACTGGCTGTGCCCGCTCTTAAGTATTTATTGCTTAAATTATCTTTTGACCGTTTTACCTTTTTTTTGTTCTTTCTCTTTTTGTAATGAGTTTACAGTTCGGTGGAATTATCTGAAAATTTCCACAGATAATTAACATTAAAAAAAACACCAGAACAGTCACTAGGTACAACAACTAAACTATGATGACGATTCCGTATGATAAATGAAGCCTAAGGAACACTTGATAAATAGCTTGTCAGAATCATACGCGACCCATGCTATGTGTTTAATCCGCTGAACGAGATTGTTGAAAAGCGGGTGCTTGGATAAACTATTTAAGATTCGCTTGTTGGGAGCTTGTACATTTAATTGCTTCGGTTTTGTTCCCCTTTCTGCAGATTTAATTAAACAACATTAATCTTTGTCGATCAAGGAATACCATCCCAAATTCAATAAACAGCATTCTCCAATATTTTAACGTTATTTATATTATAAAAACTGTGTACCTGTTAATAGAATATCCAAAACAAAATATTACGTAAGACATAAAAATTTACGCCGCTGCTATTAAGCACAACATATGATTAACCGCAGCTACAGAACAAGTATCATAATTTCGGTTTGTCGTCATCACCGAACTAATGAGGCTAAAAAAGAAACAATAGTTTTGTGCCGTACATAACCACCCAACTATTGGAATAAGCAGGGATTTTATACATTAATATACATTAGTGTATGCTGTCTAAATCAAGAAAAATTTAATGAACATACAAAAAAATACACATACATTTGACGGTATATTTTCTTTAAATATACTAGTATATATTTATACTTTAACAATATATTATGGCAATAATACATAAAATTATGTAATATTTCTTATTACCATTTGATATGTCATGTCAAGTTTGATTTTTTTCTTGTTAAAATATAAACAAAATAAATTAGTATAATATTTAATTACAAAAATTACAATTTTTCTATTATGTGTATTGAAAAGAACCTCTCCATTTCAAAAACAAAAGGAATGACGAAGCAAAAACTGAGGAGATATTTTTCAATTAACGTAATTAGTTCTTTGGAGAACATTTCAGAGTCACCACATCGCTTTGTGTAAAATATATTTTTAAAAAATATTTAAGGTTAAGGAATTATGAAGTCGTCAATCATCCTTACGTATACAAAGGCGCTTTATACTAACTACCACGGAATACCTTTTTATCTATTCCGTAGTACCTCATTAAAAAGGAAAGGTACTTGCATTTCATTTAATTAAATTGTTTGAGAGAATTATCGAAGAATTTAGCACACCATTTAAATAAAAAGGGCTTATTAAAACGGACATTATTTTATATAGACAACTGAACAAAATTTTGCAAAGCACTGGCCGTTCGTTTTAATGGAGGGGGTATAAAGAATAAAGAGTAGGCTGAATTTACACTACGAAGTCATTATTATTATGAATAGAGGTTTATTATATTACGCAGATTAAAAACTCGGAAAAATATACAGAAGAGAAGCGACTTTATTGCAACTTCATTAAATTAATTACCTACTCACAGTAACTCTATAATTGATATTGGTATTGCTGTGATCATTGCTAACATATCGTTTGAGCATTATATATAAATGATCGAAACTTAACGATTTAAACCGATAAATCACTTAAAATTTGATAAGCATCAAAAGCTTTTTTATCTATACAAATAAAAACAGAGAGAATATGAACATGGTCTCCAAAACCGCCGAACAAATCGAAACTAATTATATTTTAAAAATATTTTTAACCATTGAAAAGTGCATTATAGATAGAGTCTATATATACATACAGTATGTTTAATCTGATCTTAATTAGGGCAAGCCGTTGGTTGTATATGGTAAAGTAAAACATTTAAAATTGTAACAGAATAATTAAAAATTCATATATTTAGAAACTAATTGATTCTAGTCTCGAAAGACATTGAATTCTCTACTTTATGCAAAGAGTTTGTACCTGCATTATTTAGTACAGCGCTCAAAATATCAGAACTCCAATAAAGGTCTTATTTCCAAAATGAGGGTCCGGTTATCCGGTTGTAAATAATAAAACAATCTCCTGGGCGTGATACAAACCAGCGACCGAAACCATTGTTGCTTTTCTTTTGTCGCTGTACAATATTGTGGTTATTAAAGCCGTTTTTTCATTTCTGTAAAAAACAATTAATTTCCAGATCGATTTTTTAAATAGTACAATTCGTTTTATTTCTTTTTATCTATCCAGCAAAAACGAATCATTTTAAACGCTTTCGTTACAAGTGACTCTACATTTTTAATGGGTTCGTTGGTTAATCTCAACTAAGCCTGGGGGCCAAGACAGGATCCACGATTAATCGAGCTAACCCAGAAGGAAACTATTCACCCTGGCTCTGAAATCGGACGGGTTACATGTATTTAAAAATACAGACGCAGGGAGGAAGTTCCACTCCTTTGCTATGCGCATTATAAAAGATGTTCAGAAGCGCTTGGTGCGACAGGTAGGAATAGCAACCAAGAAAGAGTGATAGCTCGCAGTGCGTCTGGATGTTCGATGTAAGGAGGGAGTTGGCGGTTTGAGCAAATGCAGCTGCTGAGCGCACTCTCCAAAGAACGTTCTGTAGAAGACCGACAGACAGGCAACTTTGCGACGGTGAGATAAGGTGTAAAGCTGGCTCTTCACCCATTTGCTGTTATTAATAACCCTCTCCACTCAGCGCTGAATCGTATCCAGTGCAGCAAGTTGGTGTCTTGCTGAGACGTCTCAGAGATGGCTGCAATATTCGATGCAAGACAGGACTTGAGCTTTATAGAGAGCTAAGAGCTGTCTCGGCGTGAAATATCGCTTTACCTTATTGAGGACGCCCAGCTTTTTTGCTGTAGTTTAAGCCTTGGACTCGTTGGTTGTGTCCAAGTTGAGGTCTGAAGATAAGTCCATGCCAAGAAGCTCAAGGCTGCCGGTAACAGGTACAAATATACCCCGATAAAAAAGAACTAGTCTAAAGGGACTCCTTTTTGTCGTGAAATGACATGCTTGCGTTTTGGACGCACTGAAATGAACGAGTTTACTATCACCCCACTGGGACACCTGATTCGTTCGCTCAACCATGGCCTTTCTTATCAACATCACTTCGTCACCGCTGGCTTTTGCGTTAGACAGGTATCTTTTAACGACAGAACTGTCGTCTGCATACCGAACAATTCCTCGTATCAACAGGTATTTTATATTACAGTAGTACGTCGACTTGGTTTCAACTCAGTCCAATTTGTTCATAGATTCATTCAGCATTTCATTCGGCCAAATTACTTAAAACAATTCTTAATCTGTGTATACTTTTTAACGCTAGCTTATATAAACCTACTGCATTCAGTTCTTCCTATAAAAATGCTGTAGAAACGATACTTTACGTTATTGCCTCAGGTCATCGAAATATCTATTGGGAAGCTTGGTTAAGCTTTGGCACCCGGTTCATGTCGCCACTTAGGAATGCTTCTTTTGTACCGGTGATCAACACTTTAAACCACGTTACTTTGCATATACCTATACTAACCTACCTACAGTTACGTAGGTCCAACAGCAGGAGTTTGTCAGTTATTGTTATTGCTGACGGGTATTTACCTGTATTTTGATTGATAAGAGCTCCCTTGTTATTAGAAGCAGCCGAAATATTTTTTCCTGTAACTCTAGTTAAGAAACAATCTTTTTTTTTATATTTATTGCCTATTTTTGGAAATGAAAGTATAAACGTGTAATTAAAATAGCAAAATGTTTTATAATAAACCTATATCAAAGAATACAGATTTTACTATAAGGAATAAAGAACAAATACCTACTATACGATACTGGCTCATAGCAGAAGTTGAAATACGTTGTAAATTTCGACGCGTTTGCCAGCGTCTCGGTAGCTTAGTGGTCAGAGCACTCGCCCGGATAGCGGAACGTCGTGGGTTCGAATCCCTCCTGAGGGTTCGAAGGCGTAGTTGTTTTTTACACGCGTATTTTATATCTTAACTTTAAGGGTTATTTATTTAAATTTTCACTGTGCATTTTTAGTTATCTACTACATAAAAGAAACAAGTATGAATCTAAACTAAAACATAAGTAAGACAGATTGAAACGACTGGAGACAAATAAGCTAACAGCTTCTTCAACCAACATATTAGTATAGGTATCTAACGAGGAAATGTTGACAGCCTTTTGGACATCTGAGAGGTTATTTGTCACCTTTTTAAATTCTTTTTTTAAGTATGTTTTATTGTAAATATCGTTATACCTAAGTATCTACTAAAACGTAGTAACTCAAGAATACTATTATCTCTTAAAGTCTGGTATTGAGAGACAAAAAGCTTTCATATTAACTTTTAATCCGGAAAAGTTTTTCCATAACAATCCTAATTTCCGTATTTTTGTTTCCATATACTGCGATAAAGGTGAGTTAGAGTACTCACTTCTGATGGCCAGAGTACGAAAGCTCATTTAGTCCTTTTCAAGTCACTACTTGCTCTAGCGACTCTCTGCTCTGCACCTGCACGTATCGACTATATATTTTCACGTAGGTAGATTAAGCACACGGTTCACTGATAAGTTAAGATTGTAATAAGCACGCATTATCATAGTATATAAGTCATATTGTACCTAAAATAAATCAGACATCATAGCACCTTGTCTCGTTATTTTTATTGCCATAAGTTTATGGTAAATTGGTGACACCGACGTGATTTGAACACGCAACCTTTTCAATATTTTGCCTGTGATAATAAGATAATTGCCCAGCTAGGCTCTTCACTAGAGTATTTGACTCAATCCCAGTTTAACCCAAAAGGTTTTATATACTTTATTTGTACCTGAGGCTATTTTCAATGAATAAGGGATTATCACCGGTTGATGTCGATAAACAATTATCATCTATGTTGTCCAATGCGCCTTTTAATAATTACTTTCCTCCGCACACGTCTCACTAAATTACTTTATTTTTCTTCTAAAAAACACGACGACCTGTTACTGCAACAATAGCAATCCCGCCTTCTGTACCAATGGTTCCGACTTCAAATTGTTTATGTGATAAGCATAATGGTTTGTTTCTGGATCATGGTTTTTATAGTCTTACTTATTTATTCCTGCAGTTATTTCGTATAAGCTTTGCTTATAATCCTTACGTAAGAATATTTTTTGTTATTTAAATATTTACTGCTAGATTTTATTTTTAATTAATTAAGTACTAGAAAAATCAAATTGTCTTAGGTTTTAGGACAGGAATCAACACCCTCTTACTATCTGAGCGAGAATCCATCCAATTTTGCTACTAAAACCTTAACAGTCTCGTTGTTTTTTTCTATTTGTTTCAAAACTGACGCCCGCCTTACACCTGAGAGAAATTGATTTCCTTCTGGAAATGATTTGTTTACATAAGTTTTCGATTCCGGAGTAAAACGCAAACTTACCTATATCATGAATAGTCCACATTACTAATTAATAAACTCAAAATCTTAATCCAAATTATAGTAGAAACATGTGTATTTTACTGCATACTTTAACGGTTATAAATTGCTGACAGCGGTATACCCTATGTTCCAAGTTATACGTTATTTTAAAGAAAAATCTAAATTTATAATATTCATAAAACGTTAAAATTCGCGATATGGGTCACAGTGTTATAAAGTGTAGAAACAGGCGGGAAAAGTTTTTCCCATTGTTGTTCGCTACTTGTTTTTGATAAACTTTCTTCTGTGTTGATATAATGTATCAAAGCAGCAATATGTTTGCACTTGCCACTTTGAATATAAACACTCTCGCACTTAACATTCGTAACGACACGTTCATCATTTATCTGGAATTAAAATTAACATTAAATTAATTAATATAAGTTGAGGTGCACTAACTCAAAAATACAATACTTAGTTCGTACACTTCCGCGCACATTACGCATTTGCATAAAACACTTTTTACGGATTTTGCACATATTTTTTATAATGGTTGTCATGTTCACAATATTTTAATCGAGCACGTTCCTAATTGTTAAAATTGTTTTATGCATATCAAATTGTTTTATTTTTACATTTTATTTAGTTATTAAATTCTCACTACGATTATATTGTATGTAACTGAGTAACAATGTGTGTAAATTACACACATTGCAAGACCTGATGATGAAGTTAGCTCTTTTTGCAAATAATAACAGTAAGATGGAGGTTGGTCCCCCTGCCCGAGTTTCTTTCGCCAGTTCTTCTCGGAAGGGCCCCAATTTCCGAGTAGTATACAATGTAATCATAGTGAGAATTTAATAATTATTTTAAGGATTAAATATAAAATAAAATAAAATATGCGCAAAATCCGGAAAAAAGTGTTTTATTGAAATGTCAAAAATACAATTTCAATAAGTAGATATGAACTCACTTTAAATGATGTTTCGAAGGGATTATGTGTAACAGTAAAGACGTTTGTCTATCAGAGCTTATATTAAGTAGCTTTGTCCGTTGGTTCTAAGCTCTTCAACGTTTCTCACATGCTGTTCTAATACTATTTTTTCCTTTTTGCATAGTTTGAGGTTGGAAATATATATCATGTTCTAGCGATTCAAATCCCGTACGTATTATAACATACCATTTTTTTGTTAAGGTAGGAAAATCGGTTATTAATATGCACCAACTTTTTTAGATATTTTTATTTAATTTCGCTGAAAAACAATCCGGAAATCGTTATCAAACAATCCAGTTGCCATTATTTGACAGAACTCAAGTCCACAATAATTGTGGTCACTAGAGGCGCTGTCATCGCGCACACAGCGAATACCTCATAAAAGCTGCTTATTAGCATATTTATAAATATGTGCAACGGAAGAAGGTGACATATTAAAAATATATTAGGAATACAAAATTTACATTTACGTGTCCGTTCGACGTAAGACAGCGTGTCACAAATTACACTTTTAGTTGGCAATATGAAAATATTGATTTATTTTTTTAAACTATAAACTTTAGTATGCTAATAGTGATATTCTTCAATATTATATCTTAGGTATTGCAGCGGTTACCGCAATGGCAGTCAATGGATGGATGACTGAAAATGTATTATCTTCAACTCCACCGAAGTAGAAACTAAATAGAAGAATTATCTAAACTCACGTTAAGTCGTCGGTGTGGACTGCATCTGCAGTAATTAGCACCTACCAAATCCGCACTGGGCCCACGTAATGGGATTATCGCTTATTCTCTTTATATCGTTTTTGTTGTGGGTATTATAGACTTTAAATATGACGAATCTTACCTCCTACAAAGCCATGGAACTAATCGCTTGACCACCAGTAGGGTCAAAATTCGCTTGCATAGGTTACTCCAATCATAGCAAATAGAGTAGGAGGTCCGAATAACTTTCATTTGCGAGCAAACTCAAATAAAACAGATTACGCAATAAATACTACGTATAAATTGCAGTTGCGTAGTTAGAAAGTCTACAAGTCGCAGTGACATAGTTTAAAACGTTTTATAGTTATAACCCAGGGATATAGTCTTGTGGGAATAACACAAGGATAACCGAAATACATAATTTGAGGTTCAAACTTTATAGCAACCCGAACTCATTAATTATACATACATACAATCACGCCTTTTTCAAAGGGGTAGACAGAATTTACAGATTACCACTTCCCCAATCCTGACATAAATCGCTTTTATCACCAATTATACTAGCTGACCCGGTAACGCGTTGCTATGGTAACGCGTATACAATGGAAAAAGAGCGGGGAAAAAGAGCGGACAGTAAAAAAACACATCTGTGATCTTAGATTATAGACTAGCTGACCCGGTAACGCGCTGCTTTGGTAACGCGTTGCTTTGGTAACGCGTTGCTAACTTAACGTTAATTGATACAATGGAAAAAGACCGGGCAGACAAATACACAAACTACAAATTTGTGTTCTTAGATTATAGATTACTAAATAATTTGGTGAAATTATTGTCGAAAAACATGGTGAGCACTTTTAGTCGATGTAACTCAATGTACTTTCGACTTCTCTTTTATGTTTCAAAATTTGAGATAAAATGTTTATTTTATTTAGTACGCTTCAACAAAAAATGCCAAATATTAACAAAATTAATGTTGTGGCTTTGTTCCTCAGATTAAATATTTCAATAAGCCGATTGTATAGTAAATAATGACATAAAAATGCTTAATTAAATGTAATTAATTTTTTTTTTGTTTTTTTTTTAACAAGGATCATTAAATATTATCAGTTAAGAAACTGGCAACATGTCATAGCCCATAGTTGGACAATAGTGGATGCTTTAGTACAAATATCACCCGGAACATGATTATTATTATTAGAGATGGGCAATAGACCCGGTTTAAACCGGATTGTTTGGTTTAAACCCAATTAAAACACATTAATTCCAACCCGCTACGTCTTTATTCGGGTTTAAAGTGAACCTGTAGAATTAATGTAACAGATTATTCACAGTAAGTCTACAACCCTCTAATAGCACTAGCAACCGAGTGGTAACGGCATCTATCGTGATAGTCAAAAGTTTTGGCGACGAATCTCCACTAAGGTGATTTCTGTTAATTAAGAAAATATACCATAGATCAATTACTTTGGTATAATAGTAGTTTATGAAACTGGTACATAATGAGGGTTATTATACACGAGTGTGAGTTTAAAAAACGAGCGTAGCAGTGCACGATGTGCAGTTTCATACACTACTTTATCTAATCTCATACATTGAAAATATCAAATAAAAGATAGAGATTGATACAGTTTATTTATTGGTTTTTGTAAGTGTTAACATTTTGTATATTGCAAGTAAAGTACTCTTCAGCATTGAATATTTAGACCACAGCGACGAACATTTAAAAATTTCCGACAATTCTTGAAAACATGCCATAGAACATTTTCTGAGAACGAAGTAGCATTTTTATTAATTTTCCACGCTAAAAAGTCTTGATAACATTTATCGTATAATTTTCTTGACTTTACTGGTAGTAGATTAAGAATGGCTGCTGCCGCAGTCTCTAAAATGTCGGGCGGCGTTAAATTTTCTCCACTTTCACTATCAGACATTTTAATAAACTATAATAATTATCCATTCATTATTCATTTTTTTGAGTAGATAAAAAACTTTATCTACTCTCACATCGTAAAATTTAAAATATTTAACTCAAAACGAGTTAATATTGACGAACTTTACAAATAGTATATCGTAATGAAATTGAAAAAATAAAAATAACACTATTAAGTAACAAAATAATGTTATAATTATTTTTTTTTCATTACAATACAATACTGCGCCAATTCGTATAGCACTATTTCATTTTTTATCTGTGGCTGCACGCGCTTTGGCGTATGCGCGGTGATACCGGGAAAAATGTCTGATAGTGAAAGTGAAGAAAATTTAACGCCGCCCGACATTTCAGAGACTGCGGCAGCAGTCAGTCTTAATCTACTACCAGTAAAGTCATTGTAATATACAAAATTTTAACACTTACAATAACCAATAAATAAACTGTATCAATTTCTATCTTTTATTTGATATATTCAATGTATGAGATTAGATAAAATAGTGTATGAAACTGCACATAACTAGGTATCACACACTCGTGTGATGCTTTTTCCCACGTTTTTCTTAGGTCGCTTTCTTGTCTGTTTGCTTGTCTGTCGTCTTGTCTGTCCGGTTGGAATCTTGTATCTCAATTTTGAGGCACTTCCCGACCACCTAGCGAGTTGAAACTTTCAGGGTAGCTCAGAAACCGATGACAATACACGCTTAAACAACTTTCAACTTTCTAAGTGCACTTTCAGGTCAACTTTCGGCAACTTTCACTTTTGTATGGGGCTTATCCGATTGTTGCGTAACACATGGTTACTTCGTTAAGTTAATACTTAAAAAGAATAAAATAATAATACTAGATTTAAAAATCTAAATATCCCACATTTTAAAGTGACCAAAAAAAAAATAACCCGGCGGGGCCAAGCGAGGGGCCACTCAAAACGTGGGGGCTCATGTTACTTATAGAGATATAATGAGATGTATGATATGCATAGATGTTGAGAGTTTTTGTAAAGATGTGCCCCCACGTTTTGAGTGGCCCCTCGCTTGGCCCCGCCTGGTTATATTATTCTTTTTTGGTCACTGAAAAACGTGTGATTTTTAGATTTTTAAATCTAGTATTTAAAAACTCGCTTCGAGTACTCGTGTATAATAACCCTCATTATGTACCAGTTTCATAAATTACTATTATACAGTTAAAGTCACTGTTCTATATACAAGTTAAACGTAGGTGGACTACGTGCCGTAGGTACATATATAATAATGTAACAGATAACACTCAAATTTCATATTGTCTATTATCGATACTGAGAAACTAACATCTTGATGTAGGTTCTTGATGAGTGACCGACAAGGACCTATCGTAATAAGAGGATAAAATTAGGTTGATTTATTATGCCCACTATGTTAAACTTACCCTCCCCTTCCTCAACTCCTAATAAATTACATTTTTTACGTACAACGTGTTAACTGTAGGAGAGGCATGAGTGCTATAAATTAACACTTTACAGTTTCATATTAATTATGACTGTAAAACGGCCAATTTCATTTCTCTGGACGATTTAATATGAGCTTATTCACAATTATTTTCAAAACCATCAATCTATCACTTTTACTTCATTCACTTTGAGCAGTACGTACTTCTAATAGATTTACATTACAAAATAAAAATACATTACGAAAGCATAAACTCATGCTAGTTAGCTAGTCTTTTTTTAGTTATTGGGAGTTTAACAAAGTCCGTAGCATAATGACTAGCTTCGGCAATCGTATGAGAAAATGGTATCTTTTTTTCAACACACTGACCTATAGCTGCCCGTTGTTGGGTCTAATGTCCTGGAAGCCACAAAGTGATCAAGAGAAATATCCAGATAGTCTTTGCAACAACACGGTCAGGTCGAAATAGCACGATATTTTTATGCATGGATATACTAAGCATAAAAAGCTGCCGCAGACCAGCGTTGTCTCATCAATGAGAGGACCATCCTCTCATATTCGTAAGAAACATTTTTAAAAATGTTTGGGCAATCGATTAAGATGAAACAGTCATTTAGTTTTATAATTTTATATATTTTTTTGCATTTTTTCAATGCTATTTAAAAATAAAAAATGTTTCTTTCGAATATGAGAGGATGTTCCTCTAATTGATGAGACAACGCTGGCCTATAGCGTAAAATTAGAAAGGTACTGGAAAGGAAAGGCCCGGTAGCTCAATTAGAAGAGCATTGGAACGGACATCCATAGGTTACGGATTCGATTCCCGCCTGAGAATTAATTTGTGAGCCGAGTCGATTTTGTCCAGTATTTTTCTATTAAAATAGTTTTTCTTATAAGATAGCATTGAAAAAAGGCAAAAAAATATTTATAAACAACATTTACAGAAAAGTAAAGTCAACGAACAGTCTTTCAAACAATTATTATTCTTCTCAGATCATAAATTTTAAATAATTTCAGACTTAACAATTTTTAAAAACACTTTTTTGAAACCGAATCTAAATTATGGTATTTCTCACATGTATTGTCTTGACTCATGTTAAATTTTTCTTATTGTAAAACTCTATAGTAAAATTGGTCTTTCTCTGAAGCTGTGTTCGAAATATAACTATGTAATAAAAAAAATCCTAAAGGCGTAAAACAAGTGACCCGCCCCGGCTTCGCACGGGTACAATGCTCTACTATATTATGCATGTATATATAAACTTTCCTCTTGAATCACTCTATCTATTAAACAAATCGAATTTAAATTCGTTGCGTAGTTTTAAATATCTAAGCATACATAGGAACAGACAGCAGGAAGCGACTTTGTTTTAAACTATGTAGTGATAAGTGGATGCGAAAATATCAGAACTTTTATTAATTGTATATTCTTTATAAGGATAAGTTATCTCAAAAAAAGTAGGTATAGAGAACGCACAAATACGGTAAGCAGTGAATATGTAGAATAATAGACTAATACGTAGAATAATAATCTTATATGATTTATCTAACACTTGGCAATTTAAACATTTTTTTTTTATGGCAAGCTGTTTAGGCGGTTTGCCTTTCGTAAGATTCTAGACCTACGAACTAGCAGAGCTAAAATGTCAAGAAATTTCGTCATTTCAACCTTAATTTTTATTCATAGATTATGAGATTAGAAGACGACGAAAATAAAAAGATCAGCCAGAGATGATGAAATCGTCATATACGTGTCGAGTAACACAATATTGGACAGAGGGCTAAATTTTAAATTATAATTATTATTACATGGTAAGTGTGTTCATAAGGTAAGTATAATATTTCTACTACCGGTCTTAATATCAACAACTTTAATAGAAAACAGCGACATATTGCCTGTAATACATCACAACAACGTTACAGATAAGTTAAGAAAGTCACATTGAATACTCATGTCAAAAAATCAATAAAACAAATACTTTCTAGCTTGTGTCCAAAAGACAATATGATATTGTCGGTTCATATTATTTGGAATTCAAGAACATTATAATTTCGGTGTATTTTAACGCTCTAGTTCTTCTGTAGATATAATCTGCTGTAAGACATCAAGCTTGAACAATCGATGTTCGAGTTTGATGTCGATGTCTGATTAGTTTTATGTTTCCTCAGTTTTATTTATCCAACCTGTCACCATAAAGAAAATAACTTTATGAAGTCAAACGTTTCACTCATCAAAGTGTAAATGAACAGAATATGCAGTAGGTACTATTGGAAAGCGTGTGAGGATTCTGTGGAATGACGGGACGGAATAAAACGGGATAGGGTAGGAATAGGATGAAAAAAATCTTACGGGAGTGAAGTTTCTACATATACTTAACATAATGAATTTTTTGAAATTATTAGATGTTTGGACGAATAACTCATCCATGGGTACATGTCAAGGAAGACTAAGAAATAAGAAAAGAAATAACATCTTTATAAGAAGCTTTTATTATTAGTTGTTATTGAACCTATTTGTGTATCAAGCGCGAGTATAGGCTACTTTTAGGCTCGGCAAAGACGACAAAGTTTTCGAATGATTCAGTCCGAGCCATAATTTTTATCGCTGAGAGAGTAAGGTTGAATTTTCTGCGTAATTAAAGAAGATGTAAGTTTAAAAAATCCGTATAATATAATCTTGCTTGATGTTAAGGGTCGTACTAATAACGTAAAAATGAAGTGACCTAATAAAAATAATTTATTATACTAGTACTCTGGTTTAAATGCACCGTATGCAATTTAATTGCACCGTATGTGACACCTTGCAAGCAAGCAAGATGTACTGATTCATTCTTAATAGTGCTTTTTAAAATGTGTTGTGTATTTTGGTCGTAATAATATCACCTCTCATTGTTATATTCTTGAACTAGCAGCCCGTCCGGGCTTCGCACGGGTGGACAAAATTTTTTAATTTTTTTTTCTAGCATTAAATATAGCCTATGTTACTCAGCGTGAATGTAGCTTTCCAATGGTGAAAGAATTTTTGAAATCGGCTTAGTAGTTTTTGAGTTTATTCATTGCAAATATACAAACATACAAATCTTTCTTCTTTATAATATTAGTGTAGAGATATAACAATTAGAGGTGAGAATCCAAATGCAAAATATTATTATAACATCTATTGTGTACACCGCATAAATGAGACATTATCCATGAGACACACATATTTGAATACAAACGTGTTACGCTGTTAAATATTTCGTTTGCTTCCGTTAAGCGTCGGGCAGGGCTGACGTGAATTATTGTTTATCCTGCTTCACATCTCGCCCGCGCGCGCTAAACGATGATCTGCACAAACACAACACTGGGAACTTTCACAAATTGCTTGGATATGTATTTAAGTAGTTGTTTTTTTATGCCTTGTTAATTGGAAGTTAAATTTAAAAATAATCCTACTGTTAAATGCGTATAAATGAAATTTAAACATTCGTAGAAGAAAAGAACATATATGTTAGTTGATGTTCAATGTCTTAAGAACATACTTTTTTATAAATAAACAGCGTCTTCTAATAAGAAATCTTAAATGAAATATATATAGGCAAAAAATACATATTTTGTAAAGAGAATTTTACATTAAAATTTAATTATACAAGGTCCCGGTCTTTAGTAGGGAGCACTTGCTTCGATGCTTAGAAAATTAAAAGATGGTGGTGTTACAACACGTAGAAGTTGTTACAGAAAACATAGAATTTAATTTATGAACTTAAATATAAATATAAATATATAAATATTTCTTACATTCACACCAATTAGCCTAGCCCAAAGTAAGCACTGTAAGGCTTGTGTTATGGATACTAGGGTAACGGATAGACATACATATTTGATACATAGATATGTAATATTCATAGAAATATATAAAAACACCCATGACTCAGGTACAAATGTTCGTATTCATCATAAAAACATCTGCCCCTTCCGGGATTTGAACCCAGGACCGTTGGTGCGAAAAGCAGGATCACTACCGTTGCACCAAACGGTCGTCATTTTAAACGAATAGTCGAAAATAGACAGAAACATTATTTTGCTTGGCTTATTTTTGTGATAAAAAGCCAATGTTAACTTATGTCAGTATTTGGTTTTTATGACGATTTTGGATCGTTAAAGATTTTGTGAAAAGTTCCCGGGACAATGGAAAACAGAAAATAGATCTACTATTTTGTAATTTTGATTATTTTGCAATTTTGTCTCGTATAATATATTTTCGAATAAATAAATATACTAGAAAATATCGCCTGGGCTCACAAGTTATTTTCATGTGGAACTTGAACCCGCAACCTTTGCATGTCTGGTTCACTGGTCTCCCAATTGAGCTACCTAGCCTTGTTCACCGCGTCAATATTTTCTAATATTTTATAGTTTATTATGCGTAGGCCAGCATTAAACGATTTTTGCATTTTCAATACTAATCTTCAAACTACTAAGTATAAAGATATTTGACAAAACCACTCGCGTATATAAAATTTAAAACAACGTCCTTCCTTTTACCTGATTGTATATATAAAGAACTAAGGAAAAGATGCAGCCTTTTGTTGGAGATGGTAGTTTTGAAGCAAGTGGACACATTATAGTAATATAAGTTATTTACGGGATTGCTACCATGTACCTTGTTTTTGAGTTTCCGATATTTCGGCACTGTTGCAAGTGCCATGATCACGGAGCGACTGAAGTAATTGCGGGTAGGCTGTTATTGGCAGAAATATCGGTCTACCCTCCGACGAAGTCTCTTATTGCGTTCGTTACTCGTACCACTGTTCACATTCTCACTATTTTCATGGAATTGTTCTCGACACACAACACTTACAGTATCGGATCGCGACACGACACTTTTTTGATTTTTTCGGTTCTTACACATACGAACCACAGGATTCCAGATATTCGACAATTTAAACCCGTCCTCACGATTGAAATTTTCATGTTTTGTTATTTCAATCGCTTCCCTGACCAATCTTGGTATGTAGTGGCGTTCTGTCGAAATAATCTGTGGTTTATGAAACTCAATCCAGTGGTTAGGACCAGAATCAATCAAATGTTCCGCGATGGCCGATTTCTGCTTATCGTTGTTCTTGATTGCTTTTATGTGTTCCCTTATTCGGCATGCTACTGTTCGTTTTGTTTGGCCAATGTACGAACTGCCACAGCTGCAATCGATCTTATAGACACCAGGTTTCTCCAAGGGGAAGTTGTCTTTAGGAGACCGTAGGTATTGTGAAACCTTACGTACAGGAGTGAAGACAGTATTTAGCGAGTACTTATTCAGTATGTTTGAGATCTTGTCAGTCACTCCTTTGACATATGGCAAATAAACGGGTTGTCTGTCTACTTTGTGTCTCTGGTGTCTTAATTTGTGTCTGGATGGAAATTGTGTCGAGAACAATTCCATGAAAATAGTGAGAATGTGAACAGTGGTACGAGTAACGAACGCAATAAGAGACTTCGTCGGAGGGTAGACCGATATTTCTGCCAATAACAGCCTACCCGCAATTACTTCAGTCGCTCCGTGATCATGGCACTTGCAACAGTGCCGAAATATCGGAAACTCAAAAACAAGGTACATGGTAGCAATCCCGTAAATAAGTTATATTACTATAATGTTAGTGACCATGAAAGTTTAAAACAATATAAGTGGACACAGTTTAAATCTTGCTAATTTCTGTGCTATGGGCACTACAAAATCAACTTATAATACAGGCATTAAGCTGATCACGGTTCTCAAAGAGTACGTTAAACGCATTCTTAAAAATTAACGGGTGACGGCCTCGCTAACGCTGTTTCTATCGCAGGCATTTTAGGCATTTTAGGTACTTTCAAATAATACTACAGACTACAACCATTTTTAAATATACATAAAGCTACTTTGAACGACAATATTGCAGTAAATTAGGTATGCATGTATTTTTTTATAATACATATTTATATATTTTTTTATTATATATATATATATATATATATAAACTCATTTGCAATAAAAACGGGCACCTAAGCAATGAACCATATTAAATGTTAATATTGCTTTGTTTGATAATTATAAGTAGTTTTATCCTCACAATTTGGTAAATTAATAAGAAAATAATCGTTTTCATCGGTATTTTATAAAATTTTGATACAATTTATGGGAAATAATGCTAAACCTCACTAGTAGTGTATTATCGCTAGTAGTGCATATGCTCATGAAGTAAAAATAAAAAAGTTTTTTTTGTTTGTTTTTCTTTAATAAAGTAAAAGCAGATAAATGTTCAGTATCGAGTGTGACCCCCTCTAGCTAAAATCACAGCTTGAATTCGTCTGGACATGCTAGCGAGTATATCCCGGATACTTGCTTGCGGAATACGTTCCTACTCCGCAGTAATCACATTCTTAAGCTCTCTGATGGTCTGCGGAGCCGGTTGTACTGATCTCACACGCCGTTTCAGAACGTCCCAGACATGCTCTATGGGATTGAGGTCGGGACTTCGAGCTGGCCAATCCAAACGACGAATGCCGACCTCTTGCACATACACTTTAACATCGCGAGATCGGTGGGCGCGAGCATTGTTGTCCATAAAAATCGAGTCTTCACCTAGAGCGGATAATGCGGGTTGTGCATGAGGAATTAGAACTTCCGTTATGTATCGATGCCCAGTCAGTGAGCCGTTTTCAATGAAGACTAACTCTGTACGATCCATTGAATTTATTCCTGCCTAAAACATAACAGAGCCCCCACCATAAGGTTTGATTTCTTCGAAACATGCCTCTGCAAAGCGTTCTCCTTGTCTTCTTAGCACTCGCCGACGTCGATCTTCACCGAACAGAGATATCCTGACTTCATCAGAGAACAAAACCCTATTCCAATCTTCTTGAGTCCATGATTCACATTTTCTAGCGAACCTAAGCCTGCGAACTCGGTGCTCACGGAGTAATTTTGGGCCGTGGGCCGGGCGGTGACTGCGTATATTGGCAGCGAGAAGCCTCTTCCTGACCGTCCATAGACTAATATGCACAGTTCTTACTTCTTGGAGGTTGTTCTTAAGATCCACATTTGAGGATCCGCGATTTCTCAATGCGCGACTCACAAGAAAACGATCATCCAGTGGTTGGGTACATGGTTTTCCTCCAGAAACAGGCCTTCTCTCAGCGGAACCAGTCTCCTGATATCGCTGCCAGGTCCTTTGGACCGTCGAGCGACTAACATTTAGCCTCCTAGCCACGAAGCATTGGCTGAAACCCTCTTCAAGCAGCGCGATAATTTTGGTAGCTTTTACCACTTTATCTACCATTTTTGATACAGCCAAACAGCAATAAATAAAGCTTTGACAGTCAAGGATATGAAATTAATCGATGAAAATTGAATAAAAGTTATAAAAGTCGATGTTAACTTCTGGAACTTCGCGCCAAAAATGTAGGATAAAAAGGGGTTTTCTGTAAAAATGAGCATCAAATGAAAATTTGAATTTAGAACGTACTTTTTTAAACACCACGGCATTTTTAAAACCGGCCAGTAACGTGTACAAACGTTTGAAACCTTTTTTGTATTGTATCTTTTTAAAGATGAATGAAAATCAAAACGGCCCGTTATTTTTGCAAATGAGTGTATATATAATAAAAAAATATCGTATATATCAAACGCAACAGTTACAGTTAAGTTAATAGATACTGACATTTTCGTTGTTGCTGTTTTTCTAAAGGGTCCAACTGAATAGCAGCGTTGTAGTTCAGAGGCTGCAACACGAGCTGAGCTGGAATTTATGAATATTATTGTTTTGTAGCACAGAGTAATAATACAAAAAAGAATTCAGGTATTCAATGTTTGTTTTAATATTCTATACCATTCATTGTGCTGTTTATAATATATCTGTTTGTGAGAAATTCATCCTAAAATTTGTAAATAAAATAAATTAGAACTAAATTAAAAGACCTGTGAAATGTAAAAAGGTAATTTTTTTTGCTCATATTGAAGACTAATAATTCTTAATTATTATTATCTTAATTATATCAAATAGCCGAAAAACTAACGAAATATTTTTTTTAATAATTTTTTCTTGAAAATATTTAATAATATTGAAGAAAAAGCTCTTGTTGATAACAGAAAGTCTTAGTGATGTCTTTTTTACGTTTCAAGAAAATTATTTTTAAGTAAAATCTTCATAGAGATAGTTAAAGCTATAAGTATCTTCAAAATTTCGAATTAATTTAATATAAACAAATAAATGACAAGTAACTAACTAACCAAAGCATTTGTGTTACGAAATGCATAAACAACGTCGGTATCACAACACCCAGACTAGAACCAATATAGAAAATTTTGTTTTCCTACATTGGCCAGAGTCTGAACTCGGGACCTAGGAGTGGCATTATCATGAAAACCGGTATATAGGCCACTCAATCACGTAGGTCGTCAAATTGTCCTGTAGTGTGTGTACGAATATGTCTAACACACACATCTCATATATAAAGTCATTACAGTTCTCCAATAAATGAGTTCTTGATCGCAGTCAGACTTATTATTTACATCCCGAACCGCCACATTGCAATCCCACGCATTTATTTATTTATAAATCTTTATTAACCTGTCAATATAAAAGCACTCATATTCATTGCTTCGTGATTGTGTGTTTACTTTGCGATAATATGTTCTTCTTCTAGTTTCTAGTGTAGATGCAAGCAGAATGTAATGTTAAGGTTTGTGTTTTGTTAATGTTATATGTTAATGTTTCCTTACAAATAAATAAAATATATCAGCATTTTCTACCATTGAACCTTTGGGAAGAACAAAAAATCGTCACCTATATCATTTTCTTATTGAACTTATTACTTTATTTACACTATAAGGGAAGCTGATGAATGACAACGTTTTGATATATTTTCTAGGAGATACGATGGAATGTTTCTTTTGAAGCCGAATTTATAAGGAGATTTTCTGATGAGTTCGTCTTAATTTAATTCAGACCTTTAATAACTTTTCATTGTAATTTGAATAAATTAGTGTTGATTGAAGAATGCATTGTCATAAGGAAAAATGAAAATCGATCTTAGGCTGCGATTGCTGAAGTCACTACGAGTTTGTAATACTTCGGAAGGTACTACTTCAGCCGTAGTTCACCGTAAGCTATGAGTACGAGTCACTTTTTTGCTACATGGTGATATGTTACATAAGTTTAATGGACTTCATATAAAAACACGAAGAACAATTGATTATAAACAAAAATGTAATTTCAAATTTAATTGATAAATGTTTTTTAATTGATAATCAATAAATACCACCGACACCGCTTAAATCACTTAATTTCGCTACCTACATCAATTCCGATCATTAACACGTACGTAGATAGCTGTTCTGTATTAACCCAGATATCAGTCTGCGGTGGGATGCGGTGTGGCAATTAATTTGGCCAATATTCGAAGTTCGTAGTAACTTCTAATAGATATAGTACCTTTATACTATATATTACTTTATTTTTAGCATTTATTATGCTATATATCCAGTATCCCATATATATAATCTATTCCTTTATTTTTAGTATGTTTAGTTTATAATTTGTTCTTGTTCTAAATTTTTAGAACAGATGGATTATTTTAAAGAGAGATTTTATGAGAACTTTATGAATTTAAGGTGAACGGTGAAAGGTGTGTGGATTTCTTTCTTAAAATGCGTCAGGAATAAAGACTATGACCACATATTATTAACGTTTACCTGAACTAAGGTGTGGAAAATCGACTGTCATCACGGTCACTTCTGTTTACAAAGAAAATATAGAATTCCTGCATTTGTATTTAAAATGAAAAATGTCTAAAATATTAATAATATTTTCTTATTATGTTTTTAGATTTCTCATTGTTTAGTATGAGACTTACATAAGTCTAGACTCATATCGATGATTTGCAAGAATCAACATTTCAAGTCTCTACATTTTGACTGGAGTATTCAATTACAAATCAGTTTATGTTCATACTTTGTAACTTTCAAATACGCATCAAAGGTGTTTAGTGATCAAGTACCTACGTTTTTCCCAGTTACTAAAAAATCAGGTAATTTAATTACATTTTTTGGAACTCCTATGGATATTTTGTTGTTAAATTCATCAGTTGAATGACTAATAAAACTTAAATATGGACATTTTTATTTAATTTCAATAGAGTAATAAAATATAGTTTTCAATATTATCATCCCCAAGGCACTTGATGTGTGTACACTTCTACGGTCCCTACGTAAAGTAACTTAACTGAATATGTCAAATTTTATAAGAGAACGTTATGAAGTTTTAAAAGTGTGTATTTCATGTTTCGTTTTTCACATAATGATGAAATTTGGCATTATAATTTTATATGTGGTATATATCCATTTTTATTTTGTATTATGCAGCACCAAGAATCATAACATGTTACAAACGAGAAAAACAACGGATAGAATCTTTCAATAGATTTTATTGTTTTTATCTCATAGCTTATAGCTTATAATGGTTTTACTGCTAGAATACTTTTATAACTTTCCTACGAAAACACCGTAGATACAATTGACCACAAAACACCATGCTCACTAGCGTGAGTTGGTTTAGAGACTCTCCGAGTACCCATCCGCTAACCACCTTGCGAAAATTCCTTAAAACCAATGGCAGTAGTAGTAATGCTGAACGTTTTATTTATTTGATTAAATTCGTTTCACCCTTCCTATGCTAGCTTTGATATTATGTTTCCAATATAAGTAAATATAGTCTAAAATGCTTCCAAAGTAATAAATATCCTTTGTCTATTCCGTCTAGACAGAGAAGTTGTATGAAGGTTGCGAGGCTTTATTGGTTGAGAACGTTAGGAATTTAGTTTTAATCATATTAATTTGTTTACAGTCGATTTGTTCATTTAAGTGGCATACTTAGTACAGGATAATTCATTTGTTTATTAATTGACCAAATCTATTTCTTATTAATTAAATTCTGGAATTTTGTTTCTCATTTAAGATTTTTAACACTTTTATTTGTCTCCTTCTGATTGTAAATATAAAAACGAGCCGAATTTAAAGATTCTAATAATTTAAACTTAAGAACTGCTAACTAATATCATACGAAAAGAGGTTGCTACACTTTCACGACTTAATTAATCAACCAATCAACATAAAATTTTGCATATGCATTGTCATGGGTAGCGAAAATGACATAGGGTAAGTATCTTTCTTCCAATAAAAAGTACTGTTCTCGAGGGATATAAATATAGTTTTAAATCGATAGTGTATTGATGTACGGGCAAGCAAAGTCGCAGGTAAAAGATAGTGTTGTTATAAATTAATTTACCTCAATAAACAACCAATTTAATACACGATCATACACAACGTTTATGTTTGTTTAAGTAAGCGACAAATGCCTACGTACTGTTTGTACGTATCCACCACCAGGTTGTTAAGATTGTCCACATTTGTGCTCTTAAACACTTCGAAGTCGTTTCGGAGTTCAAGTCGAAAGCTCATGTAGTTTTAGGTTTTGGCTAGATATTTAGTTTGCCTCGTAACAATCTAAGTTAGCTTTCTATTTTGACGGCGTTGATCACAGAGGCTACTTTGAATATATGCTTTCTTGTCAACATTATAAAATCTATGCCGTCATTTAATTTGCCGTTCGAACTCATAAGTTCTATTTTTCTCCTTTTGGACTTTCTGAAAAAAGAGTTAATCCACAACTTTGTGTCGAAATCTTTCATTACAACAATGTAGTAATTTTTATAGTTGAGTATGACTTTTGAGTTATCCTCGTACATAGTTTCCACATTGGGATCGTATACGTAGAGAGTATAATAGTATAGTATACAGCGAATATCATTTAGATATTCTGAGTATAAGGTAAACAATGCTAGTGGAGTAGACGAACTCGATGCCTCCTTTAGACTGTCCGTCGCCCTTCTGGTAGTAGAGTAAGTTTCTAAAATAGAAGATTATCGACTCCTCTTCCTTTTTGGACTTCGGAGAAACTAATGATACTCCAGCGTAACATACAGTTTCTACTGACCTGTTAACTTTGCGTTAGTTCTAAGTGTACGCATATTATAGGTTGCCAGGTTAAATTGTCGTTGTGGTAGCTGGATCTTACTGAAGGAAACTGATTAATGAGGATAAATGTAGTGTATCTTCACTTTATATTAGATATGTGTATATAAGATAAACTATGGTAATTAACTACTGAATGTATCACTTCTTTCATTAACATTACTCTCAGGGTCCCATAATGCACACAATGCAAAAACAGAAATAAAAGATTGTTTCTTTAAAAAAAATAGAAACTTTAAAACCTCGCTTTTAATGTCCTAATATTCACATTAATCATTATGAAATTTTTTGTAGTAATTTTTCATTGCCTCGACGGCAATCAGTTACCGTCGACAGTTATCGAGTTATCGTGTTTCAGATCTTTTTTGTCAAATGTCTTAGTACACACAAAAGGCTGAACCAAAACTTATCAATAGATTAAATAATTTAATACAGACGCTTCTCTGTCAATAGTTAATGTGTTTTGCTAAGAGATGTATTTTCTATTTTCCTACCTCCGACAATCCACTTGTTGATAGAGACCCTTTTCTATCAAGGGGATAGACAGTTACTCCCAAGAGTATTATTGGGAATAGATAGTTGAAAAATTAACCGCTACAACATAGTCTACCTATATAATGAATATATATAGGTATATATAAAACATCATGCAATAAATTATCGATGTGAGTATAGTCTAGCAAATGCAGTTAACTGTTTAGTAACTGTAATAATAATGATTAACTTATAATTACCTAATTTGTATTGCACGCTAAAGGCGTGCAAGCATGAAGCTAGCGGAATTAGACACTGGAGAACTATTATTTCTAAGAACCCTAGTTAACTGTGTGAACCCTAGTTTTAGAGTCGAAATACTATAGAACTTAATTAGATTGGGTTAGAATTGTGACCAGCCATGAAAAACATAAAATTGTGACCGACTGAGCGGGCTTACCACCTAAGCCCTAACTTATACGAGTGAAACTGTTATACATCTGTTTGGCATCAGTTCTCCTTTAATACGGAATTGATTGACATTTTTGCTGAGAAAGTTAATCTTAGGAAATTCAAAATATTATTTGTAGATTCTTATGCAAATTTACAGAATACCAACTTACTTACGTTCGATCTATTGAAATTCCTTTACTATAGAATAGACTAGATCCTCAAATTTATTGTGAAATTCGTTACCAAACTTATTGTTGTTTGAATAATTTGCTCCAGTGTATATTGTGGTGATTTTTATGATTTGTTACTATCAGTCAAAACGTGTTTGCTAAGAGCTTCGTCACTGTAATCTTCAATTTACATATTTATCAATATTATTGAACATTAGACATGTAATGTATCAAAGCTGTCAGGTTTGGCTTGTTTACTATATATAAGTGGTATATTAAAAAAACGTATCATGCATCAATATTGTATAAAAATATCTTTAAATATCTTAAATATAATACTCATATTTTGAGAGTGCGAAGTATATCTAATAACTCATTACATCCCAATTTAACCCAGACAATCTAGGTACTGAAATACGTCAATGACAGAGCTGATATTTGGTGTAATGTCAGAGAAAATAACAACCCTTTGAAACATGATCTCCAAAAATTGGGTTGTTGGTCGCGTAATTAATTTCATTATTGAAGCGTATCCAAGGAGACGAGTTCATTATAATCTTTGCTGATAATTATATTCTCGTTTTTGCTATGCGCTTCTACACTATAACTAGCACCGACCCGCGGTTCCATCCGATTTGAACGAACTAGTACCTTAGTAAACACCAAGTCGACTCTTCAGAAAATCCAGTAATGATTTTTCTGGGACAACTCCTTAGTATTTAGATTTTAAAGTATTTTAGGATTATTTATTGAGAGTAATCTACAGTAAGAAATGGCATAGAATACCAGGCCACTAAAGGAAGGATCAAATACTGTTTTACTAATGCCGAGTGAACAAGCATTGATTTATTTGATCTAGATTTTTTTATTATATGTTTAAGTAGGTATCCAAAATAAATGATTTAATAATAATAAACTCATTTGCAATAAAAACGGGCACCTAAGCAATGAACCATATTAAATCTTAATATTGCTTTGTTTGATAATTATAAGTAGTTTTATCCTCACAATTTGGTAAATTAATAAGAAAATAATCGTTTTCATCGGTATTTTATAAAATTTTGATACAATTTATGGGAAATAATGCTAAACCTCACTAGTAGTGTATTATCGCTAGTAGTGCATATGCTCATGAAGTAAAAATAAAAAAGTTTTTTTTGTTTGTTTTTCTTTAATAAAGTAAAAGCAGATAAATGTTCAGTATCGAGTGTGACCCCCTCTAGCTAAAATCACAGCTTGAATTCGTCTGGACATGCTAGCGAGTATATCCCGGATACTTGCTTGCGGAATACGTTCCTACTCCGCAGTAATCACATTCTTAAGCTCTCTGATGGTCTGCGGAGCCGGTTGTACTGATCTCACACGCCGTTTCAGAACGTCCCAGACATGCTCTATGGGATTGAGGTCGGGACTTCGAGCTGGCCAATCCAAACGACGAATGCCGACCTCTTGCACATACACTTTAACATCGCGAGATCGGTGGGCGCGAGCATTGTTGTCCATAAAAATCGAGTCTTCACCTAGAGCGGATAATGCGGGTTGTGCATGAGGAATTAGAACTTCCGTTATGTATCGATGCCCAGTCAGTGAGCCGTTTTCAATGAAGACTAACTCTGTACGATCCATTGAATTTATTCCTGCCTAAAACATAACAGAGCCCCCACCATAAGGTTTGATTTCTTCGAAACATGCCTCTGCAAAGCGTTCTCCTTGTCTTCTTAGCACTCGCCGACGTCGATCTTCACCGAACAGAGATATCCTGACTTCATCAGAGAACAAAACCCTATTCCAATCTTCTTGAGTCCATGATTCACATTTTCTAGCGAACCTAAGCCTGCGAACTCGGTGCTCACGGAGTAATTTTGGGCCGTGGGCCGGGCGGTGACTGCGTATATTGGCAGCGAGAAGCCTCTTCCTGACCGTCCATAGACTAATATGCACAGTTCTTACTTCTTGGAGGTTGTTCTTAAGATCCACATTTGAGGATCCGCGATTTCTCAATGCGCGACTCACAAGAAAACGATCATCCAGTGGTTGGGTACATGGTTTTCCTCCAGAAACAGGCCTTCTCTCAGCGGAACCAGTCTCCTGATATCGCTGCCAGGTCCTTTGGACCGTCGAGCGACTAACATTTAGCCTCCTAGCCACGAAGCATTGGCTGAAACCCTCTTCAAGCAGCGCGATAATTTTGGTAGCTTTTACCACTTTATCTACCATTTTTGATACAGCCAAACAGCAATAAATAAAGCTTTGACAGTCAAGGATATGAAATTAATCGATGAAAATTGAATAAAAGTTATAAAAGTCGATGTTAACTTCTGGAACTTCGCGCCAAAAATGTAGGATAAAAAGGGGTTTTCTGTAAAAATGAGCATCAAATGAAAATTTGAATTTAGAACGTACTTTTTTAAACACCACGGCATTTTTAAAACCGGCCAGTAACGTGTACAAACGTTTGAAACCTTTTTTGTATTGTATCTTTTTAAAGATGAATGAAAATCAAAACCGCCCGTTATTTTTGCAAATGAGTGTATAATCGGCATTAAGATTTTTAAACATTTTATTGGAAAAGTTCAACACAAAGATCAAAGAAGTGCATTATAATGTTACTACTTTTACAAGATAAACGACGCGGTTATTCTTCATTTTGAGCCGTGATCACAGGATGACTAAGGTAATGGTCGTTATACATACCTTCCAATATTTTAATCAAACACATTTTTAACTACTAAATTAAACAAATGAAATTGCTTTTCGTTTAATTTCCGTTTTACTTAATTACTCTTATATATCTATTTGTCTTAAAAGCCTAGCGTAACTGTTAGACCAAACCTTTTTTTTATATTATTTTAATATATCACCCTGGCTACTTTAGTAGAATTATATCTATAATTTTAAATTGTATTCTTCTTATATGTCACTCATTATGTTGATAACATTCGAATTTACCATATCGTACTGTGTAAACTATTTAGTTTTTTTATTTGGAATAAAAGGAGGCCCTATTTGGAATATGGGACGCGGACTATTGAGGCCATACGCCCTATTTTTAGAAGGTAGCTGAGTAGAAAGTTTGGGTCCCTAACTTTCCGTCCGGTGCATGTGTTTTCCGGGCTTGTGGGTTTCTTCAAAAATACCTGTACGCGAGTGCGATGCTGCGGATGACACCGCACAGCACACCCTGGAGGTGCGCCCGGCATGGTCTTCACAGCGCCGCACTCTGGAGGCAGTGATAGGAGGTGACCTCTCGCTGGCCGCCGTGGCTGAGGCCGTGGTGGCAACCGAGAGATCGTGGCAGATGGTGGTCTCATTTTGCGAGGAGGTTATCTCGCACCGAGGTAGAGCGTGAAGAGAGCGCTAATGCTCGCAAGGGAATAGGAGAAAGCGGTGCTATGCGCAGCAAGTCCCACTGAAGCATGGGCAGCAGGCCATGCTGTTAGATCTTAAGGGTTGTCCGTTACCACCTGGTCACTCAGCAGGTGACTCTTCCAGGAGAAGAGAGTACTAACAGGCGGGCAGGATCAGTGAGAGATAGAGGAGGTTGTAAACCGAATCGGAGCGGGCGAAGGGGGATAGGGGCATTTGCAGTAATGCGAGAAGTAGCCTCGTGCCCCCCCGGGCAAGGCTGGCCGACGGGGGACTGGAAATCCAATCGTTGGCAATGCACAGCATTGCCAGCCTGGTGGGATGCCCAGTGTGTATCCGGGCATCCCCATTCGAGAGGGGGCCCTCAGGCCACCTGCCGGAAGTTCAACTTGGTGACTGCCACAACGGACCCTCGGAACGCCGGTAGCAGAGAGGGTGCACCGAGGGGTTTTAGTGAGTAGGCCCGCCAGTACAGAAGTCTGGTCTCACATAACCCCACTGTCCTCCCAGTAGTGGAGCATGCGCAAAGCATTTCCTCCGTTAAAAAATGGTCTGGATGTTGGGGGACAGTTAAAATATAGTTATATAATTGATCATATAACAATCAACTTATCATTAGCAAATTTCAATTAATAAAGTTGTCTTCTATAGGTGGAAATTAACGAAACTATTGTGTCTAATAAATTGAGAAACTAATGGGAATGGTTAGCGAATGGGAATACCTGCACGTCATTTTCCTGAGCGTAATGAACTGGCGATAATGCATTTCCAGTATTTGTGCTTTTGTAACTTCTTAAAAAGTGCGCGTGGAACTTTGCAACATTACTTTATTTTTCTAAAATAAAAGTAGCCTTAGTTAGTCTTTATAACATCAGCTACCTGCCAAGAAAAGTCCCGTCAAAATCGGTCCAGCCATTTTAGAGATTAGCCGGAACAAACTGACAGACAGACAGACAAAAAATGTAAAAACTGTTATTTTGGTGATGTACCGTATATATATATTCATATGCATGTAATAAAAAACGGTTATTTCAATATTACAAACAGACACTTCAATTTTATTTATATGTATAGAATAAATTTTAAGACTGGTATTAATCGAAGGAATATCAAGAAAAAAACAGGGCTAGTAAATAACTTCAACTGTAGATTGTTTTCCATGTCGTTAAACACCAATGAAAAAAAAAAATCAAGTTCATTAAATATGTATTCCTAAACTAGATATAGAACACAAATCCTAACAACTTGAATATTTTGAGTATACGCAATCGCACCTTAATAACGTGAGTATTTTGATTAAAATGATTGAAATTCCATCGGCATATATAAAGAAATCTGAGCGCAATGACGACACATTCGTCTTTCACCCCCTACGGTGATACGTGACGCACGACGGAATCACGCCGTGACTATTCGATCGCGTGTAGAATGGTAAAATGGTAAAAGCGGCGTTCTGTTACAATAATTGGTAGATTTTCCTCAGAAAAATATTTATTAAGTATTTAAAATTGTAAACAATTAAAAGATTGGATTTGTAAAATAAAAGTTACTAGAAGAATAATGAAGATTCCTCTAAAAACAAAAGAATAAAAGAAAATATTTTTCAATAGAAAAAAAAAAGATGATGATGATTAATAGTTATTTATTATACAAGAGTGGAAAGTTCCTTTTTAACCGCGTGCTCGATTTGGATGACCGAGCAAGCGAAGGATTCTAAAGTTGAATCACGAGCGCAGCGAGTGATTCTAAATTAGAATCCTGAGCGTCAGCGAGGGAAACAAACGAGCACAAGGTGAAAAATCTTTCCACTCGAGTGCAATACGTAACTTTTCATCCCACCTCAGCGAGGAAATGACAAAATGAAAAAGAAAACAATTTATAATGACAAAATATTTTTATTTCAATTAAAACACATTAAGATAATCTATAAATTGAAGAAAATAATAAGAAGTAGAAAATAATTAGGAAATATTAAATGTAACGTTGCTACAGTTACTTATGTTAAGTTTAATATTTTTGTTAGGTAATGTTATGTTGGTGTTTGTGAATTGTGCGCTGTTTTGTGGTAAACTATCAGTAATTTTAAATAGTTGTGCCGATTCATTGGATTCTATTGGCGTAAATGTTGGCGAGAGAGGGCTATTGTTTCCAATCTTATGGGGGCTCATTTTAGATGTAGAAGGGCGAGACCAAGAATCTGACAGAGGTTCTTTCAGCGTTATGGCCTCCACGATACTATTACAAATTTTTGATTTACTTTGGATTGAATCCTCTATGTATCCCTCTACAACCGAATTAGACTTCCAGCCTCCATGGCGCTTAAGCGATAGAAGATCAGCCCCTGATTCGGCCAAAAGTGTGGCTGAGGTTCTTCTAAAACAGTGACCGGTGTATAACGGGGGTTCTAAAAGTCCGAGAAAAGTTGCTATTTCTCGTGGAATACTGCCAATTTTATTCTGACCCATAGGTTGTCGGATACACTTTCCGTTGCGATATTGTAGAAAAAATCGTTCAATTGGGGTGTTAGAAGGACGTAAAGCTTGATATTTCTGAACAATGTTTACATATTCCTTGCGAATAACGAAGTTGCGGTCTTTTTTTGTCTTGGTATTTAGTACATTAATTAATAGCAATTCATCAGAATTATGAGAATATTTTGATACGTTATTGACATTAAGTAGTGTAAGTTCATTTGTTCGACATGCTCCGGTTATACCAATAATAAGAACAACCTGTAACAAAAGAAGTATTTATAATCGTAAATAAATTAATCAAATTAAAAATATTGTAAGTACTATGTACAATTTTATCAACAACAAAAAATTACACGTATTGACTTACTTTTGCCGCTAAATATACGGAATCAGGTGCTTTATTAATAAACTTTGCAATTTCAGATGCTGTGAAAACCTTCGATTTTTTTGGCTTATAACCAGATGAGGCTCTTTTTAAAAATGCCACTAATTTATGATAGGTGTCGATATGAACGTCTTTCTTCATCTTAATTGTTAATTTTAGCATTGAATACGTACTCCATAGCGTGCTTGCTTTCTTGGTCTCAGATAATTCTATAAAATATGCCAGCAAAACGTTTTCGGAGAAAGTTTTTGCTCCTTTAGCTAGTCGCCACATGTTAAATATATCGTACTGTTTCAAATACTTCTCTCGTGATTGCTGAGGGAGAAGGCTCATTTGCGCATTATTAACTGTTTCAGTTAACTCAGTTGGCGTTAGATAAACTTCATCGTCGCTAATGTCACTCATTTTAGTTGATTTTTTTGTACAGTTTTTAGGTTATGTTAATTATATTAAGCAATAAAACGTGAAAAACTAGAATGGCGCGAAGCACGCAAATAAAACAAAGAAACCAAGAAGGTTCCAAATTTAAATTTTTTCACAATTTAAAAAGTTCTTATCATAAATTTGGCACCATAGAGGTTACATTAAATAGGTTTAATGACGTTTTGAATTTACAATTATATTGAGTACTCATTATATGTGATGTTCTAAATTCAAATCTACTTTGCCGCTCAAGCGAATAAAATAGAATTTTCCAGCCAGATTTCGAAGCGCAAAATTACACTTTCCGAGGTGGTGGGATGAAAAAATATTAACTTCTCCCATACAAACTTTTGATAAATTAATATGAATTTTTATTAATTACAGTACTAATACAAATTAACGATAGGTACATTAGTAAGGTATAAAAGTAATTTGAATAAAATTATGTAACGTAGCCACGGTAAATTAGAAATATCGATGCATATTATTTTATCAGTCATTCATTAGTTTTTTTACTCATTTGTAGGCATACATACCTATTCCAAAACGACGTAATATTTAAGTTTGAAATATACTAAATATTTCAATATTAATAGATTTTTCGCTCAAGTCCTTATGGCTCACAACACGTAAAAGATTTATCTTCAAGACTTTTTACTGAGTCGTTGCGTATTGTGTACAGACAGTTATCGTAACGAGCGCATTCACAATGCGATTGTAGCGTCGAAAGCGCCCGTGCGTCACTTTATCCATAACATATTCGAATTTGTTGGCATCGAGTCGAAATGTAGGGCATTTCGAGTCTAATCAAATGACTATCGTGCGGTCCAATTTCTTCTTTACTCCGGGCGCATATGAAATTCAGATATTTACGTTTGGTGATATCACCACGAAATAAGATAAAGTGAGAACTATTGCCAATGATTATATTTTTTATCTATATTATTTTCTTAAAAAATGTTTCAAAGAAAAAGTGCAAAGTTATAACGGGTTTGATATTGGAGCTGGTACAGGATGACATCTAGTAATCAACGAATTTGATGGAGCACGACGTAAAGCGACGTTAATCATGATTGATTATGACAGATCGTTCTATGAGCTCTTAATTGGAATGTAACACTTATCAATATGCTATGAAATATTGACGTGATTATGCGGTTGATTTTCAAAATAAAAATTCATCATCAAACTCTTGTTTTAAGGGTCGATACAGAAGCCTGTTGTGATCTTCGGGATATATAAATATTATCGTCAAAGTTTATCTGATATTTAAATACTCAAAATTTACTTAGCATTTTGATAACATTCACTAAAAATTATCTAACAAAACACTTTAATTAAGGTTGGACCTATACTCAAGTGTTTTATTGTACTTTCCGGCCCTGAAATGTCGAATACATCAACGTTGAGTAATTCAAGCAAAAATAATGAGGAACGGTATCATGGAAAAATAAAGGAATATTAGGAAGATCGAAAAACAAATTGGAGAGAACTGAGCGAACAAAGACTAGGTGAATGTAACGAACAAACTAAAACATCATTCAATACAATACTACGACAAGAATGAAGAAAGTAGGTTTATATGTATTTGTATTAAGAATAAAAGTTTACCAATAACAAGGTAATATATCTATAACTTGGACGATTAGAATTAATTTTCAATGTCAACAATAATCTGAATAGATAATTTAGTTCTTACACTTCCGCGCACATTACACATCAGAATAAAACACTTTTTTACGGATTTTTGCGCATGTTTTATTTTATTTTATATTTAATCCTGACGTTTCGACTCCTTTACAGGAGCCGTGATCACAGGATGACTGAATAGATAACTTAAACCATGATAAGATTAAAATTTTACAATAGAAAAATCTATAAAACGCTTCAGTATCGAGGGGTATAGAAGAACTAGTTGCATAGAAGAGAGCTGGACACATACGCTTTAATTTAATAGAAAATGAATAATTTGATGGTAGGATAGGCTTTCTTTTGAGTTAGAATCAGATCTAGTGCAATACTCGAGTAATCTCCATCTATGTAAATTACTCGTGAATCGGCGACGAGGCCGTCGGAAAAAATTATGCAGCTTTTTCAAGGACCCAGCTAAATCAAATATTTTTCGACTCACTTCTCGTTAGTGAGGTTTCTAAACGTCTTAATTTTATAAAACGCATCATTGTTGACTAGTCGTTTGGCTGTTATTGTATTACAATATAGTGTTAGGTGAACTAAAGAACTATGTAATTGTTAATTATTAGTATGGTATTTTAATCGATATTTATTTATTAATCGATAACGAAAAGAGCAAGTGAAACAACAATTTGTTAAAAACACCACTTCCGGTCATATATAATTAATGTCAGTAGTAACTAAAAACATTATATATTCATAATAGGTATTATGAATTATATAATAAGTTCTATTTACAAATTTTAAATCCAAATGCAGGCCCTTTTCCCCTTTAGTCCCATCGTTTCCGTATCCGATAGTAACGATGGATTAAAAGGCGGCCGCCATTTGCAATGGCGTACATTTGATCGCTATCCTTGGAGTCGTCGATATAAGGCAGAATATATTGTACACTAGGCGATGCAGTCGCTAAGCATAAAGCTACCCTGGCACCATATTATTGGAGCGGAGCGTAATAACTAAAAAAAGATTCTTTTTTTGTTTCGACGGGAATTTTTGCAAATTTCAAAATTCACAGTCACAAGTCTGGTCCTCAACCTGTTGATTCGATTCCACACATAAAAAATTAAAATCGGTTAAGAACTCGGGAAGTTATGGCGTAACAGACATTGCGCCATTGAAGGTGATCCATGGGAGCTTCGCTTCGCTGCGCTCCAATAACTTGGTTTTGATACTTAAAAGGGTGATTGTGGTATTTGTTGAGTGATTAAAAGCAATGAAATACATAAGAATCAAACGTTGTTTGAACTTTAGAATAACTTCCTAAAATAGGTTGATAATAGTTAAGACATGACCTCTCTAAGTCTTACTGTTTATTAGCGGTTTAGTAATACACCATCTTCTCGAAAGGTCAAACGCAGACATTAGTTTATTTTTATTCTTATTATTCTTATTTGGCTAAACCCGTAGCTAAGGTACTATCACCATTAAGGGGTAAAACAACTGCCTTTGTGAAAGATTCTTACCATGTTATTAGTGAGATATAACACCTACCTCTCACTCATGATGAAAGTATGGTTAGCTTTGATGTCCAGTCTTTATTCACAAGCTTACCTATACAAGACTGCATTGATGTTACTAGGAAGAGACTCAAGAAATACAATATACCAAGTGAATGTTCAGAATTACTGGAACACTGCCTGACATCGGGCTAAACCTTGTGAAATGATGAATTCTACCTAAAAGTGAGTGATGTAGGGTTCTATGAAAGGGCCCTAGCAATTTGTAATACTACCAAGACATCTGGTATCTGACTTTTTAAGTCACCTCAATTTCATACATCCCAAGATACAATTTACAATAGAGTTGGAGACAGATAATAAAATAGTCTTCCTAGATATTTAAATCATCAGATACCACGACTATGTCATGGAGGCGGCACCAAACCACAGTAGAACGTCAATTTGCCAACCTTCCCTACTTAAAGAGAGTCACTGACAAGATTGGGAACATTCGGAAGCGGGTCTCCATTAATACTTACTTTCAACCAGCCAGGAAGATTAACTAATTCTTATGACTTGTCAAGTATAATAAACCCCTCCAGGCAGCGGGTGCCTACAAAATGATAATAACTGTGGTCTGTCATATATCGACCAAACAACGAGAAGTATTGGGACGCGCGTAAAATAATATGGAGCCGACATAAAACATAGGCGTGATAATAAATATGTAGTATGTGAGCATGCTTTCGAAGGGCCCAACGGTATCATTCGATTTGATAAACCTCAAATTCTCGTAAGAGAAAAAAATTTGTTCCTAAAAAACATAAAAATAGGTAATTGAAATCAAGAAACATCCTGATTTGAATTAAGATAAAGGTTGGAGCGTTCCACCTGCTGGGGATCACATTCTTAAAAAATAATATCTCCAAAGACACACACTGCAAGACCTAGTGTATAAGTTAGCTCTTTTTGCGAATAAAAAAAGGAAAATGGAGGTCGGCCCCCCTGCCACAGTTTTTTGCCAAGAAAGTTCTTTTTGGAAGGGCCTTCCAATTTCCGAACTGATGGTAGACTCAGTAGAGTATAGTAATCGTAGTGACAATTTAATAACAAATAAAATTCAAAATAAAACTATTTTTATTTATATACATTTTAACAGTTAGGAAAATGCCCGATTAAAATATTGTGAAGGTAGTATTAATATATGAAGACCATTACCTTAGATAAGTAAATAAAAGCTGGGACAATATTTTATCCTCTATATTCAGAAAAGATGAAATAAATAATACTAAAAGATACTTCAAATAAGTACTTGAATAAATTCTTCTCATTTTGACACTGATGGAGTTTCTTAAACAAAATTTTTATCTCTTTTTTACTTTCATACAATAACAACTTTACAACAACTACAACTAGAGAACAGCTTTCTAAAATTCTAAAAGACGTGTCCACTTAGTTTCTATTATGAGCCTGTCTTTTTTCATACTATCTACTTTAAATATGATAAAACTTATTAAAAAAATCACTCATTTCACCCACTTAGGGGTCGTTTTTCCAGAAACGGCAAAATATAAACACATTTTTTTCCAAAAGTTCAGCGGTGCCTTGTCTGTCAGGCAGTCAATCAACCACACATGACAAATATTTTATGTATTAAGATAACATTTCATACAGGTAAAATTATGCAGAACGATAAACAAAAAATTACGAAGTGCTACATTTTCCTCTAACACAAACGCGTACATACATTAGCTTTTTGCAAAGGTAATCTGTAGAGGCACGGAAGACTCAAATTGTGTCGGTTTGCATTTGACAGTTTTTTGATGTAAGTACCTATATATAATATATGAAGAGCTAAACATTTACCTGAAAAATATATACATATGGTAATTTAAAAACGTTAGGCATGACCGAAAGGCAGCATACCGATGTGTAGAAACATTCTAGTTTCTTCTCATCGAAATGTTTCAACTTACACATCAGGAATTTGGTAATAGAAATTCCGTCTGTTTCCAACTGTTTGCATGTCCCAAAATATAAAACATTATTTGTAATATATCCCAAAAAGTATATATAAATTGATGAAGATATTTACACCAGGTGTTTTCAAAAATATATTTTAATTGTTTTCTTGGACACTGATTCAAAAGGTCGTCATATTTTCTAAATAATCATAGTCGTTTAAGTAATGTAACTCTTATTTATAAACGCAATGGCATCATGAAATTAAATAAAATATTTTTTTTATAAATAAGATTTGTTAAGATTATTGATAACGGCTTTTGAAAACAAACTTCGATCGACATCGAAACTAAAGAAACCACTGAATCAATTTCTTGCTCAATTGGACCGGAAATTAAACGGCGTTAAGGCCCTAACCTGGTCCTGTCATTTAAATCGATCAATAAATTCAAGAAATCTCTCCCAGATCAATTTAATAACTCGTCTCTTGATTCACTATCGCGTCATTCGATAAGGGATCACGTCACTCAAATGCTCGCCATCGACAATCAATAATTCGGCTGTCGCAGCACAGTGGAGTTCAATAAAACGCTCCAATCAACCAAAATACGAATGTGGACAAAGCTGTTTAACAAAGCTCGAATCAGATGAAGTGATCTATCAATTCAAGTTATTGTTTTTCATATAACTTGATTGATTTCTTTCATGCGAATTGTACTCTTTGCATACTCTCAGAGTTCTGTTAAATCCTGTATTGACTGCGTTAACTACTACGCAGTTTTCATATTATTACAAGAGCGTTGTCAATTATGATTATAGATATACAAATACCTACAATATAATACAAAAACCTTTCAATACAAATATTGCCTGCAACATTTTGAAATGATGATCTTCCATGAACCTATTTTTAATGCAAATGACTCTATACACAAAGTGACAAGTTTTTACTTTCGAAAACACATTGAACACTAATAAGTACGTAGACTTATGTTTAAAATTGTCAGACGTAATCATTTTTTTTAACAATCAACAATAACAATTTTTAATCTCATATCAAGAAAATCAAAATAATCTAAAAATCACCTGTATAAGGATGTTTTGTTTTAAAAGACCTAAACACCCTAAGCATTTTTAAGCAATATTAAATGATGTTAATTTCAACAACATAACAACAACAACAATTTTATATAGAATTTAGATATTAATTTTATAAAATAAATTAAACGCCTTTTGAAATTAATTATAATAATGACAGAAAAGTTGTAATAATGATAGAAAATAATGCAAATGCAAAATAAAAAACGGGGCGCGTACTTTTTCTGATTTATTTTATTAAAAAAGGTTGAGACATTTATTAAAATTATTCTATTCAAGCTAGGTTCAACTTTGAATTTAAATTTTTTTTCCTTTAATCAGGAACTAAAAAAAAGTTTAAAAATATCTTTCCATCGTTATATATATAATATAAACAAACCTACATATGTAACAGTGATTAACACGATATTAATATATACATGGAATATCCATTTATTATTATTCCTGAAAAACTATTTCGCTTTGAAACTCGGCACAACATTTAATATTGCTGTATTTGACTCGACTTTTCTCAAACTAGGAGATGAACTTTCAGGCTCGTTTGAAATTCACTAGAAAGTTAATACCGGCTCTTTATTAACCCTCATAGGATTTTGATTGTTATGTTAAACTGAAATTCATGAGCAAACTTAATAATGTTAGCGACTATTATGAGTTAAGACTTGCTTCATTCAAACTAACTAGGATTATACCTATATTAATCGCAAAGTTAGGATGGAATTTAATTCTATTGATGACGTGTACATGCATACCAAGTTTGCCATGCAACAATTAGGCAAGATAGCTGAATAGCTGAAAGTAACTACAGCATGCGAATTTAGCATATCAATACTTTATTTCTGTGTGATTATCAGAATTTTAATACTATTTTATTATCACAACTTTCGACAAGTAATAAACATATTTTAGACCCAAAAATTTTTGACAACACGTTAGTTATGAGGTGAAATGTGTTTTCTTTTGTCAAGTATCGTGTAAGTAGGTGCCTATAAAATCGATAAGGTAAGTTTTGCACTTGACAGCTTGGCTAGCGGTATCATATAACAACGAAGCTAGCCCATAACCGTGACAAAAGAGACGTTGTCTTACCGCCGTCAAGAAGTACTTCATAATTTCGCAAGACGAATCCTTTGTAGTCTGGCGTTAGATAATTTATCACTGAACTCGTGAAACGTGCTGGTCTAGGGGCTTCGTGAAATCCGGATCCCTTCCACTCTGTTGCATAGATACACAACAGACAGGTATTGTCTCCTACAACTCGAGATCATAGTCTGCGAGACCCAAATCCTATTTTTATTGAAGAAAATACATTTTAATATAAAGTGACAAGTTATTATTTTTTGTCACACAGTGAGTACCTTTTGAGAAAAAAGCAGATTTATTTTTATACTTTTCAGGGCTATCAAAAATGACTTTGTCTAAGTTATTTGATTTAGCGACTATTTTGTAAAACACCTCATCAATTTAACAGTTTTCTTAGAAGTAAAACCTTTTATAAAATACTGACTAAAGATAAACCTGATTTATTAACTTATACTGTCACTTGTATATGTAATAAGTAACACAAATACTTCATCATTTAACTTAAGTTCAAGTTTATTTATTTAGAAAACCAACAGCTTACATAACTTGTATAGATAAAAAAGATACTGACCAATAGTAGGTTAATTTTAGGTTTCCCTTAACTAATAATAAGTACAAAGTTGTGATCAATGCTAATGAATTAAAAATAATTACAACGTACGAAGTTACAATGAAAAATAAAAAAATAATGCGCAAATAAAAATAAACGGGTGGACAAAGTTCTTTAAATTTTTTCTATTATTAATTATTTTTCCGTTAGCGCCATCTAGCGTCCGGTAGACGAACTACTTGCGGTTAACGCGTTGCTATGGTAACGTTATTGATACAATGGAAAAAGAGCGGACAGGCAAACACACAAACCACTGTGATCTTAGATTATAGATTGCATTGAGGTGATCAAACTGGACTCGCATATTCTAGTACGCTGCAAACGTATGCGAAATAAACTGTTTAACTGCAGAAATATCTTTGAAAGGCTTACAGGATCGTAGCACTAGTCCTCAATTTTTGACAACGTGATCTACGAGTATATAAGCAGACAATAACTGACAATAACAATGACACCAAGGTCGCGAACTTCATTTCCTGACATGATCGGGTTATTGTTGAAATTATAGTTATATTTAATTTAACTGACACTTACTTAAGTTAACAGTAATTTTATTATTATTGTAATATCTATGAAGACTGCCCAGATCAGATTGTAAAGATTCGCAATCATGGCAGTCTTTGATGCGAGGAAATTTTTTTTATCATCCCCGTATAGTAAGTATTCGGAGTGTTTCACGTGTTGCCCAATATCATACGGATAAGTGTTATAAAATGAAGGCCCGAGATATAACCTTGATAAACTCCCGTCGGTATTTTCACAAAATCTGATCTAAACCCATCCAACACGACAGCCTGAGAACGACAATCCAGCGACGCAAATCTCCTTGGAACCCAAGTTTATAAAGGTTGTTGATCAAAATGACGTGGTCTTTACGGTCGAATGCTTTTACAAAGTCATTATATACCTGCCTGCCCACCACCATCCATATTCGTCAAAATATAATTTGTAAAATATAAGAGGTTCGTAACAGAAGAAGGACAACGAAGGAAACCGTGTTGATGCTCCGACATACGTTTATGAAGAACAGGATATAGAGCTTCGTATACAAATCTTTCAAAAACCTTACCTAACGTATTTAATATCGAAACACCCTTTAATTTTTTAACGTATTCTTGAGCCTTTCTTGTGTGAGGGTATAATTTGGGCGTTTTCCATGTGATAGGAAAGGCATCTTTGGCTAAAGAGCGATTGAAAATTGATGAGATAGTGGGAGTGCCAAAGGTTCGGCACAATGTTTCCAAAAGAGGGGAGGGGTGCCATCACAGCCGGCTCCTTTGGAGCAGTTTAAAGTAAATAAGAGGGTATATTGTATTTAAAATGCAAATTTAATGCTTGTTTACTAATTATTAAGCCAACTGAGCTGTGTACTGAAATTAGTTTTATTAGAACGCCTAGATTACAACTAACACAGACGTGTAGATAACCAATAAATATTGGTCACATTTTGTTACGACCACATACCTAATGGTTTTTTAGGAGAAACGTATTTTCAAGCCATGAATGATTCAATTTTGAACTCTAATTCTAAACTATTTTTTTTGCATGGGAATATTGATTAAAAATCTCTATTCCACTATGGAATTAAAAGGCTAATTACTTTATTTTACGCAAGCAAAAACATATGATGAAGATATACTTCAAGAAAATGATAATAAAAGCATAAAACTGTACTTCCCTAAAACTATTTCATCAACGAATCGAAATATAATATCGCTGACTTTTATAAGTATTGTAACAGTAATAATGAATTTATGTGCGTGATTATGGCTTTGGCTAACCTGCAAGATCAACACAAGGTTTATGTCAAACCGAAACTACACCTATAGAAAAAGGACGTAAGCGTTACCACGGAAGCCCATTAAATTCATATAATGCTAACATCATATTTATGAAACATAAAATGTTTATGATAAGATGGAACGGTTGCAGGCGTATTCTAACACCGTTCAGTTTATGGGTCACCTTAATTATACAAAGAGATTTATAGCGAGAGCTAATGAAAATGCGGATATATTGGGTGCAATGAGGATGCTGAACTAACAACTTTTTATAAATAGGTTTTAATTATAGAGATCAAAGATATTCAGGTGAGATATTTACTTTAGACAATAAACTAAAATAGTTTACAAATATTACGTAATTTTTGGGCTATATTACATTTTTTAAATAAAAATTAATTTCGAATGGCGTCGTCGTTATAAACAATTATTAATACGAGAACTGGAATGAGAAACCAAATACTGTTTCATTTCATATAAATAATATTTAATATAGCAGAGAATATAAATATGTGTAAGACTATTTCACTGTTGACTAGTGAGAAGGATAAATAAATAAATAATTATAATGATATCTTTTATTCCGTAGTACAATCTGATCCTTACATTTTACAAGGGTGCGTCGGTCGTAACGAATGCGCTGGTTGCAAGTTGATCATGAAGAACCCAAATAAATGTTATAATAAATAATAAATTTAAAATTTTACAAAACCTAAGAGTGCCACTCCTAGCGCTATAATGGAGCGAAGGTTTTTATCTCGACAAGTAGGCTTTATTTTGGTACTGCTTTAACTATATATTTAATTTGTTGGTATGCACCCTAAGAAGCGCTTACTGAACAATATATGTAATTAAATCAAATCAAATGACTACATATATTATATTTGTAATCATTTGATTTAAAATAAATAATAATATTGTAAAAAAATAATAAAAACTTTTACTAATAATTATTTAATTGAATTTATATTTGAGTGTTATAAGCCCAAGAATAGCAAAAATTATAAAATTGTAAAATTTTGGTGGCGACAGAGTAGTAGAGAAGTCATTTTACAGCAGTGCATTGTACAGCATTGTACAGCTGCTTCCCGCAAAGAGAAAGGTGAGACTTCGATTCAGACTTGTTAAGTTGTTATAAATGTATAAATAATTTTTAATATATATTTGAATTTAATTTGAGACTTATCTAACCACTATTAAGGCAAGATGAGACATAACCATTAGTCATTATTAAATTTAAGCAGATCTAATTTTGTAGCGTTCGACAACGTTTAAATCTCATTATTTATTGAGCTAATATTCAAACATTCAAATTTGGTAGATACACCCTAATTGGATTTAAATAATATTTACAAGAAAGTCGATTATCTGAATCGGAGTGAAAAGTCAAAATTCAATTTGATTAAATGTAAATTAGCTTTTCGCTTTCAGCACTCAAAACCAATCAAACTTTGTTCTCGGATAGAAATCTTGAACAAAACCAATGCTCAAGACCGCAAACATCTTTCTTTGGTGTTTACTATTGCAGAAAGCTTTTTTGTCATTAGACGAAATAAGAACTTCGTATTTTCTATACTAATCATAAATATCGAGAGCAGATTGTTATACATTTTTAAGGATTCTCTGAAACTAATAAACCTATTTAAAAGGTCCTATTACTTTTTGAAAAATAACTTTAAAAAAAATATCTTTTAAAGAATATATAACTTGTAAAATCTTGTCTTCCAGGTAAGTTTTCAATATTTTTCGTTTCTGTAAATAACTCTAATATATACTTATAATGATTTTGTAGTTTTTTTGCAGTACTATACTTTTAAAATAAATTTTGCTATTCACACATTGTCAAAGTAACAATGATCAATAAGACTGTTACTGAATTAGGGTCTTGGCAGTGTCAATATTTGTACCTTTTTAATGTGCCAATGATTGTATTCTATGTAAACAGTGTTAATCTTTGTGTTTTATTGTGTAAAAAAAAAAAGTAGGTTTTATTTTTGAGTCTTAACTAAAAATGCTAAGTGTACCAACGGGGAAAAATTCACTATAAAGATATAGTGAAAATGTCTTAGAAAATTCTTTACAAGCAGTTCAAAAGGGGATACCAAACAAAACCGCTGCTGTTAAGTACAATTTACCAAGCTTTGTCTTTCTTCTATGCTTCCACAAGATAAAGAACTTGTTTTTGTTGACTGGATTATAACTAGCTCTGGAAAAGCCTTTCCTCAGTGCCGTGAAGACTTTGTAAAATGTGTCAAAGAATTTTTCAGCCAAAGTCTTAGAAAAGGGGTTGAATAAAATAAAAGCATTTTATTAAAAACTCACCCGGTGAAGGCTGGTTTAAACATTTCATGAAAAGGCATTCTGAAATAAATATAAGGACATCACAAGCTGTGATATCAGCAAGTTCGAAGTTATAAGAAATACATATTGAAAAAATCTATATACAATATTGAAGACTACATTAAGTAAATGACAAAAGAAATATAGAAGCAAGAGATATGCCAAAAATATTTTGGCATTTCTCCTGCTTCTATATTCGCTACTATAAACTAATATAGTAATAAAGTTATTCCTGATATACAAATATAGTAGTCTATATTTGTATAATAGGAATATATTTATATGTAACTATTATACTATACATATTGACGGCCGCTTGGTGCCACGGTAGCGATCCTACCTTCTGCGCCAAAGGTCCCGGGTTTGAATCCTAATCTCATTATTTATTGAGCGATGAACTTAAGGATTTGTTTCCGAGTCATGGTCATTTATGTACTAATTTATAAACATTCTATATAAATTATAATGATAATATTAATAAGCCAAAGAAGGTTTACATAGAAAACACTAGGATAAAAGTAGAAAACTATAAGAAAATTAAGAGAACAGAAGACCTTCAAGAGAGAACTTACCTAAATAGGGAAATGCTGAGGCTTATTCGTAATATAACAATAAAATCTATGAATAATAATCTCATAATTAAGTAAAAAATTATTAAAAGAAGTAATCAAAGTAGAAGAAATCCGAAACAACGAAGCAGAATCCTAAATCTATAAACCGTAAAATTATTCTTATTTAGTACCTGTGCCAATCATTATACTAACTTACGATGCCAATAAATAAACCGTTATGCTAATCACAGTACCTTTAAGGTGATCAAAGATATTTTAATTTTTTAAATAATAAAAACAGATTATTTGTTTCAACCTAAAATCAACTTAAAAGGCTGTTATAGAAAACAAAATGTTCTTTTATTTTGAATTTCGATATATGCGATAGTCGCATTTGGTGCCAATCATTATACGCTTTATCCTATATTATAAATCCGAATGTGCGTTTCTTTGTTTTGCTTCTTAATAACCACCATAAAGTTATACGTACAGGTTGTCAGGTGTACATAATGTGTGTACCTCTTTTTGCAAAAGGCCTCAGTACGTCTACAATTTTATCCAATAAACAGAACGCCCATCTCACATGACATTAAAACATTAAATTGAAACTGACTTAACTTAAAACTGACTTCCACACTGTATTTCTTTAAATGAAAAAAAAAAAGACTTGAGACCCCTAAATTGTATTTGTCAGAAAACACAGATTCAGGCAGAGTTCCACTCCTTAGCGGTACGGTCGCGCGCTTTGCGGGATCAAGCTTCAACCCAGGCTAAATATGCCTCATATTTTGATGCCACTGCATTACGACTTATAGCATTGTACCACGGGCGAGTGTCCATAATGATCTGTATCTATACTTTTTTTTTAACGTCTTCTTAAATTATGGCTTAAACAATATAATATAACATGATGAAAAATATGACACCATTGTGACTAATTAAAGACGCCCAGTGTTGCCATTAGTTAAAGTTTTTAACCCAAAAAAATTGTTTGTAAAAATTTATATTTTGAAAGCAGTCCTGTTATTTTACAAATGAAATATGAATCATTTTACAAAAGAACAACTTAAATCGTATTTCATTTGGTTGTTTAGCAATATTAAGTTTAAATTCCCGTAATTTGTACCGCCTGCCGGCCTAGCATGCGCTACTTTGGATATCTCGCGCACGACTGAAGAAAGTTTGTCAATATCGACATATGTTTCGTTTACTCAAAAATGTAGAAAAACTGTTTTTGCCTTTTGACATATGATTAGATTATAAACTTCTTTCTTATCTAACATAGCCACATCATTATCGTTTATTTAATTGGTGTTGTGTGTTTTACTCTTTTATTTACTTTTTGGAAATGTGGATAACTTAAATTTTGTCGTTTACTGACGACTTAAATGATCTGTGGTTAATCGTTTCTCGCTAAGTCTACGGTATTTGTTTCTTATTTGAAACCACCGATACTTTAACCAAGAAAAAATAAAGAGGATTAAATTAATTACTTGAAAGTAATAACGGAAAACCAAACGGAAAAAAATGAAATAACAAATGTCGCAGTAAATATATATTTATATACCTATTTATTTACATCTGTTTTAGGATTCGAAGTAATAAGGTACAAATTCAATATTTGTGCCAATATATCCTAAAAAATCCCGGGATTTGCGGTCGCCGATTATCGTTCCCCAACGGGATCATTAAAAAATATTCCTATAATTATAATTATATAACTTTACCTATAATTACAGGAATATATTTATACTTATACAAAAATATTTATATAATTATGAATAAAATATAAATATAAAACATATATTTACGTGTTGTTCTCCCTTAATATACTTTGAGTACATCATTGTAATACTATTATTTACATATACACTGGTGTGTTTATGTCGCTTCGCATCGCTTCAATCGAAATATCACACAAACCAGTTGTCGTCTCCTTCTCTTCGTACTAACGCATAGCCGAGAGGTATGTCGAAAATATAGGTTAAAATGTCGACAAAACGCTATTGCCATATTAGAGTTTGAAGACAAAAATCCGCGGCTAAGTAAAACTACTCTTTTGACGTAAGAAGTCGACTTCTAAGCGCAACCATTTAGAGATAATTGACGAGAAATAACTAAAACAAGAGAAAACGGGTCGACAAAATTTTGTCGTGTTACGTATGCTAGGCGGGCTGATGTACTACATATTCTATTCAATAAGTTTTACATTGTAAATAATACAGATTTGCATTGTTATTCTTAAAGGACATATGATTACTTTTAAAAAACCCTTGTCTACATAATTTTTGAAAAAAAATTACATACTCTTGTCCTTGACAGCACAGTATAAAATTCCATTAAACCGGTCTCATAAAATTTAAAACATGCCCAACTCTGTGGAGCATTTGAAATATTATGTGTCAGCTCAGCTATTCACCAATGAGGCGTGCTATAAATAACAATGCTCCTTATTCCACCCGAACACATTTTGGGGAAATCCTTTTAGGCGAACTTCATAGAAACACCCTAATGCGAAGACTTAGACTTTCAATATCTTTTGAACTTTGAAGGTGATTCATGAGTTAGCTATCGTTAACAGCCGAGCCACCCCAAAATGTAACACTTTCTAAATTATAATGACCTACTTGTATCTTAATTTAAATTGATATTCAGTAGAGGGAATTAGAAATTTCTTGGTAGTCTGACCTGCTGCACGAATAATATGATTTCGTACATTCACGTGTAATTAGAGTGTATCGAAAAAAAACCACATCAAATTTTCTCAACTTCAGATATGTGTTTTAATTGAGAGCCGAGAGTTGCTATGTGTTTGAATTGAAAGAGAAGACACGCTCCCGGTACAGTCCGCATAACGCCCGCGTTAGCTGCGCTCTCGTATCGTACTAAACAGTCGTATCGGATCACTGCGAGCGCTATCCATACAGCTGTGAAACCAGTCCGAAGAGTGAACCATTAACTGTAAATTAAACATCAACCGCAACAACAATAACCAGACTTACAAATATGTGCCACCATTATATGGTTGACTAGCTTTTACCCGCGGCTTCCCCGCAATTTTTTTTTTTCACTAAAAAGTATCCTATGTTACTTATAATATCTCCAAGAATATATTATGTACGAAGTTTCATGATGATCGGTTTAGTAGTTTTTGTGTGAAAACATAACAAACAAACTTACATTCACATTTATAATATTAGTAGGATATACCAAAGAGTCGCACTAAGCGTTTTAGTTCCAATTTTCTGATACGTACCGCTAAGGAATGGAACATTTTGCCGGAGTCTGTGTTTCCCGATAAATACAATTAGGGGTCTTCAAGTCTCGAGTAAATAGGTATTTTCTTGGCAAGCCTAAATCGTAAAGCCTAAATCCTAAATCGCATCGTAACTTACCATCAGGCGAGATAGTGGTCAAGCGCCTACCTATTAACAATAGACAAAAAGTTACACATCGCTAGTCAATTTTTTTAAAGAAATATCCAAGTCGAATACCTAAATTAAAGTCTATAGAACAAGTATAGTTCAGACCTCCTTCTATATTATGCACCAATTTGAAGCGGCATTTTTTTTCGCAAATAAATCAATAGAACTTTGAAAGATCAAACTAATTTTAACTCATTATTTCTTTCAGGTGACAAAAGTGGAGTGCGCAGGGTGCGCGGCGCGAGGGGATGCCCGTGCGCAAGGGGCTTCTCGCGCCCCAGAACACCTTTCTAGATACCATCGCCACCCGCTTCGATGGCACGCGTAAGTATAAGTGCATCATTCTCTCATGTACATAAATAATTCATCTAACCGAAAGAATTAAATTTTTTGCCATCCCATAATGATGATGGAGCGTTCCGTTCTTCAGCAAAATATTGATTCACCAAGGTTTTCTTATATTTCATCTGCAATAGTTTCGTTTGCCGAATTTATATCTCCTATAATTTAAAATTTGCCATAAGTACAAATAAATAACTCATCACTAATTGAATAACATTCTTTACATAAATTTCATTTTAAATAACAATTGTACTCTGATGACCTTATGTGATATGATATTTAGACTGGTATTTTTTGTTTTCTTTTGAAAAAGCAATATTAAAGGTTATATTGTTATCCCTCTTGAACAGTAGTTGTTTACAGAATAAAAGGTACCCCATGTACTTTTCTGTACCCCTGGCAAAATGTATGCAAAATTTCATAATGATCGATTGAGTAGTTAAGGCGTGAAAGTGTAACCAACAAACTCACTTTCATATTTATTATATTACTTAGGACTATAAGGATTTTAGCAATATGATAATGATCGATTATCATTCGAAAGCCTATGATTTGCGCAATCACATGTCTTACCATATAACGAATTTCATAGCAAACGGTCAACTCGTTCTTGACTTATAGAAGAACAGGTATAGCACTGTTTAATAAAGTTCCACAAAGTATAGTAGATTTGCCTTATCATAAATTTAAAACCTATGTAAAAATAAGCTCATGTACAAGGTCAACGACTATTTAATAGAGCGCGATGCATGGAAGTAATATGTATCATTTCAACATGACACTATTTATTACAAGTTTTGTCATACAACATTAGCATTTGTTAATTTTTTTAAACTAATTTATTACTGGTAGTTAGAGTATGACATGCTCTCTTAATACATTTCTTGGGTCGTGGCATGTGGTGCGGGTCGTTACATCCCTAAGATATGGTTGAGCGAAGCAATGGCTGTATCATGCGTCATGCTCGTGAACGGGTGCTGCCTTGGGAAATGGGTCTGCTTTAACCTTCAGTATTATTGACTAATACTAAACATAAATCTTGTTGCTTTCTTAAATTTGTCGTTTATTCCCTGTATGTTATTGCAATGTTCAGGGATACTTACTTTAAGTAAGTACAGATACTTGTTGACTTTGTTGTAATCAACGAATTAATGATGTCATAACACTATTAATATTGTCATAACAAAATAATTTAGTTTTTTTTTTGTGGATTGTGTATGGTGACGACGTATTATATTGTAAATGTCGTTACTTCTGTTAAAGCTGACGAGTTTCTTGCGCCCATTCTTCTTGTCGGTTCAAAGACGTCCTGAATGGGTGGTAGGTAAAAATGTTGGACGATCAAAACTACTTATTTTTAAATGCATTTGAATAAAGTTATTTTCATTTCATTTTATTTCACATACAGATAGACAAACAGAAAAACAGACAAAAAATTTAAAAATAGTAGAATTGGTGTCAGTGAATCATAAAACAAATATTTAAAATAAATTTTTCTCAAAAAAAATAACTGTAGAAACTGAACCCACAGATTTATACAGAAAGAGAGAAATGTTATATCGTGTGCCATTTGGGCAATCATGTGTTCTTACCATATACCAAATTTCATCGGAATCGGTCAACCCGTTCTTAGGATAGGAGGACATACAAATAGACGGAAATATAGATAAAAATTTCAAAAATAATGGAATTGGTATCAGCGAGTCATAAAACGAATATTTATCATAAAGTTTGTCCAAAAAATGTACAAACAGTACCTTCCTACAGATTTATATAGGTAAGAGATCTTTCTTTTTCCTTTATTGTAATACAAATAATTCCACAGAAGTCATTTGCAAAAACCTCGAAGTTTTGTATGCTAATGAGAGTTCGCAATAACATTTGATCTGTATCAATTATAGAAATTATCTCTGAAATTAATCAACCTTGATTTTAATTATAAGTGCATCCAGTGGCATAGCTCCCAAAGGGCCAGATGGTGCTATGCATCAGGGCTCCCTGCCCTCAGGCACTAACCAGAAAACCTTGTATTGAACTAGTTAAAAATCCTCTTATCGTTGAAATGTAAACATTATACCGTTTAAAATTTTAAAATTTTCTATAATTTGCAGAGTATGAGAAGATTTCCTCGTTTATTTTTTTAAACACTATAGAGAAATAGTTAAGAGATATTGAACTTGAGAATTTTGTGCATTTAACATTAAGCCTTATGAGAGATTACGGCTTTTATTTTGTTTTATAAAAAGTATCATTTACATTCCATTAAAAATTGAAAAAAAAATTAAAAGTAATAGGTATATGAAACATTTCAGACACATAATTACTGCTTCATAGCATGTAGTGAATAGTTGATAAATGACTGCCAAAAATGCTGTATATTCTCTTTCCAACGTGGTTTTGCCTACGCTAGTCAAATTAAACGGTGTTTTTTTACATTTGACTATATATTGACCTATTTTCACCGTGAAAAGTCGTTTTAAAGAATACACGGGAATTTCCCACAAGTTTAGTTAGGACCCCAGTGTTTTCTGCACCAGGGCCTTTGGGTAGCTAGCTACGCCTCTGCCTATACTTTGACCTATTATTGTGTGAAGTGATAATTTCGGTAGATTATAATTAATTCGAAGTGCGCCCTTTAAGTATTCTTAACAAATGAGTACATAATATTATACCCGCTCGAAGGGTATAGTATGTAAGACTCTCTCAAAACCACTTAATACAGTTATTTATTATTATTATTGTTATATTATTAGCACTATATTATAATCCTTTGAGTAATAATATAAAAATTAATGGAACAAATAAAATTATATTAATTCTTATATTCGCGCCAGCTAGCCAAAAGAAAGCACTATTAGGCTTTTATGATGCCTACTAAGGTAAGTGATATACATACATTATGATATGGTAAATATATAAGCAATATCTACAAATACCCATTACTCTGGCACAAATATTCGTATTCACCACACAAATATCTGCCTCTACCAGGACTTGCACCTAGGGACGCATCGGTGCGAAAAGCAGAATACGCATACATTGCATCGAATCAAACGTTCAAACTTTTTTTTAACAAATCACTTCACATCACTTAGTATATATGTATATACAGATGTGGGGATCGTAACTTTTAAAGCTCTTCCTTTTCAACCTCGATCTGTTTACGCAAACTAAACTCCATAAAGAGCTATTTTATTGCAAAGATCGTTTTTAGAAATAGCTCATTACTTTTACGGTCCAATTCTATCATTTAGGCCCGCGGCGCCATGGCCATCTCAGACATCAAGCTGGTGAAAGTTAAGAACTTCTTTATACAGCGAAAGGGACGACAAGGACAACCTCTAAAACAAAATTGAAAATAGCTCAATATTTAACATCCCACATCGTCAAAAAACCTGCCATTGAAGGTATCAATATATTTTCCTAAATTCCATCCTAAGCCTTTTTATGTATGAAAAAGACTTTTCAAAAGTTTTATGAAATGATGTATACACAATACTGAATATTTTCAAGAGGCTAGTGATGGAGTTATAATTGTATGGCGTCCCGTCGGCAGCGCTGGTCAGATGTTACGCATACAGTTCAATAAAAATAAAAAGGACAATATAAAGATACTTTTTTAAAGTGAAGTGAATAAAGTAGTAAAGTGTGAACAATATTTTAATGATAATATATATTTTAAAATAATTTTAATCAATATTATCAAAATTTTCAGCAGTATGGCGCATCAAAATTAACAAATTAAAGTAAAATAAAGTAATAAGGGTATTAGTATGAAGAATAAAAAAAGGATGATTATGATGCCTGGTTCTAAGAAAGGTCAAGAAGAGTCGAAATATGTTAACTGCGGAGGCTGCTAACTAATTTGCTAAAGATGATAAGGAAGAAAGCGAAAGCCTTGGTGCGAGATTACGCTTCGATATTCGATATTATCCTATTAAAACATTACTTTAGATTTTTATATGAGCGCTCCTACTACGAATCTTCATAAAAATCTGTAACGCGGTGTCGAATGCGTAAATTCGCCCTAAGGCCTCAGGGTGCTGGGAAATATTGGAGTCGGACGTGATGCAGCTGGGAGCTCTTGTAGTCAAAGAAAAGGAAGATTTGAGCAGACGCGGTATCAATTCTTAGTTTCTTCTTAGTTTTGGTTAGCTGTATTAAAAAAAATTTTGTTACTTATAGATAGGTACTCGATTTGCCATTTAGTACAGCATGGATGAGTTATGTATGATATTGGAATGGATGTATGAGTTCATTGACAGAAGTTTGGGAATAATTTGGTTCATAATAGTTTCTCATGCGATTGGTCTGATCACCCGAGCACTATGAAACTCTTGTTAACCTAAATATTCATATGCCCGAATGATTTTTTTAAGATGGAATAGAATGAAAGTATGTGAATAAAATGCTCGAGCATGGTGTTGCGAACGAGCTTTCCCCCGTGAGATAAGTTGGAGCCCAAAAATGGCTTAAACAAAAAATGAGGATATAAAAAATTGAGAAATATGTTTTATAGTTTCATTATAGCAGAGATAGCGACTATGAAATTTTTGTACTAAGATATAATTGAATGAAAGGTTAAGGTAGAGGTTTTATTATAATATAAATTTTAAACAGGAGGTTAATCTTATGTGAAGAAATAGAAAATCATTTTTTTTTTTAAATAATATTGGATGAGTTAGAGAGTATTGTTCCATGTATTTAAATTGAGTTATAGTAATTTTTTTGTAAACACAATCAATTGTTTTATCAGAAACGGTATGATAACATATTTTTCTTTATAGGTATAAGCATACATAAAGTTTATTACCTAAATATAACCACGGATTACCAACACTGATAGCGATAGTCAGTAGTTTAAACAGTGGTTAAAGTAACTTTATATTACGATGTCTTTAATGAACAGAGGCCCTACCATCACGTCTTATAGCGATTCATGTTTAGCTGTTAAAAAGAGACGCCACTATAGACCGCGAATAGCGGTGTCTCACTTTGACAATCGAACTTGAATCGCGCTAAAAGATGATGGTAGGCCCTCTGGTCTATTTTACATACCTATCTACTGTTTTGATCTTAGATAAATGTGTGATAAATTCAAAAGTGTAATTCGATCTCTTTTTGTCAATGTTCTGTTACCATTTATTGAGAAGAAGTTAATAATTTGTACATTAATATTTTTTTTACTGAAAAATATGAAAGACAACTTACCAAGACTATCACTTATAACAGGCATGTACCTACATCATGCTTATAAGTGACATATTTCCAAGTGACGCCTCAATTAAAGGCTGCCTCGACATGCACAAAAATGTTTAGCAAGCTTTCATATAATTCAAATGAGAGACCATAAAACAAATTGAAAACATTAACTAATTAATAAATTGAAATTAATAATATTCTGTACTTAGTAGAGCAAATAGGTAGGGAATGAAATAAAACATACTATGTTGACATATTTTGGGGTTTATAACTGGAAGGTTAATCTTTAAATATAATATTTGTTGTTTAATATGTGTAAAAAAATGCGTCAAAGTAGTGTATTCGTACAAACGACTGCCTAGTAATTTTATATTGTATTCTGTTGATGAATAATGAAAAAATATAAAAAAGTATCTGTCGTGTTTAAACTTTATTTGAAACCGATTAACTCCTTATTGCATTAACGTTTAATTTGTTCTTGTTATCTTTTTCAAAACTATAATTTACCATGACAAAAATGGTTTTCTCTATTACTTTGTCGTTGTTGAAATAATTTATCCTTGGAAAAAATAGTAGAACTTCAAACGTTTTGTAATTGATTCCGAAAAAAAACTTTTTTTTTATTCACAGGGGGAGGTATAGTGTATGCACCCTTCACCGTACATTAGATACCTATGCATATGTAATAGAGTAGTGTAATTAAAAACAGAACGCATCACTTCTTTTATTCCCACGTCTCCCAGGGTCCTATATTGCAATATATATGGAGGTGTGCGCACATAGCGACATAGCAACTTTTTGATTTTACACACATTTCCGTAGTGTGACGAAAATAACAGTGACAAAAACGCCCGGGCGCGTTAACTGTCTTCAGATCAGATCAAATCTTTTTTTAAATACGCTAACACAAATGTTTATTTACCTGTTATGACATTTTTAGGGATTTAAACAAACTGCGGAGAATTACCAATAATGTATACACGTTTACATTTCGTATTGAATGAAATTATATATTGAACAATTTCTGACTTGAGCCATGCGAATGGTAAGCAATTTTAAATTGCCCACTTGAGCAAATGACACAAGCAGCAATGACATTATTTAACTTTCAGCAAACTGAATTTCTCTCAAAGAACACAAGTTGTTTTACTCGGTTAATTATTCTTACAGCTGCTGCCATGTTATGACCGTAATATTATGTATATTAAATAAATAAATAAAATATTTTGCGTTGTACTGTTAAAGTAAAAGTTGCTAAATAAACTTATTTTTTAATTCGAAAGCGATTGGCAAATTTATGAAAACATAATTATTATTTCAAAATCTCGCTTTGTAAAATCTTAAGGTTATTATTAAACATTTAAACCTTCTTATAAAAATTGGGAATAATTAGAAAAAATATTTGTATATACTTCCTTTGCTGAAACGAAACGCCAGGTCAATTTGCAAACCAAAACGCTTTATGCTTTACACTGTGTTTCTTAGATGATACACTAATGTACGGATGTTGCATTGGTCTTTTGTATGCCGCTAATGATCTTAGATGCCTGTGCGGTGTTAATTATCAATTCATGACAATTATAAATCATTGTTTCACATTAATAAATCAAGAACAATATTCATTTTAACAAATCCAGCCAAGGGGCAAAGTAATCAAGCAAGTGAATTTACTTAAACAGTCATTAAAGTTTTGAGCTTGGGTTTAAAATCAACTTATGATTCCCAACTTATCAGTATATTATTATTAAAATTATTAAGCTTAATAAGACCATTAAACTCCAATATGCTTTCATTAAACGCTAAGTCTTTACCTATAGGTTCTGAAAAACTTCTGTTTCTTCTGCCGTTCTCCTCTACGGCAGCTGGACCGCAAACGGTTGAGATGTTGGCTTTAACACAAGCGGTCAGAGCAAATTACTCGCCAATATACCAGGGGTGTGTACCCACTCGTAACACAAACTTTTAGCTTACAGCCCCAGTGTTATGAGGGAATATGTTTCCTTTAATATATATTAATCTTATATATACAGTATTAAAATTATTTAAAAAACTTTGACAGATACATCAGCGGACCACTAAAATCTAAAACATGATCTTTTAAATTAATCAATTCTTTTTTTCGTTTAATATAAAAATAATAGTTATGTTTTACGCAAGGCTGCAAAGTTGAAATTTGGTCGTAACTCTTGTGAAATCTGAGCCAGCGAAGGATTCTATTATTGAAAGGAGGTTTAAGGATAGCTCTTAAGCATAGGGAGGGTTTCTAAGGTACGAGACGTTAAAAACTTTGCTGCCGAGCGGAACACAAATCTTTTTTACCTCATTACAATGAGGAAAATTATTGTGTCCAAATAACCAGCTTAAATAAAATGGTAAATTGAATTATTTAAATTAAAAATTATTAGTAAAATTGCTATAATTAGTAATGCTGAATATCGTTTTTGGAGCGGAGCGAAGCGAAGCTCCCATTGATCAGCTTCAATGGCGCAATGTCTGTTACGCCATAACTCCCCGAGTTCTTAACCGATTTTAATATTTTTTGTGTGTAAAATCGAATCTGCAGGTTTAGGACCAGATAGTGACGGAGCCCGAATATTGAAATTCGCAAAAATTGCCATCGAAAAAATTTTTTTTTTCTTTTTTTAGGTATACGCTCCGCTCCAATATATGGTGCTAGCGTAGCTTTATGCTTAGCGACTGCACCGCTTAGTTTATTACCTTTATTTCATTTACTTACTTTCGTTTGTGTCTGTCCTTCTGTCTGTCCGCAAAATTTTATAATATTATAACTCAAAATTAGACCACTTCATGGATGACAGTTTATTATTCAGTCATCACCAACATAAACTTAATAGTAAGATAAGCTACAATAAATTAATTAAAACACCTAAATAATCATTAACGAAATTCTATGAATCCTCGGATTAATCCTGGGATTTACGTTTAAATAAATAAATGTTAAAAAAAGATTTTTTTCCCAGAATTGTGATGGAAAATTCTGTTCCCGGAATGATAATAATTTCAAAGATATACGTTCAAATACTTTTATGTAATATGACTTAAATCGTGGGGCGGGCGGTTTTCAGGCTTAACCAATTCAAATTCACTTTGTGAATTTGTTTTCAGGCGTTTGGCTGAGATGTTTAGTATTTACAAATAACGAGTTATAAAATGAGTGAATTAAATTTGTTAAACCTAAAAACCGCCCGCCCTACGTTTTTAGTCATATTACGTCATAGTTCTTGAATTGAATTTATTTTCTTCTTTTCAGTCCGCTTATAAAAACGTGGTTTTTAAAAATCTTTTTTTAAATATACTAATTTTTTTAAATTTGGTTTCTATTCAGTGATTTGACTAAAAATACCATACCCACTTTGACAGTTTTTTGACGAGTGCGGTCCGCCAATCACCCAATCATATGTTATTAAATCTCACCCACCATACATTTAAAATTCTTATAATAAATAGCATACACTAAATATTATTTATTAATGTTTATTTTATAATTTTAGGAACAATAACAATTTAATAAATCCAAAACGAAGTATTCTAATATTAATTTAAATATGAATAAAATGTAACTTATAAAGATTATAAGGATGATTTGGAACGTACAATGTGTGTTTTCCTTTGAACAGAAAGGTTCTAATTTTGAAAGACTTTTCCACGCTAGCGGATATAATGCAATTTTACACGCGGAAATTGAATGACAAACCAAACTTTACCGAGCGTGTGGGGTGAAAAAAATATTGATATTATAATTGGCAGCCTTACCTCTTAAAAGAATATATTTCATGCCACCATCGGATGGACTACATATTAACAAAAATAAACAGGATTAGCATTTGTTTTGGTATATATTTGCTAAACAACGTTTTTAGTTTTCTTCCCATTGGTAGTGTTGTGAAGCCCATTTGGTGGGTACGACTAGAAATAACTTTATCGCGGTCATGAGTGCAGTGCAGTGCATTCGTGAATACTTGGCTAATTTTACAAAGATGGTCGGTCAATGTGCTGCCGATATAGCAACCAAAATAACGGCAGTTAATTGAATCTGGCGCCGTAGCCAGGGATGCCAATTATATTGGGACAATACTCTTGGAAATGCTGTGCGTACCTATAACTTAAACATATTATGTTAAACTTTTCTAAGTATTTTATAATTCATTATTTCATAATCTTTTTTAATTAAATAAATAACAACAGTAAACAATCATTCTTTAAGGCCCGCGACATCCCGAATTTAGTGGAATTATACTAAATTCATAGTCAAGCTTTAACGGGCCCATGCTGTAGCGAAACTATAAATTCTGCTATCGTAAAAACATCTAAATTACAATTTCATTCAATGACAATTACTACAATAAACGTAATTAGGAATGAAATATATATATATATAATATATATAAGAAGATAACCATAGAAATTGTTTCGAGATCCTAATGATTTTAGAGTTTTTAGATTTTTGTTTAGTAATTGTTAATAAAAATAATATTTTTTTTCGTTTGATTCTATACGTTCATTAGAATACTGCGCCAATGGCTATGAAAAATTGATTAATGTTGTAATTTTTTTAAATGATTTCTATTGCTTGTATTTAGTCTATGTTGGATTAAATAAGTAGTAGTGACCAGATTCTAAGCCATTTAAAATTAGTATTGGTATCGTGATTTTTTTTAACTAAGTAACTATACTCCTATAACTGTGTAATTTTATTAGATTGTTTTTTAAATAAATATAAGATTTGATTGACGGTTTATTTTCAACATTTTTACATAGATACACTTTCACAGTTTATACTACTATAGTTTCATACTATAATAATAATATTTCTTACATTCACATCAATTAGCCTAGCCCAAAGTAAGCACTATAAGACTTGTGTTATGGATACTAGGGTAACGGATAGACACACATAAATGATACATGGATATGTAATGTTATTAGAAATATATATAAATACCCATGACTGAGGTACAAATGCTCGTATTCATAACACAAACATCTGCCCCTTCCGGGATTCGAACCCAGGACCGTCGGTGCGAAAGGCAGGATCGCTACCGTTGCACCAAACAGTCGCCAGGACTATTCTTAAATAGTTAATTTTGTTAAGGTTACTTTTCTTATGTTTAATTTTTCCATAATAATGTGTCCCAATTGTCCTCAACTCGGCTTGGGCATCCTCTCAAAAGTAATTAATTGTCGGTTTGTAATTCACAACCCTAACTACTTGCGTCAATATATAAACTGCAATATGCTTCAAAGATTATGCACGTCACTCTTAAACCTGTATTGTATAGGTATACATTTATGTTACTATATAGGTATACTAGCGGCCGCTCGCGACTTCGTCCGCGTAGAACATTGCAACATTACTTTATTTTTCTAAAATAAAATAATTTATCTAAAATAAAAGTAGCCTAAGTTACTCCTTATTACATCAGCTACCTGCGAATAAAAGTCCCGTCAAAATCGGTCCAGCTATTTCAGAGATTAGCCGGAACAAACAGACAGACAAACAGACAAAAATTGTAAAAAATGTTATTTTGGTGTATGTACCGTTTATATATTCATATGCGTGTAGTAAAAAACGGTTATTTTAATATTACAAACAGACACTCCAATGTTATTTATATGTATAGATTATACATTAAAATAAAAAGCTTTATTTAAATGATAGTTATTCCAAATGCTATCTGGGGAAAACCAGCTAGATTTTCAGGGACATATTTACTACATAGTGCTACAAAGAAATAAGGTATTAACTACATATTTGGGTTTCCCAAGAAGAAGTTTTTAAAATAAATTTACAGAATTACAAACTTCAATATGCTGTAATTTTAGATGAAAAGATTAATTTTACAAAAAAATATTATAACTCAAGTAACTAATCAATAAATTACAAAATGGAACAAAAAAAATATAGTTATAAAACCTGCAATATTATAAAATGTACAGAATTTACTGACGCCCTTACTTATTGTGCACACCAAAAGAAAGGTTAGCTACCAAATGGAGAATGGATTGATGCATATCCGTATATGGCTTTTAACAGTTAACAACAATTATTTTGTCCACTGATACATAATTTTATATTTCTATAAATTACGCCGCTATTTACTGTTGATACGATATAGGTACCAAATGCATTTCATAAAGTTAAATATAGTTACGATGGAGGGCTGTGACTCTCTCTATACCTTTTTTCGTTATACCTTAAACCTACGCTCATTCATTTATCGCAGCTACTTTTCGTTAGATTTTATAAACAAACGATAGTACGCCACGAGTTACAGTCCTTAGTCGTAACACTTCCCCTTTCTAAGACTGCTCGTTCCTAGCATTATTTGTCAGGCCTAAAAAGTTGATCTAAATTTTTTATTAAAACTTAGAAAAAAATACATAGACAAGCTTTTAAATTCTTCTACACAACTTTAAATTGTTAAAAGACAACATTTTGATAAATTTCAAATATTACAACAGAAGTTTACTAGCTTTAACTAAATTAAATCATATTATTATATATGTTAGTGAAAATTCTAGAACAACTCACTCTGTACGACCTATGTCTACTGCCTGCCAGTTGGACAATAATTATACCTAATAATATGCAGCCTCTAAAACCTACTCGTGAATATGCAATTTAATGTGCAATTGACTATACAGTCAGTTAAAACGCCTATAATCAAAAGTATATTACGCATACATACTCGTAAACACAACTACAAAATAAATCACTACATAAAAAGCAAAGCACAATTTCTCTTCTACAATTTGATCTCAACGGCAGCTCTACAAAACAGATATACATATATTTATTTTCATTACCATGCTTATGGTCTGAATGTAAATAAATCGATATTTCTAGAACCCATTCCGTTTATTATCATTAGGAAATTTAACAAATGTAACATGATATACTCCAAATTAGTAATGTTCAACATTGCCCCACCGTGCAGCCCCACTACCGTTGTCGACCTGCTTGAGTTGCGGGACCAGTCAAGCAGTAAGGGTATACGAGAAGCTATGCGGTCGGGCCTCAGGACGGAGACCTTGGTTGGAGGTTATCGATCGGTGAAAACATGCTGTAAGATATTCGCCATTTTAGGATCTGCATTTTGTAGCCAAGTCCACTTTAATTCACCAATAAACGATGCTCTGATTAACTTTAGCACTAAGTTATATTAACTAGACTGCTTATTTTAAATAACTGTGAGTCTAAAGCGTGGTTTAAATTGCTAGAGACAGTCAGACTATACGAATAGCTTTATAAGTCTGTCTTGATTAAATAAACTTTAACTATTGAACTAAGTTTTATCCCTTTAATACTACATTATTCGTTTTTTATTTACAATAAAGATAAGCTGCGAGTTGTGCCTATCACTATATACGATAATATACAAAATTTTTTTAGTTTATAACCATATATGGAAAATAAATAGTTTAAGAGTTAGTTAACCTTTTTTACTCTTTTTCATGAAGTCACGTTAAAAAGTGATAATTGTACACTCTAAATCATAAACATACAAATGGTACAGGTATAAATACGTGGTTGGATGCTAAATGCAATACATTGCGTACACACTGACTTTTAAAAACATAAAAATAAAAATCGTTTAGCTAAAAGATCTCTTAGGACCCAATTTAAACCACAACAAATATCCATATCCTTTCATATCAACAAAATTATTATTATTATTTCTGTTAAATGTTGAAGCAATTCTTCTTCATACTTCCTTTGATGTAATTCTCGTTTCAATTCGTTATTACCATGAACCCGATCCGAAGGGAATGTCGAGCCAACAAATAAATAGCACTTTGAATATTACTTTGCTGAATAACTTTTGATCGTTATCATTGTTTACCAGACCCTCTTATGTATATATATTTGCTGTTACTTATATAAACTCAAAACAGTATGTATTTTAAGACAGAAGTACGAATTTTAGCAAGAACTTGGAATGAAATTCTATGGAAGTTTCTTTAATAAGCCACTTAAAAAGATCTAAGTAAAAAATATTTTTAAAGATAAAACTTGTATGATGTTGTGTACATAATAACACCCCACAGGAGCGGATGAGTAATTTTTTTAAGAGTTTACTTTGGTTAGTGTTAATTAAAATGGGGACAATTGACCATGTTTTTTTTATATTTTGGCACATTTGCATATGCCAATGACAAAGAAGAATTTAAGTTTTAACGGGTGGGGTATCATTAGCAGACTTATTAGTCTACCCTCCATTGCAGTTAATTATTACAAACGATATCCGTATCACTGTCTGTAAGCTCACTATTAATTCGAAACTGTTCACGAAATGTTAGACCACGAGACGAACTCTTTTTGTGTTGTGTTGTTTTTACACAAAACAGTCCAGACACTTGACCTAGAACTTTTGCGGTTGGCAATTTTAAACTCTATCCTGACCATTCTTGGTATGTAGTGGCGTACTGTTCAAATACTCTAAGAGTTATAAAAGTTCAGCGTTATACCTTTTGTTTGCTCTTTTATATGCTCCTTTATTCGGCATGCTATTGTTTGCTTTATTTGGTCGATGAATGAACTATCACAACTGGGTCGTTCTTCTTTTTTACCGACAATGAAACGACGTTTTTCTTTTTTTTTGGTTTTTGAACTATCCATAATTGTGGTTTCTGTGTGGAATTTAGAAGAAATTGCATCTGTGTTGTCATTAGGATTAATTAAAGTTTCCTTTGCGGCAAATATTAATTCTTCTTTAATGTTGGTTTTTAAAAAAAAATATGTGACAGAGTGGCCTTTTTCTGTGGAGACCACATTTCGGCTTACCACTCTGTCACAGTATTCAACGGAAAACAAACGAAAAAATATGTTGGTTGGAGAAAATGAAAAATTACATAATATTATTAGATAAGAAAAATATGGACGTTTATTCGAACCGAATTAAAAAACCTTAAATATCAATTCTCCAACGAGATGCCATAATAAGACGAAGGACAGACCATTGTCGGTAAAAAAGAAGAACGACCCAACTACAGTTGATTAAGATCGCCCGATTTATCTAAAGGAAAACTATCTTTAATAGAAACTGAGAAACCTTTTGCAAAGATGTGAGTTCATAATTTTAAGTTCGTACTTTTTAAATGTTTAAGACCTTATCTGACACCAGAATTTTACTTTTAGTGCCAGTCTGGTCCTACATTGACAGTGTTAGAAGTGGCTTCCATCCAATAGTAGACGTTGATTTTTGACGTGATAGCGTCTTATAAACGATGAACACCGGCTACACGCACGAAAAAGCATGACTCATTGTCACAAGCGATAGAGAGGCACGATCGGCCTGAGCGTTCGGCTTGTGACGCATCTATGTCTCTTCCACTCTATCGGACGATGCATTTAAAGAAGAAGAAAGACAGCGGCAGCAGACAACCTTCACGTGAACTGTTTTGGCAACTGTTTATAAAGTGAAGTGAAAATTTAATGTGGTTTCGTTTGTATATTACAACAACAATTGCGGCAAAACGATAATTAATTCGCGCTTTTTAAGAATTTGACGCGAACTGTTTTATCAACTGTTTATAGAGTTAGTTAAAAACTTTTTTTAAAACTTGATCACAATTAATTTACTAAACTATATTTACAACGAGATAATTAATGACTTCCTCCTAAAATCGAGCAGTTACCTTTTTTGTACTTCAACGAAACGTCTCCAGGTCAAACAGTTCAAAATCTATCAAAATTGCAAACTTTTTGCAATAGAATTTCATATTAAAGTCCACTGTATAGACTTTAAGATTGAAAATTGAGAAATGTTGGCATTACGCAGCAGGTTGATTTTATTGAAATAAAATAATTTCTAGATTTTAAAAACTACGTTTCTTTGTAATCTTTGGCATCATTTCCTAATTATTATTCTTAACCCTTTTGTTACAGATATTGACAATGTTATTACAAACGTAACACTAAATCCAAGAGTGCATCAAGCATACGCTCTAATAAATCATATAATATCTATTACAACGACATAACGTAAAGCCAAACCTCTTTCATTGCACCAAACAGTCGTCTAAAGGAATGGGTACAAATAACAGCACACTACCACAAACTGTCAAACTTCCTCAATGGATAATAAACTGTATTGTTTGAAGATTAAATTGAAAATCGATTATTTTGCCAGTTTTGGATGCCATTATGTGCTGACTGACTGTATTTAAAATAATACAGGGTAAACGACCCTTACAAGCCAAAACGCTTTTCCCATGTCCCATGTTAACATGTCTATACAAGGTGTTACAAAAATACCCGTAAAGCGGAAACGGGGTTAAATGGTCCCTTATAAAGAGTCAATTTACAATATTTGAAAACCGTAGTATAGCAGTATGACTTACCGCCAAAATTGATAAAAAAATCATATATGCGCCAACCCTATTTCCATACAATTAAAGAGTAAATAACACACAATGTTTATGTACAATTTACCTAATATCCGCGGAACGACATAGAGTCAATAACAGAAGCCGCTCCGATCGATATTACAAGTCAAAGAAAATGTTAAAAGACCTGACATAGGTACTTTATGTTGAAAAAAATTAAAATGAAAAATGAAAAATATTTATTTACGTTCCAATATCATTATTATAACAACAAGTGGTCAGAGTCTTCTTTTAAGCATCAAAATACTTGTATCAGAAGGCTCTGCTCTTCCTATAACTAATATTTAACCAAAGAAAAGGAACATAATTTAAGTTTTATACTAAAGATTAACATTATACAAAATTAGACTTAAGTACTAGTAGACATATATTCATATTTAGATTAAGCAATAAGTAACAATTTTATTTATAGTGTGTGAGTGAGTGTGTGTGTGTGTGTGTGTGCGTGTGTGTGTGTGTGTGTGTGCGCGTGTGTGTGTGTGTCTGAAACCACATAACAACTATTTTAGGATTAATTCAGTTTCATCATAATTGAGGGTTCCAATCCAAAGTAATAATGTAGATTTACAGTCATGATAAGTTTTGTTATATATATATACTATTTTATTTATTTTATTATAAAGTCGAACTGACTGTGCACCGTACTGTACATTAGCGAATACAGTTTTAGTCGTAGGCATCTTAAGTACAATGTCTTTTCTTATGTTATGTTAGGTCTCTTTTAACCTAAACTTACACTTACTTTTCGTAACGAATAACAAATTTACAGAAACGGCTCAAAGTGTTCTCCGCCTTGCTCAATGCACAACCTCAATCGCCGGAGTATGGCTTGTGGAATGGTATCTTGACATGTTGAGAAAGCATGGTACGAAGGTAGCTGTCGCTGTTCAACGGGAGGTCTTCCATCAATTGATCGTTACCGATACAGTTCGCGAGCACGATTTAAGTTGCCATCATCAAGGCTTACGCATAACATCATATCGTAATACGCAGAGTTAGAAAACATAGCCATTTTTTCACTATAGACATAATGTTGGTTAAAACACGAAATAATTCTAAGATATCGATTAGAAGATTTGAAATGACAACATAACATTTTTTTTCGACTTGACGTTTTTCGAAGCCATTTATTCCTCTTATTGAGTTTGCAAACCTTTTGAATGAAAAACTTAAAATCCGTTAAATATTACACTCTGTTAAAATAATCTATGATAACTTCAGTTCTATGAAGTAACATCTTACTAGGGTTGACAATATTTTTCGCTTTGATAATTTATTATTTTTTTTATGGGGTTTTTTGTCACTTGATCAGATCAGTCATTTTCTATGGAGTCCATTTTTTTACGATTTCCATTTACCGACATTGAAGTGATTGAAAGTGCTCGCCGGCCGCCCCGTAGAATCGCTGCGCCCGTGTGCAACGCACACCCTGCACCATAGGTAAAGACGCCTCTGATAGTATTACTAATTAAAACAAACATGTTTGTATATACAATTGAATAGAGTACTAGTCCAGCATGTTATTCTCAAATTGATAAATAAAGAATAAGGTAGGCATAGCACAGTTTTTTGCTAACGTCATCTTAGTAAATATTACAAATCTTACGCCGTGATAGTATTCAAATATGATAAGATAGAATTGTTTCAGATTTGAAAACATATTAATATATAAATTCAGATTGTGTCTGATAAATGTTAAAATCGCTCTTATTGCTCGTCCTAACAAACGCCGCCAGGGTCTTTAAACAAACACGACAACCTGATAATTGACGAGAACTTTGGCAAGCGATTCTACATTGTTTTGACAGTTGGACAACTAATCAGCACCAAGGTTAGCAATCAAGAAATTGCGTTCCTACCGATTAGATTTATCGTAAACGCCGCCCCTATTACGCCTAATTTAGTTTCATGGTGGTTAATGGGAAACCATTATATAAATTAATAATAATAAAAATATATCAGATCAATATGCACACACTATTCACGCATATGTACATATGTGTGTATTTGTTTAGAGATAGACCTTAATTACGAAAACTTTTAATCACTTACTATTGTCCCATTCCTCATTTCCCTACTTTATATCCAGACATCAAAAATATTCTGACGTCATCAATTATCATACAAACTATGCGCCTGTATTTATTAAATAAGCGACTTTGATTGGTTTGAATTTTTTTATACAGTCACTTAGTAATGTATTTTCTCTTATATTTTTAAATCAATGATTGTTAAGAAAAAACGGTACCTACTTCTTGCAGTTATGTTATTTATTCATCAAAATGATCAAATGTCTTTGTATATTTAATGATTTATACAAAGACATTTTTGACAAAGATATTTTTGATCGCGCATTTCCATCAGTGATCCCAAAGAAAGGATTGATTGGGTCTTATCCTAATAGTGTTCAGAGGGAGGAGGGAAAGAGGCATACCAAACAAACAAAGCAATATACGCTAAAAACGCTCCACTCCTTCACCTTCTTCAAGCATTCTATGACCTCCTATCCATTGTATTCAAAGCCATATTAAAGTCGTCGACATTAATCCTTTGATTAGTGTTATGGGCGAGACGATTTGGAACTTTAGGTTTTCTCATTACGATAATGATTGCACCTATGATTGCTAATATAAATTAGTCTTGTCGTTATAATATTTGTCGAAAGCCTTATTTAGATAAAATTTGTTGAACAACGAAATAGTTAAAACCCAATAATAAACTACAACAAGTAACACCACCATCATGTTCCTCATAAACGCAAAATAACTCATACATTAATATCGAAACACTGTATAGATAAATATTAATTTCAAATAATGATTATGATTATAAATTGAGATACAATGTTATTAACAAAATTGCAACTATACCGGTTCCCGTTAGTAAAATTATGAAGCGAACAGTCTGATGATCACTTATTCAATATAATTAACAAAAAATTTAAAAATGTAATATATATATAATTTTTTATGTATATTATTTTCTATGTAAATTAAAATAGAAACCTGTTTTATTTATATACACCTTTTTTGTTGTGTGTTTGAGTTCAAATAAACATTTTTTTTCTTTCTTTTACATATAAACGTGAATAATGATATAGCTTTTTTGGGTATTATATTAAGTTCACGACAACAGAGAAAGTTATAAGCATGCTATGACTCTTGATGACCAGGCCGTAGAGAACGTTCAAGAGGCACGTAAAGTATGAATATGGTTAAGAGCTGTATATACCGCTTGATGATAATTTATCGGATTTAGAACTTCCTAAAAGAAAGTGCTTGACTAACATTATGCGAGTCTCTTATACTCGGGAGACTCAATTGATGCAGGTTTTGTTTTTGCGTGCCTACTCGAACTTACATTTCACCTTTTCAGAATTCAGCTAGCAACTCAAAATGAAGTTGCGAAGGCGTCTGCATTTGACATGCCTTGTGTATAACGTATTGAGGCATCGTAAGCCAGAATATCTATTTAATAAATTTCTCAAGAGTTTGGGTAGGTACGGAGCAAGGTCTGCTGGGGTTGTACTCGCATTCAGAAGCAATTTTCGATCCCAGGACACCAAGTGCTGGAGTGATTATTTGCCACCACTAAGAAATCTATTAAGCTTATTTTCTTAAAAAGACTCTCTTCCGCATATTGTTGCCATCTAATAGTGCTGCGGTGTTTTTTTCCTGAATATTAGACTGATATTACTGTAAATAAGCAGTTGACGCCCAATTCAGCAAATCCCGTGCATTTTTAATCACGTGGTTAAACATGAAATTTATATTTTTTTATCCATGATTTCTTTTAAAAATCGTTTATATTTAAAAAAAATGTTAAGCTAACAACAGTTAGAACCATATTTTCATTATTTTGAAATACACTGTAGTACATGGTGTAAGTATATTTTAATATTGTTATTCTTGCTGGCATTGCTCTTTCACGGTTTCTTATAATGCATCCATTTATAATTGCGCCCTCATCAGCGAAATGACGGCTAAAAATCGGTACTTCACCTATTTCCAGGTAATTTTTTTTACATCGAGCCTTGACCCTACTGCTGCTCCAGATTCCTATCGTGTAATGTAACGCGCCATAAATTTGATTTTTTTTGTAACGGTTTGTCAGATATCCTTTTCATGTCGTCTAATGCAGCATGATGTATGTATGTGTGTACAAATGGAATAAACGATTTACATATGTATTGGTATATCTATTCTGTTTTTATTGCGGGGCTCAGCTGCTAATATTGAAAGCGTTTTTGTGTTACAGAAAAGAGCTGTACGCACAGTAACCAACCTTCCGGCCAGAAATTCTTTTTGATACTTGTTTAAGGAAAATATTATAATAACTGTGGCAGGGCAGCACATTTACGAAAAAACTACAACAGATTTGTCAAACAAAGTGACGTACATGTCTATAACACAAGAAATAAAAATAAACTCGCCGTTCTAAACTATAACTCCAAAAACAGAAAGCCTATATTTAGGGAGCGTAATAGCTCTTTTGTTAAATTATCACAAACGAGAATGTATGTGAAAAGTACGGTCAAATCCAAAGGTTATTACAAAATCAACTACTATTTAATAAATCGCGATAGGTACATAGAAATATGAAAACATGAAATTAGCACGTTTCGACTGACTGTAACACTTATTAATTACAGCCGTATTATACTGCCATTAGCATATATTTATTTTAAAACTAATTTATTAATGGAAGCTGCAGTACGGTTTTTTAAACTTTTGTATGTCATAACAATGTATTAAGTATACTTATTCAAAACGAATACTTCTTAGCTTTGATGTAATCAATGGTGTAAAGAAACCATTACACTGCTATTATTGTGATAATAAAATAATATCGATTTTGTATGAATAATGTATGGTGAATATGTTTAACAATCTTAATATCGTTACTTCTGTTAAAGCAGATGAGTTTCTTACGCTTCTTCTTTTCAGTTATGTTAAAAGAAAATGTGTGGTAGGTAAAAAAAAATAAACGATTCAAAGATCATTATTTTAATTTTATTAAGTGTATAACATACATCAACATTTTTTTCCGAATCCTTTATCCTTTATTTTCATTTCATGCACAATTTAACAGATATGAAAAGCACGATAGTTCAGTAGACAGCTTTAACTACTAAAGACTAAGTGAATTCTATTTTTAGATGCGCTCGCGAAGAATTGAAAAGATTCGCGTGTAAATACCCCGTTCACTTTGATAGCTGCACAAGGTTGCACTAGAAACATAAACGTAAGGTATAATAGTCTTCTTGCACACTGAGTGCATTAAGATCTTTTTCTCTTAAAAGAATTATGATCCTCTATGTTTTTTTTTGTTTTATTTCACAGGGAAAATTACGTCTAATCCATGTAAAAAGTAACATTTATTCTCTTAAATAAATTTCGGCAGCATAACCCGTTGTATGGGTCTTATGTTTAATTAGCTACATAATATTTCTCACTTTATTTCTTGTGTGTTGCCCTCACTTTTGAAATCACAAACGGTTGAAATAAAGAGGGTAATTTCTCATAAGGCTCTGAATTTTATTACCCAACTCCTTCCTTTATTTGTTTGAAAATTATGTGCAACCTACATTTGTAAATTTTTTTAATACGTGCGATGTGGAAAAATTAGTAATAAGAAGTAGTAACAAAGAATTATTTAAAAATGGTAATATTAATTTTCTCTGATCACCACCGCAGACGGAAAATAACCATTACTATCCCTCTGAGTACATATTTACATGTGTTATTTAGGGTTCTTACTTTCCCAAGAATCAAGAACATAGGAAAAATATAAGTTGCACGATGAAATATTAGCGAAAACTAATATATTTTTATTTTATATAGATTACCTAAATAATAATATTACATAAAATGTATCAGAATATGTATGTTATGATTATAAAAGTTCTGAATGCTTTTTAAGAAAGTGATTATGCTTCTCGAGCCATTATCGAGAAACGCTACCGTACCGCAGTCGACCCCCTAAAATGATGCTGATGACTTTTGGACAGCTACTGAAGTCTACTAACTTCCTTTTTAACCAGCTTCAAAATACTTATCTGAGTAATATTTATAGACAGGATTATATTGTCCCGCAACGATACGGTGACTAGAATCCCCCCCGGGGCGCATGTGTTGTCGTCGGACGTTTCGACAGATACGTATTTATTTTCTTTCATAACAACATTCTAAGTTCTGATAAAGACGGTTGCTTGGGATGAGATTAATTAATGAACAACGCGAAAGTGCAGACCTAAACTTGAATGTTAAATTATTATAATAGAAAAATACTAGAAAAAATCGACTCGGGTCACAAGTGAATTCTCAGGCGTGAATCGAACCCGCAAACCAATTGAGCTCAATTGGAAGAGCATTGGACCGGATTTCCAAAGCTTGCGGGTTCGATTCACGCCTGAGAATTCACTTGTGACCCGAGTCGATTTTTTCTAGTATTTTTCTATTATAATAATTTATCTTATAAGATCGCATTGAAAATGCATAAAATATATAAAAATTATAAAACTAAACTTGAATGGTTTATAATCTGGTAATGTTAGCTAGAATTGCTTAAACATTAACTTCATAGATATTTGCCACCCCTACCGAGATATTGGAAATACCTATTCTTAATTAAATTAAATATGAACAAAACCCCCTCCTCAAAAAAATAACAAAATCAAAGTCTGAATTGGTAAAAAGTAAAAAATCGTGAAATAAAATTTCCAAAAGTGATAAATAATGGGATTATTATAAATGTATTAAAAATAAAAAAAATATTAGTAAAGTTTATTTAGAAATATCGACCGATTACAATATATTACAATTTATAGTACAAGATAATGTAATTATTTAAATTAAAAAAATTGTCGTATCGGGAGACCGCTTGATACCAAACTATATAGGTACCTACTTATCTTTGTGCTAACGATACCTAATGTACATAATTTTATTTTTTAGTAGGTATTTATATCCATTATTAATTTTAATGATTAAGTATTTATTTTATTAAAGTAGTTTAATATGAAACATTCTTTAAACCCTCCATGCGGACTCAAGTCGGACTGGTGGTGACGGGTATAAAATGACATCGGCTAAGCACTATTTAAATTCTTATACTTTCCTTGAAATGAAACATACATGGCCAGATTTAGAAAAATACAAATTTTAACTGGGGCAGCAACTGTAACATATTTTCTTTCAAATAGATTTTTTTATTTTTATATGATAGAATATAGAAGAGCTTTTGACATTATTATAACCACTGTATACCCCATAATCGCAAAAAAACTATTATAATTATTTATATGAAAATAATTAGAGACCTCCGTTGTCCCAGGGCCTCCAGACCGCCAAATCCAGCCCTTCATGGGACGCTCAATAACTTTTGAGAAAGTGAAAAACCAATTTATTAGGATAAATATTTTGTATTAAATCTTTTCAAAGTATTCTTCGCCAGCCTCTACGCAAAGTTTTGTGTGCCTAAACCTATTTTACAAACACTTTTTCCAGTTCGCTGGAAGTTCCTGTTTTACAGCTTTCTCGAATGATGTTAGCACAACTTCTATCGATGAAAATTTTAGTTGAGATCTCCAGTCACCGTCACCTTTCAAAATGATGTAAATCTCAAAAATGTGGAGTTAATTTCGAAATTAAAACAATGGAATTTTTACTTGAAAGTAATTTTGTTTTTATTTACTCATAAGTTAGGATAATACATATAATCGGTCAGAACATTGTTCGAAAAACGTTTTGAGTAAGTACGGCTTCTAGAAAGATTAAATAAGAACATTAAACTAAATGCGTTTCGTATTGCGATAAAAAGGAGTATGTTAGAGTATGTGTTTGTGTGTGTGTGTGTGTATCTATAAGTAGGTATAATAGATCTGTAAAAACTCTGTCTGTATATTGAATAAATTTATCAAAAAAGTGTGGGCTATAAAAGGAGAGTGACAGAACATAAAAAGTAATTTTTAAAATTGTTTTTTCTTCTATCTGTTCGTCTTTTGTGTAATAAGATAATTACTGAAACTGCTGAACGGTTTACCCGGTGGTTTTTATAAGAAAATTGAGCTAAGAATAGCATACTTTATAAATGTAGGCTTTATTTCATTGACATTGAATGACGGCGGAAAAGTTTTTATCATTTGATATAATTATACACGCTTAACTATACTAAACGGATTTTAGACAGTTCTCACAGATAGATTAAGCTGAACTTGGAGCAACATTTAGACTTTGTTTCATTTAAATCGATTTACAGTGAAAGAAGATGTTGTCATTTAAGATAATTCTATAGGTTAAACATCCACGAAACAACAATTTTTTTGACAGTTATTACAGATAAATTAAGTTCAAATTGGCACATCATTTGACCGGCTTTGTATCATTAAAATTAAATGATGGTGAGTCATTTAAGGATAATTTATTGTTCGCCACCCGTCTGTAAATGACATAAGTTAAATTTAGCAACCACCGTCCATTAGAATCTCTCGCTGAAATCCCTTGGAGAATTCATTTGGATTTCTTGTCCATGTTGATCTCCTTATCCATAATGTAGTACTGTATTAATTTGGACAGTTAAAAAAAATATTAATAATATTTTTTTATGTTTGATATAACATAATAACATTTTTTTATTAAACAACTTTTCGAGCAATAGACGCTATTCTGCCTTTAGCATGGACCATCCCGAGCTCGAGTCCCGGAAGAGATTGATGTTTGAGTGATAAATACGAGCTTTTTATACGTGATTTTTACCTGAGTCACGAGTATTTTTATAGATATATGTATATTTATCTGTAAATATTATACATATAAGTATCACATGTATGTCTATCGTTACCCTAGCATCCATAATACAACCCTATAATATAACCCTGCTTATTTTGGACGACATTGATTGGTGTACTTTATATAAAAACATATAATTATTGTAATGAGTTACTTAACTATTATATGAACCAAAAATACCAATTTATCAAATTACCAAGGAAAATTAAAGTATCGGCCCTAATAGTGAAATAAACAACGATATAACTTAGATGAGTAATAATATCTATGTAGTTTTATGCCTACCAGACTCTAAAGCTGGGCATTGACAGTCAGTTTTTCGCGTCAGTCTAGACGTAAAACTAGACTAAACGTGGAGAAGGGCGCCTTACCTTCTCCAAATGGTTTAGGCTTACTAGATTTCCCCACTCACTGGCGTCACTCCGGTTCTTCAGTTTTCCGTCTGCCTGGCTGTTGGGAGGAGTATTATTTGTTTGTGTCAAAAAAAATTAATTCTGATTCCAAAGAAGACACATTAATTCTTACTGCGGCTACTGTTTGTTGCCTTATACTCACCAAAAAACAAAAAAGAAAGCAATGGATGAAAGAAAGGCTTAAAAAAACGAATAACTTACTTATGTCAACCTTAGGTTGCAGGTTCGATTCCCATCTGAGAATTCACTTGTGAGCCGAGTTGAATTTTTCTTGTATTTTTCTATTAAAATAATTTATTTTATAAGATAGCATTGAAAAAATGCAAAAAATATATAAAAGTTAGAAATCTAGTTTTCCTAAACCATTTGGAGTGGCGCCACAGTTTTACGTCTAGACTGACGTGAAAACTGACCGTCAATGCCCAGCTTACAAGCCTCTAGTTCGTTAGTTAGTTTTTTTTATACCTGTCTGATTTTGGAGGCGTTTTTACAAGATATATATAAAAGAGAATAAAAAGGATATTTTTATATATAACTATGCCACTGAATATGTTAAAACGAGAAGTTAATAAAACTTTCTTGTTTGTTTATTTCGAAAAGTTTCCGCCTCCGGACTGCGAAATTATCTTTATCTCCTATATCATATTATATGATCTTGATATTAATTGGATCTTTTGAGAATGAGCATGCAAACATTTGCTGATTTGAGGAATGTGATTGCTACGTATTTTGTGATGTTTGTATATGGTATCACGACGCTTTAACGGCTTATTAGAATATGTTATACCACAAACTCTTCCTATGATATCAGGGAAATGTAAATATATGTTAAAGTACATATATAGCCCACAGTACATACATATAATGCAACGCTATGAACTTTCTTCTCATGACAATAAATTTGGTATTTTGGTAAGGAGAACGTATTCGTCAAATAATTTAATTTTCCAATAAGTTGAAAAGATTTAACGTTGCTGAGCCTATCGCATTTGAAATACCATTTTTCTGTCAAATTGAAACCCTTTTTACCGTTTTACTAATAACTTCTTTGTTTATTTTAAATTAGCTGATACACGCAGCTTTCTCTCCCGGTGCTTCGGTTTCATGAAACAACCCTATTAGATCAATGACTTAGTGTGTATTTACGATCTGAATTTTCTTTTCCCCAAAAAAAGGAGAAACTATTTAACCGTGGGTGAAAAATATTAACTGACCCGCGTGCAGGTCAAATCTGGTGTTCGCGAGAAAAACCGTTAGACCATGAAATAACATCAGCAACTTTTAGGTTCTGCGCCTAAGATTTATTTATGTACATGGCGAACGTGTAAATACGAAATTGTTGGGGATCAGTGGTATTCACGGTATGAACACAATTTCGCCTTAACGACATCCAGTGAGAACCTCAACTTAGATTATATTCCTTTACAAACCAGTTATTTTGATTCGAGCTCCATTGCACAATTCAAATGTAATAAGATTTCTAACAAGCATTATAGGAATGATTGAGAGTGATTTTTTGTGTAGGAAAACCACTTGCATACATAAATGTTTAATATACTTATGCCTCTAAGCTGCCGCCGCCCGCCTGGGCGACGAATATAAAATTTTCCTTAAATGATTTTTTCGTCTTCGTACGATTTCAATGAAACAAGCCTAAATTTTGCTCAAAGCTGAGCTTAAGTTATCTGTGGAAAGTGTCAGAAAATCCGATCAGTACTTTCGGAGATTAACTTATACATACAGAGAGAGACAAAACCTTTAAAAAAATCTTTTAGGTTTTGCTACTCTCTTTTTTTGGTCCTTTTTCATTTTTGATAAATTTATTCAATGTAAGTACGTGAACACGGTTTCAACTGCTTTCCTGTACTATTAGTTAGTATTGTCATAACAAAATAATTTTGTATCTTTTTTTCTTTTGTGGATTATGTATGGTGACGAAGTATTATATTGTAAATGTCGTTACTTCTGTTAAAGCTGACGAGTTTCTTGCGCCCATTCTTCTTGTCAGTTAAAAGACGTCCTGAATGGGTGGTAGGTAAAAGTGTTGGACGATTCAAAACAACTTATTTTAAGTGCACTTGAATAAAGTTATTTTCATTTTCATTAAATAAGTTATGTGTTAATATAAATGGGTTAAATATTTTATTGATATTTTTATTACATGAACATGGGGTTCATGTTTTGTCCCCCATTTTTGTCAATATTGGGAACATGACACTTGAAGTTGTTGACCTTTACGTATAGCTAGGACGGATGGTCTAATTAGGTTAGTACAACGAGATTTTTTCGTCGAATCTAGCGTCCAATGCTGCCCATTCGTTAAGTTATAAAAAATCTTGCATTAAAACAACCATTCAAAATTCAAATAACGGTGTCTCTATACGAAAATCTATCACCAAGACCAATGTGTGTCTGCAATGACATCACACGGAAGTGATACGTAGGTAATCACTAACTATGGATCTCATAAGGACACTTGAGCTTAACCGGTGGGCAACGGAGAGAACTATTCTTTGCGTTTCCCTGGCAGTTAGAATTTGAAATGTAGAAATCCGCATTATAACTAAAATAATCAACATGTCAAAGTTGATCAAGTCGACAATCACCAACACCGATGATGAAAAACCGATGAACGTTGCAGCAGAAAGGTTTTCGAATGGTGACCACGAGCAGCACAACGTTCCTTAGGTAGGCTTCACACTAGATGGACCAACGAATTGGTCAAGTGAAACCATTGAATGCGGTCAGCGCAATTTCGATCATTAGAAATTCATGGGGTTGCTGTAATGATGATGATGTTAAAAATCCAAAAAAATTACTGAAAAAAATCACTGTTTTTGGAGTTCCCATGGATCAGCTTCAAAGGCGCAATGTCTATTATGCCATAACTTCCCGAGTTCTTAATCGATTTTAATATTTTTTGCGTGGAATCGAATCAACAGGTTTAGGACCAGATTGTGACGGAGCCCGAATCTTGAATTTCGCAAAAAAATCCATCGAAATTTTTTTTTTCTCTTTTTAGGTATTACGTTCCACGCCAATATATGGTGCTAGCGTAACTTTATGATTAGCGACTGCATCACCAAGTTACTTATAGCCTCTGACCTAACCATAGCGAACGATGAATCGTATTTGCAATTTTTTTTAATAATATATTGACTTAATTTTATTTGAAATAAGTCACTGTGTGTTTTAAAATATTCATCTGAACTGAAGGAAGGCAACATGGCTTTACCTATAGGACAGCAGGAAATTAATACAATCCTGATATAGACAAAATATACGACACAAACGACGATTATGACATTAACATATGATATTGTCTGACAATAAGAAAGACTATATTAATTTCTTAGTTAACCCACAGACTTCACAGAGTTTCACGTCAACAAATATTACAAAGGTTCTTTTAAATTAATTAAATTTTTTATAACGTCTATTACATAAAAATATAAGCTATCTGCTTTCAACAGTGCCAAATTTCATTTCTTAAAAATAAGTTATTAAGTTTTTGCTTTACGTATAGATATAGAGATTATATGCTTAGTTTGTCACTTAATTGTATCTATGTACCAAAACATGCGAAAACAGTAATTGTTAAACTTAAATGAAATCTCTCTTATCATTTGAGAATAGTCTTCTGTTTAAGTAGGTTTACTGTTTCATTATAAAGAAGAAGTTTCAGAATTGAACGGTTGTCGTCTCCGCTTCGTCTCGGCGACGGGAGCAATCAAAATTTAAAACCCCCAAGGCGACGCTTTGCTTTTGTTACCTTTAATATACCTATAAATTCTAGAAAAGTTGTTTCGATTCTTGAAAATTTTGCTAAATATGTATGATATTATGATGATGTGATATAAATTGTAAAATCTAGTTTGTGTATTCAACGTATTTTATCAATGCCTGGCATAAATCCCAATTTCAACAGAGTTTCAAATTAAATTTCTATTCTGTACAACACAAAATTAAACAGCATTTATTGGATTATAAAATAAATACTTACAGCCTTTCAGCTTGTTACGTATAATTTCACCAAAATATCAAGCAGTATCTTGTTTTAAACAAACTATTTCGATAAGCAACAAAATTTAATCTCGCTGAAGTACGAAGTTTTACTATTTACAAGGTTTAAAACGCAAATTCAGAAAGGCAAAAGGAAATTAACAAATATTACCTACATTATTTTGGGTCTGAGTTGCTGCTGGTAATTAAAACAATGTAACATTTAACATTGCACTGATACTTACTGTACAAAAGCAATAGCGCTGTCTGGGGAATTTGGATGAACTTTTGATTATTCCCATTGCCCCAAGCTCGACACCTCGAAAGATCCCTTGTATTACTTTCGTACTAAGTTTAGTGATACCAAACTATATACCTACGTACATATATCTTTGTACCTACGTAAACATTGTGTACTCAATATAAATTTTTGGTGGTTTGGTTGAGTCCTTTATTAATTAAATATTTATTTATTAAAGTAGTTTAATATTAAGCGGTCTCGACAAAGTTTCAATTTAAATATTGATATTATCTTGTATAATAAATTGAAATATATTACCTTTAAACTTTACTATTAATATATTATCGTGAATACATTTATAAAATTAATATTATTGACTTTTAAAGTATTATATCATGATATTTAACTTTTTACCTATTCAGACTTTTATTTTTATTTGTATGGGGTTTTTTTAATTTTTATTTTAAGTTTTATTTTACGCTTTTTAAACTAAGATTTAAGTAGGAGATATTTTCTTGTTTCAGAATTAAATATAGGTACAATTCGTGTTTTACCATAGTATTGCTAGGTATTCGTTTCAGAAAGTTTGAAGGTATTTATTTGTAAGTAGTAATGTAAAGAATACAATGGTACAATAAAAACAAATGGCATAAATATTTTAACTATTGGCACAAAGGCGAAGCGAAGCGAAAAGAAAACCGCGCCACAGATACAGTAACTAGTATTGCACATGTGCGATTAGTAAAATACCGGCTAAGTGTGAGGCCTGAGTGCGATACTCAGTTATATTCGCATAATTCTGTAAATCATCCCCCCCCCCCCCCCTTCAAACAGCCAATCTTGTAATACACAAATCAAATCCTTTCATGTGATACCCCACTCGAATTCATTCGCTTCCTATCGTTTATTTTTCCCAGTTTCCACACCCCATAACTATTCTAAATCTTTCAAACAAAAGCAACTTAATAAAAATCGGTTCAACTTAATAATAATGATTGCACATAGACAGACATACAGACACACACTTCAAACTTATAGCACCCCTCATTTTTCTCCGGCACAAATGTTACCTCTCACCCATTGTTTCTTTTTTTCACAGATAAAATTAGTAGGAACAACAAATTTTTAATTCCAATATTCACTACTGATCGTATTTAAGTATGGATCCTGCTGACTACAACAACATATTTTTTCTTTTATGAAATACTATTATCAAATTAAAATAAAAATTAAAGGTCTAAAAGGTAAATAAACCGCTCTTTACAGCCCGATATAACAATGGAGTTCTATCTGGCTTTCAATTACTCTGAAGTTAGATACCGCATTAATTAAAAGGGTCCCGTCAAAGCGTCTGTTACATTTTGGTATGTTAATTGTTTCCCTAAAGTTTATACTTTCGTTTAAAGATAACAAACATGTTATAAGGTATTTATATGACAGTGCTTTGCCCCAAAAATGTACCATTTACTCATAAATTTCAGTTTTTTTTTCATAATTAGAACTAATTAAAATTAATAAAAAAACTAGCTATAAATTTTAAGTTAATGAAATTATGTGGACTTATTTCGTTGTGATTTTTTTTCCATATGGTTTAATCTTAGTATTTATTTTTTCTTAGCATGTTATCTTTATTTTTGATTTGTCAATTGTAATTTTTATTTTTGACATGTAATTCTAATTTTCGTATATTATTGTTACACAATTAACTTTGACATTCTTTGTAATAGTGCTAACAATTTAAATATGACTTGTATGCTATTGACTATAGCTGAATAGGTTTAGTGTATCTTGAATTTATAAATGATAGTCATACATATATGCTTTATTTTTAATTCAATATTTATTTAAACATTGGTAGACATTTTATAATATTGTAAAACGTTAAATTAAGTTTGCATGTTATATTTTTATAGCTTAATAGGTAACAAAGTGTCAATATCGTTACTGATCTGTGTACCACCATTTTATACCACCTTATTTAACGCAAATAAAACTATTCTTTTCCATTTTATTCTAACACTTTAACATTTTATTGTATTTAATAAAGATTAACGCATTTGCAAATTATTAAACGTCAATAGAATTTAAAATTTAGCCATATTTCACCCATCCAAGTCACAAAATAATTGGCACTAAAGATTTCATCTCGAGCATTGTGGTACAACATCGTAGCACGATTCATTTCGTAACCACGAATGGTGAAACCAGATTTTAGCGTCAAAAACGACAGTAGTTTTGTTTACACAAAATCGCAGCATTACTTTCACCAGAACCTTTTCTTAAAAAATATATTAATGTATTTAGTTCTTACACTTCCGCGCACCTTACATTTTAATAAAACCCTTTTTTACGGATTTTACGCATAATTTATTTTATATTTAATCCTGACGTTTCGGCTCCTGCGATCACGGCTCCTGTAAAGGAATCGCAACGTCAGGATTAAAAATAAAATAAATTATACGCAAAATCCGTAAAAAAATGTTTAATTCAAATATTAATGTAGTTACTTTAAAGTCACAAGATGACCGTTTTATGATTTCCAAATGAGCCCCTCGCAATAATAGTAATAATAATAATATTTTTCATTCACACCAATTAGCCTCGCCCAAAGTAAGCACAGTAAGGCTTGTGTTATGCATACTAGGGTAACTGATAAACATAAAAATATGATACATAGATATGTAATATTTATAAAAATATATGTCAAATACCCATGACTCGGGTACAAACATTTTCCTGGAAAATTTATTTCTTAGCCTTTACTCGTAAATTTCAATGATACTCGTGGAAGGCGGCAAATAGAAACTCCTTTGATTATTGGCACTAAAATGGGAAAGTTGTCCTTTATATAAGTGAACGTTGGCTGGACAGATGAAGATTCGCCCCGTTTATATATATATTTCGTGAAACTAATATTACTTTCTGTAACAATGAAAGTAAATTACCGAATGAATGATTTCAAGAAAAACACTTAGTTATACTTCACAAAGTTTTATAAGTGGATATTTTTTATATAAGTTTTTGTATATGGATCGTATTACCGCATAATATTATAGCTGGGTACGCGTTATTATAACAACGTAGGTATATGGTGAATGGAATATCACTGTCTTGGTGTCTGTGGGTTCTGCATATATTTACGAGCTGTCTTTCTCGCCTTTTTACGGTAATAAGCTAGATATTTTGGTTGTCAAAGATAATTGATGACTGATTCTATCAAACACAAGGTTTGCTTATAGGCTTATAGTTAATCATTGTGAACGATACTGAGCCTCGTTGAAGGAGCTATTGCATTCTCCGATGATTGGTCTCGAAACCCGTGATTTCAGCAGGAAAAGAAATGCACAAACACTCACCTGGAGAGGCAGGAATGATGGGAAAGTAACGACGGGGCTGTGGTGTGCCGGCCGGCTAGTCCACTCTTCCACTTATTCGCGGAACTGGAGGCTTGTTTTTCTTGCGAACATTCACAGAGGTTGATCGGGCCAAATCAGACAATAAACAACTAACGAAGCATTAGATTTTGTGGGTTTGCATAGCAAACACGGAAATTTTCACGCACGCACTATGCAGCTCAGGCGGCCATATTTCGAACTGAGCGCTTTCGTTCGCCGTCGTGTGTGTGCGCTCGGAGACGTATAATTAGCGCGAAATTTGAATTGGAAGGGAAACAATTAGGTATAAAGGATTATTAACAAGGAATGGTGTGATGATTATACATTTCCCCCCACTTGAAATACACGAGGATTTCATAAGACATAAGAGTTGTTCACCAAGCATACTTGAGCTCGAAAAGTTAGAGATAAACTAAATATTAAATTTAAAACCTACCATATTAAAAAGAAAAAACAATATTATAAAACTAGCAATACTGCTTATGGCATAATATTTTATTTAAATTAATTTATAGGTAGAGGACAAACCTTTACCACTGGTCTTTTCATACATTTACCAGTTGCAGTTCGGACAGTAACTACTCTAACCACATTATCGGCCCCGGGATGCACTTGTTCTACACGAGCTAATCTCCAAAGCAAGGGCGGAAGATTTGGGTCATTTACCACAACTAAATCATTTGGTTTTAAATTGGAAGTATCTGAAAACCATTTGCTTTTTTGTTGGAGAGTGTGTAGATAATCACGCTGCCAAATCCGCCAGAAGCTTTGAGTAATCCTCTGAACCAATTGCCAACGAGAACGCAAACATTGGTTCTCTGGCATCTGTACCTCAGGTAATGATACTAGAGGACCTCCTGTCAAAAAGTGGCCAGGAGTTAAGACATCCGACTCTTGAGGGTCAGAGGACAAGACACAAAGTGGTCGGGAATTCAATACCGCTTCAATTTTAGCCAAAATCGTAAAAAACTCTTCCAGAGTAAGCACTTGAGCGCCAACAACCCGTCTGAGATGGTATTTTGTAGACTTAATACCGCTTTCGAAAATACCTCCAAAATGAGGTGCACCTGGAGGGTTGAATTGCCATATTATTTGACGATTAGCTAGACCATCCGATATTTCCGAATGGTGCTTACGAAGTTCGTTCCCAATTTCAGTAAGATACCTGTCCGCTCCTACAAAATTTGTACCACAGTCGGTAACAATTTTTTGGCACATTCCTCGACGTGAGACAAATCTGTCTAATGCGGCGAGGAATGCTTCCGAACTTAATTCCGTTACCGCCTCTAAATGCACAGCCTTTGAGCTTAGGCAGACAAACAAACAAAGATATGCCTTTTAGGTTTTGGAACCTCGACGACGGCTCTCTTTTATAGTGAACGGACCCCCAAAATCAATTCCTGTAGTAAGGAAACATCGAGAGGGTTGCAGTCGAGCAGCGGGCAACTTACCCATCACTGGCTGCCTAGAAGCAGGTTTTACTTTAAAACACCGAATGCACTTAGATAGTACAGTACGAATGAGAAGTCTTAATCGAATTATCCAGAACTTTCTTTGAATTAAAGATTGTAGTGTACGAGGACCACAATGTAAATATTTTTGATGAAAATATTCGACAATCAGCCGGGAAAGACGACAAACCTTTGGTAAGAGCAAAGGATGTAAGGCGGATGGTGATAGATTTGAGGAATCTATACGTCCCCCCACTCGCAATAAACGATCTTCGTCAAAAAACGGAGATAGTTTTTGAATCGACTTTTCACAATCTTCATGCTTCTCCACTTGACTTACTTGAGAAGCCATACAGTGAGTTTGGGTGATTTTAACCAAAGTTTTAATGGATAACTCCAGCTCAGAAGGAGAAAGCGATGATAAATGTCGGTTTGAAACGGTTTTCCGAACATTGGAAATAAAACGTAGGCACCAGGCCATTACTCGTTGAAGTTTTGTGAAAGAAGAAAACTTATTTATTAACTCCAGAAACAAGTTTTCTGGTTGAACAGTAGTGTGAAATGTTTCCGTCGATAACGGTTTTAACTCTGGCAGTTCTTCTTTTGGAAGAAGAATCTGCTTACAAGGCCATGAAGTAGGATGTGATTCCATCCAAGATGGCCCATTCCACCAAAGGCGGTGGTTAATAAGTTCTGGACAAGAGACACCCCTGCTGCAGCAGTCAGCAGGATTGTCTTCAGTGGCAACGTAATACCAATGCTGTGAACTGATTAAATCAGTGGCTTGAATGACACGATTGGCGATGTACATTTTAAGCAAATGTGGTGCAGTGTTTAACCACGATAAAGTAGTCGTGCTATCAGAATATGCTCTAATAGCACTAATATGGATTTTAGTTTTAAGAAGCTCATACATGTGAGACAGTACCTTAGCTAGAAGCACAGCTGCGCTTAGTTCGAGTCTGTTCACTGTAGTGGGTTTCAAGGGCGCTACTCGAGATTTTCCTATCAGTAAATTGGTGGCAGTAACCTTCTGAGAATCCTGAGTTACGGCACAAAGGTAAACACAGCAACCGTATCCTTTCAACGAACCATCCCAAAATCCTACTAAGAGGACTTCCACCGGATTTCCGGGAATCATAAATCTCGGAAGAGTGATGTTTTGCAAATCAGACAAATTTGCTGCAATCAAATGCCAAGCCTTGGCTAGATCCCTCGGAATAGTTTCATCCCAAGCAAAATTCAAACGCCACATTTCTTGTAACAGGGACTTAGCTGCAAGAACTACTGGAGCGATCCAGCCCAGGGGATCGAAAATTCGAGCCACTATGGACAAAATAGACCTTTTGGTGAATTGGACATCAAAAGTGTCAGTAAATGTATACGAAAAATGATCTTCGGACGGATTCCACCGAATTCCTAAAAGTTTTAACATCCCCTGATCCGTTTTTTCGAAACTTTTAGGAATTTGACAATGATCTGGAGGAATGTCGGACAAAAGACTCGGCTCATTAGAACTCCACTTGCGGAGTTCGAAGTGACCCTTAGACAACAGGGACGTAATGTCTGCTTTCAACTGTCTGGCTTCATCAAGTGTTGAACAGCCCGTAGTTATATCGTCCATGAACGTTTCCTCGAGCAACACTTCAGACACACGGCTCGAATATTCAGAGCCATGATCTTCAACCAGTTGTCGAAGAGTTCGAATGGCTAGGTACGGAGAACTACTGACACCATAAGTCACTGTGTTGAGCTCATATTCACGTAACGGTTCACCAGGGTCACTTCGCCATAAAATATGCTGATAACACCTGTCCTCAGGTCTTATCAGAATTTGGCGGTACATTTTACAAATGTCCGCAGTGAAAACAACTTTATGTAAACGAAATTTAGTTACTAAATCGATTATATCGATTTGAAGTTTAGGTCCGATGTGAACAATATTATTCAAAGACAAATTGTTAGTAGTCTTACTACTAGCGTCAAAGACTACTCGCAGACGCGTGGTGGAACTTTCTGGACGCACAATACAATGGTGAGGAATTAGATAACGATCAGTAGACGAAGCTTCCACAAGCTGCATGTGTCCTAGCTGTTCGTACTGGTTTATAAATTCCTTATACTCATGTTTTAACTCTGGTAGATGAGTAAGACGTTTTTCGAGATTGAGATAACGGTTGAAGGCCTGACGATAAGACTCGCCCAGAGGCGGTGCATCGTCCTGCAACATTAAAGGTACAACGTAACGACCATCAGGAGTACGATACGTTTTAGATTTATATTTTGACTCACATAACACATCCTCGGGATCGGAAATTTTACATTTCGGCGGTTCCTCGGATTCCCAGAAACGTTGAACGATATCCTCGAGCGAGCAAGAGGACGCGAGGAGTGACGTAACGGTTTCACTGGGAATGTTAGGTTGGGTGCTATGAAAATACTGTCCACTAATTACCCAGCCAAATACGCTAGATAGCGCACAGGGTAATCCTGGGCGGGGAGTGAAACGTGATCCAGTGTATATTTTATCAAAGCATTCAACTCCTAACAAAAGATCGATCGGACCAGATTTATCAAAATCGCAGTCGGCGAGATCTAGATGTGAGAAAGATTCCTTGACGGACAACGGTAATGTTGCCGAAGGTATTAACGATGTAATTTTAGGTAAAACTACTAAGGGTAAATCAAATCTCGGTGATTCACTCAAACGAGGTACAATCGAACCGAAAGTGTAACCCTTTATGTTACACACATTGCTTTGTCCCAACCCTGAGACACTTAAATTACATTTTTTGATAAACAAACCCAAACGACGTGCACACGCAGTCGTTATAAAAGAATCCATTGACCCACTGTCAATAAGGGCGCGTGCATACTGGAGCGAATTGTCAGAGTGATATATTCGCACTATCGCTGAACCCAAGATTTTGGTACAACCTCTAGGGTTGACAGATAATTTCGGTTCGGTCGTGCAGTTGAAAGTGACACTCGCATTAGAGTCGTCACACACGTTTGAATTACTCAAATGTGTTGATGAGCCTTTACGTTCGACGTGTAACATGGTGTTATGTTTTGCGTTACAAATAAAACAAGTGGACTTGGATTTACAATTATCCGTGTCGTGACCAGGCCTCAAACAATTCGAGCATAATTTCAGTTCGCCTACCAAACGTTGACGCTGTTCTAGTGACATCGAATGCAATTTACCACACCGATAAATTGAATGAGTCCCGTCACAACACACACAAGACATCTGATTGGGCCTATTCGTATTAGTAGATTTATCTGCAACTACAAAAGACGACCTTTGAGTACGAGGACTACTTTCAACCTTACTCATACTACGAAACTGCTTAATAGTTGTATTCGCTGGAGTGGTACAGTTTGGCTGACTCACTTCCAGAATTTTTATATAATTTTGTAAATAGGAAATCAAGTCATTAAATTTAGGAATCTCATTAGTATTTTGTAACTCAAACCTTCTCTTTGTATCCACGTCGAGAGGTCGAGAAGCAATGTAAAATAAAATAAACTCATTTAAATCTTCGATGTTTAAGGCGCGTAAGGCGTTAACACTTTCATATAAAATGTTAGTCAACTGAGTTAAATTAGTAAGCGTCGGCTTTTGTATTTGCGTCAGCTTATATATTTTTTCTAGGTAAGCCGTAGCTAAGATACGTTTATTATCGTATCTGTCTAACAAAGCGCTGTAAACAACCGAATAATTAGCTAAAGTTATAGGAATACCCTTTGCGAGTGACATCGCGGATCCAGATAAACACGATAGTAAATAATGAAATTTTTCGATATCAGACAAAGAAACATTGTGGTGAACTAGCGGGACATAACTTTCTTTAAATGTTTGCCAGTTCTCAATAAAGCCGTCAAATTTAGGAATTTCTAACTTAGGTAACTTCACTTGAACGGCAGAAGGCCGATTCTCAGTCTTACTCGCTGAAGTCGAACATGTACTTGTGCCGAGCGAGTCAGAGAACTCAACAGCTGTATAGTACAATTCATCGAAAGACATTAATGGGTTGTTATCAATATCAAAATCGTGATTCAACTTTAATTGAAATTGGTTTACGTTATCATGACATTCTATAAAATTATTTCTGATTTGATCGATACTTTTATATCTAGCCTTAAAAGACGGAATTTTAGTTTTATCCTTTTTTGCAACCGTAATTAAGTCGTATAGAATTTGCATGCGTTTAAATTCGTATTCACGGCGTTTTATGTACTTTTGTAACTCGACTTCCGCCATCTTGCTTTGAAAATAACTAGATTAAAATGTTAAATAAAACTTAAATTCCTTCCGAACCGCAACGGAAAATAATAAGAACGTACCTAGGTGGAATGTTGTTTCGTAAACGTTAAAAAGCAAGTGAACTAAGTATCAATTCGTTAATTATGTACGTATAAGTAGGTCTATGTAGGTACTTCGAAAACAAATTGTGGGTTGAAATTCGCTAAAGTAACTAGGTAATTAGCTTTTTTCGAGCTCAACCATGGGGTTGGATTTAGAAACAAGTCGCCTGAATTTGAGGTTACTGCGGGATTAATGGGCTAAAGGAATATCGTCAATGACTCGCTAAAGTAATTTTGGTTGCCGGAGTTGCGTTTAAATATTTTAAAACTATTTTCAAAAATTTGTAAAAAAGATCTGTAAATGAGTGAAACGGAACGTAATTTTTATATTTGTTTTGTACAATTTTTTTTTTTTCAAGCAAAATGTTTACCAATTGCGTGAAACGAAACGCAAACCGCCACTTTGAATGTAGATTTCGACAGATACGTTGTGCGTCATTCCGTTGCTTTCGAGTTTTCGCGAATGTGCTTCCGTGTTAAAATTTATGATTTTTTAACGATTTGGCTACGTTTTTGGACTCTGATTAAATTGCTCTACTTTACAACCTCGGCATACTTATCTTTAACACTTTTATAACCATCTTTTACACTATTATTCAAAGTCATATCTTTTTAGTTTAGTTTTCATTCATAATAATCAGTATTATATACATTAATTTTGGTTTGGTTAGGTTAGGTTAGAACTGTGACCACAACGCACGAGCCGAGCGAGCGAAGCGAGCGTGCCGCGGTAGCGGCCGGCGAAGTGCCAGAACCGAATCGGTCCTATAGTTATTGGTTTAGGTACAGTTAAAACTATCTCTCCATAACCATGGGGTTCCGCAGGGTGGGGATGGCACGGAGGGTAGCCCTCCTCTCCCCAACCCCTCTCCCACCCCTAAAACCTCATATATCAATGGTCCATATTGGAAAAATTTAACCTGAATATGTATTTCCGGCGGCCGAAAATAGTGGAGGGGGACTCACTTCCAACCCCCCTCCTCCCCCCCTTCCCCACAAATCCCAAAACGGGCGACTTATTTCTAAATTTTTACCCAACCATGCTTAACACCCAAAACATCAATCATTAACGAATGCAACAACTTAACACAAATGCACTGAGAAACAAATTGTTTGTTACTTTAAATACCTACGCGGCGCCGGCGAACTGTTCACTGCGTGGCGCCAATATAGTCAGCGTAGGTAACGTAACGCGTGAGCGATTTTTTAACAAAATTACGTTAAAAACTGTTTTTTAGTTATATAAACAAAGTAAGCTTTACGATTCTTAATTGGTTATTACACTTAAAAGTTACTACGATTAAAAATATGAACAAAATTTAGTAATTTTTTATTTAAGTGAGGTTATTGATCCTCACAGGAGGCACCAAAAATGAACGATACTGAGCCTCGTTGAAGGAGCTATTGCATTCTCCGATGATTGGTCTCGAAACCCGTGATTTCAGCAGGAAAAGAAATGCACAAACACTCACCTGGAGAGGCAGGAATGATGGGAAACTAACGACGGGGCTGTGGTGTGCCGGCCGGCTAGTCCACTCTTCCACTTATTCGCGGAACTGGAGGCTTGTTTTTCTTGCGAATATTCACAGAGGTTGATCGGGCCAAATCAGACAATAAACAACTAACGAAGCATTAGATTTTGTGGGTTTGCATAGCAAACACGGAAATTTTCACGCACGCACTATGCAGCTCAGGCGGCCATATTTCGAACTGAGCGCTTTCGTTCGCCGTCGTGTGTGTGCGCTCGCAGACGTATAATTGGCGCGAAATTTGAATTGGAAGGGAAACAATTAGGTATAAAGGATTATTAACAAGGAATGGTGTGATGATTATACACATTGTATACAATCTTATAGGAATTGGGTTTTGATAAATGAAGTAACGATTTTAGGATTACGATTTTTTTATATTTTATTGCCGACTGATTTTTATATCTAAAGAAATTATAACTAAACAAATTCAACATGTCCTAGGACTCAGGCGGAATCCGTCCCTACATCCTCTCACTATCAAATAACGTCTCAAATGAGAATTTAATAAATAAGCCATGCGATTTTACGTCATGAAGTTGTTTGTGTGTTGACATTTTATATGAATAATTCTAAGTAAACTTTAAAATTTTAAGTTTTGAAATTATATCTATTATTGATAAGATAATTTTGTTTTATGGTTATATTTGAAAAAATATTTATCAAAATCATAAGTCATAAATATTATGAAATGACTACACTAAACATTATGTTACTTTTAGAAAAAACTTATATATTTTTTTGATTTTTTCAATTATAACATAAATCATTTTAATAGAAAATACTATAAAATATAGACTCGGCTCACAAGTGAATTCTCAGGCGGGAATCGAACCCGCAACCTTTGGATGTCCGGTCCAATGCTCTCCCAATTGAGCTACCGAGCCTTGTGACCCGTCAAAATTTTCTAATTTTACGCGGTAAGCAAGCGATGTCTCATCAATAAGAGGAATATCTTCTCGTATTCGAAAGAAACATTTTTCCAAATATTTGGGCAATCGATTAAGCTGAAACAGCCATTTAGTTTTATAATTTTATATATTTTTTGCATTTTTTCAGTGCTTTAATTTTTGTTATAAGATAAATTATTTTAAAAGAAAAATAGTACAAAAAATCTACTCGGCTCGCAAGTGAATTCTCATGCGGGAATCGAACCCGCAACCTTTGGAGTCCGGTCCAATGCTCTCCTAATTGCCTATTCAAAATATAAAACAAAACTTTTTAAATGCTGGATATTAACGTAATAAAGGAAGATTACCAAAAAATATAAATTGAACATTTACTTTTCTTATTTATAACAAATTCAGTTAACGCATATATGACACGCAATGTTACGCACGTAACAAAGACCTGCGTATGTAAACGATAATTACATTATAAACGTGACTACACCCAACCGGATAGGTATTTAAACGTTCTGAATGGTACCTTTTATTGAATATCCGATTTCGTTAAATAGCTTTTAAATCATTATAATATTATTTCCGTGGTTAATAAACTTCGCTTCTCCTGTGAGTTCTGGTTTTAGTTTTCGTTAATGGGTTTGACTGAGATGTCAGTGGTAATGCAAGAATTTAGCTTACCACAAGCGGGAGCGGTTATTGGAAATATCAATAATGTGTTTCACGCATTCCAAATATTCTTTTTATATAAAAAATATAATCTTTTATTTTCTTTAACGCCCAACGCCTTATATACTTGTTGACTTCTTCAATTCCCATACATGCCAATACCTATTTTTAACAAAATACGTTTATTTGTTTCACAGATAGCAACTTCGTATTGGGCAACGCTCAGGTGCCTGCCTACCCCATCGTTTACTGCTCGGACGGATTCTGTGAGCTGACGGGGTGGGCACGCGCCCACATCATGCAGAAGGGGTGCGCATGCAAGTTCCTTCATGGGCCCGATACACGCGAAGAACATCGGCATGAAATCGACGCAGCCCTCGACACGAAACATGAGCTCAAACTAGAACTCATATTTTACAAAAAAAATGGTAAGTTTGACAAATGGTTTGTATGACCGTAGTTTTTCAATGTCGACATGATTAATATCCTTTTAACATCTGTTATTAATATGATATTCTTAGCTGTATAACGAATAATAAGTAATAGTCATAGTCATATTAAATTTATTGCCACATGTTAGTTACACAAGCTGTTACAAAATTAAATAGTATCATTAACATGACGCTGTAAGGGTATTGCATTTTAAATGTAAATCTATTATAAATTAAAACTAAATATTATTTCAAACTAAAGAGCTTTTCAACTACTTAACAAAAACTATAATATTCACTTAATATTTGACATTGAATTAACCTTCGTATTATAAATATTTGACCAGAGATAATACGACAAAATTTAAACATGCAACCGTTCGAATTAAAATTAAAATACTTTACAATTATGTTGTTTTTAAAATTACATGATCCGAAGTTATATTGTTTTGAGGACCAGTTTGTACAGTGGATGCGATCCCGCTTACTGAACAGACAGTCCTAGGTTTGAATTCTGGTAGGGGCATATGTATGTGTGATGAACAAAAGCATTTCTTCCTGATTCGTTGTTATTATATACTTATTTACGTATTGTATTCCTTATCTAGTATCCGTAATAAAAGCTCTGCTAAGTTTGGAACTAAATAATAAGTGTGAGTCATCCAAAATGTTTTACTATTATTATAAAGTGTAATAAATAATGATATAGTCCCCGGCAAATAAGTTGAATCACGATGATGATGATATGATTTTGAAATCACGTGACATGCGCATTGGCAAGTTTAGGTACATTATTCACTACTGCGCATGTCACGTAATTTCAAAATCATGTTCAACTTATTTGCCGGGGACAATATCTATCTGTCCACTTTGTTACTTCGAGTTTTGTGCAAAGCGCTACAAAGCCTTTACAATTGCTCTTCTAAATCGGTATCGCTATCACTAATGGATAAGAGCTTTTCACCCGCCGTTTTCTATTGATTATAATTATTAATATTAAATACATAATATAAATTTTTATGCGTAAAACGGGTCTCCTAGCAAAGAACTGTGGATTTATTTACGCTATTATTAACAATTAAATGTAAAGTGTATTTAATACGTTATATAAATGAAAAAAAAGCGATTAATTTAATAATAACCAATGTCAAAGTTCAAACCGCCTGTAGTGTACTTGCTAGCTGAGTAAAAATTAAACACTTTTTTCCTTTAATAAACTAAGAGTAGGGAAAAAAATTGTATGGGGTTTGAACCGCTCTGGCTCTAATTAGAATTTACATTCATCTGGCATTGCTAGCAAGTATATCCCTTGTGGTTTCTTGTTAAATACATTCCTAAGTAATCACATTCTTTATCTCTCTTATAGACTTCTTCTGCAGACCGGCTGCACACATCCGACTCATTGCTTCAGAACTTCCCAGATATGTTTAATGGGATTGAGGTCGGAACTTCAATCTGTCTAATGCAAACGACGAATTCTTACCCCTAGCAAGCACTTACGATTTTACATCGCCATACCACGGACTGGAATGTTTTCGTCCATCAATATTTAGTTTTCGATTAGAACTCCCTATAAGATGTGTACGTGAAAAATTAGAGCTTCTGTTATAAATCGCTGTACAGTCAGTGTGCTACTTTCGATGAAAACTAACTTCGTAAGATTTGAACGAATTAATTCATGCCAAAACATAACAAGGGCTCTGTATAGGGGTACCATAAAGTTTGTTGTTATTTCTAACCATGCCTCAACAATAAGTGTTCTTCTCATTTCCGTAGCGCTCGCCAACGTTGGTCTTTATCGTACACAGCTATCCTGACTTCATCGAAAAACGATACCTAATAAAGGCCATTGCTGGTTGTTATGGCCTATATCCCAATGTCCCTCGACTAATTTGGACGTTTATTCTTATTCGAGAACCACATACGAAGATATTGCTATTTGTCAACGCTTAATTTACCAGAAAAGAATCATACCGTGGTCCAGTACCTGACTTTCTTCCAGAACCAGGTATTCTTCAACCGTTCTCCTGATAGAAGTGCTGCCGGAGCCTTTAAACTGTCGAACGAAACTCTCCTCAGGCAACGCAATATATTAACTAGCTTTTATCTAGTATTTTCAAAGTTGCTCAACAACAATAACAAGACCTAATTCAATCAATAAAATGGGATAATTCAATTAAAACAGTCTGAAAGTTATTAAGAGTCGCGATAACTGAAGTAAATACTTTAAAAAACAAACTCGTAAAAGCATCGGAACGTACTTTTTAAACACCGTGGCTGTTTTATAACCGCGTAGTAACATGATTGCCTTTGAAATTACGCGAAATTCCGTGAATAGAAATAATTAAATTCTAAAATACTACTACTATTCTAACACTAATACCAACACTATTCTAAAATTATATCTATTGAATGTATTTTTACATGGCAGTAATGTTAATCTTACTGGTGGTCTATTTTTGATTAATTGTATACATACATCATTTTGTAATATTAACAAAGATACCTACATAGGAAAAATGTTAATGTAAGTTCTTCTCCATGTAATTAACCAATTAACATGTAATTAATCTGTGCATTATATAAACTTATATAAAAGCAATAACTAAGCTATTGTAAATTCCTACATTTACTAAATTTAGTCTTTATTACATTTAAAGAAATTAACTAAAGCTGTGCAAATACAAAACTATATTTTCTATTTGTAATTGCGTAACCTTTCATTTACATAGGTATATAACTACACTTTGAATGCGTAGTCACAACAAGTATATCCTAATAAGTACAGCATATCAATAACTAAATGGGTCAAAGTCGTATAAAAGGTTTATCAAAATTTGTACAACCATTAACAAGAAAGGTCTGTGGACCAAAGAAGCGGGACAAAGCCCTATAGAATCCATTTGGAATGAAAACCAAATTAATCCGGACGACATTCCTACTTGTAAATCGATTCAGCTAAAAGCGCTATTTTTTAATCATCTCCATTTCTTCGATTTATATATTTAGGACCTTAAGCCAGTTCTTACATTAAAGCCGTGTATTTAAAAGACACTTTTGTTATCATTTAGTTTACTTCAAGTTATCAGAAGCGATAGATATTCTATAATTATTGCAATAAGTAGATTTTAAGTAATCCGTAACTAGTAATTACGACCCAAGTCCAACTCAGCCTTAATTTTATTTATTCTTTCCATTTCTAACCTGACATATTACTCTACTACAACTATTTTCATATACTTTTAGTGATAATGTTAACAAAATACTATACGTACTAATAAAACTGGTTAGTTTAGAACTGTGATCAGCAAAAGACACTGTAAGCGAGTTTGATATAACTACCCACTAATATTTTGAGCGATAGTCTCACTAAACGGTGTGCTTTTAGTCATAACATATAGTTCGTCATAAACTGCATATGACAATATTTTCATTCTATCCAAAAATAAAGAAACTTGTTATCTATTGCCTGCAAGCAATTTTACATACTAACGTTGTTTATTTTTGTGTGGCATTTACCTTATCAATATTTATAGGTGGAAATGTTAATATTTGAATTGGGACTGACCCGGATATCAATTTGTGTTATGTGAGACTAATCTCTTTCCAAGATAGCTGAAATTTTGTGGATGGACACGGACTTTCAAATCAAAAAACATTTTAATCTGGTTTATATTTTTATTACAAAACATTTTATGAATACGATGTAATAAACAATATCTTTTCAATTCAGTAACAATATTTTGGTATGGAACAATAACAAAAATGTTTTAAATATTAATTTAGAATAAATGAAGTAATTAGGGACGTGCTGGATTAAAATATTATAGGATTACTGTAAACACGGTTCATATGGAGTCGTAGAGCTAGGATTCAACATAAAACATGAAAATAAACGCGTGTAAAATTGTTTCCTTTAAATGAATGAGCATCGCCAAAGTTTAAAAACTACATATAAGTAGTCTGGTCGTAAATACTGTTACGTAAAACCTTTTCTTTTTTCAACTTTTTATTGTTTTGAATTTGGAACGCGTTTATTATTTCAAAAACTTCTTTCAATTTCTCGCCATTTCACTTTTTTTTACCCGACTGCGCCAGAATGTTTTTTCGTGAATAGTATCAAATTACAATATGGAATGGGGTGTTAAAGAAAATAGGATAGCAGTAATCGCTTTGCACAAAGTGGGTATAGAGCCGTCGGTCATATTCCAGACACTTCAAAAGCTTACGCGACATGAGCACACGGCGACATCGAGTCTCTTAAAAAATCTCTGAAGCAAGCAGTGGCGAAATTTCCCATGTAAACTGTGCGTAATTCCATAGATTCGTGGCTAGACAGATTAAAGACTTGTATAAAAGCCAAAGGTGGCCATTTCGAATAGGTTTTTTTTTTGCTGAGACTGATAAACATTAACAAAAATTGCATTTCATTTGTAAAAGAACTTATGGCCAAACTAGGTATATAAGGGTTTTAGATTTACATTTTATTGATTAATTTTTAAACACATTTATCTTACAATTTGTTAAAAATAGGTATTTCAGAAGTATTGTGGTCATCCCAACCGTTTTACTAAAGCTCGTCCTCGGCACAATCGTAAACAAAACCAATAAGAGGTTTACGATTCCATTGGACAAAATTAATATTTACAGGCAAGCTGTTTGTCTTCACTGATCATTAACTACCAGAGTGATGCAGAACGATTTACATAAATACTGATTTATTTTCTTTAAAATAAAATTTAAAAAAATATAACTGCAATTGAGGCACTGAAATACATTCTAACCTCAATATATCTAAAATCAATTAAATATTTACACAATTAAATATGTTGATGTAATTAACAATAAATAGTCAGCAAAGAAATTATTACAAAAAAAAGCTCAACTTGACTCAGATGTCATGCGAGACCGAAATCACGACCGTGCCAAAAGGTCTCGCTAGCTCAATTGGCAGTTCTCGCCCGGATAGTGAGGGAATGTGGGTTCGAATCCTGCCTGAGGCAGGTTCAGTTATTATTTGTAATAATTTCTTTAAATAAAATACAATCTAGCAGTGAATCGACATTATTTTGTTGTTTATTTTATTTAAAATAATGTAATAACATCAAAAATATGTATATAACAATTATCTGTAAAAGTTAAAATATTTAAAGTATAATTGTAATCTGGAATAAACTGTCAAGATTTTGAAATTCATGGCTAATAGTGGTTTGAGTGATATTATATTAGATCACGCAACAGCACTCAACCTACAACACATTTACATTGATTAAATTATCCAGGTACTCCATTCTGGTGCTTGCTCGACATCGTCCCAATTAAAAATGAGAAGCGAGAAGTGGTTTTATTTCTCGCTTCCTTCAAGGACATCACCAACACCAAGATGGCCGCCATGAACACTAACGAGGACTTTGACAGCGGTAAGTATCATTCCCCAAATGACACTTCAGATATTTGTAAAGAAAAATGCAAGCCACAAAGATGATTATGAGTACTTCGTCATTTCGTGGCCTTGTTTTGATGAATTAAAATATGAGGATTGTGCATTTGTGAAAACTTATAATAAGCACGTTATTTTAGCGCTATAGGTACCTGTGTAAGGTTGATAGCGTTAGATTGAGCTCCCGTAGCTCCCGATTGGCCGTAGCGAGTATCGAGCATCACCGCACGGTAAAGTTCCTTTACGACTGTTTGTATCGTGAGCTTAGAATTGATCTAATTAGTTTTCAGACACCCAATGATCTCCGTAGAACTTTATAGTTATAGCCTAGACATATTTCATTTACTTCACTATATTCAGTAATTCCACACTACTCTTCTAACTAAAGTAACAAAGAAATATTTTGCAAAGCATCACCACACACACACATTTTGTAGGAAAAACAAATTACATCTCATATTATTTTATGTTATACTGTTTTTAGGTAGCTGTAGAAATCATATGAAGATTTAAAATAGTTCTGTACTTTATTTAGATAAAATTTTAAATTCTTAAACAAGCTTTGGAATTATATTAGTTGTGTTATTGTAGTTGGTCCCAATCAGTCAATGAAAGTGTTGAGAAATACATTTTACACTCTCTGCTAACAAATTGTAAGCTTCTGTTTTTTAAAAGACATAAAAACCACCCTGTCTTTCTGAACTTAGCTTTTGAATACTCTGAATACGTGTCGCCAGTTTCTGCAAACATTTCAGTTTGGTTGGCTGCTGTGTCACTACAGATTAATCGCTGTGGCAATAAGTATGTAAATAACTTTTGTTTTATTTTATGTGTGTAAATAGAAAGGACATAAGGATTTATTCTTGCATAATTAAACCTTAGTATTGTTCAGGCTAAACGCATTTATTTTTTAGATTGTGTTACCGCATTGCCAAGTTTCTTAATTTGTTTGTGTGTTCAATATGGTTAATTGTATTGGTGATGTATTGTAAGAATAGTTTCGTTATGATTTATTATATTTAAAGCTTGGCAATTAAGTAACTATAGTTTTATTTTTAATGATAACCATAATGTTATTGAATGGAATGTGGTGATGATGCAATATTTTTTTGGTAATTTGCAAAATAACTTCTTTGTATTAGTTTGAAATTATATCAATACAAGCATGGTTTAGCTTCTCATAATGTATTTTGACAAATTTTGCATGAAATTTTTTTATAAGTAAGTTTGAGTCCCGCAAGAGAAAAGTTGATTTTTTTCTTGTGTTAATTTTTTAGGTATTAAATAATAGCAGTTGCAACCTTAAATTAAAAAAAAATCAGTTATTATATGCCCAACTTAGATAACTAATAAAAAACTATGACCATACGTTAAATATAACAAATGTATATAAATTGTGGATCTAAATATCTGAGTCCAGATCTGGCGAAAGCACCGTTCGCGGGTTACTCGCGGCTGCGTGCGCCTTCCACGCGTCCTGGCGCGCGTTCTGCGTTAGTGTGTCTAGGGCACATTTTCCTCGCACGCATGCGGCGCCTTTCGCTTACATACTTTACACCTCAGTTAGCGCGGGGCTGGTGGCGCGGCTAAGGAGCAAGTGGGTGCAACGCGGGGACGCGCGCGTAAACAGCTCGCCCAAACAGCTCACGCAGGGCGAGTAGCTTATGGATGGCGTATGAACTTAAAATGGACACGCACAACTCACGTGTGGTCCACTATCGGCGCGTGGACGGTCTATTGGCGGCGCATTCGCTAAATCTGGGGCTCTATTCTTTAATAACCTGAGCCCGATTTGCATGCGAGGACTAAAAGACACGACACGTGAATTCGCACGAGAGCCAGACACGAATGATTAAAAAAAGATCTCCTGGACGCAACCTTACACAAACATACAATTACTTTAAACTTAAAGTCGGAAAAATAATTATAAAGTTAGTCTTAGACTTAATATGTAGCCTATACTCAATTCATTTGTCAAAGATTTCTTTATTAGGAAAATAGATAATAACATAAGATATTATAAGCAGTAGTGTCCATAATTATACACTTTACTTAATATTTTTTATTCATATTGCATTTTGACTATTATCAAAAATAGGTTATATTGCATTGGAATGTATTTTAGCCATATTCAATGTACTAGTAAATTATTAGTGGACTTCATTGATATGGTAGACAAGCGTGGTCTGATTTTTTTAGCTTTACTGGCGACATTTTTAAAATCGACATCAAAGCGTGGTAAAATTAAAGATATAAATCTACTATTTCATTATTTAATAATCATAATAATCACAAACTATATACATAGTCATTTTAAACAGTAAACAAAAGTGTTGTTTAAAACACTTTTTTCCGGATTTTGCGCATAGTTTATTTTATATTTAATCCTGACGTTTCGACTCCTTTAAAGGAACCGTGATCACAGGATGACTAAGGTAATAGTCGTCATATATTTTCTATTACTTCCACAGTAATTTAATCGGGCATGCAGGTGGAACGCTCCAACCTTCCACCTCCTTGGGATCCAATAATCAAAAAATTAAAAACCTCCAAAGACACACATTACAAGACCTGGTGTTGTAGTTAGCTCGTTTTGCAAATAATAACAGTAAGAGGAGTTTTTTTCGCCAGTTCTTCTCGGAAGGGCCTCCCAATTTTCGAACCATTAGTAGACTCAGTAGTATACAATGTAATCTTAGTGAGAATTTAATAACTAAATAAAATGAAAAATAAATCAATTTGATTTATATCAAATTTTAACAATTAGGAACGTGCCCGATTAAAATATTGTTAAGGTAGTGAAAATATATGACGACCATTATCTCAGTCATCCTATAAAGGAGTCGAAACGTCAGGATTAAATATAAAATAAATTATGCGCAAAATCATTAAAAAAATATGTTTTATTGAAATGTGTAATGTGCGCGGAAGTTTAAGAACTAAATACAATAGCGTTGTGTTATTTTCTTACTACGTTTTAATGTCTATTTTACCATTTGCGAGAAGAGACTTCCTCTCAAACCTAGAATAGCATCTTTTATTTTTTACTTTCCAATATTCTTTCGCACGGAGGAAGTCTCCTGATTTTTTGTCAGCACAACTAGAGTATTGTAGTAAGAATGTTGTTCGAGCGACGAGATAGTAACAGGGTGGTTTGTGCGTGCAGGAGCCGCGGTGCGGCCGTCGGCTGGCGTGGTCACTCTAGCGTTATCCCCATTTGTACCCGCAGCGGCACTCTTGGGCGCCCGGTTCCGCGCTGAATCTAGTTGCCTACTTCCAGACCCGAATGGAAATCTTGACCCTGAAGCGCCCTCGCCCGCCAACATGGGCAGGCGGCGCTCTCGGGCCGTACTATACCAGCTTTCAGGACATTATAAGCCAGATAAGATGAAGAGTAAACTAAAACTCAACAATGTTAGTAAGGTAAACCTTTATTATGTTTTCTCGGTAAAACCATTTTGAGAGTAGATGGAGATTTGTTTTCAATGTAGGTATGGTATGAGCTTTGTTTCCCAAACTTTAGTTCTCAACTATCCCTTTTGCTCTAACGTTACTATGTATTTGAAATTAAATCGGGTATTTACCAATAGCGATTAATAATCCGCTCTACTTTACAGAACCTTCTTCACTCTTCTGATCCTCCACTGCCAGAATACAAGACGTCAGCGGTAAAGAAGTCACGATTTATAATATCGCATTACGGCGTTTTTAAAACGTTTTGGGACTGGCTCATTCTTATAGCGACATTTTACGTAGCTGTAGTGGTTCCTTACAATGCCAGTTTTGTTGATGAGGGTCACCCAAGAATAAGCGTTACTAGCGACGTAGTAGTAGAAGCTCTCTTTATTGTTGGTAAGTAAAAAGCTTACGTTATTAAACATTTATCACGTTATAGATAGCTATTTTTTGATCAAAAATCATAGACTTTAGGTATGGTACCGTTGACCGTATATATCTCTGCATTATTATTTTTAAAGGGACTGTAATAAGAATAAATCCAATAATCTAATAAATCAAGTGATATAATTAGTTTTCTAACGGATCAAATTTTAATATTTGCTTTTGTTTTAGATATAGTGCTTAATTTCCGAACAACTTTCGTCAGTAAGAAGGGCGAAGTGGTGTCTGATTCTAAAGCAATAGCTCTTAATTACATTCGGTCATGGTTTGTGGTGGATCTGCTGGCAGCCCTCCCGTTCGACCTACTTTACGCTTCGGACGTCTATAGCGGAGCGGTAAGGGAAACAATTCTAACCAATTTAACTTGTTGCAACTTAATTTATTATTAATACACAGCGAAGTGGTTTTAATGGTTTCCGGCTGTTCATTATAGTCATAAAATTAGTTATTACCACTAGCGAGTGTTCATTTAAATTCGACTAATTTGGTGGCAAGTAGCGAAACGTTACAGCTTCTTTAGTCAATTTATTTAAATTAATGAAACTAATAGGTAATCCTCATTTCCTACTGTAAAGGTTGGAGTACACCTACCTAAATAAATTTAACTCAATAATTCTTGCTTTAGATTATTGCCATAAATTCTTATTTAAGAAGTAACTTTGCCAGTGGTGAGATATAGCATCCCACAGGCATGATACAGACAGTAATAATTACACCCACTTAGGTTTTCAGTATGTTTGTAGTAATTGTTATAATAGTGATAGTTTAAAGACAGAGTGAAGATTTTTTTTTAATTTAGTACCATGGTAGATAGTTTATTGTTCAAACTCATATTCTGGACGAATGGTGGTTACTTATATATTAACCATAGATTGACATGCTTATACCTAAATTAATATCTGAAGTAAAAAGTACTTCTTGGGTAAAGTGTATTAAATATATTCTTTGCATAGATGCTAACAAAAATATTATGTTAATAACTGCGAAAGTGAATTTTGTCTGTTTCAAATCCTCCTATTCTGGGCTTAGACACTAAACTTCAGCCTCTATAGCTCTCACTTGAATTTTGACACTAAACTGAAATGGCCACTCCTAACTTGACAATAAAATAAAACCATGATGCTAGTTCCTATTAGGGCCAGCAGAAGTTTTGATTGGTGCCAGACAGCTCTACTTTGCATGTAAAATAAATGAGAAAGCTTTAGTTCATTTAAAATTGACGAATGACCAATTAGAAATTAATTCTTTAATTCCGCTCCTAGGAATCAACGCATGGGAATGTTCACTTAGTGAAACTGACGCGCTTACTCCGGTTGGCGAGGTTGCTGCAGAAGATGGACCGATACTCCCAATATTCGGCGTTGATCTTAACGCTGTTAATGCTGTCCTTCACTCTGGTAGCCCATTGGCTCGCCTGCATATGGTTCATTATAGCCGAGAAAGAATTAGTATATCATAGAAACGAAAGTTGGGATTTAGGTAATACTGCAGTTTGAGTTTTAATGTAACGTATTTTTTTATTTAATATTCATAAAACTATAGTCAGTAATTATAACTAAGTAAACTGTTAACTAGAACCGAGTTGTTATCCAAGAACGTCTTTAAAAAACCTATACTTGACTCACTTAACGATAAGTTTGATATTGTGTAATTCCCATGTTATAAGAAATGATGACCCATGTTTAATTTCCGCTCGGAAAAATTATTTGTGTGTACGTGCACATCTATTTGTCCTGGGCTGGGTGGATGTTTCTGTTTATTTGTAAATATGTATATATATGTATATACAAATACGTATACATATACGTATATATATACGTACGTTTACTTTAATACGCTATCGGTTTCTTAAATACATAAACTAGTTTCCCGTTCTACAAAATTTACTCACCTTTGGATCTTTATAAATATATAAGTATATTTGTTATATTCGAATGTGGTATATACTTAACGTTGCCAGATGATCTAGATTCGACTGGTTTCACCCAACATTGAATATCATGTCTATATTTTTAACACAATGGAAAATATCACGGCAAACAGTTTCTCATATAATTGACAAAACTTTCATTTCATTCATTCATTTCATTCATTTTAATCCTTATTTAAATTGGAGGATAGGTATAGAAAAACGAATGCTAAGTGTGCAGATCGACAACACAAGCTATACATACTAAAAATATATGGATATCTAGCACAATAGCAAAGGGTATATCTACAAATCCATGTGTATAGCTTGCTCTCCTGTGTCGAATGGTATCGGGCAAAGTAGAATATAACCAACCTTTCACACTTGAAAGTGTCATAAAAGCCGACTAATGATACTGGAGGTACTCGAAATACACCTATTATATGCCCATAATGGACAGCAGCGTTTTCCGAATAATAATATTTAACTGTAATATCCAACCCGCCCGCTAAGCTTGGAGATTATGGCAAAACCCTCCCATTTTTGGATGAGACCTCCGTCCATATGTTCTGTCAGTACATTACTTACTTTTTTATTGAATCAATGTAGAGATACAATACAACTCCCAAAGGAATATTTTTATTTAGAATATTATTATTTTTATTTGAGAAAAAATACGTAATTCGTATGGAATTGTGAGTGAATTATAATGTGAAAGAATTCAAAAAACAAATAGAACAATAATTAGTGATGCTAAGCATTTTTGCCATGTAACATTCATGCTATTGAACACGAAAATATCCAATATCTGTATAAGTAATCTTTTCTCAAGAAATTAGTTACCTGATTAATGAAGCTTACAGAGAAATGATAGCAGCCATTAATAAGCCTTCGAGCTTGACCCAAACCTCGGATGATTAATGAGAGGCCGTTTTGTACTAACACCCAACAGTCAGAAACTATAGTAAAGGGGTTCGGTTTGTTTTTAATTACATGACATTTCTAGTAACAAGCAGAATGAAAAAAAAATAGTTTATCGATATAGCATTTTACTTATGACGCAGTTTTCTCTGATTCTAGAGTTGAGGAAACCGTTTCTTGCTTCTGTTTAACCTTGCAAAAAAGCAAATACTCTCGGATTGTAAAATTGGATATAATGTTCAAAAATGTTTTAATTTAAAACCTTTGTCACATTATTTAAAGATAAATTATATATAAGTCCTATAGAAAAGAATGCTATCAAATATATTAGACTAGCATAGTTTATTTAAATTTTTTAACCTTTACAGTTAAACGTTAATGTAAAAAACTAATAGTTTCATAGCAATACTCCGGCTCGCTTTGGCATTGCCTGTTGTTTTATATATAAGTATAGATGGCAGAAACGGCAAAAGATTTTATTATATCTTTACTGATATTCTCATCATCATGTAAGTTCCGTACAAGGGATGAATTTCGTTAAGCCCGTAGTTTAGCAAGTATACACAGGCATTATTTTCTGCTTAAAGCCAAGTACGTGATTTGCTCAAAGAATCCAATATTGCAACCTTTCTCATTCCATCACGGCTATTTTAGCTGTTCTTATTTGTTTACTATACTCAAAATTGTTTTGTCTACCTTACGCTGAATTATCGTAGCTTACATTTCTTTTATCCTTAGGATGCATCTCCTTCCGTTAACTTTGTAGACCAAAAAAAAGCGTGTCATTTTTTGTGATGTTGAAAGTACCTCTATTAATATTTTGGTTTACATATAAGTATATATATATATATATATATATATTTTCGAAATAGATTCACATTATTCGCGATCTATTAAGTTTACGATGGTTTAATTATCAGTCTGGGGTTACTTACAACAACTAATCTAAATTAATATTCTAGGTAGTTCTGGTCTAATTCCATTCACCATAAAACAATTTAATTATCTTCAAAATTACATATCAATTTACATATCAATGCCCAAACTCTTGTATTTCTATAATTGTAATGATAGTAATCATTTTTCTACAAGTTATAAATTAATTATTTTATTTTTAATTTTTTACACTTATCGAATTCAAGCAATGCATATGAAAACTAATTCGTTTTTGGTATCCTTAAAAGGTGTTTAATTTTAATTTTAATCATCAACAAGCAAATTATTGTAGAATCTCTTCGTAAATATCCGCCAATCCGAACTAGGCCCGCCAGGTGGATCGTGGCCCGTTTTATTGCGATTTTTTATCCATAGGGGAACCCTGTGTCATAGCAGAAGATACATTAATTCTTATGACAATGACATATAGTAAACTCCAGCTAAACAAATCTTTAATACCTAACTTACTTAAACTAGGTCCATCAATCGAGAATCTTTTTTTTCTATCTAATTAATATATATATTCACTATTAACACATAAATTTATATGCAGGATGGATAAACAACCTAGCAGAACGATTGAAAGTGCCGATTCCTAATATCTCTCATAGCGAGAGTTACGTGACGGCGCTGTACTTCACCTGCTCTTCTCTAACTAGTGTTGGCTTCGGAAACGTCTCCGCCAATACTCTCCCCGAGAAGATCTTCAGTATTCTCACTATGCTTATTGGAGGTATCTACTTTTTATACTTTATACTATAACATACATATATACAACAACCCTCTACAATAATTCACAAGTTTCGTTTACTATTCCTGAATACTAATTAGTAAAATAGCTTTTAGACACTTAAAAAATTGTAAAAGCAATATCTTTCGTACAATAAACCGTATTATAGACTATCCAGTTTATCATACGGTACGGTAGCAACAATAAATAGTCTAAATTTAAACTTTCAAAGGTTTCTCGGGCAACCTTCTTAGTGCGCATAATTACGTGCGCTAGTATTGGTTCCATATAAATAGAGAATTTATTGCATTTGCTTTTTTGTCTACCGACAATAAAGTAAACACGTTTAGCGGCTCTACCTTTTCTGAAAAAAAAATTTACTAGAAACGTTTTAAACTGTCAGGCAGGACTCGAACCGACAGTCTCTATGAAAGAGCATTTTTCCAAATAGCGAGAGACTTTGAGTTCGAACCCATCCTGACGCCTGAGAAAAGTTGATTTTTTTCTAAGAAAAATCCTAATTAATATTTAATTATAAAAATAATTGAGAGACTAACACAAATTACTGAAAAAAATAATGAATAAGAACCTATGAAAAAGTAGTCGGATGCTTTCCAATGCATGAAAAATTGAAAGCGGTTTATTTTATTTTCAGTATTTTGTGTTTCTTCTTCGACTTAAAACAACACGCAGTATCGAAAATTTGCAACGCTTTTTCCTGAATACATGAATTACCTCTTCGGGGCAAAGTTTTGTTTTGTATTTTTTTGTTGAACATCCACTGCTGAACTTTGTGTAGCTATTTGTTTGTGCTGAAAATATTAAAGCAAAAGAAATAGAATGCCTTCACAAACACTTTTTCTTTATAACCCTTTCTTTTATTAGTTAAAAACGCAGCGAAACATTGTTTAATAATAAAACAACAAAAACAAAATTATTCACGATTCTACAAAAAAAAACAAAGAAGTGAAGGGTCTGTATTAAATACGAGACGAGATAATAATGTTAAAGCATTACGACAAGTTGACTGTCATAAAGTCAATTTGTTGCCATGTTTTATGCCTCAAAATAAACAAAACAACTTAAAACGAAAAATATCGTTTGTTACCCCCATTTTCGGGAGAGGGTTCCGTCCAGCAGGGAACGTCATTCTACTGAATTGATCATTACTTATATCGAAAGAAATAATATTCTGAAAAAAAAAGAGTGTAGGTTGTTACGAAAACCAGCACTGATCAGTGGTTCTAGAACACAAATCAGTGTATTTTTAATTGTGTTTGTCATGTTCTTGCAAAATAATATTTCTGAGTATATTTCAAACACATTAACGTGATAAATGCTTTTAATGTATCGGATTACTTTACTACCATATAAATGAATCCTCTTACTCGGTAAGTTTTTACATAAAATTTCGAATACCGGTTTAGTGTAAATAAACAAAAATTCATAATTTTCTTTGTATATCTTTTTTTAGTGGTTGTTTTTTCTTTATTGACTGATGGGGATTGAGAACCGTAGCTGAAGAGCTAGTCTTTTGACAAATAGAAGTGACATCAATTTTAAATCTTGAATCCACTTTTTATCATAAGAGGAAATGTGTTTAATTTGTGGAAAGTCACTGAAAAGACGTCACCAATTAAAATAATTATACCAGATTAACCCATTTGCTTGGTACAATTACGTAGTTTGTTTCATGGCGCATGTGCTCGTGTCTGAAACTCCCCAAGTTAATAAGTTTTGCTTCGGAGCAGTGCAGTAACTGAATTGTAACAAAAAGTTACAAAGCAGATTCAATCCCTTTGATTTACAAAACAATAACAAGTTAACACTTAAAACTGTTTATATGATGATGATTCTGAAGAAAATTAACAAAAGTTGTAGTATGATCGGGATTAATCCGTGAATATGAAGAACACAGTTATTATATTATAATTAATGAAGAATTTGAGAACTAACCTAATGTCTTTATTTGCAGCACTGATGCATGCAGTCGTATTCGGTAACGTAACTGCAATTATACAGAGGATGTATTCTCGACGATCTATGTACCAGAGTAAATGGCGAGACTTAAAGGACTTCCTGACCATCAATCAAGTGCCAAAAGAACTCAAACAACGCATGCAAGATTACTTCCAGACCATGTGGTCACTAAACCATGGCATTGATATACATGAGGTAGGTTCTCAGTAAAATTTGAGTGTTATTAACTCAGTTTTCCATACTCTTTGAATAAATAAGAAAAAGTTTATTTTTCGTGACGTTAAAAAAAGTGAAAGACAAATATTTTTTACCAACGTAGGAAACAGAACTTCATAACATTTACCTGATCCTCAATTATTACAACACTTACTTTGCTTATGCAGCACTAAGCAGCTAACTAACATGTTCAACGCATCTTTATACATATCTACAAGTACTTATTCTATGCTTAATTTTATAGCCGAAGTACTTATTACTTTATATGATTATGGTTTGGAAATTTCTTTTTTAATTAAACCATGATCTTTATTTTCGTAACTTATAGGTCAAAGGAGAGACAAGAACTGTTTCTTTTATTTAATTTTTTGCTTAATACACACACCCGTTATTTTTAATTTGGGACGCTTCAATAACAGTTTAACATCGACACATTGGTCGCAGTCGTAACAATATGAAAATATGTTAGTCCTGAATTTAAGTAAAGCCTAGCATACCTTTCAAACTTATGAAACATCGAAGGCAAATACTAAGTAAAAATAAATACTAAAAATAGACATAACTGAAAAAAATAAAAACACGAAAACAAATTGAATCAATGGATCTATTAGAATAAAATGTGTTTTGCAGAATGGTATATTGTAATAAGTTTGTGAAAAAACTCTTTTTTCACATTATAATATTTTTTTTATATAAGCAGTGTAATGATAATTTAATGATTCTAAGGATATCCAAGTTTATTTAGGTTATTAGAAATTATGGTGGAATAAAGTAACGCCCATACCTACATAGATGATGCTTAAACACATTATAAGTATTGCATTTTTAGGCAGTCGTAAAATAAATATTAATTTCAAAGAAGCCGTTGGTGTCGTGGGACACCGGATAGGAACGAAGTTCCTTATTATGAAATATTAATTTTAAGTTCTATTCGAGATATAAAGAAAATAATTATTCCGGTATACATTTTTTATTATGACTTTTTTATCGATAAAAATCAAAGAAACTACTTTACAAAATTGTCTTAACACCTTTATTTTATTTACAATGGTTTATAAAAAATATATATAAACAGTCATCACGTAGACTATACATAAAAATCTTACGCTTTTTGTTTAACGCTACGGACGTTTTTTCCCGGCTAGGGTACCCCTCCGCAACGCCCCATAAGGAACTTCGGTCCAAAAAGTGTTATAGGTATAAAGTTAACATGGTGATGGTAAGGTACTACACGAACCGGAACTGTGTTCGCTTTTGTGGTTTGCATATAGATCCTTCCTATATTTAACAGGCAATTTAATTATGAGATTGGTCCGCTTTGCTTGCTAGATGCTAGCTCGCCATTTCCCTACAAATCGTAACACTCCAAATTATTATTATTTACCCTTCAAATAAGGTACTTACTCGTAACTATAAATACCGGTGTAAGAAAATTACATTGAAAATAAAGTTCGTAGCGTTTCCATTTCCCATTTTTTTGTTACTATGATAAAATACCGAGACCAATTTTCTCCAATCTGGAATAAATTAAGTACCGGGAAATTTCTACTCGCGATTTTAAAGGCATTTTGATAAAGACCCTTTATTCCAACAATACAATAGAGCTTATGTGCAGATATAGATAGATTATTGTCATCCTCAAAGTTATGCGATCGCTATTGTGTTTAATGTCGATTCGAGTCAATTATTATTATTTAATATATAAGTGTCTATACAAGTATCGTATATTTAGGACACACATAATCAAAATCACTGCTGTAGGTTGTAAATTAAGTATAAAAATTAAATTCACAAATAAAATGTATTTATTAAGAAAATATTTGTATGCCGTCTAGTTTTTGTAAACATATATTGTAGGGCTCTCAAGTAATTACAAGGATTATGTAAAATTAACTGGATTCCCGATATAAATACTGATAAGCCTTGATACATTTACGTAAAATTATGTACACATTAATATGTTGAGGTTTATAATTCTCAATTAATATCACGAGATTGATGTTAAAGATAATTGTGTATAAGTATACAAAAACCTATCCTCAAACGAAAAAGTAATTAACGGAAGAGAAAAAAGGGATACTATTATTTGATGGATATAAAAAAACCCGTTCTTACCTTATTTAACTTTAAATATAAATCGTGATATTAGTAGAAACTAGCAGCCCGTCCCGGCTTCGCACGGGTGGACATAATTCTTTATTTTTTTATTATTAAATATTTTTCCGTTAGCGCCATCTAGCGTCCGGTAGACGAACTTCTTGCGGTTAACGCGTTGCTATGGTAACGCGTATACAATGGAAAAAGATCGGGAAAAGGAGCGGACAGACAAACACAAACAACGAATTTGTGTTCTTAGATAACAGATTAAAAGGGGACTTTTACAATATTTTTTGAGGCTCTGTTAAGTGTTTCTGAACGCAAGCTATTTTTCTTTTTATTAGTCTGCGTTCTATTAGTAGAGCGCCTTTCGCTCTCTTCTCTCAATGGCTTTTGTGACACGACAACTGCGATCCAAGGAAATACGCTTAAATAACATAAATTATCTTCTTATTTCTAAATTGCACCACAAATATTCTTTATGGTAGCAGAGCGTAGTTTGCAATCAGTTCTATGAACCGTGAAGTAATCAGTGAAACTAAAATGTACCGGTTAAGTAATTCAAGGTTATAATTTTATCGGCACGTGCGAAAGCCGATACGGATTTATAATTATATTCAAAGGATCTGCTCAGAAACAAATAAAATGGGTTGCGCCCATATGTTTAATTTGGAAAAACTCATAGGTCGTGAAAACTTCGCAACATGGAAATTCAGTGTTAAAACATATCTGGAGCACGAGGACCTCTGGGAATGTGTTGGGCCCAGTACGAATGGCGCAGTTGATCTTAAAAGGGATCTAAATGCAAAGGCCAAGTTGATTTTATTGATTGATCCTCAAGATTATGTTCAGACTGCACAAGAAGTTTGGAATAACCTAAGAAGGGTCTTTGATGACAACGGATTAACAAGAAAAGCTGTTTTATTTAAGGACCTATTCAACACAGCACTAGAACAAGCAGTAGTATCGAAGAATAAGTGAATAAGATCATGACAACAACTCACAAACTCAGAACTATAGAATTTGAAGTTAATGAAGAGCGGCTCGAAACGTTATTGCTCGCAGGTCTTCTTGATGTATATGCGCCTATGATAATGGGGCTAGAAAGTTCAGGTATAGAGATTAGCGCAGACCTAGTAAAGACAAAGCTGCTACAAGAAATAAAGACAACCGAGACTGGTACAGCTCTATACATAAACTCCAAGAAGTCTAAGATTTTAAAGGGGCCGAGGTGTTACAATTGTAACAAATATGGCCACTTAGCAAGTTCTGTAGAATTCCTTAAGAAAACTACAAACCAACAATGTAAAAATGGAAACAGTACCTACAAATTTTGTTGCGGCATTTTCAGTTACAGTAGAAGTATTTCATAACATTTGTCGATGTTTATACTCGGATGGTCCATGTATGTCTATAGAAGGATAAATTAAATGCACTGGCAGTATTTAACAATTTTACAGCAAAAATAGAAGTTCAGCTTTAAAGAAAAGTAAAAATTTTCTAAACAGATAATGGCCTGATCAGGGAATAAATCCCTGAGGATCTGAACGTCAACACCCTATACTCCTCAGCTCAAAGGTCTGGCTGCAAAAGAATGAACCGCACTCTCGTTGAGCGTGCTGGCACGTATAAAACAATATATGCCTGGGCATATATTGTTTTATGCCAATTTAGAAAAGAAATACTGGGCAAAGGCTATAGCTACAGTTTCTTACATCACAAATAGTTGTCCAACAAAGAGCCTAAGAGGTAAGACTCGATATGAAATGTGGTATGGCCATAAACCATCACACATTAGAATATTTGGTTCTGATGCCATGGTCCACATAACGAAGGAGAAAATGCGAAAATGGGACAAAAAAGCATGATGTTGGTGGGATATTGTGATAGTAGTAAAGGATATCGCCCTCTAGACAATAAAAGTAATAAAATAATAAAAAGTAGACATGTGTACTTTTTCAAGAAAAATTTAATAGTAACAAATCATGTGAAAATAATGATCCAGTTGAAATTTGTAAAAGTACAGGTTGGAGTTGAAAGCAGTCATGACAGCCAGGTAAAAGACACAGCACCAACGGATAAAAAGTTTACAGGTGATTCTCAAGATGCAGACTCGAGAATATCAATCAGGTGCAGATGATTTAGATGATACTTACCAACCTTCTACACAAGTATGTGGATCACAGAAATATGTTAGTAATATTACTCTGAGTACACGTAATGGAACAAATAAGCAAAATAATGAGAATAGTTTGTATTACCTTTATATTAATTTGTCTGATCCACAATCAGTGCAAGAAGCCCTATCATCCCCACATGCTGTGCAATGGAAATAAGCTATGGAAAAAAAATGCAGCTCTTTGATGAAGAACGACACATGGAATTTGGCAGATCTTGCTTCAAATAAAAGAAGTATACCTTCCAAAACTGACCAGGCTGGCCAAATAGTAGGCTACAAGGCAAGGCTAGTCATAAAATGGTTTGCACAGAGAAAAGGTATGGATTATGAACGGATTTACTTTCCAGTGGTTAGGTATACTACCATATGGTTCTTGTTTAATTTGACAAAATAATGAGAATACAAGTCGTTGTTATCTACCTAGAACCAAGCATATTAACATAAGGCATCATTTTCTTAAGCAACAGTGATATTCAATTTTGTTTCTGTAAAGTTAGTGAGATGATGGCAGACATTCTAACCAAAGGTACTACCTCTAAAAACATATGTATTGTTTAGCAAAACTGGGGCTTGCGTTCAGAGGTGGGTGGGTCTCGCTCTCTTCTCTCAATGGCATTTGTAACAAGACAACTGCGAGAGTCAAGATATACACTTAAATAATATAAATTTGAAAATCTTCTTATTTCTAAATTGCACCTCGAATATCTTATAGGCTCCGATATTTAGATTAATACAATGGAAGTTTAAAAACTTATAAATCGTGATAATTAAAAATTATGATGTGCTTTTATTTAAAATAAAAAACATGGGAAGCCCTGTTGGTGGTATATATCGGACACATTTTAAAATTATAAAACATCTGATACTACCTTCAAGCACAAATATATGTTCTGATTTATACACATAAGTATCTCATTAAATATTTCAAAAAAAGAGATGAAAATAAACACATGCACTCAACATATCTGACATGAAATTTTATAAATTAATAGCTATAATATATATAGCAAATAGTTTTGTAAATTGGATCTTTTGCTTAATTTGAAAACTTCATTTAAAATTACTGTTATATTATTTGTCTTATCTAGATTTCGATACCATGATTGTGCGACATTATGATTAAGAGAAATCTTATAATACGTCTTAGCTGTATTTCACGAACGCACGGCCACTACCCGTGAAACCGTGTGGGTGACACCTCAGAACAATAACAAGCATAGAAACCACACTAAAATAGCAAACAAAAACATATATACATCCTTATTTTCCTTCCCACCACTGCTAATGCGTTAGAAAGAGATGTACAATAAGAGTCATGTCTCAATTTATGTAGGTTGTCACTAGATTTTTTAACGCCAGTGACGTCCCTTGTGGACTTTCTATATCGATAAAAAAACCAAACCATAATAAGAAAAATTTAATATAGATAAAATTATATACTTTTTTACAGTTAAAGTTACCGTATGTTATTTTGTACTTTTATGGCCTGTTTCACAATGTCTGATTAAGAGATACTGAACAGTTTACATGAGAGTTTTCTATAGACGGTCCATAACCCCTTCCCTCTTTCCCATACCTTCCCTCTTACTCTCCTACAATATCCTTAATCCCTATTGTTTGGAAGACGATGGGCTCAACTCCTTTCACGTGTGCGATTTCTATATAAGGTGAAATGTGGATGGAAGAGTTTCTTTTTTTCTATCTCTGCCTACCCCTTACGGGAGCAAGTCGTGACGATATGACGATGACGAAGTCCTTTTGGACCAAGAAAAGTGGCATACTGATGACAATCACGAAACCACAGACAGGCTTTAACCACTTTACACTAAATCAAGCATACGCTTCAATTTCGCTATCAATTTAAAATCGGTTGGTTATATGGGCTCGAAACATATAGCAGGTAGATTATAATTAAAAGAAATTGATTAGTTCAGTCACATTTATTAAAAATAAAAACATTTATTATATACAAACAACAAATTATATACAACAAATCAAATATATGCAATATTGTAAACACAGATACTGCCTTTTAAAAATTTACTGTCCTTTAAATAATATGGTTTTAGTCAAAAAGCTTCTTATTTTGTCACGAGACACACACACCTGTTTAGTAATATGGTGGATTCTTATTGTCAAATATAATTTGCATATGGCTTTTATCAATGATATTCTGTGGTCATCGTAGAAGTTTTGTTCAAGAGAATGATTAGCAAGTCTGCTAAAAATGTTTGTTGGGACAAATGTATTGCAGACATTGTTCATGATCAACATAACATTTTTTTGACGTCCTAAACGTTCCCGGCTAACAGTACCTTTTCTGATAATTCTCTCAGTTTCTTTGCATATTTTAAAAAAGTCTTTTGAAGGAAATTCAAGTCCGCCCCTATTTTTAATAGATATCAATGACACATTTGTTAAATTTATTTCGTCATCACACAGACTTTCAACGCAAGTTTCGCATTTTAGAGCTTTCTTTAGTTTTCTTACAACAAAACCAGCCATATAATGTACAATATCGGCAGAATATTCACTAAGTAAATTGGATGATGGAAGATAATCATGATCTAAATCCACATGAGATTCAGACAAAGGCAGAAAATCTGCGTTTTCGTTATCACGTACAAGGCATACATTTCCACTACTTTGGTTGATAGTATCGATTGGATTTAAAAGCTTGTGATTCAAGATACTTATCTGCTCAAGAGGAATACAGTTGCCACTCGCACCATCTTTGAATTGAGCATGAACTAGGAGCCTCTTGTACGCCGCTTGAAAATTACGAGCAGAGGGATTATTATTGAATCCACATTTAGCTCTTATTGCTCCAAAAAATAGTTCTATGTGATCTTGGGACATTTTGTATGTGCACAAATACGATAAATTTTGATTAGATACTGTATTATGGTAAATTTTTAACAATGATTTCATGCACACCAAGAAACCGATAAAGCCAACCTTCCGATTTGAATCAATCAGATATGTACCATTTATCATTTTCAAATTCCTAATATAGACCTCGGCTGCTCCAAAAAACATTTGTGTTTCGTCAATGTTAAACGAAGTAAGTGCTCTTTTCCATCCTTTCGCTCGCATATTTCGGCTATTAAACACATCAAAAAGGTTATTAAAAATCCTTATAAAAGTAATAGTAGCTCCGCATTCTTCAAAACCGGGAATGCCCTTGTCTGTACAATACTGTAACGCATCAGCAACGGAATTGCTTAGTAGTTGTGTCGCTAGGCGCACTTTCATTTTCTGTTTAAAAAATATTACATGTTCTGTTTTCAACTTATTGCCAAGATGTAAACCTTCATCTTCTTGCAATTTCCTAGCTTTTCTATATAAGTCCATGATATTATATTACCATCAGAATCCAGAAAAGTCATTTTATCTGCAAATGCATTACGAACCAACTTTATATTATGACATGGATCTGGCCATAAACATATTTCTTTCTCAGACTCTCCGCACTGGAATGAAACTGATCCTGCAGATAAGTCACAGCCTAAATGACTGGTCATAGCTATATTTGAAGCTGCTCCATCAAATGTTATTGAAACTACAGAAATACCACAATCCTGAAGTAATTGTATACACTGTTGTACAAGTGCAGCCTTTTGCTCGGATTTTATGGAGTTGATTAAAAAATAACCTACAGGAATTTTCCAGGTATCATTTAAACATGTAACCATAAAGGTTAAAGCTTGTGATGCAATAGGCACAGAGTCAGAATCAAATTCACAGCCAAAATTTGAAAAACCGTAATAATTATGGTTATGACTATCCCATTCAATTAACTTTCGAATAGCCATTTCATCAATAGCTAACGCACATAAAAGAGGTTTGTTAATATTTTGTTATACTCTTATTTTAATAGCATCTAAAGATTCTGCTGTAAATCCAGGATTGCAGTCAACCCCTTTATACCAAGTAGAAATGGTTTTTGGATGTGGAAGAACCTCTGCAAATTGGTCGCGTATAAAAGCGTACGCTCTAGGTGATAAATAATGAAGCGTTACAGCAAACTTTTTTATGTCATTGCTGAATTCCCGGGTTAATGTATCACCACCTTGCTTTTGTAAAAACCTCTTGATAATATCATTTTTGTTTATATTATCTAAAAGAGTTAAATATTCTATTTCAATATTCTCTTTTTTAAGTCTATCAATCAATATAGTGTACAGATCGTCAGTTTTTTTTTCCAGACGAGTAAACCTTTTTTTTAGGGCATTTATTTTCTGAAGACGTCGCTGGGAAACTTTTTTGACTCTTTCCAACTGTCGCTGCAATCTTGAAATTCTTGCTTCATGTTGCTTGCATCTTTGCTCTCCTGAAGTGCTGCATTGTGCTATGTTACTTATATTGAATAAGGGCTCCTAAAACAAAGAGATATTGGAGTTGTAGATGATAGTTATAACAATAAGCAATTAATAGCACATGGGACTAGTTTACATATGATACTACAAAGAATATCAAATTATTTTTAACACCATATATAGTGTTTAGGTATATACTTGTTTATTATCCTCAAATACACTCGAGATGAATCCGGGTCACTTAAAGAATGTTAAAAATCTCGGAAACTAAAAATGATAGGTTAATGCAATAAATTGTATTTAATAGACAATGTAATACTCCTTAAATGAAAGTAAAAAAAATATGAGTCACCATACATTTTATTAACACAAAATTACATAAAGAAAAAAACTGCTGATCTCTCCTTAAAACAAAAATAGGAAACATGAAATGTTTGAACTTTATTACGATTTTCTTGAATTTTAATACTTCGTATTGCCTCCTCGTGCTTCCATTACTGCGTTTACGCGGTTTGGCATGCTGTACACCAAGTTCCTTATACGATTTTGGGGAATATTCTCCCATTCCTCTGTGAGAGCAATTTTGAGCTCACGAAGCGTGATTGGGGGAGGGTTTCGTTGTTTTACGCATCTGCCTAGCTCGTCCCAAGCATGCTCGATCGGGTTGATATCCGGGCTGCGCGCTGGCCACTCCATACGAGTAATGTTCATCTCTTGAAGGTAGTCATTCACAATCCTACCTGTATGAGGTCGGGCATTGTCATGCATAAATATAGCATCCTCACCTAAATTGACCATAAATGGACCAACGTGATCATTGAGGATTTCTTCCACATATCTTACGCTAGTTAAAGAGCCGTTTTCTATGATCACCAGCTCTGTGCGACTTTCAGAAGAAATTCCGGCCCACACAAGTACAGACCCACCACCGTAGGCTACTTTTTCTTCGATGCATGCTTGCTTGAATCTTTCCCCTGGTCTTCGATACACTCTGTGTCTTCCATCGTGCTTGTAGAGCATAAATTTTGATTCGTCGGAGAACATAACTTTTGACCAATCTTCAATACTCCAATTTACGTGGCTCTGGGCATATCTTAGTCTTGAAATACGATGCCCACGCTCCAGTTTAGGGCCGTTTGCAGGTCTAAGGGGTTTTAAGTTAGATTCAGCAAGCCGACGTCTTACTGTCCATGCACTTGGGTTACTTCCTCCGAGGCGTCGAAACTGATTGGTGAGTTCAGTTCCTGTGAGAAAGCGATTTCGAAGCATGGTGTTCACCAAGTATCGGTCTTCTCGTACTGTGGTACACCTGGTTCTGCCCGTTCCTGGTCTGCGTAGGTTAGAACCAGTTTCTTCGTAACGTCGGAGAACTCTTTGTACTGTTGACAGCGACACACCGACAGTCCTGGCTGTATCGCGCTGACTCCGGCCGGTTTTCAGCATTGTAAGTATTCTGGTGCATTCTTCAGGCGTAAGCGACATAATTTCAGCTTGAATAATGAATATAGAGCACTATCAACATGGTTTATGTACCCACATAAATGACAGATTACAAACAAAAGCAAAACCAAATGCTGTAATTTCGTAGTTCCATCTTCGAAAGTGGCCCTTTTTTCAAATTTGATTTTTTTATGATATAACTTTACAATAACTAAGAAGTTTTAATACCTTCATTTAAGGAGTATTACATTGTCTATTAAATACAATTTATTGCATTAACCTAGCATTTTTAGTTTCCGAGATTTTTAGGATTCTTTAAGTGACCCGGATTCATTGCTTTCGAGTGTACTACACTTACCTGTCTTTGAATAACAATGTTCATAGGTGATTCCGCTGTAGAAGCAGAAACTTCTCCATGTGCAGCACTGGTATCCATAGGTACTGATGTCTCCTTAAATTACAACAAATAAATTACGGAATTTGTTCATCTATTCTTAATCATAATTAAGCAGTGGTGTTTAGATAAATAATCAAGTTGATCTTACCATTGTGTTTGTATCTGATAAATATAATGAAGGAAGAGCATTTTCTTTCAGCCGTCTCCATTTTATTTTTGTATTTGGCACAAAAGAATCAAGTGTGAAATGTTTGGAACAAATACGACTGCGTTGATTCCATATCCAATTTGGTCTTCTTATACGCTGTAACCATTCCCGTTTCATAGCTTCATTTTTTGGAAACCTGTTTCATAATAAAGAGTATTTAATAAGATTTTTGGGACTACCTAAATAGTTCGGTATAATATATAGATATATATTAGCTATATCAATAGAGTATGGTGTTAATTTAAGCCATATAATAATTGCAACTGGATCACCTTTCTTTTATAAGTTAATACTTTATATACAAACATATACAAACATTTATTTAAAAAACTTGATATGTGCCTTCTATAATGGATTCCTACTCGGTGTCCTTAATCCCTATCAAAGAGCAGTACAATAATGTTGAGTTATCGGTATCGAAATGCACTTCACTACACGACAAAACATAACCTCTACGATGTTAACGAAATATCTTTAATTTAGAGTAAAACTCGGCAGAAAATAACACATGACGACTACTTCAATGTACTATTAGTAAAATAATTAGGTTTCAAGCTATTCACTTATTGCAATAAAGTCGAAAACAATCCTAACTTACCGATGAAAGGTTATTGTTTCTTGAGTATTTTCTTTTCTTCCTGTGTGAGATTTACAGCCCTCAATTACACAAGACATTTTATCACAGGCAACGCTTAACTATCACAAACAATTGTACAGCTTGTTTTTAAGCTTTCTTGAGAAAATCCTAGAAAAAATATAAATTTGCTCTCAGAGAGATACAAATTGCCATGAAAGTCACTTAGTCACTATGACACTACACAGTTAAGTTGTCAATTATTTAAACTGCATTATGCGAACATAACGACTTTTCAATCTGATGGTGTTATAAGACATCCAACTACATCCATTTGACATTCGACTTGTGACAACCTCATAAAAATAGAAACAAACGTAGATTTGTCATCTCGTTCACACGTATAGGCAAATTTCCTACTGTCATGTGAGATAGATAGTTATTTTCAACTCTAACTTTTACCGTGGTTTCTATGCTTGTTATTGTTCTGAGGGTGACACAAGATTATATATGACGGCGCCTCACAAAAATGACAGTGTCGAGAGTGACGTGAGCTGTCAATGTCACTCTAGCGGAGCGTCGTGTCGATGGTAGCGGGGCGGCCATCTTAAAACTTCACTTTGATACGAATCGCGGCCAGCGCACCACGTCTGCGACGAATCGCTATTTATCATAGTAATCCCTGTAGATTCTTACTTAGTTCGTGTTGATTGTAAAGCCTGCAATTACCGTGTGATTATCTGTGACATTATTTCGCGTAAATTAAAATCTTTTGGAAAAAATGTAACGGTTTTATTTAATAGTGGTTGTACCCTGAAATAGTTTGAATTGTGAAGCGAATTAAAAAGACGTAACCGAAGAGAATAATTGTTTCCATTACTTGCCCACGTGGCCATGATGAATTCTGACGAAGGCCCACCTGCGCTTTTATATATAAAATATTACAAACAAATACACGCGTTAATAGCTTAAGCCTTTTCGGCAGACGAATAAAAACATCTATAATCTCCACAAAAGCGTCAAGATTTATTTCTACCCTCAATTACCACTGCTTTTTTCGTTAATTGTATATTAGTCTGAATTTTACGTATCATTTTCTGCTACAATCTCAAAGCGTATCAAGGAAAAAAGCCTCGGAGAAACTGTACTGAGGTGGAAACGAAATATCTGCTACAACTTTCCTCGTTAGGAAGCTGGAAAATAAAAAAGCAAAATATACTGTTTGATCATTGCGTTTAGTTTTACAAAATAGCGTAGTTATTTTGCTGTTGTTTTAAGAGCAGCTCGACTAGAGATAATTAATCAACCGGGTTTTAAACCGAAGAAAAACACATTTATTTCCTCCCACGAGGTTTTTATTTTATTCGGGTAGGTATTGATTAGTTAAATTTGCGAACATACTACTACGACACCTTTTTCGTCTGCAGTAACGGAATACACATTTCGCATACAATGCGAAATGCGAATTTATATATATATATATATATATGTTACCCTACTATCCATAACACAAGCCTTACAGTTCTTACTTTGGACTAGGCTCATTGGATAATTATAATACTACCTAAAGATTTTTTTCTTAAGTTTAGTGATGAACAAAATTATTCTTGGTCTTCTCCACTATTTGAAAATAAAAATGATCTACAAGAATATTCTTTGTCATAACGTCAAAAACTCATGATTAAAATATAAAGAGAGACTATTTTTTTCTATATTTCTTTTCTTTATTCTCTCTGGTAGGTACAAAAAGTACCTCGCTAGAAGTCGCTAGAAGGTCGATTTATGTGTGAGGTTTACGAGTTTTCATAGTTCATTGCCTTAGTTATCCTGTGATTACGGCTCCTGTAAAGGAGTCGAAATGTCAGGATTAAATACAAATAATGCGCAAAAAATCGTTAATAAGCTGTTTTGTTTAAATGTGTAATGTGCGTGGAAATGTAAAAACTAAATAATTTATGACAAGTTCGCATATATGACCGAAAATTTCAGTATCTAAAGCGATTGTTGCATCTCTCATTTGCTGACAGATCAAACAAAACATTATAATTAAAAAATGGTGTAGTTTTGGTATTTTTAAAAGTTTAATAAAGTATTTTGTTGGTTAATAATAGATCTTAAATTAAAAAAAAATTAACTTTGATGATCTTCAAAAGAAGAAAAAATAAGTACCAGATAAAATGAACAGATAAAAGATTATATAAGTCTTGGTCTTGGTCTTGCTTTGCTCATCACTATAAAAGTTACATCCATTGTAGATGTTACCTACTTCATAATTTACCTTCAATCTCACTTCTAATTTATAGTCTGGAAACTTTTCATTTCAGACCTTAAAAGAATTCCCGGAGGAGCTTCGAGGGGACGTATCGCTGCATTTACACCGGGAGATATTATCACTTCCGATATTCGAGTCCGCATCCCAGGGCTGCCTGAAGTTGTTATCTCTGCATATCCGGAACAACTTTTGTGCACCGGGAGAATATTTGGTGCATAAAGGTACGTCGTTTTGTACTCTGTTCCAAATTCTAAAAAGTTTACGGTAAACCAACAATAACGATGAATATTATAATATTGTAAAATAATCCTATAATAATTACTGAAGATCAAATTATATTGTTTTAAAAACAAGGTACATGGTGACAATCCCGTATATAACTCATATTACTATAATGAAGATCAAATTGACCAATTTCTTGCCTTTTTTCATAAATATACCTAAAATGGACAAAATTGATCATTCCAATTAAAGTCACATGAGTAATAATAATGTTTGGATTATTTCTTTAACAACTCACTTGGTTTCGTCTGCAGAAGCCATGTCTTAAAGGTCTATTTGCAGCCAATAATCATCAAATGGATATTAACCTAACACTAATTAATTAGGTGTAATTAATTATTTCTTCTTTGACCAACTTACTTGTGTAAGAAACGTGGCAACCTATATGTTTATGGATAAATGAGAGAAAATAAAATCTCGGAACTCAGAATCCTTACTCCTAATGTTCATTTCTTATAAACAATCTGTTTGCAATTGTCGAAGTGAGTGAAGAATAAATTACAAAATCTCAATGAAACCACGTTCTTCTAGGATGTATGATTAAATCAAAAGAAAGTTGCTGAAACTTACAAACAGACTACAAAAGCGTGACTTTTAGTGTAAGAAATGATTTGCATATTTTAACATTTACTTCGATAGTATATACCAGATTTCTCTAACTTATTTAATAATCTAATAGCATAGTTATGTTTTCAACGCCTATTTATCACTTATATAGGTATATGTATAAATTCAAGAATATAAAGTTTATATCTTTTTTGTTCAAAGGGGATGCTCTCACTTACATTTACTACATATGCAATGGATCAATGGAAGTCATGCAAAACGATATGGTAGTTGCTATACTAGGTAAGTGTTGAAACTATTTAAAAATACAACCGTATTGAAATTCTGTTGAACAGAAAACCCGACGTTTCTTTTAATGTTAATGCATTTGCATATTGTACATTTCGTGATTGATATTCTAAGGCAAAGGAGATTTGGTGGGCTGCGATATGAATACCCATTTACAAGCTTACAACGGTACGGGACCAAATCAGGGTAATAATCCGGATGTTGTAGTAAAATCGAGCAGCGATGTCAAGGTTAGTGGTACATGTTAAATTAACGCTTTAAAAATTTTTAGATTGCTAAAACGTGACGTTGGAGCAATCACCTCCGATGATGTTATTAAAATTACGACTTCTGATATTTTTATTTCAAAGTCAGTCAAAGTATTTCAAAGTTTCAACGCCCAGAAGGGAAATCTAAGGGCTCGGCTACATTACTATTATGTGATACCATCATCATCAAACGGCAAAGCTTTTTTGCCGTGAGATGTGGCCATACATACCGCCGTGATAATACGCAACGCTTCGCTCCGCTGTCACATTTATAAGATGCGGCGAATACAAGCAACTAGATAATGGGAAAAAGCAATAGGTGTCTTGCCACTTCACCAGTTCGTCGCACTGTTACTTAAATAGAATAACGCCGTAGAATGAAACGACAATTTTGACATCACGCTTCGATATGAAAACAGCGCCGTAATATCGCCGTCTAGCAAAAAAAGATACTGAGGGGAAATTATTGATTGATGATTTTGCAAGCGTTTTGATACTTTGTAATCGTTAAAAATTTGCGAGTTGTTTATTTTTTCTTGTTAATACCTATGAATTCTGAATAAAGTATAAAAGAAAAAAATATAATGCAGCATAGAAATGTGATAGATAAACAATAGACTAAGGAAGAGGTGGTATTTTTAGTTTCATAACTCATTGACGAATCTATTTGATTTGATTCGATTATTTTATTGTGCTCTAGTTTATTTTTAATATTGGTACTAACGTCGTTTACTTTAAACAATTTAGTTTAATTATTATTTTATTTATTTAATCAAAAATATAAAACTTAAAACAATAATTCAGTCATTAAAACAAATCTCACAATTTAATTAATGACGCTTCAAGAACTTACCCTCATATTACTATTTTATAAAGCGCAACAACTTATGAAACTTATGAAAGCTTATTACATCTAGATTGTAATTAAACGGGCAGACACTAATGAAACCCCTTTCGCAACACCCGGGTGGTGCCGAGGTAAAGTTCTAGTTTAGCAACTTTACAGGAAGCTAAATTAATTTTCCAATTAGGGCAAAGAAGACAACACAAACAAGGAAGTGAATATGTACAACTAATTTGTAAGTCAGCTTTTGTTTACCATTATCTACCCTATTTATAGAGATATTTATGAGAAGAAAAAGTAACTTGCACTTATCAATTTCAAATATCAAGTAAAACTAATGGAAATATGAGCAAATTAATTAATGTACATTTTCAGTTGCTAAACCAATACAATAAATGTTAAATAACATAATATTCAATTAGTCTGCTTCAATTACCAATTTAAGGCAGATATTGGTTTAGTTTGGTGCGGGGTCTGTATTCGCTTACATTACATTATAATTTTATGAACAGAAACATTATTACGTTACGTAGGTTATGTTTACTTTTTGAAAGTTAACACTCAATGATTCATGAAACGTCTATGAGGTCTCTCTGCAAAAGAGCGACGTTCAATTCTGTCGTTTCGACCTCTTTACAGGAGTCGTGATCAGAGGATAACTAAGGTAATGGTCGTCATACATGTGCAATATTTTAATCGAACGCGTTCTAATTTTCAAAAATTTTACGCGAATCAAAATTGTTTTATTTTGCATTTTTTTCTATTGTTTGAAGATGGGTGAATATTTCATTTGGTGCATATTGATCGTCAGACGATAAAGAGATGAAAGAATGTGATCCCAAATTTATTTTTGCAAAGTTAGCTTTCGGTTCTCTAAGATGCAATTCGTAAAAATTGCAAAATTGTTTTAATTTGCATTTTTTTTTTTTATTGTTTGAAGATGGGTGAATATTTCATTTGGTGCATATTGATCGTCAGATGATAAAGAGATGAAAGAATGTGATCCCAAATTTATTTTTGCAAAGTTAGCATTCATGGCTGAGACCATGGAAGACCTAGGCACAATGCTTGATGGCCTTAGTAGAGCCACTCAACAAGTGGGTCTCAAAATGAAAATAAATTGATGAAAGTATTTGTTTGGTCAAGCTTGGTAACACTTAGAATTTATATTTTAATTAATATTTATTTTTAAATAGTTTTTGTTACAACATACAGTGGTTAAGCAAAGTATTATGAATATTCTAATCTGTTTCGGTGTCTTCTGTGTGTTTGATCGGTTCATTAAATTTTATTATTGTTTCTGTGCTATTTGTTTTGCATGTTACGAGTTAATTTTACTATGTAGTCTATTGTAGTATACCAACTTATAAAAGCTTCTACGTTACTGTTAATTGTGAATTTAAAAATGTTATTGCTTAAATAAAAGCTGATTTAATAAAAAAAAGGTTTTTACTTTCTAATTATCATTAAGGTGTACCTCATTACCATAAATAGATATCTAATTACCATCAGTTTAAAATCTCACTAACATTCGTCCACAAAAAACAGCTCAATATCTTCTCAACTAAACCTTCAATTACTGTCTCCTTATTATTTAAACATGATAACAATAAAAGCTTATTTTAAAAAACTGAAAGACCTTGATCAAACATTTTTTTCTATTTCTCTTAAACGTTTATAATGCACACAATGAAATATTTACCCCGATACACTAATTAAAATATATAACATGCCTTCCGAAGAATGGATGGACTTGAGATTGTAATTTTTGATGGCGCGTTAACGGTAACGGTTAAATGTATTGTTAATTGTAAATAAATAAAGGAAAGCTGTCGTGGTTCGTGTGGGATAGTATCACAACATTTTTTCACATTCTCTTTGTAGTCCACGCTGTTGCATTCAAAAGGGATTAACTTGTTTGTATTCACTTTTTGCATCTGTTTTCAATACAAAATGATATAATAACGGATTGTCAAATTTGATATCTAAAGACTCACTAGTATGTGATCGTAAATGGGCTTTAGATCGCAATCAAGCCCGGGGACCAAGACTGGATCCACGATGGAACAAGCTAACCCAAAAGGTGCCTATTCACCCTGGCAGGGAGAGAGTTCCATTCCTTTGTTGTGCGCATTATAAAAGATTTTGAGAAGCGCTTGGTGCGACAGGTAGAAATAGCAACTAAGAAGGGGTGATAGCCCGCAGTGCGTCTGGATGTCCGATGGAAAAAGCGTGATGGCGGTATGAGCATATGCAGCTCTTGAGCACACTCTCCAAAATACAATCTGTAAAGCTTGTTCATAACCAATTTGCTGTCACTAATCAACCTCTCGGCTCTGTACTAGTCGTGTCCAGTACAGCAAGTTGGTATTTTGCTGAGCCGTCCCAGAGATGGCTGCAATATTCCAACAACGATCACACTTGAGCTTTATAGAGAGTTAAAAGCGTACAGCGTGAAATATCGCCTGACCTTATTTAGGACGCCCAGCTTTTAAGCTGCAGTTTGAGCTTTGGACTCGGACATATCATCATATTTCCAGAATGTTTATTTTATTATCATTAGATTCTAAGTTGTCTTGTCTAAGAAAGTTTTTTTGAATTTTTACATTATTGTTTTATTTAAAAGCCATAGCAATTTATTATTATTCAATGAAGCAAACAAATCAGTTTTTACTAAAATAAAAATGCTAACGTTTAAATGAATTAATATGTATAACGTGAAGGTCGCGGGAAATACCTATGCAGGACCGGACGATTGGCTGAGACGACGAAGAACGTTTAAATTTATTGGTCACTCATTCGAAGACTGGACCGGACCTTGTGGAAGTTGCTTAACCTCCATGATCTTACAAAGAATGCGCTAACCACTTCACTATCGAGCTCATGCTGTTTTATTGAATATTATTGCATACTGAAATGGCTATTATCTAACTACCCCGATTACTTTTTTTTTTATTAAGAATGATGAGTACCTTACAATTTAAGAAGAGGCGGTAGAGGACGCTTAAAATCGGTTTTTCTGCATTTTCGTGTAAATAGTAATCATCTATCTATCTAACATGAATGTAGTTTTTATGTATAATAATTCATTTTGATCTAATTACCTTAAATGCTGATCCCAATGAATAAGGCTTAACAAAAGGCTTATAGCTCAACGTTTTTTTTACCTATAGTTTTGAGGGTAATACAAAAACTGCCACATTTTTTACACGAAATCCCCGGATTAATTAAGCTTGTATGAAATTAATATACACGCATTAATTAAAATTGACTGTAGCTTAGTATTATATTACGAACAAATGTAAAAATTAATTAAGTTGAAATTAATTTTGAGTTACTCACTCACTCAGCTGAAATTTTAAACATGTTGTATTGCGGAACGTTCGCAGGAAAAGTAGATGTTTTACTGATTTAAATGTAAGCGAGATTAAATATTAGGGTTAACATATCGTTGAATCATATATGTAACGTGTTCTTAAACAGCGCTTTCAGTAGATTGTAAGTTGAAAATAGGTTTGTAATTTTATAAATTTTACCAACTAAAACTCTGACCTACACATCTGACAATATCTCAATGCATTAACCATTATAAAGAGGTTCGGATATTGGCAGAACCGTCACGTAATGAGACGCAGCCATACCTATATCTCAAAATTGATTGATTGATTACGAAGAAGCAGGCATATTATTGATTACATACAATATATTCTTTTTATATTTAGGGAGTGGTTTCTATATATAAGTAAAGAGACCATTAACGAAGGCAGTGTCATATTGTTTGTGTAACAATTTGATATATGGATAGATAGATAAAGGTGTTTTTTCATCAACAATCACATGAATTACAACATACCAAAAAACCGTTATCTAAACATATTGGGTTGGGGAATAAGTTCGTTCGGTTTTTTCAAAGTGCTTTCTTTTAACAAAAACCAATAATTATAACAATAAATTGATCAATAATGTATTCGCCGTTACTGTTTACAACCTCCTCCCACCTCTCGACTAATTTGTTGATGCCGTTCCGCCAAAAATCGTCCGGTCTGGTGTCGAAGAAGTTGATGAGCCAGTTTTTGAGGTCCTCTTCGCCGTCGAAGATAACACCCCTCATTTGATTCGACAAGGAATGGAAAAGCTGATAATCTGTTGGCGCAAGGTTCGAAAAGTACGGTGGATGCTGAAGAACCTCCCATTCGAGCTTTTTTGCGAGTGCGGTTTTGACGACTTGTGCAACATGGGGTCTGGCGTTGTCGTGGAGCAAGATGACTTGGCCTTGTCGGTCAGGTCTTTTCAGTCGCATAGCCTCATTTACACGGCGTAGAGCTCCTTGTTGACTGTTGCGTTCCGTTCAAGCATTTCCCCGTGTATCGCACCTCAAGGCGATGAGGACATCGAATTCTGCAGGTCGTCCACTGCGAGGCATGTCTTCGAGATCAAAGTCACCATTTTTGAACTTTGCAAATCATTTCTGTGCTGCGCGCTCACCTATGACACCTTCTCCATACACGTTGCATATGTCACGAGCGGCTTCAGCTGCTTTTTGACCCCGATGAAAAGCGAAGAAACGTAGATGTCGAAAATGCTGATTTTTGTCACCTGGGTATTCCATTTCGAAGCCCAGAAAATAGGAAAAACTAAAAATATTCGAAAAACAAATAACACAGTTCTGTAGAGCAGAAAAGGCACTGTCTAATGAATACAAACACTTTGCTCAACAACAAACAAATACTTTAAATAATCCTCTTCGAAAAAAACCGAACGAACTTATTCCCCAACCTAATAAAATGAAGTACAGCAGAAAGGCCTATAGTTTTCGTAAAGGAATATGTGTGTATAAAACATATAATTGTCAGTAAAAAATTGTGGCTTCCCCTGATAACCCTGTAAGCGGCTCTCGTCCGTGATATTCTAATCTCCCAACGTAACAAGATTTCATAAATTACATTTCTAACATACACAATTTACCTAATTACAATTAAACGGCTTCAATGTAAATTTCGCTATTGTACAATATCCACAATTAAAAAGAATCTAAATTAACAAAAGAAAAAACGTTATTTTCATATATTTTAAATATATGAGGCAATTTTTAAATGAAAATCAAATATTGAATAAACACAAAGATGATTTAATTTGAAATAAATTTAAAGCACGCAGTAATTTTAAATTATTATCAAGTGCTATTACAAAACTTTACGGTAAAGCGGGCTTTTAGGTTTAAACCCTAATGCTTTTTCTGTTTGATTCATTAAACCCTAATAACCAAGTCCCAAAAATAACCAAGTTGACGCGGGCTTCATTAATGAACGAAGATCTTTTAAGCATCTCTTTTTCAGTTGAGTGCCATGTAAGATTTTAATTTTATTTTTTAGACTAACTTAACATTTTTCTAATACATACTGCGTGGAAAGAGATCCAAAGGGAAACCGTAACGTATGCATAACGTACCACATATTATTGTATTTTTTTTTAATTATTAATTAACTATCTTGATATAAGACTTTAAGCTGAAATCAAACATAGAAAATTTTACAATTTTATATAGAATGGTGTGCTATTGATTGTATATGAAAGCAACACAGATTTCCAAAAGTAATTGATGGATTATAAAAAAACAGTGTTTACTTATATTTCGTATTGTATAGTAAGAGTAGCACACAACAGTCGACTGTGTGTGTATCGTAAGGCACTCGTGTATTTATTATCACGTTCAGTAATGACGTTTGAGCATTGTTCAATGAAATTTAAAAAATCAATTAAGTCATCAAGCTATTCATTTCCTTATACGCAAAAAAAAATCTTCAAAATGATATACCTAACCTGATTTGTGTTACCGATAAAGGTATTTTCACTCCTTCGAATTCTAATCTAAGTATCGACATGTATGTCTATCTGTTACCCTACTATCAACCTTACATTGCTTACTTTGGGCTGAGCTATGTGGTGTGAATATAAGAAGTAATTATTTATTTCTATTACAATATAATTTCTTGCTCGTCCAATAACTTCCCTATAATTAAACAATATCAAATACTATCTATCGTTGTTAAACAAAACGGTGAATTATGTAGTGGTTTTAAAATATATGTAAATATATTATTAAAGAAACGCTATATTGAAACTTACAAAAAATTTAAAATGGATTTATTTACACGAATATATTTTCCTCTTTTTGAAATCATATACAAACATTTGCAAACAGAATAATGTTTTTATAATTTAAATTGTAATCTGTATATTGCAATCAATAGGTTAATTATGATAATCTAAAAAATAATCAATTTGTTGTGCGCTTTGTAGATTTAACATATTGCCGCCGAGTCAAAGTAGAATTTTATACTGCATTAAGTCATATATATCTGAAAAAGAAGATAAGATTGATTAATTATATGTGAGTAGGTTGTTATGATACAGTTAATGGTGAGGTATATAGTAAGCTTTTAAGTCAATTTTAGGTTAACCAAGGGGTTTTTACCGCTCATCTTGGTTTTTATTCGACAAATTTCTATATCGATTTGTTTGAAATTGAATCATTCAAAAAAGCGTGTGTTAAATATTTAATTCAATCAGTTAGAACTGATGTATTTCAACACGCTCGTTTTTTAAACTTAACCAATTGGAACAATTAAAAGTTTTCAGAATAAAAACATAATTAACATTTGTAACAAATAATAACAAAACCGAGCGGCGAAAAGTCGCTTGGCTAATTAGAACTAACCTCAAGCTTAGTCATTCCCTGAATCAACGTATATAATTAAGGTTGGCAGTTTAATAAATAAATAAATATTACACAACATCACACACATTGTTCTCGACCTTAGTAATATAGTTGAATAAATTGTGTATTGGAATTCAGAAACAAAAACGTACCACAACACCCAGACCCGATCTAGAAAAATATCATTTTCGTGTGGGTTTACCATGAAAATAGGTTTGCGAACCACTCGGCGATGAAGGTCGTCAAGTTTACAAATTTTGTAAGTTACTTCGACCATCAATACAGACCATATTCACAACCATATAGAATATCACATAACTATGATTTTAATATTAAAACTTTTAAAGCGTAAATATAAATTTATACTCACTCAGGATTTTTAAACCATACGATGCGGCATCTGTGGCACGGCCATCACATTCTGAGGTACTATGTATTTCCATACATCCCGACACACCCCATTTATCAGTTGTTGCCCGTCCAAACAATTTGGTGGAACCACAACCACATTTTGTGTGTCAATATGCTGGAGACCACTGAAAATTATGATATGTATTACAAAATAATAACAAATTAAAACAAATAATATTATTATTACTAAATTGTTGAAAATGTGGGTATATGAAAATGGTTGATATGATATCTGTCTATGGTTGATATTATATATTAAAAAATTCTTGAGATATACTGGGAAACCTTATCAATTCAAATTTATCTACACGATATTTGTTTCCTGTTTAACGTTATCAGTTATTGTTTTTTTTCGAAATGTAAATATCCATAATCAACGCCAATTAAATCTGTTAATGAATCTTTTACCAATCGATTGTAATTGATAAATATTTAAGATTTATTTATGATAAGAAAAGATTTTTGAACTAAAAATCTCAAGTTAAATATTGATAGTAGATGTGGACGTAATTAAAAGCAATTTTTAATCAAAAAAGTATTTATAATTTTATTAGTTATTTGCGTCTCCGTAATCTTGAAGACCCTTTCTATCATATGGGTTCTAGGGGATACTGGTTTAGAGGAACTTCTCTATACTTGTGTCTACCGCTCGCTAGCGAAGACGCGGAGACTACAAGGCTTACCAACCTGCTTTTCAGGAAGGCAGACGTTGCCCTACCGGTGTATCCGTCCACTCAACTAGTGACTCTCGGTGATTTTAATGCACACCACGAGGACTGGCTGTTGAGAAAACCGACCACGCTGGTCATGACATACGACGGCTAGCCTTGACACTAGACCTCATCCCGCTGGTCCAGGAACCCACTAGAATGCCGGACACTGACAGGCACATAGCTAATTGTTAGGATCTTCTGCTGACGACAAACTCCAATAGATACTCGGTGTCGGTTACGCCACCCCTTGGCAGTTCTGAGGTGTATTCTCAGCCCGACCCATGCCCAAAAGGCTCCCTGTGGATTGGCGTTACAAATCAACAGATTGGGACTAGATGCGTTGCTTTTTTTCATCTTATCCTTGGCGGCAGGTTTGCTTTTCTTCTAGCGACCCCTCAGCTTGCGCGGATGTAGTGACCAATGTGCTTCGGGAATGGAGTACTTCATCCCCTTCTCTGTCGTACCACTGCCGGCAAAGCTCACCCGTGGTATAATGGCAAATGTCGTGATGCAGTAGCGTCAAATCATGAGGCATATTTAGCCTAGGTTGAAGCTCGATCCCGCAAAGCCCGGAAGATTAGTAAGCTTCCCTCAACTGGTCTTCCTACTAGTTTGTGCATATGAATATCGGACTTCCTGAGAGATCGGTCAATACGAGTTGTCATTGATAGTAGCTCGTCGGACCATTTGGCTATCATTGCCGGCGTCCCTCAGGGTTCCGTTTTCTCTGTTCTGATCTTACCTGATCTGATCTATGATCTGCTTTTGTCCGGTATTTTAGGGTACTCAAATAACAGCACGATTGTAGAGAGCCGATGGTCAGCCGCATGAAGCTATCGCTGCAGGCAGTCTCCGAATGGGGCGATGCGTTACGTTCAATCCGGCAAATATCCAGGTCTGTCTTTTCTTTGCTAAAAGGAGGCCTTTCGACTTGACTCCTACTTTCCGAGGTGTAATCGTGCCGATCAATGACCATCTTGAGCTTCTCGGTATGTCATTGTCACAAACTCAATTTTGGCTCTTTCATTGAGAGCAAGGCTCAATTACCTTAAAAAACATTGGCATTCTAGCAATGGTGAGAAGTTACTTCACGTCGAAACAGTTACTCTTCCTTTACCAAGCGCAAGTTCGATCATGTATAGAGTACTGTTCTCATATTTAGGACGGTTCCGCCCAATACCAGTTCCAGATGCTTGAGTCCATTGAGAGGAGGGCCAAGAGACTTATCGACAATGACGATCTTTTTTATAAAATGCTCAAAAGTCTTGAGCGTACAATAAAGGTAGCTAGCCTATCGGTTTTTTATAGGATACGTTTCGGAGAGTATGCAGCAGAATTGCGCAACCTTATTCCACCGTTCCCATTTTTTCATCGGACAACCAGACTTACAAATAAGCTTCACCATTATATGGTCGATATACTAAAGGGTCGCACTAAGCGTTTTAGTTCCAATTTTGTGATACGTACCCGTAAGGAATGGAACTCTTTGCCTGAATCTGTGTTTCCTGACAAATACAATTACGGGTCCTCAAGTCACGAACGAATAGGTATCTTCTAGGCAACCGTGCACATCCTAGATCGCATCATCGCTTACTATCAGGCGAGATAATTATCAAGCGCCTGCCTATTTATTATAAAAAATATATATGTGGAGAGAAACCAGAAATAAATAAATTTATAAAATCTCTTTTTATGTATAGATTTACCACTATAGCGTACCAGGATGGCTGCTGTGGGCACGAACCTCAAGAGAAAACAAAAGCAGAGAAAATTTACATGTCAATTATACAGTATTTTTATTGTTCCTCTTGATTCAAATAAATAAGAATGAAATTTATATAATTTTAACTAAACTACTATTGTGCCGCTTCTTTTCTTTCAAAATTTATAATACAGAGAAGTTAATTCATGCATTATACAGTTTTGTAGACTAAAACGCGAGTGTTACCTAGGGTGCTACGTCACAAACTGAAGTCAACAGCAGGCTTTCATTTTATATATAGGTCGCTAAAAGAAAATAGTGGGCCATAAAGAGCTTCAAACCGTTTATGTCTGCGGGACTGGATGGGATATTCCTAGCCCTGCTACAATGGCAACTCAAACAGCCAGCCAGTCTTTAGATATACCAAAGATATGAGGAGAGGCGAAAATAGTCTTCCTACCAAACAGAAAAGAAGGACTATACACAAGCCAAATCTGTTAGGCCAATTAGTCTAACATCATTCGTCCTAAAAACGTAGAAAGACTAGTTGATGTTGATCGACACCTTAGGGATTAAGGGCTTAAAAATAAACCACTGTCAGTAAATCCCAAAAAACGGAACCTAACCTTTTTACCAATAAAAGGGAACAACCTTAACTGCACTTACAAATTATTCAACATCAAACTCTCCCTACCCAAACAAGTTAAAATCTGGGCGTCATACTGAAGAAAAACAAAGAATGCGTGTAAAGCGTTTTGGCAATGCAAGCGACTAGTTGGTAAAAGATGGGGTCTCGATCCAAAAATACTTTATGACTATACACATTAGTCATTACATCCTCTCTAACCTACGGATCGGTTGTATAGTGGCCCAGAACGCAACTGTCCACCACTCCACCGAGTTATTTCGGAAGAGGCAACAGCAACTGCGCTGAGACTAAGGGCAAATGGCTTATTGAAAAGAAACATAGAAAGAACCTCACCCGTAGACATAACACCATGCCAACATGTCTTTTATCGAAAGTACAATATCCGACTCACTGCAGAACCAAAAGATAGCTCTGGCATCAATGAAGTCCTGATATACACAAATGGATCTAAAACCACACACGGTACTGGAGCCGAAGTCTTCTCGGACGATCTAAATATTACCATCCCTCGGTGAACTAAACAATATTTTTCAAGTCGAATGCATAGGTATTACCAAAACGGCTGTACCTTAATGCATAGGTGACTTGAAAAATATTGTTTAGTCTGCAGCCAGAGACGTCAGAGAATACGATATCGAAATCATCTCAAACAGTGCATCCGTTCTACGAGCCCTACAAAGAAACAAAATATTGCAACCCAAAAACAAAATATTGGAATACCACAACACATTCCAATCCCTTGGGAGCAAACAAAGTGAATCTGCAATGGATGAAAAGGAATCAAATACAACAGTATATGGACCGGAACTACTACTGCCCATACCCCAAGGCCCAATCAAAACTTGGCTTCACCGTAAAGCAGAACAAAAGACACCTGAAAGAATGGACACCCAGCCAAGAATGCAAGCAAACAAAGATGCAGTTCCGGTGGCATCAAAAGAGTTGATCAGCAACCTCATCAAAATAAAAAAGGGCAAAGTTCGCAAATTTGTTAGCTTAACAACTGGACATTGCCCTTTTAACAAGCATCTGTTTACAATAGGTGTGGCTGATAGCCCTCTGTACAGAGGCTGCATGGATGCGGAAGAAACTACACAGCACGCGCTTATGGAACGCAGGAGCGTGGAAGATCAAAGGGCACAACTTCTCCGATTCCCAACATCACTCCCTGAGGCTTAAAGAAGCCTGAAAAAGCTGTTAACCTTCTGGGATGGCTGGAAAAAAAGGAAATACAAGAAACGCACAATGGTCCAATCAAAAGGCTAATTACGGAAAAAGCCCCACTGAACTTACCAACCAACTATAAATATAGGTCGACTCTAGCTAGATTAATAGATGAATATTTTGCGGATTATTAATAAAGTAGTCATTTAATTAATGATAATTGCACGTCCTGCAATTTTGTAATTCATCAAATGCACTTGTTGTAAAGAAGGGTGTGGTAATAAGTGTACTGACTAGAAACAATATTTATTTGTATCGATAGTTCTAAACACAAACCAACAATATGTTGTGTATATATTAAAGGTTAGGATGCTATTAGACGAAATTATGAATGCAAATTGCAAGTCTTTATGAAAAAAATAACTTACAAAGTTTTAGCGTTAGCGTTAAAAAGACGCCGCCATATTTCACGACATTGTCCATTGATCCATTCCTGACCCTCGGGGCAATTCGGTGGAACAGTTACAACATTCCTAAAATCTATTGCGTTCGGACGGCCATATACCACCACTAACAACGCCGCAATAGCAACCACTATAATTTTCATAATATATAATAAATTGCACGACTTTACGCGGTATACGTTTCACTGATTTTTTATCAATGGAATGGCTACATATAATAACGTGTTTTAGTAGCTTTGCCTCTGTATTAATATGTATGACGCATCAATTAGTTATCGCAGATTGATTGTGAATGTAATTCAGATAAATTGTATTGATAAGTAAGAACCTGATATCATTCAAAGTGATTCGCAACTATTAGCATCATAAATCTATTTAATATTTATATACCCTTCACAGCAAACTCTTATAGCCTTAATATTGGATGTACATTCGACGTAAAGAAAGGAAGTCATCATTAAAAATGCATTGATACCTACACAAACTGTAAGTAGGCTGTCACAACGTTGAAGGTGGAATGTGGCTCGAATTAAACTCGTCCACAAATCTTGATTTAATTTCGTGGGTCACAGTTTTGACCTTAACGTAGATATATATTTTTAATAATAATTCTAACAAAACATTTCAACCTAAAATTAACTCGTTAGGTTACAACTATTAAGGTTAATGGAAGCCAAAGACAATGTTGAATTAAATTATTATAGTTCGTTTAATTACTAAATTTGGAAGGTGTCTTTTAAAACGTCACGTTGCCAGAGTAGCACACAAACAAGTAAAATCTAACTAGGACTTCGGAGTAAAGATTTTTTTATGAAACGGAATGATTGTTGTTTAAAATTAAGAAAACAAAATACGTGAAAGAGAGTAGCTGCAGTAAGAGGGAGACCAATTTTTGTATACTTTATCAACATTTGTGATCAATAAAAGAAAATTGTTGGTGAGATTTATTTGGTCTGACTTAGCATCTAAAACGATATGCATATATCTATCACACCGTAAGACTAAGAGTAATTTTCTAAATACATAAAATTCTAAATACTATCGCATATAAGTTTAGAATTTAGGACTAATTTTCGAAGTACTAAGATCTATCATACAAATATTAAAACAAACGCGATAATAACGTTCGTACATTAAAAAAACTCACACTAGGGTATCTTGTGCAGGAAAATTCAGTCAATGCCCAATTAAAAGTTGACCCTTACTATGTGTACTTAGGTCAAACATGTCATAGAGGGGAAAGAAAAAGAGTGAGAAATCCATGGCCATCATTGACTTCCTAAATCGTTAAATTTTTGCAGCATTAAGCAGTCTAAATTATATGCCTAAAAGCATTCAAAAACTTTATGATCAATGCCATCTTCTTTACAGTGCTAAATAAGGAACATGTTTTGTTAAATGATTACGGAATTCATACTTTTTCGCGTCCACTTATTATAATTAAACACATTTTATGGTTTTAATAAACGCGTTGTTTTTTTACGTTCATATGTGTGTCGGGGTGAACGTCAGGATTTTGGTCCCAACCTTCACATATCATATGGGCAAGTTTAAAATCGTGCACTGATAAGATTTTTTAATTTTCAACATAGTATTAAGGACCACGTAGCACAGAGCAAACTTGTTATAATGAGGTACTTAGCGAAACGTAGGACAGTTCCGTAACGACATCTACACTTGATGGCGACTCGATCGAAAGTGAATTGGGGCTCGCACGTTGACAACGTCACGACTCTGTCAAAGCGCGGGAAATCATAGTTTCTCATGTTCTCCGGCTAGAGGGTGCGCTTGCATTTCGATTAGTGTCCGTACTCATGACCGGATACGACATGTATATTATAAACAATTTTTCGGTATCTGTAAAGCGTTACTTACTTATTATGAAGTTATTTATTGTTACCCTAGTATCCATAATAAGGCTTATTGGTGTAAATATAAGCAATATTATTAAATTATCATTTTTATTCATTTGTTTGACTTAAACAAACAACAATTTAATTTTACAGGCCTTAACTTACTGCGATCTTAAATGTATTCATATGGGAGGATTGGCTGAAGTCCTACGCCTTTACCCAGAATACCAGCAGGAATTCATCCATGACATCCAACATGACCTCACGTACAACCTACGGGAGGGTTACGAAGCGGAGCAGGAATCCGATGGAAACGGTCATCCATCTCTGACTTTGCCTTCGATATCAGAGGATGACGAAAATGCTGCTGAGGACACAACATTATCACCTAAGAAGCCAACATCAAGTGCTAACAGTCCACGACACGCGAAATTTAGGTATATGCTTACTATTCTTGTATTTTTAGTCGTAGTAGTTTTACAAAAGTAGCTTATAAAAGCTGTAGATAGTAGTTTTACTAGGTGATGCAGTCGCTAAGCATAAAGCTACGCTAGCACCATATATTGGAGCGGAAATTCAATTTAGTTGTTATAATAGGTTGGGGAAAAAGTTTCTTCGCATTTTATATGAAAATTAAAAACAATGTTTTTTCAAAGATAATTAGGTTTCTTTCAGTGAGCTCGTGTGGTATCCAAATATCGAGCTTTTTTGTGTACCCAGCTCTTTTCACATGGGTCAAAACTGTTTTGAGGTCAATTCCCAGTTCTTCAGCTATGTCGTAACTGCTGATATGGCGATTTTGCTCCACTCTTTCAAAAATAGCGTCCATTTTATCCGTAACAGGATGACCAGAGCAAGGTGCATCTTTGACATCAAAATTCCCGGATTGAAAACGCTTAAACCAACTTTGTGCTACTCTTACTGACACTTCATTAGGTCCATAAACGTCAAAAATTGTTTTAGCGGCTTGCGTTGCGTTTTGTCTTTTTTTTTTAAATTAAAAATGTATCTAATTTGTTCTTAGATTCGCTCATTTTGACAGACAGAAAAACAAATGAAAAATAGTGGAAAACAAAACTCTCCTAATTTGATCCTTTTTTTAAATATCTCCTTTTTAATGTCATGAAAACCAGCCAGATACAAATAGTACAGCCAAAGATATTTTATTACAAGTTTATACATACTATATGCGAAAAGACTTTTTACCCGACCTAATATAAATTTAAGTTCTTTTATTATTATTATTGGGAAATGTTATTTATTTATTTAGTGGTATGCAAGTTATGTCTTAGTTTAGAACTAAATAATTGTTACCATAAATAAGAAATTAATGTTTTTGAAAATATGTGATCACACTGTTATTTTTAATGTTGTATTATAAAAATTAATGGCTTTTCTTTTGCGGTTCTTATCGCTATAATTTATCTCTTCTTCTTTGATATTAATTTCTTTTGAATATCAATAGATAAGTTTTTAAAGTAATCTGCTCACTATATGTACTTATTCTGATAAAACCGTTTAAAGATAGTCTGTCTGCCGCTGTTTTTGAAATTCATAATCAAATATTTAAACCTATGGTCCTTTGGTGCAAATAATCAAGCTTTTAAATCAACGCAAAATACGACTACTAATTCGGAATGCGTTGATGTTCAAAATCATAAACTATAGGAAACTTCTGGTTGACTTAGAAATTGTTTAAAAAACCAAGATCTCATAGCATAAAAATGAAAAAATACAAATAATTATTCTTTTAGTATGCCTAAGACCAATGAAATTTATACTTTGACAAACTTTAATTATATTTCAAAAAGAAGTCAATTACTTAAAATAAATACATTGGCTATTTGTCAAGGACTGAAAAGAGCATGCGCGGTACGATGCGACCGTCGGCTTTGTGTGGCGAGTGTCGTTCGTCTGCTAACGCCCTTAGCTTCGTTCGGCAATTTCAGTAATATTAACACACACAACGCTCCTGCAAATACCTACTCACTATCGCCTTTCAGATATCGATATCATAGTATACACACAGAGTAACATAATTATAATAAACTAAGAAATAAATGGGGAAAAACCTGCGATAAGGTATATAATCATCGTGATGCACGAACATCCAATTCTGTAGTCTTCCGTGCGCTTATCTGACCCACACTTGGTTCTTAAACTTTTGCGAATGGGAAAGGCCGTAGAAGTCGTTGCGACTTTAAAACCTCCTATGTGTAAACTATCTCCAACTTTTTGTTGACACTTTTTATCGATTATGTCGTAAACATAATTTTACAAATAGGATGTCTTAAAGTCGCAACGACGATATATGACAGTTCTTAAATATGATTTAGCGTTGAGTTCACGATTAAGGTATTTGAGGTTATAGCCCTATTGTATGCCCTGTTATATATTATATAACTTGTCCCTTAGAAGTTACTGCAAGATACTATTATTTGCCATCAGATCGGACGGGCAGCAACGACTCTCCCACCGAGAGTTAAGAGAGCGAATAGAACGACAAAGATCAGTGGCTACGCCGAAGATCACCAGGTCCGACTCCTTGGAAGGCCTCAATCTGGAGATGCACAACACACGCTCCTCTGTCGAAAGATTAGACACGCAAGTCTCAAGCTTACATCACGACGTTGCTGCCTTAAGCATGGAGGCAAGTTATTTTTTATATCGTTGATTTATATCTATATATATTTATATACACATACCATTTTGTAAGAACAGGTGGCTACGCAAATGATAGGCTATAACTTTATATCGTATGGGTAAAAACCCTTATAGTCCTAACGAATACATATTATAAATACGTAAGTGAGTTTGTTTGTTACACTTTCACGCCCAAACTGATAAATCATGTACAGAAAAGTACATAAGGTACCTTTTATCCAGAAAATTAATGGGTAGTTTACATTAACGCGAGCAATTTACCGATTAAGCTACCGATAAAAAATAAATTGTTTTATTATTTTATATTTAACGGTTCAAGTCTTGTCTGACAGAGACAAGTAGTTTCTTGTAGTAAAAATGGTGGAAATATAATAACCTAGCAGTTAAATAATTAAATAATAAAAATATAGTAGTTTATATGTACTAGACACCAAAGTTATTTGAAATACATTACTGGCCACCGTCTTAAGGATAATATGAAGGCTAAAACACACAACACTATTTGCTAGAATATATATATATATATATATATATATATATATTTTTTTTTTTATCGAATGACATTTCAAAAATGTTTCTACTAACTCTTATAAAATTGTGTATGAAATTTCATAAGAATCGGTTTTCTTATTTTAAAGTATTTGGACTTGAAAGTTTGTATATACCTAATGTAGTGGAAGTAACCGTTCTTAAGTTTGTTGTGACTACTTTCTCGTAAGTAGTTAAACGATATTTTTTATTATTTAATCATCTGCTACATTTTTCTACTTTAAGCAATTTTTAGACCGAAACACTACTTGCCTCAGGTAACAGACGGAACTCGAATCCGTAACCGTTAAATATAATAATTATATAGCAAGTTTTTCATTATCAATTTATTTGATACATCTAAAGTTAGTACTTATTTTAAGAATATGGACTCGAAAGTTGGTATGAAATCTCGTGCACGTTAAAGCCCTTGAATTTATCTTATCGTGATACATTTATATTACAGATATATTTTTTGGTTATTTTTAATACTGTAGGTAAAAAATAACTGAATATGGATATTTTATCTGATTTATACAAGTTTGTGGCATTTAACGCTAAAAACTTAAAAATCTGTTTATCAAGCCAGTCTTATCGCTTAATTTTCAGAATTCTTAAAACTTTCAATTCAACTGCCTGAATTCCATACATGTTATATTATGGATTAAAAGACTTGACCTTAATAGATGTCGTGACAAATTTAAATAGACATGAGAGACCATGGAATTACGTAGTAGTTAATACTTATTGTATGTTTGTGTGTGTGTGCGTGCGTGTGTGCGTGTGCGTGCATGTGTGCGTGTGCGTGCGTGTGTGCGTGTGCGTGTGCGTGTGTGTGTGCGTGTGTGTGAATTAGTATGCCTTACTTTCCTACTTACCTACTTACACTTCTCCCGCTTAGAATGCTGACTAATACTTCTTCTTTGTCCTGCCCATGTTCCCATTTTATTTGGGGTCGGGCCTCCTGCGCCAGGATACACGATCTTGGGTTGTCGTAGATGTAAGTTTAAGGGCTTTCATGTCACGTTCTACCATGGACCACCATGTCGAGACCGGTCTTCCTCTACCTCGGGGCTTAGATGGAATGTTCAGTATAGTTTTAACGGAGTTGTTTTCATCCCTTCTCATTATATGACCGTACCATCGAAGCCTTGATTCTTTAAGTTTTTCCCCTATAGTCATTACCTTAAATGATCCTCTTACATACTCATTGCGAACCCTGTCCAAACGAGTCACACCCCCTGCCCAGCGTAACCTTTTCATTTCATTTGTATGTAATTGTTGCTCATGCTTCTTAAGCGTGGTCCAGCACTCAGCTCCGTAAAGCATTGCCGGTCTCACAGCGACCTTATAAACATTCCCTTTAGTTTTTATGGGCGTTTAAGTGTCACAGAGTACGCCGGACAGTGATCTCCACTTAAGCCATGCTGCATTAATGCGGTGGTTTACGTCATCGTTTATACGTCCATCAGTCGTTAGCGTAGAGCCCAGATACTTAAAGTGAGTTACCTTCGGTAGGACGGTGTCATCGAGTTTCAAGTTAGTTCCTAATTCTTCGGTGCCTCCGAAGTCACACTCCATGTATTCTGTTTTCGAACGAGTAACACGTAAGCCATGGATCTCGAGTTCTTTTATCCATATATTAAAGGTATTTTGCAGCGATAATGGGTGTTTATCAATGAGGAAATTATCATCAGCATAGAGCATGCACCATGGGATGTCAGAATTTTTGGTGATATAATCCATTGCTAAGTTGAAGAGAAGTGGACTCAGCGCGAATCCCTGATGTACCCCAACCTTAATCAGACAGGGATCACTAATGCCCGCCTAGCTTTTAATTTTTGTGGTGATAGCATCATACACATCCCTGACGCTGAAGACTAATTCAACAGATGCATATTATAGTCTTGCTAATTTAAACATTTTGTTAAAAATTTTGACACTAAAAATAGAACGGTAAACTAAATGAAACATAACGCCTATATAACTAGGGAATGAAATCAACATTATGCAATAAAATAGACTGACAGGCAGTTCAGTGTGGTCCGTATAAAATATAATATAGCAGAACTGGTCGGTATGAAATCTCATTATTAGAATTATATTTCTAAGAACAATGAAGCGGTAAAATTTATCCTTTGTATGCTTTAACATGTAATGTAACAAAGGCAAAGAAATATATATGGTTGTACGCTTTCGCTTCTATTTGCTATTAACGAAGTACAATACGATAATACTTTTTTGACAGATAAGATATTCAATTTCTTTAAAAAGACCCAATATTGATACACACGTCCCTTTTTCAGCGAGACGTTTTGTATATGGTCACTTATTTCCAATTGTACAATTTCCAATTACAGTTGAAACCTATATAGAGGGTATAAAGTTGCTATTGCAATGTCAAGCCAAACATAAGGAAACAAACGCAACCTTAGTACGTAGCAATAAGGAAGTGACACCTGTCAAAAGTATCATCCTACATTGGACAAAGTATACATCATTCCAGGATTTAATTAGTTGCCTTTAGAAAATGTATCCTTTCACATACACACTTAAGGTGTTACTCCTAAGGGACAAAACAAAACGAAGGATAATGACAGTTTTTTATCGCCGGAAACAATATCGGCCTTTATTTCTTTTTCACGTGAGCAAGCGAGAGGTCGATAAGTATTTCCGAGGACTAAAGTCTTTAGTCTGTATTGGCCCTTAGTTTGTGAATTGAACTCCCAGTCACCCCAGCTTCATTTAAGATGGTATAATAAAAATATTTTTCTGGGCATGTTAGAATAAGATTCGAATTAATAATAGCTCGTATTTTACTTGGACCCGAACACCTGTCTATCTAATCATAATTTATGGCATACCTTAATCCGCTCCTTCATATAAATTGCAATATTAAATAAACAATAAAATCTATGGCGGGAGACAAGTTTTGTAGTTACTAATTAATTTTAAAGTAAGCAACCGCAGCTTTTGCATTCTGTAAGAATAAACCTGAGATATGTTCAAGTTCTCATATTATTTTCTAAGTTTTGATCTTTTTACTCATACAATACAAAATACTTTATTGATAATACCATCTGATGAAATTACAGAATAAAAAAAGCTTAAAATTGAGTATTACAATGTGCGTTCTCATCGCTCAAAGCAATCTCTGCCAGACAACCTTTGCATGGATAAGACTAAAAGGAAGCATAAGAAGCAGTGGTGTAAACGGTGTAAAAACCTCACAATGTAGCTTGTAGTAACTTATATAACTTTAATGATTAACACGTGTTATTTATGTACCTATATACTGCGGGTACAAATTGATTTATTTAGCACGTATTTAGGCGTGAAAACCAGTGTTGAAACATTCATTAAGATTTCATTATCGTTAAAAATAAGACATGTGACATATGAAGAATGAAATGAAATGAAATGAAAATGAAATGAAATGAAAAAATGAAAATGAAAAAATTATTTATTTCCTCCAAAGTAGCAAATACATAGGCATAACAATGGGTACAATATTTTAAACATTTGGACGGACTGGAGCCTAAACTAGGAAAATTCCTGTATTTCAGGACTCCAGGTCTCTCGCCCTTTAGTGAGATAGATTATTAGGGTACAATACGGTACGGTACGTATGGGTGTACTGTGTGCTATGGATGTGGGTTATTTGGGGAAAGATAAAAAGAAAAATAATTACAAAAAGAGTATGTGTTCGTTTAGTGAATGTGAGTATGTGTGTTTGGGCGCGCACGCGCGTGTGTGTATACGTGTGTGTGTGTGTGTGTGTGTGTACGCGTGTGTGTGTGTATTTGTTTGCGTGCGTGTGTGTGCGTGTGGACGTGTGTGTGTTTTTTAATGTATATGTTGTGCTTATAAATTACGTGTATAAGTAGTATTAACATAAAATGGTAAAAAGAGATTCTGTCTCGATATAACTCATATTCAATAGGAAATCAGTGACAGTTCGTTTGCATTGATAAAGTGTTATGGGGTAGATACCTAATGCTGAATTTAATTTGTTGTACAAGTACGGGGCGAGAAAGCATGTTTGTCGACGAAAGAATGCAGTGTTGTGAGTTATGGTTTTACAAATTTTATTGGAGCTTCTGCGGGTGGTACATTGCATCACTGGGTTGTAAGGTAATTGTTTGTGCTGGCGTAAGGTAACGTTCAGAACAAAAAGTTGTCTTACTGTAAGTATTTTTGATTCTCGGTAGAGGCTATATGTAGAATATCTAAACGGCTTGCGGAACATCACCTTGAGCAGCGATCTTTGAGCGCGTTCCAGGTTAATAATTCTCGTCTTGCACGAAGAAAGAAGTACTCACAATGTTTAAACAGTTATGACATTGTTCAAATTTCACATGTCATTTATTGATTAAAAAATGTATACCATTAAAAGAAACTATTTCGTTAGAAATTTTTATCTATTTATAGTTTTTGTGATACATGTTTAAAATTTTTCGCTGAAAATAGTTAGTTGATCGATTTATATGTAGTTATTGCTTTCATCAGCCTTATAGAGCCGTTGCGTTATTTCCCGTAAAAATCTGTCAAATTGCTAATGGCAATCGACTTTCATTTTTATAATTAAGAGTTGAGCTTTTCTTGCTATAAGATCAGTTAACTTTATGATTTTTTTATTGTATCTCATATTTATGTAAAAAAGGTCTAGATCAAAATTATAATGGCGTTGATAAATAAACATTAAAAGAAGCATCTAATTAAGTTATTACTTTTTCTTAAAATAGATCGTATTTACGAAGAAACTGTTTTTTTAATTAATGCCCATTAACTTACCAACTAGAAAATTCCATGCAATTCTTGTAGTGAAAATTTACAATATAACTTATTAGGAAAATTTACAATATAGGGTATCTTGCGCATTATTTATATTTAACCCTTGAGTTCGTAACTATTTAAAGAAAAGAAGTTCAACAATGAGCTATATTGTTACAAATAACAATTTGTAGCAATTTTTTCTCTTACAGTACCCATCAGCTTAAACTTAAATGTTTCAAATATATGAATACAATTACCGTAACAGTTTAATATCTAAATACCTTTCAGTGACAAATGAATCAGTTACAAATAAATGTTTAAATAAGATACTATTCACTGACGTAAAGCATTCGGTGCTATAGAAGCAAAGTTCCATTTAATATGCAGCCGGCTAAGCAGTTAAGATGTGCAGAGGAGATCACAAAAGCAATAGCCAATGGAAACTATGTTCATTAGCTATCTCGAGCAAGGAAGCTGGCACCGACAGCAACTTTATATCGCAATAATTATTTATTCCGCTCACTCGTAGCGACTTATTTTTAACACTCAACATTTTTAATTTCTGAAACACTGCTTTACAACATTATAATAAGGGTGCGACGTGCTTATAAGTGAAAAACAATTCTAATAAGTAACGCATATGTCTTGCTCTTTTATCACATACAGCTGTATGTTACATATAACAACCTATAAGAAAGACACGACCGATAAATCGAACCGATTTTTGATCGACTTTCGTCTCCGATTTTGTCACTGTTACAAAACCAGTTTTAATTGTCCATCATCTTTTGTAAATTCATAGCGTGCTCATCCCTTGAGAGTTACCGACAAAATTTCAAATGTGTGCATTGAGTCAGTCAAATAATCGGTGATTAAAGTTTGGGAAAAATTCGTTCCAATTATCGGACATAAACTGAAATATTAAATTGATGCCGAGTTGTTGCTTGTAGTAGAAAATTGCAAACATTATAAAGAAAGAAAACCATAGTACACCATTAATGGTAAGAATTCCTAAGTAAATGCGCCAGTGCCTAGTGAGTACAATTTATCAGGGCTGTAATGTCACCGTGTCGCAATGCCCATTAAGCTTGTGTTGACCAACAAGAAACCAGTTATTTTTTGTGATAACATCACGTATCATTCCGATAGCGGGAAAATGTGATTGTTATAAGGACGACGCGTAATGCACTTCATGTGTTTATATTTTATCTTGATGCTGTATTCTACTAATATTCTAAAATCGACAGAATGGCTATTTGGTTTTGTAACTCGTTTACGCCAAAGCAACTGAATAGATTAAACTTGAAATTTGCACACAGGATGCGCATACATTGTATAGTTTTAATATCGATACGCCCAAACTTTTTTATTACCACCTCAAAATGTATCTGTGCTAAAGAGAATGCAATGCAACATGCCTCCTTAAAAAGAATTAAAACGTCAGGATTTAATTTGGTTTTATTGGGTACGACCTTCTTGGTTGAGTGTCCATATAACTATTCTGGCCATAAATACTAAACCTTTTCTTTTTTCAACTTTTTAATTATTTTGAATTAGGAACGTGTTTATTTTTTTTTAAAACTTCTTCTGTTTTCGCGCCATTTTACATATTTTCGTGTTCATTATCAAATTACAATATGGAATTGGGTGTTAAAGAAAATAGGATTGCAGTAATCGCCCTGCACAAAGTCGGTTTGGAGCCGTCGGTCATATTCCAGAAACTTCAAAAGCTTGATTTTAGCCGTATGTCATATCTGCACCTGGTCACAAGACAGAAACTACCCAAGCCTGGCTTGAAACCAACGTTCTGGACTTTATAAGAGCTGAAGACTGGCCCTCATCTAACCCAGACCTCAACCCTTTTGACTACAAATTATAGTCAGTCAGGGGACATGGCCTGCTCTAAACGACATGGCGACATCGAGACTCTTAAAAATCTCTGGAGCAAGCATTGGCGAAATTGCCCCGGAGATATTCGTGATTTATATTTATTCCATAGATTCGTGGCCAGACAGATTGAAGGCCGGTATAAAAGCAAAGGTTGTAGTGTTATTTTTAAATACTTATCCCAATTAGGGATAATAAAAATATTTTTTTTATGTAAATCTTACATTTTTATTTGATGAAAATCATTAAAAAATATGAAATAATGATGTTTATTCACAAGATACTTCTTTGACTTGATTGAGATTATATAAAAATATCAACAGTTTAATAAGGTTACTATAGGTCCGTTTGATCGATATTGGTAATACTATATATTGTTACTTAAAGAGAAATTAGTTGGGGGTTCTTAGTCCGTGGTCTCTGGGATGTCCAAGGGCACTTGGACTTGTTGCTTGGACTCGTTCGATGTTGATTGGTATGGTTTAATTACCTACCAACGGTAATTTCAACGCATCTAAGGCCCGCCCGGGGACATGTCTCTTTATTAACCCGCATCAGTTATGATGATTCCTTTTGATAGACTGGACACAATTGCCTCCAAAAGCAAGGTCGGGATACCTCAGGGCCCGTACTAAATTCCCTGAAGTTAACATAAATTACATCAAATTAGTTCATGTTTATTTATAATATTCCTAGGTCGCGGAGGGTTATTTATGAATCTTTTAACAATATGACTTGTAAATTGGCTCAAGAAGGCCAATACTATTGCCGAAAACAAGGAAAAATTCACGACATTTCACGTTTAAATCACCCCTGAAAGCGACAAAGAATTCATCTAATTTAATTCCATTTTTATAGCTCTTAGCAATGATTCTATTATATTCTTTATTGCACATAAAAGATAAACAATATACAAATGTAGGTAATATTGTTTGCAAGGGTGGACTTATCTCTAAAAGAGATCTCTTCCAGTCAACCCAGAATAAGTGTGGTTGGTCGTATAAGTGGGTGTCACTAAGTGCAGACAAGCAGTCATGTGAAATAAATATTAAAATAATAATAAATGATATACAGAAATAAACATATAAATATATACATATATATATTTACATACATATAATATATACATATAGCTACTTATATAATAATAATAATATATACATATAGCTACTTATATAACAATAAGAGACAATATCTAGAAATAATACCCATATGATTCGATTATTTTAATAAATTCAGAAAGTGCTCCTTCAGTTTAGATTTAAATGATACAATGGATGAACACTCTTGTATCACTTTAGGGAGTTTGTTCCAGAGCTGCGCAGCTCGCACTGAGAAAGAGTTCTGCAAAAAGTTAGTGTTGCTTCTGGGGACCTCCAGCACTTTAGTGATGCAGGACCTTTGGGAACGCAGAGGTGGGGGAAGATACCGGAAACGGGAACGAAGATAGGCAGGAGAATTAGGGTTTTTAAGAATGTTGAACAGGGTGACAAGGATGTGCATGTCACGACGCTGCCGAATAGGTAGCCATTTGAGCTCCTTGCGAAAGTGTGAGACGTGGTCAAATTTACGTAGTCCATAAATAAATCGAATGGCCAAGTTTTGTAATGTCTCCAGTTTATTAAGCTGTTCTTCAGTCACATCCAAATAGCAGACATCAGCATAGTCGAGAAGAGGAAGAAGTAGTGATTGCGCCAGCATTATTTTGGTCTTGAAAGGAAGAAAGTATTGAAGACGCTTGAGGGAGTGGAATGAATAATGCATGCGCTTGCTCACATCGGCAATGTGTGATGACCAAGTCATATTGCGGTCAATAATCAAACCCAGATCTCTCACTTTTTCATTAAATTCTATAGTGACGCCATTGTAGACGATTGGTGGCACCAAGTTCCAATCCAACCTACTCACCAATCTACTGCTGCCAACCACAATAGCCTGAGATTTTTTGGGATTTACAATAAGGCCAAAAGATTTAGCCCATTCTTGCACAGCCCTGAGATCGCGATTAAGAATTTGAACCGCATCTGTTATTTCAGAAATGCTGAAGTGTCTATAGACTTGTAGGTCATCGGCGTAAAGGTGAAAAGAAGAGGATATAACACTGGCGATTTGGTTAATAAATATAGAGAAGAGTAGAGGAGAGAGAACACCACCTTGTGGTACACCAGCCGCCAAGCGAGACCAATCTGAGGAGCTATCTTGACTTAATACACGCTGTTGACGATTAAAGAGGTATGAATGAAACCAGTCAGTAGCTGAAGCAGAGACATTTATAGAGCGAAGGGTGCCGAGAAGAAGGTCAAAATCAACACAATTAAACGCACTGCTAAAATCCAATAATACAATCGCTGTTAGGTTGGTGTTATCCATCGCACAGCGAATATTTTCTGTAACGTTAAGCAGTGCGCTAACAGTACTGTGGGATGGACGGAAGCCAGATTGATAGGGACACAACAATGAATTGGAGGCTAGGAAGGAATAAAGTTGTTGATGCACGAGAGATTCCAGTACTTTAGATAAGACTGGGAGAATGGATATAGGACGGAATTGTGAGAAGGAGTTTGGATTGGAGCTTTTGGGAAGGGGAATGACATTAGCATTCTTCCAAGCATCAGGAAAGATATTGTGAGCCAGTGAGTAATTAAAAATGTGAGTGATCACACGTACAATATCATCCAAAATGGGAAGAATCATGTCAAGACTGAGTCCATCACTGCCAATGGCTTTGGAAGATATTGATTTGATGCATTTTATAACATCAGCTTCAGTGACCGTTTTGAAATTAAAAACAGGGCAATCAGGTGTATCAAGTCTCGACAGAAAAGCTAATGAAGTAGATTTTGAGAAAGTGTCCATGATCACCGGAGGAGTGGAAAAGTGTTGGTTAAGCGCGTTAAGATTTATGGAACTATGGCAAGCTTCTGTGGTTTTACCTACTCCCATGGTCCGTAAGAAGCTCCAGACTTGCTTATGACCTATGCCTTCGATTTTAGAGTGAATGTATTTGCGCTTGGCATCCCTACACATCCGGTTGCAGATGTTGCGCAGATTTTTATAAACAGATAGTGTAGCCATAGTTTTAGAAGATTTGTGCAGCCCTTTAGCCTTATCACGCTTAGCCATAGCCCTTCTTATCGCCGGGGTCAACCAAGGCGCAGGAGTATGTTTCATACGCACCGGACGAATCGGAGCATGCACATCATAGACCCTAATCAGTTCATTTGTGAAAAATTTGACCATAAAGTCAACATCATCAGACTGAAAGATAGGTGACCAATCAATTAGGCTTACATGCTCCCTCAAACCATCTATATCCATCTGCTGCAAATTTCTCTGGTGAAGAACCCTAGGTTTAATTTTAGGCGGGCGAACTTTATACGAGAGGTAGATCAGGTCATGATAAGAGAATGGAGCAGTCAGCTGACCATGGGAACGTACGAAATCAGCATCGGACACAACCATTAAATCTAATAGAGAGGGCTTACTATTAGGAAAGAAGTGAGTAGGAGAAGATTTTTGAAGTATCTGAAGATTCAAAGAAGTTAAGATATTCGTCAACTTACGTGCTCTGCTATCGTCTTTCAGCAAACAGGTATTGAAGTCGCCCATAAGAATTACATGGTCGAAAAGGGGGGCATAATTTTCTAAAATGTTCTCCAAAATCGAAAAATATTCAATCTGATTATTTGGGCTGTACAAAACACCTAAGAAAATATTTTTATTGTTAAGTGTCACTTTGAGAAACATATATTCAAGTGAGCCAGAGTAAGGAGATGGAGAGCTGCATATTACCGAGGCCTGGATGTGCTGACGAATGTAAACACCAACACCGCCACCTCCCAAACCAGTGCGGTCATTGCGGAAGAGAGTATAGCCTGGTATATAACAGCAGGTGGAAGGAAGAGAAGGTTTTAACCAAGTTTCTGAAACAAGAATACAATCAACTATGCCACTGCTAAAAGATGTTAAAAGATCAGCGTGATGTGCAATGAGACTTTGCGCATTAATATGCACCAGGGATAAACACTTGGAATTGTTATTGAACACACCAGACAGTTTGCTCTCCAACGTAGCAGTATCATACAAAGATGTATTACAGCTACCAGCACTTTCGAATTCATCAGATGAGCACGAGAAATATTCATCATTAACAATCATAAAATGTATAAAATAATATATAAATATAGAAATAAATACTAAATATAGCTGTTATATATAAGATTTCCCAACACTTACATCACAACCACACGTCTAAGTTGACTTAAGCTAGTTTACAATTTAAAAAAAACACACACAAAATAAAATAGATAAAATGGCTAGCAATGCAACTGCTTCTACAATATCAAATTACATAATCAGAATAGTAAATAAAAGAGAAGAGAGAAAAAAAAAATACTGCAGTGCACAAAAAAGAAAAGACATCTACAGTAAACAAAATATTGTGTAACATATGTCTAATCTGTGATTAAATGTTGAGTCTTTGTTGAGTAACATTACAACATGATGCCTTGGGCTAGTAAAAATTATATAAAAAAAAAGTATTATGACATTACTAACGTCAGATAATAGACAATAACATTGGACATATACAATAATCTGTGAATAACATTGCAAATAAAAAGACGGCAAACTAATAAAAAGTATTTTGCGATTACTTACAATAATAAAGTGAAAAAAAAATACAGTTTACCCCACGATAAGGAATACCCAACCAAATTAGAGAGCACCGAAAACAACTCCGATAAATGCAGCGTTCGTTCACTATTAGCGCTGGTTGCTTGGTGTGGTCTTGGGATGCTGGCCAATGAGCTGCTGTAGTTCCGTCATAGTAGAAATCTTCTTACGCGTATTATCTGGAAGAAGTACATTAATTGTGCCCTCCGCCGACCAACACTTACTGACGCCGAAGTGATTGCGAGCCGCTACAAATACGTCCTGCCTTGACCTTGTAAGGAACTCAGTGAGAGTCAACTTAGAGCCCTTGAGTGCCGTTTTGCCTTTCCACACTGTTACTCGATGCTGCATAGAGTGAAAACGCAAGAGCACAGGCCTAGCAGAGTCCTTTTTCTTTGCTCCAAGTCTATGACAACTTTCAACCTCTCCGGGCCCAATTGAAGACAACCGCATTTGGTCGGATAACACTGCCAATGTCTTCTTCATTACATCTTCATTGATATCCTCCTTTAAACCATGAAGCAAAAGTACCTTTCTTCGAGTATGTGTATCCATCCGATCAAGACTCACAACCAAGATTTCCACTTGAGACTTGATAATACTTAGAGATTTCCAGACAAAGGACTTAAATGTAGAAAACTCCGCTGACAAGGCCTTCACAGTGGTGTTAGCCTCTTTAGCTCCTGGTTGATGTAAATTTTTTTCAAATTCAGACATCCTGTCGCCAAACATAGTAGAAAGTTCCTTCATGCTGGCAAGTAGTTGATCTGCCATTCCATCCATAGTAAGTGATGAGAATAAGTGAGTGAATATTGTTTAAATCAACTAAGACACTGTGGATGATTATTTAAGACATGTAAGAATTATTACTATTTTTAAATAATAAAATATATAGAGCACTTATTTTTAGGTGTTGACACTTTAATGCCTACCCACCAAAAACAAAAAAACTTCTATGGATGTATAAGGTTATAAACTGAAATAGATTTATCAAAAGGGGCTTTTAAGGATGTAGAATGGTTTAATTAGCGATCCATTAACAAGAAAATAAGAGGAATTGAAATTTCAAAATACCTTCAACTACAAAAACAAAGTCATGATGTTTTACAAGTTTCTGGAAGATTCTCGATAAAATTCCTACAAATCTAAAGAAAAATATCAGGCTTTAAAAATAAATTATATATCTTATGTTCGGGTGATCATAAGATATATATGAGGTGATCGGTTCTCTAAATGAATAGGAACTATTTTCCTTGTTTCCGACCAGCTAATAAGCTGAAATCCGCTGGTTGCACTTTGAATCTCGTGCGGACAATAATGAAGAGAAGAATTTCTTGATTAACACCGTATTAGCAGGAAATTTGCAGTAAAATTAAAGATTTAGCCACCGGCTCGATGAACAGATCAGAGAACGAACAACAACAGAGCACTTTATAATATAGATAGATCAACAGCTATAGAGTAATATACTCGGAGTGAATTATTGCCAGGGTCCCTGCGATTTGCTCCCGAACGATTAGTCCCATGTGATGAAGATGTTGTCTTGTCCGATTGGTTATCTTGTCATTTCTTAAATAATCGATATGTTTCCTAACACGAAAATAGTATGTTATTTTAGAATACAAGTACGTTACAGTGGGTTATATTATTAATCACATTATGATTGCAGAACGCGTTTAAGTGCCAATCTTTTCAAACAACAAAAACTGTATGAAATCTAACCAGTCAGTCAGCTAGACGTCAATACTACATCAGATAGGCCGGCGTGCTTTATTCTGGTAGCCTTAAGTTTTTTTTATTCCTACCATATTTGAAAAATAATTATTTTATAGTTTTAATTGAATAAATATGTAGTCAGACAACATACAAGGGTATGATAAATAGAACAAGTAAAATAATATTTAAGAGATTATTGAATCCTAAGCTGAACAGAATTTTTAACATGTCATCATAATAAAAGAACATACCTAATACATTAATAATGATTAGTAGGTGCTACATCAAACTGCTACAGCAGACAAGATCGCTTCCATTGATTGCACCAAATCAGATATGAATATAGCATTGATAATCGCATTTAAACAACCACTTTATTTAGGTCCGCAACGCCATCCAAGCATTGCAAGAAATGGCGGGTCCGGCAGGCTGGCACTCCGCACATTCAAACCCCAACCTACAGTGGAATGCACCACTAAATCAACTCGCTCGTAGCTGTAGTCATCCCCCTGACGTCTTCTGCTGGGATCAGGTCAGATGTTATAATTTTATTGCGACATGCAAAGTTCTCATGTTGGTCAGAAACCGAGAGAAAAACACTTTCTATCGTTTTCTCTGTTCGCTATCATGCAAGTTGTCTGGAGGTCAGGACATCAATGCATCGATGTGAGATCATTTCTTTAGTTTAATGTGTTGTCTAAAATAAAATAAAAATATTTATCCATCTCCATATTTTATCTTTTTATTATGATCACAACATTGATTCGTAATTCCTTAAAATATCAGGCATAATATCTACGTGATCAATATCACTGTGACTGAATTCTTAGATCATCATTAACACTAGTAATGATATAAAGTTCCAATTCAAGTACTCCGTACAAGTAATTCAAGTACGAACTCCAGTTGTAAAGTGTTTCTAAAAATCTGATTTTTCATATCTGTCTTTTGTATCCATGTATGCAAACTGTTCAAATTTTCATTCTTCTTGCAGTCTTGTAGAGACTTCCAATGAACTGGATTAATATTTCTGAAGCTCACTGTTTTAAGTTTGAGATATTTCTCCAGGATTTCGCTGTCCCAAACCCTGATAATGCTGTAACGGTCATCTATGATCTCACAAACATTATGCCTATTAGAAAACTACACATTTACACATTTATTCTTTGTTTTTATCGTAATAAGATAGTGGCTTTTTTTTACAGCAAGAACGTCCTCTAACTCCTGAAAGGCCAAAAGTTAACAGAAGCACTCAAACAGAACCATTCCTCCACTGCGTTACACAATACATCATGGAGCACCCGGCCACAGTTATGCTTCTACTAGGGTTAGATCCGATGGCAAATCTCGCCCCAGTCATGCAGCCTTCAGTCGATTATTACGATCATCGGAGTCGAAGGCCGAGCGTTCTCGAGCAAATAGTTGAGTCCGAAAACGGAAGTCAAACACCATCGAGTACTAGTAGTGATAAATACGAAACTGTACGTAGCCTCAGCGGGAGCGCTAAAGAACTTAGCATTCCATCCGAGACAAGAAGGCTGCTAGAAAAGGAATGCAAGTCGACTCTAAAGCGAAACAGATACTCTGCTAGTGATATATGTGAGGCCAGCGAACCCTTGCTGACAGCTACGTCTTCTCTTCCGAGCACACGCAGCCTCAAGTTCAATATCAACAGTTAAGTGATAATTCCATTTTTCTTGTTAAACATTCTGCTCATTAGTCAATAGATACTTTAAATTTATTTTATAGTTTTAAGGAAACACTTTCTACGTTTAAGAAGTTTGTGTGACCGTCAACATCATTACTTTTAATATTAAAGTTATTTTTTATTTTGGTATCCACAAAGTACAATGATACATGCTAGCTAACTCTTAATAACCTCAATAAATGATGCATATTAAAATCTGTACATATCACGATTAATAGTTTTTATGATTAGTTAAGTGTTGCTCTAGTTACTGTTTAGAATTCACTTTGAAGACATTAGATAGACTTTAATTTGTCTATTTTGAAACTTAGTCCTCCCTTGGCCAAAAACTTAGCCTTTTAATAACACAAACACTCAGATATACCTTGGATGATTCAGCGAGCCAATTATTACTTAAAATAAACATATTTTCACGGAAATCAATATTGTATTAATCAATTGTTATTTCCATTATAAATAATAATATTAAGTTCTAATTATATTTACTGTTAAATATATATTTTAGAAGACGTAGACCTTATGGCAATTTTTCAAAATGCTATTAGACAATAAAACAATGTAATCTAATCTAAATCTAATATACTTTATTTGTCAATGCATACTATCATTCTTTGGGTTCAAATGAATATAATATAAGAAATTTTCTCTTACTACAACAATAATGGTCTTCCCTTCAAGTAGTTAGTTAAGTTAATGTTCAAATACATGTGCCAAAGTAAGAATCATAGAAAATGTCGAGAATTACATGCTTGTTCCTACCTAATAAATAATTCAAAAGGGACTTTCTTCAGTGATAATTATTTTTGGTCGTTCCAATATGTCAGAAGCAATCGTACTACTTTTTTAACATAAGAAGACTTGCATATTTAAAGTAGTTATTTAAATCCGTTAATCAACGACACTCAAAAATTATTTTTAATAAACTGGATATATCCATATTCTTATCGTGTCAGTTAAGTCTTTAATTAAATACTATAATACTTTTTTAAATTGTCTAAAAGTATCTTAAATTTTGCCCCCCAAAGGCCAGTCGTGTTAAGTTTAAACACTCATAAGCACGGTAAACTTAGTCTTTTTTTCAGTTATGATAGATTTTGTTATTCTCATTTCGTATTGCAGTATGAAACATTGCGATTAATAATTTCATACATAACGTGACCAACCAAAACCGTATAAAATGAACAGCTTCAGTTTAATATGGCTATTAAAGCGATATCTTTAAAATGTATGAGCCATTGAAGAAAGCACGATTGACCTACTGGCATCCTTGAGTCTATAAAGCAAGGATTGAACTGTTGGCAAAATGCCGTCATAATCGATAATCTATAAACAAAGAATCGAGATCGTTCGTCGTTATTAATGCCAAAGTAACTTTATCCGTTACATTTTCGTTGAACTAATTTAAATAAAATTTGTTATGAACAAAAGTAAGCTTCATATTATATACTAGTAATTTTATATTGGGATCGCGATAATAGTGGACACAAAACTGAAGTTCTCCTGCCCCTTAGCATACTTTAAACAGTATTTATCTTTGATGCCAACCCCGCCTTATCGTCCAATTACATAGCTGTAAGACACTGACCGAATTGGAATCATTATAATATTTAGATGTTCTAACAGTTAAGTAAGCTTAAAGAACCCTTTGTATTATTTTTCAGTTCAGCCTGATATCAGTATTAAGTATATTTACATGTCAGTAATATCATCGTTGTAAACTATGTAACTGCAATAATGTTTGATTGTGTTTTGAATGTGATAAATGTCAAAGACTACAAGATAATAGATTATAACATGTTCTAGGACATAGAGATAATTCAGTTGAGAATCATGGATTCTACCAATTTTTAAGTACGATATAATGCTTCAAAAGTATAACAATTTAAAATTCTGTGTTGTATATAATGTAAATGGTATTTCTCTCTAATGTTTCTTAATGTATGAAAAAGGTGTGAACGCGTCATCGCACGGTTTTTCTGTTAAATTATTGTTATGAGATGTTTACATTCCATTAGCTGATTGCTTCTCCTCAGAACCTACCGCTTGAAAAGTATTTCGCAACTAACAATGAAACAATATTTATGTAATTAATTTATAGTTACATTGGTTGGTTTTCAAGAGAATTTATGAGAAAATGTAGTTTTAAACGATAACGATGATGTCTGAATGGCTGAACGAATTCTGTACATTTATTGTTATTTTTTACTTTGAGAGAACTGGAGATCAGAATTATCTTCGATAATAAATTGTTGTAAGAACGGAAACGCTTACTAGAATAATTGAGTAATAATCGTGGTGTACGTTATATAGAGCCCATGAATGTGATATGATGTTGAAAAACGTGCAGTGCCTAAATTCTCATTATTTATCTAATCGTTTGATTCTATCATTTATTGAATACTAAACTATTTTACGACGCATTTTAATAGTGCGTACTAAAAATATTTTGTACATATTATTGTAGATCTTTATCTTGTAGTACAAAAAATTAGTTACCGTAAAGTTTAATAAAGACAGATTGATGTTGAATTGTTTTTGTGTTATTATAACCTTCAGCAACATACGTCACACATGTTTTATCATACCTTAAGTAAAAGAAAGATTTAAGCAAAGAATGGGGAAAACACTGCGAAGTTAGTTTCTATTCACCTAGAATTGATTTCAATTAATATTGTATTTTCCTACCTTGCACATCAGTTTTATTACAATCATCTTTATATCACTGAGTAATAGAGTTATTTAAAAAGTTTAGTTTATTTTCTACGGTAAATTAAACAAAATCTACCTAGTTCTGTACTGAGGTCTAAGTGCGAGTTTACGCTTCAAAACTCGATATCGTCTGCGTAAAATATTACTATGGATTTTGTATAAGCGCCCCTGGCGGTAACCATCCGAAACTACAAATCTTCATACAAATCTGTAACGCGCTCATAACGAGTATCGAACGCGTAAACTCGCATTAAGACCTCAGATCTAAATTTTGCCTTTTATTGATTTGCCAATAAATAAATGATTATTATTCTTTAAATAAATTCATTCCTATATCTTAAGAAATGACCACAAGAAAAAAATCAAGTTGTCTCAGGTGGGACTCGAATCCGGGTGAGTGCTCTTCCAATTAGGCTACCTAGACCTTGACTCGAGTATTTTTAAAGTTAACAATAGCGATATCTCTTTATGTTTTAGGTATTACACTACCTAGAACATAAGAGACAATGACCTGAAGAGACCAACTTCGACAGTAATACTTTTACAAGCATCAAACAAATGATAAAGTTATGCAGGTAATTATTACAAGTTGAATTTTTTCTTGTAATAATATCTTTAGATATAAAAATCGTTGATATTAAGAAATGCGTGATACGTGATGAAAAGTCGAGAAGATTGGAAGGCCTCTTCAGATATTGCAGTATAATTAAATTACCAGATTTACACAGAAAATGTAAGTATAAGAGTATCTAAAACTAATAGCTACATAATCTGCGTATCATAAGGAAGACTTTAAGGATGAAAATATTCTTACTTATCTATTTTAAATTAAATAGATAGCAAATTAACATTAAAAATCCAACAAGTCAACATTCCATAGGTGGGTTCCCCCACAATCTGAAAATGAAGGCAAAGGCAATTGAATTTGAGGAATTTCCTGGAAATAATGATTGAGCTGGATGCTTCACGTGAAATTTAGTGTAACCGTTACTTATTTCCAACTGAAATGAAAGTTATTCGATAATAATATTAAATCTCTATTAAATAAGTAAAATATATTTTGAACAAGAAAAAGATACATTTTTGCGCTATCGCACTCTGAATGTGCTTTTCGAAAGATAACATGGTCGCTTACAAAACCGGAGTTATACTTTAAATATAATAGAGGTAGCGATTTCACACAATAGATCGAAAACTCATATGTGCCAAACACTTTCTTTGAGATTATAATAACACAAAGTGACACTAATGTAAAAACAACAAATCAATTTTTATACATACACAAATAGTGATTCTTTTTTGAATCGTATTGTTTTTAATAAAACTTCGAAAGCCCTGAACACTGGTTTTAGAAAACTCAATCACAATTCAACTTTTTATTTGGTGTAATTTTTTTATAGTGCTTTATATGTTACTTTTCTCTTATTGTTTTCATGTTTGGTTTCGAAAATCAGACACGACGACAATGCGAGAGTAGTACTGTCAATAGCACATCAACCTGTACAAAAGTTTGAAATTTCTCTATTTGATTTTCAGTAGATATAAAGTACAATATCATGTGAGAAAATTTGGTTGTTTGTGCTACCATCGCCCAACGGAGAACTACTTTACTACTACTGCACATATCATAGCTACCGAAAGCCGAAGTTAAAAGATAATTAGTGTTTGAATTGAATTTGGTTTGTACGTATATGGTACTGACAGAAAAGAACTCGGATCATACATTAATCTACGGCGAAAAACTACTGCTGACCAATGATGTTAAGTCTAACCAGCTTGATCAATATAAATCATTTCCCTACTAAAACGAGAAATGAAAATGTCTAAAACAAAACGAAAAAACATTTTCCCCCACACACATTGCAAAACCTCACCGTTTAAGTAACGACGTAAATATAGGTCGAGCGACCAAAGCACTGACTCACATAATCGACGTCGTTGCTGGGAAAAGCGGTGTTGCCATACCAGGCAGGTTTATAACAGATTTGCACTTTATTTGTTTAGGGAACACTGTGTCCTAACTAAACAACTCTGATTGAAGCAAACTAATCTATTTGGATGTCACGCCAGGTAGCTAAAACTGAAAATTTAACAGGGAAGACTCTTAATTGTAAATATCCAACCTACTAAAATAACATACACTATGTTAATAGAACTTTAGAACATTTTAAAGTTACACCTCATCGTTGAAAAGTAAAGTGCTTTAAATATATAGGTAAAATGCAGTACTTAATTCCCTATATAAATGTCCAACATATATTTTATTTATCGTGTAAACATAATGGTTAAAATACTACACTTTTTGAAAAATATAAAATTAAAACGATATTGATTTTTTAACTTCAAAGCTTAATCTTGTACAATAAACTGTTTGTGATTGACAATCTTGCGATATGTTATTTCATCGTTATTACCTACTTATATTAGCCCTCAGGTAGGCTCGGAGATGTGATTTTTTATATAGGCGCATTTAGTCAGTCAAAGATTTAATCTTTTAGAAATATCGCATTGTAAATGCAAAAAAAATAAAATTAATACATTATTATTTCTGGCTTCATCTTAATCGATTGTTAGGTATTTGTAAAAACTTAATGAGAATGCCCATGGCCAGTACTTTTGTGAAATGATTTGAGTCACAATGATTTTTGAACAAAACAATCAAATAAAATATTTTGAGCTTTTTTAAATAATTATCCTTTTAGGATTATTATTCTCAAAATAATTAGTAATGCAAGTAGGTAAGCGGACATCCGTTTAACTACTACTAATCAAAACATTTTGCCAAGCCAAGGTGCAAAAGTAAATCAAATCGATCGATTATTTATTAATTATTATTTGTGTTCATATTTTTTATTTTTGCAGTACTCTCTTACTCGAGTACAAAAATAAACATTAAGTCTTGTACTTTAAGTAAGTATTAACCAATAATAAAACAGAGAAATGATATCCGCTTCTTAAATCATAATTATTGGATTGATAACGTAACAATTAGGTAAATCGCTACTTGTATTGTTGTAGCTGTCACTCGACTGTCATCAGTGTTTGTGTTATTTGTACTTGTCAGTGTGTTATGTTTGAATTAATTAATAATTGTACTTCCGCATAATAAACTTAAACACATTCCCCCATTTAAATTAGGATAAGGTTAGGCATATGGTCCTGAAATTGATTTATAATTGATATTTTGATTGTTCAGTAATTAATTAATAGCCAATTAGCAGGTTAAGCGTAAAAAAGTTACTGATTTTGAAATTGATGGGTTTTACTAGTATAATGCAGTCTGAAGTAAATGGCACTCACTGTAAAGTGTCATTAATCATTTATTAAATGATCACTCAACAGTAAACAAATCACGTTTCACGTATTCACTGCGACTGCGTGCTTGATGCAGTCTACCCGAAATTAATTCGTTCCATCTAAGTATATATATCATATCAATTGTGTATTTTTGTCTTGATACACCATTTTATACCCTATTTTCTTATAATTATTATGAGCAAGAAAAACTGTTATTTGTCAATTACATCCAAAATACGAATGCGAAAATTAAATATTGCTACATAAAGTCAATATTATTTTTAAGTTGCTATAACCTTAAAAAAAAAGAATATTTTGATTTCTCCTAACTCCAAAAATGAAAATTGACTAAAGTTGATACGTTGAATTCATTAGGATAGCTTTATCAAATAAACCCATTTACAACATTACACGAAAATATTTAGTACAGCACGTTCATCCATACTATTTGGGCCATCTGCTTTCGATGTTGAAGTTAGTTAACCTTTAACATTTATGGAACGATACTTACCCCTAGTAGAAGTTGAAATACGTTTGTTAATTTCGACACGTCTGCCAAATTACTCTTGAGTAACGGAAAACATCAAATATTATAATTTGATATTTTCATTAATTGGTTACTTAAATGACGTTCTCAAAAATGAAATACATCTATGAGACCGAAGTTTTACCGCTAAGTTTAGAAATGGAGAATTTAAGCTCTTTATATTGATATCATGTAAATAAACTTATTTCAAACCACATATCAAAATCCAAATTAACTCATACCTTCGTTTTTGGGTAAATAAATAAAATATGCCAGCAACACTACGGTGCGGGCTTCACGCTGCCGTGAAATGCAATTTTCCTCGTTGCAACCACCCCTTCATTGAAACCAGGACGCGGCGAGCGACTCTACTTATTTAATTTGTTAGAAAAAGTAACTTGTCTACCAACCAAGGTTCAGAATAAACTTTGAAGTTAAAATGTTGTAACATAACAAACCACGAGTTTGCTTTTAGCAATTAATGATTTTATCTTTAAGAATTTAAGTGCGGACATCAGTACGTTATCCAACCACAGAATATCAAAATTTACCAAACAATACTCATTTGAATAAAATTTTTTCTGATGTTGAATAGATTTCAATATCAATTAAGTAATTTTGTGGTTGTTTTACTAGTAACACGACCTACATTACAGAATTTGGAAAAAGTCGCTTTGTTTTCCTTTTAATAATACTTGCTTACACAAAGACATATTCCTTATACCGCTACTATTTAAAAATTGCATTACATTTACAACGTAAACCTTCAAACAATCTAATTTCCTGATCCCTTTGCGAGCTGTTTCATTCAAAACAAGATTAACAATTACATTTAAAATCCACGTTTGCTCCAGCTAATCCGTATCAGCAACGTCTCTACTTCGAAGATTCCTAATTAACTAATCACACAAAGGTACACAGTTAACAAGCATTTCCTGAATAAATAACGAGCGCAGAATCAAGCTACGAAAACCATTTGGATAAATATTCCCACTTAAATTGTTTGATGTACACTCTATGAGTAGAGTAATCATATTTGTTGAAAGGAAAGCAAAGATAAAAGACGTACATATTTGGGAAACATAACTTGTTTAATATTCCAATCGTGTTAACAAATTCTACCGCTACACTATTGCTTAACATTTACTTAAATGAATGTTCTCAGCAGCTTTTATATCGTTAATACGATGACTTCTTGTGAAAGTTATTCCAATTAAAATAAGCGTATGCGTGCCAACAGTTAAATACAAACTCGTATTTGTTAAAATGAGTGGCAAAGTGATATATAAATCTGAATAAAAAAGTAGGCATTTTCATTGTCAAAGGATTTAGTGGAATTTGATTGAGAAATATAATTTTATATAAGAAATAATATATTAAAAAATAATTGTAGACTAATAAACCGCTGACATTATTGCCATGAATTTTTCAAACGGCGCTGTTGAAGTGGTCATTAATGGCAATTTAAATAATTCTTACAGAGTTATTTATTGTTCTCGTGATTTAGGCATAAACGTCTTATTAAACAGTAGTTTACCACATTCATCTTTTGACATTGAATATACGATAACGTCATTTCGTAGAGAAAGTACTTATAGTAGACTTAAAAAATGCCGATCTCTAAGCCAGGTAGAATTTTTATTTGGTTTATTTTATTTGGTCAAAATCTAAAAACAACCTAGAGGACATCTATTATTCTCTTTTCATTGTTTTTGAACAGTCGTATAGCAAACGGAAACGAATAAATAAAGCATAATATCTTATAAGGATATTATTACATAATTTACCATAAAATTTGGTAAATTATGTATGCTGTTGAACAGCATATTTTGTTGGTAGTTTTTTTCGCAATTCTTATAGGTCCGAATAGTGAAACTAATTCACTATTAACTAAACCACCAACGTTTCATAGAAATATATTTAGATTATAAACGCAAAAAATAAAAATATAATATTTCCCTTGCTAGCTTTGAGCTAAAATTTAGAAATTATGATATTTCAGAAGTAGCCGTAACGGTGGCTGAATGGCATACAAATGAGAAAGTCATTAAATTATGGAAGAATATTTACACCTTGAAAGGCAATAACCGAAAAAATACGACCAAAACTGATTTATGACATCACCTAGTAAGACTGAGCAGAATTTTAAGTGATGTTGCTACATTTTATTTTTCTGAATCTTGTTACTCTTCAAAGAAATATCTGAAAGACATAGTAAGCCCTTATTAATTTAGGTGAAAATGTAAGTGTAAGAGTACATTTTACTTATATAGCTATATAGGACCACGGTAAGAAATTATACATTTTCTTTATACTAAAATATACACTGTAACATATTAATGTTTTACATAAAGTTATTGTCGATTGTGGTATTGCAATCTCTTTATGAATATTGAGTAAATACAAATTTTTGCACCACATAAGCTAGTGGTTATATACTGATAAATCTTTGAAGATATTTACAAAAAGTTTCGTAAACGACTATTACCTCTCGGAAAATGCTAGGGCTGGGAATATTTCAGCTTCATACATTTTTATACACAATGTTAACTTGATATATACACATTGAAAGCGTTTCTCTCAAAATTGTGGATATATTCCTAACTGAGCGTTTTACTAAATAAAATAGAACTAGAAATCATCTGCTGTGAAAAAACTGGTTGGTTGCCTGTAAAGTCGGTATACGGGCGAAAGTTTTACGTGACAACGACTTTGAGTGGTAAAATAATTTTAATGTGAATATTCATTCGTATAGTAGGAAGAAGGATGAAATAATAGTAACAATTTAAAACATTTATTTATACAAAGAATTATATTTAAAACATTAATTTATAGGCACGCGTCCCTTCCACTTTTTATGTCTGTCTCTCTCGCTCTTAGGCGGGCTAACCATGCCCGAGTGGAAGGGACGCGTGCCTCTCACTCGCTCTCATTGTAAGCGCATAACGTGAGCGGAGCGTAACGCAGTTTCTTGAAGTGTCACCCGGCAAACCAATTTATAAGACGTTGTCACGTCAAAAAGGACACTTCTAAGATTTCACAAAATAAAAGCCACTCCTCAAACTATACATACATATATACGTATACAATAGAATGGTTCTTTTAAAATTACATTTATAGCTTTCAATTTAAATCTGTATAACAACCCCCTAACAAACGAAATTTACTTGTCAGTCCACCAAAAGCCAGGGCCCGATTTAAGGGGGGGGGCAAGCCGGGCATTTGCCCAGAGCGGCAAAAATGCAGGGCGGCAAAATTGACTTATTCCTATCTTCCAACTTAGCCATTAGCCATTTACCACCCAAGTTTGAGAATTTTATGCGCAACTGAATTATTTTAGTTCGAAAGAAAGAAAGAGTAGGGATCCGCAAAAAGTACCGAAACCTGAGTAGTATTGCTGGAATAAACACAACCTCTTTTGTGTTTTGATAGATTTTATTTATAAAAAGTATTGTATGATTTCGTCATCTGTCTGTCTAAAATTTACATTCTAATAAACCGAGTTCAATATAAACAATCTACTTAAATCCGGGTATTTTCTACAGGTTATGGACCTACAACCTCTTTTCTACGAGTATCGCCGACCTCCGTGGTCGAGTAGTGTGTACACCGGTTTTCATGGGTACGCCACTCCGAGGCCCCGAGTTTGATTCCCGGCCGAGTCGATGTAGAAAAATTCATTAGTTTTCTATGTTGTCTTGGGTCTGGGTGTTTGTGATACCGTCATTACTTCTGATTTGACTTCTGATTACCAAAACACAAGTGCTTTAGCTACTTACATTGGGATCAAAATAATGTATATGATGTTGTCCAATATTCATTATTTATTTATCGATACTTTCATATCGATACTAAGTATATTTGGATACGATACTTTTATCCGATATTTATGAGGTATCGATACTTTTATAAGTACTCGATCTTTTAACAAAATTTAAGTCACATCATTAGATTTTGGTCGTAGCGGATTACCCTTCCTATAGAAGGGTAATCTAACTAATCTAATCTAACTGGCAACACACGCTCTAAACATAAACCATTGTCTATACAATGGTTTATGTTTAGAGCGTGTGTTGCCAGTTTCTCGTGATTGGTACCTATTCTCCTATTTAGTAGATTTATTTTGATCAATTAACTAAAAAAATATTTAATACAGTTTAATCCTAAATTTATTTTTTTACTGTTGCTCTTGCTTTTGCTAATATAGCACAAGGGAAAAAGGCCTATACGCAGCAGTGAATCGCAACAGGTCGATGATGATGATAAAGTTGAAAGGTACATAACTATGTCGTTAAAAAAATATATCACTCCATCCATTCAATAGTTCCTTGGAATTTTTCCAAAAGACATACATCTTATACTTATAGTAACATAGAAACACTTATCAACTTTCGTATAGGTTACTTCTTCAGAAGGCCCAAAATACTGACGTGAATATTGTATAAGTAGGTATAATCCTTACAGTATGACGTATTTTATGTATGTACTTGTATACTTAGCATCCCCCAACAAAACTAGCTCATGACTTATATGGTTTTCTGTATGTAAAAGGCGGCGAAAATGATCTTTGCCCTGAGCGACAAAATAGCTAGGTCGGACCCTGCCAAAAGCAACGGTCTGGATATTTATTAAAAAAACATTTTATTTCACACTCATATATTTTCATCAAACACGTGCCTAAAACTTTGGAAATATGTACACTTAAAATCTCGAACTCACGCCGAATTTTATTTATTTACTTCTACCTGGGCTATTTTAATCCAAAATTGCATGTTATTTTGGTAAACTCTTGTTAAGATATTGTAGGTGCAAATTTAAAGATTAACTCAATTCAAATCAAACAGCATCAACATCAAATCAAATCAAATTGAATTCAAATCACCGTCTAGTATCACAGATCATGGACAAGCATTTCCGTCGAACGAATGTAACGAGATTATCATTTATGTACATAGTGAGTCTCGTCACGTAACACATTCTGATTGTCAATAAAATCAACGTGGGGTGTTAACGTTATGTTGATTGTGAGCTGTGATGCTTTGTTTGTATCTGTAATTCAGAATACTTATTTAGTACGACTGCAGTATGTGCCAACAAAATTGTATTAATACGGTATTAATGCGGAGGCGAAGAAGCTTGAATTGGGGGCTTATTTGGAGGGTCCAGCCTTATTATTTTATAAATCGACTTTGTCAGACACTACTGGTGATTCTCTTATTTTCGTCTGGCCTTCTGGAATATTCTATATTTAAAAGGGTGACATTCCTTGCCATAAAGCAGATATACGTAAAGAGGCGGAATGCGGTGTCATAGATGCAAGGAGGTCACCACACTACCTATATGACTCATTCATCATCATCACCAGCAGTGCAAACATTAATAATTTTCACACTACTGGGACACAACCCTTTTTATAGGTGAAAACACCGTAGGGATAATAAGCCATAACGCACCATTCGGGCCAAATGCTAAGTACTGCAGATGCAGACGAAATCAACGGCGGCCGAAATTAAAATGATATAAAGTGGCTTTCGAAGAACTTACGAATTTAAGATATTATGCTTTTGGTTACCCATGCGGTGACTTCAAACTCGGCAATCATACATAAGCCAACGCTCTAATCTCTGAGCCATCCAGCTCCTTCGCCATCGAGCTTCTCAAGAATCATTATACCAGACCATAAGACAATCACTGCCAAAATCCTAAAGAAGTTATTAATTATCTATTGAAATTATCACAGCCCACTGTGAAGGATAAAAACAGGTATTTTGTAGAAAAAATCCTCTCAGATAAATTCGACGACGCGAATTTGTATTCTAACAGGATAGCTCTGTTAAACTGCATGAAGTTGTCATCTACAGGACGGAACTGTGAATATTATTTATAACAAGATTACCTACAGAACTATAGAAAAGTGTTGATTCGTAATTATAGCTACTTAATTGAATCCAATGGTACCATTCGCTTATTTGGTTCCTTAAATTTTAATCTTCCTTGTTAGCTATAAATTTTTATTGTTTCCCTATATTACCAAACTCTTTATATGTCAATTTCTATATAGCTTCATTGTACATAATCCGTTCATAACTACATCTTGTTACCATAATTACTTTTTGGAAAACGAAAAATCATTTCGGGTTGAATACGCATCATACGCATACGTCAAAAGGAAACCACATTTACTTCAACAAGTATGTAGGTCGATCTTTAAAAAAGCACTTCCACACATAGGCATAGATTTACACCTACACTTTTTATATAGTTATATAAAAAATAATTCATATGTGGTGGCCCATGGGCTCAAATACAATGCTAATAAAAGTGAGCTCAAGGTTTTTAAATCGGGTACTATGATTTATCCAGTTATACCGGAGATTATGCTCTGTGGTACGTCTCTGCACAGGTTACATAAATTTAAATGACAATTGCGATATAACGAGGGAACACAGATCGCTGGCTCATAGTGCTGCAATATGTTGGCTCATATGTTTGCAAGGTGTACAAAACCTGTCAAGATAACACTTTTTAAAGCATACTGCCAGTCGTTCTACTCTTGCAGCCTGTAGGCTGATTATACCAGTAAAACTTACATCAATCTGCGGGTCCAAGATGCGGTCGGAACGCCTCCATGTTAGCCCGACTTTGTGGCGCCGTCAAACAGATGCTGAACGTACTTGCCGACTTCCCATTAATGTATCATTGCGTGCAGCTCCACACCAGGCGATAAATATTCGAAGTCAAATACAACCCACTAATACTCGTTTTGCAAGATTTAAAATTGTTTTTAATACTCAATGGAAACATTCTTCATTCATTTGACGACTGTTTGGTGCAAGGGTTGTGATCCTGCCTTTCGCACAACTGTCCTGGGTTCGAATCCCGGAAGGGGCAGATGTTTGTATGATGAATACGAGCATTTGTACCTGAGTCATGGGTGTTTATATATATTTCTATGAATATTACATATCTATTTATTATATCTCTATATCTATGCTGCTTACTTTGGGCTAGGCTAATTGGTGTAAATGTAAGAAATATTTATTAATATTTATATTTTGAAATAAAGTTTTATTATTCATATAAGAAATTACAAATGCATTTCCAACCAAGACCTGAACGGGTCGATCTAAATATCTCTTGAAAGAATCAACTAGAAAGAGCAGATGTTCACAAAAAGTTGCACCTGGACGTGGATGCAAGTTATGTGAAATTACGTTTGACTAATTAAACGCTACGTTGCAACGCCGGTGACAAACTAAATTAACGCTCGTCTAACTAACAAAGGTGCTGAAACGTTTTCAAGGCAAAACAACTTTAATAACTAAACTTTGCATTGGAAATGTTTCATTATTTTGTCCATGCGATATTTTCCGTTTGATTATTTTTTCACAAAGATAGCACTTAAGCGTAGGGGAAGATAAGTTATTACCCTAGTAGTCAGGCACGTCTGAATTTGACATTAAGATATCTTTTATCAACTTAAGTAACCTTTTTTGCTACACAAGAATAGAGTCGCGAAAGTCAAACTACTAAAAAACTTCTACCTATACCTCAACTATCATACTCGGTGGAGTTTCCCAACTTTTTCTCGAAATGTTTTTTTTGTTTTTCTGACATACAGTATCTCACAGTACTATTTCTTGTAAGCATATCCGTTAGAATCCATTCCCCGTAACCTAATAGATTTGTTAGCATTACTTTACCTAGCCACACAAAGCCATTTATTCTTTATTGCAAAAGAATACATCAAAAGGCGTTTCTGACTTTATCAATTAACCAATAGGGGGTATAATCAAACAAAGAATCTAAAATCAGATTAGCTTAAAAATTACACCTTGTTAAGTGAGACATCAAGGGACCTGCAAATTTGTCTCAATTATAGAGGTATTCCACTTACCTTCCCAGTGTCTCAGATATCCAGGTATAAATAAACATCTGTCTCATTTACAGAGGGTTCCATTAATAGAGGTCAGAATACAATTTATTTCAGTTATAGAGGTGCGATTATTCAATAAAATAGCGTATTATGTAAACATTTTAAGTAAGTTTTAATCTTTATTGGGAATCAAAAAAGATAATAAAGGTAATACGTAAATATTATAAACAAAAATATTCAAGCCCGTTTTTTTATAAATAATACAAAAATGTAAACAGAATGTATCAATTATAATAATCTGTCATTTTAGTTTGTCATTGAGGTTCAAAATTACATATAGTTACAGGTCGCGGCACGTAAGTCTAGCGCCGAAAGAAACGTAGAGGGGATAGCTACTCATGGGTACTATCGTGCACGCAATACAAATTAGTAGTTTAATTAGGAACCTAATTACTAATTACTACTAATTACTAATAGAAAATAATGTTAATTACTATATTTTGATGTAATGTCAAATAATAATAGCGGTGAACAAAATGTGGAGGCTATTTGGGTAGTGTACTGCCACGCAAATATTACTTTAATTAATATTAGGCTAATTTAGTTAATGTTCAAGTATGCCAGAGTTCTGTTGTCAAATTAAAATTTATTTATGTTCTCAACAATAGGTAGGTTGGTATGTATTATAAAAATAAAAACATAAAATTCAGACAGTTATTGTGCTTGTAAGAGACTGGAGCCTACACTAGGCACTACCTATGTAAATTTGCTGTTTAAAAGGATGGGCGTTTTTCGACTTGCCGGCACGGCACCACCACCGGCGCCGGCGGGGAAGTTAAAATGTATGATATATTATATTCCGGGAGGTAGCGCTATAGTTGAGCAAGTCATTTCATACCGGCTGAAAATCATAACAATAATAGTTTTCCCCTAACACATAACCGGTCTGAACGTCAGCTGCTCCGATAGCGGTGGAGCTAAAGGAGACAGCATGAAAAAGTCATTGGAAAAAAATCTGCTCCGATGATTTTTATACCAAGCGAAACTGTATTTAATTATTGTTTTGATCATATTTTTTCAAAAAAATATCGTCAGCTGTATCGAGGAGAGGGAGTTCAATGTCAGTCACGTGTATTTGTCAAATTTTAAATAAGGTTTATCCTTATTTAAAATTTGACAAATAAATTTATTTTATACCTTATGAAATTTTCATATCTCAATTTTTATACTTTTAAAATAATAAAGAAAATTTTCAGCTGTACTTTTGACGGGGTAACACCGTCAGTTAGCGTGATAAACATGTCGCGCGCTCAACGCATTCGAACGTCGCATAGTATCTTTGGAACATAAAATGACGATCTTTACACCCACAAACAATCAGCTGACGGCGATTTTTTGTTTCTTTAACATTTAAATTATCTTATACTTAAAATTCAATAAGTATAACATAAATTTCATATAAATAACACCACAGTATATTTATTTATTCCGTGTAGGTTTCAAATTATATTAATATGTACTCTAGCTTCAAGAAATTTCAATCTGTAAAAGTCTCACTACTTCAACGTACCTTTCCTAAAAATTATTATTCTGGCCTCCAGGTAGAATATACCTGGTAGAAATAACCTCTGGTAGTAAGTATACCCTAATGAAGTGAGACAAACTTACATGAATAAAAGAGAAATACTACCCTCTTCTGCAGAGATTTCGATTAATTTCGATTTCGGTAAATAAGTGAGATGGGATTTTTTTAGGGGTGTTATATTTTTAGGGTTATTTATAGGGTTTTGTTCCTGATCCACTCTTTCTGGATCTTGGTGAGGCCACTTTTTGTGTGCTCAATTCGCCAGCAGATCTCCTCGAGAAACTTTGACATGTTGCTAATCATTTCCTCTAAATTGGAAGGGCTAGCTAGTGTAGAAAAGGGGCTATCCAAGTCAGTTTCACTTGTTGGATCAGAAAAGTATTTGGGTTTCTGGGCCGCTGTTGGTTTAGGCTTCCTCTTTTTAGGGTCTTCAGTAAGATGCGTGTTCAAAGGATGCTGAGCATTCGGCAGGGGTAATTGGGAAGGAGCCCTTTCCCTGTCGTCAAAGACTTTAAAACCGTCAAACGAATCGGGGCTCGAAAAAGGGCAATATGCAGATGATTCTTCAGAGAATCTGAGGTTCAGATATGTAGGAGTGAAAAGGGGCGTGTTTCCCTGATCCAAGGCAAGGCCTTTTGGCCGTCCCCTCGTTTTTCATGGTGCTATAACTGGCCCCAACATACTGAACTGAGGGAATTTTTAGCAGGTAGTCCAGCCGGGCTGCTGGGAGTCCTAGACTCGAGCCGAATTCACCAAGCGGCTGGGCTAATAAATCAGGATTCCTCTGCTTAATAAAAAAAGGTTTATGTTAGCAGTCTCTAGGGTCTGCCCTTAAAATTAATGCCAAGTGGCTAAGGAAAATTGTGTGCTCCTGGACTGGGATAAGAATTTATTGTGGATTCTGGTTTTCGCGGTTCGGTGACCTGAACCATTTCCAGTGAGAACCTCAGTTCCAACAATTTTCCTTTGAAAAGCAATTACTTTGAGTGGAGTTTCATTGACAGTCCAAGAGAAGTAAGATTTCTAAGAAACGTTATCGAAAAGTCGTGAGCGTGATTAGGTTTACATTCAAGAAATCCTTAGCAATTATTTCCAAATTCCTAACCAATTCAAAAAGCAAGTTTAAAAAATTCGTATTTTCACGACCAAGTCTCAAAATAGTAATTTTTATTCTTTTATTTTAAAATTAAAAAAGCTGTATTCTTAGTGACCAATAGTTAAATATACCAACGTACTCGGTCTGACTATTCGCATTATATTATCTATGAACTGCGTGCTATATAATCAACCAACTGAAGTAAACTTTCAAAACGTTCTTGTTAGCGCGTTCATTGAACAGCACAATTAAGTGAGTCTCCATCCCTACTATGATGATGACAGTCTATAATAAAATTAACTGCGCCATTTTAATAAGTATTAATATACTATAAATAATACAACACAAAAAACTAATTAGGTAATATTTTTCTAATTACCGACCTAACCAAATTATTAACTTTGTTACTTTTTACCTGAGTACACTGTTCTAACAAATCTATTTTTTGTTACTCTTACTCTAAAGCTTTTTTACTTTTTTTAGATTCAACCCATCAAATGACAATTTTCATTGGACTCAACTGTTTTTACCAGCGGCCGGTGAATTTAAAAATGTCTTTACATGGCAAGAACTTTACCCAAAGTAATACGATTTCAATGAACAAAGCCGAGATAGTGTATCAAGCTGAGCTGGGTGTATCTTACATTAAAATCTGTGCAATAACTTAGGACATTAGCGCGTAGGTATATACCTACACAGAAATTTGAATGTGTTCTATTACCATTTTTTATCGCCCACGCTAGATTTTGGTTGGTTTTCTACCGCTTTATTTTTTGTATAAAAAATAGAATTATATGTTATAACACCTCAAGGTTCAAACAGAATAGGAAAATACAAACATTCAGTGTCTAAAACATGTAGGTATTCAATTACTCCATGTCACAGAATGAAAGGAAAAACATAATGCTACTCCCGAGCATCATGCCTGGCTGCCTAGGGTCAATTTGCAACTTTACCAGTAGGTATGTGAGCCCTGAATTTCCAGTCCTTGTAAAATTGCAATATGCACAAAAGAAAGTAATCACTTTGTCGAAAACTATGTTATTAGATAAGTTGTGTGACGAAAAGGACAAAAACTTAGGTCAATTAACCCCAAGTCATTAAAGTGTAAGTGTCATTATTGTATTGTTTGAATTGAAATCGGCAAATGTAAAACAATAACAAATAATTAACTTTTACAAACAAAGGGGATAGAGGGATACCGATTAACATAATTTTAGAAATATTTATCGTCTTTGTTAGAATGCAAGGAGACTACTGTAGTTAACATAAAGTAATAAACAATTGGTAATAGCTTTTTTTAATTTATTATACTTTGTCCAATGTAGGATGATACTTTTGACAGGTGTCACTTCCTTATTAAGGTACGTATGTACGTACGTGGGCCTACGTACTAAGGTTGCGTTTGTTTCCTTATGTTTGGCTTGACATTGCAATAGCAACTTTATACCCTCAATATAGGTGTCAACTGTCAAAAGTATCATCCTACATTGGACAAAGTATAGCATGAGATCAACCGTTGTTTGATTCTTTGAAAACCAACATAAAGTGGAATCTTCATCTAACATAAGTTCTAAGTGTCACAATGTTAAATTACCGGCATTAAGGGTTCCATACTTCAATGGAAATCCACAAAACTGGCTGTCCTTTAAAGATAGATAAATAATGTAAACATATTTCACTTCCTCAAATCATATTTAGAATGTCCGGCTTTATCATTAATTAATACTGTTACTGTATCGTCATATATTTATATGATATGTTATATATAATAACAATATATGTCATAATTTATATTAATTATTATATTACGCTATTATAAGCGCGAAATTTTCTTTGCGAACGGTTTAATAAAAAAACTTATTTTGAGCAATGAGCACATTAAATGTTTGTTTTCAGTTGAAACCATTGACAAGGGAATCTCACAGCGCATTTGAAATTTAATTGACCTGTGATTAACCAAGAGCGTGAGAAGAATATAAAAGTAGTAAGGATTCTCCTTCATTGGAGGAATTTATTTTTTTCTTTGTCAAAGAGCTACTATGTTAGAAACTGTGAGTGCTAATAAATTTTAATAAGTAAAAAAAGTTAACCAATGTCTTATCTGCAAGTGCAAACAGAATCACAAGTTGTTTGATCGTAATATTTAAATCAATGCCTATTGCAGTGCGAATTTCCTAACTTACCTTGTTAAAACTATACGGTAATTGTTTTCGTAGTGGCCCTCAAGCCTTCCATTGTAGAATGGGTGGATGTAGAGTTTGCCATAGGAAACATAACACTTTGATACATGAACAAAATTCTCTTCAGCCAATATAATCAACTGAAGTTAATAATAAAATTTAGTTTTATTATTAACAAATAAAATTAACTTACTCACACTCTTGTCAGCGGTAAGACATTTCATTAAAAAAATATTTTGTATTATCTAGAACGTCTTAAATGGCATTTTATTACACTTTCAGATATGTGATACTGATATGATCATTATTAGTGTGGATGCCTGATAAGGTGGAGCAACACACGATTCTTTTATATGGAAAATGCATCCATTATAGTCACATTTAGAAAATCTCAATGAGGCTACATGGTTACTTGGTTAGTAAAAATATAACATATTGACAATATAAAAATCTTTAATAAAACATAAACATTTAACTATAGTTCTTACTTACTTGACATAAAATTATAATTTTGGGTTAACCACTCATTCTTTCTTATATTTTAAAGAGACTTCGTATACCCATTATGGAAGTTTTTAATGACATCTATTGTGGATGTCGCTCCTGGCTTCTACACGGGAGAGTCCCACGTGGTTATGTGGTTAGTGGGGTTCCACTGCTCTCCCAGTATGCGCAAAGCATTTAGCCTCGTTAAAAAAAGGTTGTGGAACGATTAGTAGGGCAGGCACTGTGAGTCTCCACGATGGCCCCGGCTTTTGGTGTGATAAGTTCGGTGCAAGAAATGTCGCTAATGCTGGTAGGAGTTCATATTGAGCCAATATATTTTCGGACCCTGGAGTTAGCTCCTAAAAACATCAAATCATAAGTCAATAAGCAAAATGTGTGATAACTATCAAAGCAACATGTAAAAATCAAAATTACTTCTTCAAATAGCTCGACCCACATTCCAGGTAAGCCTTCGCCAAAATTGAGGCCCTGAATATGCAAAAAAAATATTTCTTAATTTGTCAAAGGTTTCACCCAGCATGCGGACCGCGCTGAGAACCGCGCATCAGTCCCCCGCGTATGCACAAGGGTGCACAAACGTGGTTGAAAAACAAACAGTTCGCAACTAGCGACTGCAGATACAAACCGATCGTCCTAACAGAGCTAAACTCTGCTCGTAGCTTACTACGGCCACCGCCAGGTGGCACACAACCACCGCAGGATACTTAACCCGCGAGAAGATGCCCGGGCAGGAGCTTCAGCTCAAGCCCGCACCTGCGCAAGCAGAAGAGATCCCCGTCTTGTTTACCAGTCGGCTTTCACACGTTGACCCGTACACATCTGCGCTACTTTTGACCCTTGACCTTGGACCTAAATGGATACTTCACCTACTGAAGCAGCAGAAATCGTCGCCCTATTGCAAGAAAGGCTCCAAAAATGGCCTGCCGCAGGCCCGAAACTGACGGCAGATCACCGACAGGCACAGGCACATGGCAGCGACCGAAGAGGTCGGGTCTACAGGCGGATTAGGTCAATGAAGAATCATTTTCGAGCAGGTATTAGGGCTAGGAGAGGAAACATAAAATAAACTTAATTTCAAGGCTAAATAATGTTTTTATAAATAAATTTTTGTTATTTTCTTCATTCGTTATTTTTTTCATATTTCCTTGTTTTCCTAACTCCTTCATTTAATCCGGGATAGCTCCTTAAATAGAAGTGTAATTCAATTGAATTTGTTATCAATAATAAGTTAACAGTTTAACCTTTAAAATTATGCCATTTTATTATTTGTAACTAACGATTTAGTACTCAAGATCGCGCGGAATTAATTCCAAGTGAGTGATTCCATACTTTTGCTCGCAAATGTATTTTAGATAGGTTTTAATGATTAGTAGGCATCTTAGATTATAATTTCCTATATTTCCTAAAAATATTGGAAGTAAAAATTTGACATCTGACTTGTGATGTAATAAACATACTTTGCACCATCCTTTACAGTCTTTTGTTGCACCATAATCAAGCGAATTTAGATGTTCGGCCACTTCCACCCACATTCTTTACGAATATTCCCTGGCTTGTGCAGTTTTATTCTCACTAATGGCTATTTCTTGTGTTCATTTAGGAATTCCCAAAGAGTTTCTAACTGAACAAAAGTCACTCTACGACGCGAGGATTCACAGTAGAGAAAAACTTGCTATTATATCAATCATCCTAGACTCAGCAGCTTATAGCGATATAACCCACGTTTCACAAATATACATTACTAGCGACCCGCCCCGGCTTCGCACGGATGCAATGCTTTACTATATTATGCATGTATTATACATATAAACCTTCCTCTTGAATTTCTCTATCTATTAAAAAAAACCGCATCAAAATCCGTTGCGTAGTTTTAAAGATATAAGCATACATAGGGATATAGGGACAGAGAAAGCGACTTTGTATTATACTATGTAGTGAAGTGATAAATTCAAGCTACTTACGTCACTATAATATCCTATTAATATTATAAATGTGAATGTAAGTTTGTTTGTTATGCTTTCACGCAAAAACTACTAAATCGGTCATCATGAAACTTCGTACATATATTCTTGGAGGTCTCACTTGTGCCTTCACACTGTCCTGCAGCCTTGTGGGTCCCTTTGTCGGAAGCACCACTTTGGCTGGACAGCCGGCCCGCTACGGGCCCCTTCTCTGTCGGACGATGCCTAGGCACAAGTTAGGCATCAGCCGAAATCCGTCGCCAAGCAGCTCTGCTGCGTTCCGTTGGAGGGCGGGAGTACCAGTGCCAATGGAGGTATGTAATAAGTCAGTTGCGCAACTTAAGACCGGTCTTGGTATCTTGGCAATGCTGTACTAGGTAACTCATTCTGGAGGGTAGCGGGATCTGAATTACGGTTTAGCCATTGGCCGAACGCAGTTAGTGGGGGCCCAACTAGCGCGTGAGTCACGCGTGAAAGGCTGCCCCACCAACTTGCGAAAAATCCCGAAATGCTCCACCTTGCCAGTTGGCGACTGGATGGGAGGACCCGGTGGCCATTTCGGGGGGATTCGGGCGTCCCCGCAGTCTCCAGGTGAGTTCCATTCTGTGGTTAGCTTAGCCTAAGAGTACTTTAATGGTCGACTGATTAGCGTCTCGACTGAAAATCCTTCCCCCCAACATTAACCACTATGATCCAGAAGCACAAGAAGAAAGTTAAAGAACGGCTGCACTTCCTCCCATAAAAAGTGCACTTCGCGAACATCAGAGGACTGCACTCAAATCTCGATCCGGTCCATCATCATCTGGAGACCGAGAAGCCGCACCTACTCTTCTTAACGGACACTCAGATAGCAACTCCGTCGGATGAGGCGTACCTCAACTACCCTGGTTACATGCCTGAGCATAAGTTCAAGATGAGTGCAGGGGTCTGTGTGTTCGTCCGTAATGACATTTGCTGTAGGCGTCTCCGATGCTTTAAAAAGTCCGAGTTTTCCGTTATTTGGCTTCTGGTGGACACAGGGGTAGAGAAGAAGCTCTACATCTGTGATTGCCGATCGCAAAGCGGTGACCGGGAGATGACTCGGCTCAAAGATTACCTAACAGAGACGGCAGACATGGCAACTGTGCGATATCCAGCGGCGGAGCTTGTTTTTCTGGGGGACTTCAACGCTCACCATAAAAAGTGGCTGTTCCCATACCAGAAAACTGACCATGCTGGGAGAGAAGCGTGCCCTAGTGCTAAATCTTACTCAGCTGGTGGACCAAGCGCGCGAATTCCAGATATTGCTGGCCAGATATTCCAGATATAAGTGAATTCTCAGGCCCGCCTGAGAATTTACTTGTGACCCGAGTCGATTTTTTCTAGTATTTTTCTATTATAATAATTATCTTATAAGATCGCATTGAAAATGCATAAAACATATAAAAATTAAAAAACGAGATGCGTATTTTATTTGCATCTTATTCCTGGCGGCAAACTTGCTTCTCTTCGAGCGACCCATCGTGCACCGCTGATGCGATTGCAGACGTAATTCGGCAGGGAATGGAGTATTTTATTCCATTCTCCGACATCCCGCTCGGTTACAAGTCCCGGCCTTGGTATAATGCGGCCTGTGCTCGTGCTGAGGCCCGAAAACAGTCTGCTTACCAGGCTTGGCTTACCAAAATCTTGGAAGCTTGCCAATGTGCAGCCAGTACCCAAAAAGGGTTGTCGTGCCGACCCATGCAATTACCGACCGATCGCCATCACTTTCATACTATGTAAAGTAATGGAAAAAGTGCTGAACAGTAAGTTGCTCTCGTACCTAGAAAACAATGATCTTCTCAGTGGCGATCAATATGGCTTTCGCCATGGACGTTCAACTGGGATCTTCTAGTTTATGTGACGCACTGCTGGGGCGAGGCCCTCGAGATGCACGACGAAGCACTTGCCGAGTCACTTGACATCTCGAAGGCTTTTGACAGGGTTTGGCACGCTAGTCTGCTGCACAAACTTCCTGCGTATGGTATCCCCGCTGACTTTTGTAATTGGATAGCCGATTTCCTGACAGAACGGTCGATCAGAGTAGTTATCGATGGCTGCTCCTCTGACTTAGTGGCTATTGATGCCGGAGTTCCTCAGTGGTCTGTTCTCTCTGCGACACTTCTCCTGCTGCACATCAATGACCTGTTGATACCTGGAATTGTTGGGTATGCAGACGACAGTACTGTCGTAGAGAGATAACTGTCTAATTCAAAAGCCAGCGGTGACGACGTGATATTGATGAGAGAGGCCATGGTTGAGCGAGCGAATCAGAGGTTTCGCCACGTTTCCCAGTGGGGTGACAGTAACCTCGTCCATTTCAACGCCTCCAAAACGCAAGCGTGTATTTTCACTCCAAAAAGGAGTTCCTTCAACCTCACTCCTACTTTCCGAGGTACATCTGTACCTGTTACCCCTTGAGCTTTATGGCATAGAGTTGTCGTCAGATCTCAACTTCGGCGCCAACATCGAACTACAGAAGTAGTAAGCTGCTTTCGTTTTGTACGCTTAAAAAAATAAATTAATACACGTCACGCCGCTTTTCGATTCAGTATCGCGTGTTTGCTGAAAAAATAAATACACGTGATATATTACTATTATATTACTATCACGTGTATTTATTTTTTCGACGATCGTTTGGTGCAACGGTAGCGATCCTGCCTTTCGCACCGATGGTCCTGGGTTCGAATCCCGGTAGGGGCAGATATTTGTATGATGAATACGAGTATTTGTACCTGAGTCATGGGTGTTTATATATATTTCTATAAATATTACATATCTATGTATCATACCTATATGTATGTCTATCCGTTACCCTAGTATCCATAACACAAGCCTTACTGTGCTTACTTTGGGCTAGGCTAATTGGTGTGAATGTAAGAAATATTTATTATTTATTTATTATTATTATTATTACTACACCCCCCCTCCCCCCTTGTGATATTTCGTGATTTTTTATTGACCCCTCCCCCCCCTTTCGAGCCTCACGTGATTAATAGACAGCCCCTAACATAGTATACTTATTAAAGAAAAATAAATTAAAAAAAAATGCGGGCGAAGCCGCGGTTAAAAGCTAGTATTATATATAGCTTCACACAATTTTTTTATTAAATAAGCGGTCATTGAAAGTTTTTATTATTTTTATTTCTCCTTTAAAAGAGAGGCAAAGTTTATAATCTCATACAGCCTTCTCAAAAACGTAACTAATTGTTTAAGTAAACGCAGTTACGTATTGCTTTGAAATATTTGATATATTAAATATATTATAATAAAATTTGATATATTTTCAAGACTTTTCTATCCATTACCTGGCATGGTGGCATTTCAAGCTTTTTGAGTCGAAAGTTTTTTGAATTATTTATTTAAGTTTTGAGGTATCAGTTGAGTTTCAGAGTTATGGATGATTTTCACAACAGACGGCGTAGGTACACCGCATTGTGCGAGCGCACTCGCTTACATCTCGCCACACGTCGCCTATTTATGATTTCATTATAATTTGTGACTCGGCAGAGGCCGATACGACAGACGATGGATAAAGTATGCGACGACTTGAGTATAGATAGATTTGAGTGTGCAGTTTTGTTTTTCTAGAAGTTTCTAAAACACCTACAAATTACAGAAAGCATGCTTTTCGTCGTTGCCGCGACTCTATTAGTAATGCACCTGATTACGTGTAAATAAAAGATATCGATAGGAAGTATATTTAAGAGATATACCTTGCAACCAATACAGCATATTGTTTGCAACTAATTTCATGGAATATTCATTTTAATAGATTTTTTTATTGCTTGATTTTGTAAAAGTTAATTATTTTTGTACACAAATAAGGTTGTAAATTTAAAAAAGGTGATTTAATGGATTTTGGAAAGCAAAACCATATGGACCGTAATAAAATTGTAATGAAAACGATAAACGATAAATTGATGAAAACGATAATATTAAAGGTTTAGAAGGCCCGTTTTTGTTTTTTTTTTTTCCAATATAACCACTAAACCAGTTGTGCAGGAAGATATGTTTTGAAGCATGATATAAGCATAGCAAAATATTGTATTTATTACAGCTTTTCTAAAGATCCATATTATAAAAGAAAAGCCATGGCGTAGCTTTGACGTTTAATATATGCATTGTAAATGGTCGTATTGAATAAAAATCATTTTATCTTTATCTTATATTATTACCTACGTTATTTTCATTAAAACTGTATTACTGTATCGAAAATATTATAATAAACAATATTATAATATTAATATTGTTTGCAACTATGGTAATTTGTTCAACTTAAGCGCCTTCTAGCGTGTGACTGCAGGTACAGTACGCTTAAAGCAGTGCTGCTAATATTTATCATAACTATAACGCCATCTTGTACCTAAATGCTGTACTAGAACAATAAGTAAGCTGTTATTTATTATGCATCATAACATTCATAACCATATACGAAAAGGGTAGAATGTTCTGACATTTTCAGGAGCCATATTCACAGGATAACATGTCATACTCCGTGTAAGGAATTAGTAGAATAGTAAATACATAAAAATAAACAGCTTTCAGGCATCCGGGTTTTTTGTTTACATTTCAATTAATGGAGCGAGAGCATACTAAGTTTCTGATCAGGCTTTTTTATATCTATGAAATGTTAAAACTAAAATACAGTTTACATGATGCTTTATATCTTTATTTAATTATATATTTGTACATCTCTCTATAATGACAAAATACAGATCTAAGTCATAACCATTACAAGCCAAACAATCTGAACTGCATATCTCTAGTAAATATTTCTTTTCTTATTTAGAACTATTTACATAGAAATTGTCTACGACATGCTTCTCAACAACGTATTTTAACAACAATAGGCAAACTAATCAACTATAATCATTAAAGGTATAGCTACACTACATCTTGAATTATGTATATGTAACTGGTACAATATTTATAGATAACATTGTAACTTTTACGATAAATTTATAGATTACTCATATTGTGTTCTGGCATCTTTATATAATCACTATTACAAAAGGACTTAGGCCGTCAATATATTATCATACAACGTTCCATGATGAAATCAAGATTTGTAGACCAAATGATACACAATGCACATATTGTGGTATGTTCCGTTTTTTGATTAGATTTTATTACTTCTTTGAGTTGAGAGGCCGTTTATATAACACTGCAAAAACGATTTTTTGTACAAAATTAACAATAGGTAGGTACGCTTTCTCAAAGTAAAAGAACTTCTGAATTCGTTATTTTTAGATAAATTGTTAATTTTGAACACTTTTTATATAATAACATATCTAATATACATTCAAAACATACTAAAAAATTTAGAAATAGGGGCAAAATTCAGACCCCAACATATGGGGCCCTATGGCTCAAAAATCCTGGATACGACTGAAGCTGTGGCCATCAAATCATGTAAATCTATATTTGGGGGCTGCAACAAAACCAGTCTCAGATAATAAATGTGCACCCCTTATTACGCAAGCGGACACTTATACCGTCTCTATCTGTCACATTTTAAGAATAAAAGGGATAGTTTTAATAATTGATATGGGTGGGATTAGTATGTATGGTGATATTTGTATTAGCACTGATCGCAAAGTCCATCGATACCGAATGTGTACCGTTGGAAAGTGTATGTATGTAACACTATTAGGAAAAACTTGATCCAACCTACCGAAAGAATAGTTGTAAACAAAATGATCATTCCTATACACAGAATAGTAAAAAAGAGTATGAGTCGCCAGTGAGCGATACCCGCGTAACCTCAAGTATGCGTAACTCCGCGCACTTAGACCTTCCGCTTTCTCAGTCGGGATTGCAAATTCTAAGCGTAACAATATAGAATAAAACAGAATTGTGCAGTTTTTGGTGTTAGAAGGTGTTAGAGGGTTATTCATATTTTCTGTTATTTTCATTAAAATTGAGAACTGATTATATTGAGTTTTTGGAAATAAAAAAAATATTCAAACTTATTTTTAGATTTAGATATTAAAGTGTAGATTTCAATGTGAAGTATTTTTTTACTGGAAGTTTCGAAACACCAACAAATAACTGATAGCATGCTTTCTGTGATATTTACGATTCTGAAATAGTAATGCACCTGATTATCGTGTAAATAATAGATATCGATAAGTAGAGTATTGGAGAGATGCATAACGGTTGCAACTAATTTCATAGAATTGTCATTTTAATTCAACTTTTTTATTGCTTTATTTAGTAAATTTAATTATTTTGGTACACAAATAAGGTTTTAAATTAAAAAATGTGATTTAATGGATAACATTTTGCAAACTATTATGGAAGCAAAACCATATTATAAAAACCATAAATACGTTAAAGGTTTAGAAGGCGCGTTTTAGTGTAGATTTAAAAAAGATTGATTCACTACTACCCGATATAAGGTCTCCCGACGTAGGACTTACGAAGCCGTGGCGTAGCTTTGACGTTCATTATAAATGCTTATATTGAATAAGAATCATTTTAATTTTTCTTATTGCCTACGTTATTTTCATCAAAACTTAAAACTACAATAAAGAAAGAAAGAATTTATAGTATATACACACATATATATTTCTTCGTATAACGCCATCTTGTACACAAAGGTGGTACTAGGACAAAGAAGTAAGCTGTTATCTATTATGAACCATAACTATATGCAAAAAGGGTAGAATATGAAAAGATTCATTTTGTGATATATGCTCTAATGTTTTAAGCTTTTTTTAACCAATCAGACTATTATCAATATTTAAAGATGGGTGAGTTAGGTTATGCAGGTTTCCTTGAAAAGAGCGCGTCATGTGACTTCTACTTTTTTACTGTTTTGTGCTCCTATATGTAGTGTATACTACGTATAGTGTATACTACGTGTAGTGTATACTCTTACATGTGGTATAAGTGGCCTCTTACACTTACAAAACAAACATATTTACTAGGCTTCTCAAGGATATCTGTTACATGGGTGTCATCTTTGGCCGGTTTTTAACAAACATTCTTTTCGTATTTCGTAATCATTTTTTTAACATATTAATTCTATCTCTTCTCAATAATGTAAATACGTGTGCACCTTCTCAGTATATAAAAATCGCGGAATGGCCATAGTAATATTGATTTATTTGCCATGCTTTAGGATCGTGTCGGACATAATACTAAAGATAAATATAAACAATTAAATAATAATCTGTGATCTCTGCCTACCCCTGCGGGAAATAGGTGAGATTTTATGTATGTAATAAAAAATTAAAATTTTGAACACATTCACGATGAACTAGCGACTATCTATATTACACCAACAAGGTAAATAAGTGAAACCAGAGAAAATTAATTTTACCAGAAATGAATTTTTAAGATCTTCATAAAATAGTAATATGGATCTTACCAAAAAGGTAAGGATCTTACCAAAAAGGTAAGGATCTTACCAAAATGGTAAGGATCTTACCAAAAAGGTAAGGATCTTACCAAAAAGGTAAGGATCTTGGCAAAAAGGTAAGGATCTTACCAAATAGCAAATATATTAATGTTTTGTGATCAACTAGGTGTTGACAACGGCGGTAATAAACGGATATACTAAGTTAGTGCATTAACTTTGCTTCATAGTGATGACACTAATAAAATCGTACTAGCAGAAGTTCTAACTCATAACATATAGTTAATCGGTATTATTGCTTATGACGTTATATATATAAATAACAATTGCTTAATTTAAAACAAAATATATTATTTAATAAGCTTATTTTACAATAAATAATTGGAATGATAGTGTTATAGCTTATGTTAATAGTAGGAAATAACGTAAGCTAAAGTCTGTTCGCCTAAAGTCGATCATAAAATTATAAATCAGGGTTTGTAAACTTATTACTAATTGCGGCCTGCTAATAATTTTTACTGATAAATAATAAAAAAATATAGGTCCGGAAAAACAATATTTCCGATTGTAGATTATTACTAGCTTACACGGTAACGCGTTGCTATGGTAACGTTAATCTATAATCTAAGAACACAAATTTGTTGTTTGTCTGTCCGCTCCTTTTCCCGCTCTTTTCCCATTGTATCGATTAACGTTACCATAGCAACGGGTTACCGGGTCAGCTAGTTGATACAATGGAAAAAGCACGGGGGAAAAGAGCGGACAGACAGACAAACAAACAAACAACAAATTGAGTTCTTAGATTATAAACGTTACCATAACAACGCGTTACCAGATCAGCTAGTAATAATCTACAAACGGAAATATTGTTTTTTCGGACCTATATTTTTTCGGACCTAAATTATTAGCAGGCCGCAATTTGTAATAAGTTGTATGCCACAAAAAATTGTACGCGCGGCGATAACAGACGCCCTTCATGCAGATTGCGATAATTTAGCCACAGTCGCTATTCAGGGAGGATTTCATAAAATTAAATCTCGGCGAACAATCAATAACTAATATTATATCAATAGCTATTCTACCTCAAACCTAAAATTCTTGCAGAAAAATATGTTTATTATGATAACATAGTAGCAGTTTGATATTAAACACACTATACAAATATTGAAATTTACAAAAAAAATATTAAGTAACATGCACTGGTATTTCTTTAAATGAATTGACCACCAATAGGGTCAAAATCGATAATGCGAGCCACTTGAAACCAGATTAGAAAGTTTCATTGGCAAAAAACTAAACGGGGCATAGTAATGTAGCCGTCGACCTGTTTAAAACAAATTGTTAAGTGGCAAATCTATCAATTCTGCGATTGTACCCTCAAATAAATACTAAATCAAAATGAAATAAAAAATAATAATAATTGTTATTCCTACATTCACACTGTAAGGCTTATGTTATGGATACTAGGTCTACAGACATACATAGATATGATACATAGATATGTAAAATTTATAGCAATATATACAGATACCCATGACTCAGGTACTAATGCTCGTATTCATCATACAAACCGGGATTCGAATCTAGGACCATCGGTCAGGCATGATCTCTACCTTTGCACCAAACGGTCGTCCTATGAAGGTTTTACTGATAATAAAATCGATATCACGACTCCATTACGTTGAATATCGCAAATAAAATTTCCAAGGTTTAAATAATGTCAGTTAACTGACTAAATTATATTAGGCAATCGGCATTTCTAGAAATTATAATGAATAGGTACAATCGCACTCCGCTATGTTTGTATCGTGTTAACGGAAATCTTAATAGATTTAAATAAAGTTTTATATAAAGAAATATCCAGATTATATATATTAGTGTTGCAATCTGCGTTTGCTTTCAGGTGGTTAAATTATAATCAGTGGCGTAAATAGAGGGGGGGGGGGGGGTCCCGAGAGTGCAAATGCCCCGGGCGGCACGGCTTCGCCGCCCCTTGGAACTTCTACGGTAAAAAGATAAGGCACGTGGTACCCACCGGAAGAACGTTCTAAAGGGCGGCGCAGCCCTCTGACAGGGGCGGCAAAACTGGATAAACTGCCCCGGGCGGCAATTGATCTATTTACGCCACTGATTATAATGCTAAAATATCGGAATAGATGATAATCCGGCGAGTAAGTTATTGAGCTACAATACAATTACCACAATAACATTTTATGGAAAAATGAAGAGAACAGTATCAATCTTAATTTAACCCACACAAGAATGAATGTACTATTCAGTCGTAAAAGCAACTTTTATGCTAGTTCTAAATCATTAAGTATTATATATAAGTATTGTGCAACAATTCACACTGAAACCATATACACTGCATACACCAAATCACAAATGGACACTGCATACAATCTTCAAAACTGCACCCAGTTTTGCTGGTTGGCTGGAGTTGTGGGCTTTTGACTTGTTGTGCTATAAGAAGAGAAATTCAATGAATTATTCATAAGTTGGGTGACAAATCAAGTTATAATAATAGAATATATATAAGTTCCTTACTAATTTTTAATAATAATATTTTAATGTAACTAAATGCATCTTTTAGCCCAATTTAAATTTAATTATTCTCGTCCTACTAATATTACAAGGGAACTAATTTTTTGAGCTGTTGTTTAAATATTCGAGATGTTATTATGATCAGTTGGAAAACATATTGAACAGTTTTTTAATTTAATGGCGGTTGATTAATTATTGCGACAGTAAAACATGGACAGTAATAAAAAACAATCAGTCGGTTATTTTATGTCAATTCTAAAAATAATTGAGCAGTCCAATAACTGAATGAGCAGTAAAAATGATGGAATGAGCGGTTCGATAAATAGTTCGGCAGATCATAGCGAGCGGTGACACCCGAACTCAAATTAATTGAGAAGAGAAGTGGCGGAAGCGATCAATCACAGGGTTGGTTAGGTTAGGTTAGGTTATAGAATTGCTTAGAATGAGATTTCTTACCTACAAATTCCGATTTATTACTGCCCACACGTAACCGCTCGTTCAATAATTTTTACCGCCCATTTAATTATTTTCCTGCTCAATTATAAATTCACTGATCCATTTCTTTATATTTTATTTCTCATTTTTGTTAATTTTAACTGCTGAACTAGTTACTAAACGTGCCATTTATAATTTTTAACTTACCAAAACTGCTATTTACAACTGCTTCTTTAAATCAGTGCCATATTATAAGGGCGAAAGTGTTAAGCACTTTCGAACAACAGATTTAGTAGGAACTTTATAGTAATATTTATTTATTTAGCAACTAAAAGCTACAACTATTACTTAACAAATTAAAAAAGATAACAGACATCACAAAAACAATTACATTAACTGTTATTTTAACAGATGGCACTGTTAGGTAATTTTTTTTTTTAAAACTCGCTTATTCGATTATTTAAAGTTTTTATATAAGTTTTTAAATATTACAAATCTATGTATCATATATGTATGTCTATCTGTTACCCTAGTATCCATAAAACAAGCTAGGCTAATTGGTGTGATTGTAACAATTATATATTTATAAATTTTGTTATTTCCATTTCAATCTCTCAAAACCCACATGTTATAAGTGAAAAGAGTTTTATTTCTTCAGCAAGAAGATCAGAAGGACATAAATACTTTTCATGTAAAAGCAATATTTTATTCAAAACTATTTCAAGTAAGAGAAGACTAAATATTGTAGATATTTCCAATAATTTTTTGAGTCAGTATAAGTTTAGAAACTTCTTTAAATAAATCACATCACTCCTTTAAGGGTAATCATATTAGATGTATATAGAATTATTATAACTACCTGGCAGAATTAAAGTCACCCCACTCTGAGTTGGTCCCTTGAACAGATGCTGATGGTGAGGGGGCGTGTTGCGGAGATGGTGGGGGCGGCAGCCGCGATCCTCCCGGTGGAGGGGGTAGCAAGCCCCCGACGGCACCTGCACCGGCACCACGCCGAGGTCGGCTTGCGTCATTTCCATCTTTTTTCTGCAACATATGTGAGATAAATGAAACTCACCAATGAAGTTAGAAAACTCATACCTATATAAAAAATTACTGTCACTTATGCTAAATAAATTCTATTCTATTGCTTTTTTTCGCGAAAGTTAGCTATAGCTTTAAGTTTTGTTTGTTCCACAATTTTTCTGTATGGAAGACCTGATTAACTTAAAAGAATTGTAAAGCTAAGGACTTAAAATTAAAAAAGCATAAAGAACAACAAAAGACATCAGCACATATAGATAGTTTCATGAAATTTTTAGGCTAAATAGCTGAAAAAAGATAAAGCCATGAAATACTTTCAGTTTAAAATAATTACATCTGTTTTATTACCTACATTTTCATTAAGGTAAAAAAGGTAAAGTAGGGTTAGCAGATTAATAATGTACTTTGACATGGTTTGGTCTCAACGGCTACCTGTAATGGTTATTTGTGAAAAAAAATAGAGTTCTATAGTAAATCAATTTTAAAATATTTCAATAAAATTAGATTTAGACCAAAACTGATATCAATACCACAGATTTGGGTTTGATATTGACTGAATAGCCTGTTTTGTTCAGACTTAGTGTTTGAATATAACAAAAGAAAAGATCTTTCCATTCCTTGTATTGTGTGAAACCAAAATTTTAAATAGGTACATTTTAATGTAAAAGTTTTACAATTGACTAAATTAGCTACCCACATACAACCTTGTCTTTGCCGTTTAGGTTCAAATTTGAAACTGTATCGACAAAAACACATCAAACTACCACAAACTCAACTTTTCTCAATAATATAAAATAAATACTATTTATTTGATAAGAGCATTTGCAATGGGTGAATGGAATGACGTCAACTACACCATGGCTTCAGTCTTAAATAGGAAGACCTTGTACCAAAAGATGAAGCCACAAGAAACTCTTTGTGATCCAGTTTATAAATAAAATTGTTGATGTGGTGTCTACTGTATGTAATAACTTACAGTGATCTTCATATTGATTTTTATGGTTTCTCCTTCCTTGAAACCAAGGTCAAGTTGTTGAGATGGTGGTTGATCACCCTCCTGCTCCTTTTTCAGCCATTTGAAATGATCTTGTAAAGCAACATTGAGATCAAAAGAATCAGACCTATCACCAAATCCCAAGCCAATATATGCTGTTCTTCCTAAAAAGTATAACAAGTCCAATGTTATAACAGTAGCATGTATTTGAAAATAAAACTATAATATTAAAAAATCAACAATGAAAATTATTTATAACCAATTGCATTCCATAAAACATACAAACACATAAATCAGTTAAAAATAGTTACATACCATTATCATCTTGGATTCTTACTACAAAATAACGTGAACTATCTGTCACAGCCTCTAATGCTACTCCAGGATATTTATCAATAGGGCATTTCGCAAATAGTTCTCCTGATGCTTTATCTTCTAATTTCATTATCAGCTCCTCCCCCTTTGCCACAAGTCTCATACGGCCTGTCCATTGAGGCTCCTGTAAGTTCCAATCAGCTGCCCTGAAATACGCCTCCTTTATACAATCATCTGGCCCTTTGTCACAACCTAACATTCGAGCAGGTACATACTATTGAACAACTTACCTGTACCCTCTATTGGATGTTTTAGGGGGAATTTTAAAAACAAAAACTTCATTCTTAACAAGCAAAACACTTTCATATGATTCCATTGCTTATGTTATACAAACGATTGAAGAGTTTACAATTATGCTAAAGTACTATGAATGGGAAAAAGAGCTGTGGTATCTGTTCTAGTAATATTCGTGACGTTGGGTGGATGACATCTGAAATCTGACGTTTTCCGAATACGTGACGTGACATCTGGTGACAGTTAAGCTTTTTTCCCATTATCCCATTAGGGAAGGCAAAGTGTAAGCCCATACAGCCTCGTCCCCAGAAATTAACTTTCTTATTTAGATGATGATGAATGTTAATTGACAAAATATGTGTGATCATATATTTACAACATATATTTACTATTAGGATAATTAGTAAATTTAATACAACAAATATAGTAAAATTCAAATAATTATTAAATATTTTTATATGAAAATTAAAACACTGAAAAATACCATTCTTTAACAATTGGCAGTAGTGATTTATGCAACATAATACATCAACTATCAATAATATATTTGTCGCAGCCAACTGGTTAAAATAGCCGTTCAATCAAACAGCTAGCCCTTTGACTGAACAACTGTTTGATTGAACGGTTATTTTAACCAGTTGGCTGCGACATATTCACCACTTGATTTGTCAATAAACTGGTATAATGAAACTGTGTTAATACTAATGTAATAAGCGCTTACCACCGTATCGCCGATCATACCCCAGCGGTACGGTGGGAAATAATTTTTCCCTGCGATACCACAGTAGTGCTGAGACACGATTTACGATTGCAATTATTAACGTATCTATAATTTATGAATATTTATATTATCATAATGAATGACCTAAGGAGTCCTTTCCTTATTTCTTCCTATCTGCATGAAGTCTCAGAGTGTCCTGTTTACTCTGAGCATGAAGTACATGAAAATGTTATGATCAACACAGAGGACCTCTTTTCTAAAACCATGCATTTATTTTACATTTAAATAAGTATATAATATTTTTGTCATTTGACATTGAAAATATCATCATCATCATCATAACGGCCCTTCGTTTGTCCGTCTTCGGACGTAGGCCTCCTCCAAATCTTTCCATTTCTGCCTACTTTTTGCCACTCTCATCCAATTCGATCCAGCTGTTTTGGATATGTCATCGACCCATCGCATAGGGGGACGGCCTCTCCCGCGACGATTTTCCCACGGTCGCCATTCCAGTAATCTCCTGGTCCACTTGGACTGTTCCATTCTGGCTATGTGTCCTGCCCACCTCCACTTCTGTCGCTCTATTGTAACTACAACATCTCTAACACGAGTCTTTTCTCGGATCCATTCGTTTCTTTTACGATCCACTAACGATATGCCGAGCATAGCTCGCTCCATTGCTCTTTGTGCAACTCGGAGCTTTTTTGCCAATCTCTGTGTTAGAGTCGCCGTTTCCATCCCATAGGTGAACACTGGCAGGACACATTGATCGAAAACCCTAGTCTTAAGGTGTTGCGGAATCTTCTTCGAGCGGAGTATTGCTTTGTTCGCACCGAAGGCAGACCATGCTTGTGCAATTCTTCTGTCGATCTCTGCTGTTTGGTTACTGTAGCCAAGAGATATTTTATGGCCTAAGTATACATACTCGTCTACGACTTCCATAGGCATGTCATATCTACGAGAGTCAGGTAAATTCGTCATAATCTTCGTCTTTCCAACGTTCAATTTAAGACCTATGTTTGACGATTCTCTGCGCAGATCTTCCAACATTTCGAGCATGTCATCGACGTTGTCGGACATTAGGACGATGTCATCGGCGAATCGCAAGTTGCTCAGTCTTTCTCCATCTATGTTGATACCTTTATCATTCCAGTCTAGTTTCTTAAAAACATTTTCTAGCGCGGCGGTAAATAGTTTCGGAGATAAAGTATCACCCTGCCGTACGCCACGTCCCAGTGGAAATGTTTTTGTCAGCTTGTGGAGCCTGATGCAGGAGGTGCCATGGGTTTGGATATATTTGATTATTTCTATATATCTCTCGTCAATTCTGCAGTCAGCGAGAGCCTTTTCCACCGCCCAAAATTCGACAGAGTCAAACGCCTTCTCGTAGTCTACAAAAGTTAATATTAAACCTTTCTGGTACTCGTGACACTTTTCGAGAAGCGTTTTTAACGTTTGCAAGTGGTCATTTGTCCCATATCCCGAGCGAAACCCAGCTTGTTCTCGTGGTTGATATTTATCGAGCTTTCCACACAGCCGGTTAACAATGATCCTTGTAAACAGCTTGTAAATGTGTGACAAGTGTAGTAGTAGTAGTAGTAGTGTGACAAGTAAATGTGTGTAATTGAAAATATAATAAATATTATTATAATATTATAATTTTAAATAAACACTTTCACAAAGAGAACATTAAGGAGCAACGCGAAGAAATCTCAACTCTATAACATATTGATAGAAAAATTGAAACAAGAATATGTTCAATCCGAACACCTAGTAATTTTAGAGTGTGTGAACAAAAATGACAAGAATTCGCGGCGAGAACTGAACTCAATTCCGGAAACAGCGTTTAAAAACTGCTAGAGGTCTAACTTGAAATAGAAACAAGGTGCAATTTTTTAATCGTACCTACCTGGTTTCTCTAGACACTGAAGACAGCAAATCTAATAAATAAATTGGTTCGGGTTCAAAATTCTACCCATGAGTACTGCATTATAAAATGTTCCTATTGCAGATTCTACACGTATTTATTATGACACATTACCGTCCGTACTAGTGTCATTGCGTAACAACAGCATAAAAAAAGTTTTAATTTTATTTTTATAGATAGTGATGTAACGATTCACTGACGTAAGGGAAACTAGTGACAACCTTATAAATTACGAAACAAAAGCCTTATACTTATTTCTTTCTTACACATTTACAACTGTATACGTCAAAATAGTACGAACTAACGTATTGTGTTGTTATTTTAGCACGGATTCTATAGCTTTAGTTATTGTTCTAAGGGTGCAACGGTAGCGCTCCTGCCTTTCGCACCGACGACGGTCCTGGGTTCCAATCCCTGACGGGGCAGATGTTGGTATGATGAATACGAGCATTTGTACCTGAGTCATGGATGTTTGTATGTATTTCTATGAATATTAGTTATTTATATACGATATATGTATGTGTATCTGTTACCCTAGTATCCATAACACAAGCCTTAAAGTGCTTACTTTGGGCTAGGTTAATTGCCGTGAATGAAATATAAATATTTATTTATTTATTTATCATTATTGTCGGTGTGCTTATGTTTTCTTTTGCTGTCTGAATATACTCGATGATCTAGTTTTGCCAAATTATATTTTAATTCTTTTAAGATTCTGTGTTTCCATCAGTTACCCATACAGTCTATTTTCTTTCACTTTCACACAGTATGATTTGTATTTCTTGTTAAAATTTATGCTGTGTTACATATTAGTGCGTAATAACGGTGGACTATTATCCACTTAGTATTTGTGAACATGCTAGGGTGTTGACAAGTAAAACAAAGCAGCGGAAGTTATCTTTTTCTGCTCTCTCCAGAAGCCCACGGGGAGGTTTCAGTTAAACCAAACACCGTTACAAAAAAACTAGGGAAAGGGAAATTTCATTGTTCGATCATCATTCATGGAGCGACTTTCACTATCATTCTTCATCTAATGAAGAAAAAAACTAAAGACTAGGCTATATGAACTCTGTACTTTTGCCTGCCCTTATGGGAAAACTTAATAAAGAAAAAGTAATGTCTTATGAATTATGACATTTCCCACAGAGTACTTTTTTATACATTTCCTTTATAGTACACAATTTTTATTAGGTACCTATTAATTTAAACTTGATTAAGTGACGAAGCTACACATTAATAATCTGTCAAACTAAATACAATTTATCAAACCTACGTAAGTTGAACAAACTTATTGAAAAATCATAAAATAATTATCAATGTATTCCCAAAATCTTATTCGTTTAGTATTATGTTGTTTATTTCTCGTTACAGAATTGCGAAAAGCAAATAAAAATGGCATACAATGTAAGTATTTACACATTTTTAAATTACTTGAGTATTTTATATTATAAGTATTTTATATATTACAAAATTATGACTAACAAAAGTTTAGGACGCTTATAAACATCACCATTTTATGCATTTATGATTTGAAGAAACAGTCAAACATCATCATGTTTATCGATGTCCCCACTGATGGGATACTAGTCTTCTCGAAAGAAGAAAATACCATAAAAATACGGGCTTTAAATAGGAATTCAAAACAGATTTTAAATAGAATTCACTGAGGCTTTATTAAAGTAAAGAACATTTTGTAAAAGATATTCTTTTTATAATCATCTAAACAAGAATAAAGTAACCAGGGTAACTACCATAAACAACTTTATGAATAACCTGTGGTACCATTTAATATATTTAAAAAAAGTCTTTCTTATTATTGTATTCTTATGGGAATACAATTTCTAACAGGCTTCACATGAAATGATCGAGACTACAATGCTCACTGAATTAGGAAATAATGAGGCTAACCAAAAGTAAAAAGCGGATTATAATCAAGCTATGTCACATGTAATACAGGCTACATAATATAAATGACTAGCACCATTAAAAGTATTATTTGCAGATCTCATTTATTTATACCAAATAGTATAATTAATGCATACAAAAATAATGTATTAGATATTTTAAATATGTTTCACTCATAAGAAACTGAATACAATCCTACACTCAGATGTTAGTTGCAAAGTTCAATACCATATCTGTAATATATTGAAAGTATATAATAACAACAAAACAAATAATAACACCCACCGGCCTAGCATGTAACATAGCCACACCATTGTCGTTTATTTAATTAGTATTGTGTATTTCACCCTTTTATTTACTTTTAGGAAATGTAATGAAATCAAATGGATTAAACCGAAATGTCTCAGTAAATAAATATTTATATTGCTATTTCATAACATTTGTTTTAGGATTCGAAGCAATAGGGTACAAATTAAATATTTGTGCCAATATATTACTCTGTCAAGAAAGTACCGGAAAAAGATCAATAATATACAAATTGTTAATTATACATCCAAATTTATTTTATCATCATCAAAGTATACTCCTTCAGAAACAATACATTAGCAAAATACAGAAAGTTTGGTGGCTATCTCTCTCAAAGTTGAATGAGGATTTTCAATCACTATTTCCTTCACTTTTGCACAATTGCAGACGTTGATGGCCTACCAGAGCGAGGCAAATTTTCCATCACACTGACCACTTTTGATCGCTTTGTACCACTACAAAAAAAACTTATTTCATTTTCATCTATCAAGCAATTACAATAGCCGGCAAACATCTTAGAATCGTGGAGATTGCCCAGAACTCGTATTTTGGGTATGCGTAGCGGTGAGGTACTGGGGTGGTGGGAGATGGGCATGCGCTACTGGTTTGGTTGGTTAATTACAGTTAATCAGTTGACTCGCGAGCCACGTCCCGCTTATACGTATCATCTGTGGTCCCGCTCACCGCGTCAACGTTCTAGCTCCCGTGTACATCCCTGAAAAATAATTATTTACCTTTTTGTTGTTCGTCATTTCTGTTGAGTTTTCGTTTCTCTTTGTGTTATTGTAAATTTTTCTTGTTTTATTTAGTTTTTGTTTTAATAGTATAATTATTGTTATTTTTGTGGTTTTGTTCTGGATTTACGAGTCACAATGCCTAACCCAACATAAAAAAGCAAGGAAAATGGTTTTTGATGTTTATTTTTTCATGAAAAACGGATTTGTTATTTTTGCTGATGACCATAGTAGCTCAGATGATGATGATGACGAAGACTACGAAGATAAGGATACACATCGTCTTGTAAACTACCTCTTGCTAAGCACCAGTTCTGCTTGTCCTAACTTTTTTTATTTTTCTATATTAATTGTTACTTAAAGTAATGATAAAAGTATTTAATGTAACAAAAATGAACCGTAAATTTAGCCTAGGTACAAAATCACAAAACGAACAGTTTATGAAAATCCTAAATATCAAAATTGAATTCCCAGTCTACATAATTCTCCTCAAATGAAACACAAATTCTAAATTATATAATAATATCTCCAATCTCCTCAACACAGTCCTTTTTATACCTGCAATTCTTATCGACTCCCATCTATACATACATCTTACTACATGTACCTACGACTTTCTAAGATACACTCCTGGTTTCGACTATTGTTATATAAAATCTCATAATTGATAGCGTTCATTCTATAAAGGAACTAGATTCTTTGCAAATCACTAAATCATTTAAATGCAACATACAGGACTTAAGTCAATATATTTCGAATAGTTCAAACAATAATTTAATAGTCATTACCCAAAATATGAGAAGTATATATAAGAATTTTATAGATTTGCAGGTAACCCTGACGGAGTTACACTTTGAAGTTGATATTCTGGTATTGACTGAATGTAGTCTAGTCTCAAGTAAGCAATTGCCACTATTAAATATTAGGGGTTAAAGTATGAAATTGCCGATTTGTACTGAAAATCTATATTGTTTATTTTTTAAATTTTTAACAAATTTATTTAATCAAAATAGTTGCCATTATTATCTATACATTGCTGCCATCTAATGGGAAGGTCATTAATGCCTTTGCGATAGAATTCCGACGATCTAGACTGCACAAACTGTGTGAAAGCATTTTGTACTGCCTCCTGGGAAGAAAACTTCTTGTCACGTAGATAATTGTCCAAATCACGAAAAAAATGGTAGTCCGTTGGAGCAAGGTCTGGTGAATACGGAGGATGACGAATGGTTTCTAACTGCAGTTCCTGAAGGGTCAAAATGGTTTCTCGTGCTGTGTGAGGTCTCGCGTTGTCGTGGAGCAATAATGGTGAAGATCGATTCATGAGTCGGGGCTGTTTTACTGCTAGTTTTGTCAACATGGTTCGGAGTTCGGCACAATAGACATCTGCCGTTATTGCTTGACCAGATCGGAGAAAACTATAGTGAATAACACCATGCTGAGACCACCAAACAGTTACCATTACCTTTTTATTGGTAAGTTTTGCTTTAGGACACTGTTGTGGCATTTGACCTGGGGTCAGCCATTGCATTTTTCTTTTCCGGTTATCATAAAGAATCCACTTTTCATCACATGTTACAATTCGATCCAATATTCCTTCATTTCTGTACCGGTTCAACAAGGCAACACAAGTTTCAACACGCGTTTCTTTCTGCAGATCAGTCAAATCATGAGGCACCCATTTTTCGTATTTTTTTATTTTATTGATTTGACGCAAGTGAGTCAATATTGTGGGTAAGGTAACGTTAAACCATGCCGCTAATTCCTGGGTACTTTGACTAGGATCGGCTTCCACTATCTCTCTTAATTCATCGTTATTTACCTGTGTGGGCGGTCTTCCTCGTGGCTCGTTCTTTAAGTCGAAATTTCCATCACGAAAGCGTTTAAACCAAAATCGCACGGTGCGTTCATTAGTAGACCCCTCTCCAAACGCAGCATTGATATTGCGGGCTGTTTCTGCCGCGTTAGTTCCGCGTCGGAACTCGTATTCAAAAATAACTCGAATTTTCGCAGTATCCATCTTTCTTGTCTAAATTGAATAACAAAAATAATTGAAAGTCGATATTCAAATGTTTTACATTTTTTAAAAAAAGAACATCATAGAAACCATTTAAAAAAAGTTTCATTCGAAAACCTCAAACCATGAAGATTCTATGTCAATTCAAAGAACCTATTGCAATAAAACGGCAATTTCATACTTTAACCCCTATTAATTACACCTCGTATCAGTCAGCTAATGTTTTAAATCGAGATTTTGTAGTTCCTCTCATTTGTAAGTTAGGTAATCTTTGTTTTAGTGCTCTAGGCTTTTCTAATGCCCTTAAACGGTCTATAGTTACACCTGTTTACAAGAACGGAGACAAATCAGACGTCAATAATCACAGGCCAATCTCTATCTTAAATTCTATTTCAAAAATAATTGACTTCTTTCAGTTCGAAAGTTATATATACTCAACTTGACCCTAAAATTTCACAAATCCTTGCCATTCCAAGAAGCAGTTCAAAGAAAAAAAAGAAATTACATTATTACCCGCCTACCTTCGACACGTACTGCTTTTGCTTGAAGACAATATCCATCCCAATCAGCATTTATATATAATAAACTAAATAAATTATTTGAAATATATCCTATGCATCTGTATAAGTGCAAAAAATGTCTAACGCTATGGTTAGGGACACATACTTACGATGAAGTTGAAACTCTTTTAATTAGAATTGTCTAACTACACACACACCCACGCGGGCGAACACACACGCACGCACACATGGACATGCACACACACACACACACACACACACACACACACACTAACCAAATACATCTAAACAAATCATTCTAACAAGAACATCACTTCACAGCTTCATTCTGACAAGAATAACTTGAAATGCATAACTAGAAATTCTTCTTTAAATATAATGAAATTCAGTTTTTAAATTTTGTTTTGTTATTATATAATATTTGTGATCTAATGTTGTCCACAAAGGAAGTAGCGGGTCAATACCAACACAAGTATCTTTTGACTCAGCCAAATGTTGTTAGAAGATTACTTGAATAAATGTATTTTTTTTAATTAATTTTTTTTATAATTTACTCGAAAGTGCACATATGCGAACTTGCCCCCATTCCGTCGAATGAGCGTCAAGATGTGTTAGAGACTACACAATTAGTGATTTGATTTAAACTTTATTTTCTTGATTAATCAAAATGTTATAATAAAACTGAAGACTTGAGCTTGACTGACCATATGGGTGTTATGTTAATTGTTTTGTTTACGGTTTCTTTTCTTTTGTACGAGTTTATGTGTTTCGTGACTTGTAGTAGTAGTTGGTTGAAGAAAAGTTTATTATTATATAATATTTTGGACATTTATTAATTTATTGATTTTTTATAATTTTAATTTTAAATTTGTTTTGATTTCCTATTTATATACCAAACCTAAGGTTAAGCATAAGCGATACTTACAACATTTCCAAAAAACCGTCATTGAATTACTAACTTACACTTTACAAATAAAGATTCCGAGCCTGAAGTTATTTAATTTGTAAAAGTGATGATTTGTTTTTATTTGTATAACCAATTGTCCATATTAAAAGACGGAAAGATCAAAATTAAACTTATCAAAATAAAAGGGAAGAAAAAGTTTTTTGAGCACTGCTTTCGCATATTCTATTATTTGACAACACTGGCTAGTGCTAACAGTCACCCTCTTTTTGTTTTATTAAACTTAGGAAAATGCGTTACGCATACTGCGCCGCTGGGCGAGCGATAGAATATCCTACCCTAGCGTGAAATATGGTATTGAAGTCATAAATAGTTATTATTTTAGACTTGGGTACGAAATAACTGAATTTAAAAACCAATAAACACGGTTAGATCTTAACCTCCACTCTAGTAAAATCACGTTTTAAGTTTGAATTGCTAATTTAATATTTTTGCTTGTAAGTGCAAGCACCTAATAATATTGATAAAAATATAAAGCGATTTGTCTGATGAGCTCACATTTATTTATTTATTTATTTATTTAAGGACAGTTTACAAGACACACACATATACATGAATAAATCACATGATCAAATACAAAAATTATGTAGTGTGGCCTTAATTACAAACTGCCACGACAAGTAAGTATTACAAGAAGCTTTGTTATGGTTAGGTATAATTTTAGAAAAATTTAAATAAAGGCTAGCGGTTAACTTAAAACTGAAAAAAAAGATACAGACAATGCAACTTATAGAGATTACTTATGAGACAGAATTTCTAATAACATTCGCTTAAATTCACTGAATTTGGAGTTTATATCTAAAGCAGAGTTCTTAAAATATGTTCCAAACTGAGCTTGCATTCTATCTATAGGAGAGAAATGACCCAAATTACTCTTAAACGACTTAGGTGAGAGTAGTTTAAAACGTGAAAATCTGACTAGCTTACGTGGTACAGAAAGATTAATTTTCGCTAAAAGATAATTGCAGTCTATAGCACCACTGACGACTTTATACAAAAATAATTGATCTAACAACTGCCTTCTTTTTTGGAGACTAAGGACATTGAAATGAGATAAACGTTCATTATAGGAAGGCAATTGTTTTATCAAATTGTGTTGGAAGGCTAAATGCCACATGAATCGTTTTTGGACGGATTCTATGCGTTTAATATGTACTTCATAACGAGGAGACCACACCACACTGCAATATTCCAAAGAGGAGCGTATCAATGCATTAAAGATGAGTATTTTTGAATTTGTAAGCTTAAAATTTTTTATATTTCTTATGATAAAGCCAAGAATTTTGAAACATTTACTAATTGTCTTATCTATATGAAAGTTAAAATTTAATTTTTTGTCAAAGTGAACACCCAGATCACGAATTTCAGAAACTTCTTGCACATCATGTTCTTCTATCTTATATTTATAAGGAAAAGAATATTTTTTTCTAGTGAATCGAATAAAGTTACATTTTTTTATATTTAAGTGCATTCTGTTGATTTTGCACCAGACAGCAAACCTATTAACGTCCTCCTGAAGAAGTAAACAATCTGATTGGTCTCTCACATGTTTGACAATTTTCAAGTCATCAGCATATAAATAAAATGAACTGTGTCTGAAGCACTGCGCCACGTCATTAATAAATAAGTTGAAAAATAACGGTCCCAAATGAGATCCTTGGGGGACGCCTGAGGATACGTCAAATGACCCAGAGGACTGACCGTCTATCACTACCCTAAATTTTCTGTTGGCAAGATAAGATAAACACCACTTAAGAAAGCTTCCATGCATGCCGAACTGAGATGAGAGCTTGGCGACAAGGATGCGATGATCAACCCTGTCGAAAGCCTTGCTAAAGTCAGTGTAGATGACGTCAGCAGAGGCACGGGAGTCCACAGCAGTCACTAAATCAGTAACGTAGCAAGCAAGATTGGTGTTAGTGGATCGAGAGTTAACAAAGCCGTGCTGCTGTAGAATTAGACGCTGTTTTACATGGCAGTAGATAATCGGATACAGAAGAGATTCCAGAACCTTTCCAAATACAGATAGGATCGAGATCGGTCTGTAATTGCTAACATCAGACCTCGATCCATCCTTAAACAAAGGTACGACCAAAGCCTCCTTCCATGTTGATGGAAATTGGCCCGTTAGAAGACTGAAATTGTATATCATGGTAAGAGGTACGGCCAGCTGGTCAGCACATTTTAACACAAAAAGAGCTGGAATCCCGTCTGAACCCGCGCCTTTTCTCCAATTAAGTTTTTTTAAAGTACGTCCGACTTCATTTACAGAAAAAGATATGACGCTTAAAGTAGAAGTAGCATTTGGGCCGTAATTAGAGTCATAGACCCTAGATTGGGCGGCTTGACTAATATCAAATGCAGAGGAAAAATAATCGGCAAATAGTTTACACGAATCGGCACTACAAGTTCCAGTTTTGTTATTATAAAACATTGTAGATGGATATGTACTTTTGTGTTTTCTTTTTTGCTTAATGTAAGACCAGAAAGTTTTGGGATTTGATTTTATTGCATTCTCAATAAGTGTAATATATGAATTATAGCATGATTTAGCCAATTTTATAGATCTTTGTTTAAGAATTTGAAACGAAATTTTGTCTAAGGGATTTTTGTATTTAAGATATAAAACTCTGTATTTATTTTTTTCTCTTAAAAGCCGCTTTAGATCTCGGTTAAACCATACGGGATACCTATGAGTGGCATGCGTGCACTTAGGAACATGGGCTGTGATTACTTCATGTAAGATCTTGTAGAAAATTTCAACCATTTCCTCAATATCATTAAGTTTTGAAAATATCTCACACCAATTTGTTTTTGTTAGTTGATTAATTATGTTGTCATAGTCTGCTTTAAAAAAATTGTACCTATGAATAGGTTCTGTGGGAGATTTTGCTATATTTTCGTCGCAACATATATTAAATTGTATAGGTGGGTGATGTGGATCTATATTGCTAAGAGGGGTGGTGCAGTGATTCAGACCAGTCAATATTGTGTCGGTAAGCACTAAGTCCAGGATAACGTCATTTTTATTCTTTACATTATTATATTGATACAAGTTACAGAAAGAAATGAAATCCAAAAGCAAGTTGTTCAATCTACTGTTTGAGTATGAGGATCCGATAAAATATGAAGAATCTGACGGCTTCCACGATATTTTTCCCAGGTTAAAGTCACCCACTATAAGTGCGGGGCCTTCATTCTCAAGTACTAGACATGTGTTGTCAATGAAAGTGGTTAATATATGTTCTTTGATTGGTGAAGGAAGATACACGCTGCAAATCTTAAATCTAACAGGCTTATTGTCTAAGTAAATATCCACACCTACCCAGATATCTTCACATTTACTTTCATAGTTCGACAATCTACAAGAGTAAAATCTTTTCGACACAGCGATCAGAACTCCGCCCCCAGACTTATTACTATGGAAGCCACTAGACCTCCTATCACGCCTATATATGGTAAAGTCGTTATTAAAAAGTTCAGAATCCAATATATCACAACGCAACCATGTTTCACACAGAATTATAACATCATAGTCAGATAACGACGAGTTAACATAAATATCTAAAGTTTTAGTACAAATGCCTCTGACGTTTTGATAGTAAACCCTAAGTGACGCCATTTAGGGATTCAAATATAAAAACAAGATAAAATGAAGTTATTAATGAAATTAAATTTGACAAAATATTTAAGTTAGTTTTTTTAAGACATCATTATCACGTACATAAATCGGTTCAGAGTTATCTGTCTTACGTGTGAAAATTCGTCCACCGCGAACCCAGACGTATTTGTAGTTTAATTCTTTAGCGCGGATTCTTGTTGCAGCATGGAGATATTTATTATCGGGTGTTAGATGTTCCATAACGAAAACAGCTGTTTTTTTGTCATCTATCCCCAAGATACTAGTATTAAGCTTGTCGTTGGGGTTAGCTTTGTTATACGTTATAACAGCTGCCAAGAGAGAATCCCTTATGCGTGGAGAACCAAGCTTCAGAAGGATTGAACGCGGTCTGTTGCTGTTGGTGTCCATCTTCGAGATACGTGAGCAATATAGAATGTCAGAATCGTTGATGGGTTGCTTGATGACTTGACACAGTTGTTTAACCAAGCTGACAATATTTTCCGATCGGTGTTCCGGTACACACTGGATTTCTAAGTTATTAGCACGACTTAATTGATCCAATTGTTTTAATCGATAGTTCATTGAGTTCACTTCCTTTCTTAAGAGGTCATCACATTGGGCAAATTGATCATAGTCAAAGTTGTTCAATAGCTTTAAACAACGGGTTAAATTGGATTGAGCGGCAACATCGATAGTAAGGTTGTCTCAAAAGACAAGTTCCAAAGTGTTAATGCGCGTCGAAAAAAATTAATGAAAATGGCGTCGAAGTCAAGCTCTACAAATATGTCGGGTTGTTGGTTTACGAATTTCCTGTTGTTAGTGCTATTAAAATGCAATATTTTTGTGATGTGCTATTAAGTATAGTGAAAATTATAAGAAACTGTAAATGTGCGTCAGTTCCATATTCGGAATGATGTAAAAACAAATACGCAAAGGATATTTCTCTTCAATGATTTCGGCAACAATACAAATGTATGAAAATGGGAGACTCGTATAATTTGCTGTTGTTTCTTGTGATTGTAATTGTAAAAGCTTCAGTTGAAAACGAATGTCCCCAAAAATGCGACTGCCTGGATAAACTCGTAGATTGTTCAAGGAAGAATCTCGTATCTGTGCCAAAAATTCCTCAGTGGGTGGAACAATTAGATCTCAGCAACAATCGATTGGACGAAAATGTTACAGATGGCTTCAGTAAGTTGTCTAATTTAACAAAACTGCGGTTAGACAGAAATCTATTACATCATATACCAAATATTCTGAAACATCAACAATTACAGGAACTTAGTCTTTATAGAAATAATATAGTTTCCATAGAAGTGAGCCGTTTTCCTGCAAATAGTTCTATTAGAATTCTGAATTTAAATAGTAATCATATTAATGTAATAGAAGAAGGAGCTTTGAACAATTTAACATCTTTGGAGATTTTGAAGTTGAATAGAAATGAAATCACATCTCTTCCGAATCATTTATTTATGTACCAGTCTAATCTCAAAACATTGGAACTAAATCACAACAAATTACATGTTATATATGGTCTACTTTTTCAAGAATTATCAAATTTGACTACATTGAAACTGAAATACAATAATATTGATAGTATAATGGATGGTGCCTTTTTTGGATTTAAATCTGTAAATTTACTGCAACTGGACCATAACAAGATAAGAAGTATTTCTAAGGGTTGGATGTATGGTTTAGAATCTTTGATGACTTTGTCCATGTCTAATAATTGGATTGCAGAAATAGATCCAGGTAGTTGGGAACTATGTACAAATTTGAAATTGTTAAATTTGTCACACAATTATTTATTAGAAATAGAAGGTCGTACATTTCAGCACCTAAAGAACTTAGAGATACTTAACTTGAGCTATAACAATATTTCCTCAATATCTCAGGAAGCATTTAGCCATATGGTAGAATTGAAAACACTACTTCTGAACAATAATAAAATATCTTGGACAGTAGAAGACATGTCAGGACCATTTTCAAAATTACAGAACTTAATGACTTTTAGTTTAGCTGCCAATCATATTAAATCAATAAATTCAAGAGCCTTTGAAGGTTTATCAAATCTAGTAGAATTGGATTTGGCTGGAAATAATATCACATCAATTCAGCAACACGCCTTTGATTCACTGAGTAAATTGAAGAAATTATATTTGAACTCATCATCCTTGCTTTGTGATTGCAACATCATTTGGGCTGTAAAATGGATGAAAGAGAAGATTGAACATAAATATATTACCGCTACTTGTGCCTATCCAGCTGAAGTGGGAGGGCAAACAATAACAAAACTCAGAGAAGAAAATTGTGGGGATACACCCAAACCCAAAGTTGTTGAACATCCTAAAACCCATCTAGCTATTCGAGGGAGATCTGCTAACTTGATATGTTCTGCAACCTCTAATCCTTTTAGTAACATGACTTTTCTCTGGCGAAAGAATAACGGCAATATCAGTAATCCCACAGTTTACGAGAATGTCACAATATCAACTGGTGGAACATCAAAGGCTACATCAGTGTTAGTGATACCTAATGTAACACATTCAGACTCTGGGAAATACCAGTGTGTAGTGAGTAATAATTTTGGCACCACATATTCATCAAAAGCTAAAGTAAATATTGTAACATTCCCTAAATTTATTAAAACACCTACAAATGTAACAGTCAAGACTGGTGAAACAGTAACTTTAAATTGTGCAGCTACAGGGGAACCTACTCCTGAAATTTCTTGGAAAAAGGACGGCGGCAATGACTTTCCAGCAGCTAGAGAAAGGAGAATGAATGTAATGCCAACTGACCATCTTTTTTTTATTGTCAATGCTAAAACAACAGATATGGGGATTTACAGCTGTGCTGCTAAGAATCCTGCAGGAACAATCACAGCAAATGCTACATTGACTGTATTGCAAGAACCATCATTTGTTAGAGTCATGGAAAACAAAGAAGTAACCAGTGGAGACTCTGTTGTTTTACAATGTATGATTGCAGGCTCACCGAAACCAGTTATAAAGTGGTTGAAAGATGGTTCCCCAATAACTCACACTGAAAGACATTTTTTAACAGCAGAAGATCAATTGTTAGTTATTATCGGTGCAGAAGCAAGTGATGCAGGGCGATATGAATGTGAGATAACAAATGACTTAGGAACTAAAAAAGATATGACAGAGTTACGGGTATTACCTCCAGTGGCAATCATGGTAAATGAAGAAGATATGACAGGTATAATTATAATAACTGTAGTTTGTTGTGCAGTGGGGACATCCATTATTTGGGTAGTGATAATATATCATACTCGTAGACGCATGGCTGGTGCTGTGCGTAACTTTCCCACCGAAAGTATGAAAATGACACAAGTAGTGCATAGTGATAGTGAGTCACCACAAATGTTCACAGACAATCTTTCAGAACATTCATCCTGTAAAGACAGTGGGACCGGTGATTCAGCTAAGCAAACCAGTTTTGATGGAATGCCTGTGGAGAGAAATGATCAGGTTCATTTTGAAACTGCAGTCTGCCGAAGTTATTCTCCAGTGCCAGAAGCACATAAGCTTCTTCCTTCCTCTTTTAAACCATCTATTCAAGTGTGTGTAAACACTTCTGTAACCCCAGCTACTTACAGTTTTTCTAGTCACAGTGATAATGTTTAGATTATGAACGAATATTGAATTATCTAGTAGAGTACTGTATTTAATAAATTTTTTACTGTGCATTTTCACTTAATACATGTTTCTTCAAACAATTATATTTTTCAACTTATTAATTGCTGTATAGATGTTTTAATGGAATTAAATACAAAGTTACAGCTTGCTTCAATTATAAATATTTGTTTTAATATTGTTTTATTCTTGTAAATAAATGTATTTAGTGAAAAAAGCATTGTCGTTAGGTATCTATGAACTTGTTTGCTCTAGTACAAAATGTAACAAACTTGCCAGTATTGGTTTTGATATAAAAGACTGAATGTCATTTAAGTATGATCATTGTTATTTTCATAGTTATAAAAAGCTGATAACCCTATGTGATAGGTGATAGTTTGTACATACAATTTAAGTTATTTTTAAATTACAAAAGTTCTGTCTTTAAAAAAAATAAATTTATTGCATGCATAGTCTCATTATGTTTTCATGCTGCACATTATTTAAAGTCAGAAACCTGTAAAGAAAGTGTATTATTTCCCACATGTATAATATAAATAATGCCAATTAATGATTGACTAACTTGCTCCATATGAACCACAGTAGCTTTTTCAGTGGTAATTAGTTTTGTCAGCAGAGGGAATAAGTTCAAAATTTTACATCATAACAATCTTTTTTTAATCTCCTCTTATCGCAATTCAAGTGTCACTGTTGGAGAGAGATGCCATTATAGATCGCATATAGTGATGACTCACTTTTAACAATCGAAATTGTCTCTTTTTAAAAGCTGATGGTATAGCCTCAGGCCAAACAATATTCAGAATTATTGTCACAAAATATAAGTGAATCTTTTAAAAACAAATAAGTATAATTGATAAATTGTACTAGGAGCAAACATTCCTTTATTATTATAGTAAATTATATTATTGATTTTCAATCAGATATAATGGAATGTTTTCTTTTTGTAAAATTCACTACAACCAATATTTTGTGGTTCTACCTTCTAAGTGGCATTAGTATACTCACATACATATACATCATAAGACATAAATTATTTAATTTTTACTAAATTCAGGTAGGTACCTAAATAGGTACTTAACTGTCATTAGTTTTAGTAAAAAGTAACTAGTTGACCTACTTAATCTGTATTATGTGTAAAATATTAACTTTTTAAAATGGCATCATTACTCAAGTTTTATTTTATAAGTACATCATACAAATTTTGCATTACGACAAAACTCTACTGCCTGACTGTTTTGTCATTTTTATTTTGATCAAGCATAGAAAAATGCTTGAAATATGATCAGTATAAAATAAAATTTATAATAATAAAAATTTGATAAGAAAATATTAATCTGATTCCCCTCGAGGTATGTACAGATTGAACCAGCCTTTTCAGAGTTTGTATTGGAAACAGTTATTTTAATTTTAATAAGAATGCGACAATGTATTTTAATGCAATTGTTTTATTGTGTAGATTTACGTACATACTAACGATAATAAATAGGGTTTTTGGAAAAGATATTGTGCACAATACAATAAGATAAAAATATAGACCATAATTTAAGGAAACCACACAAAACATTATAGACGGAGCCGCCGATCTAAGAGGCAAACTTATCTAATCAATTAAGAAATAATTCTATATTTATTAGAGTAATACATTTTAAAATAATATTTAATTATTGTTATGAAATAACTTACTTTTCTCAACATTATTAGAAAAGGCACCTAATTTTTTCCGTATCCGTGTAAAAATAAATTCTATCATTTTACATTAATATTCTCATTATATTTTGACTAATTTTCTCTATTGTGCATGTTTCATTAATTTTAAATTATTGAGTATGCAGTTCACTGAATTTATTATAGCCTATATTATACCCCAAAAGCACCGCAATATTTCCCTTCTCTTCGGGTATACAAACAAATCTTTCACTTTGTAATACAGACAGTGCTTTATTAATAAATCCAGAAAATGTGGGTTAGCCAATACTCAAATTGGCATCATCAAACATAATTTAGTAGAAGAAAAAAGTTCAAACCCGGCCAATCGGCTGGATCGTTGGACATTATACACTTCTGGCATTTCATATTAACTCGTGTAATAGTTGACATAGTAGAAGATCGTTATACATTCGACTCCATCAAACCTGCCAGTTGGCGCATCAGCAAAACAATCAACTTGCTATGTCACGGTCTGTATAAGAGGTGATAGTAGTCAATAATTAATAATAAATCAATCAAATAAATTGCACCCCCAATGGATTAGGGGCACGTTTGCACTTTTTGCGGAGATTGCTATTGTAAGATTTTGATTTGCATTTAATATTCTATTCCTTGGATTATATTGCTCTGATGTATAAATTTTGTTCATCTTATAAATATCAAATTTTTTGTAAAACCCTTTTTTATATGTTTTATCCTACTTATTTTTTTGGACAAGTGTCCTTGTTCCACCGAAAGTGCGAAATATACATGTAAAGTCGCGAGCACAAGGTCGAGGGCAGAATAAGTATAAATTCGTAAAATATACTGTGCCTGTAACATACTTTTAAGAGAAATAATAAGATTACCCATTTCCAATATACCACCTTGTTATTCGTGTAGTATCTTGACGATAAAATATAAATTATTTAGCATAAATAAGACAATATAAAGATGGGATAAATTGGTTTATTAGGGTGCGTTTACACTAAGGTGGAGCGGAACTTAGCGGCGTATGAATTGACCAATCACAATGAGTGCTATGCTTCCATTGTCACAGAGCGGAGTTTATGATTGGTTGATTCAGGTACCCTTAGCTCCGCTCCAGCCAGCGCCGCTTTAGTTAAACGCACCCTTAGGTTCTATTGTAGGCAAAGGCTCTATTGAAACTATAAAGTTCCAAAGATAATAATGATATTGTGGTTGTATGTATGCCTCACATTTTTTTTGGCAGCTATTTAGAGTGTGATTATTATTAGTAACTGTTAATAACTAATAGCTTTTAAGGTAGTTAATGCCAATTTTCTAAATTTTTTACCCATACTCCAATGTGTCTTTGTAACTTTTATTACATAAGCATTTTTGCTTAAAGTTGAGGATACTAAAATTTACGTTGTTTATAATAAATGTATAATAGCATGTAAGATAATTAATTATTTATACTTGGTAGAATAAATTGTCTAAACATTAGTGACTGTTGTTTTAGTCCTTGATTAAAATAGTAACAATGTTGTCTTTTATCAGATTATCATTCATCTTCTACTGCTACTATCACTATTAATGATTTTTAAGAAGACTTAGAGCGACTAAGATTAAAGTGTGATTATTAGATCGTCCCTGATTCCTCAGTTTTGGTTATTTTCAATTCTATTCTATTCTTTTCTTCTTCCTCTAAAGTCGATGCGATATTAGATATTTAGTTACTATTTAGTTGGGGTGTATTTATTGTTACTTACATTGCATTTTCTACCTGACGACTATAAATAACATACGTTAAAGATAATTAGACAAGCAATGCTGCAATAAAATACGTTTTTTGTAATGAAGAGGTAGTAAATAATTCTCACATATTATGATTTAATACCAAACCGGGATGCCCTGAGCAAAATTGGTTTTATAAGTTATATTCGCGATTTCTACCATATACCTTGTTTTTGTTTTTATCCAGTTCAGTTGTTCCGTTATCATGGCACTTGCAACAGTGCCGAAATATCGAAATCTCAATAAAAACAAAAACAGGGTACATGGTAGAAATCCCGAATATAACTTGCATTACTATTTATAATGTTAGTGACCATGAAAGTTTAAAACAATATAAAATTGGTTTATTCTACGCGTAGCACTGGTCGCCTAGGCTTAACTCGTCTATAGTTTAGATCTAACGAAATACTTTAGGAAATTAGGTTAGCGCGTTTGGCCCATGTTTGCCGATATGGGATAGATGACAAAAAAATCTTGATCTTTGTTTCACAAGGTACATTATGCTGTCTCGGTAAGCGGATTGTTAGATGTGCTACATCTGCAGTCGTTAGTGCCCATCAACCCATAGTGGTGAAATATGTGCTAATTTTCCAAGTGTTTTCATTAGTGATACTACTACTACAAGTAGGGCGGATTAAAAATAGCTATGTCGTTATTCATATGAATTTATTAAATTTCATGTTGTTTTACTGATATTTTTAGATTTCCTAAGGTGCGCTTCATTCTTTAGCTGTTTTGACCTATTTATGTAGTTTTTAAGAGACGAGAGTATTCACGATAATTTATTTGGTAACTACAACCTCGAGAAATAACTTAAACTCTACCGATTACAATCTTAGCCTTTTTATAAAGTGTCCATCATCTCATTGTTTCAGTTTCAGTTAAACCTTGCATGATTGACGTTCGGTGAAACGGTAATACTTAGGTATAGGGAAGAAAGTAATGCGGTGAAAATCAAAATTCATAGACTGAACCACCGCCCGCCTGGTAAAATGGTTCTAGGAATGCCTATTTCTTTTGTACCTATTTGTCGATCGTGGTGCGAGTAAGCAAATTAGTTTTGTTTAGATCGTGAATTTTATTGCGAGAATATTTGTTGATAGGACCGCAGAGCTTGTATAGCTAAATCTGTTGAAAATTTCAGCCGGGATATGGACAACAAGGTTATGGGGTTCCACAAGGCGGAGGGCTCGAAATGGGCCACGGACCTTATCCATCCATCGGAGCTGGTGGGACAATTGCACCTCAAGTGCAGCAGTGGTTTCGTGCAGTTGACAAGGATCAATCTGGACACATTACGGCTCTAGAATTGAAATCGGCGCTTGTGAATGCTCAGGGTCAAACGTTTTCAGAAACCGCATGCAATTTAATGATTGGTAAGAATTTAATATTTTAAAACAACTCGTAACATATCTCGAAATGAGGTAAATCTTACGTACCTACTCAACGCATCAAAGGCACTACCTAATGGATTAATAACACTTTAATGTCACAATACAAGGAAAGGTAAAAACTAAAAAGATAATTCTTTTTTACCAACCACACCATTTTTTGTTTCCTTGGCGGGAAATGTTGAAAAATCGAAAATGTTTTACAACAACCAAACAACTATATGAATGTTGTTTTACATAGCGCTTTCGATTTTTAAATGAACATCTTATCTGTACAGAACAATTGTATTACACAGAGGTGTTTAAGCGACTGTATCTTGGTCCACCTGCAGCTCATCGCAGATGAATGCAGTAATTCATATGAATCATGACATCACAATTCTACGGAAGCCGTCTACTCAGAAGTACTCACCACTGCACGTGTTGAGCTTTTCAGATGCCAGTTTAGTCTTTATACTCAATAGCTGCGTTATAAAATATCACTGATACAGCATATAACAGGGCATGATTATGGAAGTCTGAAGAATTTACGATTTATATTTTTTTTTTATTTCCAGGGATGTTCGATAAAGATCGTTCGGGGCACATTAATCTTGAAGAGTTTGATAAACTTTATACTTATATTAATCAATGGCTAGCCGTTTTTAAAACATATGATACAGATCAATCTGGACACATTGATGAACAGGAGCTCTCTAAAGGTTTGTGATTAGTTCGTTTTTATAGACTGTAATCAATTATACAAATATTTACTTATTTCTAACGTAGGTAAGTACAAGTTTGGACAACTGCACAAACATTATCAATAATCTATCACTAGCCTAGCAGATAGGGAGGGAAGCGGGAGTAAGAGGGTTTTATTGCTATGATATTTTTTTGAAATGATGAGAAATAACAAAGCTTGCCTAGCGGCTGAACGAAAGTTGATCCATTTCTTATTAATAACATATTCGTATTCGGATAATGTCATAGGGCCACTGACCAGAGTAAAGAAGACCGGCGAAAATCGCCCTTATATTTTACAAAACTGTTCACTATCGGAAATATGGAAAATAAATTATGTTAAATTCTTTCAATTTATTTTTACAAAAGCATCATTATATAAAGACCGGAATAAAAGATGATATATTTTCAAAGCGCAAATAATGAGGGGAACGAGACGCTTTCGGTAGTGTAAAAACTATTATAAATGTTGAAACTCAAGGTTAGATACGTTTCAATAAACTATATTTTTATCACTGACCATACCTACTACATATTTCTGATCGGATAAAATTTTCAGTTTCATAGACAATAAAAATTGTCATGACCGTCACGATTTATGGTGGTTTTTGTATGACATTGACAAATGCAACCGAATTCATCATAGAATATTGTTAATACTTTCCGTAACCCTCGTGAGTATATAAAGGCTGTCTTTGATAATGACCAGTTTTTTGTTGTCCTAACCAACTTAATGCTTATATCTTCAAGTCACTTTGAAATGTTCAGACTTAGGTATGTATCCATTAATTTAACTGATCATAATTAATTGGCAGTTAGCTATTTATATATTTTTTTAAATAACAGGTTTTAAAAACTACCTATTTAAATCCTAACCACAATATTTCAAGGTTATTTATTACTCTGCGACTCCAACTTTAAAAAAAAGTAAAAACAATCAACTTTTTTTTGAGTTTAACGGAGTTCTTCATGTATCATTCAATTTCTTCCATGAAAATGTTTTTTAAATAAAGGTCTGAAATACATAGGAGTTCGCCAGTCTTTTTTGACGTTACAGTTAATAATTTTCTTTCGGCAACAATGCAAGTACCACAAGATTTATGAGATAACGATGTAGTAAGTAAAAATGAGTGCGGATAGAGGACTCTCATAAATAGGCCATTTCTTACTAATAACATATTCGTATTCTGGTGTCATACTTATAGAGCCATCTCTCTTATTTTTTAAGCAAGAAATAATTATTTCCATCTGTTGGCAACAATGTCAACAACCTACCACAATGATTTATTACATACCGATGTATGAAGTCAAGGTGAGTACGGTTAGAACTTATAAGGCAATTAATATTTAAAAATCATAACCATATCTAAGTAAAAAATTTCATCCAAATCGTAAGAGCCGTTTCTGAGACGCGCGACACACGCCTTTTTTTAGGTACAGGTTGCACGTTGGCCACCTTCCAGGACTTTGGTGCTTGTCCTTTAGTCATAGATAAACGATATAGGCCGTTATTATATTATTTATTCTTATTTATTATATTACTCTTTTTACCCAAGGTTGCCTGAAAGAGACTGCTGTTTAGCAATAAGGGTGCCTGTTTGTATACTTTTTCTATTTTGTATCCTAACTGTGTACAAGAAAACTGATTATTTTTATTATATTTTTTAACTAATCAAGGGCAACCATGCATACTTGTAGAATTTCAAAATGTTCTTCTATCACGAGTTATCGCAACTAAAAAATTTGATTCTCATGTGCTATAGTTTAGGAGTCGTAGGCTATATTTGTTAAGACGCTTCTGCTGGGCTGACGCTGTGTCTCCTCAAAACACCCATCTCGGAAACTACTCACCTTTTTCACGGAGAATGACGGACACGGAATTTCGTGACATTAAATATGGTTTTCCTATGTGGTTAACAGGCATTTGTATTCATACGTGGTAAACAGGCATTTACATTCATACGTACTGTTAAACTAAATTTTAAATTTTCGCGACTTTTACGAGCGGCTCACGCTTGACCGTTTTTTCTCTCTATGATCCGTTCATGCAAATTGCGCAAGGTGTTAAATTAATTAATAAAACACAATTTATACATTTAAAAAGACTTTAATTCTTTACATACTATGAAGACATATCTGAACGTAACCAAATATATTAATAAAAGGGAATCCCCCTTCCTCCATTTTCCATTCGTGCTAAGTTGGAAATGCTATGGACATTATGCCCTTGTCCTTTAATCTGAGATACCTTTATTATCTGCTGACGCTAGCCTATGTGTAATGAGTATTTATCGTTTACGATGTCGACCTGACGAAAAAAATGTGATAGGTCTAGCGAACTAAATATGTTTTTTTTTTCAGCATTAACGCAAATGGGATTCCGATTCTCACCAGAGTTCGTGAACTTTTTGTCCAAAAGAGCTAAAGAAGGCAAGATATCTGTGGACAATTTCATAGTTTTATGTGTGCAGATCCAACGTTTTACAGAAGCTTTCAGAGTGAGAGACACTCAACAAAATGGAACAGTTACGATAGGATTTGAAGATTTTCTCAACGTTGCTCTCAGTTGCTCTATTTAATAATAGAATAAAATTAGCAAGCGCTTTTGAAGCTTAAATGCGACACCACCTTGCCTTGATTTCCTACATGTGTACTAAATAAGAAAGAATTTGAAAGAATACATTTCATCATATATTTTGTGGCAACATTCCACCCATTAAGGCAGACAGACTTGTTGAAGAAAAGATGATACCAAACAATAGTCATTATTAACGGATGAAGATGCCGGTGTTTAAGATATTATACAGATTAAAGTAAATAACAAATTCATTTTTTTAAATTTCAAGTACATGATTATGTAGCAGAAAATTCACAATTGTCGCGTAGTATATGGGAAAGCGGGATTATATTTTTTCACTATTTATTGAACGCCATTTGGGCTACAAAAAAAGACACGTGCATTCTTTCAGCTCCGAAATGAAGACATGATTGATTTTATCTTCAGACGTGTCACAAAATTATTATACTCTTTGTTGGATACTTTTGTATTTGAGGGTAAACGGTACCTGAAAAATAACGGTACGCGTTATTCTGCTGAGGTCTATTCATAGCTTTACATTAATTTTACATTTAGGGTTGCCAACTATATTGTTAACTAAAAAGTTTCTCTAAATGCAGATCCTAAATCGGCATTGCATGGTCTTGCCCGTTTGGAGGGATGCCCAAAAGTACCCGGGCACCCCTATCGTGGTGGGGCCCTCGGGCCAGCCTGCCAGGACAACTCCGCGGGCCCAACGGCAGTGTGAGGGTGCATACTTAGGTTTTTAGTGGGTAGGCCTCCAATCCCCTATCGGCACTAGGCCGGGTGGGGGAATGGAGGAGTCCCATATAACTGCGCCGCTCGACCGGCAGCCCAGTATGCGTAATGCATTTTCCTATATATAAAAAAGGCAACCTTTGTTTCAGATCGAAACTGGAAATGTCAAAAAGTCTTGAAAAACAATTGCAAAAGATTTAAAAAATATAATTAAAATTGTCTCACAAAAACTTTTCGTTCCTGTCACCTCAGCATTTACAGAAAAAGAGCTTTCCGTGCAGTGACTCAACTACAAAAATGAGATTTTAACCTATTTTGAACTAAAACTGTGCTGAGAGTACACCTAAAAGCTTTTGCAAATGACAACAGGTTGATTGAGTTACGCAAGGAGTACAAAATTTTGTATTTAGTACACAAAAATAAAATACTGTTAATTATCCGTTTCCCACCGAGTCATACTGTTTTTATTGTAAAAATAAGTTGGCAACCCTGTTTACACTATTTCTACGGGTATTGATAACATAGTAAATAATTCAAAATGATATTAATAATAATTTACTATGCTGTCAGATTTTAATAGGCTTTATTATCTGTTTGTATAACAAAATAATATTTTTGAAATAAATTCTTCTTTTATAACTGACTCATATTTTTATTGGTTTTACATACAAAGTATTTTTCTTCAGGCAGATATTTTAGAACTCCAATGACATATCTGCAATAATAAACAGTATAATTAGCAAAAAATCTAATGTGTACTTGGTGATTAAATATAATATTAAAAGTAAAACTACGTACTAGCATCGATTTTCCTTCTCATTGCCTCAGCTTTCTCTAAAGAAAAAACTACTTCTTGAAAATTCTTTACTGCTGCTTTCATATTATTCTGGTGTTCCACGCTATCTACAGTACTGTCGTCTAGCAGCGACTGTATGGTTGGTACATCGCTCAATTTCATTTTTCTTATGTTATTTGGCTTAAACACAATAGACACCTTGCCAGTTTTGGGGTGTATACTGAAGGGTGACTTTAACAAATGGTTAAAGCCTTTAGTAACATTTACATCTAATCGAGGATAGCAATACTGAATTTTAATTTCTTCTACTAGATACTTAATTTTCCTTACGGCAAATCCATTCTGTAAAAATAATTATATATTAAACTTGACTTATTTCCATTTATTTATTAAAAAGCTATTAATGACAATACATATCTTTTCAAACTTATAAAAATCACTTACTTCTCTGCAATAACTGTCATAAAGGGATGTAAAATGTTTCCATCTTTCTAAGGAACATTCTGGCAGTTTCTCTAATTTTACTTCTGCTTGTGAACGCAGTGTTTCGTCTGGTATAAGTTTTAGAAGAGCTTTTAAGCCATCGGTAGTAGCAAAAAACTCTTGGTCTTGTAAAATTTCTTCAAAATATTTATCAATTATATCCAAAGCCCGCCTTAAAAATAATTTTTACATTACAAAATTCAATTACAAATTTCAATATTAGAGCAAATAACTTGCACCGGAGTCAATAATATTAAAACATTGATTTACATACTATAAAATGAACTATATCTTACTTATAACTCAAAAGTTTAGCAATTAAAAACAAGACTGAGATTAAGTATCTTTTACGAAAAAAAATCGTTTGGAAATTTGTAAAGTGTTTGTTGTAATTGTATAATTTTCCAGTTAAACAATGGAATCGCAAGAATAACTCATGAATCAGTGCTTGAAATTAAACTATTAGCAATGAATACGGATGCCATGTTACACATAAGAGTGTGTTAAATTGGGAAAGTCAATTAAAAATATTTATATTTTAGAGCCATGTTTATAAAGTTAGGTTTTTCGCAGACTTGCTTCATTTTGTGGAATCATTCATGAGTTTTAAATCCAAATGTGCTCTATCTAGCATCTATATGGATTAACTACGCACTCGTCCAGGCCAGACCAAAAACAAATGGTAGGTAAATGAAATCAGTTAATAAATTCCTGTTTTTATATGAGACTAGCTGATCCGGCCACGCGTTGCTGTGTTATGAATTAAAATATAAAAAAAAAATAAAAAAAAAACTATCCTATCTCTTCAGTTGGACCAAATTACACATTAATACCAACTTTCATCAATATCGGTTGAGTTGGTGAAGAGTTCACTGGGAACATACATTGTGACACTGGATTTTTATATATTATGATTCTTTTTTTATTGAATAGGTAATAATGTTAACTTTTTTAAATTAGGGATGAGTGAGAGTATTATAAGTAAAAGAGAGTAAGAGTAAACAAATATAATCAGAATGCTCCGAATTGCTAAGCTATCAGGATTTACACGTGTTATTGTGAGTCAACCATAAAAGATAGACATATGCTATTGCGATATATTTTTTAGACAATTTTATGTAGAATATTTCCTTCATACATGATTTCTATGTAACTTTAACCATTAAAGCTGCACACGCGACGGAAGCTTAAAAAATGGAGTAACTTCTCCCGTTTTCCCAAAATTTCCCTTCACTACTCTGCTCCTATTGATTGTAGCGTGATGAAAAGTATACTACAACCTGCCCAGGAGTATGAAGAATAATTGTCGTCGAGTCGAGTAGTTTTTGTTTCTATAAGGAACATACAGACAGACAAAAATTTTACTGATTGCATTTTTGGCACCAGTATTGATCACTAATCACCCCCTTATAGTTATTTTGAAAATATATATTTCATGTACAGAATTGACCTCTCTACAGATTTATTTTAAGCATAGATAGATTATGCAGAAATTTTTATTCTTATCCCCAAAACAAACTTACTTGATAAACCTGAACAGGAAAAAAGTGTTTCATTAAATACAACTTAATTTTCATTTTCAGTTACTGCTTATAAACTAAGTAATACCATCTTGTATATCTTTTAAAACTACTGAAAAAGTTACGAGTGAACACTTTTTGCATACTAGAATTTATCTATGGCATAAATATGAAATTAATCTCACTAGTTTTGAATTTCCGGTTTTGAAGTGGGCCGAAGGAATGACATGATATTCAATAGAATTACTTTAACATATTGGCATCACATTTGTAATTCCTCTTATTAAAGAAAAAAATTGTTAAAGAAATATACTCCTTGGGTAGGATTCAAACCCTTGGGGTAAAGTAACTTTACCCCTAAAGTATCAGTTCAAATGCTACATGCAAAGCGATGGATTTCTATTGTAAATATAAAAACAATGTACAGTAGTTTACCAATTTATACTACCCAATTCGGAGAACGCGGTTTGTTTTTTTGATCAGTTTTCTGTCAGTGTTCGGCTTATGATAAATTTGAACGTGTTTCACATGAAATTATTTTACGAATGCAGTGCACATTATTGATTTAGCTTTAATTATGTCATCCAAATGTCCAAAAAATTAGTCATTTGAACCTAAAAAGATTTGAATAACACCGTGAGTGAAAACTAAATATTATCAAAGACTTAGAAAAAAACGAAACCAATGAAGAACGCTGCCTCTATTAAAAAACGGGAAATAAAAAAGTTACTGGCATGTTAAAAGGAAATTTTATGTGAGCAAAAGAAAAACTTAACATGTCAGGCAACAAAGTAAGAAGCCTTTGACATCAACATAACTTTGGTTAACATTGTTTTATTCATAATTATTTTATTAAACATTTTTCTTCTAAATTATTGTTTTCTTAGGCTCTGGTAACAATTACACAAACTTTATATATATTTATATGCAAAGTTGAACCTCGACTTACGCGAATTCAACTTACACAGCTATCATTTGGTCCCACCTATTGCATAATTCTGGGGTATTACTGTATGTTGTAAGATACAACTTATAAAAACATCTTAAAAACAATAATAATGTCTTTCCCATTCATCTTTATATTATACTAGTTTCATTTAAGTGCCAAAACAACTATAACAAACCTTATACTTGAGTGTAAATTGTCATTTCCTAAATTGACCTTTTTGCTTTGATTTTCACCACCCATAATTAAACAAAGGTAATCTGCAACTGCACCCCGACCAGGACTATCAAGAACTCTCGCCTCATAATCAGAAACCCAACAATGTATACCTCGTCTTCCTGAAAACACCCATAGTATGCTTTGGAAGCCAAAATCATCTGAAAAAACATGTAAAAATTAACATAATTATAAAGGTGTCAACCACAGCTTAACATTTTAAAATAAAATTACCCTGATACTTGAGACCAAGTTATATAATTAAGAGTTTGGAATTTAACAATAAGCAGTGCCAGTTACAAAGAATTAATAATAAAGATGATAAAACAATATAACAGTCAAATTTAAAAAATTACCTTTTAATGCTTTATTGATGATTTCGCAAGCAATCACCATAAATTTCCAGCACTTTTCACAAACAGTGGCCTCCTTGCAACATGTTCGAACTTCATCATAATCCGTAAGATCTATATCAAATACAAGTTCCCTTGCTAGTACCACTGAATCATGTCGAGCCACCGAAGGTCTAAACAAATTTTATAGTCAAGCATTTACAAACTTATTTCATTGATTTGTCTTTATATCAACCATCATATACAACTTAACTCAGAAGTTCATTAGAGTCGTACAGCTCTCTATCAGCAGACAATAAAATACCTGGAGTAGCAAAGATCTGCACTTGGTGTGAGCTTATTGTCTCTTTTTATCTAATTGTGAGGAAATCTTTTGACAAACATATAAGTAACGACAATAGACCTACCCTTGTCATATGGCAGATTTAAAAGATTTTATTTTTATACATGTAAGATAAATCATGGATTTAAAAATGTGTCATATTCTTCAAAATATTTCAGATTTGTCACTTTCTTACCTTATGAATATTATAATGAAAGAAGACTTACTTTGTATTATATACTGCACCAATATCCAGTTTGTAAGGACATTTCTTTTGAAACAACGTCTGCAGCTCCTTTTGATTATTTATTGACAAATAACGTAAATAAACATCATCTGCTAAAGTAAATGACAATTCTCTATTAGATAGTGGTTGAGGACTACTTCCACATGAGAGCCACCTACAAAACACATTCTGTGGGAAATATTTTGTATAGTAGATTGGCAGCATATCGGCTAATACATTTTCATCATAATTTCCCACCTGTAAAGCAAACAATGCATATGTACATTTTATAATTAATAGAATTTAACAGCACGTTAGAGTATATTTTACCATTATGCTTTTATTTTATAAATGAGAATATAAAAACAAAATAGCTAAACTACGACATTCAACATAACAATACGCAAGCACTGGTTTGGCGCCTTTTTTTTACTGACACTGACAGGACAGACTAATTAAGTATCAACTTCCCTCTTTATAGTGTATTATGATTATGTACTGCCTGTCGTCTTTGTCATCGCTTGATGATGAAGATAATAACATAATTTCTATGTCAGTGTCTTCATCGCTTTCAAGAATTAAAGCAAATGCTTAATATAAAAATTGTTCGCTCATTTTCGTTAAATCAATTAAGTGTCATGAACCCGCTCACAACTGCTAAGAGTGGTCCGAATCAATAATACCTTTTTTTTTATAAGGGGTTTTGGCTTGGTTACAAAGACCTTTGAGCCATAATCTCAGCCATAATCAATAATACCGTAAGCGCGTTCATAGCGTGCTAATGATTTGGACCAGGCACAAAATGACGTCAGCGGTCTAAGCGCTGTTAGCGTGATTCGGAACGCGGCCTAAGAGTGGACGAATATACATCGATGTATTAAAAACACTCGAAGTATAGTATCGATGCATCGATCGAATCATTGAGATTTTTAAGATACGCTGATAACAAAAAACATTGGTGTGACTCATTCTTTACAAGAAAATGAAAACCACTAAAGAGACCTAGGACAAATTTTAAGATAGTTGGTCCTAGTAGTAGTGGTAAAAACGCTTTACTTTCACCCATCCTTGTGTCTGTAAAGAAATCTTGCAAATTAAATTTGACCCACTTCCCGGTTTTCGATTGAGCTGAAATGCATAATTATGTCTATCGCGTGACGATGCAATATTATGATGACATGGAGCTGATCTGATGCTGGAGCTGGAAGGTCGCCGCAATAAATAAAACGACACAACCCCCATCGAATTTGGGCTCGTTTGATTCGATTTTTAACTTTTTAGTTCGTTTTATTAAGAAGTAGTAGAATAGCTTCTTTTTAAAAAGCTTTTTTTCATGGCATCTTTAATTATCTTTTAAACCTCGTATATTCTCGTAAAGGTTTATAATGTGATAAAACCAATTACAATTTAACTATTAAATGTAAGACGTTTTATATAATGACAATATCTATTGTAATTTCACTTCTAAATAAAACATCATATCATATTAAAATAATATACAACATTAAAATTATCTTAAAGTTTCATGGGCACTAACATTAGTGTTAATTAAGACGGGATCGTTACCATGTTTTTTATGGCTACGACATAACCATGCACACACATAAGCATGCATACGTATGCACAATTGCATACTTGAAGCTGAAAGATTTTATTTAAAAATAATGTTTTGTGTCTATTTAAGTGTTATTATAAAATTAACCCAAGTTGTTAAGCCTCCTAACGAGATGGCTGACACTTGTGCTACTACTACAACTTGAACTACAACAGAGCTGACTTCAGCGCAGTGGAGGCGCCACTCACACTGTCGCCACCTGCTCACTGTCACTGGAAACCAGTGATATGTCCAAATATTCATCACCTATCACACGCTATCCCATCCCCTGTCGCTCGTTTGCATAAGCCGCAATAATTTTTCAGTGGCAGTCGGATTGTATAAACCGCCGTATTACATTACGGCTAGCCGTTATCAAAAACAGGGCCGTTTTGAAATGCGGTGGTTCAACGATTAGCCGGATTGTCATTGCGATACGTTCTTCAATAAGGCGGGCCACGTTGAGCCGCATCGTACTACTACTTAGATTGTGGGATGACCGTACTCACAAAATAAAACAATGTTTAAAATGAAAATCAATTTTGATAATGAAAAAAAGTAAACAGTTTTCTCCTAACAATATTCCTTACTAATCGGGAATCATTATCATAGTTGCTTTACACTAAATAATATATTTGGCTTTAGACATTTTTATCCTTAAAATTATAAATTACAAGGGATAGCTATCGAAAAATAATTATTACAATTAAACTTTTCCAAACATTAAATATTTGAAACAAAAAAGGTAACATTATATGAAATAAAAAGGTTACTCAAAACAATTAAACTCTTCCAAACATTATAAAAGTTTATAATATACAGGCACTTTGTGATTTGGCATAGGAAATACTAAACTAAAGTTTAATAAAGTAGTTATTCATGGAGATCTTAGACAGTCTTCTTAAAACAAATAACATAATTATCATAGTCAAGAGATGACATGTTACGTTTTTTATGTGATGTAGTATCTATTGTAGAAATGAAAAATAACTAGGCGATGCAGTCGCTAAGCATTAAGCTTCGCTAACACCATAAATTGGAGCGAATCGTAAAAATTTAGTTTATTTTTGATAGCGTACAGCATTTCGTCTCGCCCACCGTGGCCACTTTCCTTGTGAATTTCCATTAAAGTATCAAAATACTGCTCCATGGGTACTACTCGAATAGTAGGATCTTCTGGATTATTTTTCTTTAAGATCAAATAATCTTCATCAGCAACATTCATAAGGTCATATATTTACACCAATAATATTGTATAGGGTTCCACCGAACACCAGAATCCATAGCCACATTAGCAGTTTTGGTGTGCGTTAAAACCTCTAAAACTCGATCCTTTGGCCATGGTTTCTTTACTGTTCCACATTGAGAAGAATAGAAATCCTTTAATTGCACCTGAAAATTGTTCTTAAAGTTCACGGACATATTTACCCCTTTTTTTATTATTTAATGCACTTATATCTTCGCCATTTAGCAACATACTTTCTGTACCCGACGGCAGTGTTGTTGTTATGTCAGGCAGCGCCACGAGTGTTAAGAATCGGATCTAAAACCTGTCAAAGAGGCGGCTAATGTCTCGCTGTATTACATTATGGCTAGCCGTGTTGAATAACGTATGGTGGCGAATACATTCCGGCGGTTTTTTATTCAGCTCCATTTAATCCGGTTAATCGTTGAACCGCTGCATTTCAAAACGGCCCTGTTTTTAATAACGGCTAGCCGTAATGTAATACGGCGATTTATACAATCCGACTGCGATAGACACACTGTATGGATTAATATACCTTTTGCCTTATTTTTTAAGTTTATTTTTTATATTTTTTATTTTGTAAGTTACTCGGTGTACATACGTATAGTCTCCGGCAAATAAGTTGAACATAATTTTGAAATCACGTAACATGCGCAGTAAAACGTAGTGATTACATACTCTTTGATGCGCAGTAGCAAGTTAAGGTATATTATTCACTACTGCATGTCACGTAATTTCAAAATCATGTTCAACTTATTAGCCGGAGACAATATCTAATTTTATTAACACTGCTTTGTAGCAAAGAAAATAAAGACAAAATCACCATCTAGTTCCAAAAATAAAAGGGCCTCTGTATGTACCACCCATTTTTAGCATTAAAATAAAAATGATTCTGCACAACTTATCAAATATGTAAAAAAAATACAAAATATTGTTGTATTTAATGTTGTTATTATAATAACATGCAACCATATAGCATAATATGATATCTATAAAAATCTATCCGTAAAATTGCTTATACAGCCATTATAGAATAATTTGTAAATTGTTATTAGATTCAAAACTTGTGCTGCCCTCTATGATTTGCACCACAGCCTTTGAAGAAAGGCAAACATATTATCACATTTACTTACCCTTCCTTACCCAATATTTGCTTTATTGTGTAAACTAATTGGAACTGATTTGAATTTGTGTTTAATTTTAGAGGCTAAAATGGAAGTTAACATACAAAATGCGTTCTATTTGATTATTAAACTAACATGGAGTAAGTGAAGAATGCTTTTTTACAAATTTCCCTATAATTTCAATAACAACATTTCCTCGCCTAACCTAACCTAACCTACATTCTAATATTTACTTATATGTGTATTGATTTTAAAACAGATAACATCCCTTCCTTTCTTAATTAATAGTCATTAGCTAGAATACACTCCAACACCTATACCATGCCATAAGTATTCATTGCTATAAATATTCATAAATAGGATTTTTTGTAACTTTTAGAAGTTGTTCGAATATGTATATCTCTGTGTGTGTTATAAAAATGTAATGATTTCTTCGTTCACATAGAGAAAACACACTAAAACAAAAAAAAAATGATTACAACCATAGAACGTAGTGGAATAGAAATATCCATGTGATTATGATCCTGGTACAAATATTGTTTTTCACATTTTTCTAACTTGTAATTTTCGGAATAACGAATTAATCAAAATTATCAAAAAAGAATTCTTAATCACAGTAATCATCGAGCGTTTTCCATTTAGAAAAAAAGTCGACACTGTGTTGCACTGTGTCAACTTTTTGTTTATGTGTGTGTGTGTGCCAATAGGTTTTTGCTATAGTATGGTCGACACAGTGCAACACAGTGTCGACTTTTTTGTCTAAATGGAAAACGCACATCGGATCGTGTCTTTATGATCGCTGGTTTATCTGCTGTAATGATGACCGACTAAATGTTTTGTTTTGATTTTGTTCGTTTCGAGCAGAGAATCAAGGGATTATTGAAAAGAGTGAATATAAATGTTTTTTAATTATAAAATGAACAAAATAAACTAATCATTACGATACGTTTAGGTGGTTTCTAATATTATTTAAATAAGCTGAACTTATAATTTGACCTAAACCTTAACTGTTGTGTTATTGTTTATTACTTAACAATATTCTGTTTTCAGGGTCATCTGTTGGGACTATGAGAAATTTACATGAAAAATTTATTTATTTATTGTTCCTAATTATCTGTAATTCCTTACAGTACCCAATAATAACTACATTCGTAGTTTCATTTTTATATTTAGTAGTAATCACATTGATTGCAATGGCATCATTGATTAATATAGGAGTGTTATGTGCTATCATTGTTATCATAATGGTGGAAGGTGAGTTGCTATTGCTATTATAATAGAATGTTAAAGAAAGTGTCATTTTTAAATTGAGGTTAGAAATAAAAACAGAGCACAGCTCGTTAGCTTGCTAGATATTATAAAAAAGTTTTTAATGATGGTTGCATAAAAAATAAGGGACTCCTTTAGAAAACCACAATAATTTTTAATTTTAGTAATATCATTAGTTGCGTAATATTTAAAAATGTATCCATTAAAATTATCAATTTATTATGTAAAGACATTCTTACTACAAAAAAATAACTTTTCTTAGTTATCTGGTGGTACTCGAACCTATAACCTCCGCTTTATGGACGACTACTTTTCCAACTGAGCTAATGAGACCGTGATAGACTTGTTGAATTTTACCAAGTGTTTCTTAAGCTGACGCCAACGCCACACTTAATGTTCTATCTAGTGATTAAATAACTCGGGGCTTTCTTTTTCTGGACCAGGCTAAAATGATGCCCGTTTGAAAGGTGATAGGATAATAGTAGTTTATGATACTGTTGCATAATAAGGGTTCTTATAACATGAGTGTGTTTTAAAAAAACGAGCCGTAGGCGAGTTTTTTTATAGTATCACACGAGTGTTATAAGACCAAGTTATGTACAGTGTCATACACTACTTTATCTACTCTCATACTATAATATGTAAAACAATATTGCAAATAAAACGCTGAATATAACAACAAATTTATTTAAATGTCAAATGTTGGCGCCAAGGTGCAAACATCAATTGCGCATGCGTGTTGCGTCGGTCGTCGAGGACTCGTTCATTGAAACCTTTTTAAAGTAGAGGTTCAACCTCCTTGGTCCAGCTGGAGGTTGTATAGGTGTATCGTTATGATAAAAAAGTTATATTATGTTACAGGTGTCCATACAAGACCTGTACTCAGAGTAAACAGGACTGGAGTAGCCATTAGTCAATATCTCGTACATATTTTTCTGCCATTTTTTGCGGGGGGTGAGGTTACTACTACATTCAATGCCAGCACACAGGAACAAAAACTCTTTGCGTGTTTACAAACGCACACATGCATAATACGACAAACATATTTAAAATACACGCACACGTGCTTAAAATAGTGTGTTAACGTTCTATTCAAACACACGAATGTCATTGTGTGAGAAGTGACATGACATAGCACGAGAATATCGATATCGATAAAATCAGTTTCGTTCAATGAATGAATTTATTAACTTTGCGTTAGTATTCCTACAAATACAAATTGAAACTTGATAGTTTATTGCATTTAAAAGATATTTACAATAGGTGTTATTATATATATAGAATTCACTGTGGACCCTTTTGCGTATACGCATAATGGAAAGGAGGAACTCTGAAACATTATTTTTAACAAAGCGATAGTGAATATAGTTATATTTCTCAGATTTTTACTTTGACCGATTGCTTATTTGTATTTTTTTGCGATTTGCTTACATCACTTTTTGCAGGTATTTCCTTTTCAACTTATTTTTTAACCTAAAATTAATACATTTAAATGTAATAAACTAAAACTGTTATAATATTACATGTTAATATCTATTTGAAGCATAACTAGTTATATAATAAACTAAGAGGATCATTCAAGAATAACGTTGGCACAGCATGGGCAACTAATCTTCTTCTATTGTTAGATAATTTTTGAAACTGAGACGGCTCAATATGTATGGAACATATAGTACTTGTTCTTGAAGATGCCCAAGATGCCCTATTACCTATTACAAGCATGAATCCATTTTTTTCGTATGCTGTATTCTTTAGGAAAACTGAATATGAAAAATTAGATGTTTCCGGGCATATCAAAGCTTAAAGTATAAATACCAACAATTAGTATACCGCCTAGGGGCAGAGTATATTTGCCTGAACTACACATACCGATCATTTCTAATTTTAATACTGCAATACTATCTTCCAATAGCTTTCATTTATGTACAAATGACTTTTGGTACCACATACCTTACTCCTAGTATCTTGAAGTATTGCAGTTGGACAAGCCGGTTTTTAAAAGGAGCTATAAATGCTACAATATTAATAAAAAACTTAACTTAAATGTTGACGATGACATTTAGCTATTACCATACTAAAATTTCATCAAAATCCGTCGCGTAGTTTTTGGGTGATGCGTGCTCAAACATACATACAGACAGACAAAATGTTCAAAAATTAGTGATTTCGCTTCCTCTACTCTCATTACTAGCCATTTGGTTTAAGGTGGACTTGACCTGTTTTATTCTATATCTTTACAGTTTTATTCTCGTATGTATAATATCGCAGGTAAATAGTATAATTCCGCACTTTACATACGGCGTCATCAGTTCAAAATCACATACCTTATTCTTATTTGAAATCATCATTAATACCTGGTAATAATTACTGAAACAAACTGTAATTTATCTAAGCTGTGTTTTATTATCGTTAAGAAAAAGAACTAAGAAAAGGGTATGTGTTTTTTAAACTGATGACGCCGAATGTAAACTGCGGAATTATACAATTTCCCTGCGACATACAGATTTAAATTAAAAATACATATTTCCAATTTAAGTATGATACTTGCATTCATTCATTCATTACTCACTCGTAAAATCACAATATCGATGAAGTTGACATCACTATTGTGCAAATTAATATTGTACAAATTAATAAGGGTTGCTGATTACAAAATAAAAACAATTTGTCCTGTGGCTCGAAAAAAAATTTTCGTTTCTCGGAAATGATCGGGTGTGCTGGTTAGACGATGGTACCCTTTTAACCGTGTCTTTTTTATGAAGTCAGGGACACTGGAAGTATATACAGCATAAGTACTCTTAATGTTTATGAGCGCCGCCCAGCATGAATAAAAGGACAAATAGTTTGATTATTATTTTAATTAATTATTTTATTTATTATTTTATATTTCCATGTTGTGTGGCAAAGAATAGGCTTCAAGCAGCCGCAAAAGTGTAGGTATGTACTTAATACTAAACTAAAAATAAACACGCAACGTACATTGTTAAAACGAAATTATAATTGGTAATTAATTAATACAAAATTACAGTTATTTATTACCAACAAACTTTTTCTAATTTTTGTCTTAATTAATTGAAATGCGATAATGGTCAACCCTAGGTAGTCTCGTGGGGAGTGCAGCCGTGACGTCATCAAACGAACTTTGAGCGCGAAATTTGAAATTGTAGTCTGCTAAAACATGAAATTATGAATTAAATAATAATCAAAACCTAAAAATTATGCTTACAAATGAAAGGTTACACCATCTTTTTGCATACTAGATATTTTCGATTTTTTTTTACAGTAGAAAACAGCACAGGCAGGCATTTTCGTGGGAGCTCTGCACGGTAAGACGTTCTGATTATTGTGGTTTTAAAATGGCGGCTCAACTAGTTTTATATAACGCACAGGATTCCGACGCTTGTGCATTTGGCAGAGGGGTAATGTTAGGCAAAGGCTACTCCAGTCCTGTTTACTCTGAGGACCTGTATCGTAATGAAACTTTTTTTTTACTATTTTTGGCCTGTACGTAATGTTTGTCATAAGCATTTTGTTTTCAGTTTTAGAATCTTTGTATTATAGTATTAGAGTCGATAAACATATTTTTAAAAGCACTCGTATCTGTTGAAGTAAATGGAAATGATTTAGTGTTACGTTTAGAATTATTCTTAGCTGGTTTAACCTGTTGTTGCTATCTGTTATTTGCGGGTGCTCTGTTATTTGGGGCTCCTGAATCGATATTAACTCATCATCAGCAAACTGTGGTTGGTTTTTAAAACGTTCGTCAAAATTTTCTTTTGGTGATTGAATGGTATTTTGTTGCTCCATCAAATTTGTTGACTCTGTGCCAGTCAGTTTATGATTTATTTTAGCCCAAATTATCTATAGAACTTTTACCCGTACCTTTGTTTCGTAATGTTATTCGTGGAACCGCGTATTTAGCGTCTGCAAGATCATCCTTAATATCTCTGTTTAATTCTTCTATGGCCTTTGCTATCTGCTCTTAACTGTAGTTTATCTTTGGTGCCATAGCTATAATCAATAAGTAAATTAGTATTGTAAAAGTTTTAAAACTTAGAGCCGAGCATTGTCACATACGTACATAAACGGGTAAAATAAATTATAAGCCGTTTTGCCTTCGTCGTAGTCGAGTGAATAGATACAACAGATGTTATAATTGACGGTTATGGATAACCAATCATGGACATTTACTGTTCATTGCTGGAACGGTTAACATTTGAGCAAATTGACAATAGAATAAGGTATCTCCCATTACTAACGACCATACTGCATTAAATTATAATACTTTTGCGATAACTCTATTCATAAAAAAAATTACGAAATTGGCATAGTAAGCATAGACTGAACCAATCATGAATAACGTCTATAAAAGCTGATATAATTTGCATCTTAAAATATAGTATAATAAGGAAATAAATATAGTCCAGCAGCCACCGCCTGTTTTTTTTTAATGAATAATAACAGGCTGAATCTTCGAGAGCAGGTTTGGTTCGACGAGACGCCTAAGTTTTTCATCTGATAATTCTCGATAGAAGTAGCTAATGTAGATAGCAGGAATAAAACATATCGATCCGGTGGGATCGATTACAATTAGCTACCTCTATAAATAATTGTCAGAGGGAAAACTTGGGCGTCTCGTCGAACCGAACCTGTTCACGAAGATTCAGTCTGTTATTACTCACTAAAAAAAACACAGACGGTGGTTGCTAGACTAATAGGTAGAAAACCCTAAATCCAAAGGCTTTTGAAAAATGAAAATTTTTATAACTCACCTGCATCTGATTGTTATAATAAAACTCGATTTTATCATCGAACCTCATTGCGGGTAAGCCAAATGTGTTATTTTAAAGAAACGAGATACGAAGTTGAGTATTTTTATAGAACTGCCCATCACTGGAGAACTGTTCATGACTGGTTCTCAATCATACGTTTGGTTAAGTATGCATTTCATGCAGGTTACACGAGCTGTGCTTTCTTGTTATAAGTAGGTAGTAGTAGTAATTAACAAGATTCTTTTTTAAGTTATCACATTTTTAGTTTAAAGTTAAGTGGTTGGTAACTCAAATTAAATTAATATAATTTACTTTTTCAGCATTTGTTTTTCTTACGTTCATCTTGGTCTTTCTTATAACAGTGGCCGCATTTGCTTTAATTTTCTCAATTATCGTAAAAAGCAAAAGCATCTATTATATGAGTAATTTACTGTCGTAAGTACTTATACCATTTGATAAATAAAATTACTCTATCAATGTGTCTTTTAATTACTGGTCCCCGATAACCTTTATTAAGTATACCTACTTATTTTTATTTAATGTATAAATGTATAATCGTCAAAGTGTGTGGAATGATTAGTGTAATGAATCAAATAAAATATTTAAATAAGCTACTTTTGTAACATTCTTAAGAATCTTATTGTATTGCTTAGATAATGTCGTTGCCAGGCAATTCACATTAATTTAAACTGTTTTTTTATTTCTGAGATTGACAGCTGTCTGTGTCTTAAATAGCTGCCAATTTAAGAGAGGACGCAATCAGTTAGTCTTAATCAGTCCGTACTTAATTTCTGCAGTCTAACAAATCACTACTACTCAGCTTTACCTCAAGTCCAACTTATAAGGTCCATATAATTAATTCAAATTATATATAAATTACCACTATCAGTCTATTGGCGCACGACCCATTTTGATCGTAGTCTAATATGGGGTGAGGTTATAGATGTAAATCAACCGGTTTAAAACGTTTTAAACCAATTTTTCAACCATTTCAAAAGGTTTAAATGGTTTTAAACCCGCCTATCTACAAAAATAAAAGAACTGTATTTTACACTTCATTAAGGGCAATTTTTGATCACCTGGCGTCATATTATGTTTCGTTTTAATGAGTTTTTGCGGTTATAAACCATTTTTCAACCATTTCAAAAGGTTGATTTGGTTTAAAACTTGCCTGTCTACGAAAATAAAGAACTGTATTTTAAACGTCTTTAAGGGCAAGTTTTGATCACCTGACGACATATTATGTTTCGTTTTAATTAGTTTATAGACAATAAAATAGAAATTACCTACCAACACAACAATACTTACATAGGTACCTACTATACGACAACTTAGGTAGTAGTATGTAGGTTAACCTACACACTTTAGTTTCTTTATGTAGGTACAGTTACTGTGCTCATGCGATGAACATTGTATTTGTTCTGCGTCTGGGTGTTATTTATTTGTAAACCTATATTTGTAATTTTAGTGAAGATAACTCTTATATCCGTAACACAAGTAGGTACTTAATTGAAGCTAGTTATTTCGGAGTTAGATCAATGTGATGTTGTGTAAAATTTATTTACCTATATTTAAAATAATATATACCTATTATTTATTACACACTCCATTAGAAGAAATCATCAACAAAATGCCGTCCGTTTTACTTGCGCATGAAACAGACAACGGTGTCCTTAAGGCCGCGCCGTTGCCACCCCGCCGCGAATGTACCTACAGTGCTCGTCAGTGCATGGTGTTTCACCCATAGGCCATAAATCGAAAAATATCAATGTTAGGTCTCCGTTAGATCTTCTCACTAAGTGATTCCCTAGTTAAGAAGCTTCCGAAAAGTATAAATAGAAATGTAATTAGATCAAATTATCTTCAAATGCTTCCTGGTATATCCGCACTCCCTACTCTACAACAATTCTATGCGAAGGCCTATGATCGTTTTTTCTTAAATGTCAGAGAGCCACTCAAATCCTCTTATCCGAAGCGCATCCGAATATATACCTTCCACTTCCTCAAATCGTCTGTCCAGATAACCTAGATCCGTCTTGACGGATCAACCTAATCAGCTATCGGCCGACCTGAACCACCTCTTAGAGGCATAGGAATCCGCCAAAAATATAGTCACGACTATACGTAAAAATATAGTCACGACACGAATATAGTCAGATCTACCCCAGTCCTCTCAATTGTCGACTGATCCCCCTTCTGGGACCCGGTCGATTTTTCTATGCGCATCCTGACCTAGGTGTGTAGCGCTTGCGCCGCCCCTCTCTAGAGGGTAGTCAGTACGAGTCTGACATAACTTCGAAGCCGGGCCGGAGTATCCATAGAGGATTAACCACCTCCCTCCTCCGAGTCAATTTATCATTCATTTTTGTGCACTGGAAGTGAGCGCATCTCGAGTCTAATAACCGCAACGCGTGAGTTATCAAAACCCTATCCCTGCTAAATTTATCAAAATCTGTATATAATAATTATACTAAATTTAAAAAATTTAAAAATCCCACGTTTTTCAATGTCCTAAAAAGAATAAAATAACCCTGCGGGGCAAAGCGAGGGGCCACTCAAAACGTGGGGGCGCATATTACTAAGAGGAGATTTTAAAGAGATGAATGACATGCATTGATGCCGATTATTGTAAAGATGCGCCCCCACGTTTTGAGTGGCCCCTCGCTTTGCCCCGCAGGGTTATTTTATTCTTTTTAGGACATTGAAAAACGTGGGATTTTTAGATTTTTTAAATCTAGTATAATTATTTTATTCTTTTTAATTATTAACTCAACGAAGTAACCATGTGTTACGCAACAATCGGATAAGCCCCATACAAAAGTGAAAGTTGCCGAAAGTGGACCTGAAAGTGCATCTGGAAAGTTGAAAGTTGCTTTAGAGTGCATTGTCATCGGGTTCTGAACTATCCTGAAAGTTTCAGCTTTCTAGCTTATCGGAAAGTGCCTCAAATTTAAGTTGCAAGATTTTGCCCGGACAGACAAACAAATAAGAAAAGTGAGATAAGAAAAACGTGGTAATAACAAATTTAAAAACTTTACACAGTTTATAGGTAGGTACTTCGTAATGTTTTACCTCGGTAAAATCAAGATAAAATAGTTATAATTATGAAAAACACAATCATCAAGACTAACGGTTTTAAACCGAAAAATAATGGTTTATTACGGTTTTAAACCGGTTTTTTGGTTTAAAATGGTTTTAAACCAGCCTTACATCTATAGGTGAGGTAGGTTTAACCAACAATTGATACACATGGCACCATCATAATGTGAAAGGGGATAAAAAGCTAACTTCGATATATTTAGAATAATTACACGTGATCTTCACATTTACCGGACGCAGATAAGTGTTAATCATAATCATTTATTAAAAAATATGGTATAACAAGGTGTTAACAACATGAAAATATCAGCATATTTTACCTTTTTTATTTTAACTGATCTTAAAGGTTTTTGATAAAGCTTCATTAGGGTTCCTGAACATGTCCAATTTCACATCCATGGATTTATTTTCATTACATCATTCCAGCCAACTTCTTGACATCTTTCATTAAGGATTCTAAGTCAATATAACGAAAATTGCGGCGCTGAATAATTCTGGTCTTAACTATCGGCGGATGAATTTTAAAAGAAAGGTAAATGAGTAGGTATATTTTGGATCACCGAATTCTTTTTAAGCCTATTTGTGCCATTTGGCTCACAAACTTTTAGCACAATTGATATAGCTTGCTTGCTGGTAATGGATAAAAATTGTAACGTAACTTTACCTGCAATATATATCAAATTAGATCATGTGATTAGTATGCCAAGTAAAATTAGGAACAATAAGTCTAGGCAAATCGAAAGGCACCCCAGATAAATCATTTTATGATAAGAAAAAGCATCCGCCGTACATTGACGTGATCCATAGATGAGGTAATACCTAATCAAATTAAGAAATATAGAATGGATTCTGGAAAGAGCCCTGCGGTGGAAGTTTAATCAGGATACTCGCTTTATGAATTCTTTGAGGAGGCAGGTGTCAAATTTAAAATGACCCGCAAGTGTGGTTGTGTAATGACATAAATCTTCCAAAATTTTTTCTAAGTAACCCTACTTGGGTTACACAACACAATTGGAAGGGCTATAGTAAACACTACGTGTAAATATCTTAATGTAGGTAAAAATGTGTTTCTAGAAATAAGTGCTCTCTAATAGGTACTGGAAGGTCTGTTAAATTTATAATAAAAGTTTGGGTTGAGAGATATAGTGACGCCTTTAGAATAAAAATACCGTAGCAGGTTAATCTTTCACATTTTATCATCAATATTTTTCTCACATTGTACTGGTTATATAACCTGTATTTAAAAATGTATTTCACTATACTGGCCAGTCCTAATGACATCATGAGTCCGTGTTCATTTTGACCAGTATCAGAAAGTGTGACGTATCATGCTGGGCTTTTTCGCTCTCTCTCGCTCTCAGAATATTTAAAATATTGCATCGATTTCTGACGTCAATGCGCTGGCCAGTATATTGCGGAGCAAATCGACAGCATAGCTGTTCGATTTAGCGAGCATAGCGATTCATTCATGACGTCATTACCACCGGTCTACTAGTATACTGACTGATGTATATTTTGAAATACAACCATCGTTTTCTCTATGGTTAGATAGAATAGAACTTTATAGATAGAAATCTTTCTTCTCAATCTACTTTAATGGTTTTGGTTTTCTTGACAAATTTTGTGTTGTGGTTAATATTAGAGTTTAAAAATGGTGAGTTATTAAACTTATTAACAACTGAGTGTTTCTGAATATTCATGAGTGTTGGTAAGTGAAACAAAACAGTGGAAGGTGTCTTTTAGCGCTCTCTAAAGAAGTCCACGAGGAGGCTTCAGTTAAATTCCATATCTTTACTGAAACGTAGTATAGATATTATTTCACTATTCACGTCCATTGATCATCTATGATTCATATATCAGGTCTCATCATCATTCATCATGATCGAAGAAAATAAATAACTGAAGACTAGGCTGTGTAGGCTTTGTACCCTTTGCTATCTCTTATAAGAAAACTATACAAAAAATGTACTATGTGTTTTTCTTTACATTTACTCTGTGTTGTGTGTCATCTGATTGATAAGTGTGAAAAATATAAAAATGAATGTAAAAATTTGATTTAGTGTGCTTCTAAAATTCTGTGAATAAACTTGTGAATGGTTATCATATCTTATCAGTTACAGTGCTGTTAATCCGTTTAATTTTATTAAACGTAGTATTTTAGAAGAAACGAATGGAACCTTTTCAAGTTTTCGGACACAAGGTCTTAGAATTTAACGATGATGTAAATTATAATAACTGTAAGTAAATTCAAATTACTGTAATTATATATCCCTCTTTCTCTTTTAATTGTTTATTTGATAGTTTTAATATCGTCTCATTTTCTATTAGGTTGAATTTATTAAAAGTTTTTCTTTTTAATATCTACATTGATAATTAATTTTAAGTAAACAGACTCGATTTCTTAGCGTTCTTCTTAAGTATCCTGGACATTTTTTGATGGATAAAGGAAAGATCAGATTTATCACAGGTGATAAGTGCTAACAACTGGCAATTTATGTTTAACAATAGTTATAGTAAAAGCTATTATTACGATTTGTTTATAATAGACAACAAAAACTGAAGGTCAATATCAAATATAGCATTACAAAATGAAACAAAGTTTATATTAACCATAAAGTTAGTATAAACTTTGTTTCATATTGTAATGTTATTTCTCAGTGTTTTTAATTTGAAATAACTTAATCTTGTTTAGTAATGCATGCTAATATTTAGAGGATGCTTGAATTTCTTATTAGCTCAGTATATGAAAATTCAATTCAAATATTGTTATTTCTTTTTCAGGTATTTAAAAACAATAATTTTACATCAGTAGAAGATTCCTGACTTAGCGTTGTAAGTAAATAAATAACACGAATATGGCCATGATATAACTTAAAACAATGTTTCGTAATTATCTGTCTGTCATTAGGGCACACGGTCAAGCTGGCGGCCCTTCAGGATGCAGTTCGCGCGCCCTCGCTAGCACAGCGGGCATATAGACACATAGGCACACTAACAGGTGTTATATATAAGTTATTATTTTATTATTGCCATTGGTTTAGGGTCTAAGACTACAGGTAAGTGACCTTTTAAAATGCCTTCCTAAGATATCAAGGTTGGTACCATTAAATAATTTTGATTTAAATTTCGGGTTCAAACTCCTTTAGATGTTTTAGTGCCATTGTAAAAAAACGAAGTTTTGAACCCAGTTGGATGCATAATTTTGTGTGAACAATGAATGCCAAAGGTGGAGATAACTCTTTCAAGTATTTTCCTCCCTGCATTATAAATCATTGTAAGTTCCTCTATATCTAAGAGATTTTTTGTGACATCCACCACTAAAGTACTCTGCAAACATTACACTTTTGAATGATTCAAGACTAGATGTTTTAGGTCTCACTGTATTTTATAGTAAACAAATAAATTCTAGTAAAACATAGCTTCCTTCACTTTCTTTTCCCTTCTTAATGTTTTAGTGTGTATTCTGTTTGGGTTGGGTCTAAAAGAAATGCCATATAGAGACTAGGAGTCATTGCTCGCATATTTTGAAAATTGCATTTGGCGTATGCTTAAGCCAGTTTCTTAATATTTTACTTCAAGTTTCTTCCAAGACTTTACTAAAGTAGTCAGATTCGAGTTGCTTTTTTGTAAAGTACAGACTTTGAGAGAGACAGTTACAATATTCCAGTGACCATCTACTGGCTTCATTAAAAGTTTTCCTTATTAGGGTTTATTCAATGCATTTGCTGCTTGATTGTTTCTATATTATTATGAGCACTTCATGACCCTTTATATTTTCACTTTCTTTTGTTTCTGGAAAGAAAGTTCAACAAGAGTGCCACTATTTTAATTTTTTAAATAAATTTTCATTTAAGCCCTATTTAAAACATTGTTTATTACAACTATTGCCACATTAGTATTATGTCAAGACTAATCTTCCTGTCAATCTCCTAGCAAGTTAAGTTAGGTATTTATTAGTGAGACTTTCCGGACATATCTAGTGTGTTAGAAAAATACTATTCTCCTATGTATTGTAGTATATTTGACCATATTAATAGACATATTGACATAGCCATCAGAAAGTTTAAAGAAATATTTTTTTTACTTCAGGGTATATTTCATCCAATAATTTTTCTTATATATCCTTAGGACTTGGGGGATATAATCTGGATGCAAAAGTGAAATGGCTTATTTATAAAACTACAGTTATTAGCAAATATGGGCCTTGCCATTTGTTTTGTCTATAGTTTTTCTTGGAAGCTCTCCACCTTCATACAACATATGAGCTTAGATTTCCACATTTATTTTTCTAGCGGTGGTCGTTTGTTGGACATCTCGGAAAAGTGTTAGGTACAGAAAATGAAGTAAGTCTGCAAAACAAATATAGATTTTATTCGTGACTTCGACATAAAGACGTACATAAAAATTCCACTGAATGTAGAAAACTTCTGAAAACACGGCGAAGAAATCGGTTTCGGAGGGGTTTTAAGAGATGGATATGGGAGGCGGGAGCTTGTGCGAAGTACACGCTGGCTTAAGTCATGATAGGACGGGTAAACACTTTGTAAATGATCAACTTATGTCTAAGTGACATTTTACTCTGTTTCTCTATGACATAATAAAGCCTACCGAGTACAAACTCAGCGCAGTTTCGAAGGGCTATGAGATGAGGTACAAACGATAACCCATAGTCCGAAATGACTCCTAAGTATTTGTATTTGACCTGTTTATTCCAAGGGATGAATTGGTTTAAAACGATTTATTGAGGCGGTGCACTTGGTAGGTGCACAAATGTTTTGGGCGGAACCCAAACTGCTTGTCCATCATGATATGGTTTGAAAAGATATGTCTTTGAGACCACTGGCAAGGATGCGTTCGTACAGTTTCCCCAGCGACTTGAGGAGACTGATGGGACGGTAACTAGAGAGTAGGGAGCTATCCTTACTGGCTAGCTGTCCTAATTGCGTCTTCCCCACAGAATGGAAGGAAGCTGTCGTTATCGAGATTCGTAAGACGCAATTCGCCAACGCGGCGTTTGAAATGGCGGTCAAAAGGCAGAGGAGTTGGGCGGGTAAGATCTTAAAGACTTTGTTGGAAATTTCGTCTGAACCAGGGGGTCTATTCATAGGATAGCAAACCCATTTTGTTTCTAGTGTCCGTTTGAATTTGTTTTTTTCTTCTTTCCACTATACTAGCTTCCGGTGAATTTTTTGTTACTCTCCACTTTTGCACGCCTGGATCATTTTAATAGCTTAAATGCAGCAAAAATTCGAATATTCTGATCCAAGCATGTAGCGGGCTTAGTCCGTAGAGTAAAGTTTCCTTATTCAAAGGATTTTTTGGAACTACATTGTTATACACATTATCTTATAAGATCGCACTGAAAAATGCATAAAATATGTAAAAATTATAAAACTACATCCAGTTTATTAAATTCAGTGCAGGTAGCTCCACAACACGCACACCGTAATTGTGAGCTGGTATTTGTAATTGTATTAAACACTGCCATCTATTACGGTGATGTATAATTTTGGGTCTCCGATTACGCAACGCCCAATAGAATTTTCGGAATAAATTGGTGAAAGATTTTTAAATTTCTATCCGGTCTCTTTCTTGCAAGATTAAATCTTTTATCTCTGATCTGTATTGGAGTCTTATTGGTCGGCACAATCTAAAAGATTGTGGGCTTGGGTTTTACCGTAAGACACAACCATCAGAAATTTTTATGCGTAGCGGAATGTACGTAGTGGCAAAGAGGCAGTGTTCGTCTTCGTTCTCATCAGAAAACGTTTGCTTGTATGTTGACTGCCCGCTGCTTCCATAAAAGCCCCATGAATCCTCAAAAACATAGTAAAGTCTATGTAACTGTTTTTGGTTGCAATATTTCGAAACCATTTGGTCGCAAAAGTAAATGATTCGTCTAAACGTTTGCATAAGCAAATCGACTAAAGATACTTTGGCTTCTCTGTCTGAAATTTCAATTTCAACATCAGGGTAACACTCTTTTTTGCTCCTTGTATAATGAGGAGCGTATAGGTTAAATACTCGAGTTTTTGCACCTTGTTGCATACATATATTATATAGTCCTCCACTGATAGTTTTCTATCTATTATGAAGCAAAGAGCTTCATCAGGAGTATATGGTTTGGGTTACGATTTCAAAGTAATGGTTTTCGCAATTTTTTTAGGACGGGTTGGGCTTTTCAAGCATTCTTTTATTACGTACCTACTCTGACTTCTGAGCAGAACTTTTATTTAGTTTTTCGTCGGTTTCATCTTTTACTATTCTCGACACAACTTTAATTATTTTAGAATGAGGTTCTCCTTTAAGCGATTCCTCGAGACTTTTCCGTGCATGGCGCTTTTGGCGATCACTTAAATTGAAATAATATGAAGTGGATGAAGTGTCAAAAGAAATTCCATGGCTCTGTTCTATAGAAGGTTGAAGTTCTTGGGGTTTTAAAGATTTTTTAATAACTCTCTATCTCTATCTCATCATCTCTAACTATAACATTTTGTTTAAGTAAAAGGCTTGTCTCAGTATTTAATTTTGATATTTCAATATCAAAAATAGTGGATAGCCAGGCTTTATTTTTATCACAAACTCGTTTGAAATTCCTCTTACTCTTGCGGTATAAAGTTCCTCTTACTCTTTTATAAATTAGAATTATTATTATTTATTAAATCCTATAATTAGGTACCATTTTTATAGAAATCTTATTATCTTTTATTAAATTTCACTAATAAATTGAAAAATATATGTCAGCATTAAACCTCCCACTTAAGAAATTTAAGAATAAATTGACGTCTAGGGTGGACCTAGATAAATCAATGTATGAGGGAAGGTTTAGCTTAAATCTACAGCTCTTCTTTTGTTGTATTGTTATTTTAAAGTAATTTTGTATGACCAATGGAAAGTATGAAGTTTATGAATGGATTTTTATAATGAGATTTCATAGGATTGGCCAAGTGCCAGTTGCTATTCTAGGCGGGAGGGATGCGCGTGAGCACCTCCAGTCGATCGCCGCCCGTCCTCCGAACACAGGCTAATATCGGGAGCCTCTCATGCATTCGCGTGTTTTACTTTTGTTTATAACTTCACTTTTCCTAAGGTTGTTGTCATATATTACGTATGTGTAGTAATAAATAAGTCCCAGTACTATAATTATATTTTTTAATATCCATTATAAAGTTGCTTTTAAGTATGTTCAAGTTATTAGCTAAGGAACAAGCGGCAGATTTGAAACGATAATCTCTTCAAGTTTAAGAAATGAAAGGTATTTTAATCTATTTGTCCTGAAAGTGGCATGCACATTTATTTATATATTTCCTCGATGAAATAGATATATTTTCATTGAAATCTATCGCTGCCTATCATTTTCTTTCTTAGAATCGAACTTAGTTATCTTTAATTTGATTACACATCTATGTGCTTGCGACATAACCAGTGTAACCTGTTTCCTTAATATTTTACATAATATTTATTCAATTGTTTTATGGAAGCCATTTTGCCTGCATAATATAACTGATTAAATTTCCGAGACAGTATAGTTTCTGTTCAAGTTATAACATAAAATAATTTAATAAAAAACGCATTCCGAAATGTCTATGTCTTATGGCCTCGCTAGAGAACAATAAAAAGTAGTATGTTTTCATTAAATCAATTTCGTTATTGATTGTCAACAAAGAGTGAGAAGCGAGCTAAAAAACGTGAAATAGAAAGTGATATAACAATGTCAAAGAAAATTAGTTGATGTCTTTCATCAACGAGATGTGTATACAATCTAATTATGTAATCAAAAAAAGACTTCGTATTTATTCACTTTAAGAATTCTTTTGTTTTTTTAGTTGTTAATTCGGGAAATTCTAAGCATATAAAAATATGCTTCGTTGATAATATTCTGCGTACAATCGTTTCAACCATAAATTATGTAACTAACTGAAAGTAATTTATTATTCTGTTTATCGTCGGGGTCTGTTAATTCGATAAAAACCCTTTTTCGTGGCAAGGCCGGCGGTTGTTATGTCACTCCGCCAGTGAATCATCGAGCTAAGCTACTGGTTCCGAGGTGACCCTACTATGACAACGATGCCAACATATTGACGACATCCTTATTTTTATTGGTCATACGAATGAGTGCGTCGACCGTGCCGCCTCCACATCGAAATATGTGTGTGGCCTCGTACTGTTTCTATTTACGGTACTGTCAAAAAAAGTAGCCATACTTCTTATAAAATAAGTGGGGAATCAGTTGTAATTTTAATTAATTCAACAAGATAGTTTCCTAGAAAATAATAATATACTAGAGAATTTGACCAGCCTTTATGTTGTAAGGGTAAGAACTGGTAATGGCTCGCGACCACGATCGGGTGGAATAAGATTAAATCGCGTACTAATATTTCCGAGAGAATGTATGTTTTTTTTTCACCAGAAAAGAACCCCAGGTCTATCTCCAGGGTTTTAATCAATCTTCAACTACAGTACTGTTAATACAAAAAAATCAACAATGCTTTTAAAGCTATACGTTCTTATCTTTTGAATCATAACCTATATGGTTATAGGCTTTGTTCACGAGTTTATTTTTTACTTTTTTGAACTTTCAACGGGCAGTTTAGCGAGCCTTATTTTTAAGTGAAACCTCTATCCAAAAATAAGCCTCTTGTTTTGTATTTCTAGTATTAACTGTGTATGTGAACATCATTCTTTGTGAACAAAGGGCTACTATACCTTGAACAGGGTAGTCAATTTTTAGAAAGCATAATTAATTCTTATATATTTAACAAAAAACTATGAAGTATAATAACAATAATTTAATTAAAATTATTATTTTTAGCTCCTGACAATTATCTCTTTGAAAAAGCGTAAACACTAAGAAATAAAGCATCTAAACTGAAAATATAAGCTATTTAAACCAGAAAATGTTTCGAACGAACCATTCAAGGTTCTGTTGTACGTGTCAAGTATTGTAAATTGAATTGAACAGATTTTTCAACTTTTGGGATTTCCATGTGGGAAATACGCATGCATACATCGTAGGCATGACGATATTTTGGTTGAAATGAGCAATTATTACTTAGAAATCTTGTTTACGCACGTTCTTTTTTCATTTTTTTATTTATTCGGCTGCGGCAAAATTTGTATGGATGTTTGATCGTTGCTCAAAACCGACTAGGCTGATTTTGACAATTTAGAAGCGTTTTGATTGCTCAATGATTATAGCTTGTGTCACATCACAGTAAATGCAATGTGGCACCGCCTAGAGGTTACAAAAACCCATGAAAATTATTTTTTTATTAAAATGCGCTCTGTTTGGTATCAAATGTCAGGGCTTAATTAGCACATTTGAAATATATTATGTATCTTTATTAATAGCTATTTCCGATCTATATTCATTAATGGGTTTTCAAAATTTCACGTGAAGATAAAGTTGTTTTTTTATACATTCTATGCAAATACTGAAATAACATAAATCTTTTGCTGAATTTTTATTCGACTCTACTATCATGTATTGATCTGAAAGTTTCAAACTCATCTATATTTTCATTCCCTGGTTTTGTATGTATTGTAATCAATTACCAGTGAGAATGTAAGTATGTTGTCGTTTATAAACCGTGTATTTGTTACTTAACATCATTGTTATAGCACCACTAACGCTAACACGAGGCGGTTGACGCTCCAGACGTCTTCGCCTTTGCCACAGTTGAAGGTTTTATCGGTTTTAATGACGTTCAATTTATTATCGCTTATCAAAAACTCATTACATGATTATTAAAGACTACATTTCACTGTGCACGTCCACAGACTTAGGTGAAAGTGTTTGTTTATGTGTTTGTTGTATTGTGATGTGACGTAATGTGGTTTGTGGGTACTTAAATATCAATTACCATAAGGGGTTGTGCATCATGAGCATGAATGAGACTAAAAAAAGGTTGCGCCCGCGACGTCGTGATGAGTTGCACGAAAAACGGCAGGATCTGCTTCTTGCTTGGAGTGAAGGTGAGTTGATTTGCAATATTACTAGTCTTTGTTAACTTAAAACATAATCCTAGCTACTGAAATTTAATTTGACGCTTTTCCTTAAATTAATTTGTTTTGTTGAAATAATCGTAAGTTTTGTAATTATGTAAAAATACACTTGGTATTGTAGGAAATTTGATTTTTAGTGCTGTACGGTCGACAGCACATCAAGCTATATGGTATAAGGTAGGTCCAAACTTCAGAGAATACTTGACGTATTCTTGACTTATTGGTTTTCCTATTAGAATCATTAAAATAAATACCCAATTTCATGACTTCGAAGTAATCAGAACGAAACTGATGTTTCTGTCGTTGCGTGGGCAAAAAAACTGAACTAAATTTTAGGACTGTATAAAATTCTACGGTTATACAACAGTCGAGTTTAAAGAGTTAAACTTGTTATGACACTATTTCGATTATGAGTGTCTGATTATGTATAATCATTTAATCATGATCACATGTTTAATAAAACGTAAAAACGCTATGGAATTAACAACATTTTTGTATTCTCTCCATAGTTGTTTCTTGATATTATTTAGTTTGTATAAAATAAATAAAGGTTAATTTATTTTGCGTTTTTAATGCAAATAACTTCAACATGCAACGTAAGTTATCCTTGATATTGATAAAGACATTGCAATGGATCATGTGACCGATAAGAATACGACGACTGTATGTAACAAACATGGAATTTTCGACAAGTCTGATCAGATAAGGAAATTTAGTTTTTTATTTGAGTTTACGGTATTAATTGTTAATTGATGTTTTGTGGTGTTCGGTCGGACAGAACAGATGCTTTTTTATGTTCCTGTTTTTGTAGCGTATACTTAGGTTTACAGCGTTTGCGTGCACTGGTAAACAGATAGTGTGTAAATGAACTTAAGGTAATGTCACTCACTAAAACTTTCTTGTTAGCAAGAAAGCTTTCTCTAACTAATACCTATGTCATGTGTTAACGAGAATGATAATTTACATAGGTACCAGTTTTTGTTCTTGGTTTACTCGGCTTGTTTTACCTCCGAAATTATTCGAAACTTAGAGGTTATCTTATCTTAATATGATTATTAGTTATCATGTTATTAATTGACCGACTGTCTTAAAGTAAATCGTAATCTCTATTTTTTACATCACTTCTCTCGCAGTTAACTTGAAAACTTCTAAGAAATGAGGCCTTCAAGTGGTTTTTCTTTTATACGTAATTGGCGTTTAAACGTATTACGTAATAAAATGTTACGAGAAACGAATAGTTAATAAGAGTTAGTGTAGCCCAAAATCAGTCTTGCAAGACGCAAGAGTCTCGCAGGCTTAGTCTTGTTCTTGCTCAAATCTTGCACGGTCAGTCTTGGTTTTGGTCTCGCTACAACAAGACTGCAATCTTGACCAAGATTAGAGCAAGAACAACACTAAGACTGCGAGACTCTTGCGTCATGCAAGACTAATTTTGGGCACACTAATACGAGCCACATACCTAGGGTAGGTAATAACATGTTAACACTAATTCCACCGATTTCTCAATTTTAGCCCCAAAGGTACATTTTAGTTCAAAATAACAAAACAATATTAATTAGTAAGTTAGTCAATAGAGCTACAAAGCATTATTAAGTATGAAATATGCTTCTAGAAAAACAAAAAAAAAAATCATAACGCCGCATATTATGAGTGTAACTCAAAAAATCGTAATGATAAAAATGTTCGTTATTTGCGCAATAAGTGATAATAAGAGTTGTAAATCAGCTCAGGCGCACGACGCGCGGTGCATAACTGGCTAATCTCTAATCATGTGGCATGATCTAAGCGGTTTCCAAGCACTTGCTGTATGTTTGGTATCCATAGTTTTTGATTGAATGATTTTAATTGTAGCCCGGCCTCCTAATATTAAATTCATTGGGATTATTGTTAATCATGGCATTACATTGATTCACGTATTACGGATATCTGTATTAACGTATGCCTATAATGTTAATTATCATACCGACGATCTGGTCGAGGATACCAAAGCCGTTAGATGCAGGCAGCGCAGAGCCGATCGTGATGGAGATACTTGAGTTAGGCAGCGGCACAGCAGCATCTTAATTACTCTATCCTTCATTGGAGCCGAGCGAGCAAAGCTCCCATGGATCAGCTTCAATGGCGCAATGTCTGTTACGCCATAACTTCCCGAGTTCTTAACCGATTTTAATATTTTTTGTGTGGAAACGAATCTACAGGTTTAGGACCAGATTGTGACGGACCCGAATTTTGAAATTCGCAAAAATTCCCATCGAAACAAATTTTTTTTTTCTTTTTTTAGGTATTACGCTCCGCTCCAATATATGGTGCTAGCGTAGCTTTATGCTTAGCGACTGTATCATAATGATTGTTAAAGTTAATAATGTACCTACTTCATAGGTAATAAATATTTGGGTGTTTATAATGTTTATTTTGCCAACAACTTTGTTAACGAGGGTAATATTTAATACACAATATTTTTGGGTTTATGCCAATCGGTTGATACAAATAGCACGAAAGAATAGTCAACAATGTGCCGATTTATTTTGTTTATCTGTAACGGATTTATCTAAAAAATCAGTAGGTAGCCATTTGCGTTCGCTGTTGATTATGTTACGTTACGTAACGTTTAATTTTAAACCAAATTAATCTATGTTATCAATCAGTTGAGAGGAAACAAAGAAACTTCCTTTCTGTAAAGAATTAATTTCTGTAAGTCTTGTTTTGTTATTTGTAACACTAATATAATTCGAAAGTCGCATATGAAATGCCACGATGACATGTTAGCAAATTCTCTTGTTCAATTAGTTCGTTTTTTTCCTTCTGCAACGTTGCTGTAACAATGGAGAGTTCTTGTAAATCTACTTAAGAGTAGTTGAAACCTATTTGTACTTTATATCACAAGAAATCGCAGGAAACAAGTGAGTGAAACTAACCACATATACTTAGAATATAAAAAAAAAAAAAAACCACATATACTTAAAACAGTTGATAGTTTGTAAATAATTTGGAAATTGCATGATCTGAGTTCAAATTCGAATGTTTTAATGTCCACATGCTAATTAAGTAATTTTGTTGCTAAAAATTCGTGTTTGAAATCAATGACATTGTTACTTTTGCGACTATAGATGACCAATAAGACAGTTTCAGTTGCTTACAGGTTGCAAACAGAGGCACTTTAAAATTGTCATATCGTTTAACCATAATCAATCACAAAAGTAATAATATTTTCACCTCACACGCTCGGAAAAGTTTGGTTTGTTATTCAATTTCGGCGTGGAAAATTGCGTTTTATCCACTAGCGTGGAAAAGTGTTTTGAAAGTTAGAATCTTTCTATTCAAAGAAAAATACATGGTATGTTCCGAATCATCATTATAGTATTTTTAAGTTTCATTTGATTCTTATTTAAATGAATACTATAATACTCCATTTTGGTTTTATTAAATTATTTTAGTTCCTTTAATCATAAAAACAATAAGAATAAATAATATTTGGAATGTACTACTTATTATAAAAAAAAATAAATGTATGATTGGATTTCGAAACGAACCGGAAAATAACTATCAAAGTTATGGTTTGCTTAGTCAAATCACATTAAATAGAAACTAATTCTAAAACGTTATTCAACATTACTAATTATACCAATTTTAATTTTAATAAATTACCATTACCATTTTATTTAAGCTGTCTTTTTTGCACCTAAAAATTTTCCTTGCTGTAGTGAGGTGATAAATTGTGTTTCGCTCGGCAGAAAAGTTTTTATCATCTCGTACCGCAACTTTGCAGCCTTGCATAACAAATAACTATTTTATTAAGAATAATATTTTTTACTTTAACACCAATTAGCCTAGCCTAAAGTAAGCACTATAAGGCTTGTTATGGATGCTTGTTGTTATGGATACTAGGGATAGACATACATATATGACACAAAGATATGTTATAACTGTATAAATATAAATAAATACCCATTATTTAAGTACAATTGCTGGTATTCATCACACAAACATCTGCCCCTTCCGGGACTCCAGCCTAGGACCGACGCGTCGGTGCGACAACAGAGTTACGTAATCCGCATACAGGGCTTGTTTTATGTTAAATTTGACCTTATAAATGAAAGAATGTAATTTTAAATGTGTGTTACATTTGAAATTATTTTTGAGAAGAAAAGTCTTATTACCTATCCACGCAGACAATTTTATTATTATGTCATACGTTTAGGAAAAATACTAAGTAGTTAAGTAAAACTTCGTTAAAATATTTCTTTCTATAGAAAGTATCGTATATTTTTTTTACTCGCAAAAATAGACTCGAAGATAACTTCTCCAACATTTGTTGGTGTCTTAAGTTAGAAGAACACGATGATATTTCTTGTTTTTGACGTGACAACGTCTTATAAATTGGTTTGCCGGGTGACACTTCAAGAAACTGCGTTACGCTCCGCTCACGTTATGCGCTTACAATGAGAGCGAGTGAGTGGCACGCGTCCCTTCCACTCGGGTATGGTTAGCCCGCCTAAGAGCGAGAGAGACAGACATAAAAAGTGGAAGGGACGCGTGCCTATAAATTAATGTTTTAAATATAATTCTTTGTATAAATAAATGTTTTAAATTGTTACTATTATTTCATCCTTCTTCCTACTATACGAATGAATATTCACATTAAAATTATTTTACCACTCAAAGTCGTTGTCACGTAAAACTTTCGCCCGTATACCGACTTTACAGGCAACCAACCAGTTTTTTTTTAAAGTGTTGGTGTTCTAAGTTAGTAGAATACGATGATATTTCTTATTTTTAAAGGCAAATGATTGTAAAGTTACTACCTTCGTATGGAGACGAACGAATCGTGCGTCAAATCCATCCATTTTCAGCAGCACTGGGGCTGTGACGTCTTTACAACCACATCCGCTGATAATTTTTAATAAATTCACGCAATCTTAAACGTTTATATGTAAATAGTTTTTAAAGATATAAAAAAAACTACCTTATTCCAATAGTTTCTTGCATTCCAGGTCCCTAAGTCATTAGAAAAAGTTTGCCAAAGATAGTTACTAGTTCTTGGTTAATTATCTACGTCTAGGTATTTTTTGGAGCAATCCTGCTATAATGTGCTTATTTTTAAGTTATAAGTATGTATTTAACAAACCAACCAGGGCAGGCCTTGTGTGTCTTATGATCATTTGTTGTCATGCAATTCATACATTTCAGTATTCGTTATTAAACTGGTGGCAATTTTTGTGATGGCAACTGGTGTACGGTGTTTAGGTAAATTTTTTAACGCCCTTACAAATATGAACATAACTTTATTTATTGTAGACAACTCAACTGGATCGATCACTTTTCATAGTTCCTTGGAAATGAGTTGGCTACCAACCAAAAACAAGTGCGTAATTTCTTTAGTTTTGTCGCTGGACAATAAGCGAGTGTGAGTGCGAGGCGCGATCACGAATTAGATATCTAAAAAAACATTTAGAGCTTTTGCACACCACGTTTAAAACGCGACGTTGACGCGCGCGAATCAAACGCAGCCTGACTATGAAATTTATGTAAGTTTTCTTTGAATACCTGCATAAATTCAGTCTCGCGCTTGAATAGGTACAGACGTGATGATAAAGCGCATTTTTCATTTCAATTATTCAAACAAATGTATTAGACGTGCAAAAAATTGCTGAGTAGAATAAAGATTTCCGAAATACAGGTTTTAAACCTAGTCACGGAGTCAGCGACTTCATTATGCTTGTAATACTTATTTTATAATAGTAGTTTATGATACTGTTGCATAATAAGGCGAGTTTTTTTATAGCATCACACGAGTGTTATAAGACCAAGTTATGTACAGTGTCATACACTACTTTATCTACTCTCATACTATAATATGTAAAACAATATTGCAAATAAAACGCTGAATATAACAACAAAGGCCATAGGACGATAAGAATACCGAATCAGCCCCAGAGAGGTATCTGGCTCATAATTTTAGGAAATGTTGATACTCATAAGATACATCGATGCTGCAAGTTTCAGATTTTTATCTATTACCGTTTCTGAATAAATCGAAAAATACTGAAAATCAGTAAAAAAAATCATTCTCAGCACCGTGTGAATCGATTGATCTAAATACAGGATATGTTGTGGGGCATGGTGGTAGCTTCTAAGAAAAAAAATATAAGCAAAATCCGTTCATAAGAACCTTTAAAAAAACGAGGTTATTTTCTTGATTTTAATTTTTAATCATGTTACGGGAACGCTAAAAATATGAAACTATTTTTTTTTAATTCCTCATTCAATTTTCGATGAAATATGATCTTGGTGAAGTTTTTAAAAGGATACGCCATATTGAAAAAAAATAAAAACCGATTAGTTAAAATCGATTTCTTATTATGATTTAACTCTTGCAATAATAAAATACAGAACGTTTGCAATTACTGTACTAGTTGAAACAACAGAATAAACTAGGAACATTCATATAAAAATAAATAATAATAATATATTAATCTGATAATAGTACAATCTTCTAATAATTTGTGGCTAGTCCGCGTCGCTATCTTCATCAATCACAGTGGTGATATTGTCTTTATTGAATAAAGTATTAAGTATTGCTGCTGGTTTGGGGATTTTAGCCAAATATCGTCCATACGCGAGGTAAAAAATTATTGCAGCTACGTGGGAACAACAGCCAATTGTCCTTAATCCATTAGCACATTCGCAGCTATATCTTGATATTCCACTTCCTCCAATTGTATTTGGTTTATATTCAATAAAACATCTATAAACCTTTCTAGCAATATGGCGAGATTGTACTTGAGCCTTCAATATATTAGTTTTATCTCTGACAAACTGAATAGTCATATTAAGTGATTCATCCATCGTCTCTGCTAAATATGATATTGCTTGTTTATATTGATAGGAACCAGTAAATAAAATTTTCAAGTCTTTTTCGGTCATTTCTGGAAAATCTGTCAAATCACTAGACAGAATTGTCTCAAATGGAAGTTTTTTTCTCTGCCAACCATTTTTGTCGACTTCTTCAGCTAATGTATTATCAGTATTATTCCGAGATATAATCATTTCAACAATTTCATCTGAATACTCTGCATCAGAAGTAAGACGTTTGTTATACTGATTGTGAAGAAATGATGCAATTCTATAAAAACTTCCGACTCTGGGTAACATTTTATTGTCGAATTTTTGGTCAAGTAGATGATATTTTTGTTTCAGCATTCCGTGTACTGCTTCGACTGCCCAACGAATTTTTGTGACATATCTTGACGCATTAGATTCAGCAGTTGTTAAACGATTTCGTTTGCCTTTTAATGCCGGCATCAAAACTTGATAGCCTTTTTCTTCCAAGTGCGCCTGAACGTCACGAAATCCTCGATCAACAACAAAAACATCACCAGGTTCCAGTAAATTGCAAATACCGTTAGGAGTATCAATAATGTCTTTCATTATAGTAGCGTCATTCATGTTGCCGTGATAGGGCCCTAACATATCTACTATGTATCCATTTGTCGAACAAATAGTAAATGGTTTACATAACGGTACTTTCTTCTGCAAAGAATAAGACTTTCTTTGATATGCGTTATTCGAGCTCTTTTGGTGACGAGCATACGTTCCATCGTAAATCAAGAAAAGCTTATCACTGCGATCAGCAAACAAACTTTTTAAAAGTAGTGATGAATTGTTTTGAATAAGATCATCTCGAGACACAGATCGAAAACCAAAATACCGAGGTAAAACATCCTTCTCAAATGATTGTATCACTTGTTCACAATATTTTGAAACCAACTGTTCATTCTCCAATTGTAAAGTCGCTGATATCAATCTGTTTGAATTACCAGTACGCAGCTTAAATAAAAATACGATAAGAGCTTGAGTGACCGTACGAGAATCTGTATTTCTCATAGTTGTTAATAAATCTCGCAACTCGATTATGTTTTCGCGTCTCAATCCAGTAAATATGTAAAGTTGTTCATCAGGTATACGAAAATCATCAATTTTATCAATCAGTGTAGAGTTACATTCAACAGCCAAGTGATCCATCATTTTAGTTAACTCTGACGATTTTAAAAAAGTCCAATTAGAATAAACTTGCAATAAATTCAAATCTTCAGTAAAAAAGCGTTTTTTTATGAGATGATCGCTGCAACATCGATTTCTATCCGGAATGAAAATTCTTTTCTTAATAAAGCTTTGCTTAGCTTTTACGAGCATCTTGAGGAACAACTACCAGATTTCGATTTGAAACAGAACACACACAGCAGTATTTGTGAGTTGCAACAGTTCTTTTAATTTGAACTTCAATACATTCTTCTGTATCATAATCACATACAACCTCTAAATTAAATGATGGATCATCAGTACTTGATTGAGACAAAGTCATAGATGATAAGTTCGATTCAGTTCTTTCCAACAATTCGCTTGTATCTGAAGGTAATTCATTCTCCAACGATGTATCCTGATCCTCGTCATCAAGTTTCATTTTCTTATATTTTTTTGATCGACAATTATTACACAAAACATCACCAACTACAATTGGATGATCAAAGATCGTTGAAAAGTCTTCAGCATCTTCATCAGATTGTATATATTTTGGAGTACCTCGCGTTTGTTTAATTAATTTTGAACAAATACAGCACTTTGGATTATATGTTTTAGATGTCGACATATTTTCACTTAAATAATAATATAGTTAGATAAAATTAATTATTAAATACAGAAAAAACCAATACGTGTTTAGAATATCAACAAATAATTTTTAGGTTATCTTAAAATCTGGCGGGTTTTCATGAAAATAGAAAACAGTGTTACCAGTTTTGAATTACAGTGCCATTTTATGGGTGCTGAATCAACTAATAATGAAGCGGGAAAGTTTAAACTCCCTAAGATGTAGTTGAATTATATAATAGTAGTTTATGAAACTGGTACATAATGAGGGGTATAATACAAGAGTGTGTAATACCTAGTGCAGTTTCATACACTACTTTATCTAATCTCATACATTGAATATATAAAATAAAAGATAGGGATTGATACAGTTTATTTATTGCTTATTGTAAATGTTAACATTTTGTATATTACAATGCCTTTACTGGTAATAGATTAAGACTGACTGCTGCTGCAGTCTCTAAAATGTCGGACGGCGCGGCGTTATATTTTCTTCACTTTCACTATCAGACATTTTAATAAACAACAATAATTATTTAGCGAAACACAACAACGAATTGCAAGGAAACGTATTGTGGCGCCAAAATTCCCGGTATCACCGCGCATGCGCCAAAGCGCTTGCAGCCACAGATAAAAAATGAAATAGCTGCTATACGAATTGGCGCAGTATTGTATCAATGGTCTGTAATCGAAACGTAATGAAAAAAAAAATATTACATTATTTTGTTACAGAAAAAGTGTTATAATTAAATCTTTTAATTTCATTTCGATATACATACCTACTATTTGTAAAGTTCGTCAATATAAACTTGTTTTGAGTTTTATATTTAAGATTTTACGATGTGAGAGTAGATAAACAATATTATTTTATACTGATTTAATAATTATAGTGATAAATAAAGTTTATAATAATGATAAGAGTTCATTATATGAAGAACAATTATTTTTATATGAATGTTCCTAGTTTATTCTGTTGTTTCAACTAGTACAGTAATTGCAAACGTTCTGTATTTTATTATTGCAAGAGTTAAATCATAATAAGAAATCGATTTTAACTAATCGGTTTTTATTTTTTTTCAATATGGCGTATCCTTTTAAAAACTTCACCAAGATCATAATTTCATCGAAAATTGAATGAAGAATTAAAAAAAAATAGTTTCATATTTTTAGCGTTCCCGTAACATGATTAAAAATTAAAATCAAGAAAATAACCTCGTTTTTTTAAAGGTTCTTATGAACGGATTTTGCTTATATTTTTTTTCTTAGAAGCTACCACCATGCCCCACAACATATCCTGTATTTAGATCAATCGATTCACACGGTGCTGAGAATGATTTTTTTTACTGATTTTCAGTATTTTTCGATTTATTCAGAAACGGTAATAGATAAAAATCTGAAACTTGCAGCATCGATGTATCTTATGAGTATCAACATTTCCTAAAATTATGAGCCAGATACCTCTCTGGGGCTGATTCGGTATTCTTATCGTCCTATGGCCTTTATTTAAATGTCAAATGTTGGCGCCAAGGTGCAAACATCAATTGCGCATGCGTGTTGCGTCGGTCGTCGAGGACTCGTTCATTGAAACCTTTTTAAAGTAGAGGTTCAACCTCCTTGGTCCAGCTGGAGGTTGTATAGGTGTATCGTTATGATAAAAAAGTTATATTATGTTACAGGTGTCCATACAAGACCTGTATCGTAATGAAACTTTTTTTTTTATTATTTTTGGCCTGTACGTAATGTTTGTCATAAGCATTTTGTTTTCAGTTTAAGAATCTTTGTATTATAGTATTAGAGTAGATAAATGAAGATTATTGTTATTATAAAAAGAACCACGCGTTTAAAAAAACCCAGTGTGCATAGACTATTAGCCGTATGCGTATGTACCCACCACCTTACCAAGTGAAAGTCTCTTGGCGATTGTTCTGACCGCCTAGCGCGCATCGTCAAGCTATTTTTATGTCAGACAACTCCTGTTACAGCAGCAAACTGGTAGACAATGACGGTTTCTTCTGAATCCTCCAACGAATTGCCATTTTCCTTAAATTAAATCGACACCATACTCATTTCTACCACACACATTTTTAGGAGCTTTTTTGTTTCTGTGTGCAGTTTTGATAATTGGTATTTCGGTATTATTTAAAACATTTTATACGTTGGCCCATGGTGCCCCTAGCGTGCCCCTTTGGAAATACAATTAAAATAGACGAAGTGTTAATTATAAACAAAATATATAAAAAATAATAATACATTTATCTTTTAAAAAATTAATAATTTTATAGCAACAAAGTAACTTCGGTTAGTAAATGTATAATAATAAATAATGAATAAATATCCTGTCCATTTAATAAAAAAAACTAACTAGTTTTCGGAAGTTTCGCATTGCTGTTCTATTTTAAAGTATCGAACAAATGATAATGATCAATGTACTCATCTATATGATGAAATAGAGGATTGTTATAGTATATGATCATTATAAATAAAAGCTGTTATATTATAAACGTCCCGGCTTCGCACGGGTGGACAAAATTCTTTAAATTTTTTCCAGCATTAAATATAGTCTATGTTACTCAGCGTGAATGTAGCTTTCCAATGGTGAAAGAATTTTTGAAATCGGCTTAGTAGTTTTTGAGTTTATTCAATGCAAACATACAAAAATACAAATCTTTCCTCTTTATAATATTAGTGTAGATAAGTCGTCTTGTAGTCTTGATGACAGTTTTAGGAATTTTGGATAAGGCACGGAGCAAAGCAATAGGTTATACGTAACTATTTTTCCAGACATATCTAGCACAAAAATATCTTCGAAGCTATGAAAAAAAATAGGTAGGATATATATTCATCCTTGAAGGTCTTAAATTGAATATTAATAGAAATATATATAACTACTCAACTCAGTACAAATGCTCGTGTTTACACACAAACTTCTGCCCCATCTGGGACTCGAACCCAGAAAAGAATGTGTAATCGATAGCTCTGACAATGATATAATTTGCGTTGTGTCAATTAAATGCTGCATGCATTTACCAACAATGTAATGTGTGCCATAATACTGCTCTCGGCAAGGTCTTAGTATGGAATCTGTTCGGGGTGCATGCCCCATAGAGGCGCGGTCATCGGCGCGCTCCCGGTGACGGGAGGAGCTATCGATTATGTCTGCAGCTATTCCTATACTAAATACGGAGAGTAGACACTCTGTTTCAAGTAAAAGCTTTAACTACTGCATTGCGTTCAAGTTCAATCTGAATGCAGTAGTGACTTTCAGAATTTTTAAAATCGAAAAGTATAACCCTTTGTCATGTAAGTCACAGAACTGTATCTATTTTAAATTGCTAAATATTTTTTAACATTTTGTTTTCTTTTGTCTGCAGAGGTGTGCAATAGCGAGGAGGTGCCGGAAGTAGAGATAGTTAGCCTTTTACAGGAGTATATACCGAAGTACCGGTTACGAGCTGACAGCCTCACACAATTTGGAGGTAATGTTAATACTTAGTATTATAACTACGGGGTCGACCATAAATACGTTTGCAAATAAGGGGTGATAGGGTCTCTGCTTACCGTGATGAGAAGGGGGAGTTCTTATAAATTATAATTTAATTGACTTGAAATTATGAAGTGAATGGTATAATACGTGGAAGTAATAATTCGTGGAAAAAAGATGCATCAGTGCCGATTATAGTTAATTTTGATTATTAAACAATCCTTGGACTTTTGAACGGTAAAAAAAAATTACCTTTATGTTCCATTACTTTTATATATCCATTTATTCGATAATAATTTTCTCTACGATGTTTTCAACCATATTATAGTACCCGGCATATAAGGGCCCACGACCCAGCAGTGCATTACTGGGACTAAATAATATGTAAAATATATTTTTTTAAATCATTAATAAGAGAGTCGTAATTTTTCGTTAGAGGGGTCGCTGACAGTGTGACTTAGCGAGAAAAGAGGGAGGAGCCTAAACGGTTTTATTCCACGTGACGTATTTTAGAGACTAATGCGGTTTATCTGCTTATATTTAGGATTTCAGACATCTTAGAATAAAGCATAAAAAGCGGTCAAGAAAGTTACATATCGATTTTAATTAAATTGTAGAACGTTGTATCTACAATCTCATCAGGTGATTAAAGGAGCTCCTGTGGAACTTGGCGTCCATTAGATTTAACTCTTGTTGGTGATACTAACTATCCCAACTGGAAGTAATTTCTACCGAACAAGTACCGTTTTTAGTACTTACATAGAGTGTAAATTGAGCTGTCACCTAATCATTATACATTATTATTTGTGTTATCGGCGTTCCATTGTATTTTGTGAATAGTAAAAGATATTACATATTTATACGAATAAAAATGCCTAGTCGCTTATGAATAGTAAAATAATAAATAAATTAATAAAGTTGTATGTAGCGCTTATTTAGATCCAGTTGCTTGCGTGATTTATACTCGCGCAAATAATAACATTTGTTGCGCTATAAAATCGAGTCTTAAGTTGTAAAAAGCCAGATCCAGTTGTTTAAAAATGACTACTATTAGCGCCTGAAACTAGATATCATACAATGCTATCATTAAAGATACAAAAACAAAATACTCAACGCATTAATCAAACCCTGAAAACCCAGTTTATTTTTCGTTTTGCTTTGAATATATTTAGTTGATGGTCGTCGTCAGAGCAGGTCAATGTTCAGAAAATAGGCTACAACCTATTTTTTGCAATATTTATGCTTTCTGTACGAATTCTTGAGCTCGCATTGTGTTCCGAATCCTAGATATTAGCTAATGCTTAGAACTGGCGTTGAGACGTGTTCGTGTATTGCAATATCTGGTAGGCATCGCTAACAATGAGAGTGGAATGGCAAGGCCACTTGCGAGAGCGCAGTGCAGTCACTCACTCTAAATGTCAACCAGTGCGAATATTCATATTTGAATATTGAATATTTTATTATTGGAAAGTAATTTCTTTGTACAAGGTCTAAATTATAAAGCTATAATTTCCTAGTGCACAATAATGATGCGAAACGTTCTTCTAAAGGAGATAACTTCAATAGAGTCCCCTGTCATTAGGCACATGGACAAAAAGTATTGCATTACATGTCATGCGGTATGATCGTATACGTACTTTTTAAGTGGTTTTATCACTCGACAATTCATAATATTCTCTAACTCTTGAGGATTAAAGTTAGTCAATTAAAATTAAAAAAAAAATGCTTGTCAGTTAAGTTTAGAGAGAATGCTGAATCGTCAAAGGTTAAAAAATGTGACCTACAGAAAAGAGGTTTTTCTTTAATATTGCCAATATGATATAGAGTCGCTTTTATCCTAACGTAGGGCGTCGCATTTTTCGGTTTTTATAGAACTTTGTGTGGGATACTACTGAATACAGCAACAGCACAGTCTATATGCGTTGTTCCGTCCCAGCGTGCTTGAGGCGCGATTTCCGGCGCCGCCGGCGCCGCTCGAGAGTGCTATAAATAATGGTGTCTCATCGTACGGTACGAGTCATCGTCCGCAGACTTTTATGCATTTTATACGTCCCCGACCGGTCCGGTGCACGCCATATGACAAGTTGTTTGCATTAACTGCGTTTCTTGCGATGGAGTAGTTGTAAACAAACCATTCTAACAATCTTGCAATGCGAGATGATGTCCACAGAAAAGAACTGTGTTTTTGCTTCCATTCATTGCTACAATAAACATTATAGGATTTGTAAAGATGACAATTAAAGACAAGGCATTATCAAAGATAGTATAATATAATTGTCGTTTAGGCAGTAGTTAAAAGTGATGTTAAGCATATGCTACTAACGTCTTTGTAACATTTACGTCAGACAATCAAACTTCTTTTCTTTCTCACCCAAGTACGAAACGTTGTGAAATGACTTACAATTACTTTATTGCTTATGTGTATTTTAGGTATGGGTACAATGATTATAATCACTACTGACTTGAGAAATGTTTCATGTTTCTTTTGTACTGTTAATTAAACCCAACCGTCGTAATATGAGATAATATGGATGAATTTGTTAGTGGGGTGAAGAGTGTGTAATATTGTGTGTGAATTATTGATCTCCCAATTTGTATGATTCACCATTCCTGTGTCGTCATTTGGCTTTTGGCCTTGGTTGAATTAATAGTTCATTTGGCATTACGAAAATTGGTACGGTTAAAACATGTACATTCCTAATTTGTTTTTATGATGTGATTATAGAAGAAAAAGAAGGTCCTACAGGGGAGCCTCTTAAAATAATATTTGTTGTAAATGATAACAAAATTCGCAGTTTACTTTTGTGAGGTAAACAGATGGAGAAATCCCCTAAAAATGAACTCTTTTTACACACAAGTTAGTTAAGTTAAAATATTTAAAATAACATTTTATTATTTTCAGGATACGAAAATCAAGATTGGTTTATACCGTCGCCTGCCTTGCCCGTTAGTGACGAAGATCTTAAACTAACTCCTGACCAGATCAGAGAGACTCTTAATTACTTCCGTGAGTAGTAGTTTTTAACGATTTAAAATTATTTAGTGTCTGCAATACTTGGCCAATTGAAACTGACGTTATTCTGTATCATATTGTACTAGTTAAAACCGACGGCGCTTCGCTGTGACTGTACTCTTAATTTATTTGGGGAGCCTCCGTTCCTGTGATACAAAGTAGGTATTCTATAAAAACGGGTTACTAAAAAATACACCATTATGTAAATATTTCACGTCTTTTGACAAATGTTTAAAGTTTAATGGACGCAAATATACGGAACCAATTTGTTGTAGATATGTAAGGATTATTAAATACTACATGTTAATTTATTTATAGATTTCAAAATAATTTTTTTTTTTTTAAATTCGAGTCAATTTTCAAGCACAACTTGTACTCTTTTGCTTTATTTTTATAGATTTAATTTGATTCATCTCACCTAGGTGTAAAGAAAGCTTAACGGGTTGTTTGGCAAATCGCGGATTGTATATTAACTAAACAGTTTTATTCTTAACATATGAGCCAGAAATTGACGGATCCATAATTAAATCGTATTCCCCGTCCTTGAATAAATTCGTGTTTGGTATTTTAATCCCAAGAAGGGAAGACTGTTTTTCATTCAAATTGGTAACAGCCTCGTCAAAATGATTGTTTGGGACGTTTCTCTGAATTTTATTTGCTGATTCCACGAATCAGACTAGCACACCGGCTTTAGACCGCATTGTTTGCGTATGTAACGAATCGTATGTGTTGCGGTGCAATGGCAGCCATCGGCGAGTGGCGCGGCGGCGTGGCGTCGATGTCTGGCGTACAGTGCGCCTGCGCGGCGCTAAGGTGCCGGCCAGTGCTGGTCGCGCCGGTAGTCACGAGGCACGCGTGCTCTTTTGTAGCAATCGATACCGCGCACTGTCGCCACCACCTTTGCCCATCGCCATCCGAGCGCTGTACGCAATGGCTCGCGCACCCGGTGTGGCCGCTGTCCCGTGCTAAACATAGATGGTGCACCGCTGCACCGACACATATAACACTCAATGCTCAACGCATTTCGTTGCCAAAAGCAATTTTTATCGCGACCGGTACTTCATGCGGCAATTAGTGCCACCATACTACTTTTTTTGTATTCTTTGAGTTCTTAACGATATAGCACGTTGATGTTAATTATATGCAAAAACGGTGTATTATTGATTGAGGGTGGACTCGAGTAGAGGAACGCGACGCGGGGCGGGCGCCGCATCGCGCAACAGCTGTAAGCGAGATCTGTTAACTTGACCGTGAGAACATGATTATTATTCCGCTAATTATCTCTTTGTATTAATAGTTATCTTTATTAATAAAAAATGCATTTCCTAGTCATTATAAGTAAGTTGATATTGTAAAACAGCTTTCATGCAGAATTGTCTTTTTGCCAGTTTAATGATATAATACATAGATAGTTTGTGGCTTCTGCAAACATATTAAGCTTACTATTTCTATTAGTTTTTGTTTTAAATTTATACTTAATTATTTATTTACACTTATTACTTTCAAGTACTTAAATGGTAGTGAGTGGCGTAAAGGACAAAACGTTTACGTGAAAAGAAGAAAATTTTACTTAAGTAAAATCGTAACAAAAATTTTTTTTTTGTACCTTTTTATGGTGTTGTCAGGTTTAACGATGAGAAACTATAAAAAAAAAAACATTTAATCTTTGTTAGATTTTAACTCCCATTTTATACTGAAATTAACAAGCGACCCGAGCTGCCAACCATACAGATTTGTTGACCGGAAAGGCAAATCAGGTCTCACACTTTTTATAAATAGAAGTGCAGTCTCAATTTAGATTCGATTATATTAATTACTATTAATAGACTTCTATTTTTAGTTTAGACAGACAGTTTATGACAAATAACAAGAGTTAATTGATGACTTTATTGATGACTAATAGCTTATTTTTAGTTAAACCGACACTGACGATACAGTTATTATATATTATTAAAGGCAAGCTGAAGGAGATTGGATTGTACAGACCCTTCGCTACTAATGTCCAGTCATGTCATAATTTCCAATACGTACTTTAGCCAACTAATAAGTAGTTAAATTATAGACTGACTGCCGGATAATTAGGATTTACTCGCCCATCTTTAACTAGCACACTATTGTTTTTATAAGCATTACCACTAAAATACTTATAAATTTAGGTTACGAAGAGATGAAATAGTGAACCAGTTTGTTTTGGGCGATATTAACCTGAAAAGTCTCTGTAAAAACAAATGATAGCACTTAACCGAGTCAGCCGTTTCTTGTTACCGAGTTACCGAGTAAAATTATCATACTCCATTGATGACTCATTGCCTCTTTAGGCTGATTTTTCTGTTTCTGCAATATTAAAATCTGAAATAAAATTGTAGCTCAACAAATACTTACTGAACTCATATTAAAATTAATGTGTAATTTTAATTTAAAAAACAATATGCGAGTTTTCAGAGCCGAAAGTGCAATCTTTTCCCCATTTCCATAAAAAACTGTTAATCTCGAGATGAAAATCCAGATTTATAGTTTTTCAAGTTGATCTCGTGTAAACTACGTGAAATAACTAAGCCTACGTTTCCTCAAGTTGATATGATATTGATTCATTTCGATCGCGACATTGACATGTGATATGTTATTACTCACAGTCTGATTATAAATAATAATTATTTTCAACTTATAACATATTCAGATATTATTTATATAGGTGGCCATTGGAAAAATTTTGTACTTATTAATTTTATAAAATTTGTCCTCATTACTTATTAGAATCAATAGTAGGTACACAAATAATTATACATCATCTAGTTAAGAACGTAAGTATTCTTGTCGTATAAAATATTTCCTACTACTGCAACGCCGCCGCAGCGTCCAGCAAGTGCAATAAGCGCAGTGGCCAAAATAACCAGCTAGTCAGAAATCAGAAAAACGATGCAACACTGTACAACAAAATACGTGTTTTTCTTTAAATTCCGATCTGTGCAGGAATTTTTCAATATGAGAAGTGTAAAACAGTGTTTATGTTCGTAATGCCGTTTCCATCAACGTTTACCGCTAAGCGTCATTTATTGCTCTGATATTCATACAGACCTTAGCAGACACTATTCAAATCCAAAGTTAGGCAATCTGTTGTTAATTTGTTACTATCAAAAATACTTTAATGAAAGTTTGTAAGAAACTTATCGGAAACAATCACCGAATCCACTTTTGGCTCTTAACATGGTAGCATAGTATGTAAGTTAAGACAAACCATAAATAATATACTGTATCTGAAATTCCTACTGCGCATGTCACGTGGTTATAAAACCAGTTACAACTTATTTGCGGAGGACTTTAAATTTCTAACTTAAACAAAGACGTCAAGTGGTTTTTTTTCAACACGTATCAATGATTCACTTTTTGGTTGCATTTACGTCGAGGAACGTGATTGTTGTAGCAAACACACAATCTATGGAACACCTAACAGGCTTATATACAAATCACGGTGGGAAATGATTTAACATCTCAGGATGCAATGCAATCCGTATGATATTCGTCCAAGGTCGTCGTTCGTTGACTTCAATTGTTTGTACGTCCTTAAGGAGAAATAATTACTATGCAGTTAGTCTGACGACATCTACGAGTTGCGACATCTAGTCTCTCCAGATTAGGGCTTTTTCCCCATTTTGGGGAAAACTAAAAAATATGGGGATTTTTCGCAGAAATTACAAACACGACAAAATTTTCTAAATTGGTATCGAAATCTATGTTTTACAATCAAAGTTGAAAATCGAATGACGAAAGAAAAACTCCAATTTTGGGCCTAACCGTCACTCTAATGAGTGCACTTATGATATTGACGACTTCCATGGTCAAGTGACTCGTATTCATGGTTACGCCGGGTCTCGGGTCTGGGTGGTACCGTCGCTGTTTCAGAATTCCACTTAATGTAATGTATGTGATGTTGTCTTATATTGTTACTAGCTGACCCAGACACGCGTTGCTGTGTTATAAATTAAAATGAAACCTATCCTATGTCCTAAGTCGGAAAAAACCTAGCAAAATGAAAAAAAAAAACCATCAAAATCAGTTGAGTAGTTTCGGAGTTCAACGTGGCCAATCACTGTGACAGGGTATTTTTAAATATTAAGATATTGTCTTTTATCATTATTCCAAAATAATCATCTATTTTATCTAATTTTCTGTCTGCAAACGGTATGAATGAGAAAATAAGTTAAAAGAACAGCTCTTTTTGTAAAACACACCTTAACTATCTTTGTTCTAAATGCTAAGACTGGTACCGTAAATACGATGGCTAGAAAATAAATCAATACTCAGATGTGTTATTCTAACTCATACCACTATTTTGAAAACCTGAAACGTCTGAAAAGCTTAGAACGTATACAATATGTAATCTTATTTCTATTGATGTCAGCTGTAAATAATTAGTTTATCATGTAACAATCGATAAAATAATTAAACTTCAGTGAATGTTCAAATGTCTAATAGTATCATGGGTGACGCACTTGAGTCGTTATAAAAACTTCTCTATAGAAGTCCCAATTTCCATGAGATTGACAATTTGACAATGTTTCGTAAAGTACTTCAAAATGTTCTAAAGTCATTAAACATATGCTTGATAATTATTGATAGTTTTATATTTAGAGCCATTTTAATAACACAGTTTTAATACCTAAATACATTTCGTATTTCCCGCTGAAACGCTGTCACATGACAAATCAAAGGCGTGACGTAATGATGTAATAGTCCTAATGTAAGCAAAAACGTGTGAGATTTGCTTTTTATTCAAGATTGTTTAAAAAATGGCTTCAAAAGCCTAAAGAATGTGTGCCGTTACTTTGTGTGTATACACATTATATCAAAAACCCTTCTAAATTATTTATCGACGTGCCACAATTGCAAAATATTTGTGTAAAGTGGCTGCAGTTAGCACGATGTAATCCGACGACCCAAATCTTCAATTCATTATGCTGAGGATCATTTTGATGTAAGTAGTATTTCTTTAAAATATCTATAAATATTTAAGGTTTAGTTAAACTGTAGATCCTTTAAAGGTAACTCCAGTAACATTTTGAGATTAAAGCAAAGTTGTTTATTTATATTGTGTTTGAACGCATTCATTTTCATTCAGTATTCAGCTGCTCAAGTACATGGAAGACTACATAGAGCACATTATTATGGGTTCTTTTTCGACAATACGAGTGAAACCTACGCGCCAAAATCTTTGTCAGAATTTCAAGACGTTTTATTTATTTAATACATCGTGACGTACGTGCTCTGATTTGTCGCGGACACTTTTCGTGTAAATAATGCACAGATTCAAAATCTCTTATTATTTATTATTCTTAATAAGGAACTTAAATTATATACTGCTCAATGCAATACTTATTTATTTATTAACTATGTCAAATATCCTATTGTATCCATGCGTAAAACGGCTCCCTATAGTACAATGAACTACATTTGCGCAAGATAAACTATCACTCGTCTGGATCTTTTAATCCACTAATAGTTTACTTCGATCTCTAGTTTTTTCTTTCTCTTTTAAGTCACAAGCACCTTTAACTCGATAACATCAAATAGGTCATATCGCTCGTTTAACACACTATAGTTCTAGCACATATATTTAACTCTTACTACTACCTCAATTGCATCTTAAAGGGTCATTTCGATCTTTAAATGATGGCATTTTCAGCCTTGTAAGGCCAAAGTTTGTTTTTTTTTTAAATTGGGATTCCTATTTGAAATATTTTGTACGGGTTGATTTGCTATCGATCTTCCGTTAATAATTACACAGCCAATTTGGAGAGTGCATTGTATCGATGAACTAAATTTGGATCCACTAATAATATAAAAAAATATTATTCTGAAAATATAAATAGAAATATTGTAAATGGTGATGTATTCAAAATATTATATTGAAAGTACCTGATATAAAGGAGCTATTGAATGTGGAATAATGCATGACTTAAATTTTTTTTTCAACTAGAGATTTTTTTTCTGAAATAGTTTGTTTTATTGTTGTTGTATTTATAACCTGTCAAAACGAAGAATTAGTGTGTTAAAATAGAACCTGTTAAAATAGAGGATTTCACAGATTTACTATTAACAAAATCTATTGCTGTCGCGCTATGCCCGATCAACCGATCTATCAATATAATCTCTTATTAGTGCAAATAAAAATATTTCAATAAAACCACTTTTATAGGGGAAACGACGCATTTATAATTGTTTAATAAAACCTCCTACACGGGGACCGACCTTCGTCTATTTATTATTTAATATAAATACCCATGACTCAGTTACAAATGCTCGAATTCATCACTCAAACATCTGTCCCTTCCGGAACTCGAACCGAGGATCATTACCGTAAGTGCGTAAGTAATTAGAACTCCCGAGATGATGGCGCTTGCAACTGCACTGTAATATCGAAACTTTGAATATAGTAGAAACGTGGTAGAACCATATTTGATTAATATTGTTATTTTTTTTAATCTCACATGCTCCAAAATTTTTCACATATTTCTTTTATTTAGTTAAGTGCATTTATATCTGGCATATTCTAAAAACAATTACTTCAACACAAGAGATAGCCTGATGTTAAGCAGTGTTCCAGTAATTCTAAATATTCACTTCGCATATTGTATTCTTCTAGTCTCTTCTTAGTGGTAACAAGAAGACAACAACATTGCAGTGGTGTACAGGTAAACACTTAGGCAGTTGTTTACCCCTTAATGTAATCACGTATTTTAGCTACGTATTTAGCCAAACAGTAGGCTGATTTGTCAATTTGGCTAACAATGCGACGCGCAGGTGTAGACATTTTCGGCAACCCGTACAGTTTCGGCGGCTTAAACATACGCATCAAGATCCAATACTCTTATGAAAACTAGGAAGCTCATCAAGTCGCTTTTAACTTTTTTGTAAGTGTTGGAGCATTTTTTTTATTTTAATCTGACGTATTCATTTTAACCGTGAAATTACCTTTATTCGCTCAAAGATTTGTTAATTCTGGTTTAGCTCACAGGTTCCTTAATGCGTGATATTCACCGTAAGGGGGGTAAACTTTTGGCCGTTTACTTTGCCGAAAGACGGAGGAAATGTCTTGGCATATTGTTTCATCGAGAAAGAAGTCTCAAGTTATTTTTGACTAAATAATTCGCAACATGTATAATGTTCTGTACGTCATAATTGTTTATGTTTTCTACACACTTTATGACAAACGGTATCTTGCAGAGGGAACCGCGAAATATATATAAAGGATATATATTTCGATATATATAATAAAGAGGAGTCAAAACCGTCATGATAATATACAAAAAACATGAATAAACGTTTGTCCGCTAAAAGTAGTTTTATTTAAAAGGGTAAGAAATAAAAAAAAAATCTAGTGACTTACAATTAGATTCTGTGATACAATGTATAGCAGTATTTAATAATTGAGCGAAGCTCTCTCTTAGGCAACTCACAAATTTCGTTTGTCTCCCTCCTGCTACTTAACGGTTCAACCGATTCGAACGAATTTTGGCATAAACATACATGATTATAACCTGACGAACAAAGGCTATGTAAAAAAAATATACTTTACCATGGAGGAATAATCACCGAAAGAAAAATTCAAAAGCTGATCACAGCCAAACCGCTGAGACTACATTAATGAAAGGGTATGTCCGGAAAGGGGTCAAATCGCGCCCCCCCCCTTCGATTTTCAATTCGGGTACCTCATTTTGTTCCCCTCCTCGAGAGGTGACTCGAGTGCAATTTTGAGCCCCCTACCCCTACACAGTGAGGAGAAAACCGCCCCAGACCGCAAAACTAGAAATGCGGATAACTCGAGAACCATTTGAGCTACAGAGTCGATAGACCCGGTTTTGGAAAGCTCTTGGCAAGCACTACCTTAGAAAAATAACAGATTGGACAATTTACGAAAATTCAACCCAAAAAAATGGAAAAGTAGTTTTTGGAGATTTTTTTCCCCTTGATGCAGTTGAGACTCAATCACCACAAACCACTCAGAATGTAGTCCCAACACCCCACTATGCACTCAAAAAGTTTTATCAAAATCGGTGCATGCCCCGATAGTTTAATTTTTTTTTTCTGGAGCGGGCCAGAGTTTTTTCATCCAATGAGGCGTACTGAAAATGCTCATAACTCAGAAACGCTCTGAGTTACCGGGTCGAACGACACCTCTCAGGCCGACCTGATCAATGACTTTGATTTGGCGTTCCTGGAAAATCAGAGTTCGTCATTTTTCCTCATACTCTCTACAAGCTTAACTACGACCCCTGTGCGACGTGACGATGAAGACATGGCTCTTTGTCTCCGGATATTCTATTGCTCGAGTACGATGTGTGTTCGCTTCTCCAGAGCGTCTCAGTGTTTGTTTCTAGAAGTCGCGTCATCAGATCGTCTATCGACTCTGTAGCTCAAATGGTTCTCGAGTTATCCGCATTTCTAGTTTTGCAGTCTGGGTCGGATATCTCCTCACACTGTAAGGGTAGGGGGCTCAAAATTGCACTCAAGTCACCTCTCGAGGAGAGGAACAAAATGAGGTACCCGAATCGAAAATCGAAGGGGGGGCGCGATTCCGGACAGAGCCTTTGGCGCCAAAACTCACATCGTGGTCGTGACTAATGTGCAAAAAAAAAGTTTTGAAATCGGACATATCATCGAGGAATAATCACCCTTCAAAAATCTAATTGCTTCGCTCAGTATTTGCAAACACCAGCCTGTATTGCAGACCTAGTATTTATGCAAACAATAAAATAAATAGATAACATTGATTAAAATTTAGTAAGAAAAAATATATTTCACGTTGAAACGGCCGGAAATTAAAGATATTTTAATCGTAAATGTTTAATCAAGAGTACGTCTGGAAATTGAGACTTCTGCCCTGACTTTAACTTCACTACCTATATTCTCTATTGCTATGAGCTTGATCTCAGTGGAACTGTCACTGATCGATGTCTTGATTCTTCTTCGATATAATCATTACCCATTTTAGAAAGAATCATCCTTTTCATACCAAAAAACGTTACTAGTAAATTGTTTTGTCTTTTTCGAAAGCAGAAATGAATAAGACTAGTCATTACAACAGATTCGCATCATAAAGTCGCTAATATTTTTTTTATTGTAACAAAGGATATAACAATAATCTGCTAACTACACTTTTCGCAAAATATACTAAGCTATCGACATCGATAAACAGCACTAGATTATAGACAAAATAATCATATACGTGTCACATCACAGAGTATATACGTATTATTCCGCTTCCCTTACCTCAACCCTTACCCCCGTATAATGCACGCGGTAAGAACAACTGCAGCTCGAACCGAAAAGACCGATGAAAAGTAGACAAAATCAACGTTTTGTAGTATCCTGTTTCTTTTTCCAAAACTGGACCGATTTAAATTTTTTTTCAGTAAAAAATATACAAAGGCTTTGGCTGTGTTCCTATGTTTTGTTTTTTTTATATAACCCTTTCAAATTTGTTTGCTTGGTGTTTTACCCAGCAAAAAAAATCTGTACATTTTTCTGATTTTTAAAGATTTATATCACTTAATAAAATTAATATATGACAAAAACATAGGGACATGGTAATAGAATCGAATGAAGAAATTAGATACATTTTAATATTTTATTACAAAAAAGTAAAAAATATGTATATACTGTAATGAATGAATGAATGTCTTGAATTTTCATAAAACGCGAAGAAACTTTTTCCCAAACCTATTATAAATACCCATGACTCAGGTACAAATGCTCGTATTCATCACACAAACATATACCCCTCCGGGACACTAATCCAGGACAGTCGCCGTCGGTACGAAAGGCAGAATTGCTATCGTTGCACCGAATGGAATCAATGTTAAGATTAAATCAACTTAAACAAACGAAGGTTTATTTATTATAATGCAATCGAAGATGTACTCGAAAACTATAAACCTGGCTAAACATTCTATTTGTATTTTTTTATTACTAAGGTACAAAATGCAACTGCCGCTTTAAACCAGTCCCTAAAACAGACCATAATAATATATCTATGTAAAGTTAAAAGTTCAATAGTGTACCTGCAAAGTACTTAATCATTACAACTAACAGTATAATTTTGATATATACCGACTGTCGAGTTTTTCGATACGTTTAAGATTTTCCATTTTTATAAACCTAAAGCGCAGCAGGTAATATCTTAGGCTGGGAACAGACGGACGTTTTTTCTCACAACTTTTTTATTTTTGCGAATTTCAAAATTTCCGTCATGATCTAGTCCTATATGCGTTGATTCGATTCCACACAAAAATTATTAAAATTATTTAGAATTCGGGAAGTTATGGCATAATAAACATTGTGGCATTAAAGCTGATCTATGGGAGATCCAATTATACCGATTTTAAAGAAGAATTATTATTTCATCTTGTGCTGTGTCCCCGTCAAAGAAGATGGAAAAATTGCTCTGTACTCTGTTATAAATATAAAAAAAAAATGTTGTGAACTTCGTCGTATCAATTGAATTTTTCCAGGTGTTGTTTTATATTCAGAATCATGTACTTTTGTTCTCATTTACTACGCAACATTTCTCCTTTTTTTTCTACTCTTTACATTTGCAATACTAAATTTAATGGTATTTGTATTTGAAGTCACTTATTTCGTGAGTCAGTTACTTAAATTAAATATCTCGTGGTCTCTTTGACTATATGTCGTCGACTAAAAAGAAACCAGTCGACGACGTCGCCGACTATGTCGTCGATCGAGTATCGTTCGTATGATAGCGCCCTTATTCTATGAGCCGAGGGCAGTGTATAAAAGTTTCAACATATGCCGGTTGACAAGTGTATATCATAGAACAGAATACTAAATATATACATAAGGCATAAGGAATTGTTGGTTATTCAGAATTATATTCTATGACACGTTTAAAATACGTATTGTACTAATAGTAATAAAAATAAAAAAGCATTCCAAGAGGTTCCACTGACGACTCAGAGTTTAGGTACTTAGAAAATATTGTCCTTTAGCTAACAACACCGCATAAGTCATTTTTACCAACTTTACAGGAGACGAAAAAATCGGTAGAATTTTAACTAAAGTATGTTTAATACTTATTATAATATACTTATTATGTATTATAATATACTTTTTATATATATTATTTAGTTAAAATTCCACCGATTTTTTAAAAAAGACAGTTTTTTCGTCTCCTTTAAAGTTGGTAAAAATAACTTATTCGGTGTTATTAGTTAAGGGACGATATTTGGAAACGTGTGAGTTGCGAGCGGAAATGCTTTTTTTATAGGATAGGTTTTCCCTTTGTTTCTCAGAGCCACTATGTGCCAATTTCCCCATTTAAGTTAGTTTGAGATAAATACCAAACCCTTACCAATTTATATTACTCCAAATTAAACAAAGCTTGTTGAGGTTGCATGAAACACTATTTAATGCCGTATTTATGTTAACAGTAAGCTGAACGGCGAGGTGTTGTGATGGTAGGAGGTCACTATAGACTATGAATATTATCATTTGTTGCATTAGGGATGTTACTAGAAAGTTGCTCACCGAGTTGACTGGCTGGAGCTCTTGCGTATTTACCGACTGAAAAAGATATAAACTACTTAAAGATAGTGATAGGTTGATTGCGCTGTAATCCCCATTTTGCGGGCCATAATTCCACTAATGCGAGAAACTACGGTATGCTCTAATTTTATTATTTTCATTATGAAACTCCTTTATAACTAAATCTACTTTTACCTGCTACCATATTGTTTGATGTAGGCAAATCTTTAAAATAAATTTTGTTAATACATTGTACATTATTACACAGTTGTAACGTCTGATAATATTAAATCTTTGTCTAGTTCAAGTCATGTCGTGACCTACCAGTTAGATAACCAAATTAATATGCTGTGTGAATACGCGAGTTCCGATTGTGCTGTATTAATAGTATCAGTACGGTACGAAGAGTACTTACTATAATTTTAGTTATTGCCACAGTATCGGCGGCAGTGGTCGCGCTCAGTGCTCATTCCGTGCTTTGAACATTTTACTTCGAGTTTCGCGTTTGCACTCGTGTGTGTCGTGATAGTGTAATCGCGTGCCTCTCAGTGCAGACGCCTGCACTTGATCGTGAAAGTTTATTACCATTGGCCTCAAATGTTGGAACCGTTACTAAAAAGAAATCGCAATGTGTTTTACACGAATTACGTTTTTCGTTTATGACGGATTCTAGATTTGCTGCTCGTGATATCCATTGTTTTAGTTACAAAACCTCTCTGTTTTCTACAGGTAGGTAGGCATATCAACGGCAAATCATGAGTTACAATGTACTACCTCCTTTTTTCTACGAGTAGGCGCTGCCGGCCGCCAGTAATGAGGTCCGTAAGCGACTTTTTAATTTGCTAGTTAATTGCAAAATCTTCTTTAACACTTATAGTAATTTTTAACTTGTATGTATTACAATGTAAGTAGGTGCTTAAATAGCTTCACTGTAATATATTTTTAATGCCGTAACATATATAGCGATGTAAATATTGTTATTATTATTTCTAAAGGAATTATTACTAAATCTAGCAGGTAAATGCTTAAATAACGTAAAATATAACAATTATCTTTATTGTTTCTAAGAGTAATAACAATAATGACGATATGTATATACAAAAAAAATTACGTCATAAACGCATAGTGGTGTTGCTTTTATTTATAAAAATTCAAGAAATTTTTGTTATCTAATGGCGGTCTCTGAAGTAAGTTTTTATAGAAAACATAAAACAAAATATGAGCAGACGTATAATAGTAGGTATATGCCAGCCCGGTATGGTTCTCTAAGCGCGCAGGGGACGTATTCCGTCCGCTTCGGAAAACAAAAACATTGTGTAGATACACAAATATGTATAGCTACGCCCTATGTATATAATTAGCGTTAATATCATGAAAAAAGTTTAGTTTAAATAGCGTTTGGTATCTACTTGAAAATCGAGTTTATAGTTTTTACTGTAAAGACCACTTAATGTTTTACGCTGTGTCAATTACAGTGTTCCTTTACGACACGTTTCGCCGCTGATGTCTTTTTGCTTGGTTCAATTAATTAATGTTCATAATAGAAACATACTCGTAACATTAGTTTGGCCTCTCGAGCGTATAGAATTATTTAATAGTAATAAAGCATGTCAATGTCACAGGTTGAATTAGGGTGGCGAGTAAAAAGAAAACAATTGAATACGAGTATATACGAAGTTACTTGTGATTGCTTATAAGTAATTCGAATTGCAAATTTTAAAGGTAAAATATATTTTCACCTCACACGCTCGGAAAAGTTCGATTTGTGCGAAATTTCTGCGTGGAAGTACAAGTTCTGCTGCGTTTTATTCGATAGCGTGTATAAGTGTTTTTAAAGTGTTAGAACCTTTCAATTAAATCAAGTAAAAATACAATAAGCTCCTGTTCTTTTATTAACTGTCCCTATTAGTCGAGTGTCCGTTTGCACTAAACTTCATAAAGCGCCTAAAGACTATTATGCAAGTTATAAATTGTCATTTTTTGTATGGATTTGACGCTTATAAGCATCGCCTAAGCAATTTTGGCGATTCTTAAGTTAAGTGCGATTGCAATCGAGTATGACGAATTTTTTTTTTTTAGGGGTTTTTTTATCTCCAAATTACACAGAAACGCAGTTGGGTTTTTAGTTTTGTAAATTACCGTTTAATTAGGGTTTTTTAATTTCCAAAATACACAAAAACGCAGTCATGTTTTTTTAGTTTTTTAAATTACCGTTTTTTGTTTTAATTCTTTTTATTATATTATTGAATGAGTTTGTATAGTAACCTATATACACATGACACAAAAATACATTAAAATTATGTAGATTATTAAGTTATCAGTTCAGAGAATAATATTTTCGTAAACGTTGAAGATCTATTAGAGCATTCTCATCGTGTGGCCGATTCAAAAGATATGCTATATGTCTGGTCCCCTGCGTTACCGGGAAGGCTACCGTGCCAAATAGGAGGTGAATATTAAAAGGTAATAACACAATCACAACAGCCAGCATCATCCCGAAAGCATTGATATTTAATTATGGGAGTTTTAGCCAGTTTAACTGTTATCGCCTTCACCGCGTGGTACTCCCAGCTTATGTTGTGTTCTATTTCAAAATTTATACCCAGTGTCACTTTAACAATTAATACGAATCTAACGACACCTTTGAAGCTAAAATCCATCGAACCGTGCAGGCTGCAGACCGTGCCAAACAATTATACATACATAAATACTCTCGAAAAACATAACACTCCTTCTGGCGCAGTCGGGTAAAAAATGAACTCCAACATTACTAATTGTATCAATTTTACTTATGATTTTTAATTTAAATTAACCAATTGCCATTTTATTTTTAAGCTGTTTCTCTTGCACCTAAAAATTTTCCTCGCTGGATCAGGTTTCAATAGAGGTAAATCGTGGCCAAATCTCAACTTTGCAGCTTTGCATAACAAATAACAATTTCTCTAAACTTAAACTACCATACCTATTAAGCAATAATTGTTATGAAAAGTGTATAAACAATAAATATTTAACAAAATTGATAAAAAACATTTATATTATTTCGAATTTTGTTAAGAAAGTTCATTGCTAACAGTAACCCCACTTGAAGAGAACCAAATATATTTAAAAAGTATCGACGAAAAGATAGTAACTAAAGCAGGAAGAAATATATTTCATTTCCGCTGTTATGAGTAAAATTTTCTATTACAATCCATGAACTAGTGAAGTCCACTGCTTATCAGCGACTGTTTACCAGTGTTGTAAACAAACCCTTTACCTTAATGACACGTCTGGATCATGGTGCAGTCATGGTGGCTGCAGTCATGGTGGCGTCGTAAAAAATATTTTTTTTTATTACTCTAAAATAACTATAACTGTCCGTTAATAACCGAGAGTATTCAATCAAATTGTGGTAAGGCTATCTGCCCCTTTGATTGTAATAAAGTTAAGTAATAGATAGAACTTAGCCTTATGGGCAAGGTTGTTCGCCATTGACGTCACTCGTTGAATCACGTGCCATGACCTTAGCAGTGGTTGTAGTTTATTTATTCCTCATGGCACCATTGTATCTTAAATCTGCTAATTCAAATAAAATGATACCCAAGTTATGTAATATCTGATTATCTAACAAGAAAGTTACATAAAGTGTTTATAGAAAGATTATTCTCCTGAGTATTGGTAAGGTATGAATTGTAATTTTTAGATATTTGTTCAGTATACATAATTAAAAGCCATTCTTCAGTAGCAGGACAGCCAGGTTGTCATATAATCATAAAAATATAATTTTCACCACACGAAATCTGTATTTATTATTTCGCGGCGCAGCAATAAATACAGAATTGTTTAATAATAGTAAAAAAGAGAGTGCTTAAATACAAGTAGTAGTACAGTCAATCTGCAATTTTTGCTCCGAACAAATGACAAACCGGGATTTGATGACGCGAATCGTTAAGGGGGCAAGTAATAAACTAGAATAAAACACTTTTTACGGTTTTTTGCGCATGTTTTATGTTATATTTAATCCTGACGTTTCGGCTCCTGTAAAGGAGTCAAAACAAAAAACCGTAAAAAGTGTTTTATTCTGATGTGTAATGTGCGCGGAAGTGTAAGAACTAAATAAACTTAATGTCATATTTCCGAAGTCCTCCTTCCTGTTGTTTTCCAAAAAAAAAAATTGAAATGCGAAAATCCAAAAAAAAATTGAAATGCATTTATCTCAGCAAGTATAAGTGCTAGCGACTCGTTTTTTTTAAATTAAAGAGGACACTGAGAACTACATTTTCTTTCATTGAAGTGACGTCATCCGACTTGAAATGCAAAAGCTAGGTGGCGCTAAAGTTTCAAAAAAGGGTTTTTTTGCTATTTTCATTATGAAATAACATTTTTTTTGCAATAATGTTAATGAGAAAGTTGTTTGTCACAAAATTAGCTACAACTTTTGTTTAAATCTTATTTTCATAAAACTTACCGTTTCTGAGCTGAAGCTTGTCGAAGTGTACAAATCGTACATTATGTGCCTTGGTATAGTGTGTTTGTCACACAATTCATGGATAGATCAATAATTTGTTATGTTTACTTAATTTTTATTTTTTTAAATTTTAAAACTTTGTATAACAATAGTTTTTTATTCAAATAACAAATAAGTTGTTTTAGTATAGCTTATTGTAAGCGGTTTCACATACAATGTAGTAGTAGTAACAGTATATATAAGATCAAAATTTATTTTTGCAAAAAATCAAAAATTTATGATCAAATTTGCAATTAGCTTTAACTTTGATGAATTTGTAAATATTTTGTATTAACTTTTTGCTATTTCATATTGAAAATTTAAATAAGTAAAAATCAATTTAACCTTTAGTTTTGTAATTCTTCTTCAAGTTTAATTATTGTGGATTATGGGAACAATAAAAAAATTGTTGTACTTTTTTTCATTTTATTTAACATTACTGCTCTTCTTCGCCTATAGTTTGAAAACGGTGAGTTTTATGAAAAAAAAATTAAACAAAAGTTGTAGCTAATTTTGTGACAAACAACTTTCTCATTAACATTATTGCAAAAATAAAATGAAAATAGCAAAAAACCATTTTTTTGAAACTTTAGCGCCACCTAGCTTTTGCATTTCAAGTCGGATGACGTCACTTCAATGAAAGAAAATGTAGTCCTCAGTGTCCTCTTTAATTTTAAAAAAACGGGTCGCTAGCACTTATACTTGCTGAGATAAATGCATTTCAATTTTTTTTTTTTGGAAAACAGCAGGAGGGAGGACTTCGGAAATCTGACATTAAGTTTATTACTTGCCCCCCTAACGATTCGCGTCGTCAAATCACGGTTTGTCATTTTTTGGAGAGTTCGAATTTTTTTCTTACATATTGACTGTACTATAGTAGGTACATATCGTTGAATTATTTGTGCTTCAGATGTCAGTCTAAAATAATATGATAATAGTAGAATAAACGTTCTAAGCAAACAACTAGCTAGATTCTTATGTATTAGGCTCAATGAGTCCTGCAATTAGTCTTCATCAAACTGTTCACTTAAGCTTTTCATATTTTCCCTTTTATACAAAATCTGATTTAATATTCACTCGTTTTATCAACATGTTATTGAAATGTCCACCCATTTATTTATCAAAAAATAAGCCGGGATTTCACGCCGTCTAACAATTTTCTGCCGAGATTCATTTACATTCCGTATTTAACTGTCTTTGGAACTTCTTTACAGTCATCATAATGCCGAGCACAATTCAAGTTTGCTTTAAAGAATTTAGTAAAATATAATTTACTAGCTGACCCGGCCACGCGTTGCTGTGTTATAAATTAAAATGATATATATCCTATCTTTCAAGTTGGATCAAACTTAATTAAAAATTTAATTAAATCGGTTAAGTAGTTTAGGAGTCCATCGCGGACAAACAACGTGACACGTAATTTATATATATTAAGATTACCTAGTAGTACCTTCGTACTGTTAAAAAATCCTTTAATAAGTGTATGTGTTATAGATGGGTATTAAGTAAAGCACTGAGACTGTTCACTTGAAATCGCTCCAAACAGGTAAACCCAACATTGTTAACCTGTTGGGGTTTTACAACAAACTAAGAGTCAACATACAACACTGAAGAGTCAGTGAGGTACACAATAATTTGTCAAACAAAAATTTTATAATAACAAAGAAATTTTACAATAACTTTAACATTTATTTCATGTCATACAATGAGTATATGAACTTTAATAAAATAAAACAAATGGTGTTTTCTGCAATTGATATTTTTAGTGCAATACTATATCCGTAGATCAAACAGCCGTAAATTAATATAATAAAGTAAATACAAACAGTCTGACATTACGTTTTTTGTAATTATTAATCCTTAGATCAGTTAATAATTTTACAGATAGATAAATAGGAATTGTCTTTCAGTCTCTATTGTTATCCGGTGATGTATTTATCAAAGCTGTTTTCATTGTTACTCGATTACAATCAGTTTTATTATGGGTTAGGCTTCGTCGAAGGAAGTGAAATAATGTGAAATCGAAGTGTATAATCTACAGGCAATGAATCATTTACATTCCATAATAGAGGTGTTCCCTCTAAAGGTGAAATTATATGTTTTGTGTATTAGTATCACTAACTAAATTCGTGCAATTATTTCAAACTACGTATTTCAAATTCTAGCAAAACCTAGCTTGTAGATATGTGCACTTTTGCGTGTAATTTTTTCTTCGCCACTCATTGATTACTAACTTCCTATAGCAAGTTCCCGGTAATTGAATCGACTGAAATACTTTATCTTCGGTTTTTAAAGTGAAAGATATGACTGATTAGCTGTCCGATTGTGGAAAATAAACGAATACTTACTAGCTGTTTATTTAGCCTTGTTTATTGTTGGATGTTACACCTACATGGGCGCGACTGGCTATGCCCTCATTTCCACGTACCTAATCAATATTAACGCTCGGCTGTAAAATCTAAGCACATTAGTTAATTTTCTTCGTAGATTAACAATCTGTTAACACTAATCTCTATTCCATTTAATGGGCTTCCCATTTTTAACAAATAGTATTAATAGTTATCGTGTTAAAGTCATTTCAATTAAAAAGCGCCCAGAGCACGTGGATAATTTGAAATGTTAATTCATCTGTTTACATCTTCTCAAATGCATCACATCATCGAGTGAAGGGTTACAGGTGTTATGTCAAGATAAATATTGATTTTTCAATGTAGAATGGGTTGATAAATTATTAATCGTGCGACGGAGACATTGCGAGTAAAAGTTGCGGCGAGACTGAAGTGTACCAAGCTAGTGTTGTCGTGTGAAGGAGTATCTGGTGTCGAGGCGGACAAAATCGATGCTTGCGGCTCGGGTGCGTCACGGCGAAGCGCTGGACGGGCTCGGGCGCGGGGTGCGCGGGAGAGTCGCGCGCCTCGCCGCCGCCCGGCTTCGATCGCGAGCTCTTCCAGGAGCTAAGCTATCTTCCCGACGCGGAGTTACGGGAGTGTCTTGGCGAGTACCCCGACTTCCTGTACCACGTGGCAAGGGACAGGTTCGGGAGACTCTACTTTCGTGTCGTCCGGACCTTGCTTCTTAATAGAGGTACGCCGCGATCGCTTAGGTATTCGACGTTGGTTCATTTACTGCTCGCTACATTTTGCTGCAGATCATTTAGCTTCCTTTATCCCTCTTGCTCGCAGTGTTGCATTTCATCTGCATTCACAATGCTTATTAACATATCAGTCATCACATTAATAAATTTAAGCTCAGCATATAGGTGTTTCTTTGCTAACCTTACTGAATAATTTTTGCTGTCATCAAGAGTAATGCTGTCGGTGGCGGGTCATTTATAAAAAATAGTTTTGTGTTACAATTGATAAAAAAGGGCAAACAATGATTTGAATATCGTACTCATTCTCTTCTGCACTCTCTTCCTAAACAGACTTTCTTACACAAATGAGATTTAAGTATAGAGAGGGAATGTTCCTTTAGTTCTTCTAGGCTAGATTAATCGGCCCTTAAAATTTTCTAGTGTCCTAGATAGCATATCATAAATATATTCCGCATTTATTTTCTTCTTATTTGTTGCGATCATAATACAACCTTTCTTAGATAAAGCTAAGAAACCAGTTAAAAATATCTATAGAATGTAGTTTTTCCAATTAATGCATACCTGTTTCCCACTGTTCAAGTTAACAGTTAATAAACGAGTACATGTCTATAAAGTTACATCGCTTCACACAAACGGGAAATAAATATCGCAAAAAGTGTGAAATCTTTTCAGCTCTGTGTGTAACATGAGCACAATCGATATCCAGTGTTAGGTAAGAATGGGAAATAATCTCATACAACGTATTGTCAGTACAGTAGTACATACTTACTATTGAAGGGTTCTCACATTTTTGTTGACTTGAAAGTAAATCAGTTCCTGTTCTTTTTAAAGCTACTAATTAGAATATTTAATTTTTTACCTAAATGATGGGTCAAGGAATTACTCACAATTCTTAATTTTTCTTTTGACATAAAACGACGATTTCATTACAATTAATTTTGAATATCTACTTATAGATAACGTAGATAACGTTTGATACTATGTAGTTACGAACTACTTTGAAAGGCCGTCTATTAATATCTACACGATAACAGGGAATGCGATTATCGGTAAATAATGGTTGACATAAGTAATTGTCTTTTCTACTTCAAGTTTCCCACATATGCGTACAATGGAATAGATTGTTTTGCTCACCCTCAGCGGGCGAAATGGAAAACGGATCAGTCTTTGCGTATCTTGACTACAAACCAGTCACTTGCTCGATCGGTCGCACACTGTTTGCTTTATTGATATAACTGCCACAGAGTTACATTGTGACTGGTATTGTATAGTATTATGTCACGGTAGTGAGTTGTCAGCTGAAAAGGGGTTCGATGAACGCCCAGAGACCGGAGATAGATGGTAGTGACTCGGGTCACTATTAGTGGTATTAGCTTTGTTAGATATAAACACAGACACGAATCACTTACAACGTGATTATAGTATCTTATCAGCTATCGGAACCGGCAATTGCTCGAGTACTCCAGTTGGTCTTCACAGTCGAGTGCGCCTCACTTACACGCTGTTTGCCGACACTGATTTGCGAGTTCTAAAGTATTTACTATTGAATTTATCTGCGATCCATTGTGTTGTGTCTTTTGTAATCATTTTGTGAAGCGAAAAATTTTAAAGCAAAGTTGTAGATACAAATTTTACGCGTTATGGTTCCAAATAGTTCTAAGGTGTGAACATTTAAATGTAATTTAAGTGGGTGCAAGATGTAAACATTACTGTCTGGTTGAGGAAAAATATTTTGTTAAGGCAACTTGTGATGTGATTGAAAAATAATGGCCCTTTTTAAATCTCAAGGTATGAGTCTGAAGCAGATTGCTAAAATGTGAAGAACAATTAATAACACCCATAATGTATTATTTTATATTATAAGTACTAATTCTTTTTAAATAACATTTGATAAGGTTTATTTACTTTTATTGAATAATTAAACTATTTAAATAATTCATAATAGTGCCATTTCGTTTTCTTAAATAAAAGGCAGACTAGGTTGAGGAATATTTTTGTTCTGGGTGTAAGCTGAAAAATAAAACTTCAAGTGTATCATTAGCTGGAAAAGTGTCACATGCACATGTCAGCACCTAAAAAAATCACAATTCTCCTACACGTTCTTGCTAATATGATATTAGTTTCATTTCGATTGGCCAGGTATCAGTGTTAGGTGACCACACTATAGTATATTTGCTTTAGTTATGCTGTAAATTGACATTAGTAACTATTACCAATGTTATTTATTTCTTAACATATCTTTCTTAACTTATGTATCAACAAAGGTATTCAGTGTATCCAAACATAATGGCTTTAGATTCACCAATCCCTTTGTTATTATTTGTTTGACTTGGTTGAGGTAAAGGTACATTTCTAGACATTTAACTGCAATGGGTACATATAAAAAATAGCTATGATTGTAGGATATATTTATTCATTGTGATTATAATGCCGTTAAAGTTTACAACCCGTGCCTAGCACATAAATGCATTTGTTCAGATAATCAATCATAATGTTTTCAGATATCGTATGTACTTTATAGCAGCTCACATTATTTCACGGTGGTCTTTCTGGTTGCAGTTCTATGCAGCAACAGGGTGAGCCAAATGACAAAAACCTACAATGACATCGAAGCGGTAACAAGGCTCTTAGAAGAAGTAAGTGTCTTTTGTTATGTATTAATTATAAAGAAAGTATATAATTATGAGGCCAGCCGTGCTAGTAGAAACCTTAGAAAGAAAAATATAGGCATGTGGGCATTTATGTGAAGTGACAGAGTTGCGTTTAGAAAAGTTCTTTCTTTTTGTTGTAACTTGAAAGAAGTAAAGTGTGGTAAATATAATAAATATTCAACAACATTACTATTTGATAACGCCTTTACGTTATATAATATTTGTTCATAGAAAGAGAAAGATTTAGAGTTGACTGCTCGCATCGGCAAAGAGTTGTTGACGACGAATGGAAGATTGGAGGCGCGAGTCACAGCCCTCGAAAGCGATCTCAAGAGTGCACGCGATCTCATAACTCAATTGAGGCACGAGCTTAGTGCTAAGTCGGATCTATTGCAGGTAGGACAATGACAAAAATAAGATGTTTATGAAATATTAGAGATATCTTTTAAACATATCATTCAAAATATTTATAAAAAGAGAAAAAAGGAAGGGGAATTGAAAAGGGATTTATTTTGGCGTTTTAATCATTCTGCATTTTAGAGGCGTATCGCTCCAATACTATCTCCCCTTCCTATCTTAATGAATTACAACGACAACATTTATGCATATTCCTATTTTTAATATAAGTAGTTTTTATGAAAATTATATGAAAAAGATTTTACAGTTATTTTAGTAAATAAAAAAAATATCGCATCAGCCGTGACGGTGTCCATAACTGAAGGCTGAATACGTCATTAAGCCGTGCAAGTAAGAAATATTTGCAAAGATAACTAGCAGTGCCCTTTTAACTTTGCGTTTAATTGCAGGTTTTAACAAATGACACAGAAGTGGAAATCTCACCGACGGAGCAAGAGGCGGCTACTGCGGCGGCGCTGCGTAAGCGCACCGGCGCACTGGAGCGCGAGAACCGCGCCCTGCGCGAAGAGGCTGCACGCCTCGCGGCCGGTACTGACAGCGCTGAGCTCGCTGAGCAACAGCTGCTCCGCGATATTGCGCTGCAACTCAGTAAGTGTTCCCATCTATAATAGTTTTACGGGAATTAAAAGTTCATCGGACGACATCGGCCTATCAGTCCATCAAAATATTTAAACACGCCAATATTTATTAAAGCAGTTCTTTATAATTTAAATATAGTTGTATAGAAATGCGTGTTGTGTGTTATATTTTGTATTAAAAATAAAGCGAAATAAGTAAACGGTGTATTTGTGAACTATTTTGAACTAATGGACTGACTGACAAATACCGTTCGACCCTTTGTTCGAAATTTCACTGGACAGCAGCACATTTTTTGGTAAATTTTATCCTTAGAGATAGGTAAAGTGAAAAGCCCGTGGAGACTCGTCTTCAGTTATTTCTTTTATGACGTGATGATAATTAAAAACAATAAGAACAATGGACGTTAATAAATACCCCCCATTTCCCCAGGATTCAGTGAAGGTGGATGGATTTATTGTAATTTCTTCGGACTTCAAATACAAATAATACAAAACACCTTTCGCAGTTTTGTTTCATTTGCCATCTCATTCTCATGCCTGATGTGACGGAGCAAGATATTGATATGTAGCATAGTATTATCGAATGAATGTCTAGTTTACTTAAACAATGTCCATAAAACAATTAATATTATATTGTTATGTATTATATGTACATTGACTTCTTTTCTAATACTTTTTAATACATCTTTAATTTGGATGGGCATATCAGTCCTATTTTTTGCGTTTATGTTACAGCTCCAACAAAGCATTAAGTTAACAATAAACACCAGGTATAAAAAGGTTCTAAGTACCAAAAACAGATAGACAATCTTCATGGAGATTGCAATCAGAAAACCCGGTCATAATTTTTAATTTCAAAGTACATAATTATGATCAAATGATATTCAAAGTTAATAAAGTCTATATATTTTGCACGCTCAAGGTAGGTGCTGGCCATAGCCATTTAGCTAACTACATATAATTAGCTTATCATATCGATGAATAATCAATTAAGACAACAACATTGGAAAGTCGGCAATTATCAATAAAATATTGCAAATTGTAACAGATAGTTGAGATTTAGATATGTTGAATGCCCTAAATGACTAAAATACCTAGTGCGATGTACACTTATTGATAATGTAAAAGAAATATTGAAGTTGGTTCATATGTTAATATTATAATAAGGTTCCATTAGAAGTATCTCGGTGTTATTACAGTGACCAGAACTCCTTATTTAGAAGAGATTAATGTTTTTAATATTTATATTATATAAACTGAAAAGTTACTTTTGACATGACAAGCTAAGCTACCTGCAGCGATATACCGAAAACCACGACAATATCAACGTTTATGACGCTTTACTTTGTTAGGATGTGTGAATCCCGCTCCTGGTGTAAGTGACTGCACTTTATCACTTAAGTCTAGTTTGCTAAAACAGAAATCATATATTAAAAAAACAATGTGTGTCATTAATATCAAACAATTGGTATCTATAAGAAAGCAGTGGCTCAAAAATTTGTTAAATATATTAGTAAGTAATACGTAAGTTCTGTAATAAATTGTTGCCCACTTTTCCGCATTGAATCGATTGCTCTAATCGATCGATCTTGTGAATCGTAATAGATCGTCAACCCTTACATTGATCCACGGTCTCTGAATCAACCCCATTCTTTTTAGGAAGATTGTATCACGAGTAATAAAAAGCGTACATTGTACAAACAAAATTATTTATTTAATGAAATATGAATTATTTCAATAGGTTATTTTAAGTATTGTATGTAATAACAAAAATAAAATTTACAAATCGTGACAGTCGGCGAAAGTGGTGCATACAAATCCTATTTGTAAAGATGACATAGGTACAGGATCTACAGATTCCAGTTGTTACTTTGTGGTTGTTGAATTACCGAGAACAGGTTCACTATAAGGTCGATCAGATCGAGCAACCCTGCTGAACTTTATTTTTATTTATAATATAAATATTTTTGTGTATTCTATTTCAATCTAAATGTTCAAAACGTAAAAGATCTTTCCTTATCTCTTCACCATATTAGTTTCTTACTAAAATAAAATAATTTATTATAATTAGTTTTATGTCTTTAATTTACTTTTTACTTCATAGTGTTTTAAAAATGTATATGAAGGAAGACTTCAAAGAATGAAGGAAGAATTGCAAGAGATTCAAAAGATATTGAAAATTGTTTTTCTGAACTGGATTTTCCTTAGGCAAATTTAGATAATACTTTTTTGTTTGATTTTCTATCTAAGATGCATTCTTAAGATGAAAGCAGCATTACATCTAATGGGATGACTTAAGGTGGTATCGGTAAGGTGGAGCAAGGTGGCCTAGCAGCGTGTTTTCTATAAGGTTTGCACCCTGTCAGACCATACTTGTTTTAACTTACCGATTTTCAACGAAAAGCGAGAGGGTTACGAAGATACTGATAATACCGAAGATGCTGTAAGTATAACTAAAATAACTTTTGTTTTATTTAGTAACATTTGGTCATGACTTATTGTCGGAAATGTATATGCTAATTGTTCACAGTACGTATAATATGTAAAAAACGCAAATAATATAAATGAAAAACTCACGTTTTAAGTAGAATATTTGTTTATTCAAAGATAGGTAACGTAGTTCTAAAGACGAATGTGCGGAGTTCCTGTTGGCTGTAGTCATTACCTATTTGATTGTCACGGTTTCGCTAAATGAACGAAATAAAAAAGACATACTTAAAAAAATCTTTTAGTTAAAAATATGTATCATATTATTTATTAGAAAATTGTTACAATGTATAATTGTCTTCTGTTGCTACGAACTATGAAAAAGGCTGAAACTAACCTAACATAAAACCAAAGTAAATAGAAACTGAAAAACTGCTAAAAAGCACAAAAATTCCACACCAACAATGTTTCATCAAAATAACTGCATCTTTGTATTTGGTCTTACATGTTGTAATTGTAGCTAATGTGGTCCCACTTGTTGTTTTATCGAATACATGTTAAGTTGTTAATATTGGCTAAATTTTACCAAATATTTAGAAAAACTTATTACACCTCTGTTAACCATCCTTGACGTCTTACGGCTGAGATGGAATCGAATTAAAACATGATGTTAGAAGTACCCTATATGACAATTTTATTTGTTTTTTTTAGAGGTTAATGAACCAGTTTTCTTTATTTTTATCTGCATTATATTTTTGTTGAATTGGATATTGTTTGTATTTATATAGAGAGTATTGAATTATTCCTTTTAGTTTTGATCCCACTTACCATTTTATGTACACTTGTACATCTGCCATATCTAATCCGTCGAATTAAGCCCAATCCTGAATATGTCGACGATAAAACGTACAATCCAAAATATTCCATAAATCTAATAATTGGCGATATCCCATGACAATATTCCATTGGCGAGACGTTGGAAAGAATTAATAACGGCAATTGGTTAACTGCATCGCCGAAAATATTATATACTCCAATGTCGTTTTTCTAAGAAACCATTAGATACGTAGCAATATGATGTCATCAAAATTAAATTGTACTTCAAATATATTAATGGATAGTAATATTATAATATAATCTCAATTAAAAAAATGAAACAACTCACAAGAATCCATGGGAAAATTAAACCTAGGTTTTGACTAACGATGTTTTTCTAGAGCGTGATCGATTGAGATATCTCAAGTTGATAAGTTGTAAGTTGAGTATTACCTAATCATCGCTCAAAATGTACTCTTTCCTGCGCCTCGCTCATTTTCCTCTTTCCTGCGCCTCGCTCATTTTCCTCTTTCCTGCGCCTCGCTCATTTTCCTCAATTGGACCCATTTTTGCAAACAAGAACCAACCCACAGCAGGTTGGTTTCGAGAAAACGAGACTTTTGTAAACAGAATGTGCAAAAGGAATACATAGTATATTAATGAATGAATACTTGTTAACCTCATGCGGAATACTGTAGCCTATCTAGGAATATCAGATTTATAAATGTTATAAATAATAAGTGTTTAGGTACCATTTTCTACCATAGTTCTCAAACTGTGGGTTGGTTCTTTTTTGCAAAAATGAGTCCAATTGTTCTTCAACTTGTTTATTTTAATGTCCTCTAATTTACTATTCACAAACATTCAACAATCGTAATATAGTATCCACAAATTATGTCAATAACTCGGCTGATTTTGGAGTGCTCTACTCTGATTATTGGTGAGGTTACGACCGTCGAATGTGCATATATATCGGAATATATACATATTTTTGATTTTTCTAATGCATTGTTAATTTATTGGCATGACTATTATTCATTCATATTCATACATTTGGATTTTATATACTCCAAGTAGGTTTTGATTTTCGATTTTGGCAATGCCAAGTCGGTAGGTACATAATCCGAGGATTCACATTTATTGCTTGCATTTATGTGAACTAAATATTTATCTTTGCGCCGTATTTTTTTAACCCAGTTTTAAAAATAATAAACGCGTTCCAAATTTAAAATAATTAAAAGTTGAGAGAAATGAAAGTTTTTATGTAACAGTATTTATGGCCAGACTAGTTATATGACGACCATGGCCTTAGTCATCCTGTGATCGCGGTTCCTGTAAAGGAGTCGAAACGTCAGGATTAAATATAAATTATGTGCAAAAACCCTTAATAAGTTGTTTTATTACAATGTTTTAATTTACAATTTAAGATTGACTGTCCACTTGCTTAAGTAATTGAAGGGTTAGGATTCGGAAAAATATTCACCATTTTGATTGCTTTCTTTTCTTTACTTTGTAAATTAAACAATCTATTACCAATATTGTTTATCTTCTGTTTAGACCTAGTTAAAATTGAACACCATAGAGGAATAATATTGTCAAAAGTAATGCGATTTTAATGTCTTATGTGGAAACACCTTAATTTTTTTGTGATTTACAAATGCACTGACCAAAACGATAACGTATATCGTTTTGGTCAGTGCATTTGTAAACTCGTAGCAATTCACATTCAGCCAGGGCGTTTTCCTTAACCCTTTCCGGTCCTTAAAAAAAAAACTCATGAATAAAATAAATATAAAAAAATACTAATAACTATTGAATACTAATCCCAGTATAACGCTACACTAATACGAGTAAGAAAGAAAGAAAAAGAAATGTGATTTTGTTGTTTTTAGTTTATTTGTTATTTTATTATAATTATAATAAGGAAAATCTTAAAAAATATTTTATTTGTTGTTAACAAGTATTTCTTAATCATGTTTTTTTAACAAATAGATAATGCCAATTCGGAGGCCAACATTCTTGGGTCTGAGCTGGAGGAGGAGAGGCAGCGCAATGCCGATTTGCAGCATCAGCTTGACAGCACCAGCTCGAGACTCCTGGTCACAGAAAGAAATTTGCAACAGGTATGTGTTTATTTGATGCGCACTCTGAAAATATAATTTTAAGGTTTTAAGAAAAGGAAAAGGTAAAGGACTTTAAGAAATCAAATAATTAAGAAATCTTTATTGGGTGTAACATGGAAAGTTAAAACACATTATCCTCAACAGTGAGATCTTATGAACATGTCCTTTTTATTGCAATTTGAAATGTGTGACCTCGTAAAGTTGACATTACACGTGCATGAGAAGACGAACACATACATCATCAAATAATTTATGTGCATTTGTTCACAGCTAACAGCGGAACACGAACACACATTAAGAATTTTAGAGATCACGAAAGAAAATCAAAATGCTCTTGCAGCGGAGTTGGCTGATACGAAAGTATGTTTTGAGTGTGACGAATTAGTGTTTTATGAAAAATATCATTGATATATTAATGTTTTCATATACATAATTGTGGTGTTATTCTGTATTGATAACTTCTGGACAAAAATTAGAATGCTTCAATTTGCGCATGTATTGAGCGCTATTATACTCAATATAAGCTTAAAAAGTATATTTTTAAAAAGTCTTAAAACTTAAAAAGAAAAAAAAAAGAAAAATATGGTTTCAAGAAGCAGTGGAAACACTTTAAATTAAATTTATCTATTATAATAATTTAACTTTAAATTAACTAAACCTACAATTGAAAATATGTTTTCGAAAAGATACATAAAGTAAATTATTGTTTATACCCGGTATAAAAAACAATTGAAAATTACGTACTAAACGAGTAGGTGTTGTAAGGTTTATCTGTTTTAAAATTTAAGCTTATCGCAACATCCACCATGAACTAATGGCAAAACACAAGTCATTTGCCAGCTGACGCTTCTTTAAACAAAAAATGTCTATCACAATGCTATAATTACATGGATGTCCGTTTTGGCCTTTTTGTATGTGTATATAACGTAATAAAGATTATTTGACGACATAATTACGTAATGTATTCATGGTATAGGAGCGATACTCTGAAGTCGCTGCGCACCTTGCCGAAGCACAAGAGCAGTTGCGTCAGTTGCGCAAGCGTGGTGAACCGGTACGCGGACTCATGCCGAGCGTGGCGGCGGCGGCTGGCCTGCTGCCCGCCAGCCTGCATCGCGAGATGCATTCCTCCGTCTACTCCGAGCTCAGCCTTGACTCCGGTATTGGCGACCCGCTGGCACAGTATGTATCCTGCATAATATTCAACTTCTGTTCATTCATATATTGCAGCAGCTTGAATTAGGAAAATACTGTTACCTTACGTTTGACGACCGTTTGGTGCAACGGTAGCGATCTTGCTTTTCGCGCCGACTGTCCTGGGTTCGAATCTCGGAAGGGGCGGATGTTTGTTAATGAATACGAGCATTTTTACCCGATTCATGAGTGTTTCTATATATTTCTATGAACATTATATATTTATGTAGGTATCATATATGTATGTCTTTCCGTTACCCCAGTATCCATAACACAAGCTTTACAGTGCTTACTTTGGGCTAGGCTAATTGGTGTGAATGTAAAAAATATTTATTTATTTACCGAATATAACGGTCAACTTGTCTCTCAACGATCTCTTTAGTTTAAAAACTGTATAGTAGTAATCGGTGATGGCAACGGCTGCGCATCAAATACCGTGAGTTTGTGACTTACGCAAGTGACTTGAGTCGATTTTATAGTTTACACAATAACTAATTATTACGGTTAACGCAGCATTATGACTACAGTCATAACTACAGCCAGTAATTGTCATACCAAAGCCTTTATAAACAAAGGTTTTTGTAATTAAAAAATGGTTATTGTTGTCAGTGTACCTTATCAATAAATCAGATCGCTTTTATCGATGTGTATTTTGCACTCAGTACTCTACGTGTACGTTATCATGTGTGTAGGTTAAAAATATACGTAATCTGTTTTAGCCACGGAAGGTTTAAGTTCCATAATTGTCTAAGGTAGCTGATTTTTAACCTTTTATAATGATATAAGTTTATCCAAGACTAATTATCGACATAGAATTTAAATAATATCAAAAAATCTAATTGTTAACATACAAGTAAAATATTGACGAAATGAAACTACAAATTAAATCAACGCGACGACACTAAACCCCACACAAAAAAATATTGTTAAATATTTTTATTTAAATCCTATGCAAACTTTTTATTATTAATGAAATTTCGTCTGTGAACTAAATCACTATCTTATCTGACCGACATACTCAACTCATATATAAGAGTGAAATAGGATTATTACTATCAAATGATTGCATCCCTCTCATCAGCTAGTAAACTCAGGTTGTGTTAATAATTAATAATGAACAAATGCAAAACGAAATTGTTTACAGCTCAAGCATGCAGAAGGTGTTTGAGACGGTGCAGTGCGCGTCACGTTGGTCGGGCGCATCACTGTCCGGCTCGGACGTTCCGGACGCGCCCAGTGTAAACGCCACCTTCCTGAAGCCGCCGCCTAAACCGCCTAGTGATTCGTTCTTCGACGACACCTCCGACGTCGAATCGGATGACTTGTACCCGTGAGTTTGTTGTGTTTGTATTTGATTCTCTTGCATAGCTAAAACATGTGGATGGACTACACTGGTATTATTTGTGTGATAGATATGTCTTATCGTGTATACTTTTTATTACAGAATATATATTTTACTTCTACAATGATTAATAATGCAACCTTGAAAGCAATTATAATTCAGTGTAGTCGTATAATATTAAAGTCTAACATGTTATCTTGCCGTTTGTTTGTCTTGAAATTATCAAAGGTTGTAGATAATTTAATAACAGACGGCCAAATCTACTGTACATACTTTTATTGAAATATAAACACTAGTTTGTAACACTAGGTAAAACAACTCTGTTGATTGGTGTTTAGATAATTATATACCAAAATAATTCATTAAGAAGTTGATTATAAACGATTTGGAAAATGCATAAATCACCAGAGCTCAAGACTCGTATTACATACCTGCCATTGCAATAATAAGTTTGTTTGGTTTATTATGGAATAAAATCGTATACATTTGTTATCAGTTTTTGTAGTTGAATTTGATATAAATGTTTAGTGCTCTTACATCTTTATTACATTACTACATCTTGTTAAACCACTAATAGTGACGTGAAATTTGCATTCATAGTTAGTTACTTGCTTATTGTGCCTAAAGTTAGTGATTTACATCATTTTTACGGACTTTCAGTAAAAAAGTTTAAATTCTGAGTAATAATACAAACATATCTGAAATAACACCTTCGTAATGATTAATAATGATTAAGACGTAAAGAACAATAACAAGTCTTAAAAAATAAAGAATAAAAACAGCAACTGTTGAAGGGCAATTCACAATTAGGCAGCTTTAAAGAGTAAACACATAGAAATAAAAATATAAAACGCTTGTTTTACAGATATAGAAAGCACCAGTGGCAGGTTACATTTTGTCAGATAGTATTTGATAGAATCAGACATTACTTGGCGGAAGAACATATCCATGAATAAAACAAAAATATGCGGCTTACAAAGTCAAAACACGAGCAAATGGCACCGCCACCCCGCCCTAAAATAAATGCAGATACCGACACATCTTGCACATTCACCAATTACTCTACACGTGTTTCGCCCCCACACGGAGCATAATCAGCGGTTAAACTGTGCATCATCGAGTACTGAGAACTTGTCAGATAGTATCAACTAACCCATAGAACAGAGTTCGATGTGATCATGACGCAAAAAGTAGTTTTTTTGCTAAATGAGATAAGGTCTCATAAGCTCTCAAGGTCTCAAAAAACTAGTTTTTGCGTCATGATCACATCGAACTCTGTTCTATGGATAAGTTGATTTTTTAATTTAATTTAATGACATAAGGTCTCATTTAGCTAAAAAACTAGATTTTGCGTCATGATCACATCGAACTCTGTTCTATGGATAAGTCGCTATTAATTTGGATCTCATAGAATTATTTTTTTCGCCTTTTTGATGTAACATAATATACTAAATATGCAAATTATTAGAAACTCCTACATAAAATTTTGTTGAATTTGTTTTACCATTTTTGTGTCAGTAGTACAAAAGAGCTTACAGCAAAAATTAGGTTACATTGTTGCTGTTTATCTTTTATCTTTATCATGTTTTACATAAATGTGCAGTTTCCTAAGCTGAAAATAATTCCAGATAGGATTAATTGTTAGTGGATGATTTATTCTTAAATTACAAGGTTTGAATCTTATGTTATCTAATCTAATATCTAAATCTACTAATATGTTTTTTATTTCTCACACTACAAAGTTTTGTTTTATTATTTGAACGTAGCACATTAAAGTATAAGGAATTATTGTTTATTTTTAAATTATTTTTATCATGAAAGATTTTCATCTGAATACAAATATTATGATAAATATTTTCGTGCATGGTGTTAACATGTGTAAGGTTTAAAAATGAATAAGAAACTTCTTTAGTGCATGAAATACTGATTTCTGAATCTCGGCTGTGTTAGGAATTATGGTTCCTTAAGATAAAATTGCCCATTCGGTAAAATTACGCCTTAGGTTTTTTTGCTTTTTTTATTTATTTTGCGAAGTTAATTATCTTTACAATACATCCGCAGTCTGTTGCTACGTGCCTTAAGTTAGGTAACACTTTTTTTCATAAACATGAAAATAAATGATGTATGCTTGATCCTATCAATTAGGTTTAACTAAGTACACCGTCAATTATAGGCTAAAACTTCATGCAAACATAATACTATTTTTTCTTTATTTATTGATTAATATATTATATTAGTTATGAATAAAATTGCTGAAATGTCATTTTTACAATATAATAGTAGGAAATGTCAAACATTATATGTGATATTTGGTTAATGTTAGAGAATATACAATAACTTTAGTACTACTATTTTATTAAATAAAATAGTAGGTCACTATATTTTTATGAAATCAAAGAAATTTATTGTTAAACATGTTTCCAGTGGCGGGCCGGGAGTGGGCGTGCCGGGAGCACCGGGCGCGGCTGAGTTGGCTGCAGCATTACGAAGGCTCACTCCTCAAGAGATCAACTCGCGCCGCGCCTCGCTCGCTGCCTCGCACGTACTCAGGCAGAGGAGAAATACAGGTATTACAATTTATTAATTTAAGTTATAACTCGTCCTTAACTTAATAACAACGATGATGCGAACTCTCGCAGTATTCAACTCGTAGACGATTGATGATTTATGACACGTTGATAAATGGCTGGAAAAAAGCAAATTTGTATGTTTTAGAGCGAGACACCAGTGAGGAGAGCGCAGTATGGGGCGCAGGCGCCGCAGGTGGCTTGGCTCGATTCCGTGTACCGCATAAGTTACAAATCGTCAAGCCTATGGAGGGCTCTCTTACTCTCCACACGTGGGCGCAGCTCGCCAAACCAACTATGTCTGGTAAGTAGAAGAACGGTGAACTTAATGTTACATTTTCCATGCGCATGGAAAGAAGACGCTTTGAGAGATAAAATATGTTTTATCTCAGAACTGATGGTATGGTTCGGTACGGATAGAACTGAAGGTACTGGCAGCTTATGCACACATTCACAGTGTGTTTGTAAACTGAGTCACCACAAGTAGAGTTCGCGTCGCTTCGTGAGATAAAAGTACTGTAGTGGGCCAGAATGAATGTTGGAGACAAAAAACATCGGTTAATTACGAACAAGAAAAAATTCATAAACACTAGCAATGATAGATAGAAGTTAAAAGTCCTGTTCACATATTGATCTGTAGACAAATATTTCATAAAATGCGGGTAAAATCGTAAAGGCAAACTAAATTACCACATTTGGTTTTATGTGCTGCTACTGTAGCAAAATGGCTTAATTTTTATTATCGGTAGCTACAAAAAGGATTGACAATTTCTAATTGTCATTTAGTGTATTGTTATGAACATAACAAGTGTTGTTATATCAGGTTTAGTTTTTAAATATGCTACTCAAGTGTTGTTCTGTGAATCTATACTTTTACTGTAATATCAGTCACTATCGGCAACTATCGGTCAGTCACTTATTTATTATTAAGTGAAAAGAGCAAACTTAGACTGCATTTCATACCAACACACTGTGCATTACATTATTCTACTTGTGTGAAATGGAAGGTAAACTTTAATTAAAAATTATAACCTATACTTATACTCTGTTTTCTGTGAATAAATAAATTCATTCATCCTTACTAATATTATAAATCGGAAAGTGAGTTTGTATGTTTGTTTGTTTGTTTGTTCCGCTTTCACGCCGTTACTACTGAACCGATTGCTTTGAAATTTTGCAGACGTAAAGATAAAAGTCCGGATTAAATAATAGGGTACTTTTTATCCTGGAAAAAATTGATATTCCCGAGGAAAAACAAAAATATTGTTTGCTTGATGGAAGGATTGTAGATGGCGCTGTGTGTCGTTTAAAACAAGGTAAAATATTGCAAACGTATATAAACATGTAAATTTAGAAGCTAAATGATACGATAATGAATCCCCGAAAATGAGGAATTCCCGAGGTATGACGTACAATTTGTTTTATCGTCTAAACTGTTTTTTTTTACATCTACTTATATGTTGCAAACGAATATGAACATGTAAATTTTGAAGCTAAATGATACGAAAATGAATCCTCGAAAATGAGGAATTCTCGAGGGATGACGTACAATTTGTTTTATCGTCTAAATTGTTTTTTTTTACATCTACTTATCCTGAAATCACTAAAGTCAACGAATTACTAATTGGTATAAGTATTAGTTACGTTATTTAGTTCTTGAGGTATGCGATAGATGGCGCTGGGTGTTTTTTTGCCCTATCTGCATGTTTTTGCTCCACAAGGGAAAACATATAATATAGTGTACCATTCAGTTTTGGTTTAACAACTAATTGTATCCAGCGTTACATCGCGCTTCTTAGATTTTTCCGTGGGAATGAGAAGTTTTCTTATAGTTGTGCTTTATACCGCAATATAACCGAATTCCACGCGGGCGAAGCCGCGGGCGGAAAGCTAGTATCAAATAAAAACTCAAGCTTTACGTAAAGTGTGTTAGACTTTCTAACAAGCATTGCTCATGTGTGTGCTTAATTTAGAGAGTTTTTAAATCAGTGTCACCATTATAGAACTATATTGGGAAGAGAGTGCAACAGATATTTACACTTGGATAATGTTTAGCAGTAAGATCTAACGCCTTTAATAAGAATCCTTGTACACTAATCCACTGGGTGTGTTTGGATATAATATGGTATATGTTCAATAATATGTAATGCTATATTTATTTAGAACACATTTATTTTGTCAGGTTTATTGGAAGATCAAGAAGGAGTCGGCGTTCGGGGATCACGTTCCGCAGCCGCATTGGGGTTGCGACTATATCGGTTATCGGATGTGGAAGAAGATGACGACATGCCTCGTCTACCACATTCAAGTCACATATATACCTTCACGAATAGGTAACACTATAAAATGTCTAATAAGTATCTTCTTATATATGGTTTTAATTGATTATCAGAGAACGCTAAAACATATCAACGGTAGAAATTTTATTGAACTATTTATTGTTAGTAACACAGCAGAATTCCGCACAACTATGACAATGCATATTAATATTTAATTCTTATATTTCCGCGCAAATCCTGTGATCACCTGTGAAACCTCAGGATTAAATATAAAATAAAATATGCGCAAAGTCCGTAAAAAAGTGTTTTATTCAAATGCATATTAATGTTAAATAGGTAGTAAGCTTTAATGAATACACTTTATACCGATGTTAAAATTATAATTGATTTCGACTGATCAGGAAATTCCAAATACACCGACAAATCATATAATGGATATAATTTGACGGTATATTTGCAGTTTCCTGTTTACCATTTAATTTTGTTTTCTTTGTCCGACAGTACCGTCCTCCACCCGAACGATGGTAGTCTTGCCAGCTCGAACGTTAGTAGCGTTTGCAGCAGCGGTATGAGCAGTCTTTCGAGTAGCGTGCTCGGCAGCGCATGGAGCTCTCGACTAACCTCGCGAAGGTCATCAGCAGCGGTATCCCCCGTACTTTCTCGTCGAGAGTCTTTCTGCCAATCGTCAAGAACGCACTGGTCGCCTACCGCAACTCCTGCTAATAGCCCTCTTTTGGGCTCGCCGGATTCTTCTCCCCCTCCAACTCCACGTACCGGGGATGCACCGCCTTCTTTACACTCGCTAATAGCCAGTGGGACTTCCATACTACGCCGCCGGTATCTGCATTCACCGGCCGCCGATGGTTCGCCTGCCCCGCTTGCACTTCAAACGCCCGGTTCCTTATACACTGGTCTTGTTCATCGTAGCCCAATGGAGCAGCTAACCTGTTTGAAACGGACGCTTCGGTCGCCGGCGGCTCCACCCCAGGAAATGGTGGAATCGGTATGTGAAGCGCCATTAGGTGTACCAGCACATCCAGGTGAAGGCGCGTTGGATAGTACATTGGTTTCTGCACGACGGCGTGCGAGAGCGCCGCGACCTAGAACAGACCTAGGTACTGTGGACACTCCTTCGCCGGTGTGCCCTATCGCCCGTTCCTCCCCCCTCGGGACTCTGAGTCTTCTGTTCGGCAGGAAAGGGGGCCTCCTATAAAAACGACTCGTGAATCTTCCGCCCTTCGTCCCGATTCCTTTGCGAATCGACAGCCGATGTTAAGCGCGGCGGCTCAGCAGTATGTGATTTGTTCCTGTAGATGTTGTTTTTGAATCACTAAGAATATTTTACGTTTTGAGTAGCTATAATTTATAGTTGCAATTTTATTATATTTTGACTTGTATTTTTAGTACCCATTTTTTTTCTTAGATATTTACTGACGTGCATTTATGTGGCTGGCCGTCGACAGCTCGTTTGCGGTTTCCTTTAGAATAGGAAAGCGATTCGTGTTAATAGGAGCATTTTAATTGTCTCTCTAAAACATTCCCAAAAAGGAGTTATGATTCTATTCAATATTTTGCGAAATTAAACAGAAGGGAATCGTCACGAGGTCCAAACATGCACTAATTATTTTTCATAAGAAAGATCAATTCCAATGTAGCAATTTTTTAATTTTTCAACATTATTCGATTATTATTGTGCTTTACAGTAGATACTTAGTTATAACTTGGATTTCGCTAACAGCCGGTAGTAGTATATACCTGAGGTTGTAATTTTTACTTAGATGTAAGTAGTGAGACTTAACAATTAGTTTTTGTAGATGCTTTTAAGGAGAATATAAGTGGTCGAATTCCTATCATTCATATAATTCAAGCTTTATGGTTAATTGTTTAGCGAAAAATATTTAATTTATCATTGTAAATAATCAATTTCCATTATTTTAGAAGAGTACAAATTATTTATGATTATTAATGAGAAAAATGTGTTACGATTTTGTAATGAATGATGAGAGTATATTTTTTTTTAATTTGTATCGTATTGTATGTTGTTCAAGTTTGCCACGTGCGCCTGTAGCCAATGTAAATATAAAGTGAGTAGTGCAGTCGAGTTGACACTGATTTAAATAGGTTTTGCTAATAAAAAAATTGCATTAGTCATTTGGTAATTTGTTACTAACATAAGGTCTCGAGTAAAATAAAAGGTGCATGCTATAGTTTAAGTAGTATTGAATTCAGAATCGAAAGTCTTCGAGGTCATATGTGTATTTTCGCTAATATGTTACGGCTCTTCTCACAGCATACGAAGTATACTTATTTTAATTTATTGTTCACAATAATGTTAGGTTACTGAAATTGGTGCTAGATATTTATTGTTCCAGTGATTCAGTGCTATTTATGTGCGGTTATTATTTAGTCGCACTTATTGTTTTTGTTTTAGTTTTGTAAAACTACAGTTTTGTGATATAGCGTCGCTTCAGTGTTAGTGGATTGATCAATGGTACCGTTATGAAGGCCTGAAAACTATATTCAGGGAAATTGTATTTTTGTATACTGTAGAGGTGAACTTTTTAGTGTGAAATTTATGGATTTTGTCCGTAATAAATATAATTTAGTCAACTAATCTCGAGCAATTAGAAATTCATTAAGTGAAAGAAATAATAATTAATTTGATTTTGTCCTAATTTTTTTGTATAAAATAAAAATGGAACAGTAGTCAACATGTAAGGCTGTGAAGCGAATAAATGTATGTACAGTTGCATAGACCAAATCGAGTAACATCACATGGCAGGCACAAACGGTTTAGAATTAAGAGCAACTTGTTGAGAATTGACGATAGCAACAAAATAATAATGATTGTAATTATATCAGAAATATAATTTATTCAAAGAAACTGATTGTTATTCCCCCTTTTATATAATTACTCAATAGGTACCTAACTGGAAATTAGAGCATACTCTGCTAGTGAAATTTTAAAAAGAACGAACTCAAAAATTCGCGCTCCTACTTTTATTCTATACACGACATTACCGATTTCATCTTCTACTATTTTTCTATGAAGTGCCATAATTTTGTGTAAGTCGGAAAAAAGAAAGAAAAAACCTCAAGATATTACCGGCCGAGACTCTTAGGTCTACACTTATGGAATTTGAAATACATTATTGACTTAGATTATAATAGTTATTATTTTAGAGGCTATGGCACTGCCGTCTTAACGTCATGCCACAGTCCGCCGACCGGTCTGAGCCGGTTCGATGGTCACCATTATTTATTCACGGACTGATATATTGGTGACAATCGGAGTCTATAATCCATTTCAACTCCAGAATGACGAACACCTTTATCTATTGATATTTAATTATACATTTCTTTAAATGCACTTCCCAGACACAGTATTATAGAGATTTATGGCATTTTATTTCCATCCTTTTTTAAAACGCTTTTATTATGTACACGTAATATCCATACCATGTTTTTCATTAACATTAAGATCAACCATGGATTTATATTAAAATGTGTTTTCCACTCCTATATACGAGTATTTTTAAATATTAACCAATAAAGACCAATCAAATCAGCGTTATGTAGGTCTAGTACATTTGAAGAGTCAATTGAAATATTAGGTATATTCAGGTCCGGCCACAAGTTTTGTTACAAATGAAATGCACTTTTTTATGAAGTAATATAACATTACTAAAACTTTACACATTTATTAAAGTCTGTTATACTTTAATTATTAATATTCTATTCGAAATGCCCACATATCTTTGAATTTAAGCACTATTTCCATGGGAATTTTTGCCACTGCCAGTTCCAAAGATTTTTCAAGAGACTCGATGTCTCCGTATCGTTTAGAGCAGGCTATGTCCTCTAGTACTGACCATAATTTGCAGTCTAAAGGGTTGAGCTCTGGGCTAGATGAGGGCCAGTCTTCAGCTCTTATAAAGTCCGGAACGTTGGTTTCGAACCAGGCTTTGGGTAGTTCGTGCCTTGTGACCAGGTGCAGAGTCGTGCTGGAAAGTCCATGGTACATTTAAAAAAAGTTAAACACGATCCAAGACACTCTTGATACACTCTCGCTGAAGTTTTCACTCTTTCTTCACAAAAATGTAGCTTTGTGACGCCTTGATAAGACACGCCCCACCAAACCATCACTGACGCAGGATGATGACCACTTTGTACCTTTCCGACCACTTGAGCAGCTTCATAAGAACTGTGAGCTTACACTTTATCACTTTGCTCGGTAAAGAGGATATTTCTGTGCCTTTTGATCTTTAATTGTAAAGATTGATTTAGGGCATGCCCTGTATATCGACGATAAGCACCGAGCTTTTCAGGTCTTGTTTTATAATACGTTACAGCGGGAATATTAATTTCTCGCGTAAAAATTTTTTGCTTCCTAATGGGGTTTCGACGAATTTTGGCTTTAACGCCCCGATCTTTTATGGTCTTCGACAGAGGAAGTGTTGTTGTATCTGTTGATAGTACGATATACGATCATGCGCCTGATATCAAGCTTTTAGAGTGTTTAGAATATGACTGACGGCTCGATCACTACAATCCTACTTTCTTTAACACCCCATTCCATATTGTAATATGAGAATGAACAATTAAAAATATGTGAAATGGCGCGAGATCGAAAGAAGTTTCTAAAATAATAAACGCATTCCAAATTCAAAATAATAATAAGTTGAAAAAAAGAAAAGGTTTTATGAAACAGTATTTATGGCCAGACTAGTTATAAGTATACCAAATCAGTGTTTGTACTTCAAATACCTGGTTATTGTAATTACAAGTAACTCAAGTTCTGCTCATATCTGCAATACAATAATATGGTACTACCGAGTTTGTTTGATGATGGAGCTCGAAGGAAGAAGACGCAACCCTGGGATGCTTATTAGGAAACTCATAGAGTTTAGGCTCATGAGATTGGGTTAAGACTTGTTCGTGTCACATAACGACGAGGCTGTGGTGATGCAGTTGGCTGGTGAAATTTTGTACATTTTAGTGGAGTTAAGGACAGATAAAAACCGAGTATTTTAGTTTTTTTTTCTTTTTTTTGCTTTTGAAGAGTAGTTTTCCTTTTTGTAATTGTTTTGAACTGTGTTTAATAAAGTATATAGTATTATTATGAGCATCTACTACCTGAATGGTGGTTTGAGCTGTAACTTTATGGTTTGTTTAGCATAATCTTTGTTTGGTATGCGCGTTGCCATGGACGCGAAACTATAAACAAAATCTATAAATCAATTTAAATATACTTCAACTATACGTGTGAGTGTTGTGTACATCTTACAAAATGACTGAGCAAATGAAATTTGTTGTTAAAGAGTTAAATAGTAATTTAGGCCGGAATTATGACTTAATAAAGTTTGATGCCTTGAATGAGAATCAGTTATTGCAGCTACTGGTGGATTTACTTGTCAGTTTCAATGCAGGTGAGAAGGTAAGTTTATTAAAATTGTTTATTAATACCAATTTTTGTACTGAATCAAAATTTTTATGCTATTTGTAATAAATTTACCACGTATGTATATACCATGTATACAAAAACCAGTAGGTAAAGGTTTTACACACATCTATGTTCGTCAAAGATAAACATGATGCTAACATTTGTTAAACAATCATAGCTTTAATTTCTTTTTAAAGAAAAAATGAAAAAATGAAATGGATAGGGTAACTACCTTCCATCTATGCTGAAGGCTTTTGAGCTTTTTATAAAAAAAACATCGCCATCGCCATTGCCGCCATGAGCTTCTTGGCCCAATGGACTCGAGCGTCTGGAGCTGGTATTGAGCGGAACCGTCCCAAAGATGAGAACCGTCCCAAACAGTAGGTACTCTAAACACGACCGAACTTGCGCTTTGTAAAGATTGAGCAACTGTTTCGGCGTGAAGTACCTTCTCACCTTCGTCTGAATGCCAAGTTTTTTTGATGCTAATTTAATTGAGAGTTAGTGACAATGACATGCCGAAACTCCAGATGGTCAGTGATCGACACGGATACATCCTGGAAAGTAGGAGTCAAGTCGAATGGACTCTTCTTAGCGGAGAAAAGACACGCCTGATTGATTGAACCTTACTCTGGTAAATGGTCTGCAGTAATAGGTTCATGCGGCTGACCATCATCTACCTATGATGTTGGATCTGCTCAGCAATGACTTCTACATGAGACATATAGCTCTCTATAACCGTGCTGTCACCTTCGTACCCCAAAATACCGGGCATAAGCATGTCAATGACATGAAGCAAAAAAAGTGTTTCAGATAGTACAGAACCCTAAGGGACGTCGGCATTGATAGACAAATTGTCCAACGAGCATCAACGATAACCCGTATCGACCGAGTCTCGAAGTCCGATATCCAGACACACAAACCAACGGGAAGTCCATCTGACGGAAGCTTGCTAATAAGGCGTTCATACCACACCCTACCAAAAACCTTCGAGATATCAAGCGATACGGCAAGCGCCTCACCATGCCTTTTGACGGCTTCTCTCTACATGTACTTAAGTGGCGCATGCTGGAAGATCTCTAGTAGACCGGTTTCGGCGAAACCACATCGGTCTCTAAGGACGTCACGTTCTAATATCTTACAGAGAATGGACGTGACCGAGATTGGCAGGGTCGGCACGACTGCCCATTTTATTAAGTACAGGATGCACGTGCCAGCTTTCAGGATTTTGGTACTTGTCCTTTCGCCATAAACAAGCGATATAGGCGTGTCAATATCGGAGTCAATTTAGTAGCGCAAGCCTTTAGTACTATGGCTGGTATACCTTCCGGACTGCTGGCGTAATTCACGTCCAGATCACTCAATGCTTTTTTCTTACTTCGGTTTGACTAAAACGGATTTCAGACATAAAAATCCCACAACTTGACAAACCGGAAGGAACTGCACTACCAGGATCCAAACGTGAACATTTGGTAAATAATTAGGCAAATAAATCAGCCTTTTATTTAACGGTGTGTGCCAATAATCCGTCCAGACGGGTAAGAAACAAGCTTTTTTTCGTATTCGGCTTATGTTATCAAAGCGAGCTCTTTTAATTAATTAGTCTTAAAACTATCTTTTAACTAACTTAATATTTTCATTTGTTATCTTTTAAGTAAGTGGTATTCGTAATGATAAATCAAATTTTAAATATACCACAACTCATTAAAAGTATTTTGCGCGCAGTAGTGTGTGCATTATGTTGTAAATATAATAGTAATCATATTGTTGTAAATATTATTTTTATAATTTGGCCCGCCTAAGAAAATTCTGTTCAATGGAAAAGCAGTCTAGTTGACTACTCGTTAACAAAAAAAAAATTGGTTGTCTGTAAAGTCAGTTTACGGACGATAATTTTACGTGATAGCGTCATAAGAAAAATTGCATACTTTTATGAATTGAATGGAATTATTATTATTATCATTGTTTTGTAAAATCAAAAGGAGGAGATAATTGAATATTTTTTTTTTATAGATTAACATTAAGTTGTTGTAATAAACAATGGAAACCACATTAACTTTTGACTTCATGCAGTGGAAGAGTAGGCCGATCGTGCCACTATCGCTTGTTCCGCGCTCTCGTTTGTACACTCGGCTCAGGGTACACTTTTTCGTGCGTGCAGCCGGCGTTCATTGATTTATAAGACGTTATCACGTCTAAAATTGTCGCGAATTTGCGTCTTTTACTTACTTAGTAACCTTTATATTAGTGAGATACGTATTATTAGTTTTTAGCTGTGCGTAGGTTGGCTGGTCACTAATCCGGGATTACCCGCATAAAACTCGTTGCCTCGCAAGTAGACTATTAGCATGTGACACTTAACACAGCGTTGCAACCACACTAGGCGACGGCAATTGTTAATGTGTCACTATTATATACTTTATGAAAATTTCATTTCAAAAAATTTTCATCATCATAAACCTTATTTGCTTCATGTTGTACTTATATCTAATTATGTCTAATAAAAAAATAAGAGTCGTATTTGAGAATAAAAAAAACATATTGCACTTGCACTCTCTAAGGTAATCATAAAATATCTATAATAGTTTCTTAAACACATCTCAACTAATGAGTAATGTAATAACATCATGTTATCATTTGATTAAATGATAACATTGGTCCGGTCGGCAGACTAGGAAGGTAGTAGTTACTTAATCAAATATTTCTGCTGATGTAACGCATGTTTTCTTACTTTAAACATTTTTTATAACATTCCTCAAGTGGGGAGATTTACCTTGAAAATGGGTAAATAAAATTTTGAAAAAGGTATCATTAGGTTATAAGTCCTAAAAACAAAAGAGCTCGTATATGATGTTGTTTTGTAGTCAGGCAACTGCTCTAATAATATGAAATTAAATAATACTTCAATATGATTTTTATTACGAACTTTTCGAAATGGATTTGTCTTTTAAATTGAAATAACCTAGGATAGTAACATTTGATTTTCTAAAACAAGTACATATTCATTAAGTTTCCATATCATTACCAATTACGGTAGAAAAACCGTAAAGTACCAAAATTTTCGCATTTGTATTTTAAAATAACATACTATTTTCGTGTTAGAAAATATCGTTTATTATAAAACGGACAGGGCAACATATTCATCATATGGAACTGATCGTTTGGGAGCGAAAAGCAGGGACCGACTCCGGGGAGCCTCGCAACAATTCGCTCCGAGTCTATAGCTGATCTATATATAGGTGGTTTTTCGTTTTCTGATCTGTTCATCGAGCCGGTGGCTAGATCTTTGATTTTATCTCATTGATGAGAGAACGCTGGCCTACAGCGTAAAATCGGAAATGTACTAGAAGATTTCTAATTGTTCACAAGGTTTGGTAGCTCAATTGAGAGAGCATTATTTAAACCTGACTTCCAAAGGTTGCGGATTCGATTCCCGCCTGAGAATTCACTCGTGAGCCAAGTCTTTCTAGTATTTTTCTATTAAAATTATTCCTTCTTAGAAGCGCCTTTTAATCAATCAACATTAGTTGGAAGTCATTATTCTAATTAATTTTACATAAAAATGGAATGAAATTAGGTGAATTCTTTGTTCCCCTTATAGGTGATTTAAACGTTATATATCGATTTTGCATAGTTTTTTTAACAGAATTGGCGTTCTTAAACCAAATTACAAGCTATATCATTAAATAGATTCATAAATAACCCTCCTCAACCTAGTAATATTATAAATTGACATAAAGTAATTTGATATAATTTATGCTAACTTCAAAGAGTTTAGTACGGGCCAGGGAACATACACACAATAGCCTCCAAAAGCAAGGATACCTCAGGAGGTAGGTCCAGTCCACCCATAAAAGTCCATACAACTAACGCGGGCTTTAACCTTTCCCCGGGCGGCCCTTAGATGCATTGAATTTACTGTTGGTAGGTAATTAAACCACACTAACCACCAACGAACGAGTTCAAGCATCAAGTCCAAGTACCCTTGGACATCCCAGATACCGCGGACCAAGAACGGCCCAACTAATTTCTCTTTAACGGTTATCATTAGTATTACCAATATTGATCAAACGGAGCTACAGTAACACAACGACCGGTTTTTTGTTACGTGATGTATGTATAATATTGTTACGCAGATCGTAAAGTTTATTTATAAATGGAAAATAATGTGAAGTAATTATGAATTATCCTTAATTATATAAACTTATGATGTAAAACGCTAGAATATTCGCCTTTAAAAAATATTAAATATTATTTCTATTACGTGTGATTACACACACGGACATTAGTACATAAATCTGTGATTTTCAGTCACCTTGCTAAAACCTTGCTTTACTGTTATTGAATCATTTGGGTTATGTTAGGTTCGAACAGTGACTATTAGCGTGGCCACTCCTTCGCTCAAAAAGTGCATATAATGTATGTTTTTGTTCATTTATGACCTTTACATAAAAGGGGAGTGGGTTAGGAGTGATTAACGGTTTAATACCTAACCCCCTCTCCTCCCAAAACCTGCGAAAAAAAATTATTTAAGCATTTTACTGCTACTTTCTTTTTATCTAAAAAGTTTTTATTCGACAGGTCAAATGGTAGAGTATTCGCTCTTATTGCGAGATTTTGTGTGTAAAATAATGTATATATTATTTATATAGCCATTACATCTTTTTTCATTGTTCGATACTTATAAAAGGTATACTTATAAAATTAATAGCACAACTTAATAGATATGTTCACTGAGGAGCAAGAGTGAAGTTTAAAGTATATATTTAAGTAAGTAAGTATAAAATAAGCATATGCTCGATAGTGCCAACAAATTTTAAAATACAAAGAAATTATAACTTACTTTGCAAATGGCGCAAATAATCTTACCTGCTACACACGTACTGCACCTTGATGTGGGTAGCAAAGGACCGGTCGTTGTGGACATCCTTGGGGAGGTCTTTGTCCAATAATGGACGACATTTGGCTGAAACGACGAAGAACGACTGCACACGTTAGAACAAAGAGGGATAAGGAAAATACTAACTACGTGGCTAATTGTTGTTACTATATAACCACAAATATATTAAAACATTGCCGAGTTTTATTTCACTTTGCGTTTATTATTTTTCTATTAACATTTATTATATAATCTAATAACTTTAAGGCATTAAATATTGTCACATTTCATTGTGTGTATCCACAATTCACTGTGTACCAGCTTCGGTTAATTGAGTTAGAATCATAGTGTAGTCAGTAAATTATTTACACAAGACGTAATGACATTTGGACAAAAACGAAATACTCCATAATGTGACTCCGATAAATTACAAGTTATGGTTACAAGTAACATACAGGTTTTGTCTTAGGTGGTTTTATCTTATTTTCGACCAACTTACCATCTAAACTTTAAAAATGATTTGGATTACTTTTTAGAATTTAATATTTTGAAGCAATTTCAATGGAAATTGCTTCAAAATATTTTGTTTGCTTTATACGTTGTTTTTCTACTATGAGTAGAGTAGATAAAGGCAATAGTAAAAATTCAAAATGGTAATTTTCGCTGCATGGCGTGGCGTAGCAGTCTTTGAGGATTTTGGAGACGGAGATAAGTAGGTACAGAAAAAGTTTTAAAGTAATTAAGCTGCTAAGAGGAGGATTTTTGCTAGCCTATGGAAAGGGTTGTGCAGAAAAGACAAGACACCAAAATTTCATTTTATCTTGTTTGACAGTCAATACATTGACATTACTCGAGTTATAGTTGCAATACTACAGCACTATATCAATAAATTGCTGCATTTTCAATATCTTGGTAAAAGGCTCACATATAAAGCACATAGTTGCAAGGTTTGCCGTTTTATAGTCGCAGACGCGGTGTCGCTGTCATCGTAAATTGAAATGGAGTGAATAAAATGTTTTCGCCAAAGGGAAAAATTTTGTCAACGTAGGTAGGTAAGTATATATGTCCATACCTGGTTGGTATAAAAGTTCATATATAAGGTTGTCGAGAGTTGATAAGATGATATATTTTAATTTCGTAGCAGGTAGTATTTTTATTTTTTCAGTTATGAATGAAGTACGTGATACTTAGTGTTGAACAAACGTTAATTATAATGAAAATGTTTTAAATGGATATTTCATATTTTTAATTTTATTTTTTTGCATTCACAATGCAATATTTCTATAAGATATAAAATACGTGTGTAAAAAAACGTCTCAGCGGTCAGAGCAGTCGCCCGGATAGCGAAAGGTCGTGGGTTCGAATCCCATCTGAGGGCTCGGAGGCGTAGTTGTTTTTTACACACGTATTTTATATCTTATGGATATTTCATGCCTTTATAAAAGGATTGTTCAAACCTGTTACATCAAACACTTTTCAACATCGTTTATAATGTGCACAGTAAAGGAGTGGAACTCCCTTCCTGGGTCTGATTTCCGAGTATGTTCGTTTTTAAAGCCAGGTTGAACAGGTACCTTTTGGGTTGGATCGTTCCATCGTGGATCCTGTCTTGGCTCCCGGGCTTGATTGGGATCAATAGCGAACCCATTCAAAAATAAAAAAAAACATTTTTTTTATTTGATAAAAAAACAGGACTTCAAAATTTAATTAAATACTTCAATAAATTAGAACATTTATAATGCCAATATTTCTATTATTCTCTCAAAGTTCGTTGACACTGTTCACCAGATGGTACAATAGATGATTTTTTATGTGCACTGTTAGTCTCGTATTAGTTAACAATATCTCAACAAAACTTATAAAAATTATGAATAAAAAAAAAATACGTAACTCACTTTTGCATTGTTATGAAGTATGTAAAAACGTATTAAAAGGATAGCTATAAGACATAAAGTCTATGATACTCAATTGGAGAATAACTGCATTTGTTTAAGATACAAATATTTCCATACTATGGGATTCTTACTTTTGAAATGTTGTGATACTATAATACGAATTGTTTCGTATAAATTTTATAATTATAATTCTACCAACAATCCTATGACCTTTTCATGTTTACAATGTTTTTACAACTTTTTAAATTAGACAATATTATATTGTAGTTTGCCTATCCTTCACATATAATTGAACAGTTTTTTTTATTAAAAGTGATTATTATTATTCAAATGATGTTTAGTCAATCCTCATCATAAAATAAACGCAGGAAAGTTCATTGATTAATATTTAAATTTAAAAAAAAAATAATAATATTGCTTAAAATTTAAGAACTATTGATGCGTACGTACGAAAAGCCTTCGCACTTAAAAGCAGTCGATACGATTACGAATACTTTTTTAAGTTGGAAACTGCTTTTAATGTTGTTAAGCAATTCAGCAAAAACAGCTTAAATGCCTTTCTTATTTTTAACATTAAGTCTCAGTTATAGGTAATTGGCGTTTGTTTACGCCTGTGCCTACGTGAACAAAGAACGTGTGTAAACCTTTGTTTGTTGTGATATAATTAAGGTAGTGAAGTGATTCAATTAGTGGAATGTTATGTTTAGCTCAGCTTATCCTTATAGCGATCCTCGATCGCTCATGGGATTAATTAAAATCACATAAAATTGTATCCGTGTTTACGAAGGACTATGTACTAAGCCACTCAGAAAGTGCTGCAAAAGAAAAGAATCAATGAATACCTGGCCCTGGCCGATTACAATTATTAAATTATTTAATGAGATGGTATTTTATCTTGTAAAAGTTTATTTACAAGTTCAAGTACCATTTTTCGAAAAATGGATCTCCTTCGAGTCTAAAATTCGCCGAGTCGTTACATCGACTTTAAATTGCATTTTTGATGAAGGCTCCTCTAAAGCAACCGCCATTGTCATAAAGGAATTCAAATGCGGTTGTCGTAGGGGAATGAAGAAAGGAGAGGTCGTCCTTCAATGGCTGTGACTGAAGAAAATGTGCTAGCTGTAAAAAAAAATATTTTAGAAAACGGGTGAATTACATACGAAGAGATTTAGCATATATTGTAGATTGTATCGGGAAGCCGTCACAACATTGTATACAATTTCGCTTCTTTAAAGGATAGGTTCGCGCTGGGTGCCGTACTAACTCACCGAATTTCAGAAAAAAGACCGTGTGAAATGGCGCCGTGACATGATAAATTAATTTGACAAAAAAATTAAACGCTCGTCTCTGCACGTTAACGACATTATGAGAGGGGAGAAACAAAGGGTCAGTTGGCAGGTTGGCTGTGTCTAAACGAACAACGCCTACCAAAGTGAAGCGATCAATAAAATCAGGGAAAATTTTGATTGTTAGTTTCTTCAATTTGATTACTTCACCATCACAACAATCTCAAAACGAAGGATTTTCTGGACTCCACACCGTTCAAAGTTTTAGGCTACCCTCCTTACAGTCCTGTTCTGGCGCAGTATGATGATTCTTGATGATTCCTCTAAAATAAAATCAACCTCTTGGAATTGAGTTTTCATGGCTGTAGAAGAAGCATACTGAAAAAGTATTTGAAAAATGTTTCGGACGCATGAAACTTTGTATAGTGGCAGTGTAGTGGTATGGAGTATTGTTCTCATCTTTGGGACAGTTCCGCATAATACCAACTCCAGACGCTTGAGCCCATTGAGAGGTGGGCCAAGAAGCTCATCGGCAATAACGATCTTTTGATAATAAGCTGAAAAGCCTTGAACATAGACGGAAGGCAGCTAGCCTATCCCTTTATAATAATATGATCATGTATTAATTGGTATCACGTATATCTAACGGTCGTAATGAATAGCCTGGACCTACCTCAGATGGATCCTATTAAGTTTTGTGTTATCGCATTGAGTTTGATTGGTGGGTTAGCAACTTATTAGACAATTTGCCAACGGCTTGCTCGCCATCCGCTCGGCATAATTCCCAGGTGATGACGGTTTATCGCTTACTGCGCAAATTCATTTATACTTTTACAACAAAAACATAAACGAAAACTATTTTTGGTCAATTCATATGCTGTAATATGATTCACACTATTAATATCTTTAACATATCGTATAGTTGTCAAATGCTTGGCTAAAAAAATTAGGTATGACTGATTTCTAGAGAAAGACAAAACAACTACAGTTTTGAAATGGGTGATTTATACTTTATTCTTTACTTCATCGGTTTTTTTAAAGAATCGCTGGTGGTAAGCTAAATGCTTGTATTACAAGTGGGTCCACGTTCGTAGTGTATGGACGAGGATTGAACTCAGTCCATTGGGGTGAAAGCTGACATCTTAACCGACGGACTACAGTCGCCATAAATACTATGGAATCACCTAGTAGGTATTATATGCTGATTGTGCCTTCTATTTTTTTTCAGCTAGATATAAGTGAAGATGATTTGGAAACAGTATCAGTGCGTTTACTGGAGATGTTGGCCAGTGTGAAGTACCGGCCCCCTGCTAATGTGGAGCCACCCAGGTTCAGAGCCCAGTTACTGGCAGGAGACGCGAGAACCGTTCACCATGTGCTACACTGGCTACTTACTAACAAGGACCAGGTTAAAAATACAGCGTATCTGGCCAAGTGAGATATATTACATTTTTTTTATCTAAGTAGTGTCCATTTGTAGGTGTACGGAAATTGTGTCCGAGCTGTTCACACACAAACTAGTTAGTGATGCTCGGTCGGCATGGGTAACGTCGTGCAGCCGCTATTGCTACTATTGTAATAATAAATCGTAAAAAAAAACCGGCCAAGTGCGAGTCAGACTCGCTCACGAAGAATTCCGTACCATTGATTAGGTAAACAACAGTAGGTACACAAATTTCATTTTATTTATAATTAGAGTAAAAATACAACTGAGTATTTTGTGAATATTTCAAGTGCCTACCTATTACCATCATTGATATCGAGCAAAAAAGGGCAAAAAAATCGCGTTTGTTGTATGGGAGTCCCCTTAAATATTTATTTTATTTTGTTTTTAGTATTTGTTGTTGAAGCGGCATCAGAAATACATAATTTGTGAAAATTTCAACTGTCTAGGTCTTGAAATACAGCCTGGTGACAGACAGACGGACGGACAGACAGCGAAGTCTTAGTAATAGGGTCCCGTTTTACCCTTTGGTACGGAACCCTAAAATGATACGAGACTAAGTTCATCTATCCCTTCAGGTGAACGATTGTCAATAACATTGAGATTTTTAGCATCAGGTACGTAAATAAATTATTTGCAATAATACGAGTATAATGCGTTTATTGTTCATGATCTATTTGATTATGATTATGATATATGATTTATTTTGTTATTTATTTTCAGGAGACAGTTATCATTTACTTCCTTGTCCACCCTTTTTTTCTTATTTCATTATTGAGTTGTGTCCTTAAGTTATGAATTTTGCTGCTTATTTTCACCGAGGTATTTTTAAACTCTTCTGCTAAACTTTCCAGCGCCGCCTGCTTTTTTACTCTATTTTTATAATCACGGGATAAAAAATACCAAAGCTCTGGTAGCCCTTCTACATAAATGATAAGGCTCTTTGTGGTCTACTTGCTAAACGTAAAACTCATTTTGTGCACTCAATTGGGGTGCGGTGTATTGAAAATGTCAAACTTGTGCGAAAACTTTTCAACTACACTAGGACACAACGTGTTCACACAGCGGCTGATGCGACGCTAATTATCATGTTACAATATGTTTTGTAATTAGAGACACTCGTGTTCATACAAAGACACTCGATGTACACTGAGTGTACCGTGTATAGTGTCACACTCTAAACGTCTCGTCGTTAAAAGTACAAAATATGATAAAGAGTCAGGATGATAAAAGCATGAAACGGTAAAAGTTACAGCTTTATTGTATCTATTCTACCGTATTCTCCTGCTTCCCACAATTATATTTATAAATATAGATTTTTCTCTTTTTTTCAGTAGTGACTGTTGTTTAGCACTAAAGTAACCCAGTAAAAACCTAAAGAGGTATTGTTTATTTTGTAATTTAATAGTTTACTCTTGTCACTACAGATCTTTAATTTAATATGAAAATCATAACAAATTTAATAAATATAGACCTTAACAATTAAATATTATTACTGTTCTTATATGCGACCTTTTTAAAACCGAAATGTCCTGGTATTTTTACGTTGTATTTCTGGTTTTTAAATTTGAGGATGGTAACATTGGAAACCCTAGGTTAGTTGTACTAGGTGATCAAACAAAATTATTTATTATAAGAGAAAGTAAAATTTATAGAATTATACCAGTAGGATAGGAAAAAAAACAAAGATTAATAATAACAAATCTACGGCAGTAAACAATTAATTGGATTTTCGTTTCACAACCCCACGAATAGTCTGTTATTGTGCCAGGTGAATTAGTACAGCCGACATGTTAGGCGGCAGGGTCCTACGTGACTAGCATTCAGCCGTACCTCAATGATTATTCGCACGTAGAACGCATAGTCAGCTTTGGATTTTCCAACCGACAACTAAGCTTTTTCTTTATAATACTCGGGAGACAAATTTCTTTGACCTTTATTTTGCGACATGGGTTCTATGCCATCGTGCAATATATTATGAAAACTAAAAGTGCCTTAACCGATAAGAAATATTTAACAACTTATGTGGTCCGGCTGAAAAGCAGTGCTTTTTGACCACGCTACCTCAAATTAAAAAATGTGTGATATATTTTCAATAAAGTAATACTTCTAAAATGTGATCAGGCATCACCTTCCATTACAAGGGTGGTGTAATAAAATTTATTGATTTAGAAGTTACTAGTTGTAGGTTGTGGTCCGGCTGGAGAGTATTTTTTGCAGTAAATTAATGTCATAATATTAACTATGCGTAAACCTATTTCAACAAATCTATCTTGTTGAATTTTTCTATCATGAAACTATTTGTTTTTATTAAATTAATTTCAAAGTATGTGAAGCGGCTACGATATTTAATATACTTATTCCAGGTGACCAACGTTTTCCAGCGGTCACAGTTTGGACTATTTGCAGCAATACCTATACTAAACTATATTTAAATATATTAAAAATATTGCTTTAATTTAAGCAATTGCACACTGGATTATAAAACGTTAATTAAATTGACAGCTGATTCCAGGAATGTGTTGTATCATATTTTAAAGGTTTCGTCCGTATGAACCGATTAGAGATAAGATTGTTATTTTTAATTCTCAGGCCTTATCGTTTCACGTCGTCGGTTCATTTTACTTTGCGGATATTTCTGTAATCGATTTTCCTTATCTTATCAGCTCAATCCAAATGGCTCACCTTTTGCCTTGTCATGCGTTCTACACGTAGCTTAACTAAGATTTTATGAGGAGAATGTATTTTCTTAAAAAAATGTTTCCTGTGAACATGCATTAATTATTACGGCGCAGCATGTGTGGAAGTTGGCAGCTGACGTTGTTCTTGATTGACGTCTTTCTACCGACGGAAAAGGAATAATTAATGAATTCTTTTATAAATAACATTTTGATCATACAAAAAAGAATTGTTTCCCTATGATCAATACCTTTGTACGCCTATGTACCATTGTACATTTTCAGATACTTGAAGATTCCTGATATTCCAGCAGATGCAGCTCAAAGCAATACTATTCAAGATATGCTCGATCTATATCAGAATCTTATAGATGAATTTAAGGATGTGCACAAGCGTACCCGTTTGTTGCAGAAGGAAAACGCCTCGGAAATTATTAATGATATCAAAGAAATGGCAGTCGAAAGAGATATAGGTAAGTTAAGTAAATAGATTTTTGTCCAAACATAGAACTATATATAAACCTATGTGTATGTTGAATTCGTTTACGCTTCTTCACTTCACATTCTGTAGATGATTAATATTTTAATTGAAAAAATAAAAAATGTCTTTTGGATTAATTACATAAAATGTTTTCTTATGTGTTCATCGACAAGGTTCTCTTTGCATTAATATAGACTACGACTTTTGCCTATGCCGGGGGCCAATGGCAATGACAATATGTAGTTGTACTGGAAACAAACTGCAGCTGAACTTCAACTTTTTCATTTATGTATCGCGGTAATGATTTAGCAGACGGTTGAGACTCAACCCGATTTAAGTTGGAACGTAACTGCTATCAAACTACAAAGTTCATGTGACGCTACTTTCCAAAAGGATTGTTGTTTAGCTTATCGCGGTATTTTTAGTGTTTATGTATCCATTTTGACAAATTATTTACTTAGATTTTTTACAAAGAGCTCCAAGAAGTTGATTTAGCGCCAATTCAAGCTTAAGCCGAACAAGAAGGTTTAAAACCAGGAGTATCCAATGGTGTGTTCTTTGATCTTTCTTTGAATTAAAATGATTGGCAATTTGACAAAAGATATTAGGCTTTCCAAAGATTTGATTTAAAAGCTAATTGAAGATTTAAGCCCTGAAACGCTAAAGTAAGTTTTTTAGGGAGTTAAAAGACTCATCGACCTGCCGTTTTTTAACAAATTTCTCCCTTGGGTAAGAGACAATTATTATAAATTGTCTGCTCCAGTAGTTTAAATATGTCAGAGTCAGGGACCGTCCCTTAAGGTTAATATTATAACTACTTGAAATTTTATACTAGGAGATGCAGTTGCTAAGCAAAAAGCTACGCTAGCACCATATATTGCAGCGGAGCGTAATACCTAAATGAAGATTATTGTTTTGTTTCGATGGGAATTTTTGCGAATTTCAAAATGCGGGCTCCGTCACCATCGGAATCGGTAAAGAAATCGGGAAGTTATGGCGTAACAGACATTGCGCCATTGAAGCTGATCAATGGGAGCTTCGCTCGCTTCGCTCGCTCCGCTCCAATTAGGTTCTGGTGACATTAGCATTTTATGTCAGTGGATCATATCAAACAATGGTCGGAGATAGTCGGAAACTAAAACTCTTGAGAAAAAAATTCTTTTAATTAAATTAAACCATAGATAAAGATATCAAAAGGAATCATATTTTAAGTAAAATCCTAGAGACAAGCGCGCTTTTTTCATTGAAAAAAATTGTTGGAAAACAAGCGAGAATTAAAAATATTGACAACCATCTCAATCCCCTTTTTACATGTTGAGTAATTGTTCTGAGTAAAGAATTTTATATAGACATTTTTGCTGTCATAATAGTCATTATAACCTCTGTAGTCTTATAGAAATAAAATACTACGTAATATCCAAAATACTAGGTGACAGCTCTATAGTTTCTAAGGTGCCTATAATCCAACTTAATTTGTGTTTCAACTGTCGAGTAAAAATGAGCGCAATACTGATTTCGTCCAAAGTGGGATTGTAATTAGAAATAGATTAGAAATGAATCTTAGCCGTCCGTTCAAATTAGCGCGATTAATGTTAGTTGATTGACCTTCTGGATTTTTCAACTCAGTTATTCATGACAAATTTAGTTCTATTATTAATTTTATTATAATGGCATTGAAGTTTTCAAAATAAAAACAGTTTTTGAGATTTTTATTGTGTAAAATAAAAAAAGTAGTCTGTATTTTCACCGTTAAAGCGTAAAACAGAATAACAGCGATGCGGTATACTGAATTACGTTGTCACGTCAAATTACGTTGCGAAATGGACGCCTACGTTCGTTGTTATCGTAATTGGTAAAAAGATTTTTCTGGTGTGTGTACGGCAATCATATTTACCAGAGTTTTTCTTCTATGCGTGTTGAATGTGATTCAAATCGGGTGATTGAGCAACTTGCTGCAGCAAGTGTGTTTGCAACGATTCTGGCAGTTTGTGGACGTACATCTGCAAAGGAGTGACAATATCTGATAGTATCATTTCAGTGCATAACTATGCATAGTGCCGTTCTTCCGCCGATCAAATGATTCCTTCACTGTATGCATGGATTTCCTGGCATGATTTTAAACGTCCTTAGCGTCCAGTGGACTTCTAATACATACCAATTATGTCTGGTATCTGGTCTTATACCAAAGCGGGATTCGTCCGAAAAAATATTACTTAATTATTGTATCCAGTTTTTGTGTTCAGGAGCCTATTATAAATGTGCTCTGTGAATGCAAGCACAATAGGTGGTACACGTAGCAATCTTTGGGAAAGGAAATTGATTTCATGCAAGCCATTTCTTATTGTTTGATCGCTTATAATTAATGAGCGAATAAATCTAGCCTCGTGACCAACAACATCGTGATCATTGTACGATTTCGTCGAGTAGTAATTTATATGTAACGATTTGTCTGTGTTATTGAAACAAGCTCGTCCTCTATATTGCTATGCCACGCTGTAAATGATACGGTAACCTGTCTAAAATACTCTTGTTATAACACTCTGCATAGTAAGATTGCTATAGCATGTTGCCGAGAACCAACTTCCAACATTCCCACGGGCCTGATCATTTTTTCTCGGCTCAAATTACGTATTCTCTTCGTAATATTGTTTTGTATTGATTCCATTTAGAAGAATGGCAGAAATTGTACTGGTTTGGTCTCAAACACGTAGCAGAATTATATAGAAATACAGCTAGATAGGTTTTATCTTTCGAACGAAATTCAAAAACGAGTTCCTTTTTAAATGACGAAAAAATATCCGAAAAAAGTATAACAAAAAATATATTAAAAAAGCAAATTTTAGTTACTGGCAAAAACGTGCTTGATCCTTAGATATTTTGACTTTTGTGGAACAGTAATAACGTTAAAAGAAGATTTGATGATTTTGATTTTTTGATTTAAAAACTATAAACTTGGCGTAGGGTGTAAAAAATATAAATAGTGTAATTTGAAAGAGAGTATTATAATAAATTATTTCTGAAAACTTTTCTAATTACAAACAGCTTATAATTTTTTCGTGTACTTAACTAGATCTCAAGTTGTAGATTCTAACAAATAAATACAACTCAACAGGCAAAATAGTAAGAAACGAAGCAAGCAAAACTCAGTGACATTTTTCTTCGAGCTGTTTGACAAATTTCATTGTTTTATTTTCATGATCATATAAGTATGTGTAAAAATGTATTTATCAATTCCTTTTAAATGTATAATATAACTAGCTGTCCCGGCCACGCGTTGCTGTGCCGACTGCAGTGCCATCTGCCGGACTGATTTGTGAATCTAAACCATTCTCAGATCCCCTTGAACACACACAAAAAAATTCATTCAAATCGGTCCAGCCGTTTAGGAGGAGTTCAGTGACATACACACTCACAGAAGAATTATATATATAAAGATATTGATAATACTCAAATGGTTCGTTACATCTGTCAATAGTAATTTCATTCACATTATAATAAAACGTGTTCTGTGACAAAATAATATTAGTGTAATTGAATTATTTTATGTAGTATTCCACTGTATCAATTATTGTATTTGTAATATTTATTCCTCATAACCCAGGCTTATTTTTTGGATTATACATTTTATCTTTTTATTTATTTTTATTTCATAACAATGACCATGTATTAAAATTAAAAATATTGCGTTGCACATTTTGGCCAAAACGCTCCTTCTCCTTTGTACACAACATTATAAGATTAGGGAGGATCACAACAGTCGAGTAAGTTTTGCTCGTATTCATCTTTTCTAACTTTTATGTATAATATACGGAAAGTACTAATTTTAAATTCAGATTCATAGAGTGATTAAACTTTGGATTAAAAGATAAACATAAAAAATTATAATATTTATTGTCTGTTATCATTTTATAGTTATAAAGAGATTGGAGAATGTACAAATGAACTTGGTGGATGTGAGTAATAAGGAAGAGTTGTTAAATGTCAGCAAGAATTTGAGACAACAACAGGAAAAAACTAAGGAATTGGAAAATCAAGTAAGGTTTGATGAATGAGGTTTTACTGTGATGCACTTTCATATTAAATTTCACTTACTGACCGAACCATATAATAGTCGCCTGACCTCGTCAATCGTTTATCGAACCTGCTTCCCATTGTGCAATTGACTTACCATAGTTATAATGAATTTTTTTTTATGCTCCCAAACTAATTCCTTAACTTATTAGCTTTATAAATACTGGAGAAATTTTCAGTGGGATGGAACTCCAAAACAACTTTTAAAAGTACAGTAATAATGGCAAGTATAATAATAATATTTCCCACATTCACACCAATAGCCTAGCCCAAGCACTGTAAGGCTTGTGTTATGGGTAACGGATAGACATACATAGTGTACATAGAAATGTAATATTTATAGAAATATATATAAATACCCATGACTCAGATACAAATGCTCGTAGTCATCACACAAACAACTCGAACCCAGGATCGTCGGTGAGAATGGCAGGACTGTTATAATTGCACCAAACGGTCGTCAAAAAAATTTATTTTTTTTCTAGTACGAAGCACAACAAAAACAATTGAAAATCACATCAGATCAATTAAAAAGGTATCTAAACATAATTCATGGACAAAGTGCGACGCCGAAAACAGCTAATGATGTAATCAAGCATTTGAAAGAAGAGATTCAGGTAATCATTCTTTGGTCAGTCAGTTTCATTGCTCATGGAGTTAATACTTTTATATTTAAAACTTCAAGAATGCAAAGAAGCAAGTCGTTAAAATCTGTATCCTTGACAATGCAAAAGTGACTTAATAACCTCTCTATCGACGAGTTACTTCTGATTTTATTAACTAATCTGATGATATAATGTAATGATGTGTGGAGGCGAACATTTAGATTTCGCAATCAAATCCTGTCCATTAATAACGCAATGCATAGCAAGCACGTCAGGAGCTTAAATTTTAAGCATACTATGAAGCTTCTGTGATGCCTGTCATAGACGCGGCGCTATCCGCAGCAAATAAAAATAATATTATTCACAGAAAATAACTTTTCGGTACAAAGCTTTTTCAGAGTATTAAATATAGTTTCTCTTTTGTATCCGTTTCCAACTTTGTTGCAAACAATGGTTCTTGATATATTTTCTCATCCTTAATGAACCTCACGTATGACATAAGTGGACTAATCCAGCTGACTTAAAAATTATAAGTCGGTTGTAATATTTTATATTTAATAATAATAATAAATTAGGCTTTATTGCACACACAGATAGAATACATAGAAATAAAAATAACAAAGAAAAGAATACAGACAGGCGGCCTTATTGCTAAACAGCAATCTCTTCCAGGCAACCTCCAACCATATTTTAATTAATTTATTAGGGAATTTGTTAATGATGATTTTAATTCCATTCCCAACCTACAACGAAATACGTGAGTTTTCACACACGATGTAGTAATGATTACACATGAACTGTAATAACAGAAATAAATAATATTATTTTAATTTACTTTCGTTAGTATGTGATTAGCGTGTTTTTGGTCTATTTATCTGCTCACTCACCCTCTGCGTCTTCTCAATGCCTCCTAATTTAATTCGGATCTTCTACTGTCGCAATTACTCATCTTACTCATCTTCGTTTTGCCGATTTATTTATTGCATATCACATAAAAAAACACACAAAAGATGTTGTGAGATTAATATGTACAACATGTGAAGGTTTTCGATGGCTGCAAATTTAGCACAGCCGCTCTTTGTGTAACTCTTATTATACTTTGTCCAATGTAGGATGATACTTTTGCCAGTTGAGACCTATATAGAGGGTATAAAGTTGTTATTGCAATGTCAAGCCAAACATAAGGAAACAAACGCAACCTTAGTACGTAGCAATAAGGAAGTGACACCTGTCAAAAGTATCATCCTACATTGGACAAAGTATAGGAGGATTCTTTAAGTAAGTTTCTTGAAGTGTAAAATTTCAAAAAAGTTAAATTAATAATAGATTATTTTTTTTGTTTAAACAACGCATATATAGAAATGTAAATCTTATGTTGGGAAAATTCATTAAGAAGAGACATTTGAGAACAACCAAATAGAGTACCTGTAAATATTTTAACAAAACCTTGTTAAGTTTGTTAAAAAATTGAGTTCTTTGTTCGAAACTGCTCAATTATATAATGGGTTTTTTAAATTGCTTTGCTTCAATCGAGACATTATGTTCGAAAGAATTATCAATGAAGACGTTTTAGAAAGATTTCGATATTACATTAAAATAACGTTTATTAGAAAAAACCAGGCTTGCCTCAGGAGTCACGTGGGACTCAAATCCACAACGCTATTCGAACAAGTACTCATCCAATTAAGCTATAGGCACCACGTTGAGTTTTTCCAAATGTTTCTTAATCTGACTACCAACGCCATCTCTTCATATTTTAGGTAACTAATATCTACAACATCGAATGTAATACTATAACAAGTGTCAAAGTGCTTAAATAACATCAAATGACTATAGTTTATGTTATTTAAGCATTAGCTGTAACTTTTTTAATATCTAAAGATATTTTTCTAGTAAAAATTGAACTTGTGGTAGGAGTCAAGAAGTACTCGAATCCAGATTATTAGATTCGACGTTGTGATTAGACAAATTGATATTTTTCTAATAAAAATATTATAATATTAATAATCTAGCGTTCTCCAAATTATATAATATTCTCCCAAAAAGTTGGAATAAGCAATAAACCAAATTAAGAATAGTCAGTAGTAGAGAGGTACAATTTCTCTACTTACAACGATTTGTATAACTTTTTTACTCTTAATTATTGCAGTTAAACAGTTATCTTGTTAAGGAAAAATTACCACAGGAAATGGCGAGTCTTCAAAAGGAATTGAATATAATGCAAAATATTGCTACGGAGCAGCATTTAACACGTTCTGATTTAGTATTAGTGCAAGACAAGGTAAGTTTTTCAAATTTATATTTTAACCTCGGAAATAGCACACGAGCACGATCCGAAAGAGGAGAAACGCTCCACTTTTCTTACACATAATTATTTGGACATACCCGAAGAGAGGGCGAGAATGTTATGGTGCCTGTTAGAAACGATCACATAAATATTGGGCTATTAGTCCTATTGGGCCTTTTCTCGTAACTATTGGGCCCTTACGCAATAGAGATATTTAACTTTGTTATAGTAATTCGTCACAGTTTTCTCATTGTCACTATTGTATAATTGTATTTATTCAATGGGCCCAGACAATACTGTAGTTATTGCAAATTGCGTTTGTGATTTATTTCTAACTGACATGACCTGTTTGGTTCGAATAATCCGGAATATGAAAATAATTATAGCTTCCTCAATCTATTTATGAGCAGTTTCTTAGTTTTTGGAAGAGAATCTACAATTATACGTGTTTTTCTGTTATACGGTCTTGACTCCTATTTAATGTTCCTTACATAAAATATGAATAAAAAAACAATCTAATTTTTTATTCATTTTCAATATAGATTGCAGTCGTGAACAGCGAATTAGAACAACTAGTTCAACGTCGTCTGGCAGCCGCAGGACCTCAAGATGACAAATTGGCTCCATTTCGGCAGCAGGCAACCGTCATTCGGCGCAACAAAGATGCGAGTGCAGCGCGCGTGCATGAGCTCACTGCCAATCTTAAGGAGCATGAGGCTACTTTAGCAGATTTGCAGTCACAGGTATTTTTCAACTAGTATCCGGTACGCTGCACTTTAGGCGCGTGAGATATAAGGATGCAGGTTTTCTATCCCGCTGGAGTGCCGTATAGTAAATTTAGGCTTAAAAGATGCCATCCGTGGCACTACGGCAACTACATTGGTTCGTACCTTTGGTTTGAAGTCCATCTAAGGAATTGGCCACTCTAAAATCCGGTGCCTCTAGAGCGGTCACGGGTCATTTGCGAATGTCAGCAATCACATAAAGAAAGAAGAGGTTCTAGTATGTTGTATAAGTTGTGTTTTCAGTTTGTTATGCCACATTTGAGTCGTACTCAGATTGCGATTCATATTTATAATTTTGAATGTACTTTTTTGTTGCAATTAGTTCCAAATAATTTGTTATGGTATCGAGGTGTAAAGTAGTAATGTATACCTTTTCAAGTTTAAACATATTTTGTTTGGAATGGATTTAGAAGTGTAAAAGATAGCGTGCTGTGAAATATATTTTTCATTAATGATCTCACGGGCGTAGCCAGGTTTTAGTTTCGGGGGGGGGGGGGGGGTTCAAGAAAATAAAACTACTGAAAGTGCATGCAACCTTTATATTATATGAAAAATATTAAAAAAAAGAAACAGAAGGTTTATTTGATTAATTATGTACTACAAAAATAATCTTCTGTTTTTCTTTTTAAATATATCCACTACTTCATTCGCATCAATTTCACTCGTTTTCACTCGTTGTGTTCCGCAAGTAGTTTTTAAGTCTTCATAGGCTTGAAAAAGTCCTTCCTGGCGTAGCAGTGGAAACAGATATGGACCATACCGTACCGAATGGTAGCCAATATTTGTAACAACGTGTTAATATTGGATATATTTTTTGATCGCACCCAAAGCAGATTTCGGAGTAGGGGAGGTGATAGTCATAGCTGCTTAACACACTTCAAGATCTGCTTTGACGACAGATGTACTACTCTGTCAAGAAAGTACCGGGAAAAGATCAATAATATGCAAAATATTTGTTATTCATCCAAATTTATTTTATCACCTTCAAAGTATGCTCCCTCAGTAACGATACACTTACGCCAACGAATAATCCAATGTTTCCGGAATTCAGTTCAGTTCTCGCCGCAAATTCTCCTTTATGTCTTCTACCGATTGAAAACGGGTGCCACGAAGTGGAAATTTGAGTTTCGAAAAAAGAAAGAACTCAGCTGGAGCCATATCTGGCGAATATGGTGGTCGCTGGATGGTATTTGTTGAGTGTTTGGTCAAAAATTCGTTCTCAATGATGCCCTAGTGCGAAGGCGCATTATCGTGGTACAAAATTCAAGAATTTTCTTTCGACAAATCTGGCCTTTCTCATCGAATTTGCTGTATTAAATGCCGCATAACGCTCAAATAATATTCTTTATTTACCGTTTGACCTTCCGGCAAGAATTCCGAGTGCACAACACCGCGATAGTCAAAGAAAACAATCAACATGTCTATTTTACTTTTGATCGACTTTGGCGTGGTTTTTTCGATTTCGGTTCAGTTGGAAGGCGCCACTCCGAAGTTTGTTGACTAGTTTGCATGTCAAACTCGTATACCCACGTCTCGTCACCAGTAACAATGCGTTTCATGAATGTTGGGTTGGAATTGACTCGTTCTAACATGTCCTCAGCGACCTTCATGCGATTGAGTTTTTGGAGAAATTCAGGTCTCGGGGACTAGCCGAGCGGTAACATGTTTCATACCCAAATGATTATTTAAAATGGTACGCATCGACTTGTGAGATACAAAAAGTTCGGCGGCTATCTCTCTTAAAGTTAAATGATTATTTTTCAGTCACCTTTTCCTTCACTTTTGCGATGTTAACTTCAGTTGCAGACGTTGATGGCCTACCAGAGCAAGGCAAATCTTCCATCACATCTCGACCGCTTCTGAACACTTTGTTCCACTCATAAGCACGTGTTTTTGATAAAGTTGATTCACCGTAAGCTTTCTGTAACATTTTCAGTGACTCCGAATACGAAATTCCATTGGTGATGCAAAGTTTCAGACAAACTCTTTATTCGATATTTTTGTCCATTATGAAATTCGCAATATACATTCATCAACATCATATCAGCCGTACGACGCCCACTGCTGGACATAGGCGGGAGTCCTATGTCCAGTCCAAGGATCTCCACAACGATCTGTCCTGTGCTGCCCGCTTCCAGGGTTTTCCCGCGACCTTAACCAGATCGTCGGTCCACCCAGTGGCGGATTTACCAGGAAGCAAAAGAAGAAATTGCTTGGGGCCCCGCTTGGAGAGGGGCCCCAAGATTTTAAAAATTATTAAAACTTATTTGAAAATGTAAAAATAATTAAAAATATTTAAAAAAATTGGAAATAAAATAAAAATGACATTGAAATTTTCAATTCTTCGATGGGCCAAGAAAAAGTCAGTGATTTAAGCCTACTGTTTATCGAAAAAGAGAAGCTTCGAGAACTTGACTTTGATGATATTATTAATCAATTTGCGACTGAAAAAAGTAGAAAGAAGTTGTAATGGAGATGGTTCAAATAATATATTGATTTTGCAAAATTGATCTGTTTTTTGTTATTTAAAAAGAAGGGGGGGGGGGGGGGGGTATATTAAAACGAGGGCCTCAAAAATCAGTTGTTGTTTGGGGCCCCGTCTGAGTTAAATCCGGCATTGGGTCCACCTCGTAGCGGGCCTACCTACTGAGCGACGTCCGGCACGCGGTCGCCATTCGAGAACCTTTCCGCCCCAACGGCCATCAGTTCTCCTTGCTATGTGTCCTGCCCATTCACGCTTCGATACTCCACGACATCAATACACACTACATGTGATAAAACTAAAAACAGCACTGTATTTTATATTAATAACAGATGCAACTCAAACTCCGCGCCAAAATGAAACAGTTGTGCCAATCTAACAACAACAAAGAAACAAAAATTTGAATTCGGAACCATAAACAAATCATCCATTCCCGATACTTTTTTGACTCAATGTACTTCTTTCGGGTAGCACTGCCGGATATTGCGTATAAATAAATTGCGTCTTCAATTACAGAACTGACCGCAAAATTTAAAGGTAATACACCAGATAATGTCCCATGCCCACGTCGGACGCCAGAGCAATGCCTGCGGCGTGTACCCGCGCAAGGTTTAGCGTACGCCCTAAATGACGACGGCGGCAGCGGGTGGTAAAGAGCGAATCCAAAATACACTATTAGTGTTATAATAATTAATAAAATAAGTTATGCCGCTGGCCTCTCCTTATTTTGATATTATTGATGTTGATATCTTAACATTTCGGGGGGGGTTTGAACCCTCAAACCCCCCCCCCCTGGCTACGCCCGTGAATGATCTAATATTGTTTTTCAAATAGTCGTTCGATTAAATTACCACAGTGGGATTTACGCCTTTAACCTTGATACTAACTGTAACAAAAACCTTCGGAATCTTTTATCAATATTTGAATATATATTTTATAACAATATATTTAAACTTGCAATTTCCATCATGTCTCATGGAATGATATATATGTGTATACAATAGATATTGTATAGATATTAGGAGGCTTACTCAATTCGATTGGTATCCCCTCGTGAGCTCCAATTTCTCCGATAATGACATTGTCAATATCGTCACGCTATTCCCAAGATAGGACAACCATCCAAAGTTTATGATAAGAAGTAAAAATTATTAAAAATAACTGTTAATTCTTTTTATATTTTTATCATTTTTTTATAAATTTAGGTCAGACAACTACTTGGTGATACTGTGCTAAGAGGTGAAGAATTAAAGAAATATGTAAGTTCACTGCGTACTAAGAGCACGGTTTATAAAAGACAGCGAGCGAATCTAACCACTTTTAAGGTGAGCATTTGATTAATTGTAGTTTGCTTAAATTGTTTATTTATTATAAATATGTGCACAATTTTAACGTCACCGCCTGTTTTTAAGGTCGAAGTCGGCATCTTAACCAGAACTCTCGATATTATTAGTACTGCTGACCCGACAGTGGAAATGGCTCTGGTGAACCATAAAAAATTAAAGTTTGACGACGATGAATTGATGGAAAAGGAGCAAAACAAGTCTGCAGATTTGTCTAAGAAATCATTACATGATTTATCACAGGTAAGATAATGTAACATCTTTGGTTCATGTACCGGAGTTAGTCTAGAATTACAGAAGTAATAAAATAACTTAACTATTATTAAAATTTTATAGTTGGTCGCGCAAACAGCACAAAAGCTTTCACAAGTACGCCAAGAAATACAACCTCTTGCTGATAAAATTAAACCGATAAAAGATGAGTTTCAAACTGTCCAGCAGCAGTATGAACAGAAGAAAAGAGTTTATGAGGCGACGTCTATCAACATAACGTCACAGATGGAGCCACTCAAAAATCAGGTTATAGAGCTAACAGATCAATTAAATACGAAGGAGAGTGAATGGAAAAACTTGAGACAAAAAATTACAAAAGCGGAAAATTTGCAAGAAGTCGTTATGTTTGAAATGAAGAATTCAATGCTGTCACCGAGAAAACCTTCCAAAGTCGAGACCTTAAAAGCGCAAATGGTTGACATAGAGCGCATTGTGAAAGATTTAGAAGAGGTAATATATAATAAGAAGTATTGCAATATTTTTTTTTACATACACACTAATTAACCTCGCACAAAGTAAGGACTATGCTTGTATTCATCACATAAACATCTACCCCTTCCGGGACTCGAACCGAGGACTGGCACACAGTGGGAACTTTGACTTATTTATTCATAAATCTTTAATTTTCGTGTTTATGAAGATATTAACATGATTTTTTCCCAGATAATCTTGAATACATAGGCTTTTAAACTATGTATACTTTGTTTTATAAATTTTATATATTTTATGCATTTTCAATGCGATCTTATAAGATAAATTTTTATAATAGAAAAATACTAGAAAAAATCGACTCGGGTCACAAGTGAATTCTCGGGCCCGAGTCGATTTTTTCTAGTATTTTTCTATTATAAAAATTTATCTTATATATATATAAAAATTATAAAACTAGAATGGCTGTTTCATCTTAATCGATTGACCAAACATTTGTAAAAATGTTTCTTTCGAATACGAGAGGATGTTTCTCTCATTGATGAAACAACGCTGGCCTACAGCGTAAAATCAGGAATGTACTAGAAAATTTCGACGAGTGTTCACAAGGCTCGGCAGCTCAATTGGGAGAGCATTGGACCGGATTTCCAAAGGTTGCGGGTTCGATTCCCGCCTGAGAATTCACTTGTGACCCGAGTCGATTTTTTCTAGTATTTTTCTATTTTAAAAATTTATGTATACTTTGTCAAAGTAAAAGTTTTTTTCTAGTAGTTATAAAAAAATATAGGAACACAAAAGATATACAATTTTGTACATCTATGTTCTATGAAATTTATATAGGATTATAAAATAGTAATTGAGTAAACACATATAAGATAGCTTAAAAGTCACTCAAGAGCTCATTTGCTTCATCAAAATAGTTTTTATTGGAAGTTTCTCTTAACTTTAGAAGCCTTATCTATTTTGGAGGTACACAAAGCCTTAATATACGTCTCAGAAGCGCACATATAAATTAAAATCTGTATGCAAAAATAGCCCTATTTTAGAAATATCAGTTAATTAGTTAGTAGTTCATTTAAATTTGGAATATAAACTAAAAATAAAACAACACTGTTATGAATTATAACTATTATCACAGTTTACTTGCACTACATATATTTTTGTTTTCTAATTTTTCTAAAATGGTATCACACTTATATGACTTCTATTGTTTTGATACCAAAAAATTATACCAAACGAATTAAAGTTACATAATTACCTTAGTATGTTTTTCATTCCTTTACTTTAGATGCTTCTTCTATAAAGTACGAATAGTCAAAGATTTGAGTCATATTTATAATGAAAGAGTAACTATTTAGCTACAATTTTAAATATTATACATGCATCTTCGCAGAGTTTTGAAAAAAGCAATTATGAGATGGGTTTCTTAGACTGGTTCCCACCGTGCGTCGTCGGTGCGAATGGCAGGATCACTAGCGCTGCCCATAAACGTAGTCTTTATTTTTCTTAGTCCAACCAACATTTCTGTGATTTAAAAAATCGCAGTGATGATTCTATTTTGTTTTGTCTTTATATGATTTTTAGGAACAACGTACCATAAGTGCTCGTCAAGGTGCCGTCGAAGAGCAGACCAAGCTTTGGGAGAATACTCTTCAGTTGCTACGCTGCAAAATTCGTTCACGCACCGAGCCTGCAGTACGGCAGGGGCGTATGCACATTACACAACACTCCCAGATGCTAACTCTTACGTAAAACGTGCACATACAGGTTGTGGAAAGGTGTTCTCTTACAATTAATTACGACGTTATATTGAAGTCGATCGATTAAATTTTATTTTTCTGCTTTTTTATTTCGTTTTATTATTTAGAGAAGAAACTTAAAAGATTAGCCAATTAATAATGTTACTTTTACAAAACTAATTGATATTATAGACGTTACCCTGATTAAATTGATATTATTCAACAAAATTTTATTAAGACTATTACGACATTTCAAAAAATTGCCAATGCCTTACCCAGCCTTTCTCAATAATTCTTAATGATTGATGTGCTCATCAACAAAAAGCATTTAATATTTTTTGTTATTATCTAATAAAATAAGTCAGTGCATCTGGTGTATCATTATAATTTATTATCAGACGATACTAAAAAAGAAAAAATATTTAGAATTTTGTTAATAAAAGTAGCAATATATTGCAGATCTTTCTTACATAATAAAAGAATAAAACGCCGCAGATTTGTTACGATAAGAATAAAAATAATTTGTATAAAAGAATAGCGAATTGTACTAGAGTTTTCTTACAAAACTACAAGAGATACAAAGTTATCTTTCACTTCTCACGCCCATAACACAGATTTAATGCGATACAAAGAATAAAATATTTAGACTTTTGTTTCAATAATAGAATAAAAATAGCAATTTATTGCTCATCTTTCTTAAAGGGATAAAAAACCGCCGCTATTTAATTACGATAAGAATTAAAAAAAGCAGTTTAAAAGTAAAGCGAATTGTACCAGAGCTTTATTTCATAAAGTTCAATGTCGAGTTAGGGGAAGATCGGAAAATATTTTTCGATACTTTGGATTATGGCATTCAATAATTTACTGGGGATGTTTAAACTTAATTTTGCAGAACGCGACTGACATAATGATTCGCTGGAATTAAATATTTGTGTCGAGTTCTTTGTGAGGAAATAACGACATGCTCGGGATGCTGTGCTAATATGCTAAATATTCAATAATTAACGTGCTCTCTACCTTAATTTGTTATCTTCGTTTATTTTGTGTTAAATTTGGGCATATTTGCAATTGGTTCATTGCATGTAGAGTAGCACGTGTAACACTTTGTAGAGTCAGGAAAATTTTGCGTAGCTGTAACAAGCATAGCAGTTATAGCTACGTAAAATTATAACTTCATAGTCACAGAAAACAGTCGCATCCTCTACAACGAGTCCATGTCATCCAGCGAGTCCATGTCCAGTAAAAATACTTATTTTTACTGTGTTGAAGGTATTGTAACTTAATTCTAAGTGAACATGCAAAAAAAAAGGTTTCGTTAGACTGTTTAAATTCCTAATACTTGGTCATGTTTTAGCGTAAAATGTACATGTACGTCAGCGTCTAATAGATAGTGGCACTTAGGGTATTCAAATTATTAGACGCAACCAAAAAGTCAATAATATCGGTACAAACAGAGTTTCCATATTGTTGTCAACATTTTAGTCGCTCAAAAAATCAGACGTTGAAAATGTCATATATATAGGTTCAAACAAACCGCCATTAATATGGTTACAGTCATCGCGTTAATGGTATCTAAGCGCTATGAGTGTTCAAAAATATGGAACACATTGGAAAAATGTACTTTACTGCTATATGTTTTAAGTATTATTTTTCTTATCAATGATTAGTAAAACATTTATACACAAAATGAAAGGGATAGAAACTACTGCTGTCCTTTTCATTTTTAGCATGACGTCATAGACATGTCTTGATTTGTAAAGAATTTCGTGTATGGTCCTGGCTATTGCAAATGGCTGTTTACGATAGGTACAATCAGCCACATATTTATCTAAGCATAATAAATAGTCAACAATATTTTACATTTTAAGTAAAAATTGTTCTTACGCGCAACGTTGTAAGTTTATTTTTGCATAAATCGAAAATGTTGACAGTGACTTTCGATCAAATCATATTCGAAGGTATAGAATAATAAAATAAACAGGTGTAAAATAAAAAATGTTTAGCTCTAATTATATTTATTTTTAACTGAAATCGTGTATAACCACCTTCTGCTAAAATTACATCAGAAAGTCGTCTTCACACGGATTGTACCGCATTGTAGCAAAAATTGTCTCCTCTCATGGAGTCCCAAATTTCTTCGACGTGAGTCCTTAAATTTGCGGTGGTTCGTGCTCGAGTACTGTCCCATATCTGAACCATCTTGCCCAGCGTTGCCAGATTTTTTATTTGGCAAGTCGGGATTATAAAACTTTTGAGTGAAAAAAGCGGGACTCTTTCATCGAAAGAGGGACATAGTAAAAAAAAGACGTATAAAGTCAGAGGTTTTTTAATATTTATCTTTTTATTTGAGTTTTTATTTTGTTTACATAATGATATATAGCAAAGATAACCATCGTCCTCTTCTGAATAAAAAAATAATAAGAAACAAAAATCAAAGTCAAAAAATGTTGTGTCTCAAACAATAGCCTGAGAGTTATACTCCGGCCGAGTTATTCCCGAAAAGCGGGACGGAGTTTGTCCCGCGCGGGACATTTAATTTTGATTTAAAAATCGGGACGTCCCGCCAAAATCGGGACGTCTGGCAACGCTGATCTTGCCCCACAATTTTTCGATCGGGTTTAGGTCGGGACTATGTGGCGGCATCGAAATTAACTCCAGATCCCTGTTGCCTTCCAAGTAATTTTGGACAATTCTGGAGTTGAGCACGGAACTGTTATCTTGGACAAACTTAATCCTTTCTTGGGAAAAAAATATCCTGGCTGTTGGAAGCAAAACATTTTCGAGGATGTCTTTATATCGGGAGCCATTCATTCTTCCTCCCACCTCGACTAACTCTCCTGGTCCGCTTTGGGACATCCATCCCCAAAATCCTAAGGTGATTCGACCACTGCGATTGTTAGGAAGGACATTTCTTTCATCATACCTTGTGTTCAATGTTCGGTATAGAGATAAGCGTCCCTGGGCAGACGAACAAAAAACTTTTTCATCTACAAAGATCACATTTTCAAAATTGAAATTTAAATAGTTTCGTGCGAATTGTAATCGCTGCGCTTTAAGCCTCGGTGTCAAAATAGGCTTCTTAGCAGGAATACGATGGTGTAAACCATATTCTCGCAGGCGACGTCTTATTGTACTCTGTGATATTCCAAATTCCACTGACAAACTCCTAGTGTTTATAAAAAGATTACTAATAGCTCGCTGCACTATATTTTTGTCTTGATTTATCCTCGTTTGACGTGGACGACCAAATGAAACATGGTTTTGCAATGCACCTTCACTTTGCCGTCTGTCTAGCCATCGGTATACGGTGTTTCTCTAAATAAAATTAAGAACGAGTGATGAATAACGACTACATTCAGATTCGAAAAGATTATTAGGAATTATTCACAACTCTTCGCTATATTTCGCATTTTAGATTCTCATTTTGCATATTCTGAAGAGAAATGAATAATTCGATAGGTGAATTATTTAAAGTCATACTTACGGATATTCCTAGTTCATTTGAAATATCAGTTACAGAGACACCTTCCTCCCTCAAATATATGATTCGATGTTTTGTGGAGTCACTAATGCGATATGTAGCCATATTTAGGTATAAAAAACTATGTATTGCTTTAATACAAATTATTTCAAGCTTGTGCTGTCCAGTGCAATTAAATTGCACTTGACATCAGTATGACTGATTAGTAGAATGTCATGAAAATGATAGATAATAGAATGACATGAACACTAGATTGCATAAAAAGGTTTTCATAAGTATATTTTTCCAATGTGTTCCATATTTTTGAACACTCATAGTGCTTAGATACCATTAACGCGATGACTGTAACCATATTAATGGTGGTTTGTTTGAACCTAAACAGGGCCATTTTATAAACACCATCCAAATTTATATATTATATTCTTTGAAGAAAGTAACGAAACAAGATTTTTTTCTTTTAATATCACTCAGTACTAAAATATTAAGTTAAGCCTACACAAAGTTATCCGAGGAAAACTACCGATTGCTGTCACAGTCACGCTACGCACGGTGTTGTAGCAGATGATTACACGACCCTCGCCCCGCCCTCCCGTATTTCATTGATACATTACAATGATTTTCATAAGTTGCAAATTTAAACGAAAAAAAATAGGAACGTCAAATTGAAGAAGAGATACGTTGATTTGTTTTTGATTATAACAATATTAATCGATAACACTTTTAATAAATAAAAAATGAACATAAAAGTAAGCCACACCTTATGCACTTACGTCGCATTTTTTAAAATTTAATCAACTTATGTACAAGAATTGGTTGGAGTAAAGAAAAGGGTGTTTCTTAACCACAGAATCTAAAAAAACACAGGGATCGCAAAGGCAATTCGAAAATCGCAAAAAAATGCAGTGCCAAAACCTTAGTACCTACCTACCTAAGTTATTTTTGTCTATTTTACACGATAGGATAAAGAAATGTATAATTAATAGTTCTGAAAATATTTTTGTGAAAAATTTCACAAGTCTTAGCCGCCCTGCACACATTTTGCTTTACTCCAACAAAATAATTAAATAAAAATCCAAACAAAATACACTTACATGAAGTTTGAAAACAATCACTTTACCTTAAAGTGTAGGTAATTTCTCACTAAACAGTCTTGCACGTTTATGAACATTGTCTTTAATTGTATTACTTGTTTTTTCACTTTGTCACTTCGTTAAATGCACGGATTATATTTATATTTAAGTTCTCGAGGCTTTGGGCCTTCTTCACATAAACCCGTCGCCCTCGCCCTCGATTTCAATTGCAAGTGTGAACACATTTCGTTAGGTAGATAATTATGCGACGTAAATGCGTGAACGCAACATTGTACAGCGAGCGTGCGAGCGCGCGCAGCTCGGTGGGGCGCTTCGGGCGGTCGGTCGTTCAACTGTAAGTACCTATTTTGCCAGTAACCAGCTGTTGTAATAATTCGCTCGGACAAATTTTTTTTTTGCGTAAATTTTACCTCCCAATTTTTTTTCATAAATGAAATGTTTGAATGATATCTTATGCCTAGAAAAAATTTGGATGGTGTTTATATAATGACCCTGTATATATGACATTTTCAACGTCTGATCTTTTGAGCGACTAAAATGTTGACAACAATATGGAAACTCTGTTTGTACCGATATTATTGACTTTTTGGTTGCGTCTAATAATTTGAATACCCTAAGTGCCACTATCTATTAGACGCTGACTTTACTTTACGTACTTTTAATACTGAAAATGAAAGAATTGCTGATTATTGGCATAATACATTAATATTTGTTATTTTAAAAACGCCATACTTTTTTGTATCATTGTTTTGTTTTGATTTGTATTCTAGGAATAAAGGTCTAAAGGCAAATTGTTTGTTTCTTTATTCTTTTCTTTTTGAATATATTTGGGGTAACTTTGGCAAACTTTATCTTCGTAATAATAAGACAGGTCAAAAGCAGAATAGGGAAAGTTTAAATAAAAATGCAAAGTAATATTAAACAAGCAACGCCGTCGGGTGTCATTGTCAGGATTCATTGAACAAAGTTGGTCACATTAAGCTAGAAGGAAGATTGTTTAACGCGATCTGTTGTAGAAACAAGTTGTCACATGGGTAAAAATCACATAAATAAAGGACCATATGACTCTGAAACTAGATTCGTAAATTTAATCAACACTATTTGTTGCTGTACTTTGTCAAAACAAACGTTATATTATGTTGTTAGTAGACTTAAATATTGTTTAACAATTGTTTTATCAGCGAGTATTTTAAGAAACAATTTTAGCCTAATACTACCTCTTTATTATTTCCAGCTTACTCGTGGATCATACTAAATTAAAAATTATCTCCAATTGCCGTGAACAATCTGCGAGGTCTTTAACTTTATTTTACCTTAACAAAGTGTTTAGATTTAAAGGACATCACCCATTTTGGGCTATTTTTTTTTGCCGGCCAACAAAAAATAACTAAATTTTATCATAGGCATAATTATAATGAACGTTTTGTATTATGACAGTAAAGCTCGAAACCTATTGGTTAAGATGATAATCAGTCTCAAACTATTTATTTTATTACCTACGGTTTGCGGGGTGAGCTCGTGATTTCCAGGTAAACAGTTATTGTTAATGGTGTCTCTCGCTCGCACACCATTAACAATAACGTTGCAAGTACATTTACCTGCCGAGTTACAAGTGTTAACAAGAGGCAAAATACACCCACTTAATCCTTTTCGTAGGTACTTTCGTTCGTTAGTTCTCCATGCAGGCGTTTATGTACAGGTTTTTTATTAATTATAATACATATTATTTTCATTTCATATATTTTTATTCAATATTTACAACTCTCCTGGCCTTACAATAATATCTTCTAAACCTTCGGCGGGAATGTGTATCGTTGGCTCGTGCCTGGCAAACCCCATGTACCACACAATGCACATGACGTGTGAGCAGCAGCCAATGGTTCTTCGGCCAATGTTACATGTACAGTAATAGTGTTTTATAGCCTGTCGCCCTTCGAGAGCCCTATCTATGCCAATATAAACGTTATACGAACGTGAACGGACATGTCGGGACTGGATTCTACCGCGCAATACGTAAAGGTCTGTTCCTTCTAGCTCTCGTATGTGTTCTGTGGGTAATTGGTCGCCAAGTTCAACGATGAACATACCATTTGGCTGCAAACGCTCCGCATAGTAACTCCTAGCTTGCTTTATTTGGTATACACCAAGTGCAAAAAGGATAAGATCTTCTTGTGTCAATGTGGGGAATTGAACCTCAAGCGCATCAACGTTAATTGAACGAAACGGAGCACGTCTTCGGTTATAATTGTATCTGTTCACCAGATCCGCCAATGTATTCGGTACATTAACCCTTTCCCGTATTATTTCTAAATACATTGGAGCCCTTACATTGTCCACAATCAACACATGATAGCCATTTAATAAAGCTGCACTTATTTTAAAATATTCCATCATATGATGCAAGGCGCGATTGCTGTGTACAATTCTTAACAAGCGAAAATCTCTTTTGAATCGTCCATTGATTATTTCTACTACCCAGCGGCATATAGTCACAAGTCTGGATTTATTCGCTTGTTCCGTCGTAAGTTGCGTTTCGTTTGCATTTTTCGTTTCTGGCATATGTACTGTACATCCATGTGATTGTAAAGGATAGGCCGCGTCTCTAAAGCCACGATCTAAGATAAATACGTCACCCGGTCTGAAAAACCAATGAAATATGCTCTCCTCATTTTCAATAATTGCATTCATTATTGTTGCATCGGAAGTTGAAGCGGCGTGCGGGCCCGTTACGTCAATTATATGACCGTCACAGCAAACAAACAAGAACGGCTTGGTCAGATTTCGATATTTGTGAAGACTATATGTTTGTCGTTGAAAAAAATAGTTCGAGCTCTTTTGGTTGTATATATATGTACCATCGACTATTATTATAGCATTTCTTTGTGGCAAAGGGCTTTCTGGATTGCCAAATAGAGTTTCAGGTACTAATAAATTCCTTTGAGCCACTTGTTCCCTGTTTATGTGGTCAAACCCAACATGCAAGGGAACAAAATCACGCAACAATGCATCACGACCTAGAGCTAACATTCGTTGAAAACGGGATTCGCTCGTTTTAAACACTAAAGCAAGTCTGGCATTAGAGTCTCCTGTTCTTAGTTTTGCCAATACAGCGGCCAGTATTGTCTTCTTTTGACGATTATTATTTAGGCTGGATGTGTTTACGAGTAGATCGGAAAACTGTTCGTGAGTAAGTCCCGTCCAAGTATGAAACTCGTTTGTATTAATGACTTCGTATGTCTCGAAGTTTAACACGTCTGTTGTAATATCATTTCTCATAATCGTCAGAGCATTCACTATTTCAGATGCAGTAAAATCTTCTATGAGATTGTCTTGTAAAGGTAGAGTATACCAAAGGTTTTGGGCTAAGTGTTCTTCGCAAACGCGAGCATTTTCTGGTATTAGTAGATTGTACCGCCCAATCATACGAATTATGATATCGTTAGGTATTCTAAGCCTGGTAATATTTTGACAATGCTCAAAAATGCAGTGCACTGTTGAGTTTGGAGTACGTACAAATCCTGCTGAGGTCATTGTTGGATGATTACGGCTATGTTGCTGAATAGGCTCATCGGGCAACACGTCATCATCTTGACGCGCCTCGCGTATACGCCGATGAAACGTCCTCTCAGCTCTTTGCCAGCAAGGTCGGCAAATGACGTCGGTAGGTTCATTCTGAAAAAAAAAAAAAAACAATTTTTGTAAACCCACCTTCTACAAGTTAAATACAAACGAATCTTTCCCAAAGGACTTCTTAACAAAAATAATAACATGTTCGTGCCCGTACTCACACAAAACTAACTATTTCAAAACTTTTGAAATAGTTTTGAGTGTAGGCAAGAGCCAATGCCTACATTTAAACCGGCTATAACTTAGACGGGCACTATACCATATTGAAGTGGTACTTAAGATCTGTACAGAGCGCCGATAAAAATACTAACAAATAAATAAGAACAACAAATAGTTAATTCGTGGCGGTAACAGAGAGTCGATGAAATACTAATAAACACTCGTAAGTAGAAATCTTACTTAAAAATAATAATAATAATAAAAATCTTTCCCTATGCCTTCAAAGGTTCTTGTCTACATTTCTATCACTGATGTAAGCCTATGTACTTTATAAAAAAACCCTTTCATAGTACTAACTAAAGAACTTAAGTATACATTTTACTTTATTGAAGGAAGGTAGGTACTTCAGCAAAATAATTCAACGCGACACCTAGTCCTGATCATGATGTCATATCGACGATCTGTTATTATCACAGAGTAGGTACCTAGTTATGACTTAAATGTAAAAAAGGTTGCATTACATACCTGTCTCGCGATTAGCTCCTCCATAATAATCTGAGCTATGTCGATGTGCTGTTCTTCCCGAGAAATCCACGTGTAAGTCCTTCGACCTTCACATGGTTCACGACAGTTAATACACAACATATGTGCCATGATTAACAAAAACAGTATAACAAAAACAAAAACTCAACGATAATTAAAACAACAAACAAAACAAAATCAATGTTAAAAACCACGAAAACAGTGAAAGTAGCCGTCCGATGTAACGAGAGTTGCATGGAAAACTAACGAACGAAAGTACAAAAAGGACTAAGTAGGTGTATTTTGCCTCTTGCTCACACTTGCAGCTCGGCAGGTAAATGTAGGTACTTGTAACGTCTTCTCGCTCGCATACCTATTATGCCTCTTGCTCACAGTTCTCGGCAGGTAAATGTACTTGTAACGTATTCTCGCTCGCACACCATTAACAATAACTGATTACCTGGAAATCACGAGCTCACCCCGCAAGCCGGGTGCAAGCCGTAGGTAATAAAATAAATACTTTGAGACCGATTATCATCTCAACCAATAGGTTTCGAGCTTTACTGTCATAATACGAAATGTTTATTATAATTATGCCTATGATAAAATTTAATTATTTTTTGTTGGCCGGCTAAAAAAAAATTAGCCCAAATTTGTATGAAGCCTGAATGATGTCCTTTGACATTCACATAAATGCCATCATTACCAAGGCCTCTAGTATGCTGGGTTTTATTAAACGCAACACCAGAAAATTCAAGGACATTAGGAGGAAAATTCATCTGTATAATGCGTTGGTTCGAAGCCATCTCGACTTTGCTTCTTGTGTTTGGAGTCCATTCTATAGAGTGCACTCACAGCGAATCGAGAGCATACAACGGGCCTTCACGAGACACCTAGCATTTCTATGTAGTGGATTCTCCCACCGTCAACGATACAGCGAACGTCTCGCAAAGTTTAACATGTGTAACCTTCGTGATAGAAGACAGTTAATGGATATGTGCTTTCTATATAAAATTCTTAATAGTCATCTAGATTCTTGTGACTTGCTGTCACGTCTATCCCTGTCAGTGCCTCGCAACTACCCCAGATACCGCATGTCTAAATTATTTGCTACACCATTTGCTCGAACCAATCTTGGGCTTCAGTCTCCTTTGGCACGAATTTCCACAGAGTATAATCTTTTGAGTATTGCTATTCCTGACCTAGATATATTTTTTAACAACTTTCAAAAATTTAAATCTTTGATTTTAGAGTATTCATCGGGCCTAACTTTTCGCTGATGGGTACTTTAGGATTAGTCACCGTAAAGTTCTGCAGGTTTTTTTTTTCCACTCTTACGTAATGAATTAAACGCAAGTGTTATGTATGCCGTTATTTTGGTGCGTAACAGAATATTTTTTTAGATTAAGTATTGTAATGTTGTATTAATATGTACCATGTGGCCCGTACTTATTTAAATAAATGAATAAATAAGTCGACGTCGAAGTCGAAATCGAAATCGAAATCGAAATTGAAAGTGAAAATAACTTTTTTTCAAATGCACTTAAAAATAAGTAGTTTTGAATCGTCCAACATATCACCCATTAAGGACTTCTTTTAACTGACAAGAAGAATGGGCGCAAGAAACTCGTCAGCTTTAACAGAAGTCACGACATTTACAATATTATACGACGTCACCATACACAATCCACAAAAAAAAACCAAATTATTTTGAATAACACTAGTTAGGATATCATTATTTCGTTGATTACAACAAAGTCAACAAGTATCTTCTATACTTACTTAAAGTAAGTATCCCTGAACATTGCAATAACATTCAGGGAATAAACGACAAAGGACATCATTCAGGCTTCATACAAATTTGGGCTAATTTTTTTTTAGCCGGCCAACAAAAAATAATTAAATTTTATCATAGGCATAATTATAATAAACATGTCGTATTATGACAGTAAAGCGCGAAACCTATTGGTTGAGATGATAATCGGTCTCAAAGTATTTATTTTATTACCTACGGCTTGCACCCGGCTTGCGGGGTGAGCTCGTGATTTCCAGGTAATCAGTTATTGTTAATGGTGTGCGAGCGAGAATACGTTACAAGTACATTTACCTGCCGAGAAGTGTGAGCAAGAGGCATAATAGGTATGCGAGCGAGAAGACGTTACAAGTACCTACATTTACCTGCCGAGCTGCAAGTGTGAGCAACAGGCAAAATACACCTACTTAGTCCTTTTCGTACTTTCGTTCGTTAGTTTTCGTTCGTTCGTTAGAGCTAGAGCTAGAGCTAGAGCTAGAGCGAGAGCTAGACCTAGAGCTAGATCAAGAGCTAGAGCTAGAGCGAGAGCGAGAGCGAGAGCGAGAGCGAATTGAAATTGAAATCGAAGTCGAAGTCGAAGTCGAAGTCGAAATCGCAATCGAAATTGAGAGCTAGAGCGAGAGCGTGAGCTAGAGCAAGAGCTGGAGCTAGTACTAGAGATAGAGCTAGAGCGTTAGCTAGAGCAACAGCTAGAGCTAGAGCTAGAGCTAGAGCGTGAGCTAGAGTAAGAGCTAGAGCTAGAGCTAGAGCTAGAGCTAGAGCGATAGCTGGTGCTAGAGCTAGAGCTAGAGCGTGAGCGAGAGCTAGAGCTCGAGATAGAGCGAGAGCTATAGCAAGAGCTAGAGCTAGAGCTAGAGCAAGAGCTAGAGCGTGAGCTAGAGCAAGAGCTAGGGCTAGAGCTAGAGCTAGAGCTAGAGCTAGAGCTAGAGCTAGAGCGAGAGCGAGAGCGACAGCGAAGTCGAAGTTGTAGTCGAAGTCGAAGTCGAAGTCAAAGTCGAAGTCGAAGTCGAAATCGAAATCGAAATCGCAGTCGAAGTGTGGATATGAAGTATGTGGATAATGTTGCGGTGTTTGTAATCAACAGTGTTTAATTTATATTTTCAAAACGTCCAAGGTCTTCGGACCAAAACAAATGAATTACTTAGTAACATTCTACAAAGTAGTTACAGTGTTATTGCTTTGACTGAAACGTGGCTGAACCATAAAATATCAACTAATGAAGTGGTAGATGGAATGGTGGATGGATGGCGGATGGTATGTCTCGACGTTTAACACGTCTGTTGTAATATGATTTCTCATAATCGTCAGAGCATTCACTATTTCAGATGCAGTAAAATCTTCTATGAGATTGTCTTGTAAAGGTAGAGTATACCAAAGGTTCTGGGCTAAGTGTTCTTCGCAAACGCGAGCATTTTCTGGTATTAGTAGATTGTACCGCCCAATCATACGAATTATGATATCGTTAGGTATTCTAAGCCTGGTAATATTTTGACAATGCTCAAAAATGCAGTGCAACTGTTGAGTTTGGAGTACGTACAAATCCTGCTAAGGTCATTGTTGGATGATTACGGCTTTGTTGCTGAATAGGCTCATCGGGCAACACGTCATCATCTTGACGCGCCTCGCGTATACGCCGATGAAACGTCCTCTCAGCTCTTTGCCAGCAAGGTCGGCAAATGACGTCGGTAGGTTCGTTCTGAAAAAAAAAAAAAAACAATTTTTGTAAACCCACCTTCTACAAGTTAAATACAAACGAATCTTTACCAAAGGACTTCTTAACAAAAATAATAACATGTTCGTGCCCGTACTCACACAAAACTAAAGACCATCATCACATCTCGACCGCTTTTGAACACTTTGTTCCACTCATAAGCACGTGTTTTTGATAAAGTTGATTCACCGTAAGCTTTCTGTAACATTTTCAGTGACTCCGAATACGAAATTCCATTGGTGATGCAAAGTTTTAGACAAACTCTTTATTCGATATTTTTGTCCATTATGAAATTCGCAATATACATTCATCAACATCATATCAGCCGTACGACGCCCACTGCTGGACATAGGCGGGAGTCCTATGTCCAGTCCAAGGATCTCCACAACGATCTGTCCTGTGCTGCCCGTTTTCCCGCGACCTTAACCAGATCGTCGGTCCACCCAGTGGCGGATTTACCAGGAAGCAAAAGAAGTAATTGCTTGGGGCCCCGCTTGGAGAGGGGCCCCAAGATTTTAAAAATTATTAAAACTTATTTGAAAATGTAAAAATAATTAAAAATATTTAAAAAAATTGGAAATAAAATAAAAATGACATTGAAATTTTCAATTCTTCGATGGGCCAAGAAAAAGTCAGTGATTTAAGCCTACTGTTTATCGAAATTCTTTACAAATCAAGACATGCCTATGACGTCATGCTAAAAATGAAAAGGACAGCAGTAGTTTCTATCCCTTTCATTTTGTGTATAAATGTTTTACTAATCATTGATAAGAAAAATAATACTTAAAACATATAGCAGTAAAGTATATTTTTCCAATGTGTTCCATATTTTTGAACACTCATAGCGCTTAGATACCATTAACGCGATGACTGTAACCATATTAATGGCGGTTTGTTTGAACCTATATACAAGGTTATTTTATAAACACCATCCAAATTTTTTCTAGGCATTAGATATCATTCAAACACTTCATTTATGAAAAAAAATTGGTAGGTAAAATTTCCGCAAAAATATTATTTTGTCCGAGCGAATTATTACAACAGCTGGTTACTGGTCAAAAGAAAGGTCGCCCGAAAGGTCAAACACGGCCGAAATGTTTTGAATGAAACAGCGGGGTGGGGTCGCGGGGTGTTGATGCCGAGGTACAGTAAGAAAGAACGACGTAACTTTCTTTTTCCAAAATTGAGTTGTTAGAAAGTCAATCTGTCGAAGAAAAAATCGTTTGAGTGAGAAAATTGCCGAATGGGTGAAAGTTGTTTTATTTGCTGTAAAATGGTGTTAGTTATCTACCTTGAAGGTGGCCACGCGCCATCTTGGTGCGTCTTTTTGCAAACTCCAAAAACGAGCCAAAAAAAATTGAAATGCATTTTTCTCGGAATGTATGCATTTCACAGAAAAATCGATTGATTATAAAATGTAGAGGACGTCAAGATCTACAAAAAATGTCATTGCTGCAATCCCGTACACCAACAAATGCACACAGTAGGTGGCGCCAAAGTCTTCAAACGGTGTTTTTTTATTTTTCACCTTGAAAATACATTTTTATTGCAAAAATGTAAATGTAAAAGTTGTTCCTTAGGATTTTGTCAACGACTTTTGTTTGAACAATTTTTTTATACAACTTACCGTTTTGAAGCTGGACCTCGAAAAAGAATGAAAAGTCCAATAATACGGTTGCCTGCAGTATAAGTCCACATGTGTAGTGCACTTTTTGACCACGATTCATTTATTTGTATTAATTAATGTCATTCTAACAATTTAAATTTGTTAATTATTTAAATTTGTTTCGCATTAAACCATTTCTTGCTAAATAATTAAAAAAATACTGTTGCCTGTTTGTTTAAAAGAGGAAAAATAATGAATTTTTTTTTTTCCATTTATTGCAAAACGGTCAGTTGTATAAAATTAAAATAATAATGTTTACCGTAAATTTGTTATGTTACGTTGAAATAGTAAATTTTGATTATTTCATAAAAGAAAAAAATAAAAATCAATAATTCAATAGCCTTATAAATACTACTATTTCTATTAGAACAATGAAGGGAAATAAAATATTGTTTGTTTTTGCCGAAAACCGTAATAACTTTGAAGTCGATGTTTTTATAACTTGCAAAAAGTTAGAACAATGACTTACTCAATTTAAATACTCGAAGCGCATGCGGCGAGCCGCGATCGTGGCTGCGCGCGCAGGTTGTGGCTAGGGTTGCCACCTTTTATTTTTGTAGTTAAAGTACTCTGGTTATTATAGGTAAGAAAAAAAAGTACATAGTATGAAAATAAAGTACAATTTATTTTCCTTTATCATTATGTTTAAAAGCATATTTTTTATTGCTTTTTGCAGTTTGTATCAAATTAGTATTTCTATTAAACAATTGCAAACACAGCATCTTTACAGTCTAGCATAGCATAGTTTAGTTTGGATATTTAATGCAACCATATCAATTCACACACACACACAGAAAAAGAAAATTTGTCTTCTTACTTGTCCTACTCCTATACTGAAGCAATTGTAAATGTAATTCCACACAATTTGCATTTTCCATTATATTCGTTCTGTGGATCATAAATTAACCAATCACCATGTCCGTTTTCCCACGTACTTTTATACTTTACTGCAATCGTTTATTTTTCTTTTTGACCTATCATTTCTTTTAAACATTTTTTCGGTGTAACATATTCACTATCTGTTCCGAGAGAGAGTTCTGTTCTGTGCGAGAACCGATACGGTAGGTTTTGTTCATGATGAAACCCAGGATAAAGAAATATCACGTAAAACACACTAGAATAACAATTGACTTCTTAACTAAGCAAAAAATTAGTCAACCTCTTGACAGTTTTGACAGATAAGGAAGTGTTGCCAACAAAAAGTGTACATTAGTTGCGGAATATTTTTTGTCAACTCTTTATTGTCGAGCTGTACTACTAAAATTTTCAAAATCCCAAAAAAATCAAATCATTCGAAATAAAGTATTTTCGTACGGGTGGCAACCCTAGTTGTGGCGACACCTGTGCAATGAAATCAGTCACGCGGGAACCTCCCGCGACGTACGTCTTGTGCTCCCGCGAGCTTACATCACATAAATACCTACCTAACAAAATGTATTCAAATCGCGAGTATTACGAGATGGTACGGTGCTATATTTTAAGTGGAGAAAGCTTAAACTGTGCCTGTGCACTGTACGAAGCTGAAAGTCTTCCTCGTCTTCGAAATAGTGGTTTCGTAAATGCTACAACACCGATTCGTCAAACCATTTTAGCTGCGAATCAACGCTTACTTGACCACGGACAATTTACGACGCCATCACACGCTCGAGGAGGTGGTAGAAGGAGACTTGCAATTGAAATCGAAGACGAAATCTTTGATTTCTTTGATCGAAATCCCAGAGCAAGTACGAATGACGCAGCAAGACGGTTCGGCGTAAGTCAACCCGCGGTGTGGAAATTACTTAACGCCGCAACCATGCATCCTTATCACTATCAGAAAGTGCAGTCTTTAGGTGAAGCAGATGCCGTGCCTCGCCGTGCCTTTTGTGAGTGGCTGATTGAACATCCTGGTGCTGTTATTTTATGGACTGATGAATCTTTATTCACTCGCGTGGGACTGTATAACCAACACAACGAGCATTGGTGGTCGTTCCGGAACCCGCACGTGATAAGGGAGAACCATCATCAAGTGCGTTTTAGTGCAAATGTGTGGGCGGGTATTATCGGTAACCAAGTACTGGGGCCGTTCTTTATTGAAGGGCGGTTGACCGGAAGCACGTATCTTGATATGTTACGCACTGTAATATCCGACTTTATGGACGAAGTACCACTCGCGCTTATTCAAAATCGCGTGTTTTATTTCCAACAAGACGGAGCACCACCTCATTATGCGGCCGCAGTTCGCGATTATTTAAACACCGAACATGGTGATCGCTGGATCGGTCGTGGAGGCCCCGTCCCATGGCCGCCCCGATCACCAGACCTCACGCCTTGTGACTTTTTTTTGTGGGGCGAAATTAAACGGCGGGTTTATGTGGAGGAGGCCCAAAGCCTCGAGGACTTAAAAATAAAAATAATCCGTGCATTTGACGAAGTGAAAAATGACACTGTAGTGCTTAATAAAATTAAAGACAATGTTCGTAAACGTGCAAGACTCTGTTTGGAGAGAAATGGTCTACATTTTGAACAGTTAATGAAGTACTCTTAAAACGATTGTTTTCAAACTTTATGTAAGTGTATTATGATTGGTTCTTTTATTTATTATTGGGTTTGAGTATAGCAAAGGTGTGCAGGGCGTTTAGACTTCAAAAAATATGTTTTTAATTTAATTATTTTGCATTCGCAATGCAATATTTTCTATGAGATATAAAATACGTGTGTAAAAAACAACTACGCCTCCGAGCCCTCAGGTAGGATTCGAACCCACGACCTTTCGCAATCCGGGCAAGTGCTCTGACCACTGAGCTACCGAGACGCTGGCAAACGTGTCGAATTTTACAAACGTATTTCAACTTCTATTATGAGTTCAACATCGAAAGTAATATTTTTACAAATATTAAACAATCGATTAAGATGGAACCAGCTATAATTATGTGCTTTTTATTTAATTTTTTGCATTCATGATGCAATATTTCTATAAGATATAAAATACGTATGAAAAAACAACTACGTCTCCGAGCCCTAAGGTGGGATTCGAACCCACGACCTTTCGCAATCCGGGTGAGTCATAAAAATTATAAAATCTAATAATAATTTTACTCTTTCTATTTTTTCATCCGGCTTCGGATTAGTATTAAATGAGCGATGTTAATGTTTAGGACTAGGAAAAGTATTGAAATGTGTTATCAGTGAATTTATTGCTTTTTAATACCGATTTTCGTATTGCGTATGCGATTCCTGTGTTTTTTTAGTTTCTGTTGTTAATAGTTCTCTTAGTTTTGTATGTTTCAGTGAGACAAAAAAAATCTTAAGTTCTAGACGCCTTGCACAGCCATTGCTATACTCCAACCAATTTTTGTACCTAAGTTGTTCCAGATTTTTTAAATACGCCTTATTGCAAAAAGTATGGTTTACTTTTACGTTCAAAGATTTTATCTGTTATTAGAAAACAACTCATACCTTCTGCAATTTGACGGTCCTAAGCCCGATCAAGTATGAAGGAAAAATTTGGAACTTATGACAATTATTGTTATGTATTAATGAAATATGCGAGAGCGGGGAGCGGGAGCGGCGGCGGCGGCGGGGGGGTGGGGGAGGTCATGTAGTCATCTGCTACAACACCGTGCGCAGCGTAATGTATCAATGAAATACGGGGGGAGGGGCGGGGGTTGTGTAATCATCTGCTCCAACACCGTGCGTAGCGTGATTGTGACAGTAAATCGGTAGTTTTCCTCGGATAACTTTGTATAGCCTTAACTTAATATTTTAGTACTGAGTGATATTAAAAGAAAAAAATCTTGTTTCGTAACTCTCTTCAAAGAATATCATTTATAAATTTGGATGGTGTTTATATAATGACCTTGTATATGACATTTTCAACGTCTGATCTTTTGAGCGACTAAAATGTTGACAACAATATGGAAACTCTGTTTGTACCGATATTATTGACTTTTTGGTTGCGTCTAATAATTTGAATACCCTAAGTGCCACTATCTATTAGACGCTGACGTACATGTACATTTTACGCTAAAACATGACCAAGTATTAGGAATTTAAACAGTCTAACGAAACCTTTTTTTTGCATGTTCACTTAGAATTAAGTTACAATACCTTCAACACAGTAAAAATAAGTTATTTTACTGGACATGGACTCGCTGGATGACATGGACTCGTTGTAGAGGATGCGACTGTTTTCTGTGACTATGAAGTTATAATTTTACGTAGCTATAACTGCTATGCTTGTTACAGCTACGCAAAATTTTCCTGACTCTACAAAGTGTTACACGTGCTACTCTACATGCAATGAACCAATTGCAAATATGCCCAAATTTAACACAAAATAAACGAAGATAACAAATTAAGGTAGAGAGCACGTTAATTATTGAATATTTAGCATATTAGCACAGCATCCCGAGCATGTCGTTATTTCCTCACAAAGAACTCGACACAAATATTTAATTCCAGCGAATCATTATGTCAGTCGCGTTCTGCAAAATTAAGTTTAAACATCCCCAGTAAATAATTGAATGCCATAATCCAAAGTATCGAAAAATATTTTCCGATCTTCCCCTAACTCGACATTGAACTTTATGAAATAAAGCTCTGGTACAATTCGCTTTACTTTTAAACTGCTTTTTTTAATTCTTATCGTAATTAAATAGCGGCGGTTTTTTATCCCTTTAAGAAAGATAAGCAATAAATTGCTATTTTTATTCTATTATTGAAACGTCGTTGCTATTTTTATTCTATTATTGAAACGTTGGTAACGTCTATAATATCAATTAGTTTTGTAAAAGTAACATTATTAATTGGCTAATCTTTTAAGTTTCTTCTCTAAATAATAAAACGAAATAAAAAAGCAGAAAAATAAAATTTAATCGATCGACTTCAATATAAGCGTCAAAAAAAATAAGTCGAAGTCGAAGTCGAAGTCGTAGTCGAAGTCGAAGTCATTATATATCATTATGTAAACAAAATAAAAACTCAAATAAAAAGATAAATATTAAAAAACCTCTGACTTTATACGTCTTTTTTTTACTATGTCCCTCTTTCGATGAAAGAGTCCCGCTTTTTTCACTCAAAAGTTTTATAATCCCGACTTGCCAAATAAAAAATCTGGCAACGCTGGGCAAGATGGTTCAGATATGGGACAGTACTCGAGCACGAACCACCGCAAATTGAAGGACTCACGTCGAAGAAATTTGGGACTCCATGAGAGGAGACAATTTTTGCTACAATGCGGTACAATCCGTGTGAAGACGACTTTCTGATGTAATTTTAGCAGAAGGTGGTTATACACGATTTCAGTTAAAAATTAATATAATTTGAGCTAAACATTTTTTATTTTACACCTGTTTATTTTATTATTCTATACCTTCGAATATGATTTGATCGAAAGTCACTGTCAACATTTTCGATTTATGCAAAAATAAACTTACAACGTTGCGCGTAAGAACAATTTTTACTTAAAATGTAAAATATTGTTGACTATTTATTATGCTTAGATAAATATGTGGCTGATTGTACCTATCGTAAACAGCCATTTGCAATAGCCAGGACCATACACGAAATTCTTTACAAATCAAGACATGTCTATGACGTCATGCTAAAAATGAAAAGGACAGCAGTAGTTTCTATCCCTTTCATTTTGTGTATAAATGTTTTACTAATCATTGATAAGAAAAATAATACTTAAAACATATAGCAGTAAAGTACATTTTTCCAATGTGTTCCATATTTTAGAACACTCATAGCGCTTAGATACCATTAACGCGATGACTGTAACCATATTAATGGCGGTTTGTTTGAACCTATATATATGACATTTTCAACGTCTGATCTTTTGAGCGACTAAAATGTTGACAACAATATGGAAACTCTGTTTGTACCGATATTATTGACTTTTTGGTTGCGTCTAATAATTTGAATACCCTAAGTGCCACTATCTATTAGACGCTGACGTACATGTACATTTTACGCTAAAACATGACCAAGTATTAGGAATTTAAACAGTCTAACGAAACCTTTTTTTTGCATGTTCACTTAGAATTAAGTTACAATACCTTCAACACAGTAAAAATAAGTTATTTTACTGGACATGGACTCGCTGGATGACATGGACTCGTTGTAGAGGATGCGACTGTTTTCTGTGACTATGAAGTTATAATTTTACGTAGCTATAACTGCTATGCTTGTTACAGCTACGCAAAATTTTCCTGACTCTACAAAGTGTTACACGTGCTACTCTACATGCAATGAACCAATTGCAAATATGCCCAAATTTAACACAAAATAAACGAAGATAACAAATTAAGGTAGAGAGCACGTTAATTATTGAATATTTAGCATATTAGCACAGCATCCCGAGCATGTCGTTATTTCCTCACAAAGAACTCGACACAAATATTTAATTCCAGCGAATCATTATGTCAGTCGCGTTCTGCAAAATTAAGTTTAAACATCCCCAGTAAATAATTGAATGCCATAATCCAAAGTATCGAAAAATATTTTCCGATCTTCCCCTAACTCGACATTGAACTTTATGAAATAAAGCTCTGGTACAATTCGCTTTACTTTTAAACTGCTTTTTTTAATTCTTATCGTAATTAAATAGCGGCGGTTTTTTATCCCTTTAAGAAAGATGAGCAATAAATTGCTATTTTTATTCTATTATTGAAACGTCGTTGCTATTTTTATTCTATTATTGAAACGTTGGTAACGTCTATAATATCAATTAGTTTTGTAAAAGTAACATTATTAATTGGCTAATCTTTTAAGTTTCTTCTCTAAATAATAAAACGAAATAAAAAAGCAGAAAAATAAAATTTAATCGATCGACTTCAATTTATATTGAAGACTTTATTTTTTTGACGCTTATGCGTCAAAAAAAATAAGTCGAAGTCGAAGTCGAAGTCGAAGTCGAAGTCGAAGTCGAAGTCGTAGTCGAAGTCGAAGTCGAAGTCGAAGTCTGAAGAGCTAGAGCTAGAGTTAGATCTAGAGCTAGAGCGAGAGCTAATTGAAATTGAAATTTAAATCGGAGTCGAAGTCGAAGTCGTAGTCGAAGTCGAAGTCGAAGTCGAAGTCGCAGTCGAAGTCGAAGTCGAAGTCGAAGTCGAAGTCGAAGTCGAAGTCGAAGTCGAAATCAAAATCAAAATCGAAATCGCAATCGAAATTGAGAGCTACGAGAGCGTGAGCCACGAGAGCCACGAGAGCTCACGCTCTCGCTCTAGCGAGAAAAAAAAAAAAGACTAACCTACCTAGCTAGAGCTCTAGCTCTAGCTCTAGCTCTATCACTAGCTCTAGCACTAGATCTAGCTTTAGCTCTAGCTCTAGCTCTCGCTCTATCTCTTGCTCTAACTCTAGATCTATATCTAGCTCTAGCTCTAACTCTAGCTCTAGCTAGAGTTAGAGCTAGAGCTAGAGCGTGAGCTAGAGCAAGAGTTAGAGCTAGAGCTAGAGCCAGAGCTAGAGCGTGATCGAGAGCTAGAGCTAGAGCTAGAGCGAGAGCTAGAGCTAGAGCTAGAGCTAGAGCTAGAGCTAGAGCGTGAGCGAGATCTAGAGCTAGAGCGAGAGCGAGAGCTAGAGCTAGAGCTAGAGCTAGAGCTAGAGCGTGAGCTAGAGCAAGATCTAGAGCTAGAGCTAGAGCTAGAGCTAGAGATAGATCTAGAGTTAGAGCAAGAGATAGAGCGAGAGCTAGAGCTAGAGCTAGATCTAGATCTAGTGCTAGAGCTAGTGATAGAGCTAGAGCTAGAGCTAGATCTAGATCTAGAGCTAGAGCTAGAGCAAGAGCTAGAGCTAGAGCTAGAGCGATAGCGAGAGCGAGAGCGAATTGAAATCGAAATCGAAATCGAAATCGAAATCGCAATCGAAATCGAAATCGCAATCGAAATTGAGAGCTAGAGCGAGAGCGTGAGCTAGAGCTAGAGCTAGAGCTAGAGCGTGAGCTAGAGCTTGAGCTAGAGCAAGAGCTAGAGCTAGAGCTAGAGCGAGAGCTAGAGCTAGAGCTAGATCTAGAGATAGAGCTAGAGCGAGAGCGAGAGCTAGAGCTAGAGCTAGTGCTAGAGCTGAAGCTGGAGCTGGAGCTAGAGCTAGAGCTAGTACCTACATTTACCTGCCGAGCTGCAAGTGTGAGCAAGAGGCAAAATACACCTACTTAGTCCTTTTCGTACTTTCGTTCGTTAGTTTTCGTTCGTTCGTTAGAGCTAGAGCTAGAGCTAGAGCTAGAGCGAGAGCTAGACCTAGAGCTAGATCAAGAGCTAGAGCTAGAGCGAGAGCGAGAGCGAGAGCGAGAGCGAATTGAAATTGAAATCGAAGTCGAAGTCGAAGTCGAAGTCGAAATCGCAATCGAAATTGAGAGCTAGAGCGAGAGCGTGAGCTAGAGCAAGAGCTGGAGCTAGTACTAGAGATAGAGCTAGAGCGTTAGCTAGAGCAACAGCTAGAGCTAGAGCTAGAGCGTGAGCTAGAGCAAGAGCTAGAGCTAGAGCTAGAGCTAGAGCTAGAGCTAGAGCGATAGCTGGAGCTAGAGCTAGAGCTAGAGCGTGAGCGAGAGCTAGAGCTAGAGATAGAGCGAGAGCTATAGCAAGAGCTAGAGCTAGAGCTAGAGCAAGAGCTAGAGCTAGAGCTAGAGCATGAGCTAGAGCATGAGCTAGAGCAAGAGCTAGAGCTAGAACTATAGCTAGAGCTAGAGCGAGAGCTAGAGCTAGAGCTAGAGCTAGAGCGAGAGCGAGAGCGACAGCGAAGTCGAAGTTGTAGTCGAAGTCGAAGTCGAAGTCAAAGTCAAAGTCGAAGTCGAAGTCGAAATCGAAATCGAAATCGCAGTCGAAGTGTGGATATGAAGTATGTGGATAATGTTGCGGTGTTTGTAATCAACAGTGTTTAATTTATATTATCAAAACGTCCAAGGTCTTCGGACCAAAACAAATGAATTACTTAGTAACATTCTACAAAGTAGTTACAGTGTTATTGCTTTGACTGAAACGTGGCTGAACCATAAAATATCAACTAATGAAGTGGTAGATGGAATGGTGGATGGATGGTGGATGGTATGTCTCGACGTTTAACACGTCTGTTGTAATATGATTTCTCATAATCGTCAGAGCATTCACTATTTCAGATGCAGTAAAATCTTCTATGAGATTGTCTTGTAAAGGTAGAGTATACCAAAGGTTCTGGGCTAAGTGTTCTTCGCAAACGCGAGCATTTTCTGGTATTAGTAGATTGTACCGCCCAATCATACGAATTATGATATCGTTAGGTATTCTAAGCCTGGTAATATTTTGACAATGCTCAAAAATGCAGTGCAACTGTTGAGTTTGGAGTACGTACAAATCCTGCTAAGGTCATTGTTGGATGATTACGGCTTTGTTGCTGAATAGGCTCATCGGGCAACACGTCATCATCTTGACGCGCCTCGCGTATACGCCGATGAAACGTCCTCTCAGCTCTTTGCCAGCAAGGTCGGCAAATGACGTCGGTAGGTTCGTTCTGAAAAAAAAAAAAAAACAATTTTTGTAAACCCACCTTCTACAAGTTAAATACAAACGAATCTTTACCAAAGGACTTCTTAACAAAAATAATAACATGTTCGTGCCCGTACTCACACAAAACTAAAGACCATCATCACATCTCGACCGCTTTTGAACACTTTGTTCCACTCATAAGCACGTGTTTTTGATAAAGTTGATTCACCGTAAGCTTTCTGTAACATTTTCAGTGACTCCGAATACGAAATTCCATTGGTGATGCAAAGTTTTAGACAAACTCTTTATTCGATATTTTTGTCCATTATGAAATTCGCAATATACATTCATCAACATCATATCAGCCGTACGACGCCCACTGCTGGACATAGGCGGGAGTCCTATGTCCAGTCCAAGGATCTCCACAACGATCTGTCCTGTGCTGCCCGTTTTCCCGCGACCTTAACCAGATCGTCGGTCCACCCAGTGGCGGATTTACCAGGAAGCAAAAGAAGAAATTGCTTGGGGCCCCGCTTGGAGAGGGGCCCCAAGATTTTAAAAATTATTAAAACTTATTTGAAAATGTAAAAATAATTAAAAATATTTAAAAAAATTGGAAATAAAATAAAAATGACATTGAAAATTTCAATTCTTCGATGGGCCAAGAAAAAGTCAGTGATTTAAGCCTACTGTTTATCGAAATTCTTTACAAATCAAGACATGCCTATGACGTCATGCTAAAAATGAAAAGGACAGCAGTAGTTTCTATCCCTTTCATTTTGTGTATAAATGTTTTACTAATCATTGATAAGAAAAATAATACTTAAAACATATAGCAGTAAAGTATATTTTTCCAATGTGTTCCATATTTTTGAACACTCATAGCGCTTAGATACCATTAACGCGATGACTGTAACCATATTAATGGCGGTTTGTTTGAACCTATATATATGACATTTTCAACGTCTGATCTTTTGAGCGACTAAAATGTTGACAACAATATGGAAACTCTGTTTGTACCGATATTATTGACTTTTTGGTTGCGTCTAATAATTTGAATACCCTAAGTGCCACTATCTATTAGACGCTGACGTACATGTACATTTTACGCTAAAACATGACCAAGTATTAGGAATTTAAACAGTCTAACGAAACCTTTTTTTTGCATGTTCACTTAGAATTAAGTTACAATACCTTCAACACAGTAAAAATAAGTTATTTTACTGGACATGGACTCGCTGGATGACATGGACTCGTTGTAGAGGATGCGACTGTTTTCTGTGACTATGAAGTTATAATTTTACGTAGCTATAACTGCTATGCTTGTTACAGCTACGCAAAATTTTCCTGACTCTACAAAGTGTTACACGTGCTACTCTACATGCAATGAACCAATTGCAAATATGCCCAAATTTAACACAAAATAAACGAAGATAACAAATTAAGGTAGAGAGCACGTTAATTATTGAATATTTAGCATATTAGCACAGCATCCCGAGCATGTCGTTATTTCCTCACAAAGAACTCGACACAAATATTTAATTCCAGCGAATCATTATGTCAGTCGCGTTCTGCAAAATTAAGTTTAAACATCCCCAGTAAATAATTGAATGCCATAATCCAAAGTATCGAAAAATATTTTCCGATCTTCCCCTAACTCGACATTGAACTTTATGAAATAAAGCTCTGGTACAATTCGCTTTACTTTTAAACTGCTTTTTTTAATTCTTATCGTAATTAAATAGCGGCGGTTTTTTATCCCTTTAAGAAAGATGAGCAATAAATTGCTATTTTTATTCTATTATTGAAACGTCGTTGCTATTTTTATTCTATTATTGAAACGTTGGTAATTAGCGTTTAAAACGTTGGCTTATTGGCGAGACAAAGACGTTGTTAGGATCTTGCTACACAACGTGGGTATTAGACGATATTGGCCTTAGGAATGTAATAACTTAGGGAAATCTTAACTATTTATACACTGGTTCAGAAAAGTTATCAAAATAGTCTGATTATCTTGGTAGGTCTAGTCGAGTTGTAGTGGGAGTTCAGTTACAATTTGGTGCCGTGACCAGGATTAAAAGAATTTTTTTTATTTAAAAAAAAGTGGATAGAATAAAAAAAAAAATCTTCAAAGTGTCGTAGGCCCAGTTGGCCTACAATTTGATGTCCGTGAAATGGAGAGAATTTAGAAGAGTGGAGTTATTTACATGGCTAAGAGAATCGGGGGGTGGAGTTTATGAAACTTAATTTTGTAGGAAAACCAAGAATATGAATTTTATTTCCTATGTAAAATGAATAAATTTACGTAATTCACTAACATATTATTTTGTTCTCTTTATTTAACCCACGCAGTGAATGCATATGAAAAATTTTATTTGGCTGAAATTTTGTTTCACCAAATAAAAGTTTTGGGGGTGATTGTAACGATCAAGCTTAGCTTATAACTATAGTTTAGAAAAAAAAAAATATTTAACCGAGACAGATCGACAAAGAAACTTTTAATTTCTCAGCGTTAGGTTTACAAAGCTTATAAAAAAAAAAAAAAAAGAGGCCTCGCAAGTCTCGACGTGCTAGTTTTATAGGTCAAGTAAAATGTGTCTTATTTCATTCTTCGTAGCGGTCAAAATCCTCGGTTTCGAATAATTATTTTGACAATGCTCAAAAATGCAGTGCAACTGTTGAGTTTGGAGTACGTACAAATCCTGCTAAGGTCATTGTTGGATGATTACGGCTTTGTTGCTGAATAGGCTCATCGGGCAACACGTCATCATCTTGACGCGCCTCGCGTATACGTATTTAGAACCAAGCAAGTCAGGTCATTTCAACATTGGGTGATTTTGTTTTGAAACATTCAGTTTTGAAACATTTGTGAAATAATTGAATGATGAATCATCCAATGTGGAATGACATCGATAGTATCAAATTAAATTTTATTTTATATTTAATTTTGTTGTCCTATGTATATCTGTGTTAATTCTTTTGATTTTATTTTCTGTGTTTCTGTGTCTTTTTGTTTTCTTGGTTCGTTATTTTAATTATGTTGCGTTTTACGAATTAATCCACAAATCATAACTAATTGAAGTTCCTTCGCACATTGATGTCGGTGCCGCAAGAGTTTATATCAATAGAGTTCACAACTAGTTAGAACGGTGAGGTTGCAATTACGTATATTTTTCGGATATTAACAATGTATAGGATTCGGTTCATTAATTTGTACGTTCGTACCTCAATTATAGTCTCCTAATAGTAGGAATAAAACTATAAATAAATAAATAATAAATAAATAAATAAACACATACTTTTATTTGAACTTTACGGAACCTTACTTAATTTTACTTAATTTATAACGTACTTAACCTCCTCTTAATTATAAAAAAGGGAAACTAAATCCTATAACTATATAGACACTTTACTTATTCCCCTATATTTATTTCCAATGAACTCATTTGTTATATTCTTTTATATTATGTATATCTTAAGGGTATGAATGTAGCTTGGGACGTTATGTCAGGAATGTACACTTGGGTTTAGTTCGGGCATAGGTTAAATAAGTCCAATAGTGACTTTTGTGAACCGAAATAAAACCAATACTCTACACGCAGCTGAGATTATTATCGCACACTAGGCCGCGTTCGGTTGGATGGGCTGTACGGTCCAAGCGGAGCGCGGTCTTAACATGCTCCAAAACTGCGGGGGTGAGAATTGTATTGGGGCTTATTGGCGAGACAAAGACGTTGTTAGGATCATTATCGTCCAGACTAGGTCAGATGGTTTAGGATGGACGGGGATTTATTACTACTACTACTACTTCCAATCCAAGGCGCTGCTTTGTGTTGGAATGGACTCGGCCAGAAGTGGGTCGTAGTTCTACGCAATAAGTGCGACAGCGCAGGCTTGCCTCACAACCAAGTCTCCCAAGTGGATCCTAGGTTATCTTTTGGATTATACTGATTCTCTTCTGAATTGTTAGAAGTCAGTGAGCTTTAGTCGATTGTTATCTTCCGTAGTTTTGGTTTAAATTCACACCACATTCATAGTTCATGGCATGGCGTCGACAAGCTATAACTTCATATTCTTTCTTTAAGGAACTTCCGTTGGGTTTTTGGAAGAGGGGGGTGTTATCTAGCGGAAGACACTCACTGGGTTGGAGCGAGGAGGGAGCTCCATTCCTTCCTTAATTTTTATATTTATTTCCATCTAATAAAGCTTTAAATTCATTATTTTAGTCAGGAACAATTACTTTTAAACGATATTCTAATTCCGTTCTATAATTTCTCTTACGATGCTGTAATTTCACTCTTCTATTCTAAAAGGATCTGGGTTGCTGCTACACAACGTGGGTATTAGACGATATTGGCCTTAGGAATGTAATAACTTAGGGAAATCTTAACTATTTATACACTGGTTCAGAAAAGTTATCAAAATAGTCTGATTATCTTGGTAGGTCTAGTCGAGTTGTAGTGGGAGTTCAGTTACAATATCGACGATCTGTTATTATCACAGAGTAGGTACCTAGTTATGACTTAAATGTAAAAAAGGTTGCATTACATACCTGTCTCGCGATTAGCTCCTCCATAATAATCTGAGCTATGTCGATGTGCTGTTCTTCCCGAGAAATCCACGTGTAAGTCCTTCGACCTTCACATGGTTCACGACAGTTAATACACAACATATGTGCCATGATTAACAAAAACAGTATAACAAAAACAAAAACTCAACGATAATTAAAACAACAAACAAAACAAAATCAATGTTAAAATCCACGAAAACAGTGAAAGTAGCCGTCCGATGTAACGAGAGTTGCATGGAAAACTAACGAACGAAAGTACGAAAAGGACTAAGTAGGTGTATTTTGCCTCTTGCTCACACTTGCAGCTCGGCAGGTAAATGTAGGTACTTGTAACGTCTTCTCGCTCGCATACCTATTATGCCTCTTGCTCACACTTCTCGGCAGGTAAATGTACTTGTAACGTATTCTCGCTCGCACACCATTAACAATAACTGATTACCTGGAAATCACGAGCTCACCCCGCAAGCCGGGTGCAAGCCGTAGGTAATAAAATAAATACTTTGAGACCGATTATCATCTCAACCAATAGGTTTCGCGCTTTACTGTCATAATACGAAATGTTTATTATAATTATGCCTATGATAAAATTTAATTATTTTTTGTTGGTCGGCTAAAAAAAAATTAGCCCAAATTTGTATGAAGCCTGAATGATGTCCTTTGTCGTTTATTCCCTGAATGTTATTGCAGTGTTCAGGGATACTTACTTTAAGTAAGTATAGAAGATACTTGTTGACTTTGTTGTAATCAACGAAATAATGATATCCTAACTAGTGCTCTAATTATTGTCCATTCTATAGAGTGCACTCACAGCGAATCATACAACAACGGGCCTTCACGAGACACCTAGCATTTCTATGTAGTGGATTCTCCCACCGTCAACGATACAGCGAACGTCTCGCAAAGTTTAACATGTGTAACCTTCGTGATAGAAGACAGTTAATGTTAATCACGTCGAAGAAATTTGGGACTCCATGAGAGGAGACAATTTTTGCTACAATGCGGTACAATCCGTGTGAAGACGACTTTCTGATGTAATTTTAGCAGAAGGTGGTTATACACGATTTCAGTTAAAAATAAATATAATTAGAGCTAAACATTTTTTATTTTACACCTGTTTATTTTCTATACCTATTCTATACCTTCGAATATGATTTGATCGAAAGTCACTGTCAACATTTTCGATTTATGCAAAAATAAACTTACAACGTTGCGCGTAAGAACAATTTTTACTTAAAATGTAAAATATTGTTGACTATTTATTATGCTTAGATAAATATGTGGCTGATTGTACCTATCGTAAACAGCCATTTGCAATAGCCAGGACCATACACGAAATTCTTTACAAATCAAGACATGTCTATGACGTCATGCTAAAAATGAAAAGGACAGCAGTAGTTTCTATCCCTTTCATTTTGTGTATAAATGTTTTACTAATCATTGATAAGAAAAATAATACTTAAAACATATAGCAGTAAAGTACATTTTTCCAATGTGTTCCATATTTTTGAACACTCATAGCGCTTAGATACCATTAACGCGATGACTGTAACCATATTAATGGCGGTTTGTTTGAACCTATATATATGACATTTTCAACGTCTGATCTTTTGAGCGACTAAAATGTTGACAACAATATGGAAACTCTGTTTGTACCGATATTATTGACTTTTTGGTTGCGTCTAATAATTTGAATACCCTAAGTGCCACTATCTATTAGACGCTGACGTACATGTACATTTTACGCTAAAACATGACCAAGTATTAGGAATTTAAACAGTCTAACGAAACCTTTTTTTTTTGCATGTTCACTTAGAATTAAGTTACAATACCTTCAACACAGTAAAAATAAGTTATTTTACTGGACATGGACTCGCTGGATGACATGGACTCGTTGTAGAGGATGCGACTGTTTTCTGTGACTATGAAGTTATAATTTTACGTAGCTATAACTGCTATGCTTGTTACAGCTACGCAAAATTTTCCTGACTCTACAAAGTGTTACACGTGCTACTCTACATGCAATGAACCAATTGCAAATATGCCCAAATTTAACACAAAATAAACGAAGATAACAAATTAAGGTAGAGAGCACGTTAATTATTGAATATTTAGCATATTAGCACAGCATCCCGAGCATGTCGTTATTTCCTCACAAAGAACTCGACACTTAGATACCATTAACGCGATGACTGTAACCATATTAATGGCGGTTTGTTTGAACCTATATATATGACATTTTCAACGTCTGATCTTTTGAGCGACTAAAATGTTGACAACAATATGGAAACTCTGTTTGTACCGATATTATTGACTTTTTGGTTGCGTCTAATAATTTGAATACCCTAAGTGCCACTATCTATTAGACGCTGACGTACATGTACATTTTACGCTAAAACATGACCAAGTATTAGGAATTTAAACAGTCTAACGAAACCTTTTTTTTGCATGTTCACTTAGAATTAAGTTACAATACCTTCAACACAGTAAAAATAAGTTATTTTACTGGACATGGACTCGCTGGATGACATGGACTCGTTGTAGAGTATGCGACTGTTTTCTGTGACTATGAAGTTATAATTTTACGTAGCTATAACTGCTATGCTTGTTACAGCTACGCAAAATTTTCCTGACTCTACAAAGTGTTACACGTGCTTCTCTACATGCAATGAACCAATTGCAAATATGCCCAAATTTAACACAAAATAAACGAAGATAACAAATTAAGGTAGAGAGCACGTTAATTATTGAATATTTAGCATATTAGCACAGCATCCCGAGCATGTCGTTATTTCCTCACAAAGAACTCGACACAAATATTTAATTCCAGCGAATCATTATGTCAGTCGCGTTCTGCAAAATTAAGTTTAAACATCCCCAGTAAATAATTGAATGCCATAATCCAAAGTATCGAAAAATATTTTCCGATCTTCCCCTAACTCGACATTGAACTTTATGAAATAAAGCTCTGGTACAATTCGCTTTACTTTTAAACTGCTTTTTTTAATTCTTATCGTAATTAAATAGCGGCGGTTTTTTATCCCTTTAAGAAAGATGAGCAATAAATTGCTATTTTTATTCTATTATTGAAACGTCGTTGCTATTTTTATTCTATTATTGAAACGTTGGTAACGTCTATAATATCAATTAGTTTTGTAAAAGTAACATTATTAATTGGCTAATCTTTTAAGTTTCTTCTCTAAATAATAAAACGAAATAAAAAAGCAGAAAAATAAAATTTAATCGATCGACTTCAATTTATATTGAAGACTTTATTTTTTTGACGCTTATGCGTCAAAAAAAATAAGTCGAAGTCGAAGTCGAAGTCGAAGTCGAAGTCGTAGTCGAAGTCGTAGTCGAAGTCGAAGTCGAAGTCTGAAGAGCTAGAGCTAGAGTTAGATCTAGAGCTAGAGCGAGAGCTAATTGAAATTGAAATTTAAATCGGAGTCGAAGTCGAAGTCGTAGTCGAAGTCGAAGTCGAAGTCGAAGTCGAAGTCGAAGTCGAAGTCGAAGTCGCAGTCGAAGTCGAAGTCGAAGTCGAAGTCGAAGTCGTAGTCGAAGTCGAAGTCGAAGTCGATGTCGAAGTCGAAGTCGAAGTCGAAGTCGAAGTCGAAGTCGAAGTCGAAGTCGAAGTCGAAGTCGAAGTCGAAGTCGAAGTCGAAGTCGAAATCAAAATCAAAATCAAAATCGAAATCGCAATCGAAATTGAGAGCTCTAGCGAGAAAAAAAAAAAAGACTAACCTACCTAGCTAGAGCTCTAGCTCTAGCTCTAGCTCTAACACTAGCTCTAGCACTAGATCTAGCTTTAGCTCTAGCTCTAGTTCTCGCTCTATCTCTTGCTCTAACTCTAGATCTATCTCTATCTATCTCTCTCTCGAGCATCTCTACATCTCTACATCTCTCTAGAGCGTGAGCTAGAGCAAGATCTAGAGCTAGAGCTAGAGCTAGAGCTAGAGATAGATCTAGAGTTAGAGCAAGAGATAGAGCGAGAGCTAGAGCTAGAGCTAGAGCTAGATCTAGTGCTAGAGCTAGTGATAGAGCTAGAGCTAGAGCTAGAGCTAGATCTAGAGCTAGAGCTAGAGCAAGAGCTAGAGCTAGAGCTAGAGCGAGAGCGAGAGCGAGAGCGAATTGAAATCGAAATCGAAATCGAAATCGAAATCGCAATCGAAATCGAAATCGCAATCGAAATTGAGAGCTAGAGCGAGAGCGTGAGCTAGAGCTAGAGCTAGAGCTAGAGCGTGAGCTAGAGCTTGAGCTAGAGCAAGAGCTAGAGCTAGAGCTAGAGCGAGAGCTAGAGCTAGAGCTAGATCTAGAGCTAGAGATAGAGCGAGAGCGAGAGCTAGAGCTAGAGCTAGTGCTAGAGCTGAAGCTGGAGCTGGAGCTAGAGCTAGAGCTAGTACCTACATTTACCTGCCGAGCTGCAAGTGTGAGCAAGAGGCAAAATACACCTACTTAGTCCTTTTCGTACTTTCGTTCGTTAGTTTTCGTTCGTTCGTTAGAGCTAGAGCTAGAGCTAGAGCGAGAGCTAGACCTAGAGCTAGATCAAGAGCTAGAGCTAGAGCGAGAGCGAGAGCGAGAGCGAGAGCGAGAGCGAATTGAAATTGAAGTCGAAGTCGAAGTCGAAGTCGAAGTCGAAATCGCAATCGAAATTGAGAGCTAGAGCGAGAGCGTGAGCTAGAGCAAGAGCTGGAGCTAGTACTAGAGATAGAGCTAGAGCGTTAGCTAGAGCAACAGCTAGAGCTAGAGCTAGAGCTAGAGCGTGAGCTAGAGCAAGAGCTAGAGCTAGAGCTAGAGCTAGAGCTAGAGCTAGAGCTAGAGCGATAGCTGGAGCTAGAGCTAGAGCTAGAGCGTGAGCGAGATCTAGAGCTAGAGATAGAGCGAGAGCTATAGCAAGAGCTAGAGCCAGAGCTAGAGCAAGAGCTAGAGCGTGAGCTAGAGCAAGAGCTAGAGCTAGAGCTAGAACTAGAGCTAGAGCTAGAGCGAGAGCTAGAGCTAGAGCAGGAGCTAGAGCGAGAGCGAGAGCGACAGCGAAGTCGAAGTTGTAGTCGAAGTCGAAGTCGAAGTCAAAGTCGAAGTCGAAGTCGAAATCGAAATCGAAATCGCAGTCGAAGTGTGGATATGAAGTATGTGGATAATGTTGCGGTGTTTGTAATCAACAGTGTTTAATTTATATTATCAAAACGTCCAAGGTCTTCGGACCAAAACAAATGAATTACTTAGTAACATTCTACAAAGTAGTTACAGTGTTATTGCTTTGACTGAAACGTGGCTGAACCATAAAATATCAACTAATGAAGTGGTAGATGGAATGGTGGATGGATGGTGGATGGTATGTCTCGACGTTTAACACGTCTGTTGTAATATGATTTCTCATAATCGTCAGAGCATTCACTATTTCAGATGCAGTAAAATCTTCTATGAGATTGTCTTGTAAAGGTAGAGTATACCAAAGGTTCTGGGCTAAGTGTTCTTCGCAAACGCGAGCATTTTCTGGTATTAGTAGATTGTACCGCCCAATCATACGAATTATGATATCGTTAGGTATTCTAAGCCTGGTAATATTTTGACAATGCTCAAAAATGCAGTGCAACTGTTGAGTTTGGAGTACGTACAAATCCTGCTAAGGTCATTGTTGGATGATTACGGCTTTGTTGCTGAATAGGCTCATCGGGCAACACGTCATCATCTTGACGCGCCTCGCGTATACGCCGATGAAACGTCCTCTCAGCTCTTTGCCAGCAAGGTCGGCAAATGACGTCGGTAGGTTCGTTCTGAAAAAAAAAAAAAAAACAATTTTTGTAAACCCACCTTCTACAAGTTAAATACAAACGAATCTTTACCAAAGGACTTCTTAACAAAAATAATAACATGTTCGTGCCCGTACTCACACAAAACTAAAGACCATCATCACATCTCGACCGCTTTTGAACACTTTGTTCCACTCATAAGCACGTGTTTTTGATAAAGTTGATTCACCGTAAGCTTTCTGTAACATTTTCAGTGACTCCGAATACGAAATTCCATTGGTGATGCAAAGTTTTAGACAAACTCTTTATTCGATATTTTTGTCCATTATGAAATTCGCAATATACATTCATCAACATCATATCAGCCCTACGACGCCCACTGCTGGACATAGGCGGGAGTCCTATGTCCAGTCCAAGGATCTCCACAACGATCTGTCCTGTGCTGCCCGTTTTCCCGCGACCTTAACCAGATCGTCGGTCCACCCAGTGGCGGATTTACCAGGAAGCAAAAGAAGAAATTGCTTGGGGCCCCGCTTGGAGAGGGGCCCCAAGATTTTAAAAATTATTAAAACTTATTTGAAAATGTAAAAATAATTAAAAATATTTAAAAAAATTGGAAATAAAATAAAAATGACATTGAAATTTTCAATTCTTCGATGGGCCAAGAAAAAGTCAGTGATTTAAGCCTACTGTTTATCGAAATTCTTTACAAATCAAGACATGCCTATGACGTCATGCTAAAAATGAAAAGGACAGCAGTAGTTTCTATCCCTTTCATTTTGTGTATAAATGTTTTACTAATCATTGATAAGAAAAATAATACTTAAAACATATAGCAGTAAAGTATATTTTTCCAATGTGTTCCATATTTTTGAACACTCATAGCGCTTAGATACCATTAACGCGATGACTGTAACCATATTAATGGCGGTTTGTTTGAACCTATATATATGACATTTTCAACGTCTGATCTTTTGAGCGACTAAAATGTTGACAACAATATGGAAACTCTGTTTGTACCGATATTATTGACTTTTTGGTTGCGTCTAATAATTTGAATACCCTAAGTGCCACTATCTATTAGACGCTGACGTACATGTACATTTTACGCTAAAACATGACCAAGTATTAGGAATTTAAACAGTCTAACGAAACCTTTTTTTTGCATGTTCACTTAGAATTAAGTTACAATACCTTCAACACAGTAAAAATAAGTTATTTTACTGGACATGGACTCGCTGGATGACATGGACTCGTTGTAGAGGATGCGACTGTTTTCTGTGACTATGAAGTTATCATTTTACGTAGCTATAACTGCTATGCTTGTTACAGCTACGCAAAATTTTCCTGACTCTACAAAGTGTTACACGTGCTACTCTACATGCAATGAACCAATTGCAAATATGCCCAAATTTAACACAAAATAAACGAAGATAACAAATTAAGGTAGAGAGCACGTTAATTATTGAATATTTAGCATATTAGCACAGCATCCCGAGCATGTCGTTATTTCCTCACAAAGAACTCGACACAAATATTTAATTCCAGCGAATCATTATGTCAGTCGCGTTCTGCAAAATTAAGTTTAAACATCCCCAGTAAATAATTGAATGCCATAATCCAAAGTATCGAAAAATATTTTCCGATCTTCCCCTAACTCGACATTGAACTTTATGAAATAAAGCTCTGGTACAATTCGCTTTACTTTTAAACTGCTTTTTTTAATTCTTATCGTAATTAAATAGCGGCGGTTTTTTATCCCTTTAAGAAAGATGAGCAATAAATTGCTATTTTTATTCCATTATTGAAACGTCGTTGCTATTTTTATTCTATTATTGAAACGTTGGTAACGTCTATAATATCAATTAGTTTTGTAAAAGTAACATTATTAATTGGCTAATCTTTTAAGTTTCTTCTCTAAATAATAAAACGAAATAAAAAAGCAGAAAAATAAAATTTAATCGATCGACTTCAATATAAGCGTCAAAAAAAATAAGTCGAAGTCGAAGTCGAAGTCGAAGTCGAAGTCGTAGTCGAAGTCGAAGTCATTATATATCATTATGTAAACAAAATAAAAACTCAAATAAAAAGATAAATATTAAAAAACCTCTGACTTTATACGTCTTTTTTTTACTATGTCCCTCTTTCGATGAAAGAGTCCCGCTTTTTTCACTTAAAAGTTTTATAATCCCGACTTGCCAAATAAAAAATCTGGCAACGCTGGGCAAGATGGTTCAGATATGGGACAGTACTCGAGCACGAACCACCGCAAATTTAAGGACTCACGTCGAAGAAATTTGGGACTCCATGAGAGGAGACAATTTTTGCTACAATGCGGTACAATCCGTGTGAAGACGACTTTCTGATGTAATTTTAGCAGAAGGTGGTTATACACGATTTCAGTTAAAAATAAATATAATTAGAGCTAAACATTTTTTATTTTACACCTGTTTATTTTATTATTCTATACCTTCGAATATGATTTGATCGAAAGTCACTGTCAACATTTTCGATTTATGCAAAAATAAACTTACAACGTTGCGCGTAAGAACAATTTTTACTTAAAATGTAAAATATTGTTGACTATTTATTATGCTTAGATAAATATGTGGCTGATTGTACCTATCGTAAACAGCCATTTGCAATAGCCAGGACCATACACGAAATTCTTTACAAATCAAGACATGTCTATGACGTCATGCTAAAAATGAAAAGGACAGCAGTAGTTTCTATCCCTTTCATTTTGTGTATAAATGTTTTACTAATCATTGATAAGAAAAATAATACTTAAAACATATAGCAGTAAAGTACATTTTTCCAATGTGTTCCATATTTTTGAACACTCATAGCGCTTAGATACCATTAACGCGATGACTGTAACCATATTAATGGCGGTTTGTTTGAACCTATATATATGACATTTTCAACGTCTGATCTTTTGAGCGACTAAAATGTTGACAACAATATGGAAACTCTGTTTGTACCGATATTATTGACTTTTTGGTTGCGTCTAATAATTTGAATACCCTAAGTGCCACTATCTATTAGACGCTGACGTACATGTACATTTTACGCTAAAACATGACCAAGTATTAGGAATTTAAACAGTCTAACGAAACCTTTTTTTTGCATGTTCACTTAGAATTAAGTTACAATACCTTCAACACAGTAAAAATAAGTTATTTTACTGGACATGGACTCGCTGGATGACATGGACTCGTTGTAGAGGATGCGACTGTTTTCTGTGACTATGAAGTTATAATTTTACGTAGCTATAACTGCTATGCTTGTTACAGCTACGCAAAATTTTCCTGACTCTACAAAGTGTTACACGTGCTACTCTACATGCAATGAACCAATTGCAAATATGCCCAAATTTAACACAAAATAAACGAAGATAACAAATTAAGGTAGAGAGCACGTTAATTATTGAATATTTAGCATATTAGCACAGCATCCCGAGCATGTCGTTATTTCCTCACAAAGAACTCGACACAAATATTTAATTCCAGCGAATCATTATGTCAGTCGCGTTCTGCAAAATTAAGTTTAAACATCCTCAGTAAATAATTGAATGCCATAATCCAAAGTATCGAAAAATATTTTCCGATCTTCCCCTAACTCGACATTGAACTTTATGAAATAAAGCTCTGGTACAATTCGCTTTACTTTTAAACTGCTTTTTTTAATTCTTATGGTAATTAAATAGCGGCGGTTTTTTATCCCTTTAAGAAAGATGAGCAATAAATTGCTATTTTTATTCTATTATTGAAACGTCGTTGCTATTTTTATTCTATTATTGAAACGTTGGTAACGTCTATAATATCAATTAGTTTTGTAAAAGTAACATTTTGTAAAAGTAACATTATTAATTGGCTAATCTTTTAAGTTTCTTCTCTAAATAATAAAACGAAATAAAAAAGCAGAAAAATAAAATTTAATCGATCGACTTCAATTTATATTGAAGACTTTATTTTTTTGACGCTTATGCGTCAAAAAAAATAAGTCGAAGTCGAAGTCGAAGTCGAAGTCGAAGTCGAAGTCGAAGTCGAAGTCGTAGTCGAAGTCGAAGTCGAAGTCGAAGTCTGAAGAGCTAGAGCTAGAGTTAGATCTAGAGCTAGAGCGAGAGCTAATTGAAATTTAAATTTAAATCGGAGTCGAAGTCGAAGTCGTAGTCGAAGTCGAAGTCGAAATCAAAATCAAAATCGAAATCGCAATCGAAATTGAGAGCTAGAGCGAGAGCGTGAGCTCTCGCTCTAGCGAGAAAAAAAAAAAAGACTAACCTACCTAGCTAGAGCTCTAGCTCTAGCTCTAGCTCTAGCTCTAGCTCTATCACTAGCTCTAGCACTAGATCTAGCTTTAGCTCTAGCTCTAGCTCTCGCTCTATCTCTTGCTCTAACTCTAGATCTATCTCTAGCTCTAGCTCTAACTCTAGCTCTAGCTAGAGTTAGAGCTAGAGCTGGAGCGTGAGCTAGAGCAAGAGCTAGAGCTAGAGCTAGAGCGTGAGCGAGAGCTAGAGCTAGAGCTAGAGCGAGAGCTAGAGCTAGAGCTAGAGCTAGAGCTAGAGCGTGAGCTAGAGCAAGATCTAGAGCTAGAGCTAGAGCTAGAGCTAGAGATAGATCTAGAGTTAGAGCAAGAGATAGAGCGAGAGCTAGAGCTAGAGCTAGAGCTAGATCTAGTGCTAGAGCTAGTGATAGAGCTAGAGCTCGAGCTAGAGCTAGATCTAGAGCTAGAGCTAGAGCAAGAGCTAGAGCTAGAGCTAGAGCGAGAGCGAGAGCGAGAGCGAATTGAAATCGAAATCGAAATCGAAATCGAAATCGCAATCGAAATCGAAATTGCAATCGAAATTGAGAGCTAGAGCGAGAGCGTGAGCTAGAGCTAGTGCTAGAGCTAGAGCGTGAGCTAGAGCTTGAGCTAGAGCAAGAGCTAGAGCTAGAGCTAGAGCGAGAGCTAGATCTAGAGCTAGATCTAGAGCTAGAGCGAGAGCGAGAGCTAGAGCTAGAGCTAGTGCTAGAGCTGAAGCTGGAGCTGGAGCTAGAGCTAGAGCTAGAGTTAGATCTAGAGCTAGATCTCGAGCTCGAGCTAGAGCTAGAGCAAGAGCTAGAGCTAGAGCTAGAGCGAGAGCGAGAGCGAGAGCGAATTGAAATCGAAATCGAAATCGAAATCGCAATCGAAATCGAAATCGCAATCGAAATTGAGAGCTAGAGCGAGAGCGTGAGCTAGAGCTAGAGCTATAGCTAGAGCTAGAGCGTGAGCTAGAGCTTGAGCGAGCAAGAGCTAGAGCTAGAGCTAGAGCGAGCGCTAGAGCTAGAGCTAGAGCTAGATCTAGAGCTAGAGCTAGAGCGAGAGCGAGAGCTAGAGCTAGAGCTAGTGCTACAGCTGGAGCTAGAGCTAGAGCTAGAGCTAGAGCTAGAGTTAGATCTAGAGCTAGATCTCGAGCTCGAGCTAGAGCTAGAGCTAGAGCTAGAGCTAGAGCGAGAGCTAGACCTAGAGCTAGATCAAGAGCTAGAGCTAGAGCGAGAGCGAGAGCGAGAGCGAGAGCGAGAGCGAATTGAAATTGAAATCGAAGTCGAAGTCGAAATCGCAATCGAAATTGAGAGCTCTAGCTCTCAATTCGATTCGATTTCGATAGCGAGAGCGTGAGCTAGAGCAAGAGCTGGAGCTAGTACTAGAGATAGAGCTAGAGCGTTAGCTAGAGCAACAGCTAGAGCTAGAGCTAGAGCTAGAGCGTGAGCTAGAGCTAGAGCTAGAGCTAGAGCTAGAGCTAGAGCGAGAGCTGGAGCTAGAGCTAGAGCTAGAGCGTGAGCGAGAGCTAGAGCTAGAGCTAGAGCGAGAGCAATAGCAAGAGCTAGAGCTAGAGCTAGAGCTAGATCAAGAGCTAGAGCGTGAGCTAGAGCAAGAGCTAGAGCTAGAGCTAGAGCTAGAGCTAGAGCAAGAGCTAGAGCTAGAGCGAGAGCTTGAGCTAGAGCTAGAGCTAGAGCGAGAGCGAGAGCGACAGCGAAGTCGAAGTTGTAGTCGAAGTCGAAGTCGAAGTCAAAGTCGAAGTCGAAATCGAAATCGAAATCGCAGTCGAAGTGTGGATATGAAGTATGTGGATAATGTTGCGGTGTTTGTAATCAACAGTGTTTAATTTATATTATCAAAACGTCCAAGGTCTTCGGACCAAAACAAATGAATTACTTAGTAACATTCTACAAAGTAGTTACAGTGTTATTGCTTTGACTGAAACGTGGCTGAACCATAAAATATCAACTAATGAAGTGGTAGATGGAATGGTGGATGGATGGTGGATGGTATGTCTCGACGTTTAACACGTCTGTTGTAATATGATTTCTCATAATCGTCAGAGCATTCACTATTTCAGATGCAGTAAAATCTTCTATGAGATTGTCTTGTAAAGGTAGAGTATACCAAAGGTTCTGGGCTAAGTGTTCTTCGCAAACGCGAGCATTTTCTGGTATTAGTAGATTGTACCGCCCAATCATACGAATTATGATATCGTTAGGTATTCTAAGCCTGGTAATATTTTGACAATGCTCAAAAATGCAGTGCAACTGTTGAGTTTGGAGTACGTACAAATCCTGCTAAGGTCATTGTTGGATGATTACGGCTTTGTTGCTGAATAGGCTCATCGGGCAACACGTCATCATCTTGACGCGCCTCGCGTATACGCCGATGAAACGTCCTCTCAGCTCTTTGCCAGCAAGGTCGGCAAATGACGTCGGTAGGTTCGTTCTGAAAAAAAAAAAAACAATTTTTGTAAACCCACCTTCTACAAGTTAAATACAAACGAATCTTTCCCAAAGGACTTCTTAACAAAAATAATAACATGTTCGTGCCCGTACTCACACAAAACTAACTATTTCAAAATTTTTGAAATAGTTTTGAGTGTAGGCAAGAGCCAATGCCTACATTTAAACCGGCTATAACTTAGACGGGCACTATACCATATTGAAGTGGTACTTAAGATCTGTACAGAGCGCCGATAAAAATACTAACAAATAAATAAGAACAACAAATAGTTAATTCGTGGCAGTAACAGAGAGTCGATGAAATACTAATAAACACTCGTAAGTAGAAATCTTACTTAAAAATAATAATAATAATAAAAATCTTTCCCTATGCCTTCAAAGGTTCTTGTCTACATTTCTATCACTGATGTAAGCCTATGTACTTTATAAAAAAACCCTTTCATAATACTAACTAAAGAACTTAAGTATACATTTTACTTTATTGAAGGAAGGTAGGTACTTCAGCAAAATAATTCAACGCGACACCTAGTCCTGATCATGATGTCATATCGACGATCTGTTATTATCACAGAGTAGGTACCTAGTTATGACTTAAATGTAAAAAAGGTTGCATTACATACCTGTCTCGCGATTAGCTCCTCCATAATAATCTGAGCTATGTCGATGTGCTGTTCTTTCCGAGAAATCCACGTGTAAGTCCTTCGACCTTCACATGGTTCACGACAGTTAATACACAACATATGTGCCATGATTAACAAAAACAGTATAACAAAAACAAAAACTCAACGATAATTAAAACAACAAACAAAACAAAATCAATGTTAAAATCCACGAAAACAGTGAAAGTAGCCGTCCGATGTAACGAGAGTTGCATGGAAAACTAACGAACGAAAGTACGAAAAGGACTAAGTAGGTGTATTTTGCCTCTTGCTCACACTTGCAGCTCGGCAGGTAAATGTAGGTACTTGTAACGTCTTCTCGCTCGCATACCTATTATGCCTCTTGCTCACACTTCTCGGCAGGTAAATGTACTTGTAACGTATTCTCGCTCGCACACCATTAACAATAACTGATTACCTGGAAATCACGAGCTCACCCCGCAAGCCGGGTGCAAGCCGTAGGTAATAAAATAAATACTTTGAGACCGATTATCATCTCAACCAATAGGTTTCGCGCTTTACTGTCATAATACGAAATGTTTATTATAATTATGCCTATGATAAAATTTAATTATTTTTTGTTGGTCGGCTAAAAAAAAATTAGCCCAAATTTGTATGAAGCCTGAATGATGTCCTTTGAAACCTCCCTCTCTCTGTCCTATGATAAATTATCCAACAGACTTATAAATATTCAAAGCTTCAGGAAGTTAACTTGTATACCGTTCAAAACTTCATTTTAGCGCTTAAAACTTTTCCTGTAATAAAATACCTATTTTTCACACTTAGATACAATTAGTGTTAACTATTTGGACACTTTAAGATGTATAAATAAATAGGTATAATCAAAGTGACCAAAGATATCGGAATAGCTAGTATTAAAATTGCTGACATCGTTCTTTTATATGACATATTTTGACATGCTTAAAAAGATTTCCATTTGTATTTATTTAATTTTTGGATTTACAATGTCATATTTCTATAAGATTTCAAATACCTGAGGGTTCGGAGATGTGGTTGCTTTTTGAATGCGTATTTTAAATCAGGCAGTGTAAATGTAAAAAATAAAATAATTACATTATTATAGCCGAAGAACAGTAAAAAAGAGTAGAAATCGCAAGTAGACGGTACCCGCGTAACCTCAAGTACCTATGTGTACTCCGAGCACTGAAACCTTCCGTTTACTCAGTCGGAATTGCAAACTATTAGCCAAACAATATATCAAAAAAAAAAAGAAAAGAAAAATGCCATATTGAGCAGTTTTAGAGTGTAAAAATGATGTCGAAGGACCATCGGTAAATCATATTTTCTGTGATTTTCATTAAAATTGAAAACTGATAACAATACAATGAATCTTATTTTGCAATGTTAAAGTGTAGATTTCAATGTACAGTTTTGTTTTTCTGGAAGTTATTAAAACACCTACCATAACTTACCCGCTACCAGTGCTGGGGGTATACGTTTGCCGCCCTAAAGCTAAAAATTTTTGCCGCCCCTTCTGACCTCTAAAATGAGATGCACTGTTTACAATGACGTTAATTCCTTTTTTAGGGAATAATCTAGATTCAAGATTATTTTTATAACTTTTTGGGTAAATTTTTAAGCTAAGAAAAGCAAAGCTTCGTTTTTACTGCACTACTTATAAGGTGTGGTGGGCTAAGGAAGATAGGTATAGCCCGCTAAGGGCTAAGGAATTTTTGCCCCGTCACGCCTTACTTTTTTTCTGTACCAATTTTCTGGACCAATTTTGCCGCCCCCTAATTTTGCCGCCCTAAGCTTCAGCTTTTTCAGCTTCTATGGAAAATCCGTCACTGCCCGCTACTCAATTAGTAATACACCTGATTACTGTGTAAATAATAGATGTCGATAAATAATATATTGACGAGATGCATATTGATTGCTACTAATTCTATAGAATTGTCATTTTAATTAAAAAAAATATTGCTTTGTTTTGTAAAAGTTAGTTAATAATGGTGATATCATGGATATGATATTGAAAACTATTTTAGAAAGCAAAACCATTTTTACAATACAACTATATAAAACCGTAATTTGTTTTAAATTATCACATGTATAGCTGATATGAATGAGCGATATTAGCAAAACATAAATCTTTAAGATTTTTTATCACTGTTACTATTAAAATAAAAGATTGTAATGTATTTCTGGAAAATAAAAAAAAGACGAATAAAAATGTGATAAAAACGATATGGTAAATTAGGCGCGTTATAGTGTTTTTTTTTTAATATAACATAAAAACCTATTTGTACGAAGATAGGTTTTGTAGCATGATATAAACAAAGCTAAACATTTAATACAGCTTTCCTAAAGATCCATACTTAACATAACTTACTAGGTCTCCCGATGTAAGTCCTACGAAGCCATGGTGTAGCTTTGACTTTCAATAAACGAATTGTAAATGCCCGTTCTGTCCGTTACCCTAGTATACATAACACAAGCCTTTGCGTGCTTATTTCAGGCTGGGCTAATTGGTGTGAATGAAAGAAATATTATTATTATAAAGGGTAGAATATGATATGACTCATGTTGTGATATATGCTCTAACGTTTACAGTTTTCACCAATCGGAATATCATCGAGATTTAAAGTTGTGCATGTTAGATTACGCAGGTTTCCTTGAAAACACCGCGTCATGCGACTTCTACTCTTTTTACTGTTCTGTGTAAACGATGTAAAACTTAGGTTTCGTAACGTTAATATGACAACATGTCGCCTTTTGGAGACTGTTATTGGAGTTTTCTCAGGCTTTTTATAATTTCATCAAGTTTGAAACAATAAATTATTTATAAAAAAGTATTGAAGCAGCGTATGACTGACAGGCATTTATGAATTTATATTTGCTAGCTATCTGAGACAGCAAGGAAAGCTTATTACTTTCCTTAATGTTTTTAATTTCATTATCTCAGATGAAACACGTCCACTACTAGACGAGTCTCCTAAAATGGCAGGTTTTTTCGCGCCTGGCATTCGGGTTGGAGATCTCAATAAAATATCATAATTAGGAAAACGCTGCTGCCTAATTTTTATACGATACCCTCAGTTTATTTTTATGATTAGTTATACAATTAACACGAAATTTATTTTTATGCAATATCAAAGTGGCGGATGAAGTCAACGCCAAATAATCTATACATATAATAAAACAGTAGGAACCGTACCTGTACATCGAATAAATTTATCAAAATTTTATCGATAAAAAAGAGAGTTACAGTACAAAAAATCCATCTCCAAAACTCCAGAACTGATTATCCGACAGATTTTAAGACAATTGTACACGCTAATCTCCTAATTTACTGATTGTATTATCTGGCAGTTTTCACAGATTACATTAACCTTAGATAGGAACAATATTTCTGCCGTGTTTCAGATAAAAGATATAAAAAGATATAATTATTTAATAATCATATTCTATTTGCCGTCTGCCTGTTCAAAACGTACCTAAATTAAATGCATAACAAAATGATATTTGTAGTTACACAAATTTTATATGCAAAGTTCGTTAAGGTTTTTACGTACTCTTTGTCACATTTTCACTTTCATGTTGGAACCAAGAGTCACCACGATTTTTTTCTGGTAAATTTGAATGATATTGATTCTCTTAATGGTCCCTCAATAAACTCAGTAATTTATCAGCTTTCAATGTAGCATCAAGAAAAGTTGGCTTAATTATTGTATTATTATGAACTGCTCACACATTAATGGAGAAACAATAATGGTAAGACAATTCTCACATGACATGTAGCTTATTTCTGATCCTTTGATCAATAATACGAGCAATAAGGGCCGCCTACTTTTCCTGTTACACATTCCATTTCGGGTAAATGTGGTCTTATTACCTGATAGCATGTTTTAAAAACTTGTATTTTTTGGCACATGCTTAAAAACAATTGACAAAATTGAGTGCGAATTTCTTGGTAAAAGAGCGCACCTAGAGAAGAGAACACCTAGAACGATAATAGGATAAAATCTATGTAAGACGCGTAAGTAACTTGTCTTTCAACTTGAGGAAACGGGTCACGTAAAAAAATAAAGTTTCCAATATATTAAAATTAACCTAAAAGTAAGAACTTTAAACTATTTCATACTTACACGCACCTAATGAAAGTGTAGTTAACACCAAATCCCATATATTGTTGAAGTCGATTTAGCTATAATTAAAATTAAAATGAGGTGCTGCAATTGTGAAAATGGGTTTGTTCAAATTCGGTTACTAAATTTCATAAAACATCAAAGGGCTGTCGGTCGAATTCAAAATTTAATTTTAATTAGCGTTCAACTTTGGTGGAACGATACTAACTCATAGTAGAAGTTGAAATACGTTTGTAAAATTCGACACGTTTGCCAGCGTCTCGGTAGCTCAGCGGTCAGAGCACTCGCCCGGATTGCGAAAGGTCGTGGGTTCGAATCCCACCTGAGGACTCGGAGGCATAGTTGTTTTTCACACACGTATTTTATATCTTATAGAAATATTGCATTGTAAATGCAAAAGAAATTAAATTAAAAACATAATTATAGCTGGTTCCATCTTAATCGATTGTTTAATATTTGTAAAAATATTACTTTCGATGTTGAAGATAGTTAGCGTTCAACATTGGTGGAACGATACAAGCTCATAGTAGAAGTTGAAATACGTTTGTAAAATTCGACACGTTTGCCAGCGTCTCGGTAGCTCAGCGGTCAGAGCACTCGCCCGGATTGCGAAAGGTCGTGGGTTCGAATCCCACCTGAGGACTCGGAGGCATAGTTGTTTTTCACACACGTATTTTATATCTTATAGAAATATTGCATTGTAAATGCAAAAGAAATTAAATTAAAAACATAATTATAGCTGGTTCCATCTTAATCGATTGTTTAATATTTGTAAAAATAATACTTTCGATGTTGAAGATAGTTAGCGTTCAACATTGGTGGAACGATACAAGCTCATAGTAGAAGTTGAAATACGTTTGTAAAATTCGACACGTTTGCCAGCGTCTCGGTAGCTCAGCGGTCAGAGCACTCGCCCGGATTGCGAAAGGTCGTGGGTTCGAATCCCACCTGAGGGCTCGGAGGCATAGTTGTTTTTCACACACGTATTTTATATCTTATAGAAATATTGCATTGTGAATGCAAAAAATTAAATTAAAAACTTAATAATATTAGTTTAAAAAAATAACTTATACATTTAATGTAATGTCACAATCTTTTGTGTTTTTCCGATGTAGTGTGACATCCGTTCACTGCACACACCGTTATTTATAATTATAATTTCAGGAACAGTGCTCGATATAATACCACTTTGAGCACCAATGAGCTAAGTAATAATAATTATTCTAACGTTCATACCAATAAGCACTATAAGGCTTATGTTATGGATACTTGGTTAACACATAAACATACATATATGATACATAGATATGTAATATGTAAATAAATAAAAATACTCATGACTCATGTACAAATGCTCGTATTCATCACACAAACATCTGGTCCTTCCGGGACTCGAACCTAAGACAGTAATGAACTAAGGCATTATGGCTTAGTGTAGGTTGTCTTACTTTACAAATGCGGATTAGGTTTCTAGGTTTTCTAAGGTTTTCTTCCAATATTTAGTTTATGGTGAGGTGATTGACTTTAAAGATTCGACCAGCTTTTCTGGAACGGAAAGTAGGATGTCATAAAAACAAAAAAATCGTTTTTCAATTGCCGACTGATATTTAGAGGTATATTGGCCCAGTAATGTAATGATGTCTAGGGATAATATTTGCAGTTATCACATTTGCGTTGAACTACCATGATAACGACTAGAATTACTGCAACTTGGGGTGCAAGGTCGGATAGAACCTCCACGTGTGCCCGGCCCATTGTAGGTCCCACTTCATACGTGCGGTGGGAACGACAATGGGTTTGGGCCGGTGCATCCTGGGCGCCGTCGTATATAATTCCTTAGGGGATTGCATACGACGGTGGCTAATAATCCGACAACAGGGGGGGAGCTCGGCTGGCGTCCTGGGTATCCCGGGTAGCGGTAGCCGAGTATGGGGAGTTTTAGGCGACGCCAGTTCTGGTGTCACTGAAGGAGCTCGTAACCCTGTACGTAGTGCAGGGCCGAGGGCCGCTACCTTCAGGTGGGGGCCGCGGGGAAGACAACCCCTCTAAAAAATCACCCGTGGGGGGCCTTCGGGCCAATAATGGGGAGCTCGGCTGGCGTCCTGGGCATCCCGGGTAGCGGTAGCCGAGCTAGGGGAGTTTCAGGCGATACCAGTTCTGCCCGGTGTCGTCGAAGGAGCTCGTTACCCTGTACGTAGTGCAGGGCCGAGGGCCGCCACCTACTGGTGGGGGCCGCGGGGAAGACAACCCCTTTAAAAAATCACCCGAGGGGGCCTTCGGGCCCAGCTCGCGTCAGCGGGCATGTCGGGGCGTGTTCCGATCCGAGGATCGGTTCCGGCCCAACCGTAACCTCGTACGTGGTGCGGGAGCGGGGGCCGCCACTTCGGTGGGGGCCGCGTGGAGAAAACCACTATAAAAAATCTTCAAAGTCCCGGCACTGGGATTCGTGGTGTCGGGGCGCCTTTTGGAGGTGGCCGGCGGAGCGCAGTCGGCCCATTAGCGGTCGCCCTGGGGTACCTCCCGACCCCCCAGGCGTAAGTAGGGTTACCCGGGTACAGGGATCTCTGCCCGGGTGGACGTCGTTTCTCCCATACTCGTGGGTACAAAAATGAATGTGACCAAAAATAAAAACAAAAACCAAAGACGTGGTTCAAAACCAGTATCTGGTGGAGAACGGAGGATGGACAGCGCACAGTGTCCGGGGCTAAACAGTGCCAAAACAGCAGCACCTTCAAGAGAGGGTAAAGCGGAGAGGGAGCGGTCACCCGTGCAGGAGAGAAAAATGGAGTTGAGGCCTCGCCCCACCCGGAGGGAACAGCCCCCCCAAGAGACCATGTCGGAGGAGTCATCAGATGACGGCTCGGTTGACGAAGAGAATGAGGCCCTCAACGAAGCCTTCTTAGAAGACGAATGCGTCCGAAAGGAAGATCGCGAGATGTGGACTGAACTCCGGGAGGAGGCCGCGAGGCATGCGGTCAATATCCAGAGCACGTACAAGGACGGGCATTGTACGAATGAGAGGTTTGTGCTGGACGAAGTAACCGAGGTGATGAACTCGATGATCAGCATGTCCAACTTCGCGAGGAATATCCTCACCCGCGAAGGGACAAAGATAGCTGCAGTGGTAGAGGCGAACCGGAGGTTGAGCTTGGAGTTGGCGAGCCTGAAGCGAGAAGTGGCCGAGCTGAAGCAGGCCGCGGCGACAAGGCCACTGGAAATAGTTCAGGACAAGCCTGCTTTTGACGAGAGGTTGTTGCAAGCGGTGCGGCAGGCTGTTGACGACAGAATGACGGCTTGGGAGAGGCGGTGCGTCCACCCTGCGAAACCCGGAAGTGGACAACAGCGAATGGCGGAGGGGCAACTGGACAATCCTGTGGGCCCAACGCGAAGAGCGGAGGCAGTGGCAGTTACTCTGCCGGCCACCCAAGAGAACTCTTGGACGGAAGCGGTTGGCCGCAAAAAGCGGAGAGAGACCGCGAAGATTGCGGCAGCAGAAGCCAACCAGCCAAAGAGAGCCGAGTATAATGTGGCGGCGGAAAGAAGGAGAAGAACCGGGCGACGGGTAAGGCTCAACCCACCGAAGACAGCAGCAATCGCCCTATCGCTTAAGCCGGAGGCGTTGGATTGCGGTGAGTCATATGCCCACTTGCTTAAGAGGGCCAAGGCGGCGGTCTCCCTCCCTGAAATGGGCATCACGGCCGGGGTCAGGACGAGGGAGACACAGACAGGAACACGCCTTATAGAGGTGTCAGAAGGAAGTGAACTGGCAGATAGGCTGGCTGAGAAGCTCCGGGAGGTCGTAGGAGACATGGTTGTGGTGTCCAGGCCGGAGAAGACCGCAGAACTGCGGATCTCCGGACTGGATGACTCGGTCGAGGAGGAGGACGTACTGGACGCCATGATGGCTAAGGCGGGATGCCCGAGAACGGCCATCAAACTGAGGGGCTTGAGACCTGGCGCCAATGGTCTCAGTTGGACGCTGGTGAGATTGCCGGTAGCTGCCGCCAAGGCAATATCCCAAGACGGGAAACTGCGGGTCGGTTGGAGCGCCGCAGAGGTCAGGGTGTTAACTGCCCTACCTCTGCGGTGCTTTAAGTGCCTGGGGCTGGGGCACACGAAACCCAGGTGCCCAGCCAGGGAGGACAGAAGCGGCCTGTGTTTCAGGTGTGGGGCGCCCGGCCATAGGGCCGCTTCTTGTTTACGGGAGCCAGCGTGCTCGGTGTGCGCCGCCTTCGGGCGGCCGGCCGACCACATTATGGGGAGTCGCAGATGCGACCCACCGGTGGTGAAGGGGAGGCCCCCTCCACCACCGGTGGACCTCATGGAGGTAGGGGCACCCAGCCCGTCGGGTGCCCAACCCCCCCCGTAAAAACGCTCGGGGGGGAGAGAGCGTCTTCCACCCCTCCCTCGCGGGAGGGGCGTGAAGACGCCGGAAGCGCGGGCGCGAGCGGGGGTCGCACGCGGAGCGCTTGAGGAGGACCCTCGGTACCATCTTCCGAGGGTAGAGCCCTCTCTCGTCGCCCCCAGGTGGCATCGGAGCTTTTCTCCGAGGCCGCGTGGGGGGGGTCGAGAGGGGTGCTCGGCGGGACGGCGGCCGCGGAAGCCCCCCGGGAACTATTGTTCCCGGAGGACTTCCGAGGACGCACGTCCCGATTGAGGTGGAGAGGGGAATTGACTGCACACCTCGGCCGCCACTAGGGTCGGTCGAGTGGTGCAGCGGTTCTTCTCCCCACCAAAAGGGGGCCAGCGGTTGTCGGAGCGGGAGACCGGCAGCTGCATTGCACTTGGCCCTCAGGCGTGCGGGGTGTTCAGGGCGTCACGGTTCACCCCGTTGCTCCGTCCCTCACGGAGCATAGGCGAGGTCCGCCCACGAGCGCGGACCCACACTGGTTCGGGTCGCGGGAAGAAGCCGTAAGGGGCCACGCGACCCCCACCACTGTGTTGCGGGACGCCGCAGGGTTTTAGTGGGTAGGCCTCCAAGCCTTTACCGGGCGCTAGGCCGGGTAGGGGCATGGAGGAGAGTCCCACATATCGTCTCGTGCTCTCCCGGCACGAGCGAATGCGTAACGCATTTACTGCGAAAACAAAAAAAAAAAAAAAAGGATTACTGCAACTTGTTATTACGAACAAAATATCATAAAGAAATTAAAAATGCATAATTGACAGAGGTTGTTGTTCTATATAGTGAAATAACGAGTAGAAATAATAGTTAAGAATAAAAATTTACAAATCTGGTGCCAATTAGTGGATATGTTGTTATAAAAATGCACTGGTTCTATCACAATAAACGTAAGTTAGCATTGCAAACTTTTGCATTAAAGTCACTTATGAGATGTAGATTATTATTTTCTCATATACATCATTATTCTATATAAGCTGTAGTATGAACGCAACCAGGCAGAGTGGTTGTTAGAAAAGTAGTTACTCGTGCCACTGAAGAACCTAAACTATACGATTCCGCTATGGAAGCTTACCAAAATACTAAATATAATGATGTTAGCGAAGAACCATTTTTTAAAAAACTAAAGTTGGGTTATGTAGAAAAAAGAATCAGATACACGAAGTTTCCTTTTCATTTCAAGAATGTATTTCGTGAAGACATAGCAGGCATTAGAATTTGTACGACATAAATTGGAAGATTTGATCCTTGGCGATTAAAATGTAGATGTTCACTGGCAGAAGTTGAATAACTTGAGGAAAAATATTATATTGTATATTTAATAGAAGCCATCAGAAGTACTCGATGCAGGTTTGGAACCCTCGATGCCAATATACAAAGAAAGTTTATTAAATATCTCTGTTTCTATGCGAATGAACACTATGAGTCTAACCATTACCTCTCTTTTTTGTGAAAGAAATCACTGATTGCCACTGGAAAGACGTCACGGGATTTTGGATGTAGTTTTCCTATTAAAAAATAATTCTACTATCTAAGATCTTCCTTAAAGCTCCAAGGAAACCCCTTAGATTTAAACCTCTTGTATGCGTACTATCTGCGTCTATAAAGTATGGTTAAAATTCGTATCTTTTAAGTGCAAGCAATAGCTTGAACGTTATTTCCAAACACTTTGGTTTTGACCTTTTCAACACTAACGTTACAACCGTGAAGTTTTTTTACAGATAGGCGTTTAAATTTTTGTGAAATTATGCATTTGATTGTTTTTTATTTTTATGAAATAAATCTCTGGCCTAACTCTGATTTTGTTTAGTGATTCGTTGACTTATACCTTGCGTTATCATTTATCAACTGTATGCCTCTTAAGAACTAAACTTTGCTTTATATTCTCACCTTTTTAAGTTCTTAATACTTGATAAACTGTTTTTTTATTCATGAGGACTCATGATTGATTTTTAGCTGTTATATTAACTACCTATTGTAATAAAGGTTGTCTGGAAGAGATCGCTCTGAGCGATAAGACCGCCCATTGTAACACTATTTTAAGTTTTCTCTTGTTATCTTATTATTTCAATGTGGTGTTATCAATAAAGTGTTTTGTATTGTATTGTATTGTAAAGATAAATTATTATAATACAAAAATACTAGAAAAAATTCTAATAAATAAATAAATACTAGAAAGATTCTCAGGCAGGAAGCGAACCCGCAACCTTTGGAAGTCCGGTCGAATGCTCTCCCAATTGAGCTACCGAGCTTTGAGAAAATGCATAATATATATATATATATATATATATAAATATAAAGATTATTTATTACTTATTTTACTGAAGGTTAAATTAATATATACCTGTATTTACCTGTGATTTTAAACTAAGCACCATTAAAGCAATTTCCACAGTTTTCTTTAAAATAACAAAGGTTATTATCACAACTTTGAAGAATGCTTAAAAAGAAAAGCCAAAGCAGTGATAACAAAGCGCAATTACTGTTATATATTTTTATGTCGCAGTTTGGTCTTGTTACGAGAAGACGAAATTGATGAAGGCTGGAAAAACATTAAACAAAAATACGGCAATTACGAATATTTGCAGACATTCCTTAAATATTTTATGAAGAATTGGTTGGAACAATCCGTTCTCAAACAATGACCTGCTTTTGTAAAGTGCCATCGAACCAAAAATAATGTTAAAGGCTGGCACACTTTTTTAAGTAAATATATAAAAAAATATAACCGTAATCTATAGGATCTGATAGTAGTCGTTAAAAATATGTTAACTCAAAAAGCAAACTGAAACATCGCAAGTCAAATAGCCTAATTAAGTATCAAATAATTCAGCCCCATCTTAATCTGCTAGATACACCGCTACATGGCTCATTTTCTAGAAACTGTTCGTTGAAACGTCAGTTCTTAGTTATTTGGTAAAACATTCTTTTGAACTTCGTTTTGCAGAGCATACAGCTTCAATATTTAAGCGCTATCTACTAATTTTTGTGTGAATAAAATTTACTTAAGAATATGCACTGAGTTTTGTTGAAAAGACATAATTTCTGGGTATTACATTAGATTCACGACTACAATGGGTCCCACACATTGAGGCCTTGTCAAGAAGACTTAGTTCTGCGGCATATGCTATAAAAACCGGCCAAGTGCGAGTCGGATTCGCGCACCGAGGGTTCCGTACAAACCTGTAGGTATATAAGTAAAAGTTAACCCATCACAATCGAGTCATAGTTATGGTATTTTTATTGCAAAATGAAGTTATAACAAATTTTTCCTTTATAAGTGCTGTTGAACATTGCTTCATGACAAATTTCAAGATTCTAGATCGACTGGAAGTATCCTTTAGGTTTTGATTCCCTCGCGAGTAGTTGCGAGTTCGAAAATATGCGGCTTAAATTGCTATTTCTTTTGATTGCGTTGACATAAAAGTTTGATTTTGTTACAGCTCAAAGGCAGTATAGACCTGAGTATTTGATATGAATTTCAATTTAATACCTCTACGCGTTCATGAGAAAACAGGTAGAAACTTTAAAATTTTCAAAGATATTTTTTATTATAACGATAATACTAAAAATTTACGGCTTTTGCAATTTTTCCTTTATCTGTACTATAAGACGTTACTTCGTACCAAATTTCAAGGTTCTAAAACTACGAGAAGTACCCTGTAGGTTTTGATTCCCGTGCGAGTTTCGAAAATTTGCGGCAATTTGCGGCATAAACGTCTGTATCTTTTGATTGCTTTGGCTTAGGAGTTTGATTTTTTTCACAGCTCCAAGGGACAGTAGGCCTGAGTATTGGATATAAATTTTAGTTTGATACCTTCACGCGTTCCTGAGAAACACGGTCTTGACAGACGGACGGACGGACGGACGGACAACAAAGTGATCCTATAAGGGTTCCGTTTTGTCATTTTGAGATACGGAACCCTAAAAAATAAGGCTTTTAACTAATATTGAAACGGCAAGGTTTATTTATTTTAATTATTTTCATAGTGTAATGTCTTATGTAAATCTTATATGTTGTTGTGGGGTCAGCTGCTAATATTGAAAGCATTTTTGTGTTACAGAAAAGAGCTATCCGCGCAATAAAAAAAAAGCCTTCGCCCTCGGTATTCTCTCAGAGACTTTTTTAAGGAAATTAATATTTTTATTGTGGCGGGACAGTACATTTATGAGAATATAATTTATGTACGAAAACACTACAATACTTTTGTCAAACATAGCGACGTACATAGCTTTAACACCAGAAATAAAAATAGACGTGCCGTTCCAAGTTTTAGACTTCAAAAGGCAGGAGGCTCATTCTTGGGCACTGTTTAACAAAGTATAGTAGATTTGCCTTATCATAAATTTAAGCCGTATGTTAAAAATAAGCTTATGTCCAAAGGTTATTACAAGGTCAACGACTGTTTAATAGATCGCGATGCATGGAAGTAATATGTGTCGTTTCAACATGACACTTTTTGTTACAGGTTGTTACCAGAGAACAATGGTGCATATTGATTAATGAAATATATTTTACAAAAAAAATTACTTAATTTCCTCTCGTACAAAACGCCAATTTCATTATAAATTATGTAAGGACCTAATACAGTAAGGACATAAAGTTATACGTGTGACGGAATAATTAGACAACCTTTATGAACAAATTACAGTATTTATTTATTCATTTATTGGGGCACATCAACATTATTTCTCATTTTCATTTTCATTTTATATACACAGTACATTTATATATATATATATATAACAATATAACTATAATACATATGCACAGCATTAGAACAAAAGGTTAATTTGTAACTGGTTTTAAAATATCAATCTTACTTTAAGAAAATACATTTTAAAGCCAAAACCAAGAAGAAAACAGAAAGGATATATAATATGTTTTAATACGATTTAAAATTACGATAACTAATAGCTACTTTCAGTTATGGGTCTGCAATATTTTTAATTTAAATTTACGCAAGATGGCAATATCGAAGATTTTATGCCGGTAATTACCATTCTTGCCGCAGATGCGCTTTTATTCACATTGGTTCTGTAAAGAAAGATATCGGAAAACAGCGACGGGTAAACAAGCGAAAAGTATGTAAATATTTATGAGTGATTTGAATAAAACAATTTTGTTCGGATTTTGCGCATAATTTAATCCTGACGTTTCGACTCCTTAACCCTTTTAGTGCAATACATATTTTACCAATATAGGTATGCTAAAAATGCCAGGAAAAAAGTGCATTTTTATAGATAATTTATTTGAACAAGAGTTATATGAACGATGTTTATATAAAAAATATGCGATCGAAGATAGAATGCAATATAATTAATAAAAATACACCGCCGTCACCTGCGAGCGCGCGCGCGCCAAAAGTGAACTGTCAAACGGAGCGCTATCTCGACGTTGGCATTATTCACAACTAGCGAGAGCAGCGCGACGACGCTCCTTAGTACTAAAAGGATTAAAGAAGCCGCGATCCCCGGATGACCAAGGCAATGGTCGTCATATTACCTAATCGGGCACGTACCTAACTGTTAAAGTTTTCATATAAATCAAATTGTTTTATTTTGCATTCTATTTACTTATTAAATTCTCACTACGATAATCTGGTGTTGAAACAGCAAGAGTTTACTGCAGTTAACTTCACAGTATGTCCTATGAATATTCATAATATATCTATCCTCAAAAAAGAGCAGTGCGCGCTATTTACTAGGTCTGCAATGCATGCTACTGTTTGCAAATACTGAGCGAAGCACTACCTTACCTAACTTTGGCGCCAAATTTCGTCAACGTAGTCCGATTTGGCTGTGATCAGCTTTTGAATTTTTCTTTCGGTGATTATTCCTCCATGGTAAGTCTAATTTCAAAACTTTTTTGCACGTTAGTCACGACCACGATGTGAGTTTTAGCGCCAAATTTCATCAATGTAGTATCAGCGATTTGGCTGTGATCAGCTTTTGAATTTTTCTTTCGGTGATTATCCTTCCATGGTAAAGTCTATATTTTTTTACATAGCCTATGTCCGTCAGGTTATAATCATGTATGTTCATGCCAAAATTCGTTCGAATCGGTTGAACCGTTAAGTAGCAGGAGGGAGACAACGTCAGGTTATAATCATGTATGTTCATGCCAAAATTCGTTCGAATCGGTTGAACCGTTAAGTAGCAGGAGGGAGACAAGCGAAATTTGTGAGTTGTCTAAAAGAGAGCTTCGCTCAATAACTTATGGTTTCGAGATTCTTTTTGATAAGGAAATTGACTTGAACCAAATATGAAAATATTATGTATGTCAAAAAAAATTTATAACTTAAAAAACAACCATTCGTTCAGCATAATTAATAAATATTAACGTGCTGTTTCAGGCTTCGGATTGCCTTTTATTATAAGGTGCCACACCAAGTAAATGAATTGTCTTTAGATAAATTTAAAAAGCTTTTATGAGCAAAGGCTAAACAGAATTGATGATTTTAACAAAGGTTGTTAAAGGTTATTTTTATATAGGCCATTTATACTTTACTTTATTAAGTGACTTCTTTTAAATTTTATTTTGTTTTACTATTACTTTAATGGGGTGTTATCAATAAAGTGTTTGTATTGTATTTAATAACAACACTGCCATTTAATATGTGGTAAAGTAAATGTTATTATATTTTTTGTTATTTAAGTATCTTGCTGCCAAATTCTTATATCGAAAGAAATAATTACAAGAAAAATATCAACTCAGGTGTCAGCTGAGACTCGAAGCACTCGAGTGCTCTTACAAATTAAGCTACTGAGACCTCATCGAATTTTTAAAGTATTTCTTAAGCTGACGCCCAGCGCTATCTCTTAATGTTTTGGTATAACAACCTGCAATCGATAAAGAAGAAACAGCCATATAGTTATTATATTTTTTGGTATTTAAGAATTTCACTTTTTGATTTTTATATGTAAAGACATTATTAATACATTGAAGGGGAAAAAAACAGCCGTTGCCAAGTTTCTTGCGGCTTATGTCATCATAAAAATAAGAGAGAGTGATAGAAAAGCAAAAACATTAAAACAAAACACACATCAACGAACACGGTATTAGAGTCAATAAGCTGCCTTAGTACGTATGAGTTTGTTTTAGCTAAGGAGACATTTCAAAAAAGATGTTATTTATCTTTATTTTCGGTGATTTTTTTATATTTAAAATTTGGTTTAATTTGATCCTTGATATAGTTTATAGCTAAAGGCACTAAAATGAAACAATTGATTACTCAAATGAAATAGCTAGCTCCCGAAATAAAATCTACCATAGAAATTAAATTCCGCAGAAAGTGTAAGCAAAGGCTTAGCTTTCAACACACATCTGAGATATCGCCAAATCTAAGTCACATGTTAACCTAGTTATCTATGTTCTGTATTTTTTTTTAAACATTATTATATTGTATACAAAATAATGAGTAAAATTAAATAAAAAAATGTTAGTTATATACTTACTTACTTAATAAAAACTTGTTTAACAAAACAATAAAATTGTTTACAACTTAAAACTATAAATACTTTTCATATTTATACATTATTACGTTTATAACATAACATTCTTTCGATTAAACTCATCACGTGTTATATGCGTGTTTTTTTAGCTATCTAGCGTATGGAATTGATTTCTTGAGTTCTCGAGGTGTTGAGTTTTTCCGTCTCGACGAAAGATATATTTCTCGAGAACTCTCAAGCAGAAACCTTATTGCATACCACACTAAAAATCTACACCTGGCACTGAACACCTGTTTTTTAAATCAATCTCGTTAAAGTTTATTTCAATTTACAAATATATCACATAAAGTACAACCCTTGCAAACACACCAGAAACGCATGAAATTTTATCTGATTTTTTTACTCAAATGATATAATCAAAAAAATAAATAAAAAGATCCACCGATAATTACACTCATATTCTTGGTACTAACCAAAATAAGATATTTTATTGGACAGTTTTTTATCATTTCGGTTAAGAGTTTAGGCCACCGAATCAACCGAAATGAAAGCACCAAAATTAAAATCAAGGTAAATTATCATAATTACAAGAAAACAATTTACAAAATAAATGTACATTAGCTTACTTACGGATACTTAATTAATATAATAGCTCAATAGATGACAAGTTATACCTATACACGGAAAAGAAAGTCCCGTGACAGTGATATGAAATACTTTGAAAGCAATGCATGTTCTTTTTTCGAAAAGCACTTAGAAAGTTGCGATACTTCAGTTCTAAGCGTTTGTGAGGGAATTTTGTTCTGTGGATATCACTACATAGTATAAAACAAAGTCGCTTTCTCTGTCCCTATGTCCCTTTGTATGCTTAAATCTTTGAAACTGCGCAACGGATTTTGATGCGGTTTTTTTTAATAGATAGAGTGATTCAAGAGGAAGGTTTATATGTATAATAACATCCATTAAATAGTGGAGAAGTACTGTTATTTTTGAGGTTTCTAATGTGATGTCGTAAATAATTACATTTTTTCCGCTTACATTGCAAACGCAGGCTGAACCCTACGAGTTTTAGCAAAATAATGTACTAAGTATTGTACACATTGAAAAGGTCTACAGAAAAGTCCGTGATGGTATATGTCTATCTCTTATGGTTAACCCACAATAACTTTTTTTTGTGGGACTTACTTTTTACGACAAATAATGGCTAATTTTCGAAGCGATTTTAACCAATACAGCATTAATCCTTAACCAATTAAATACCTTGAATACATTGTTCATTTAATATAGATCTATATGGCCCTGTACACATGATTTAAGTGAATATTTTCGAAGATATTACAGATTTAAAAATTGCGGGATAGCGATAGATAGCGTTTGCGGCGGTATCGGCCGGCCGCGCGGTGCGGCAAGAGCGTGCCTGTAAATAGCGCGTCTGAGGCCGCGGTTTTCCCTGTAGCACTTTGAATTTAGCAGCGATCGGACGCGTTTATTATATTGGAGCTCTCCAGCGAGGAAAATAGCAATACTTAGGTAATAAAAACGTGCTTTTCAGCGCGACAACGTATCAGTAATTATAAGTAAGTTACGATAAATAATTGTATGATAGTAGTTTCACTACATAGTATAAAACAAAGTCGCTTTCTCTGTCCCTATAACCCTATGTATGCAGAAATCTTTAAAACTACGCAACGGATTTTGATGCCTGTTTTTTAATAGATAGAGTAGTTCAAGAGGAAGGTTTATACATATGTATAATACATACATAATATAGTGGAGCATTGCATCCGTGCGAAGCCGGGGCGGGTCGCTAGTTCTTAATAAACTATAAGCCACCAAAATTAAAGGACGGTTTGGGACCCATGCATTTATACTTATCGGCTATTAAACTGGGTGGATATCATTATACAATATTTTTGTGGTAATATTAATATATTACGTATACAGTTGGAAAAAAGCGGCCCTAAACCTAAATATAAAATAGTTTTTTGGGTGTGTTTTGTTGTAAAAAATACCGTTTAAACTAAAAAAAGTTTAAGTACATCTACCAAAATGAAAAATTGTTTATGCAAATTAACTGTTATCCTAATCAAGACATATTTTTGGTTTCGTATTGTTAACGTACCTCTTCTACAAATTTACATGTTGTGTGAACACATGTAATGCTCAACCCTACTTTCTACACATACATAAATAATAAATATAATAAATTACGCTTACTGTACACATACAGATAGAATACAGACATGAGACAGATAAAACAAAGAAAAGTATTAAAGTGGCGGCCTTATTGCTAAATATCAACTATTTCCAGATAACCTTGGAATAAAAGTATAGATAAAGATAAAAGCACAATAGGGAAGTGGGGTACCTACGCATATTCTCGAATTAAGGGAAAAGAAGTTAGTAGAGTGCTGTGGTTGCAAAAGCTTAGTACACTGCAAGAATATTAGTTTTATTTGACTATAAACATAGCGTATAACTTCTAAGAAAAGACAAAATATGATATAACATTAACGTCTCAAGGAAATTAAATAAAATTATAAAAAAGGATTTATCTTGAAAGGAGTTCTTATTCATGACATTCACCCCCTTTCTTTTAAAAACTTTTGATCTGTTGGATAGGCAGTACTATGTTGCCGAGGCACTAGTAGATACCGGCAGTTCCTGTAGGTTTACAAACAAAAACTTAGCAGGATTACTTAATAATCAGAAAATCATTCGAGTGTCACTTATTCATACGTCGATCGTTGAAGGGATATGCCATGCTACCATTCAAATAAATCGTCATATCTATACACAATGAGAAATCACTGATTGCAAAAGATTTATGATCAGATGTTATTATCAGACATGAGGCGGCAATACGGAAGCGCTTTTAATCTGTAATTTCATGCAAGAAAATATTTAAACAGTTACTACCAGGGATGTTGCGAATATTCGCATCCGCATCCGCATATGCGGAACATTCGCATCGATTTAGACATCCGCATCGGCATCCGCATCCGCATAAATCGATGCGGAGCTGATGCGGATGCGGATGTGTAGCAGATCGTGACAAGAAAGAAAGGGGAGGGGCGTGTTGACCGAGTTAAAGATTAAAGATGATACGTGGGTACCACTAAAAATGTTTAGAACTGACCAGTTAGAAACATTGGTAATGAAAACTTTTTTGAATTTCAATTTTAGAACTCTTTGGTAACCTAATGTAGATTATTGCATTCATTTGTGATTTGTTTTTGTGAATTGGCGGCAAATCTAAAACTCTTGTTACAAGTGAAAATGAACCTAACGCGAGAAAACTTTCGGTCAATGATTTATTATGACTTTCGTTGTGGACTTACTCAACAACAAAGCTATGATAGGCTGCTATTAGCATTTCTTAATGAAGCCCCATCTCGTGCCACTATTTACGATTGGTTTAACGAGTTTAAGCGTGGACGTAGCAATCTCAACGATGATCCACGTGAGGGAAGTCCTTTAACAGCGACTACTTAAGATAACATCAGTGCTGTGCGACGCATGATAGAGGATGATAAGAGAGTGACCTATCAGCAGATACGGGCAAGCCTAGGCATTGGTGTGAGTCAAGTTCAAAAAATATTACACGAACATTTAGGCGTCAGGAAGCTTTGTACCAGATGGATTCCCCATACTTTAACCGACGACCAGAAACACCTTCGCATGGACTGGTGTCACCAAATGTTAGATAAGTTCAACGGCAGTGACTCAAATGCTGTATTTGACATCGTCACAGGTGATGAAAGCTGGATATATTGCTACGAACCCAAAACCAAAAGACAATCAACTCAGTGGGTGTTTCCTTTCGAGGATCGCCTAACTAAGGTAAAGGAAGGAAGAAGTCAAGGAAAAAATATGATTGCCTCATTCCTTGGTCAGAAAAGTCATTTCGCGACAGTTGTGTTAGAAGATGGAAGGACAGTTTCTGCAGACTGGTATGTCAATCGCTGTTTGCCTGTTGTCTTAGAAAAAATTCGACAGCAGCGCCCTCGAAGCAGGATCCTCTTTCATCACGACAATACTTCAGCGCACTCCGCAGAACGGACTGCTGAATATTTGACTATGGCAGGTGTCGAGATAATGAGTCATCCGCTATACAGTCCTGACCTGGCGCCCTGCGACTTTTATTTATTCCCAAGAACTAAAGATAAAATTCGAGGTATTCGCTTTACGAGCCCAGAAGATGCGGTGAAAGCGTACGAAAATGCCATAGAAGAGACCTCTAAGGAAGAATGGACCCACTGCTTTTCTCAGTGGTTCCATCGAATGCGACGATGTGTAGAGAGGAACTGAGATTAGTTCGAAAAACAATAAGAGTATTGGCAACTTTCTACATTAAGCCTTTTTTCAATTTCTAAACATTTTCAGTGTTACCTAGGTATATTGAAGATTAACAGAAACAAGAAAGACATCTTGGCTTCTCGAACAATATCTCCAAGTACCGAAAGAGCGAAGAAAATGAGAATGACAGATTTCATGGAAACATAACGGAACGACTAGAGACCTCAGGTTACAGGACGTCAGTCCTGTTTGATTAGTCAGCCCGCGCGATAGACAGCCTTTGTGATATTGATTCGTTGGTGGGAGAAGCGTAGGGAGGCGCCCGACGTGAGGGCACGGTGGTGCTTTTTTTTAAATAAAAGTAGCCTAAGTTACTCCTCATTACATCAGCTATCTGCCAATAAAAATCCCGTCAAAACCGGTCCAGCCATTTTAGCGTTTAGCCCGAACAAACAGACATATGCATGTAGTAAAAAACGGTTATTTTAATATTACAAACCGACACTCCAATTTCATTTTTATGTATAGATAAAGAAAGGATTAAGTTTTTTGTGCAGATCCGCATCCGCATCCGCTTCCGCGGATGTGGGCCTCTTCAAATCCGCATCCGCATCCGCATCCGCGGAACTGAAAAAAAGTGCATCCGCAACATCCCTGGTTACTACTACAGTTTACTAATCTTTTAATAAATAAATATCTGGATCGAAAAGACAATATATGTTATACAAGTTATTCATTGCCTATTCAGTCATCAACAATAACATGCAATTAATTTTAAAAAGACATCACAATCATATAACACAATATTATTAGTAATAAAATTTCAATAAAAAAATAATAAAGTAGGAAAAATACATTACAATACAATTAACAATTATACGTGATGTGAGAGGTATTAATGTCTATCTTTATAACTAAAACATCAACCATTGTATAAAAAGTCTGACCGGTGAATATTATCTTATTATAATAACTAATAAAATATATAATAATGAATAAAATATATAAATAATTTTAATAATAAACAAAATAAAATAAATAAGGGTTCTGTAAATAAAAATATGAAGATTTACACTTTGCATACTTTTAGGATGTTTTGAGACGTTTTGATTTTGTTTAATTCTACGGGTGGTTAAGCACAGTTAGAACTGAATTAGATGAGTTTTATTTTTATTTTTAGGTTGTTGGTTTTAAGCCAGTATTTTAGAACAATTATTGTGGAATCTATAATTGGGTTATATACGAGGGCAGGTCAAAAAGTTCGAGGAATGAGGGGCATGGAGGGGGAAAGGTGACTTTTTACTACCTGCACTAGTTGTGACACTCATTAAGAGTATAAAAACTAAGTTTCAAAAAAATAGGCCATAATTACCTGAGCTACACATCAATCAACAAGTCAATCCCATCACTAAATAATTTAATTTTCATCCCACCACCTCGGAAAGTGTAATTTTGCGCTTCGAAATCTGGCTGGAAAATTCTATTTTATTCGCTTGAGCGGCAAAGTAGATTTGAATTTAGAACATCACATATAATGAGTACTCAATATAATTGTAAATTCAAAACGTCATTAAACCTATTTAATGTAACCTCTATGGTGCCAAATTTATGATAAGAACTTTTTAAATTGTGAAAAAAATTAAATTTGGAACCTTCTTGGTTTCTTTGTTTTATTTGCGTGCTTCGCGCCATTCTAGTTTTTCACGTTTTATTGCTTAATATAATTAACATAACCTAAAAACTGTACAAAAAAATCAACTAAAATGAGTGACATTAGCGACGATGAAGTTTATCTAACGCCAACTGAGTTAACTGAAACAGTTAATAATGCGCAAATGAGCCTTCTCCCTCAGCAATCACGAGAGAAGTATTTGAAACAGTACGATATATTTAACATGTGGCGACTAGCTAAAGGAGCAAAAACTTTCTCCGAAAACGTTTTGCTGGCATATTTTATAGAATTATCTGAGACCAAGAAAGCAAGCACGCTATGGAGTACGTATTCAATGCTAAAATTAACAATTAAGATGAAGAAAGACGTTCATATCGACACCTATCATAAATTAGTGGCATTTTTAAAAAGAGCCTCATCTGGTTATAAGCCAAAAAAATCGAAGGTTTTCACAGCATCTGAAATTGCAAAGTTTATTAATAAAGCACCTGATTCCGTATATTTAGCGGCAAAAGTAAGTCAATACGTGTAATTTTTTGTTGTTGATAAAATTGTACATAGTACTTACAATATTTTTAATTTGATTAATTTATTTACGATTATAAATACTTCTTTTGTTACAGGTTGTTCTTATTATTGGTATAACCGGAGCATGTCGAACAAATGAACTTACACTACTTAATGTCAATAACGTATCAAAATATTCTCATAATTCTGATGAATTGCTATTAATTAATGTACTAAATACCAAGACAAAAAAAGACCGCAACTTCGTTATTCGCAAGGAATATGTAAACATTGTTCAGAAATATCAAGCTTTACGTCCTTCTAACACCCCAATTGAACGATTTTTTCTACAATATCGCAACGGAAAGTGTATCCGACAACCTATGGGTCAGAATAAAATTGGCAGTATTCCACGAGAAATAGCAACTTTTCTCGGACTTTTAGAACCCCCGTTATACACCGGTCACTGTTTTAGAAGAACCTCAGCCACACTTTTGGCCGAATCAGGGGCTGATCTTCTATCGCTTAAGCGCCATGGAGGCTGGAAGTCTAATTCGGTTGTAGAGGGATACATAGAGGATTCAATCCAAAGTAAATCAAAAATTTGTAATAGTATCGTGGAGGCCATAACGCTGAAAGAACCTCTGTCAGATTCTTGGTCTCGCCCTTCTACATCTAAAATGAGCCCCCATAAGATTGGAAACAATAGCCCTCTCTCGCCAACATTTACGCCAATAGAATCCAATGAATCGGCACAACTATTTAAAATTACTGATAGTTTACCACAAAACAGCGCACAATTCACAAACACCAACATAACATTACCTAACAAAAATATTAAACTTAACATAAGTAACTGTAGCAACGTTACATTTAATATTTCCTAATTATTTTCTACTTCTTATTATTTTCTTCAATTTATAGATTATCTTAATGTGTTTTAATTGAAATAAAAATATTTTGTCATTATAAATTGTTTTCTTTTTCATTTTGTCATTTCCTCGCTGAGGTGGGATGAAAAGTTACGTATTGCACTCGAGTGGAAAGATTTTTCACCTTGTGCTCGTTTGTTTCCCTCGCTGACGCTCAGGATTCTAATTTAGAATCACTCGCTGCGCTCGTGATTCAACTTTAGAATCCTTCGCTTGCTCGGTCATCCAAATCGAGCACGCGGTTAAAAAGGAACTTTCCACTCTTGTATAATAAATAACTATTACACGTGTTTTCATGCGATGGCCGAGTCAATATATTTATATGAAACAATAAAGATTTTTAATATTGATATGCGTCACTATAAGATGCTGATAATTATTACGTAACAACTTAATGCTTCGAGTACGGAGATTGCAGACACAATTGATTTTTAATTGTACTGGACCACGATCGTGGTCTTAGGGACTGGGCGTATTAAGACAGAAATTCGCTTAAGTAGGGACTGAATAAATTAATAACCGACTTGGTATTACATGGATCTCACAACTTTTTACCGTAGAACAACTGAGTTGCGAGACTTGGTTTTTTTGACAAGTATTGTTTTTGATGGGATCTCATTGCTTTTTGTATTTTGTAGACAGTCTACTTTTTTCCTTTTCGGTAACTTTTACTTATTGTATATATGTATGTATATCTACCAGCAACGAATTTTCTTAAAGCCCTCTCTCTGACTTATGAACTTTTCTTATTTTTGTAGGTTTTTTTAGTTTTTCCTTGATTCATACACCAAACACTATTTATATTCCAAATTTGAAGCTTCTAGGTCTGCTAGAAGTGTCTTAGAATTTTGATGATCGGTGAGTCAGTGAGTGACAAAATTAAGAAATTTGACCCGTTATAATTCTTAAACTACTAGTTCAAATTGAATGAAATTTGAAATATACCGTGCCTTTACAATGCCTGCATGGTTACTGAAAATTCAGTCTTCTAATTTTATCCACAACGAAGTTACAAGGGGTCGAAAATGGCCTGAATTGCTTCGAGAAAAGGATGGTACGTCCGTGCCGCTTTTTTGCTTGACTTGGCGGGGGCACTGCCGTGCCCCCAGATCCGGAAGAAAATTTGCAGCATGGAGAAAATTGAGTTTCGCGCAGTCATCAAGTTCCTTAACAAACAAGGAAAACCTCCCCAGACTATTTTGGAAGAGATGTCTTCTGTTTATGGTGACTCTTGCCCTGGTAAATCCATGGTTTACAAGTGGCACAACCTGTTTAAGCAAGGCAGGGATTCGATTGAAGATGATCCAGGCCAAAAACTCATGGCTTCTGTTTTCTGGGATTCAGAGGGAATCCTCCTTATTGGTTATAAAGAAAAGGGTGTCTCTATCACTGGAGAGTACTACGCTGCACTATTAGAATGTCTGCGAGATGCTGTGAGAGAAAAAATATGGGGAAAATTGACTAAAGGTGTGCTCCTTTTGCACGACAATGCACCCGTGCACAAGGCGCAAGTTGCGATGGCTGCTGTTCAAAGAGTGGGCTTCGAAATCTTGGAACATCCTCCCTATAGCCCAGATTTAGCCCCAAGTGATTATTATTTGTTCCCAAAAATAAAAAAAGAGCTTCGAGGGAAGAAATTTTCCAGCGATGAAGAAGTGAAGAGCGCAATTTCGGCCTATTTTGATGACAAAGAGAAATATTTTTTTTCGACGGTATTAATAAATTAATTGAAAGGTTTAATAAATGTATTAGAGTTAAGGCGGAATACATTGAGAAGGAAAAATAATTTTGTGTTTTATTTCTTACTTTTTACCCTCAATTTCGCGAACTTTTTGACCCACCCTCGTATATACATATATACAATGTGTCACCAGTGTCGGAGCCTTTAGTGGTGTGAAATATGGCATTTTTTGTCGACAAATTGCCCGAATTCGAATTTGGTTTTTCTCAAAAAGCTTATAATTAAAAAATACACAAAAATAATCTTTTTGTTTTTCTTTAATTATTTTTTTCTATTTTTATTTCATGACAATTGAAACATGATGGCTGTGTAACTGTTGTCTACATGTTTAGTTATCAAATGATAATAATAAACCTTTTTAATGTTGATAGGACATTTACATGAGTAGTGGTGGTCGAATTAGTATAAGAAAACAAAATGGCGGCTATTTTATTACCGTAAGAGAAATCCTAAATTTGAGGGGGGCAATTTGTCGATAAAAAAAGCAATATTTCACACCATTAAAGGCTCTGACACTGGTGACGGGACACATTGTATAATAACTAATATTTTATTATATTACCAGCTTAGTGATTACACATTCTTGGATTATAAGCATCTAGCATTTTTAAAGAGAACAGAGATCTCATCTATTTCTATCTCATCTAAGAATTTTATACATGTTCGCGGATAACCTCAGCGTTTTCGGTAATTATGTATATAAAAACGTAATGTAATTCAACCAGCTAGTATGAGCGAACGTTTATTCGAAAACTATTTTGATTTTTACTAAGGATATCATATTTTTCAAAAAACGAGTAAATACGACATCGAAATAATTTGGCATATACAATTGCGAAAAGGAGTGTAATTGGTCTGTATTGGCTTGGATAATATATTTTACCATCTTTTTTAAATTGTTATAATTTTTGCTAATTTTGGTCGGTCCGAGAAAATACTTTCGTCAACGATTGATTTAGTAAACGTTAGTAAAAAATCAAACTCGGTGTTCTAAAAATACTTCTCACATATCTTATTTCACCTATGAAATGGAATACAGAGCAAAGGAACTCGACACAAAATACTTGACTGCTTGGCAAAGGGACATTTGACAAGGGACTCAAAGCTGAGATTCTCACTGGATGGAGTTCAGGTATTTTCACTAAATAAAACTGTAGTCATAACGTGAATACCACTGATTCCAACTATTTTTCTTCCCTGTTCAAAAGCTTACCATTTGCCGAAACTGATTGCTTCGCGATGGCCATAAATAAGTCTCAGGGGCAGAGTCTAAAGGCTGCTGGTGTAGTCAAAAGTCAAACTATTTTTGGTCGCAGGTCAGTGGTGGTAAATATCTGTGCTTATAAGCTGAGGCATGTAAAATATTAATTGATTTTAATTTATTTTTATTTCATTTTTTCTTTCATGGTAATGTTTGTGACTTCAGCAAACTAAGCTGATTTTTTTTTAATTTATCAACAGGGCTGTGCATGTAGTTAAACAAAGTTATTAAATTGAGTCATCAAGATATAACGATAATTACGTATTCAATTTCGTCCTATTATTCGTAAGCACGTCAGGCTGTCGCGCCGCCCTACCGCCGCCGGCCGCCTAAATTATATTGAAAAGTTCTTTAGTGAACTTTATTTAAGTAGCTTGATAAATGTTAAAGCATTAAAGTTCAAAAATGACCATAATCAATTTGTTTTCATAAATTAATGAATCAAATTGAACATGTAGTTACAAGTGATGTTTCTGCGATTTCATTTTAATAAAAAGATGTCCACTGCTGGATGTAAAGCTACCCCAAAAATGGGGGGATATAATCTCTACGCTCGGCAAGCTAGTTGAGTTACCGCAGTAAAACACCATAACTCGGAAAACGCTGCTTGTCATTTGATGGTCCACGGTGTATGGTTCAGTATTATGCCAAAGAACAGCTTTTGTTTTGTTTCCATTATTACAAAATACCACAACAACTTTGCTTGCTCGCCGTGATGATTGTGCGCGATTTGCGGCGACGACGCACGAGTGGGCGAAATTGGGTAGCGGGGATGAGATCATTAGCCCCGAAATCCGATAAATCTGAACAGCATCATACTTACTCAGATGCGAGCGAGATACAACACGATGTTTTTCCCGGGCGTCGAGAATGGGCAAAACACTTAACATTTTTTGTCAGCGCCGACACAAGATCGGTATAAGACAAGTGTGAGTAGGGGTGTTAGTCAACAGAGGCCGATAGATCTTATCCCGCGGAATCAGTCGACCATTTGAATGTTTTGAATCAAGCAACTGATCCCATGGATATATTTTATGATTTGTATAGTCACGAATAAGAGTATTTGACATTAGATTTACGAAATAACGTCAATGTGCAGTTGAAGGTCAACTCGTCGAATTGTGTGAATACAACTATATGTTAAACTTTATGCGGCTTTTTCTCACCTTCCCTCAGAGTTGATTGATGAAGGATGGCTCTATGTACCACTATAGAGCCACTATGTGATGGAAGAAGCTTCCAATAACAAAAGTGTCACGGAAAGCAATGACTACTTCGTCAATACTTGGTTGACGCTGAGTACTTGGTAGAAATCAAGTACTCAGCGGCCTAATCACGGTAGGCTATTAGAAAAATTTGGATTTCGATTTTTTCATATTATGTATATTTCTCATTTTATATTTTTTATATTTACATTTGAGAAACTGATTTGATGGAAGATTTTAAAAAGCAGTTACACAATATTAGGTCGGGGAAAAAGTGGCTGTATATCTTTGGCTATATCATTTGTATCTGGCTGGTTTTCATGACACTAAAAAGGTGACATATAAAAAAATTTGGAAAATTTTGATTCCCACTATTTTTCATTTGTTTTTCTTTCTGTCAAAATGAGCAAATCGAATGAAGAATTAAGATACATTTTAAAATTTTATTACAAAAAAAAGGAAAAAATGCAACGCAAGCAGCGAAAAAATTTGTGACGTTTATGGACCTAATGCAGTGTCAGAAAGAAGTAAGAAGAGTACAAAGTCAGTTTAAGCGTTTTCAATCCGGGAATTTTGATATCAAAAATGCACCTCGCTCTGGTCGCCCTGTTATGGATAAAATCGACGCTATTTTTGAAAAAGTGGAGAAAGATCGGCATATCAGCAATGATGACATAGCTGAAGAACTGGGAATTGACCACAAAACAGTTCTAAACCGTTTGAAAAAAGCTGGGAAAACAAAAAAGCTTGATATTTAAGTGCCTTACGAGCTCACTAAAAGAAACCTAATAAACCTCACTCATTTGCGATTCTTTATTGAGACGCAATGAAACCGAACCGATTCGAAGAGATCGATAACTGGTAATGAAAAGTGGATCACTTATGATAAGAAAGTGCGAAAAAGGTCGTGGCCAAAGGTCGGTCAGGTTTCACAGACTGTGGCAAAACCTGGGTTAACTCGCAACAAGGTGATGCTGTGTCTATAATGGGATTGGAAGGGCATAGTTCATTATGAGCTTTTACCGCCGGGCAGAACCATCGATACGGATCTCTACAGCCAATACTGATGAGATTAAAGGAAGAAGTTGAGAGAAAGAGGCCGGAATTGATTAATAGGAAGGGTGTGGTCTTTCATCACGAAAACACTAGACCACATACATCAACTCAGCAATAATTATGAGGTTTTGGCTGGGAGGTGTTAATGCATCCGCCATATAGCACTGACCTTGCACCTTCCGATTTCTATCTGTTTCGGTCTCTTCATAAGTCTTTAGGCAGTGCCAGGTTAACATCAAGAGAGGACCGCCAAAACTACTTGTTGCGTTTTTTTTTATCAGAAGTCCCAAAATGTCTACAGCAACAGGGTAATGTCTACCAACAAACTCTCTATAAAATGGCAGAAAGTGTACAGACAAAATGGTACATATATACTGTAATAAAATAAAAAGAATGTCTTGAATTTTTATCGCGAAGGAACTTTTCCCCAACCTAGTTTTTAGTATTATCATTTTTAACTGAAACTGTTGATAACTGTAATTTTAAGTTTTACTTTTTTTAATGAGACTGATTACATGTTGAGATTATTTAGATTTATTTTGTTAAACGTGATTTTTAATCAAAAAACTATTTTACTATTTCTAAGCAAATATTAATAAAAAAACTTAAAGATTTATAAAAGATTTATAGATTCTTTACTTTTATTAATTGATTTTTATGAATGAATATGAATTAGCACAACTATTGTAACTGTGCTTTTTGGCCTTTTTTTACTTTATTTATATTACTTTATCTACGTTAATATTTTCATATTTTTCATGTTTAATTTAAGTTTTAGTATTATTTAATCAAACGACTGTAATTTTAACTACCTTAACATAGTTTAAGCTAATTTTAATAAAACAATGGTGATTTTAATTTTTTTAGTTTTACATTCTTATTTATGTAACTAATAATAATTAATTTTTTTATTTCAAATCATAAAATGATTGTATTAGGTTTGGGTTCACGTCAATCCGATACGGTTAGATTAAAATTTGAAGCAGTTTATGTTTACTAATCAAACAACTATGATTTTTTTAATATATCTTTATCATTAATTTATTTACGTGTGTACATGTATTTCAAATAACACTATATCTTTTTTTTGAAGGGGGATCAGTTGACTAAGCAAAAATAATAAAATTAAATGTTTAATAAACTCACCCCCCGGGATAAGTTTGAAGCGGGATCAGTTGACTAAAGACCCATAGCTTCATATAAAATCCTCTGCCATTAGAACATTTGATTAAAAATGATTTGCAATTTCCAACCATTTACTCTCATTATTAGAACATTTCATAAACTCATTTCTAAATACATCCCAATTTAAATTAGTTTTCGGATCTTACTAATAGGATACTGTAAGGTTTTCTTTACGGTGCTTACTTTGGGCTAGGCTAATTGGTGTCTATGTAAGGAATTACTATAAACAAATTGTTCTTTTTGAAAAGCGAATTCATTTAATTTTGATGAAATGACTTTTTATGCAAGTATTAAAGAATTTAATATAAACTTGATACTTCGTTTACTTACATAATACCTTACCAATGTCTAGCGGTGCAGGAATGACCCAAGTCACGTCGTAAATGTCGTGATATGGAAGATGTGTGCTAAGATGCGCAAAAGAAAATTAGATTCTACACAAATACCCTTATTTCGATAATAAATAAGTATCGGATAAAGTAATTTGATGCCAAAAATGTTCGGTATTGCAATAAAAGTGTTGATTACTTTTTAGTGTTTGTATTGAATCATTACTCTCATCTTTATTACACAATATCTTTATTACCATCGTCTGTAATAAGTTTTGTAACTTTCCACTCCAAGTCGACATTGATTCGCAACCTCTGGCTGCCACCGTGGGTAGATATTTCGCAAATGAGTCTAGTGATATTCTTGGATTTTTCTTCTTCAGAGAGATCGAACAAGCATTTCGTAATCTTTTCATTAAAAGAGATCGATTAATTTACATTAAATGTTTTTACCTTACTCACATTAGCATATTGTGTACTCCATCAAATACGACAAATTGGTAGAAAGTGCTTTCATCGTGTGACGAAATCGGAGATATTATACCAGGAAAATTTACCTGCTCATCATTTTGGATAATTGTTTTCTTAAGCAAATCGAATATGATCGAAGACAGGAAAGGTAAATAATCTGAAGTATATTGTTAATGTTTGACTTTTAGGTTATAATACAGACTATGTATTATTTGAAATACAACTTTATATCTATACTAGCGGCCCGTCCCGGCTTTGCACGGGTGGACGAAATTCTTCAAATTTTTTCTAGCATTAAATATAGCCTATGTTACTCAACGTGAATGTAACTTTCCAATTGTTAAAGGATTTTTGAAATCGGCTTAGTTGTTTTTGAGTTTATTCATTGCAAACATACAAAAATCTTTCCTCATTATAATATTAGTGTAGATAATATTATCTATTAACGTAGGTATGTACGTACTGTAACGGCACTAATAATAACACAAAGATTAAGCGTAAACGAAATTTTATTTACTGGACATATTCTACATTTCTACTGGCGAGTAAGTTAATTTCTCGATTTCACTTATAACTTCTTTAAAATAAAATAATATCTTTATCTGTCATGTTATTTATTAATGTTTTTTCTTGTGCCAATCATAGTTTTCACAACTTGTAATTTAGATATATGTATATTAAAAAAACATATTACTATATTAAGTAAAGAATCATTTTACATCTATGTGTAATTATGGTTTGTCGTTTTCAATCATGCACCTAAATTTATTATTCTCAAAAATAAATTGTCTAAATTTTGTAGGTATGTATATTCTCCGGGTTAATTTAATGATTTTTTAGAAAATCAATAGAGATATTTACTTAGAGAGAGGACGTCAATTTTCTTTAATACACCACGGTTAGTATGATGGAATAATAAAAAATGGAAATTTTATTGGAAATGTGGCACTATACAGAAAAAACAAAATGCTTTGACTCACTGCCATTTAATGTAAATATATATCTATTTAGTTTGAGGTTTCCTAAATATTACTGTCTGATATCCTATGCTATATATAAAACAAATAATGTAATATTTTTACATTCAATCGTAAAAATACTACATTATTTTTCAGTTGCTAATGCGGAAACATGTTTACCGGATGTTGCTTAAAACGAAATCGATATAGGAATAAGCATATGCAAAAAAACGGTCACAGATTCATCAATCGTTCCCATAAAAAATATATATATATTAGATAATATCGGTACTATTATTGAGGACGACGGCTTAGATTTAATTGCTGAGCATATCAATGTTAAATATGGTATTTACGAACGTTAACATTTAGCGGTGGAGACAAGTATAACCAATTTTGCCATTAAAAAAGGATAAATTATTTTAAAGAAAAATAGTAAAATAAATTAGAATCGACTCGGCTCACAAGTGAATTCTCAGGCGGGGATCGAACCCACACCCTTTGGAAGTCCGGTCCAATGCTCTCTCACTTGAGCTACTGAGCCTTGTGAACACCCATCGAAATTTTCTAGAACCTTTCACGCTGTAGGCCAGCGTTGTCTCATCAATGAGAGGGACATCCTCTCGTATTCGAAAGAAACATTTATACAAATATTTGGGCAATCGATTAAGATGAAACAGCACAAGATAATGAGACAACGCAGGCCTACAGCGTAAAATTAGAAAGGTACTAAAAATTATGACGGGTGTTTTCTATTAAAATAATTTATCTTAGCATATATCTAGATATTATTGAAAAAAAAAAGAAAAATATTTAAAAATTATAAAAAAATAAAAAGGAGGATAAATAAAACCCCAAATATAAACATTTCGTTATCGCTGACCATTTTTTTAATAATAAAAAACATTGATGTTTAGGAAAGTATCGGCCAGGGAATGAAATAACCAACGGTAGATCTTGTTTTATTGATGATACTTTTAGAATATATCTTATTATATATAATTTACTCCAAAATTAAAGCTACCCAAAAACGCGTAAAACGTTGTATGGTATATAACATCATAGTACAAAATAAACAAATGGAAGGAAATATTTACCGGAAATATATGTGTACCAATTTTTGAAAATGTGGCGGTCATATCATCAGTAATCTTAGTTCATTATTTTATGGCAGATACATATTAACACATGTTGTCAAGACTATAATTGGCACAACTAAAAACACAAATAATGCTATTTATTTTATTAATTTTAAATTAAGTGAACTTAAGAGTATCAACTTATCCCTAACAGTAAGAATACTATGGTAGGGATACGTGCCCCAGAGAAAAATATTGTCTTTAAGTTACTCTACCAGTATACTCATATTTATTATCAAACTATAATTTCGATTAACTATTTAGTTGTTAAAATAGAACAGTTCTATTGATTTTTGTCAATCAAGGTTCCATAACCAAGTGGTGAGTCGTAAAATGCCTTCCTAAAACGAAGGCGGGTGTGTTAACGGTTATTATTATCTTGTAAAATGGTTAATCAATAGCCGAGTAATTATATTATCCTACCCTTAGTAATAAAAAGTAATAAAGGCCGTAGTAAAATTGTATCGTTTTTTGCATGAGTTGAGTTCTTTTTTCTTGTGAAACTATTTCTTTTTAATATTTGATGAGAAACTGGAATGGTTACTTTTTTATGAAAGATTTACTCTTAAAACTAAAAAGAGATTAACGTTTCGTATAAGTCAACTTCTTATTACTTAACATATAATTCATAGCATATGTTTTTCATAAGTGGAATCCTGTGCTATAGGAAAGTAATATAACATTTTTTACTCTTTTTTCTTTTCTCACACCAAAAAGCCCAGTTCAAATTAATCACTCTAAGGCTGCAAACTAGGGGAAATGGATAGACATACATATATGACACATAGCTATGTAATAGTATTTAATAGTATTGAATTATATATAATAAATACCCATGACTCAGGTACAAATGCTCTTATTGGCCGTCTGTGCGATAGGCAGGATTGTTACCGTTTAGTCATAGTAAGATTTTGTTTTTTGCTTTAGAGGCGCACATCAAGTTAAATGGCGCGCATTTATTAAATTGGCACATTGTGACACCTGGAATATATGTATATACGATTTCAATAGTCTCCATAGGTAATAGCTTTGTAATAAAATAAATGGATCTTAATTTTCTTCATATTCTAGAATGAAAGCATTTTATCTTTTAAGTTATAAATTAAGGGATTAATGTAATAGAATAAATAAAATATTTAGGGACTGGTGACCTTGGGGCAACACTTACCTTCAAGTGGATTATAGAATTGAATTCATATAGCGATTATATTATTGGAATTGACCAAGATACTCAAAAATTAAATAGCCTACGGCATTAAGAGAGAATGAAATATGTTTGTAGTGTAAAACAACTAATAAACTTTTCTTTTCTTAATTATAAATTTTCTGTTTAAAATATTTAATATTACAAAAATGCACACAAACATACACATAATATTACATTACTCAAACAATACAACCTATCTAAAATTCAATCTTATGCACTATATTTACATAATAAAACATAAAAACCATGTATCTAGTAACAAAATGGGTACTAAAGCTTATCTTAACCGTATTACTAGTTCCACTAAAAAAATATATTTTAAAATTCTGTTCGCCACTTGTTTGGATTATCTTCGTAATATCATATGTTTTTGCGACTACAAATTATACAATGTTTTTAATTTACATATTACAAATGGCTGATACAAGAGACCTATTGAATGACATTGATGACTTACAGGTTTATCATAGCGAATTAATAGATTTAAATGAATTAGCAATCAAGATAAAGCATGGTAGGCGTAGTTTTAAAATAATAACTCAAAATGTCAGGAGTGTTTACAAAAATTTTGATTCTTTTCAAGTATTATTGGCTGGACTGAGTGTGAAATGTGATATGATCATTTTCACTGAAACATGGACACAATGCCATAAACCGCTTCCTCGTTATGAAAACTACACCTTAGCATTCTCAAACTTATGTCATAATCAAAATGATGGGATAGTGGTTTACACGAATGAAAGTGTTCATTGTGTTATTGAGGAGCCGGACTTTATTGAAGCAAATTGTTTGGTCATAAAGATTGATACTGATACTGTTGTAATTGCTATATTTAGGACACCTTCAGTTCATAACATAGACGTGTTTCTAAATTCTCTTAACTCTATTCTACAAAAAAATAAATCATATAAAAACATTTGTATAATTGGTGACATCAATATAGACATTAAATCTTATAGTAAGGATCCTAGAAAGGGTAACTATCTAAATTTACTGGCGGAGCATGGTATAATTCCAGCCCACACATTTCCAACAAGAGAAGCTAATCAGGCGAAGAAGCAGTCAGGCGCTAACCGCCGTTGAGTTAACTTGCTATCTTTTGTTACGCTTTATAGTATTCAGTGCAGTGGTTGTCAACATGTTTACCAATAAATGTGCAAATTGCAGTGATACGGTTTTACATGGTCCGGAATGCGCAATTTGTAAAAAAAAATATCACTTCAAATGTGGTGGTATAACGGAACGGGGTTTTAGCCGTCTCGGTGCAAATAGAGACTCCTGGTTATGCTTGGGCTGCCGTCATGCAGAGGGAACACACTCCCAAGAAATTGGACAGACTAGTGAAAATACGAAATCATCGACATCGGGACTTGGGATCGAGCGAACTAAATCGCCTAAACCTCAGATCGAGGAAGGTCAAACACGAGATGCTTTATTGGAAGACATTCTGGCTAAAGTTACAGATCTTCAAGTGCAATTAAAATCTTTTGAGTCATTAGAGGCGAGCATGAAAGAGGTTAAGGCTGACATTGCGGATCTTAAGAATGCCTTCAATAGCCAAATCAAGGATGTTTCTGATCGTGTTCTTGAAATGGATTCGCGCTTAACCGCCTTGGAAGACGTCAAGACCGATATAGACGACTTGAGGTGTGTGGTCAATAACGTTGTTGCAGATAGTCAAAGGAATGACCAATGGGTGCGCCGCTCCAATATCCAATTTAATGGGATTCCTTATAAAACCGGGGAAAATTTGATTTCAATAGTGAAACGTCTGGCTGACCGGTGTTCCTTTCCGCTACAAATAGAAACAGATATAGATTTCGTAACTCGAGTTGCTGTAAAAAGTGATACAAATGCAACGAACAAGCCTAAACCTGTCATACTCAAAATGCAATCACGATATCGTAAAGATGATTTCCTTGCATCCCTCAGGAAACTGAAAAACATTAAGGCAAGCGATATCGGTTTCGCCAACTCCGTCAGCCATATCTATGCGAGCGATCACCTTTCAGCAAAAAATAAATATCTCCTCCAAGAGGCAAAAAGAAGAGCTAAAGAAAAAGGTTATGCTTATTGCTGGGTACGTAATTGTACAATTATGGTGCGCCGCAACGAACAATCAGCCGTACTACATATCACGTCGGAAGAGGCTTTAAACAAAATCATATAAGAGCTATTATACTATATCTCGGGGCGCCTAAGCTTATTATTTTCTTAATATTTTATATATATGTGATTTTTCTACGCCTAATATGTATATGTTGTTTACTTATTTTCTTTTCTGTCAAATATCGATGTGACTACTACGATCTTTTCGTTAATTGCAATAACCGATTGAGAAACGCTGCCGTCCAACCTGTTTTATTGTGTTGTGTTGACCTCGTCATCGGTACTAATGAGTGTGGCAGACTAGCTTTTGTACCGTTGCAATTTTTGTCCATTGCCTTTGTTGATAGTTTGCTCTGTTTCACTCGCTATACGCAGAAAGCAGTGTATCGCGTACATGGCAAGCAATACTTATTCTTTGACTGTTATGTATACACATTAACATTTGATGAATTGTTACTTTACCGTCATTTTATTATTTATTGTAAAAATAATAGTTTAAGTGAATTATCTTTAAAGTATTGTTTATTTAAAGTTGATAAAAGTCTTTCCGAAATTTCGAGTTATAGTGGTGATAATAATCTTAAGTGTTTTCTTGCAAATCAGATGTCAGTCATAGTGGTGGTTAACCAGTTGTTTGTGGAGCGCATACGATTTTTAGTACCAATTATTTATTTAATTTTACAATGTCTTATTTAACCATCTATTATCAAAACGTACGCGGCTTACGAGGTAAGACTACAAAGTTTTTAATCAACTTACTAAATACTAATTACGATATAATTTGTCTTACCGAGACATGGCTTTTACCAGGCATTTTCGATGCCGAATTATTTGATGATCGGTATATAGTGTATAGAACGGACAGAGATTACAATACTCACGGAACGACTAGAGGGGGTGGCACATTAATTGCTGTGCGCCGAGGTCTCCAGGTTGATATACGAACAGAACACGCGTTGCCTACCCTTGCCGACAGCGAAATCACAAGTATTGGTATTATCATAGATCGGGCACAATATAGAAAACTTTATATTTTTTGTTGTTATTTTTTACAATCCTCTAACCAAAAACTATCTGAACAAATGTTTTTTGATGGCATAGCTGACATAAGTGTAAATGAACCGGATAGCAATTACATCTTATTAGGTGATTTTAATATTCGTGATGCCAAGTGGAAACAGGGTTCAAATGGTGAAATGTTTTTATTAAATCCAGATTTTAACTCATTGATTGATCAACTTCATAGTTTTCTATCGTTTACGAGTTGGTCGCAATACAACAGCATTTATAATTATAATAACAGATGTTTGGATCTTGTGATTTCTAGATATAAATGTAATGTTAGTCGAGTTGCGCCTCTGTCTCTGCCCGAGGACGCGCATCACCCGGCACTGACCATCGAGTGTGAGCTCGCCATTGACTCATACTTGCAACCAACGCCGCGCACAGTTCTTTGTTTCTTTGCTGCTGACTATGAAATCATTAGGCGTGAAATCTCAAACGTTGACTGGAAAATGCAGTTCGGGACTAATAGAATTGATGAGGCTGTTGAAATTTTTTATAAAATAATAAATAAAATTATTGATCAATACATACCAAAGAAAACTATACAATACAATAAACGGTATCCCATTTGGTACTCGCGTTCTTTACGTTATTTACTCAACAAAAAAGAAAAAATTCACAAAAAATGGAAAATTTATGGAAGGCAGTGCGATTATATTAAGTTTTCAGAAATACGTAAAAATACAAAATCATTGCAGGTTGCTTGTTATGACTCATTCATGGCTCGAATTGAAAATAACATTAAGCAAGATAGTAAAAAATTTTTTTCTTATACAAACTCCAAGAAAGGTATAAATTCTATACCTGAGTCCATGTATTTGGTTAATCAGATTGGATCTGATGGATCGACGATAGCCAATATGTTTAGCACATTTTTTCAATCAGTCTTTGATGGTACCACTGCGAGTGACTCACACGTGCAGCCTCCTCATGAATTTGGTGAGTGTTTAATCAACAGTATTGATATAACTGAAGACATAGTACAAAAGTATTTATCTCGTGTTGATGATAGTAAGAGTTCGGGTGCAGATGGGATTCATCCCCACTTTTTACGCATGTGTTCTGCGCAGTTGTCGAGCCCGATTTGTTTTCTTTTCCGTCTGTCTATGTCAAGCGGGGAAATGCCGGTTTTATGGAAACAGTCACTAGTAACACCTATTTATAAAAGTGGTGACAAACATGACATAAGCAATTACAGAGCCATCTCTAAGCTTGCGATTATCCCTAAACTTTTCGAAAAAATTATATACGATAGTTTATTTCCAGTAATGAAACCCCATCTTATTAACCAACAACATGGTTTTCTTCAGGGTCGTTCAACAGAAACCAATCTGTGCGAGTTCTTGGATTGTGTACTTGAAGGAATAGACAGTGGTCTTCAGGTGGACGCCGTGTACACCGATTTTTCGAAGTGTTTCGATAAAATTTCTCACAAAATTTTGATTACCAAACTGGAATATATCGGTATACACGGTGATCTTTTGAGGTGGATGCGATCGTATCTTGTGAATAGATCTCAGGCAGTCACTGTTAAGGGTTATACCTCTAACTTCGTGCCCATCCCGTCGGGCGTGCCCCAGGGCTCGCACCTTGGTCCACTACTTTTTAACGTTTTTATTAATGATATTGCCAAATCTTTTAAAACAGCCAAATTCCTTTTATTTGCAGATGACACTAAAATATATAATATCATTAAATCTACTGAGGATTGCATTAATCTACAAAATGACTTAATTAGATTGTGCCAGTACTGCAACATGAATAAAATGTACCTCAATGTAGATAAATGTTGTGCTATATCGTACTCAAGAAAAAAGTCACCAATCTTATACAAATATCAAATTCTTGATAGAGATCTTAAGCGCGTTTCCGAGGTGCGAGACTTGGGAGTGACATTAGACAGTGAGTTGTCGTTTTCATCGCACATACACAATATCAAGGCTAAGGCATTAAGAATGTTGGGGTTTATTTTTCGTCAGGGTAGGGACTTTACTAAAATCAGCACGTGGTTGCTCCTATACAATAGTTTTGTAAGATCACAATTGGATTATGCATCGACAATCTGGAACCCTCAGTATTCTACCTATATTAAGTGTATTGAAAAAGTGCAAAAGAAATTCTTGAGGAGGTTGAAGTACAAATTCAACAGTTTGAACTTTGATATTGTGTCACTATCGACTCGAAGGGAACGCAGGGATCAAGTTTTATTACATAAAATTCTCAATAATCAAATTGATTCTCCATATTTGCTGGATAAAATTAGACTGAAATGCACACGGGTTAGTCTCCGGACTACAGCTACTTTTGCCCCTCCACAGGCTAGGACCAACTACGCAGGCAACAGGTTTGTGATTAGAGCTATGAATTCTTATAATTCTAAATATAGTCACATCGATATCTTTAGATATAAACTTGCTAAATTTAAAAAGTTGTTAGCAATTGATGCTTAAATTGTATTTAGTTTTATTTTCTTACCACACACTGCATATAAATAATTTATTTTAAAATTGGAATATTAAAATAGATATGTGAATCATTGTTTTGCAGATTACACGTTCTCTTTTCTGTAACTGACACTACACGTAAATTGTTACTCAACAGTTATGAACTATTTTTATAAGTGAAAACTATTTTGGCAAATGTAAAATTTAATTTGTGAAATCCATCTGTGTCATTAATGCTGTTTGTTTTCCAAATAAATAAATAAAAAAAAATAAAAAAAAAAAATAATTGTCTTGATCACGTAATGTTGAAAGGGTATACTTCATCTCAGACATTTGTTTTTAAATCTGCTTTCACCGACCACCAACCGATTCTATTTAACTTCATGACAAAAACTAATACAAAAAATAAAACATTTTCTTCAACAAAAACTGATTACAATAATGCTCTAAAACAATTAGAAATTATAGACTTTTCCCATATTTATTCCATAAAAGATCCGAATCTTGCAACTGACTCTTTAATAGAAACTCTAAGAGAAGTACTGACTGCCAACACAAGGGTTGTTGTGATTCCCCGTAGTAAACGCATTTTAAAGCCTTGGATTACTACTGGTATTCTACGATGTATGCGAAATCGTAATAAACTCCAAAAAATAGCAAAAAATAATTTAGATGATGAAGTAGCACAGATCACGTATCGCAGATATCGAAATTTCTACTTTAACCTTGTTAAGAATTTAAAGGAGTCATATTATAAAACTGAGCTGAAAAATAGTAATAATCCTAAACATATTTGGAGAATAATAAAGAATGTGTCTAACACAAGTAATATTAATTGTACCGCTGCAGAATTATTGCGCACGAATCCAAATGGACCTATGGAGTCTCTGAATGATGTGAACTCTTTTTTTTCTACAATTGGTCAGAAACTCGCTCAAAATATACCACGAAACTCTGCTGGACATTGTCTCATTAAATCACAAAGTCATTTAAAGTCCTTTGTGCTGCTGGAAGTGGACAATAGTGAAGTCTATAATACAATACAGAACCTTAAAAGTGATTCAGCTGCCGGTTGGGATGGCATCCCTACCCGATTTCTGAAATTAGCATGCCGTTATATTGTGCCAGTTTTGACCTACATTTTTAATTTATGTTTAGATTGTGGCGTGTTTCCAAGTTCCTTCAAGAAGGCACTAATAACACCTGTCTTCAAGCGGGGGAACAGAAACGATGTCAATAATTATAGACCTATATCGATATTACCATCATTGTCCAAGGTTTTCGAAAAAATTCTTAACAAACGTTTCATTAAATATTTGGAAAATGAAAACCTATTAGCAAAATCACAATTTGGATTCAGGGCCGGCCACTCAACCGAAGATGCTGTTAGTAATTTAACAGAATACATAGTTAACAACCTAGATAAAGGTAAAAAGTGTATCGGTATATTTTTAGACTTAGCAAAGGCTTTTGACACCGTTTCTGTTCCCATTCTGTTGAACAAGCTGGAGAATGTGGGTATACGTGGAATACCGTTAAAAATCTTTGAGGATTACTTGAGTAATCGCTACCAATGTGTTAAAATTGGCGAGTACAGTAGTGATGAAATGCCTATTTCTTACGGAACGCCTCAAGGCAGCGTCCTCGGACCGAGTCTTTTCCTGGTCTACATCAATGAGCTTTGTCTTCATACTCCTGTCAATGGTAAGGTTTTTTCCTTCGCAGATGAAACTGCTCTAGTATACTATGGAGATACTTGGGATGAGGTTCGTAAACATGCTGAGCAAGGCCTAGGTGTGGTGATCACTTGGCTAAACAGAAATTTGCTGTCGCTCAATGTCGCTAAAACTAAATATGTCACCTTTTCTATCAATAGTAGCACACAACCTGATTCACACTTTGGCATTCGGGCACATACATGTAAGGGCGAACTATATTTTCCGTGTAAATGCGCTGGTTTAGTGGCAGCATCACATATTAAATACCTAGGTGTAGAAATAGATAACCATCTGTCCTGGTCCCAACAGATTGAAAATTTAAATGGCAGAGTGAGAAAAGTTATTTGGCTCATGAAAAATTTGCGTCATGTCGCTGATCTGGATGTCTTAAAAACAGTTTATTACGCAATATGCCAGTCCATTCTATTATACTGCATTGCAGTATGGGGTGGAGCATGCAAAACAAGGCTGTTGACTACTGAAAGAGCCCAGAGGTCTGTGCTTAAAGTAATGACATTTAAACCCTATAGATACTGCACAGCTGAGTTGTATCGGCAATGTGGATTACTTTCTGTTAGGCAGCTTTTTATCCTGAAAACTATATTGAAGCAGCACTCTAAATTAACCTATGACCGGTCTACTTTATGCTCTGACGTAAGAAGAGCGAAGAAAATATGTAAAATAGATATACATAAAACTGCATTCTATGAAAGATTCTCATGCTTTTTGGGGCCACATTTGTATAACAAGGTGAATAAAAGTATAGAAATTTACAATTTACAAAAAACCATATGTAAAATCAAAGTACGAGATTGGCTACTTCTGCTAGACTATAAAAAAACCGAACAACTTCTAGCTTTACTTTAAAATATAATTGCAAAGAAATTCAAAATACATTTAAAAATTAATATTAAATAGTAAATTTAACTAAATAATAAACTAAACTCAATTATTTAAAATTACTTAAAAGCAATAAAAAAAAACTAAGTTATACTTACAATATTTAGTACCAAATCAATGAGACACATGCAGGCATGCGTACACGCACACTCTAACACACACACACACATACACACACACACACACACACACACACACACACACACACACACGCACTCATATACACATTGATACGTCCGATGACTTCTTAGTTTATAGCTACAAGATAGTGCTATGTGCTAATGCAATACGATATAAGAGGGAAGGATCTGTCTCCTAGAATACAGGTTTACCTAAACTAGGGGGCAGAGTATTATTGTTTATGTTTAGCATTGTACTTTAAATAATGTTTGTAAGATTATTGTTTTTGTGCTATTGTTGGACAATATATTATTATTATTATTATTATGAATAAAAGTTTTATATTCGAATAGTTATTTCTGATAGTTTCTGTTTTGTTTTGGGCTCGTTTAGATATAAAAGCATATTCTTGCGAATGCCGATTACTCATATTGAGAGCTAATTCAATTCAATTTCAATTCAAACAATTTATTTCAGAAAGCTAAGTTCCATAGTGTTAGTAATAACAAAAATACTTAAAAGTTAATGTTAGTATAAAGATAAAAATATACATGATTTTTTTTTTATTATAATGATGTCGCAACGTCGTTGTCACGTAAACATTAGCTCCGCGTTTGAGTGTCGATTAAAATAAAAAAAAGTAATTGTTATCTTATTTAGTTAATATTATATTAATCAAAATGACGTGTAAAATCAGTGACATTGTTATGTAGTGGAAAAATTGTATATAAACTGAAATATTGACAGTTATTAAAAGTGACAAATATTAAAAAACTGTTACAGTGATCATTCACAAGTGAAATAATCCTTTAAACCTGAAATAAAATGATTTTCTGTTCGTGTGTGAACTATAATAATACAAAAGTGAAAAATTAAATCAGTAAATAACAAGTGATTTTAATAAATAGTGCAAAAATATTAATCGATGACTCATACTCAACCGCTTTCAAACGATTTAAATCAAAACCACTATTATCTTTAATAATTTCACGCAGCGTTCACAAGTATCAAGCAGCGTTGACGAACACCGCTAAGACTTGCAAGTCGCCGGCGGCAACGGGGCCGCAGATCGATCCTAAGCAGTGTTAACAAGTTTTTTGTACTAAAACAAATTTTCTAAGATAAAATATTTGAAGCAAAACATAAAATATAAGTAATAGTGTTATCAACAAGCATTAATTATCTAGTCGTACCTACATTGAGAAAGGCAAATCAACTATGACAACGAGGATGAATAAAGGAAATAGCAACAGTACCCACGAGATGGCAGCGGTTAAATGTTATAAATGCAAATCTAAAGTAGATATAAAAACCACTGTACAGTGTGCAACGTGCAAAAACCGCTATGAATTCGACTGTGCAGGCTTGTCAGAAAAACTATATCGATTAATGGACTTTGATAAAAGGAAAAAATGGAAATGTAGTATCTGTGAACAAAAATATGCTTTAATGTACAAACAAAAAACACAAAAAAAGAACACAGAGAACAATGAGTCTAATTCAAATATAACTACGCGAAGAAAACGATTATCACCTATAAATAATACGACAGTATCTTCACAATCGACACCAACCAGTTCCGCAACCCATTTGAATGACTCACTCATACTTACATCCCTTAGTGCATCAAACGAATCTTTGCAAATATCGTCTGAACACTTATCAAGAAGTGCCGACTTTACACAAACAGACTCATCGTCTGTACAAGAACTTCAAGAAACTATAGGCAAACTTACTATACAATTGGCAAGCCTTCAGAATGAGTTTGACGACACTTTGATTAGAAACAGTGATTTGCAAAAACAAATCAACAAATTGACCTTAGAGAATAACACATTAAAGAAATTGTGTCAGTCGCCATTGGCTGAAAACCAAATTAAACAGAGCTCCAAAAAGAAAAAGATGTTATCAAAACTAAATACAGTATCACCACCTATACTTATGACACCAAAATCATCATTGGCCCCTGAAACATTACAAAATGACAAATTTGGTAATTTTAATATATTGATTCTTCAAAAGAGAATAATGGAGCTAGAACTAAATTTGAAAAGCGCTGAGAATGAAATTAATGACCTTAGACAACAATTATTAAAAGTAGAAATAGATTCACTACAATATTCCCAGCAAACCTATTCAAAAAACTTAACGCAATCAAAGAATGATTGCGACAACAATAATAGTAGAATACTCATATTTGGCACCCAGCGATGTGCTAATCTAGCTTCTACTTTACTTTATTCAAGAGCTGATACAAAATATAACAAGTACACAGTTACAGCAGAAACAAAACCCTTCGCGTTAAGCACCGATGTGTTTAGAAACTGTGAAAACATGAACATAAAACCTAATGACAAACTAGTGCTCTGCGTTGGTGAAAATGACTATGACCTAAAAATTCTTTCAACACAATTACGAATATTTAAAAAAAAATGTGTATCAAATTGTATTATTGTATTAAATATATTAAAAAATTATTATATTAATGTAACTCAAACAAATAGTGCTATAAAAAAAAATTGTAATGAATACAAAAATTGTCACTTTGTAGAATGTAAGAACAGTAATTTATTGAATATTTCTACAGCCATTAATTATATAGTTGACTATATTGATTACTATGACAAATATATAGACATAAATTCGCTTAGGAAGATAGTAGTGGGTAATAAACCAAAGACAAATGAATGTGTGTCTCAGATCAATCGAAAAGGAACAATACCTTTTTACTTTAGCATCATTCCAAAGCAAAAATCTGAAAAATCAAACAATAGTCAGAATAGTTTGCGCCCAATGAAAATAATTGAGGCGCAAAGGGGTACCATTCCGCATTACTTCCCAGTTGTAACAATAAACATGTTTTTTTCGATCGAAAGCAGCCAATGTTTAAAATTCTCCATCAGAATATAGCTAGCCTTCTTGCTAAACAGTCGATTTTAGAAATAACCTTATTGGAATTGCGTAAAATTAATACGTATCCTGATGTCATATGTCTCACGGAAACCTTTTTGAAAGCAGGATATGAAAATTACGAAAAATTCATGACTACAAACTAGCAGCTAGTTTTTGTAGGGAAAAAAATAGAGGGGGTGTGTGTATTTTAACAAAAAAAGAGATTACATACAAAGAAGTTTCTTACATAAGTAAATACGGTGTACAAAATTTATTTGAAGTTTGTGGAATCGAGATTGCAGATTATAATCTTCTTATCATTTCATTATATAGGACACCCACATCTGATGCTACAGCCTTTTTAGATAAGTTGGATCAGATGCTCCACGAAATAATGAAGAAGATCAAGCCCAGTACTAAGGTTGTGGTGGCTGGTGATCTTAATATCAACACCCTAAACGTAACTCGAACCACTAAACATCTCAATGATCTATGTGACAATTACAATTTGAAAGTACACATTAACGTACCCACACGTAAAACAACGTGTATTGATCACATACTGAGCAATGTCGAGAACGCAGCCGCTACTGTAATACCTCTATACTTGTCAGACCATGACACGGCGCAATTATTGAGTTTTCCGGTGCAGAAGAAATACATTAAGTCTGATTCTTATTTTACTTTTAAAAGAGATTATTCTCAAGATAATTTAAACAAATTTAATAAATGTCTAAATAATCTTTCATGGTCGGATATCTACAAAGAAATAAATATGGACAAAGCCTTCGACAATTTTCATGACACTTTCTTCCTTTTTTACAACTTGTGCTTTCCCTTAGTGAAGATAAATGGTCAAAACAGAAAAGAAAGTAGTTCTAAATGGATAAGTAGAGGTTTGAAAAAGTGTTATAAAACTAAAAGACTATTGCGTTATCAATATTACAAAAGTAAATCATCACTACATAAAAAAAAAACTTGACATATGCAACTATATTAAAAAAATGTATAATAAACTCAAAAAGAAATTGCAATATAAAATTCATAAATAATAGCAAAAATAAATGTAAGGCAACTTGGTCAATCATTAATAGAGAAGTAAATAAAAATCCAACAAATAATAATAATTTTTCGACGATTAAAATTAATGACATTCTTTTAACAGAGTCGAGATAGCTAACGCTTTCAATAATTATTTCTTAGATATTCCTAATAATAACCTAATACCTGAAGCTCCACTGCCCACGCGAATTAATATTATCAGAAATTCAATGTTTATTAAACCCATGTCTTCAGATGAGGTGAAGAAGGAAGTAATGGCATTGAATAATACGCTTTCCGAGGGTTATGATGGCATATGTACGGCAGTATGAAAGTGTTGTATTATGGAAATACTTTGCGTATTAACATATCTAATCAATATGTCGTTTTCAACTGGAACTTTTCTAAAGGCACTGAAATTAACTGTAGTTGAACCTCTTTTTAAAAAAGGTAATAGAGAAGACATGGGTAATTATCGCCCAATTAGTCTTGTATCAATCTTCTCTAAAGTGTTTGAGAAATGCATGTACAAGAGAATAATAGATTTCTGCCAAAAATATAATATAATAAATAATGAACAATATGGATTCCAGAAAAACAAATCGACTGAATTAGCTATGTATGACCTTGTAAATACTGTCCTGACTAATTTAAATAGTAACCGCTTGACTACGGGATTGTTCTTTGATCTCAGTAAGACTTTAGATTGTGTCTCGCATGACATCCTCTTAAAAAAACTAGATTTACTTGGATTTAGGGGTGTTGCACTCCAATGGCTAAACTCTTATCTAAATAATCGCAAGCAATTTGTCTCCATCAATAATGTAATAAATAAAGAAATGGTTGACTTTAAATCAGACTATCGTGAAAATAAATTTGGAGTCCCGCAAGGAAGCATACTGGGACCCATTTTATTTGTTCTGTATTTCAATGACACAAGCTATTCAATTGACCATAGATGTATCCTATACGCAGATGACTTATCAATAATAGTAACCACTGAGAAGAAACCTAATTCAATAATGACTCATGAAATTGACATAAACAATACAATTGACTCTTTATGTAACTGGCTTGATGACAATAATTTGAAAATTAATCTCGATAAATCTGTTCTTGTCCAATTCAATAAATCAAAGCATAGGAAATATAATTTTAAATTAAATATATCTAAACTTAATGAAGTGACAAATACAAAATTTCTAGGTGTCACTATTGATGAAAATACCAATTGGAGTTTTCATGTTGATAATCTCTGTAAGCGAATTAATAAGTTCCTTATGCAATTAATCAAGTAAAAAAGGTAACTGACAAAAATACTGCCATTCTTGCTTACTACGCTTATGTAGGCTCTATTTTGCGTTACGGGCTTGTCATATGGGGAAACTGTACCGAATGGCATAGAGTATTTAAAGCGCAAAAAAAATGCATTAGAGCCATTGGCGGCATTCGATCGGATCAGTCATGTAGACCGCTTTTCAGGGATTTTGGTTTGTTGCCGCTACCATCACTCTATGTTCTGGAAGTATGTATTTTTATAAAAAAACATAATTATCTATTTAGAAAAGCTTGTGATATTTTACCCAATAGGCAGCGTAGAGATCCGCACAGACTTGTTCTAAGCGACATTCCTAAATCTGATAGATATGGTAAAAGTTGTCTTAATATGTGTATTAAGATTTTTAACAAAATTCCTAATGAATTTAAAAATATTAATAATATAACGTTATTGAAAAATAAACTAAATCAATGGCTGAAATATCACAATTATTATAGTTTAAAGGATTTTTTGATGATAAAATTTGACCAAATTTATTATTATTATATTATTAGACAATACAATATAATATCATTATTTGTGACTTATTGACAAAATATGTAATTTAATTTTTTGGTAATGTTAATTAGTTTCTTCATTGAATTTATGTCCCCTTATATTTTTGCTCTACTCGAAAAGAGTAATTAAGTTGTAAGTACTAAGCTAGTATTAATACCTTAAGATGTACACTTAATTTGCAACTAAATAAATTGAATTAAATTGAATTGAATTATTTTATGTTCCGGTGTGAAGTAATATCTGTATTGAATATTTTTATGATTATGGCGATGACTATTATCAACAAGGTTTACCTAATATAAAATGATAAATTTAATAAATACAACTTACACTTCGCATCTAGTATGAGTAACAACTGTTATAATGCAATGCTACTCGTTAACGACTCTTTCAATAGTCTAACTTAAAATAAAAACAAAACTTATGAAAGCTTATGATTATATTAGAAAGATTTTTCAAAGTAATAATACGTCTTTTGTTTTCTTAGTTTTCTTATTTTAAGCAGATTATGATTTCATACTTAAAATAACATCCAATGAAACGATCTTTAGCTTTCTCATTGAGACGACTAAAAAATTAGAGCAATAGACTCCAATCCCTCAAATAACTAGCTTTAGCTAGCTGCGAATTGGTCAGTATGTTTAAGTTGGAGACAAGTAACATTAGCTGACACATATTGTATATATGTAATTACATAAGTTATAATTTCGCTTGAATAGAAAAATACTAGAAATAGTCGATTCGGCTCACAAGTGAATTCTCAGGCTGGAACTCACTTGTGGGCCGAGTCGATTTTTCTAGTATTTTTCTATTAAAATAATTTATCTTATAAGATAGCATTGAAAAAATGCAAATAATATAGAAAAGTTAAAAAAAAATGTATATAATAAATGTAATAAATACATAATAATTCTAATAGCAGTTTATACGGACCGAATTCCTAGGCCTCCTGGTTTCGATCGATCGTTTAGGCCGAAGCATTGATTTTAAAATGAACTTTGATAAAAAGGAATATTTCGAACCTTTGCTATACAAAGGACCCTTTCTTTTTTCCATACCACTGAGGCAATACCTATACACATACCTATATTGAAAAAAATTACTTGCAACGTGTGTTTTTTTTAGATGGCAAGTACTATTTTCTTGATTTTGATTCGTTTTGTAGCTTTAAGTTATGTAAACCTTTTTCGATATTCAGTCTTAAAAATAAAATGTATATAATTTATCAGCAACATACAGCGTTACAGTTTTAAACAGAAGAATTCATCATCTGTTTTTAATAAATACAGTAGAAGCAAAAGCAAAATTAGATATTTCTTGCTAAAATCGGTTAAGGACTCGGGAAGTTATGGCGTAACAGACATTGCGCCATTGAAGCTGATTCATGGGAGCTTCGCTCGCTCCGCTCCAATAAAAATTCGTGATGCCTTCTCTTGAAAATTTGGACATCCGTAATATCACTGTTGAACATTAATCAGCAGAACCACATCCTTTTCCCAGGTTTTAGCGTATATAATTCGCTGGTTTGCGAGAATAGCGACGGAACTAAAACCTTTTGATTTTATACGAGTAGAATAAGGTTTACAAATTTATTATTAAATCTTTTATCGCATACCATAAAATGTAATTGTATCTTTTTCGAGCGAACGGTGGCACGATATCTGCGGTGCGGCTCTGCTCACGATAAAATATCAAAGTTTGGCATATTTCGATCAATTTGACAAATTTTAGAGTTGCGTCGATATAATCGCAAACTATTATTGCCGCTCATATATTGTAATTGACTGACACTACACATTTACTTAGTTTTAAATTATAATTTTCCTATTTTTGATTATATTAAGTTTTTGCATATTGGAAACGGCTGATAATGAGGTCGAAATATTTCAATAATATCTCTGTAACCACAATTACAGCAAAAAAAGTTTATTTAATTTAATTTCATTAAATGCTAATGGAAGTTGATCAAACGGCTCATTCGATTTTGGCTACATTTGAATAATAATAAACCTTTATAGAAAAATGTTCCTGACGCAGATCCATTTTTCAATGAGACACGACAAATTAATTTTGTGTTCAAAAAAAAGGTGGAGTAAAATATGTAATTTATTTTTAATTTTTTTAATAGGGCTTACCTACTAAATACATAAAGATAAGTTGAATTGAGTTACTTATGTGGTTATGTAATTTCATGTCCCCGATTTAAGGCACGAATTTACCTTTTCTCATTGCATTCTTATTTTTTAATGTCAAGAAATGTTCTTGTATTGGACGGACTCTTCTAATGTCCCATTTATTTTCTCTTTACCCTGTAAGAAATTACCACTTAGCAATAAGACCGTCATTGTGTAAGTTGATCTTTTTGTTATCTTTAATGTTGTTTCGTGAGCAATCAAGTATAACTTTTATTATTGTTATTACATTTCATTTTATATGAAATGGTAAAATTTTACACTTAAAAACTATTTTCTCTTGAAAAATCCTGGTTTCAACAAATCTGATTTGTAGCAAGTGTTAGTTTCAAATTGTAGGTTAGTTGAGGCTCGCTTAAACTTTGTGATCTCTTACCCCTAAAGTATTTCAGCGGTTTAAAGTTTAAGCCGCATCTCCTCTTGCTATACGAACACGACTTCAGTGTACGTATCTACCTATATAGCAAATCAATTAAAATAAGATTAAAACATTTACGTTTACATTATATACTGAAAACATAAACAATTAAAAATAAGATACAATAGAATTAAAATAAGTTTATTTCCTTTTTAATGATGGAATCAATCAATAATGTGTTCAACACGTTTATTAAAATTTTCTTTTGACCCTTCGTGATAGGCTAAACACTTGGATTACGAGGCAGTTCACGTCTGTAGTCTACCCCTCTCTCTCTGATTTATTACCTACTAGCTTTTACCCGCGGCTTCGCCCGCATTTAAGCGGAATTTTTTTCAATAAAAAGTATCCTATGTTACTTCTAATACCTCCAAGAACATATGTACGAAGTTTCACGATGATCGGTTTAGTAGTTTTTGCGTGAAAGCATAACAAACAAACTTACATTCACATTTTTAATATTAGTAGGGATATACTTCCTAGCCGATGTGTTGTAACGATTATATTCTATTACTCAACAAATACCTAATTTTAATATATATTCAGACAACATATTTATAAGTCAAACATCAAAATAATTGTGCTCCGTATTTGTTAAATATTTAAATTAATTTCCTATAGCCCACTTACCAATATTAAGCTTTTAATAGATGTACATATGAGTGATTAATAATAGGTATTAATGGTTGTGATTGTTTGGGACTTTAAACGAAATAAGTGTCGATACCGCTAACCTCAAAACAGCTGATTTGTCAAAGTAAGTATTGACTGACTGTTTCTCTTGAATATTATTATTATATCTCGTATATAAGCGGATATTCAATGAAGATATAGTCGGTTTCTACATTGATATAATCATTATAATATCATATTGTGATTAACCGGTAACTTTAGAAATACCTACCTTCCAGTTTCTTGTTGACAAATTGTTCCTTCGGTAATAAATTTTGTTGTAATTTACGATCTTAAAATGATGACTCGAAGGGCCTTGTCACGCCAAGAGGAGTCTAAACTTCAACTGGCCTTACAGGAACTTAAGGCTGTAAAGGATCAATGTGTCCAGCTGGAGGATGAAAGGGAGGATAATGAGAAGGAACTAGTAGGGGTCTTGAATAATAACAGTAGGCTTAAAAGTGAACTAGCATCGTTACAGATTAGATTTAATGATATTGTTGATGAGCGGGACAAACTCCAGTCAATAGTTGATAGGTTCGATGAATGCAGTGATGAGTACGAGCAGACCCTTAGAAGAACTTCCAAATTGGAACAGGAACTACGTGAGGCCCATCATCACATCACAGATCTGGAGGAGACTGCTCTGAAAGTCACTGCTCAGCAGAATGACAGCCTATACCAAGAATTGGTTAGTTGTGCCCCGCTGTTGGTTTCTCCTGCAATTTCTAACTTGACCATTGAAAACCCCACCAAAGAGGAGTCAGTACATGAAAAGTCAAGAGTAGCATTTTGCAGTAGGAATAAACTAAAAAAATATATAAAAATAAATAAGTTCATAAAAAAATCGTAGAGAGCTATGAAATATTTTAAATCATCAACTAAAAATATTAAAACAATAAAGAAAAATCTTGAATGAAGAAATCAACTTCAATCATGTACTTTTAAACTAGAAAATAACTTGAAAAAACATGAAACCGACACACAACACTTAGAGTCAAAAATACAAATTTTACAAAATGAATTAAAAAATCTTACAAAGAAATATGAATTGTCTGAAAAGTCTATGAAGGAGTATTCTATGGCAGTGGATGACACTTTAAAGTTATCCAAAGATAATTCTGAGCGCTGTGACTCACTGGTTAATAATCAGTGTTGTATTTGTAACAACGGCAGTCTTCCACAGTCACCAGATAGGCAAGGCACTCCGGTAATCTCGGAGTCCCAGGTCTCTCCTTTACTTCCATCATCATTGTGTGACAGTATACATGACGTCAGTTCCTCTCAAAATATAATAATGTTCAGCGATAATATTGGTAAGGATATGGGCTCAAATTTGCGCTTAAAGTTAAATTCACCGGAGCAGTCGATTATAAATAATTGTTTTCCTTGTGCTAGTTTACATGAAATTATGCACAAAATATTCAACTATACATTTAGTAAGAATGATGAATTAATTATATTTATCGGAAATAGGGGCAATGTCAAGAAAAAAAAGTTAACCTCGAACTTTGAAAAATTAAAACAATTACAGCTTAAAAAAATTGTAATGTTTACATTCCCCTACATAAAAAATTTGTCAGATGCGGAAAATAATTATAGATTTAATTTAAATATGACTCTGAATTTATTCAGTCAGTATTCTTATAAATGATACGAGATTTTACTTTTAAAGAAAATGAATTTAATACACGAAAATTTTACAGTAATTCAGGAAACAATAAATTGAGATAAATCAGGCAGAGCTTCCAGCTTGATGTTTCTTCCACAGCGGCTGATGGGCAAATAGGCAGGGAACTGGCGTGTTGCCCATTTTATAGTCACGACGCGGCGCACGATGTTGCCAGGTGGCCGGGAGCATTATGTCATTTATAACACGGCCTCTCCTGACGGGGCAGCGTCCTCGCAGCCTTCACGAACTTGCTGAAGATGGCCCAGCTTCGGCATCGTCAGCGGGGTCTTCATTCTCCTTGCAAGCTGAAACAACCACATCACTCTTAGGATATCACGTTCAAAACAGTTTAATCAAAGTTGTCGAAAATTAAATAAATTGATGCATCTATGTACCAAACAACAAATCACTAAGAGTTCACATTTAGGCCTATTACAGCGCAACCAGATGCCATGACCATGACATGGGAGGACTTACACCAGTCTCTAGCTGGTCATCCACATCTTTAGCTCCCATCACACATAGGGTTTACACATGGGCCTATTCCAGCGCAACCAGATACCTCAACCGTCGTCACGGTAGGATTTATTCGGTCTCTAGCCAGTCATCCGGATACCTACAAACACTGAAGGTTTACTTGCGCAACCGAATACCTTGTGCACACCAGGTGTTTACATCGGTCTATAACAAGTACCACCACAACCTTCAGGCACATATATGAAGGATTTATACAGGTCTCTAATTAGTGTAGGCCTCCACTAACGCAACCCCGATACCTTACTCCACACTCAAACACAAACTAGTTTCGGAACCAGTGTATGATTCACCTCAATCCCTGGACTCGCACCACCAGGACTTAGATGGGCCTGCTTCAGAGCACATCACGAACTAACTTAAATTGTTTGGCACATAAGAGTACATCAGGTAATCAAGGCGGGAATCGAACCCACACACAAGTACACTGTAAAACAAATGTCACAAATTACGACACTCATTGCGGCACTAGGTACTAACTTTCGAAAAATCCAGCACATGTATCCGGGGTCCACTCCCCTCGCCACAGAACCATGTACCCAGCTGCCGCCTGGCTCGTCTTTCCATATGAGCCGGTCAACAATTTAAGTTCATATCTGTCATTCGCCAAGATTCGAACCACTTTATATGGCCCCCTCATACCACAATCAAGCTTTCCAGTGCTTTGAGAGTTCTTAGTAACAAACAAGATCATCGACTGCAAAACCTTTAGGATGCACCCTTTTTAGTAAGCGCAGCTATACACGCTGTTTTAACCGCGTAATTAGGTATGTAACGGCGAAAGTACCCCGCAAGGCCCAAAAACTGACGAACTTGTTTGACCGTGGTTGGTCGCGGCGATTTAACTAAGGCCTCGACTTTGTGCTCACTCGGCCTCACCTGACCTTGTCCTATCACCCTACCAAGGTATTCTACTTCATTAGTAAGAAAAGTGCATTTCTTTAAGTTTATCGAAAATCCGGCCTCAGTTAGAGTTTTTAACACTGAATCGAGCAGGATAAGGTTCTCTTCTATGGAATCCGATAAGAGCAACACATCGTCGATATAAGCCAGCACCTTTCCCGTTTCTATGAAGGGTTTCAGCGTTTTCGAGATGGTTTTCTGATATATAACTGGAGCGTTGGCGAGTCCATAGGGCATTTTACAGTATTCGTACTGCCCTTCCGGCGTTACAAACGCTGTTTTGTGAATGGACTCCTCACTGACCTTCAACTGGTGGAAACCAGAAACCATGTCGAGCGCGCTGAAGACTATAGCCTTACCTAGCCTATCAATGTGGTCATTGATCAACGGAAGCGGATGCCTAACTTTAACAGTTATTTGGTGGAGTGCTCGGTAATCTACCACCATTCTATCCGAACCGTCTTTCTTTTTAACCAGCAAAACGGGGCTTGCGTATGCTGAATCGGACTCCCTTATTATTCCTTTGCCAAGCAGATCATTTATTATCGATCGAACGCGTAACTTTTCGTCATGTGACATTTTATACGGACGGTAATAGACAGGCACGTCACTAGTTAGGTTAATCTGTACCTCACTATCTTTAACAGTTGTGGTAGCCGTACCACTTAAAAAATGATCAGAGTATTTCTCGAGTACGGTAAGCAAGTTCAGCCAGTGCTCGCCTGAGACAGGAGTGCTCACTTTTTCGAAATAGGACTTTTATCTACCTTTAAGACATCCACGACATCACTATGCATAATACGTTGGCTATCGCTAGTCCTAATGTATGCAACGCCTTTCCTGTTCAAAACATCAGTACCGATAATCACGGGAACGTTCATATGAGAGCTGTCTACAACATAAAAATCAACCTCCAACGTAATGTCACTCAACTCGATAGGCAAAGTAACAAAGGATTTTGTAACTACCTCCGTACCGCCTAAACCACGTAATAACTGATAAGTTGGTTTCAAGTTGGCCGAAAAATGCTTCACTAAATCAGAGGATAATAATGATATACACGAGCCGCTATCGATTAAAACGTCCGCCGGTATACCCGATATAACTGCAGTGATAATATCCTGATTCTTTGATAACCCCTCATTTTCACGGCAAAAGTTAACACCGTTCTTATTTCTAAATTCTACCCGTTCTTTAGCAAAGCATTTACCTTCCGAATGACCTAGTTTTTTACAAAAAGTCAATTTTTCTACTTTAGATGTACTTGCAGCCGGCGCGGTTTCACTATTATTGGCACTAGTCAATTTAGACTTCTTTGGACAAAACGCACTTTTATGACCAAACTGTTGACATTCGTAACATCGAATATTACGCTTATTATCGAAATATTCGCGCTTTAACGAACTCGGACGCTGGCTATAAAACTTGTTATTACGATTGGGCAAGTGAGGGAAGTTTTTCCGTGGCACATTATTAACATTAGGCTTAACATAGTTCGATAAAAACTCCACAATAGTCTCGGGTGTTAACTTTGCGTTTGTAGCGGCCGCCTGAATTTGCGGGTCAGTTATTCCACGTATTATGATTGCAGTCAACAACTCACTACTAAGTCCTTTGACTATGCGCAAGCGTAGCAACGATCTACGGGCATATTCCGCGTAGGTGGAGTATTTATCAGACTCTGTTCGTATCACATTATAAAGAATGTTCGCAATGTCGATATTACGCGGGCACAACGCTTTTAATTCTAATTTAAAATTAGACCAATTACGTTCGGCACTTGACCACTGACTGAGCCAGGTGCGAGATTCCCCCTTTAAAAAATGACCAACACGAGCAAGGCATTCCGTGTCATCCCAATGATTCGAAATACGAGCTTTATCTACTTCGTCGCACCACGTATCGACATCATGAACACTGGGGTCAAAATCTGAGACAAAATATTGGTTTGACCTCACCGGGATAGAGGTCAGCGCTGCCAATAGTCGCTCCGCCGCATTCCCCGCGTCCGCGCCGTACGGCGCCCCTCCAAGCGCTGGCGCGCCCAGCGGCGGCGTGCTCGGCGGCAGTGGCGGCAGCGCAGGTACAGGGGTGACAGGGGAGTCGCGCTTGCTGCGCTCGCTCGATGCTCGACGCTCGCTCGGCGTCGCACTAGGCACCTGAACAATTGCTTGCTCGCGCCCAGCGACAGCAGGTTGCTGGGTGGCGCCGACATGAATCCCTTGTTCTAGGGCCTCGAGTCTCCTCAAGACCGCCTGCATCGCTTCGCGGGAAGGGGAAGGTGAAGGTAACCTTCCTTTGCGTTTGTCCTTCTGCTTGCTACGACAGCTATCCGACGGCATGTCGGGTAGCAACTCTGCCTGACTACCTTCAAAAACTAAAAATCTGCTCGCGAAAAACAAATTATTTATAAAACCAGATATGGCGGCGGCCAAAGCCTACGAATCCCACTTCTGATCTTATAAATGATACGAGATTTTACTTTTAAAGAAAATGAATTTAATACACGAAAATTTTACAGTAATTCAGGAAACAATAAATTGAGATAAATCAGGCAGAGCTTCCAGCTTGATGTTTCTTCCACAGCGGCTGATGGGCAAATAGGCAGGGAACTGGCGTGTTGCCCATTTTATAGTCACGACGCGGCGCACGATGTTGCCAGGTGGCCGGGAGCATTATGTCATTTATAACAGTATAATAATAATTTTAATGTAATTGACTCTAACAGTATTGTTAGTAAAAATGTATATACTTTTACTAATGGTAGATATTACCTGCCTCAGTATTATAAGAGACAGATAGTGAATTCACTATCATATTTTTTATTAACTTCAGCCAAGAACTTGGCTAAACAAACTGACTCTATTGAGCAGTATAATAATATTATGACATTGGAATCCGTTCCAAGCTATTTAAATTAGATATAGAGACAAAAGAGGTATCCTCTTGCAAATATAAATACATAAATAATGATTTTAACATGCCTCTTATAACATTACCATTAGAGTCAAATAAAAAAAATGTGTTCAGAAATGCCCTAAAAATAAATGTAATTTAAATAAATTAAAAAATATTAACCTGGTGCATCAAAATAGTAATGGACTATCAAAGGGCAAACAAGTAGAGATGGAATTATTCATGAATTCAAAACAAATTGACATTTTGTGTATTACAGAACATTGGCTTGAGGGATGTGAACTCATGTTTAGTTTCAATAATCACCAGGTTGGTAGTTCATTCTGCAGAGTCAACACAGTACATGGGGGGTCACTGATTCTTTTAAATAAAAGTTTAGAATTTAAAGAACGGAAAGATATTGTGTCTCTCTCTGTAGAATGCATAATAGAACTATCATGTATAGAACTTGAGCAACTCATTGTGGTATGTGTATACAAACCTGGTTCCTCAGCTTATGATAGATTTGAGGAAATCATGGATGAAGCCTTGAACAAATTGAGTAGGTCAAAAAAATACTTGATTGTGTGTGGAGATATTAATATTGATCTTCTTACAAAGAACAGTGAAACTATTTAAATCACACAATCTTTTCAACTTATTTATGGAGCCTACTAGATTCTGTAAAACAACGGCAACCTGTTTAGACAATATATATATAGTAATCTGGTACCTGTAAGTAAGAAAGTTATTGCAAACTTAGATTCAGACCATTGCGGGCAAATAGCTTGCTTCAAAATTGTCACAGAACAAGTCAGTAAACGTAAAATTATATGTCGACCAGTAACTGCTGACAGATTGAAACGTATAGGAATTGAATTATGTTGTAAATTTCCTTTTTTATCACCGGATATGCCACCAAATGATATGTATAATTTATTTTTTGAGTCATTTTGCAACCATTTTAACAAAATTTTCAAAACCAAAGAGATCACCGTTACTGTTAATCCAATGTTTAGCGAATGGGCCACTGCAGGAATACACAAAAGTAGGCAAAAATTGTATGAGCTGTACTCAGAAAGACAGTTTAATAGAACGGAATATTTTCAAAATTATGTCAAGTCATACTCAAAAATTTTTAAGCAGGTTTGTCAAACTGCAAAAATTAAATATATTAGTTCTCAAATTTATAACAGTACTGACAAAGTCAAATCTACTTGGAAAATTATAAATGCAGAGACTGGCCGAACAAAAGCTTTAGCAAATAATTATAAACTTAAAATTGATGGTAAATATATTAGCTCGGACTCAGATGTTGCGAATGAATTTGAAAATTTTTTACTCGAATTCCAGTAGATTTGACAAGCACTTTAGGCTCTTCCACCCCCATTGCAGAATCCTTGTTGAAAGAAAATGTTCCTTGTTGTAATACTGTATTTAAATTTAATTCTGTTACTAAACGGGACATCATAGACACTTTTAAATCGTTGAACATTAAAAAAACTGCCGATCTTTGGGGAATATCTGTATATATGGTAAAGAATGTTATTGAAATAGTTGCTACACATTTAGCCTTAGTTTTCAACAACTGTATTGATAGTGGTGTGTTTCCTGATTTGATGAAACTTAGCAAAATAACTCCATTGTTTAAATCTGGTAGTACTTCAGATCCCTCTAACTTTCGTCCAATATCCGTACTATCAACATCCAGTAAAATTTTTGAAAAAACCGCGCTTACGCAATTACAGAAATATTTTAATAATAATAACTTACTACACATTAAACAATTTGGTTTTACCCGCGGACGGTCCACGACTGATGCTGGAATAAAATTGTTAGAATGCATTTATGAGGCCTGGGAGGAGTCGCAGGACGCCTATGGTGTTTTTTGTGACTTATCAAAGGCTTTTGACTGTGTCCAACATCAGACGTTAGTCAGGAAATTACACTATTACGGTATCCGTGGTACCGCTTTGGATTTTCTCACTTCTTACCTAAGTGACAGGATTCAAAAGGTGGTCATCAATGGAGAGCAGTCGCCTGGATCATTTGTAACAATGGGGGTGCCGCAGGGCTCAATATTGGGTCCATTTCTATTTCTGGTATATATTAATGACCTCCCTCACCTTGTAAGATGCGACCATGAGATAGTCTTGTTTGCAGATGACACGTCATTAATATTAAAAGTTAAACGTGGACAAATTAATATTGATGAAGTAAACATTGCACTGTCCAAGGTCGTTCACTGGTTTGGCGCCAATAATTTGTTGTTAAATGAAAATAAAACAAAATGCATTAGATTCAATTTCAATTAGCTAAAGCCAAAGTCCGGGTTAGGGATGAGGAAATAGAGCTGGCCAATCAAACTGTATTTCTGGGTATAACTTTAGATTCTAAGTTACAATGGGGTCCTCATATTGAATGCCTATCGAGCAGACTCAGTTCTGCAGCATACGCCGTAAAATTGATTCGTCAGTTAACAGACGTAAAAACTGCGCGCTTAGTCTATTTTAGCTACTTCCACAGTATTATGTCGTACGGGATACTACTGTGGGGAAATGCCGCCGATATTGGCTGCATTTTTGTGCTGCAGAAGAGGGCTGTTCGGGCGATCTATAGGATGGGCTCCCGAGAGTCTTTAAGAGAAAAATTTAAAGAAATTGGTATTATGACTGTACATTCACAATATATTTATGAAAACCTACTGTATGCGCACAAATGTAAAGATATTAAATTCAGAAAAAATAGTGACTATCATAATTACAATTTAAGAAATAAAGACAAGCTAGCAATGCCCAGGTATATGCTCCATAAAATAAGCAACTCCTTTGCAGGTCACTGTATACGAATGTACAACACGCTGCCATGTAACATGCATGACTTGTCAATGAATAAATTTAAATTTTTAATTAAAACTCAGTTATGCAAAAAGGCTTATTAAAGTGTTAAAGATTTTTTGAATGATAAGGCAGCGTGGACCTAAAAGAAATGAATTGCTCGTTCTCTGAATCGTTTTGTAATATACACAATTTGTAAGACATTTGGCGATATTATAAGAGTTTTGGCACATGAGTTTCTTGCCCGATTCTTCTCATGTTAGCCCCTACGTTCGGAATCGGGTCGCTCGTGGCGATTACATGCGCGGCATCAACTCCGCGGATGTACTTGCCGCTAGCGCACGGGCTATCTTTATTATAAAAGAATATTATCTTGATTCTTCTATGTAAAATTGACGATTTTAAGTGCCCGCAAGGGCCTATGAAATAAAGTTATTTCGATTTTGATTTTGATTTTGAAGGTTTTAAAGTTGCTAGACCTTCATAATTTTAGTTCCAATGCGGTTACAACTTATGTTATTGAGTTGCCATACATATTGACAATAAAAAAATATAAAATCAATAATGATTTACCATAACGATTGCATAAACATCACGTGATTTCTAAATCAATGTTAAATGTAAACGATTTCGATCAGTGGTGGTTCGTTTACTTGTACTTGACACTGGTGAATTTAAGAAAGTCGATGCCCAGGTAGCAAGGTCATGGCCTTAAAATTGCCCAGCATCGGCCTTCCCATATTATAGATGCAAAAGTCGAACAGAAATAGAACTTTCGTAATCCGCATGGTAAGAAATATGTATATAGTGTGACTAGACAGAGTCCACCCTTTATGGCAGAACTTTTTATGCTATAAAATAATAATATATAACAACAATTGTAAGACGCACGATTATAATCGTGTGAAAATTATTGTGACTTACAAAATTATACGGTTTTAATTGTAATTGTAATTTTCAAGCATACAGTTCATATCCATAATTATTAAAAGGCAAACTATCGCATCGCGTAAGCTTTATAGTCAAAAACATATTTTGTCATTGTGTTCATGTTTTTTCCGTATAAGCAAACAAGCATGCAAACATGCCAGAAAGCAGCCTTTCATGGACCAAGCATACATGTAAGCTTTCAAGGAAGTATATAACCAAGCATGCAAGCGAGCATGCCAGCAAGCATGCTAGTAAAAGAGTTGTGAGTTCAGTAACCCTACGCGTACATAAATGAATAATCGCCATTACCATGAATAACTTATTTGATTGGAAGATAAAAGAAAGTCCTAAATGTCAATAACTATAAAATAAATGACTATCGAATTCCTACTACAATAAACCCTATTTAAAGTTTTTTGTATTGAGGGCTTTAAGTTACAGAGAGATGCTGTTTAGACTTATGCAAAGTAAAAAATTGTAAGTTTTTAACCAATGCATGGTTTAAGAAGAGGATGAAAGAACTTTTGTTTTAGTTAGCTGGACCAAATAATTTAATCGCAAATAGGCGCAAAATTTAGCATTTTTATTTTATTTTGATATTTTTCAATTTAACATATTCTTGTCATACCATAAGGCGATTGTATTTTATAGGTTAAGGTGTCAGTTTTGAGCTAAGTAAACCATAATAAATCCATCGACTAAGTTTGGAACTTAGTCGATGGATTAATTATGGGCGTATTCATCACACTAACAACATAAGCATTTAGTCACCGCGAGGATTAATAGGGTTTATTATAATATTAATAATGTGTAAGCCGCATTGTTATTAAGGTTTGCCTCTGTCCGATAATATGGCTCCTACTGTGCCCATGTCAATCAAGGTGAGGCTAACGGGAAATAATGGCGGCACACGCAACCCCTACATTAACAATATACCTTGTGTGAGTTGCTTGTTTTGTTGCATGGAATCTACCGGGAAACGAGTAAAAGAAATTAAGAATAGTAACAAAATTTACAGAATGCAATGATCGTGTGAGTTATCTATCACATTATGTCAGTACCTATATCAAGAACAGGTACCTACTAAACATTTTTCCTACTACTATTATAAAGGCGAAAGTTTGTAAGTATGGATGTATGGATGTTTGTTACTCTTTCACGTAAAAACTACTTAATGGATTTGAATGAAACTTTACCACAATATAGCTTATACATCAAAATAACACATAGGCTACAATTTATAAACATATATAACACATAGGCTACAATTTATAAACATATTGTTCGAAATACTAATCCTCCGCAGACGAAGTCGCGGGCACCAGCTAGTCATGTATAAATATGATACTCATGTACTTTTTTGCGATAAGACAAGTGGGATCCATTAATGAAAGCCAAAGTAATTTATTTTAATATCTCCACGTAAGTTATTAATAAAATCATTCGTATTACTAGTAAATAAATAAACAATAGAGCTAAAATTAAGTTGGAGGTTATCATGGAAGTGTATTTTAGGAGCTTTGCCTTTAATGCTCGGAATTGCATATGAATAGAAAGGCTGTATTGTAAGAAAAAATCTCCACTATAAAACACTGGTACTTTTGCAATGTAGTATGAACTGCGAAAATGGTGAAAAGTCAGAACCAGAAAATTTACCGATGGATTTTTTCTGCACCCGTTAAAAAGTCAGAATTTTCATAGCAATTGTCGTAGTAATAGTAATATCTCATAGTAATAGGAAAGTTAATGTTTAATGGACAATTACTTAAAAGGATCGCGTTGATTTGTTTGATTTTGAATTTAATGTCTAAGAAGATTAGTTTGGCTTAAGTTGACCAAACTTCGTATACAATTAGTGCACTAAATTACAGGGAGCATATTGTGTAAAGCGAGTGTAGTTCCCGTGAAGGCACATACTAATCCCAATAGAGGCTTGGCCCGTCTCAGCTTTGCTGCTTCGTTGAAATTGAATGGTTGGCTTTGTCTAAAGTCCACCATAATCGTGTCTTATTGTTCTCCAAACAATGCCGCCATTTGCTTCGGTAATATTCTCGTTTTTAAATCCTACTGAAATCTCTTTTAAGACATTTCCCCCATTTAAATTTTTCATTACCTTCTTCTCCAGTGTTTTTCTGTTATCGTGTTCAGGCAAGTTTCAGAACAAAATGTAATGTACTGCTCTGTCGTTGACAGAATGATATGTAAACAAATGAAGCCGACAATTGAATCTTACAAAGGGAATTACTTTAATTTCTCTTATATTGTTGTTGTAGCCAAGTCATTAAACTAATACACCAGTTGTAAAATACGAAGCAATGATTACATGGTGAGTAGATTTAAAGTGTTATTGCCTTTTCATTGAGTTGCTGGCGATAATGTCTTCAGTAAATAGTAGTTACCAAAAGAATATTTCATATTAATAATATATTTTTGAGGTTGCTAAAGTATAGCCTACACAATAATAGCAATTGGTTCTATTTTACTTATATACTTAAACTTTGTATGTATCATTAGCATAGGAACAAAATTATAATAAAGAGGATTAAGGTTGGCGTCTAATGAATGTCAATTAGCTCCATTAAAGCGTGAGACAAAGGGTAAAACTCTTTACATACTTGTATGAATACAGATAGAGCATTACTGGTGAATGTTTGGAAAAGGAGCAAAAGTTTGGATTTTAGCTCCAGAACTCATTACCAAACTGTCAGCTGTCGAAAAACTTCGGAGTCGGCGTAATGACTGGCAGGCGGGAAACTTACTCGGCGCTAGTGGACCAGAACGCTACGAGATTCCATTGTTACACTAGGCTACAAATTTGCTACGACAGCTACGAATTCTTAAATATTTTACAAAAGTCGCTTACCTTTAGAATAAAAGAGCATTAACTTTACGTCGAGTGTTTATAACGTATCTTTCACCAGACAAAACGTTTGTATAGCTACATTACGCTACATCAGCAATCGTAAGCACCCAACAACCCACATTTAACACGTATGCTGTGTTATGCTCCATTCTTCCTACTGTGTTTTAAACAATAGGAAATATAGAAAAAACATAAAACTCAGTCATATTATGATAATACCAATAATCTACAAATTTTACTTGTAATAAAACAACGTGAATCTTGGGGTTCGAGGACTCTTATAGATATACTTAAAAATCTTAAAATTTCCGTAAAATAATCAGAAAGTCGTTTTTACTAATATTCCTTTGTCAGGAATTTACAGACACTTGTAGAGCAGCATCTCGGGACACCATATCGAAACCAAAAGTGTCGATACCTTTTTAGTAGCGGTATCAAAAAAAAAGTATCGAAACTAAAGTATCGATATGAGTAAGTATCGATTGATATATTAAGGAGCCGCAAGTATTTAAATCTTTCCCTCTCTCTGTCCATGAATATAATAAACTGGAATTAACACATCAATAACGTTAAAGAAAAAGTTTTTTTTAATTACATTGCCAAGTAGGATTTAGGGTCACACTTACACATTCCAGTCTCTTCAGTGTTGACTGTTGCTTTGTTGGACGATCAAACAAATTAAAAAATCATAGACGACACCCTAATAGCGGGAAGAATTGATAATAAAACACGTAAAATGGCTGCTGCTGCCGTAGTTAAAACACTTTCATAAACTAGCCCAAGCGGCTGCTCTGTGTTCCGTTAAAGTGTAGTCGTTTGATTGAATTGATTGGATACTTGATTCAAAGTTCTCAAATTAGTACTGAGTATCAAATTAAAGTATCGATATTTTAAATAGTATCAAAAACAAAAGTAGTGATATGAGTAAAGAATCGGATTTATTATCGTGTCCCTAGTAGCATTGTCATTTCGTAGAAAATAAAAATCTTTAGTAGACTTGCCAAAAAAAAATCATATAAATGGGTTTACATAACAAAAAATGCATGGAAATTGTAACATATATGAAATATGATATGATATATACAAGATACATGGCCAAACATGTTGTCAAGGGATACCAACAAAAAAAGGGAATAGATTACCACGAATTTTATGCCTTTGTGGGGCGATACACTTCAATAAGATATATAATGGCTCCGGCAGTTAAATATAACGTAATAAAAGATCAGATGGACACCATGACGGCTTTTTTATAAGGAAATATTGAGGAAAATATCTACATGGCATAGCGAACATACACTCGGCGTCAAAAAAATCGCACCTCTAAGAAAATCACGTTCAAATGGCATTAACTCTGGATATGCACATGCAGTCGTATTAATTATAATTTTATTTAAAAGGTTACTTAATTAACTTAATAAAAAAACATTATTTTTCATTATCAAATAAAACCTAAAGCAACAAATAAAGGGTCACAAAAATTCTAAGGAAATTTTGCTGCTCGGGAGAGTCGCGAGTTGCGCTAACTTTGTGGGTATAAAGAGGTCAACACGGGTTCAATGTGGGTCATTCGCTATTAAACCGTTGAAGGGGACACACGCACTGATTTTACTGAAGAAAGAACATCTGGAAAATGGACACTACAGCTGATGAGGCCGCTCAAGTGGTTGCACTACTGCAAGCAGGGGTGCGGCAGTGTGATGTCGCCCGGCAACTGAATCTGAGCCGTTTTTCGGTTCGTAGAGTCTACCAGCGCTTTTTAGAGACCGGTGGCTATATCCGGCGACATGGGTCCGGTAGACGTCGCTGCACTTCGGAAAGAGACGACCGGTTCGTTGTGTCGTACTCTTTGAGAAATCGCTTCTCAAACGCTGTTCAGCTGCAACAGGAGCTCCAGGCAGTTCGCAGACGCACCGTGAGTGTATCCACGGTTAGAAGAAGACTGAAGGAGAAGAACATAGCAGCCCGCAGAGCTGCTACAGGTCCAAAATTGACTGCAGCGCACCGACGAGCCCGCTTGCAGTTTGCTCGCGACCACGTCGATTGGACCATTGAGCAGTGGGGAGCTGTTCTCTTCTCAGACGAGACACGAGTGTGTCTTTTCTGCAACGACCGACGAAGAAGAGTATACCGGAGGCAGGGTGAACGTTTCGCTCAAGCCTGCATCCAGGAGACGGTGGAATATGGAGGCGGATCCTGCATGTTCTGGGGCGGTATGTCGGCTGCCGGCAAAACCGACCTGGTCTGCGTCTCCCGGACCGGAGGTGCTCGCGGACAAGGGTCGCTGACTGCGCGCCGCTATATCACAGAGATCCTGGATGTGCATGTGGTCCCTTTTGCCGAATCTTTTGGCGAGGGGTTCACATTAATGCACGACAACGCTCGCGCACACACTGCAGCCATCGTGAACGACTTCCTGCGGAGGTCCCAAATTCCTGTGATGCAGTGGCCAGCGAGAAGTCCTGATCTGAATCCGATAGAGCACCTCTGGGACCATCTTAAACGTAAGGTTCGATCTCGGGATCCGGCTCCTTCGACTCTAGAGGAACTCCAAACCGCGGTGATTGAAGAATGGGGTCTTATCCCTCAAGAAGAGCTCCTGAAGTTGGTGAGGTCTATGAGGGACCGTATGGAAGCCGTCATCAGGGCAAGGGGGGGTAACACTAGATTTTGAGTTAATTTTAAGACACTTTTTGTACATTTTTTTTGTAAATTATCGATTATTAATTAGGACTTAATTAAGATTTTTTATTATTTTTCAAATTTTTATGCTTTTTGTATAATTTTAATTAAAAAAAAGATTGCACTTAATTGTTGTTTGATGCTCCTTTTTGTTACCTTTCTAATGATACCTAACACTATCCTCTATATAAGGTTTAGGAATTTTTGAATAAGATTTTTATAAGGTGCGATTTTTTTGACGCCGAGTTTATTTTGAAGAAGGAAACAGTGTTTGTTTGCTTAATAAGTCAATTTAAGGCTTCAAACAAGCGAGCAGACAACAAGACAGAAATGAATTACAGGTTCCAGAGTAGACCAATGTATTTATAAAAATTAAAGTGATTGTGAAAGGAGACCTTTCTTTTCGGGCCAAAAATGTACAAGTTATTTGAAAATATTCATAATAATGTACAAACATTTATTTCATATATAATATACCCATAAATTAGATTTTTATAAAGTTAATATAACACAATAAATTATACACTAAATCACAACTGCGTAGAACGAAACGCTAATGTGGCACTTGTGTGTGACAGTCGGTTGGATTTTAACAAGTTTTTCGCGGCTCTGGAACACGGTATTATAGTAAAGTCTGTAGGCTGATAAAATAACTAAACGCTTAGAATGATTTGCAATAGCAAGAAATATTTATTTTTGCTCTTGATCCTACTGTATTTATTAAAAACAGAAGAATTCATAAAGCAGTATGTTGCCGATAAACTTGTATACATTATATGTTTAAGACTGAATATCGAAAAATGTTTATATAACTTTAAGCTACAAAACGCTTCAAAATCAAAATAATTGTGCTTGCAGCTAAAAAAGTGGTGGTGGTGGTGGTGGTTTTTTAGTGGTACAAATGTATTTAAAATTAAATAAGTACTTTTTTCGGAATATACAATTTTTTTGCTATTTTTTGGTATCTTTGAAGCTTACAGATATGTACTGAAGGTACATGTTTAGCCTTAGTTATATGGAAGAAAGAAAGGCTCCTTTCATATGAAAAATTTGGGATCAGCAAAAAGCTGTATAGGATTTCTCTCTTATGCATGAAATTTATTTGGATCACTCTTTATATAGAAAAAATACTTACCTGTTTTAATATGATCAACTGCAACACTACATTTAGACTATATGAAGCTAACAAGCATCTAAAAAAGCTGCAGTAGTCTAAGAAACTATAAAAACATTCGAAATCAAGAGTTGATAGGGTGCCTCTTATACTTGTCGTAGGGCACTAGACCAGGCATAGCTCATATTGTGAACCAGTTCAGACGCTTCAACATCAACCCTACAACACAGTACTAGACAGTGGCTAAAAGATTTCTTAGATATTTAAAGGGACCAAAACATATTAAATTAACTTTCAAGAATGACTGTGCAATTAATCTATAATCTAAGAACACAAATTTGTTGTTTGTGTGTTTGTCTATCCGCTCTTTTTCCCGCTCTTATTCCATTGTACACGAGTTACCATAGCAACGCGTTACCGGGTCAGCTAGTTAATATTGAAAAATATTGTAACGCTGACTGGGCAACAAACACTTTATACAGAAGATCATGTTCTGGATATGTATTTATTTTTCAGGGCGCTGCAAGTATTTGGTGTTTTAAAAGACAAGCTATCACAGCTTCGTCCACCATCGAGACAGAATACATATCATTGGCCACGGCCACTCAAGAGGCCAATTAGAAGAAAAATTCTGCCGTTTTCTTCCAGGTACACCAATGGTTATAAATAGTGATAACCAAAGTGCTATTAGTATTGCATTGCAGGATATCGATCATGTACGGAGTAAAAATATTGACATTCGCTACCACTATATATGCATACAAAATTTCAGCTTAATAAGAAACCGGGAAGTGGGTCAAAAACTTGCAAGATTTATTTACATACACCGGAACAGGTGAAAGTAATTTTTTATTTAAAATGCTTTGTTTTTCCACTACAAAATTTGCTATTAGTTGCGTTTTCATATTTACTTAATAAATGAAATTACTAAAACTAATAGTGTTTTATTAGATTTGACTTTCGTAGTTAAAAAAATATTCTGACATATTCATTACCATTTTTAAACTGATAAGGTACTTGATTAATGCAACACCTGTTATAATACACGTGCTCCAAATTCGTATGAGTAAAATAATAACGATTATTCAGGTTCCAGAGGGTTGACAGAAGAATAATGACATCATCAGTAACGTCCTTGTGTATTTTACTAAAACTGAATGGCTGGCGTGGCTTTGGATTAACAGCACGGAATATTTTTTTCTAAAGCGTATTTGCGTTAAGTCTGTCATTAATAATTTGAAATTCGACACGGAGAGTATTTATGGCAAGTTATTCAAAAAATTGGGTTCTATTAAAATAGTTATTTATCTGCTAACAAAAATTAAACTACGTGTCATAGATACGCATAATATTCATAAATTTTCTCTTTTGAGTAACATGATAACCATCAAGGAACCTTTTTGTTATCCATAATACTTGACAGAAATGTTTTGTAATCAACGTCCATTAACAATTTAACGAAACACGAAAAAGATCGTCAACCTTCCACGCATTCTGTTTTCCATTTCCGAAAATAGAATGTTGAATGTACAAAGTTGTATCGTAAAGATTAATAAGAATAATAAAAAACCAGCAATAAACATAACACGTAACACAGACACACATTGACGATAGTTATGTTTGCGTGAGTGAAATAACAATAATATAATTGTGCTCAAACTGTTATAACTCACGTTTCTTTTAAATTTAATATCTATCAGTCAAAATAACGCTAGGCACGAAAATATTTTCTTATGGTTAATGTTGAGAAGTTCACCGAAATTCCGGAGGATAATGAGACTATCACGTCGGCAGAAATTTAATCAACGAGCTGCTGCAGCGTATTCGTAACATTTTGGTCATAAAAACTGTGAAAAAATTAAACTGAATTATCTTGGTATAAAAAAGCGAGAAATAAGTTTCCTGATTGTACAGTCGACAGTACATGAAGCTGTACACTTTGACTTATAGACCTACATATATTATGCCATTGCAATAGAGATAACTCTATTTAAGATTGTTTAGTCTTATGTGGCAGCAGCAGACTGTTGAGACTGAACTTGAGATACTGTTAGTAATATACAACCTAATTTATTTAGCAGTATTTATATCATTATCATCATCTTCTCGGCCAAAAGACGTGTACTCTTGGACGGAAGCCTCCCACGGAAATAGATTTTCCCCTGCCAAACTTCCCCATTTAGCACATAGATCACAAAATAGGCAACAGAATTTCTCGAATTATGGTATTTTAATGTAATGGCCAACCTGCCAAACGTGGACATTTATGTATAAGGCTTCCGTTTAGTAGTGGAAGTCTTTCGGCTGAGATGATAATTAGATATATATCACCTTGAATTGAAGTAGATAGAAATACAAAGGAGGGATGGATCTTTCGATTTTTTTATTATTATTTGAGCGGTACTAAACCCTGTATTATGTTAGGATAGGATTTAACGTGTTTCCCACCATTTTATTTGAGATCTTAAACACCCATCATAAAATATCAAAGTAAATATCCTCAATGATCAGAAATCTCAAGTGAAGAGTGATTCCGGCTTCAGCATTTTCTTATCTTGAGGTACGACGACACTGAAACTGACTTCTGACACTGATACCTACCGTGGTAGCAGTGTCAGAAGACAGTGTCAGAGTCAGAAGACACAAGTAAGGTGATGGTAGTTTATGATATGGTAGTCTTCTAATCATTATTTTCATTTTATAATAAAATACATATATCTGTAATAATTTGAACCTTCCTCTTGAACCTAATACAAGTATATACGAATAAAGGTATTTTTATATATACATATACTACAATGACATACTATGTATAGTATGTCATTCTTTCTTAGTAATGTGTACATTACTAAGAAAGAATGGCCTATCTAAATGAGTAAAGCTAATTTAACGCGAAATCAAAGTAACATTTATCGATAAGGTCTTTTTGGAGCAATAAAGGAAATACTCATTGTGTAATAAATGAAAGTAAAACATAAAAGTACTTTCCCTACAAGGAATGCCTTCTCACCCTGTCAGAATAGACTCAGCACAACGGAGTTTAATGAAACAGGACGTCTGAGTGATTACCTAATTTAGAGCGGTGACAGACTGTAGATTTATCCTACACGCTCTAAATCCTACTATTTTAGTCCCTATTACGATTTTATAAGGTGCAAAATTAGACTTCTGGTAGCATGTGGTGTAAGAATGACGAGTACGCGCCCTTGGACGTGGCTATCCATCACCCATAACAAGGGCTGGTTACTTGACACACGTTACCAAATATTTCTTGTACTTGGCATTGATTTAGTTAAATATTTTCATGTCGTGGAAATATTGAGCCAATTTTTCTGGTATTCTATTTCATTTTGCAGTCGGGAAATAACGTCATATCGACTTTGTTACGAAGTTATCGGATTTTTTATTCCATTACGAAGGTATCCAATTCCATTTTCGTAATTGAAAACGATAACGTATTTTAAAACAATATCTTCTGCAAACATGGACAATCACATAGGCGATTGTGTAATGAAAGGAAGCACTTATCCGTTTTTTTTTAAATAAATGTTTGTAACATTTTTAGTGCTAAAATGTACACGAGTAGGTACTTTTATTACACAATAAACACGATCTTATGTTATTCAAATTGACCCAAACGATTGTCGGACGTGGATGGCAAGGCAATTTTATTGGTGGTTTGTATCGTCCTTTTTCGTACTGGAGTTAGTTGTATGACAATATATAACAGTTATGTGTGTTGTATGGAAATGCCCACCAATACAAATACGTTTTCTATGCTCAATTTGCTATTAAAATTCCATCGTGGCTTCTCTGGCTCGTAAGAGAGATTGGCGACGTGGGTCGAATATAACTAGAGTACTTTCAGTGACAAATCTATAATCATAATATGAATGTATGCCGCTATTTACTGCCGTTTTCCAATAAAAGGTAAACACAAATTGAAAGTTTCTTAAGCTCGGCGAACGCACCCTAATGTAGATAAGGATTTATGTGGTATCGAGTTTTCCAAGGACCCTTTCTTTAAATATAATGTATGAGGCTACCAGAGAACTATAGATATTTTATTTTTTATTTGAAATACAAATTGACATATGAAAAAGGAATAATTCTTACGCACAACAATTTTCAATAAAGATATATAAATTATGTTACTATATTAGTGACGCATTTAATCACGAAAGTGTGATCACGGCTTTTGTAAAAAAATACCGAGTTTAACACGTTCGCTGCGGCAGTAACTTTCCAATACTTTCCATGCCTTCGGCACAAGGCAAATACACCAATTACCTGGTGGGTAATAAAACTTCCATTGTGGCAGCACAAGGCATAAGCCTTGTATCATTTGAGAAACTTAAATCCTTTTTTGGCTTCCGTGCAGTGCCAGGTGTCTAAACTGGGTATTAAGGTAGGTACACCATTGGATTCTATTTTAATAATACATCTTAGGTATATATTCATCTTTTTCCTACAGCGAACCAAATTGAAGTTATGCCTTCCGCACGACAAGGAAGTTTATAATTTTCTTAGCCGCACTGTAAGCGAGACGTATACAAGAAGACCTGGTTTCGCACTGAAGGTGTTAAATATAAAAATAACAAAATTAAATGCGCTTGCCGGTAAAAATGGTTTTATTTAAATGTATCATAGGCGCAAGTGTAAGAACTGTAATATTTTTATTTAAAAAAGCCCGATATTATTTATAAAGTTTACAAATAGAGATGTTATTAAATGTTAAAAAAATATATTTGTTAGGTGGTCAAAAAGATCTGTAAATTTTATGTTTGATAAATATAAAATTGACCTAATCAGCTCGAATATATTTTTTAAATATTTTAGCTACATATTAATTTATGAAATTACATATTCAATGTTTCATTTGGTTTCTTTAAAAGTATTTATTGTACAATGTGTTTATATCAGTCAAATAAAATGGTGGACAGATAAATAATCATAATCTGTAGTAAAGTAAATGCGTTCACTGGGTAACAATATTTCATTTTATTTTATTCGTATAAATGTAAATCAAATCTTTTTTTGTTGTTGTCACGGGTAAATCTCGTGGTTTCGTGAATATCATATTTTACGGAGAGTGCTCTCTTGGGAGCTTGTGAATTTCCAAAGGTTTTTTGAAGTAAAACATCGGAACAGTGTCTCACTTCAATCGTATATCCCTATTAATTTAAATTTGGTGTACTGGATAGATCCTTACGTAATAGATTTTCTTTCCGTTTAAAATTGAGTAAACACCAAGGAATATCGTGTTGCAATAATTCGGCTGTATCGCTGTGATTATGCATGTACCTAGGTACAACATATATTTTATTATATTTAAATAAGAGTGATAATTCAAATACTTAGGATCACGTTTGCCCTTAGTTTTTCCAAGAATTGATATTCCACTAATATAAGTTAAAAGACATCCTGAATGAGTGGTAGGAAAAAAGGTGTTGGAGGATTAAAAATTGAAATTGTGAATAAATTTTATTTTTGTGAGTCTGTTGTGAGTGTACGAAAAGCTCTCATCACTAATTTGTCTGTATTGTTTTGCAAACTTTTTGTCAAAATATCGTCAACATAGCGAGAAAATCGACACTGGATAATTCAAATCTTATTCAGCGCAGCTCACATGTGGCAAGCACCCAATACTGACGCATTGTCCCTGAAATGTGCATTTCATTTGCGATTGAGTATTTCGAATCTATGGGTAAATATTTCATTTCATGCATAATAGACGTTTAAGAGAAAAGGAACAAAGATTTGCTTGATTAAGATCTTTCGATTTTTTTTAAAGAAGCCTTTAATTTTAAAATAAGAAAGGGATAGTAATTCAAGGTTAGTGTAGAAGATATTGATCTATGTATTTATTGGATGAATAGTAGTGAGATTTTAAAGTGATGGTTATTAGATATCTATTTATGGTAATGAGCCACACCACATAATGAGCCAAATGGTAATTAGAAAGGAGAAACCTTTATTTTTTGATAAATCAGTATTTAAATAATGAAACTATTTAAAACTATTTAACTAAAAGATAAAAAACTGACTCGAATCAAAACATCAACAATGAAGACCTAAGATATTTTTAAATATCGATATTTACTGGATTTTGTTCATTTGCGAAATTCTGATTCGATTTATATATATTTTTTATGGGATCACCCGCAAAGTATCGTATTTATCTAGTAAAACACAGTCGAATTAAGAACCTACTTTTTTTAATAATAACAGTTGCAGCAAAAAGATACTTCTGCAAATAACCACGGAAACCTTAAAATGAACTGATTCGTTACAAACCATTCATACATTCACTTCATCCCATCCTTGTTTTATATTTAATTTTGACATATTGTTTATTTAATCTGTGACCGAGAAGGTCTTGGAAATTACGATTTTAGCTAAAAAATGTTATTTGTGAGGATATTTCAAAGCAGTTTTCAGTGAAAATAAATGCGTTTATATGTAAACTAATGAATATGATGTATTGTGGCAATGTTAAGTGAGTGATTCTTTCGGAATGTTGTAAATTGTGATCCAGTGATGTTTGTTTACCATTTAGCTCAAGTAAGAAAAAATACACTATAGTTATACTAACTCTCAACATGCAAAGCAATTAGCAAATCGAAGGTGGGTGATGTACTCGCCGTTGATATTAATGCCGAGTACGCTCCAGTCTAGAAGCTTGAAAATATCTTCCAAAGCGGCTGTGAACAATTTCGGAGATATATCGCCTCCCTGTCTCACCCCTCCCTGTAACCGGAAAGGTTTTGTGTTCTGATCCTGGAGGCAAACCGATATGGTGGCATTTTCGTACAATTCAATATATCGATTGTCAATTTGGCACCGTTGAAGAAACTGCAGCTCAGCCCAGCATACGCAACACGACAAAACTTTGTCGACCTGTTTTCACGTGTATTATTATTCGTCATAATAATACACGTGAAGTATATCATTTGTCGTCTCTAAACTTAAAAGTTGACTTCTTATGTCATAAGAGTAGTTTTACTTAGACGCGGCATTTTCGTATACAAACTCTTACGTGACAATAGAATTTTGTCGACATTTTAACCGATGTAATTGACATATTTCTCGTCCATGCGTTAGTACGTAGAGAATATTTATTAATTTATTTATTTGGACAACAAGAAAGGAAGAAAGGACATACAGCTAAGATTAACAAATTGGATGGTTTTGACAAGTGACAATGCTGCCTTAATTACAGGTTGCCACGGACAGCAAAAAATAATGGTAGTTGGGAGCATAAGGCTTCCCTGTAATTATAAATACAAAACTTAAAAAAAAACAACTTCAATAAAAACAAGCAACTTAATAAAACTTATGTATACTAAAAAAGTTTAAAGGTATCTGTGACATTAAGTTTCTCAAGCAGTTGAGGACAATTTATGTTACCATTAACTAATTTACGGAGAAATGACAGGTTGAGAATTTTATGGCGATTTTTAAGTGATATTTAATTGAAATGAATTAAACGGCCGGAATGACTAGTCATCTTTTTCGACAAGTTAAATTTATAGGACAAGTGATACATAAACCTTTTCTGGACGTGTTCAATTTTACTGGAGTGGATTTCAAAATCTTGAAGCTGTAACAATATTTCCTATTACATTCGGATTAGTAATAGTAAGAATACCTAATTATGTTTTTTTATTTATTATGTGTGGTAACATTTATCGATATACTTGAAGTTGACTCATTAGCATTCTTTACAAATCTTAGTAGTTTAGTGTATAGCGCTCATTTAATGTATCTTCTTGCTTATTCTTTCTTAAATTTGGATAAATAAAAAAATCGGTCCCCTTCCTGGTTGTTTTTTACTGATCCCGTTGGGGAACGATAATTTTTACTATATCCACGCCGCTCCATCTCTAAAACAGTTGGGCAATCGGAAAAATATACTTTTTCCTTCACATAACCCCATAAGAAGAAGTCCAAGGGTGTGAGGTCCGGAGAACGAGCAAGCCACGAAACCGGTCCCGCACGGTTTTCATTCAAAAAATCGACTGCTTCCTTAGTTGGATTTCTCAAGTTGCTGAGGTGAGCCGTTCAGTTATATTGTCTTTGCGTTTCCTGAACTATATCAGGATTTTTCTGCTTGTTAAGCAGACCGTTAGACAAACTAAGACCTTTAGTTACTTCCCTCATATTCTCATATTTGACTCACTCATTGATTATGATGATGTCTGTTCCACTCTCTTGAATGAAGAACTTTTCAATAAATCTGACCGCCTTATAATCAACAGTGACTGTTTTGTTTTCTGTCTGCGCAAATATAATTACATATCTTCTTACTGATACAATTCAATTCAATCAAACAACAATGTCAGCGCAGGCAGTTGAGACCAATTTGCACACTCTACTCTATCCTTAACAATCCCTACTCCCTACAAGTCCTGCCTACCAGAATTGTACCGTTGTTGTACCGTTATGAATTCGTGTCCATTTTTCAGATTTCAAGGTAAACGTATCTGGAATGACTCTACTTGCGCTCCCACTAAGTTCATAAGTTCACTTTTTCTAACTGAAGATAAATATATAAAATATATTATCTTACTGTATTGCGTATATGTATATTTTTATATATTTGCCGCATTCAAATCTAACATGCATTCCCACCTACAACTATGCTTGACTGGTAGTGAATAATACTTGCATTAAGTCAGTCAGTTATACCAAATTGTATTTTAAGTCACTAAAGCTTTTTGTATATTAAATAACATATAATTTCGTACCACGTAGCGGCTTTCGCACGTGAAGGTTAAACTGCGTATCGGAATGCGTTCGGATTTTTTTTATGTGTACTTGCTCTAAGTCGCAGACAATTGTAGCACTTATATTAGGGTTGGAAAAATCGAAATACTTAAATGATTTTCTGTCTGAATATATCATATTTGTGTGCTATCGTAGTCATTTTTTGGGCAGACGACTTCTCCTTTAGTCTACATACCACCGCGCCGTAGGTTGAATCCGCTCATTTTGAATTTTAGTCCAACCTACCTTTTTAGGTAGCCGTGTTTTAAAAGCAGTCTTAATACGATTGTGTTTATGAAGAATGTGAAATGTAAATGGAGAGCTGTTTTGCATTGCGCGCCATTTGCGTATCTGAGTATCGCGTGTTATATCGTTGTTTGTTAGGCTCCAAAGCGTAAATGTGACATGACAGACGTTATTCAAAATATCAAAAACGAAAGAAACATTAAAAGGAGGAGAGATCAGATATTTGAAATCGAAAGAGATTTCGCATTATCTGTCTTTTTCTCACATTGTTAAAGACCTCGTATGATGATATTTTAAGGGTAACTGACTTTTGAAAATTAGTGGTTGAGACTTTTTTTTCTTATCATCGTGTCAATATAAAACCTTTGCCAATATCGGTAGTGACTTAGGTACGTTGTTGTTGTATTGAATAACTTCCTCATGGATACCTATATTCCGATATGCTTACGGTTAGCTTGCTTAGCCGGCTGAACGGTTATGTCAGATTCGTACTTAGTAAACCCCATGTTGGCTTGCACCCGGAAAAGGTTATCCTCTTTGGAGAGGGAGGGCGCGTACATATCCGAACTCGAGTTTTTAAAAAAAGGTAGATGAATCATTTCAAATTTAAAATAAAATAGTTTATAACATACTTTGAAAATAATAACTAACAGTGATTGCAATAAACCCAAAAGGCAATCTAAACTAGGCTTAACGCATTATTTAAAGTATAAAGAACTAGGCAAAATAATTACTTGCCCATCCATTGGATAACTGGTCTTTGCGAAACTAACTTAACTTCTGTAATAGAAAGTAGAATATGAGCTTTCGTGCTTTTCCATATTAAGAACATATATACATATAGCTGATTAACTATGAGGAGACAACAAACCAACGACGCGTGGCCTGACAAGACTCGGCTTAATTAGTAGATTTGTAATTCCACGAAGGCAAGACATCCGCTGGGAAGCCCCATTTAATTACAGAGCGCTGAGTGACACTCTAGACACTGTACAAATCAGATGCTATGGTTATTATGCATACATGTGCTTCAGTGAATCTTTGATATTTTTAGTATTGACTCATAAATTGAGACCCAAAATATTAATCATGACTTGTAATGAAAATCGAAATTGTTTACAAGTTATAGATATAAATCACTACGGCTATAAGTTTGCAATAGAATGAGTGGTGGTACGTACTTTTCAAATAAATGTACATCATCCCATACGGCGAAAGTATGAATATCTCACCAAAGGTTTTCTTGAATTTTGATATAAGATACAGAGTAATCTCTAAAGATCATATACGTCATATATTATTCCTTATTCAGGAAAGTTCTCGAACTCTGATCAATCATCAAGAATTAGGTCGCTTATAAGTAATTATTTCAAAGCGCTTTGAGAATAATCAATTAAAAGTATTGATGTTTCCATGCTTAACTACGAGTAACTAGTTGCTGGCTCTAGATGTACTGAACGGATATGTAACTTTTTTTCAATGTCTCCAAATGTCCAGTTAGTTTAAGTACGTGTTAGTAAAGTGTTAGTTAGTTTTGTGTGTGTTCAAGGGGATATGAGAATGGTTTAGATTCACAAATCAGTCCGGCAGATGACGCTGCAGGCGGCACAGCAACGCGTGGCTGGGTCAACTAGTCTTTATATATATAATTCTTCTGTGAGTGTGTATGTCACTGAACTCCTCCTAAACGGCTGGACCGATTTGAATGAATTTTTTTGTGTGTGTTCAAGGGGATCTGAGAATGGTTTAGATTCACAAATCAGTCCGGCAGATGACGCTGCAGTCGGCACAGCAACGCGTGGCCGGCTCAGCTAGTATATATATTTAATTCTTCTGTGAGTGTGTATGTCACTGAACTCCTCCTAAACGGCTGGACCGATTTGAATGATTTTTTTTGTGTGTGTTCAAGGGGATCTGAGAATGGTTTAGATTCACAAATCAGTCCGGCAGATGGCACTGCAGTCGGCACAGCAACGCGTGGCCGGGACAGCTAGTATATATATATATATATATATATATATATATATATATATATATAATACATTCAATGTGAATTGACTAAGAATACCAGAGATCATTTTGACAGTTCTTTTTCAGGTGCGGTCCGAAAAAGATCATACATTTAAAATTCTTATACTTAACAAATATTATTTCATTTATTTTTGTTGTTTTGTTATTTATGGAAAAAAACTAATTTAATAAAACAAAAATGGAGTTAAAATTAAAGTATCAATTTAAATAAGAATGAAATGTAACTTATAACGACTATAATGACGATTCGGAACGTATCATGTGTGTTTTTCTATGAATAGTAAGGGAAGGTAAACTAATTTTAAAACACTTTTTCACGCTAGCGGATAAAACGTAATTTTTCACCCAGAAATTGAATGACAAACCAAACTTTTCCGAGCGTATGAGGTGATAAAATATATACTTACCAACAGATGGCGCTATTAGGTAAAATCTGGTTTACCTAATATCGTAATTTTTTTGACCTCGCCCATATACATATTGTCTTCAAAAGTTTAGTTTTTTCTACAAGTAGATATGGGAAAATTGGGGAAAATGTCAAAATCCAAAATTCTACGCGATTCTTAATTTTGTCTCCATAGTTAAGAGTAAATAAATATTAAATATCTGTGGTTGACCCACTTTGGTAAGTTTATGCAAACCGTTTTCGCTATCTCAAATATTGTATAGTCAATGCATATGTATAAGGTACATAGTCTTGTGATGTAAAAATTGACGGATCAGTTCCCAGCAACAGCTGTGGCCAAGGGTCACTGGTCAATGATGTGGGACAATAATTTTCGACGTGTCGCATTTGACTGCGCGCCCAGTCACACAAGTGTGACCCGGCTGTCTACTAAACTGTGTTTAAGGATTAAAGATAAGGGCGGAAGGCCTTTTAAGGGTTCTGATTTTCGTTAACATTTAATTAATCATACTTGCATAAATAACTTGATCTTTAAAATTAATATTAAATCTTAATTTTAAAGATCTTTAATATTAAATTTGATCTTTAAAACTGATTGTTGAAACTTACAGCTCTATTAATTTTACGGTTAAATTTTTTTTTAGTCTTCAGCAAGTATTTATTCGATCTTACTCGAGGTGACTGAGTTTAATACCTGATACTATTTTTATAAAAATTACAAAATTTAGCACTCACCGCGGTCTGAAAATTTCCCCGCGCCCCTTTTAGCTTCATAGTTTAGAAGCAATCTAGTTTATTTTAAATTTAATTTATATTATTAGTTGTCCAGTGTATTAATCTTTGTTATAAATTTGTTTCTACAGCTTGTACACAACCAAATTATCCAAAAATTACGATTACCATAAGTTTTGTAACTTTTTTAGTTAAAAATGGATACAAGAGAACAGCAAACTGCAATGGTTGACAGAGGTTTCTCACGAAGAACAAATTGAAGGGTCAGATTCTGCGTTGGATTTAAACGAGATAACACAAAATGTTCACTATTGCCCCAGGAAAACGGATTAAAAAGTATCAATAAATGTCAATAATGCATAAAATTCTGAAATATACTGCCAACAGGGCAATTATAGTGATTCGGAGGGTTCCTTAAAATATTTATAAAGTTTTACTTTGAACTCTGTATAAGTACAAATTGTTTATTTTTGATAAATATTTAAATTCAGTTAGTTATTTTTTAATTGGGTATGGACTAATGTTATTCCTTTTAAATATTTTAGAATTAATAAAGTACTTAAATAATGTAAAACCTCATATTTTATGTATATTAAAAATGACTCCTACAATTTGGGACCCAATGCAAACAGTTATGTAATATGTTTTGTGCGAGTAATAATTCGGGTAAACGTGGCCGTAGCCATCGGTTTGAATCCAGGCGGAAAGTTCGATCCTCGTCGCTGCCACTCGTAACACAAGCATTAAGCTTACCGCGAGGGGTCAACGGTAACATCAACAATGCATTCACGTACTATTAAATAAATTCTTTAAAATAAAAAAAAAACATAAAAATACCCACACATAAGGAAAAGGTCTATGATCATATTATTTCATCACCAGAACAGTGAATATAAGATACATATTTCTGAGTTCACCATGAAAGTATATTGTTGAAGGATATTGGTATCATGATATTATTTATATATTGGTTTACTTGTGTTCAAAATAACGCTTACTTAAACAGAATATTTTTAAGAAACAATAATAACATTTTAACATTCATAGTATTTTCTTGTTTTACATTCTGGAAATTTTTAGTGCGCCCCACGTCTACTGCACGATTTGATTTTATAAGATAATGTTAAGGGGTATATATATACTGTAAACTGTATTATATCATGAGAGAATCCTCACATACGGCATGCAAATATTGTCATATTTCCCATTTGCCAACATTTGTACGATTAAAGCGAATATTTCTGCTTGAAGTTGTAGGTATGTAGTCTCTTATAATAAGATAATGGACGTGTCTTTTACATTGATTCTTGTTTCTGTCGGTAAGCAGGTCAGAGTTGGGAATACGCTTGTTCATACTTTTACGTAGATGGACCATATATTAATCATAATGGAGCCGCGGAACGCGTGCAAATGTCATATTAAAGTCATATTAAATATTTAGTATAACAGTTCCATTAGGTATCCGGAAAAGTAGAATAGCACTTATCCTCCATAATTAGGGGTGTCATAAAAGACGTCTAATGATACCGTAGGTAGTCATCACAAACCTCCAGTAACCATAATTTTTTTTATCTGCGATCGGATCCACTTGCCAAGCCTGGAGATTATGTCAAAACTCCTCATTTTTGATGACTGAAATGATGATGATGAACAAAATGGTTTTATTTCTCTATCAGTAAACAATCGTTCATAAGTATTATAATAAGTAAAAGTGATTACTTATAGTCTGGTGAAACGTAAATCATCTGAGGAATGGCTAGCTCCGTATCTCACTGAATCTGTATACTTCTATCCTTCTAAACTATAAGGATATATAAGTATGTAAATGATCCTTTAGAATAGCCAGGGCCTATTTTTGCTAACTAATTACGATGAAAGTGCATCAAGGACTAAGGCTTAACAAGTTACGTTAGTTACGGTCACCTATCCGGAAACTTATCCTAACAGAAATTGCTTAATTTAGATCCGTTATCATTATCATATACCAAACCCTCTAACCATGCGCTAACACGCACCAAGCCAAACAGTTTCTATCCATAATAATTTTATTTAGTTAAATTTATTTCACACAAAAATCTAGTAGTCAGTTTAAATTCCTACTTACGTCTTATATTTTTTTTGTACGTGACTTGTAATATTACTCGGATTCAGGCTAAGATATTTTACCGTCTCATACTAACGTTCTAGCAATAATTCTCTAGAGCTGAGGGTTTTGTAATGTGAAAGAAATTCGTTGAACCTTTGCAAGCCGCCTAAAGTCACGAGGATGAAAATGAGTCATGAAGTTATAAGGAGACCTATTGTATCCGACAATGGAATAAACAAGATTGAAGTAGACTTGAAGGTCGGTAGTGCTATCTGGTATTATTGCCACAGACATTAGTGGAAATGTAATAATTCTAAACATAATAATTTCATAGTACTGGTTGCAAATAAACCCTTACAAATACATGCACAACACCGTACAGCCAAGTTAGACTGTAAAAATCATTTTAGATGAAGTTAATTTTTATTGGAGGATATATGGATCAGCTTCAATGACGCAATGTTTGTTACGCCATAACTCCCTGAGTTCTTACCCGATTTTAATTTTTTTTGTGTGGAATCGAATCAAAACATTTGGGACAAGAATGTGAGCCCGAATTTTGAAATTCACATAAATAAAAAAAGTCATAAAAAACATTGGCTCTATGGGATTTCCCATTGAAAAAAAGCTACACTTTTTGAAAGTTTTCTTTCTTATAGGATTTTAAAACTTACTTAACATTATTTTTTTTTAGTTTTACGCTCCGATCCAATATATGGTGCTAGCGAAGCTTTTTGCTTTGCGACTGCATCGCCTAGTATTATAACAACAAACTGTGTGTATCGTAGAGTGATATGTGTAATGATTAGTAGACATTTTAAACGTGACAGAAGAAATAATTTTGAAAATGTTGTGTAAAATAGCTAGGTACCTAGTAAATAAGATATAATAGTAATAATAATTAAATTTTTTGCTTCACTTTTTAGGGTAGACAATATATATTGTTTAATATAAATTAATTAAGATTAACTTCGAATGAAAAATATGAGCCATGAATTGAGACAAAAAATGGAATCTAGAAAAGGTCGCTCGCAATTTTATAGTGGCTTTAAGATGTTCAAAAAGCGAATAATTGTTGTATGCCTTTCTGCAATTTAAAGCAATTAGTTGAAAAATGTCATAAGGGCAGTACAGCAGCGCATAAAAAACAACACACAATAATCATTAATAATACATATATTGAATGACTGCGTAACTATTAAATACCCAGCAGTGGTCTCTTTAATTTTTAATAATGACCTTTTAACATTTTGTACAGTCATTTATGATTTAAATATTTTTATACTGCATTTAAAATGCGTGAAAAATAAGTAGACAATAAAATTAAGTATGGAATTAAAACCTTTCAAAACTTGTAAGATTAAGATAAAAAAAAAAAAATTTCAAGATATATGTTATCCATATAAAATGCTATGTAAAACAGAATTAGTCTACCAAGTTCAAAATTTGTAGCTGCTTTCGTATTTAAAGAGGCCTCACAGGTCGTTCGATTTTGCGTTTACACTTTTTATTGTAAGATCTAAAGCGTGGATTGGACATAGCGCATACTGCGGTTCTCACTTTTTTAATAAGTATGATTCATATATAATTTAATTACAAAATAAAAAAAAACCAACACTTAATAAAATAAATATTGCATAACAGGTCGTCGGACCCGATATGAAATCCAATATACAATAAAAATGGGTTTAGCTTATCAACAGCAGACATGGAGCCATTAGTTGTACAAGCATGTAGATAGGCTACGTAACCAAGAATATTACTTACTAGTTGACACAACATAGGTTGTAGTTTCTCAATTTCAATAAATTAGATTAGGTTAATTATTGAACTTGTATGAAGTTATTAGAACCATAAGAAGCTCAATGGGGCAGTGGTTAGCATGTTCGGTCTATGACGGCAAAGGTTAAGCAACATTCGTTAGAGAGGAAGGATTACCAATTACGGAGGTGTTCGAGATACGAGCTCGTTATTTTTTATCTCAGAATTCTCTCTTCAGGGAACGAACAAATAAAAAAATAAAAAAAATATTGCGGTTCTATGCATACAGTAATTTATATTTCGTCTGAAACAAATGTTCCTTTTTAATATTCTCGATCTTTGTCATAAAATATACAAAAAAAATAATAAACAAGTAAGTTCACGAAACACAAAAATCTCAGTAATCTTCACACTTACGTTTCTTTCCATTATTAATTACAAAACTCAATAAAAAGACAGTAGATGTTTTTATAAACTTAACGTATGTGGCAACTCGCCAAAATCAAGACCAACCAGAGTGTTTCATACGACGTTGAGTCAGTTACTTTTGTAAACTTTGGTTCCGTTTGTAAAAATAAAAAAGTATAAACCAAAGTTAAAGGAATAGCAAGAAATATCTTTAATACATATTTTAACGATTTGTTAAATTTAAAACTTATAAAAAACTTTTAACAGAATATAGGATTGGTGTATTGCGTTAGGTACATAATTATTAGAATCATATCGTAGAGGTAGGTAGTTAGTTGCAAACTGTTTATTCGTGGTACACTACACACACGAGTGACGTGCGAGAACACAACCCGCATTTTCCGTTTACCCACAAATAACAAAGCTTATGTACAATAATCCATAATATATTGTCGGGATCGAACATTAAAACGCCAACGAAAATGCTTTAGTGCACACACTATATTTAATTACTACAAAACATATATTAAAAATTACAATAATCTGGTATGATGGCCAAGGTCAAGTCAAAGCTTCCCTCATTTTTTAAAAACAAACCTAATTTATCTTTTTCTCTAAGAAGGTTGCGTGATGCCTCACTACAATATCGAGGAATCACACATCCCAAATGTAAAAAAACCCACCATTGTATATGAGTTATCAAATAAGATAATCGTGCTATAATAGAAGGAAAAGACATCCGGTTGTAATACATTTCTGATGCTCGTAAGAAGGTGGCGTGAATCTCTTATATGTACTTACCGAAGTTGTAAAAATGATTTATTGAGTTAAACTTAAGTATAAATAAAAATGTAAAAGAAAAAAATGTAGAGTTTATTTATGGACGCTACGTAAGAACTTGACTGTGTGCATTTATGAGCTAAGAGGAAAATATACTCATACTTTTTTCTGAATACACTTTTTGGTAAATATATGGTTATAAAGTGTGGTTATGACGCACAATTCACCATTATACCGTAATATGTCCCAGGCCAGTTGCTGGAAAACCTTTTTCGCCTTCACTATCCTCATGAGGATAACTTTTTTTGATGTGGCAGATATTTGTCATTTACTTTTTTTCACTAAGACCACACCGGTATGAGGGCTCCATTATCGTTTGATTACCTTTCTTTTCAAAAGTATCTACTTAAAGATTAGTTTTGTCACGTTTAGTTAGGTACTGCAGATCAAATCTTGCAAGGATTATAAGTATACTGGTTATAAAACCAAAACATTTTTAGCATTAAAAAATTAAAGTTTAGCAGTACAACATAAAAAAAATCTTTGACATTTATTGTTTTATATAACTAGCTTAAAACGTCGCTTGAAATTTGATATAATTTGATTTAGACACACGTTTTTAAAAAAATTAACAATTTTGCATGTCGTAGTTTAAACAATAACTTTATTGAAGAAATTACTGGTTTTTCTTGGTTGGGCTATTATATATACATTGTAAGCATTCCTGACTGCGAGCTGGTCGCGTGTTGTTGACCTTGAAAAAACGGTTTGACTTTTTGGTTTTGCTATTTTATAATTTTTAATATTATTGAAAAGTTAAAAAGTGATTTCATCAATCCGAAAAATTATGAGTGAGTTAATTTTGCGGCACCAGCAGCTTTTAGAGACAGCGCCTGAGACTTATTTATGGTCAACGTAAAGCAAGGAGCTACGGTAAATATGTAAGACACTAAACCACAGAAATCGTCGTCGGTAAAAATGTACTTGATACAACATAAAATATAAATAGCGTTCTCAGTCAGAATAATAACATTTTATATAATTTGCTCGCTGCATGATTAAGCTACTGAAATAAACTTTCTAAAAGTTCTCGTTAGCTCATTCTAAACATTGAACACGTTTGAACAGCGCCATTAAGGACTTTCTATGGTTTCTTATATTAAAGAGATTCAACAAATAAAATTAATTAAATGCCAAAAATACACATATGCAAACAAAAAAACTAAATACCAAACATTTATCTTACATCCCAATAGTTAATTTTGATTTGATCCTTCATGTTGTTATGCATATCTTAGTTTATTTATATATAATAAAATAGACGGACAACAAATATTTTATTCTCTTTAGATAATTTCATCGCCATATAATTTTAATGAAAAGAAGCGTAAATTTTGTTTCTAAGTTCAGTTTATACAACCGCTGACAAATCAGTTCAGTAGTTTGGGGATATATGGAGAGCATATTTTTATACTTATTGATAAAAATAAAAAAAAATAATGTTCTGTTACTCCCTTTTAAACGTCGACTCTAATTGTTGATAACTTTACTTAGTGTATAGTCCGATGGTGTCTACTACTTTATTAAATAAGACAAAACTTTTTCAAATCAATTTTTTTATTATTAAAAGGTATGAATGTACTTTAAAAAAACAGTAAAAAGCCGTGTTTTTATTCAATAAATCTTAGAAAAACAGTTAGTGTAGGGTACAAAAACGTAAGCGGACCTAAAAATGGTTTTAAGAACTTTTATCTCTTTGTTTGCGCGCGCATTAGGCAAAACCGCTGAACACATTTTGATGCGATTTCCACAGTTACTTACTTAAGTTCCACCTTAATATCCTTACCAAGTTTCTTTTCATTCGGGTATATAAAATGCTTGGCCTCTTCGTAGTATTACCCTTCAAACAATGAGAAAGTAATTTAAAATAGTTTCTTTAGCATAAACAACCTCCACGCGGTGAAAGCAGTAATTCTTTAATTTAAATTTAAAAAGGATAAACAAAAACTTAAATTTTAAAATATATGAAAATATCCTCAATTTTGCTGTCATTGGGGGTAGAATTGAATCTCATAAATACATTTTTTTCGCTTTTTGCGTTTACACCATGCAAAAGTAGCTTGTACTTGATTCGGTTCCATAATATTTGCTTCTTCTCGCCTTTGATGTGACGTGAATAAGATCGTGATCGAGGATATGTAAGGAGCTAATACAAAATTTTTCATATTAATTTTACATTTCAACATCACAGCCGCATGCCACCAAAAACGACGATTTTCACTTATATTTGCGTTATATTTATTCACGTATTTTGTTTTATTATTAAATTAAAAAAAATAAACACTTTTTGCACATACTTTTGATCAATTTACTTATGTTTATAGCTAGCTATGGAAACTAATTAGGTTAATGTACTATTTTAGATCTTAGGTTTGTGTGTTGAAAACGTATTATAACATGCTGTATGCTTTTAAAAAAAAAAAAAAATTTAAAAATCGGGCATAGGTTCCCCGTCTTATCACTTTTCGTAAAACTATTCTAAGTTCATGAAAAACTAACTACTTATTAAAAGCTTATAACATAACAACACAGATTTTCACAAGTCCAATAATAAGTATTTTCTTCTAAGTTATAAATGTTTGTCACATTAAAATCGTCATGCAATCTTCAAAGCTTATTAAAGCACTTATGAAATAACATTCAAAGTAGTTACGGTTTAATCCATCAAGCATAATGAAAACTTATTCACTTAGATAAATAACATATGACATCACCTCACTAGAGCACGTGTCTTCTGTGTTGAGCGGCTAGCATCGGCTGAGACGGTCAACAATGTGGACTTGGACTCGATGTTGGCGTCGAAGTTGCGGTCTGAAGACAACTCCATGCCAAGAAGCTCGAGGCTGGCGGTCACAGGTACAGATGTACGTCAGAAAGTAGGAGTGAGGTTGAAGGAACTCCTTTTTGCAGTGAAAAGACACGTTTGCGTTTTTAAGGCGTTGAAATGGATGAGGTAACTGTCACCCCACTGCGAAACGTGGCTAAACCTCTGGTTCGTTCGCTCAACCATGGCTTCTGTCATCAACACCATGTCTTCACCACTGGCTTTTGCATTAGACAGGTATCTCTCTTCGACAGTACTGTCGTCTGTATACCCAACAATTCCTGTTATCAACAGGTCATTGATGTGCAGCAGGAAAAGCGTCGCAGACCACCCCAAATAAAGTAGATTCATAAAGTTTGACGTTAATCTCAAAAAATTAGAGCTTGTATCAAGTCTATTAAGCTCAACAAAAAAATATTTGGTTCTTACTCAAGTCGCAACTAAGGTCAAGGAGCGCAGGTGTTTGTAATTTATAAACTATATTCTCGATACTGTACCGCATTCATGGTCCAGGGTCGAAGCCGTGATTGAGAGATCGTTATCATAAGTAACTTTGCAAATAGAATGATCTTAATGTATTTTATTTTATTTTTTGCATTAACAATGCCACATTTCTATAATATATAAAAGACGCCTGTAAATAATAACCACGCCTCCGAGCCCTGAAGTGGGATTCAAACCCACGAACTGTCGCTATCCGAGCGAGTGCTCTGACTGTTGAGCTACCGAGTCGCTGGTTCGCTCGGAGGCGTGGTTGTTTTTTTACAGGCTTTATTTATATCTGAAGCAATGATCTTAATTAAAATCTCAACGCACGCATGATAGTTTTGTTTATATCTGTGGAAAACCTTAATCGATCGATTGATATTGATCAAATCAAAGATCGATTTTGATGGATTTGTTAGTTATAATAAAAAAGAAATGAGTATTAAAGTGATCGGCAAAGTGATGTTAGGAAGACATAAACTAAATTTATATTTTGCAATAAAATGTTGAAATAGAAAGTATTTAATTTAATTATTATTTCACAAAATATTTATTTTTCTATCGTAAAAAAGGAAAACATAAAGAACTAGATACTACTAAGTCATTAATTTTCAATTAGTATCCACGTAGAATTCTCGAAGTTTTCGAACGCATTCAACTCTTCATTCGCTGATTTATATCACAATACGACCAACACAAAGGCTGTGATCGAGCAGCAATAACAGGGACCTTAATATGTATCGGAGTACAGAGCGCTACCGCAAAAGGTCCCGTTGTTCCTTGAAAATTAATAACTGTAATAACTCACTGTGTTGTTTCATTACGTATACCATCGAAGGCCAACATTTGTCAAGGTTCACGCAGCCAAAGAGTACATTGTACAAACCTACTTACCTGTGCCGCTAACAGCGGTACGTTAGAAATGTACCTATTTACTGAATGGTAATTCCTTTTTAATATTTATTGGTTATTATTAGCGACATATTATTATAGCGACAATAACAGTATAAGAATACTTTTTTGATGTGAAAATAGATGTAACGGAAAATAAATTTAATCAGCATCAAAATTAAGCTGGTTTATCCAATAAAATAGATATAATAGAATTGACCTTATGTGATCTCTCTGACAATGGCAAGGAAGAGGATATTGTATGTCTTAGCGAAAAAATCCTAAGGTAAGGCAGTGAAAATAATATTAAATTAATATTATATATTATAATAACTTTAAATTTGTTGTATCAAAAGTAGTTGTTGCAGCAAAAAAGTAGAGGCGACACATTTATTTTACTAAAGAAAGAACTTGTCACGAATTCTGTAAAAATTCCTTTAGTAATTCTTACTTCTTACTTGAATTTTGAGTTGCGTGATTTTGAAATTGTTGTATTGTGTATATATAGAACGCGAGCGCAAATTAAGAGGATTTAATAACTTATTATTTTTTTTTCTGTACAAATTAGATTTACAAAGAAATATAAAAGAAACAAATCATTATTTAAGGGGACTGGAATCTTGGCGTTGTGGTACATACAGCTTATACTAAAGAACTTATGAGCTTATAGAAGTCCGTAACTTTCAACCGCATATATGTAAGGTCATCAACGAAACTAAAGGCTTGCATTGACCAAATTGTTAGTAACATAAAACAGGTAAAGTCAAAAGTGTTTTATTTGGGACTTTCAGATCATGAAACCGCACAAATAATTAAAATCAATACCAAAATGTCAGATCAAGCGAAACGCTTAGAACTTGGTATGAAAACAAAAGGGACTATAGTCAGGAAAACGTACTATAATTTTACAAACATATTTCAGCGCTGTCATTCTCAGAATTTTTTAACGCTTTTAGTCTTTTCTGTCAATTATTTCAGTTATTGTATGATTTATGATTTCCGATGATAAGAGCTAAACTCAATAATCATCCACTTTAAGCAAAATGGCTAAAAAATAAAATGAATAGCAGTAGTGATAAATAAAATAAAGAGACATATACCAAATACAAAAACATATTAAAGTTGCGCTTTCGTAAGGCTCGTAGAATAACTAACTACCGATGTATATATCATGTAATAAGAACAAATGTAAAGCTAATTATATCGAAATGATACAGATAAACTTACTTCTAATGAAAAAAATGACCTCTTGGACATCTCACATATATGTAAGTAATAACAATTATATATATATACGGCGAACAGACAGACATCTAATTCACATGACATTAATGCAATTTTTATAATGTTTCCATAATCCATATTCCATTTATCTTAACCCTACTGACGAAATAGAAATCTATAAAATTGTTATGAATCTCAATAACAGTAATGCGACTGGTTATGTTTAGATCAGTACAAAGGTGTTAAAAGCATGCACGAAGTTAATTTTTTTGCCTCTTGTGCACATAGTTAACCTGTCTTTTAAAGATGGAATCTTCCCTAAAGAATTAAAACTGTCTAAAATTCGACCTATATAAAAAGGTGATAGATCTGATGCTAATAATTATGGACCTTTAACAAAAGTTCCAATTCTATCAAAAGTATCAAAAAAGAGCCATACTTTGTAGGGTTGACTATTTTCTCAATAACTGTTCACTGCTGCGTTGGAGAATATTTTTAAGCTTCTGGACTGGAATGGACTTGGCATCAACATCAACAACGAGTACCTGACGCATCTTCCTAATGTGTAATAGTGGTCCTAATGGCTGAGACCTTGGAAGACCTGAGCACCATGCTCGAAGATCTCAGTAATGCATCCCAACGAGTGGGTCTTAAGATTAACATGGACAAGACGAAAATTATGTCCAACGCCCATGTTACACTCGCTTCAGTAAATGTTGGGAACGTTACACTCGAAGTTGTTGACCACTATGTTTACCTAGGACATACAATACAGTAAGGTAAGTCCAACTTCGAGAAAGAGATCTCTCTTCGAATCCAACTCGGGTGGGCAGCGTTCGGGAAGCTGCGATATATTTTCGCGTCCAAAATACCTCAGTGCCTTAAGACGAAAGTCTTTAACCAGTGTGTGTTGCCAGTGATGACTTATGGCAGTGAAACGTGGTCGTTCACTATGGGTCTTGTAAGAAGGCTCAAGGTCGCCCAGCTGGCAATGGAGAGAGCTATGCTTGGTGTTTCCCTACGCGATCGAATCGAAAATCAGAAATGAGGAGATCCGTAGGAGAACAAAAACCGCCGACATAGCTCAAAGATTTGCGAAGCTGAAATGGCAATGGGCAGGACACATAGCAAGGAGAACTGATGGCCATTGGGGCGGAAAGGTTCTCGAATGGCAACCGCGTGCCGGACGACGCTCAGTGGGTAGGGCCGCTACGAGGTGGACCGACGATCTGGTTAAGGTCGCGGGAAAACGCTGGATGCGGGCAGCACAGGACCGATCGTTGTGGAAATACTTGGGGGAGGCCTATGTCCAGCAGTGGGCGTCGTACGGCTGATATGATGATGATGATGATGCAGTCGCTTAAGCATAAAGCTACGCTAGCACCATATATTGAAGTGGAGCGTAATATCAAAAAAAAGAAAAATATTTTTTTTGTTTCGATGGGAATTTATGCGAATTTCAAAATTCGGGCTGGCCGTCACAATCTGGTCCTAAACCTGTTGATTCGATTCCACATAAAAATATTAAAATCGATTAAGAACTCGGGAAGTTATGGCGTAACAGACATTGCGCCATTGAAGCTGATCCATGGGAGCTTCGCTCGCTCCGCTCCAGTAATAGAAACTTGTATTGTTTATTTCTGTCATATTTGTTATACTTTTTATTTTATATAATCTTTGTTGTGCATTTGAGTACAAATAAATGTTTCTTTCTTCTTATCAGTTGTGACAGGTTTCGCTGAAACAATAAAACTTTAAATACCGATAACTGTGAACGTAAACTACTTACATATTCCGTTATATTACATCTATCCACGAAAAAGTCTCTCTGAAAAAAATTAATTTCAAAATAAATACGTATTATTAAGTAACAATTTTGAATTACCTCCTAAACTAATGGGATGCGACACATAGGCCATAATAGAAATTTGACCGAAGAGGAATTACTTTTAGTCCTCGGGTAATTTAAGGAAATTCGTACACCGTAAGTCGTTGGAACGTATTAATTCAATTCCAAATTAACGACCACCAACCTACCAACCACTCGGGGCACAGATGTACTCGGGCCGGGAATCAATTATTCCTCGGCTACTGAGAGGATCTCTCGGTGATATTTTAAGGCGTTAGCGGTGCGGAAGCAGTAGTGGATTGCTTGTTTTGGACTTAGATAAGGAAAGTCGAAAGTAACAAAAGCGGTAATATTACCGCTGCTTCTCTGTCCTTCAGCCACATCCTGTGTGAAGCCATCGTCCAATCTGATAAGCATTGTTGTTTTACCATCTACTTTTAACGAATCGCAGATGTCGTACTTACGTAAATTTACATAAAATTTCCGTGAAAATTGTAGCGGACGGGGCTTTATTTAATTACACACGTCAGTCTTCATCAGCCTGAATGATTTAGGTCTGATAATTTGATTTGTGGTTGAATTTACGTAAAAAAGGGACGCCCATAGAATTTGCCATGGAAACTTGTTAGAAAGTTATGTTATGTTAAATGTAATATGTGACTTACTTAGATTTTGTCTGCGTAATAAATAATTCACAATAAGAGGTTTAGGTATCTATTCTTATTTGTGTTAAGTAAATGTCTAATAATTTTTGTAATTATATATATATATATATATATATATATATATATATATATATATATATATATATATATATTAATTTTATTGATATGTTGATCAATTTAATTTGAATAGTTGACGCAATAGTATAGTTGAAGCAAATGTACCGCTGAACTGCGAACTTTTTGCGCTGCTGCAGCACATGTACAAAGAACAATGCTCATTCGTGGTATCGTCATTGCTCTTCGTTGTATTGAAACCAAAGGACAATGCCGATTTGTGACCGGAAATGGCCAATAATGAAATTATTACTAATTTAATTTAAAAATAAAAATACAATTTTTAACGTGTAGAACTTATCTAAAAGCAGATTACGAATCTAAAAACCAATAAAAAGTTGTGTGTGCTTAGTAAGCACTTCCCTGTGATATTGCTTTACTGCGCCATGGCTTTGGATATCAGCATTTTGGCCGTCTTTTATTTTTGATTAATATATTTACATACTTAAATAAACATTTAAATAAATATATGTGAAATATATGCATATATTAATAGCCTAAATATGTTACTTTTTCCTTTTATAAGGAAATAATATATTATCATTTCACCGTTTGAGACCAAAAGCGCTAAGAGCGAAACATTATTTATTAAAAAAAAAGTGACGTATGGTTAGGGATAGAGCATCGAAACCAAAGTATCGATACTATACTCATGAGTATAAGAAAGGTAATCGATACTGGTATCGTACTTGCATCAAAAGTATTGAGTTACTCAGGTATCGAATACTTTTTGTTTGATATTCAGTATAAATAACAAAACAAACCGACTTCAAAAAGTAAACTAAAAAGCAAAAAATAATTTACTTCGCACAAAGTAATACGTATTTCCATTTAATTAAATAGAAATTATTATATAATTATTTGATAATTTTGAAGTCGGTGTCAAGTAAAACAATAACTGTGTATAGATATTATCAATCTTACTAGTAGTTTTGTAAGCCAGTACTTAGGTACATGATATTTAAAAAGTTACTTTGATATTTAGTAGGTACCGATTCATATATTGTTCTAATACTTTTACTGTTTTGTAATTGCTTTGATATATTTAATAATATTGTGAATATATATTAGTGTGAATATATTAATGTGAATATATAGTAGTTATAAATATTGTGTGTACTAGTGTGTAATTTGATATTGTAGTAGGGTTGTTGTAGCATTTACTTGGCACCGACTTCAAAATTATAAATAAAAATATGTAGCTTAGTTCCGCAAAACTCAAGCAGCGTGCACCGTCCGCCCGACCGCAAATAAATGCAGAAACCGCAGACACCGGCACCTTCACCAACTACTCTACACGTGTTTTGCCACCACACGGAGCATCATCAGGAGCTCTTAGACCGTGCAATAACGAGTACTACTACACACTTAGTGCACTTAGTGCTCGTTATTGCACGATCCAACAGCTCCTGATGATGCTCCGTGTGGGGGTGAAACATGCGTACAATAGATTTACTATATATATATATATCTGTATAAAGAATAAGTAATGTATTAAAAACCATTAAATTAAACTGTTTTACCAATAATAATGCAAAAATAATAATAATTTATGCCATAGACAAATAAAACGAATACATACCGACAGTTAACCTCAAATAAATAAACGCACTTAAAAAAGCGCCATCACTTTGGTCAAAACTTCCCGGAGACTGCCATGCTAGCGACCCGAGATATTTCACCCGATTGTGGGCTACTTCTTCACATTACATTAAGACGGGAGGCTGTTTTTTCCACTAACATGCATCCTGTGCATAAACGGCAGTCGAAACTTGTAGATCCGACTTGCTATCGTAGAGGATTCTGGTATTGCAATCCTTTACCTTCCGAGCATCTCTGGGGCCTTCTTCATATCATTTGGGATGTCACCAACAGATTTCATAATTAAACTTTACATAGAAACCACAAGCAATGATTATTGGACTAATAAGAACATAAAAAGTATCGAGTACCATGAAAAGTATCGATTCTTACTCAGTATCGTATTAAAAAGTATCGAATACTAAATTACTTGGTATCGTAACCAAAGTTTCGAGTACCTATACTCAGGTATCGATACTTTTTGTGGATCCCTACGTATGGTTAGCGTCATTTGAAGTGTTTTATACTATTGTTGTTGTATAATATTGTACTATTACTTTACTAATATTGAAACTATTTGTAGCTAATATAGCTCGCTAACAGAGTGTTTAGATTTAAAGTATGTGGAAAATGAACCAACTTGTGTTATCAGTATTAACATTCCATATCAATATAACCTCAAGAACATGAATTCTCTTCTGGCCGAATGGTTAACATTTCAGGTAAATTATCAACTGTTTAGTTACAGATGCTTGCATACACACACACTATTAAGATATAAATATATTTCTGTATGTCTTCAAAAATAAAATGTTTTGTATTCTTTGTAAACAGATATCGGATTTGGTTTGTGGTGCCTGTCATGACTTCATTGAAAGATTCATTGCAACCAACTCGAGAGAAAGTCAATATGGGCATGCCAGTATTTATTTTGGTTGTGGAAGATCTGTTGGTTGTGTTAGAAGACATATTAGAAAAGCAGTCCACAAACATCCGTTGCTTCATACTGGCATCATCGCAGAACTGTAAGAACTGCCTATATCTGTCACTATTATTATTATATTATTATTACTTAATCTGCTAATATTATTGTCATAGTTTCTTAAACAGTTGCCATGTGTGGATGTTGCATCTGACCAGAAATCTATGTTATGTCATTTTTCTATGTAATTGACCTGTTTCCTATTTAGTTGTTCATTGACACCTTTCTATGAATGTTCACATATGTATAATTTACATTTAATTATTCATATATATATATAGTGTGATTATTAAAAGAACACAAAATATTGCCACAACTTTAAATAAAACACTTTAATTATTTTACAGGTGAGACCGGCCAACTTTCTTTGTCATGCTTGCTTTGTGAGAACTAATAGAGAAATAGCATGAATATAACTGATTTAAAAATTGTGATGTAGTGGAACATATATCACAACCATTGCCTTAATGATCCTGTCATCATGGCTCCTCTAAAGAAGTTTAAACATCATGGCTCCTGTAAAAGAAGTCGAAACATCTTGATTAAATATAAATTATGCGCTAAAAACTGTGAAAAAGTTGTTTTATTTACCGCAGGTGTTTTATTTTAAGAACTGCCTAATTTGATTATATCCAATGTGTTGAACCATTTATTCCTAATTGAATATTGGAAACTAAACAACATAAGAGTACTATATATATATATAGAGAATAAAATATGAGAACTAATAACATGCAATGTTTTATTAAAAACAGTGAATAATAGCAATTTCCTCTTTTGCAATTTAAAGCTAAGTTTATAAAAATCAGATATGTGTACTACATAGGTATGTATTGCACACATCTCATTTTTATGAATTTAGTTAAATGTAAAAACAAGAATGATTTTTCATTGATAAACAGACCCCAGTCTCTGCCTACCCCTTGTACAGGCCGGGCGTGAGCTGTATGTATGCATGTAAGAAGACTTTCAAGTATCTACCTATGGGAGGTTTCCCATAGGTACATACTTGAAAGTCTTCTTACATGCATACTATATCTTTACATTTTACCGATGCAATATAATGGTTATTACATTGCATGATGAATAATTATTAGTTTTATAATGGATAAAAAACTAGGATAGGTATCTTCATAAATATAATCTATAAACCAGTCATGAGCCATGAAAAGAAGATGTTTATAGTCACATAGTGTTTTATTCGATTCTTTTACATGATTAGTATGAGATAAGAGCGAAATAATAGGCAAAATACTAGTTCAAGTATTATAAAATAGGTATTGAAATGTTAGGTTATGTTTTCAGAAAAGTTCGTTTTTCTTCATTACAAATCTGAAAATTAAACTAAAACCAACGAATTCTTAATCTAGAAGGCTTTAGCTACTTATATTTGTTTGTATCGTCTCTGGCCATTTCCGGTCACAAGTCCATACAAAAATCGGCATTGTCCTTTATATCAAAAACTAAGTTTTTAATTTTCACAAAATGCTGTAAAAGACTTAGCCAAAACTTCGACGGAAAATAATCCACATAATAATTAGCAATGAATTCACTTCCATATTACCGAGTATTTTTATTTACACTTGGTAATTCAGTTTTTGTAATGCGAACACTTATTATTATATTACTTAAACCACCAATAGTAAGTTTATTCAATTTTTATATGCTTTATTTTGGAATATAATTAACAAACAAGTAGACATTGTATATTATAGTAGAGCCCCAAGATTTTTAGCCGTTCGAGTCTAGAAATCAATCATAGTGCGGCCTTAAACGGTAATGCCGCTGACATACAGTTACCTTAACGTGCACGACACGCAGATGTGTAGACAATACGCATGCATACACGTCATTCATAGCTTGCATGATGAAAAATAAAGGGATTCGTCAATCAATTGCCAGCATATTGTTTGCATGTCATTCACATCTATTAATAAAATAAACGATCTTGCATGCATAACAGCACGTAAAGCATGTCTGTGAGTGCTGCGTTGCCGACTAGAGATCACAGATTCACCAAACATTATGATGTCAGATTTTATTTGTTACTAGCGGCCGCCCGCGACTTCGTCCGCGTGGAATATTGCAACATTATTTTTCTAAAATAAAAGTAGCCTAAGTTACTCCTTATTACATCAGCTACCTGCCAATAAAAGTCCCATCGAAATCGGTCCAGCCGTTTCAGAGATTAGCCGGAACAAACAGACAGACAGACAGACAAAAATTGAAAAAAAAAAATGTTATTTTGGTGTATGTACCGTATATATATTCATATGCATGTAGTAAAAAACGGGTATTTCAATATTAAAAACAGACACTCCAATTTTATTTATATGTATAGATACGTGCAATGTAATTCTTCTATGATCATAGATATATGCTGGTATATTAGGGTCTTATAAAGTAACTACTAGGTATACCTGCTATTTTAATACTTTAAAAACTAATTTATTTATTAATACATAATATCAAGGCATAGGTTTTTAAGTTATTAATATAAACTTCCATTTGGAAATTATAATTGATATACAATTGTTAATATTTTAGAAGACTGGCAACAATAGGACAATCGGGCGGGATGGAACTGTCAAATTGATAGAGTCAATTGAGCGTTGTGATGAAAACATTAATAATTTAAAATATTATGTCTAAATTAGTATTATTCAAACCATTGTGTTGATAGATAGAACTTCAAATTTAAATAAGAACACAAATAAAAAATGTTTATTTGATTAATTTTTTTTCCTTTTATCCGTCGAACTATGAAAGAATCTTTTTAATAATTTAATCTAAACTTAGCAACCAAAAAATATGGTTAAAATAATCATAGTACAAAATCATTCAAAGCGATACCAAAGTCCATACTAGGATGAGCATTGTCCTTTTATTCTTTTAGGTTGTAAGAATTGAAAATTCTGATATTTTTTCTATCTCGTTTTCTATTTAGTAACAAACAAATACAATATCTGTATATCTATTGGAAAGAGTTACTTTGATTTGTTGATGATATTTCGAACATAATTTGAAAAACGGGGCACCTAGTGCGTCTGAGCAGTCGGTCATTAATCATCATTATCACCATCATCATCATCATCGTCATCACCAGCATATATTAATGTCTCCATTGCTAACGCACGCGGCCTTCCTGTCATATCCTGTCTATATATATAAAAGCGAACAGTCACTTACTCACTCATCACGAAATGTCAGAAACTACATGTGCTAGCAGTCTTATATTTTGCATGGAAGTTTCTTTTAGGGCGTAGGTGCTCACTAAGACGGGATTTTGTGAAATACAAACACTAAAGGGGTAAAACGGGGTGGCAAAGTTTCTATGAAATTTCAGTAGTATTAATAGTATGGTTTTCAAATTATTAGAAAATACTAATTTTTTAAAGAAATTAAAATGTAGTTTTATTAACAGACTTCATAAAAGAAGGAGGTTATTATTTTGGAAGTTTATTTTTTAATATATGCTCGGTTTTTTTTAATGCCAAATGCACCCTCCGGACTCGGGGAAGGGAGGTGGTGAATCCTACATGGACATTCCGACCCGGCATCGAAGTTATGTCAGACTCGTACTGACTAAACACCACCTGAGATTGGCTTGTACCCGGTAAAGGTCATAAGCCTTCGTCTGAGGCGACCGCCACTCTTGAAAAGGGCGGCGCAAGTATGCTCTGGCATAACTCCGTCATATATAGAAGGATTTGCAAAAATATTTTTTTGTTTTATGGGGGTTATTTATTTAGATCAGGGATCCCCAAACTATTTTGGACAAGTGACATCTTACCCAAAATGAACTGTTACCTCAGACCCCCATGGCTAAATTACCTACTTTTAAGATCAATTTCCTTATTCATAATGGTCCGCTAACTTAAAACAGCTGCTACAGAGTGTTATTTTTCATTCTGACTAGGGCATCGAGAACCGACCATTATTTTCAAGAACCGGGTTTTCGGTTCCAAACGCTATCAAGAACCGGATACCCGGTTCTTACGGTTCTCTCCGTTATTTTTATGAATGAATGAATATTTATGAATAAACGTAGTAAAAGTCGTAAGAAGAATAGAAAAGGATCATAAAATTAAATATTTAGATGCCAACCACAAGCACTGATAATTGTTATACTTAAAAAATAATCTTTGAATAATCTTTTTGGCAACAATCAGTTTTATAAAATGTAATGTAATACTAAACTAAGTAATTTAGCCTGCGTGTCACAACCAGTGTCACCACAAATTTTTTATCTCTTACTGAACACACCACCAGTCACCAATAAACGATGTTTCCTTGCTTGTGTCTCGCAACAAATTGACCGAGGCACTTACATCGCCACGGTGACGTATGCTGCGGCGTGCTGGTTCGAGCGCTGTTCCCTTCACGTAGTCCGGTCGGCGCTAGTCCGCACCCGCCTTGATCCTTCTGACCAAGGCGTATCGCACGACGAGCTCTGTCGCATTGCCGGTCTTGGCCGGCGTTTTTCCGGCCGACCTCGAGATAATTCGGGCTGGCAGACTAGGCATGGCACGCGAGTCCGCGCTCACCAAGGAGGAGCTTCGGGGCGCCAAACTCAGAACAACTGAGTCCGCTCTTGCCGAATGGCAGGAGCGTTGGGATACATCGGAACAGGGGAGGGAACTATATCGGTTTTTCCCGGAAGTGGGGCTCGACTCAAGGCGACTTGGGTCGAGCCTGACTATGAGACCTTGCAGCTGCTGACGGGTCACGGCTGTTTCAGGAGTAGGCTGCACCGATTAAAACTCACGGATGTGGGGTCCTGCTACTGTGGGGAGTGTAAAGTAGAGGACGTGCACTACGTCCTGTGGGAGTGCAAGCTCTACAGGAAGCGCGTAGGGAATCCAAAAAATCCCTAGGAGTCCCTAAGAGTGTGAAGGCGATCGAGGTGGGCCCGATCTATTATCGCGATCTCGTCGGTTCTGCAGCGAACTTCAGGCGGCTACGGGACTTCGAGCGTAAATGGCATAAGATTCGGAGTGGAATCGAAAGAAGTGAAGAGTTAGGCATTAATAAAACGACTGTACGGAGGCCAGTGGTAGCACTATGTGAGGTGTGCACGAGACGACCTGGAGGGCACCAAAGGCGTTTCTGTGTTGTCCGCCCCAGAAAGGGGAGAGGGACCATAGGGACAAGGAGACAGATAAAGAACAATTTGTAGCGAGTCAAGAAAGGGCGCGCGGTGGAGGCCATTCCGCACGCATCTCCCGCAGTTTCGGCCTGCATAACCAAGACGGTTCGTCAGGCCATGGGCGGTTTGTGGGTTTGCTTACTACCTGCACATACAACGTATCTTTGTTGTCTAGCAATATAATGTTTTATCTTCATATTTTTTTTTAAAACCGAAAGAACCGGGTTTTGATATTTTGAAATCGGTTCTTTTTGTGACCCTCAGAACCGGGTATTCCCGGTTCTTTTGGAACCGAGAAAAACCGATTCCGATGCCCTAATTCTGACTTAAGTCAATAGAAGAAGACAGAGTGAGAATTAACAATGCTTTAAGTTAGCAGACTATTATGAATAAGGGGGCCTATCTTTTGTTTTTTCCTATTGATATTGGCATTGATAAAATACCTAGGTACTAAGGTACCAATTGGAAAACTTTGCACTCGGTGAAGTGAGTAAAGTTGACTTCATTTTCTCATCAAAATTTAACAAAATAAAAGACATACAATTCAGTAAATATCAAGTTTTATTTATAATGATTATTACAAATTAAGTACTTAAAGAATTTTAAGTAGGTTGGAAATTATATTTAAAAAAGTATTTTTTCGCAAAAAGGAAATAAAACATTCAGTGTGATGGATGAACCTGGTGACTATATACCAATCTAGCTACATCCGGTTCAATATTGGTGAGTTGCAGCCTTAAATCTCCACGTTCGTTGATTTTCAAACGGTTTCTTTGTTTCGTCAAAATGTTTGTTACCACACTGAAGCTTTTTTCAAATAGGTATTATGATGGAAAAGCGATAAGGTATTTTTCAGCAATGTTCCACAATGTAGGATACTGCGTTTCAATGTTGCGTTGCAACCAGAACTTCTGATAGCCTTGGTTGAACTTTTGCTTAAGCTTTTCGTCTGTGCTGAGTGCTGATGGTAATCAACTCTTCTTGCATTTTCACTTATCTTATATGGCTGTGGTATTGTACGGATTTATTATCCATTGAGGAATTTGTAAATTTAAAAGATCTTTTTCTTGTAAACACTCCAACACTCAAAAATGGCTGAAAATCTTTCTAAGCAGGAGCCTCTTGATAGCCAGCGAACTTCAGTGTGCAGAAATAATCGACTAAAGACTTCGTCGTTTTCCTCACATAGCTGAGCATATAACCGAGAGTTCAAACAATTGCTTCGAATCTTGTTGATAGCATTTATTACATATTGTAAAGACGTGCAATCTAGGAAGAGCAAAATAAACATCATTGTCGTTATAGGATTCAGCTTTTTTGCTACTAAATGCTGCCTGTGAATCACGCAGTTAATGACCAGTACATCAGGCCGTTGTCGCTTTAAGTGAGCTATAAAACCACGATGACAACCAACCATAGACGGTGCACCATCAGTGGCAACAGAAAAAACGTTCTTCCATGGAATAGCTTTGTCAGTAAAACAATGTTCCACGGCCTGAAAAATCGATTCTCCTCTGGTATCAGTCTTTAAATATGTAGCAAAAAGCAGTTCTTGACAGATATTTTCATCTTTGATAAATCGAACATATCCTAACAACTGAGCTTCGTTGTCGGGTAATGTAGACTCGTCCAACTGGAGAGAGAATCTGTTGGTCTGTAAGAACTTGCATAAAATGTTTTCCACATCGCGTCCCATCTCGTCTATGCGTCTCTAAACGGTGTTATTGCTCAAAGGTATTCTCTTTAAAATATCATGTGTGGGTTTGTGCAATACATTGTTAACGACCTCCGCAATGAATGGTAAGATAAGCTGCTCTCCAATTGTGTGGGGTTTCCCCGACTTCGCTATTAGTAAAAATATATTATAGGACGCTCGTAAACCATCATCGTCTTTAATAGATAATGACGCAAACATCGGTCTTATGGATGGCCTTTCATCTAGTTTTTCTTTAAGTGCTTGAAAAAATGACAAGGGCTTTCTTTTTTTGTCAGCATGTACTCTTGATAAGTGGTCATCCATTTTTGAAGGCTTCATGGAATCGTTACTGAATACTTTTTCACATATGAGACACAACGGCAAGAGTTGATTTGATGGAGATGCAATAAATCCGAACTTCAAGTAGTCCAAACTGTATTGTCTGCATGTTTTTTTTCGTATCTGCCATCACAAAAACTCTCAGTAATTCTGCAAATAAAAAACTTTCTAAATAAAAAACAATAATAAACTGTTAAATTTGCACACTATCTTATTTTTATCACACCCAGGTAATGGTTTCTTGTTAGGTATTACTGACTTACTCATTGATAAACTTTGATACCTATATTAGGTTAGTAACTGTAGTAGGTAATTAGGTATAGAAAATTCGTATTAGGTAAGTAGGTACCTATTAGCATAAGAACGAAAACCAAAGCAAACAGAACACTTCAAAGTTCAGGTACCTACCTACTTTATAACTTAAGTGTAAGTAATTTTTACAAATACTTTTATACCTACATATTTAAAATATGTTGTATGTTGCGTTTACCACTTTTTCACTCACTTTACTTCACTTAATTTGGCTATGTAATAACTTTGTAATCTCTTGAAATAAATGAGTAGGTACTTTTATGAATTATAATCTTTCAAGCTCCAACGAATTTTTAAAACGCAAATGATCTTTCAACCTAAGGCGGTTCACCCACTAGACATGCATCCCGCCGCGGTGCGCGTAGCGACAGAAAACGCGTGCGGGGACGGAGGCGCAGATCTGCCTATCTTAGCGGTGTAATCTGCTTCTCCACGCGTAGTAGCAATACAAGACGACAAGGCTCCGCGCTCCCGCGCAGAATCTGCATGCGGGGCGCCTACCCGCGCGTTCCCGCGTCGGCAGTGTTGTCATATGCGTGTTTTATATATTAATTGAGATTCTTGCATACAATGATAACGGTTGTTTTAACTTTAACAGTAACAGCATCCCGAATTCCATGTATCTGGGACCAATGACAGAAACAGAGGTCATAAAAGAAATAAGGTCTCTAAATACGACGAATTCTGAGGGATACGACGGTCTAAATACAAAAATTATTAAAAATTGTATTTCGGAACTTAGCGCTATCTTGACACATTTAGTTAATTTATCTTTTGTTACGGGAACCTTTCCTGAAAATCTGAAACGATCACTCGTTATACCTGTACATAAAAAAGGAGAAAAGGAAAAAGTAGAAAATTACCGCCCCATTACTTTGATACCCATTCTAGCTAAAATTTTCGAAAAATGCATGTATAAAAAATTACTTGAGTATTGCGACAAATTTAACATAATTAATACCGATCAATTTGGGTTTCAAAAGCGGAAATCTACAACCTTAGCCATATTTAATTTAGTACGCTACATTTTGACAAAAGTAAATAATAATCATATGACTACGGGTTTATTTTTCGATTTGTCTAAAGCGTTTGACTTTGTATCTCACAAAATGCTATTGCGTAAGCTTGAAATGATAGGGATCAGAGGGTTGCCACTACAGTGGATTAAGTCATACTTAACAAACCGACAACAAACAGTTGTTATAAAAAAAATGATAGGAAAGGAGCTAATATCTCACTCATCGGAATACAAAAATAACAAATATGGAGTCCCCCAAGGTAGTATTCTGGGACCAATTTTATTTATTCTATATATTAACGACATAAATAAAATTACGGATCACAAAATTATATTATATGCAGATGACATCTCAGTGATTGTGACGACAGATAAAAAATACAAATTAAAACGTGATCATGAAACTGACATAAACGATAATATTGACAAAATTATAAAATGGCTACAATTACATAATTTAAACATAAATCTTGGCAAATCTAATTTCATTCAATTTAATAAAGCAAAACAGGACAAATATTCAATAAAACTGACCATAGACAAATTAAAAGAAGTAACACATATTAAGTTTCTAGGTGTAAATATTGACCAAGAATTAAATTGGAAAAAGCATGTAGATGAATTATGTAATAGAATTAATAGATTTGTCTACGCTTTAAGGAAACTAAGGAAAGTTACAAACATTGACACTGCTATCATGACTTATCGGGCCTACGTTGAATCTATTATTCGCTATGGATTAGTATTATGGGGTAATAGTACCGATAAAAATAGAATATTTGTAGCACAAAAAAAGTGCATTAGAGCCATTTGCGGTATTGCACCTGACGTTTCATGTAAGCCTTATTTTAAAAGTCTTGGTTTGCTGCCGTTACCATCACTTTATATCTTAGAAGTGTCAAATTTTGTAAGACAGAATCAAGCATATTTTAAAAAAGCGTCCGATGTAAATTCAAGGCTGAAAAGAAATCCAAACAGACTTGTATGTGCGGATATTCCTACATCAGCCAAATATGAGAAGAGCTGCTTGATGATGTCTATAAAAATTTATAATAATTTACCTAACCACATTAGAGAGCTTCCTTCAGATACAGCATTTAAAACTAAATTATATATTTGGCTAAATGAAAATAATTTTTATGACCTAAAGGAATTGTTAGATTTAAAATTTAAATAAAATCAATAGTGCACTGTTTAATGATATTGTATACCTAACAATAGGTTATTTGTGAGGAACCTATTTAATTTGTTAACATCAATTTAAAACCACAATTAAGACAATAAAGAATATTATTATTATTATTATTATAATAGTAAAATCTGCGGCCACGCGCTACGCGACGGGACGCGGTTCAGTGGATTAACCGCCTTAGTGCAAGCTCGTTAAATAGTAAAATATCAGGAACATGTTTGGACTTGATCATGAATTCATTCGTGTTAAATCGCGTAAGCGTCAAATAGAGAGCAAGTCTAAACGCGCCTAAAAGACGTACGCTCGAACTCATTATCTTGCACAAACTTGTCCACACAGACTTTTTAATCTTGTACGAACTTGAGACTTTACAATACTACAACAATGCTATTTCCTACAAAAATATTAATTATTCTTAGCAAACGTAACACAACATAAACAATACAGTACCTACCTAAATAAGAACTTGTGTTAATTTAATAGGGGTCGATTTTTAGACCTCGTCGATCCCCAAAATCAGTTTTCGTTTATGTCGACCCCTAGGAAACCAATATCGACCCCAAGGGATCGATATCGACCACTTTGGGAATCCCTGATTTAGATCTTATGATAAGTTTTGGAGACAAACTACTGGACTCTTAAAAACTGACAGCATATCAATCGGGATTGCTGCTATCGCATAAATATGCATTGTTTACGCCATCATCTAACATAATATTACGGTTGTACCTAAGAAAGAGGTACAAAGATCTGCATTGAAGTCGAATTTATTGTAAATAATTTAATATGACTTATTTTTATCCCTTTTAATTATTTCGTTTTCTGAAAAACTATAGATTATAATATTCGAAAACCCTCTTACAAAATCTTTATTATCTATCTTAATCACAAATGCTATCTTTTTAAATAGGACTGGAAAAGAAAGAGATGTGTGATATTTAAGATTTAACAAACGAAAAACATTATTTGTTTCGAAGACGCAGCGCGGGATAGCCCGTGATTAGGTATGGCTACCCGAACGGACAGTCACGTGAAGTTAGTCGTCGTTGTCGCACGTATTGAATGTACGAATTTTTCTGCGATTTGCTGCTGCTTGATTGGTGTTCACTTTCTCAGATTAATTATTTATTTCAGTGCATTTCAATATTAATTTGATTTATTTTCTGAGAAATTTTGACACCAAATAAATAATAAAAACGCAGGATGTTAAGTCTCGAACCCGGCAACCTGCATCCGTTGTAAAGATAAGAACCGTAGCTCTAAGATTTTTGTAATATCGTCTAAGTTAAGTCTGTAATAAAGCATCGAGCTGAACGGTCTTATTTTTCTTTTAAAAAACTAACTGTCACCGTCCTGATATTTAACTGGCGCAGCCGGTAGGATTGCCGCTTGTTACTAGACGTGATTCATGGAAAAGTATACAAAAATCGTGAACTGAGTTCCGTGTGAAAAAACAGATAAATTTACATAATTAACGCCAAAAATTGCGGAAAAAATTTGAAACGTTGTTTAAATTTAACATTGTTAGTGGTCTAGCTGCACATTCTAACGCGCGAAAACGCAATCCTCTTACAAAATAAATAAGTGAAACTCGGGCACCGATAGCTCCAGTCTACTTGACCAGCTATACGAGAAGGCATGGGATTGAGCGGACTGTAAATAAACCTTTTTACCTTTCCTGACTTTTTCCGGCTATTTCCCTGGGTTAACAACGTAGATTTTCAGTTTATTTTGTAACTTCCAAAAAAAAATCGTTAAGTTATTTCACTTCTGCACGAATATTGGCAAGCTAAGATATAAAAATTATAAGAGTTATTTACATTAATATTGTTACATCTTAAATTTGTGTGTGGAAAAATAATTTATTTGATAAAACGGCACAAGCAGACGAGCATGTTCAAGTAATTCCTAAAGACTTTTTTAGATTGAATCCCTAAATTTGACGGGGATAAAAGTATATTTTTGTTTATAAGTGAATACATTATTATAAATTATATTTGACCAAGTAACGCTGCCCAGACTAAGTATGTTTTTTACTGTGTAACCAGCAGAATATGTGGTAAAGCAGCAGCTTTACTTAGCGAGCGTGCAGAAATTTTAACATAGAGACGATTAAAGACTCTATTTATATAGCATTTTGGTGACCCTAGATCAGAGGAATGCATTGCTATTGAGTTAAAAAATTGAAAGAAAGAAAGAAACAAGTAGTCAAGTTCAATATAACGCAAAAAATAAAAATAAACCTAATACAGTGAAACCACTGCATTTTGAGAATAACAAAGTGTTTAGAACTCAAGAAACAATTAAGGCAAATTTCTTTTCAACCAACCAACCACAGAACAGTAAAAAAGAGTTGAAGTCGCAAGACGTGATCTTTTCAAGGAAACCAGCGTAACCATACTCAGATATCTTTAAATCGCGATAATATGTATTACAAATGGTTAGAAAAAAATGAAAACGTGAGAGCATATATCACAAAATGAATTATATAATTTTCTACCTTTTTCGTATGTAGTTATGGACCATAATAAATAACAGCTAACTTCTTTGTTCTAGTACCGATTTAGGTACAAGATGGCGTTACAGTAATGGTATTAGCAGCACTGCTTTAAGCATACTGTACCTGCAATCACACGCTAGAAGGAGCTTCAAGTTGAACAAATTAGCAGGGTTGCAAATAATACTAATATTGAAATTATCTATATAGCTTTAAGTTTTAATGTAAACAGCGTAGGCAACAATATAAGATTTTTATTCAATATGACCATTTACAATGTGTATATTGAAACGTCAAAGCTACGGCAGGGCTTTTCTTTTATATAAGAATCTTTACAAAAGCTGTAATAAATACAATATTTTGCTATGTGCTAACAACTGGTTTAATTGTTATATTGAAAAAAAAAAACCAAACACGCGTTTTCTAATATATTTAATATATTTATCATTTTCATTACAATTTTATCACGGTCAATATGGTTTTGCTTTCCAAATTGGTTTTCAAAATTATATCCATTAATCTGTCATCTTTCAAAATTATATCAATTATATCCATTATCGCCCGAAATGTTTTGAATGAAACAGGGGATTGGAGTCGCGGGGTGGTACATTTCTGCCGTCATAAGAAAAAAGATCAATAAAATAATAGATAAATACGTACCACTGCATATAAAGGATTAAAATAACTCTTATCTTATCTGGTACTCTTTTAACTTAATAAATATGATCAAGAAAAAAACAAGCAACACAAAAGATGGAAAACATATGGCAGATTATCAGATTACGAAAGATTTTCTGATTTAAAGCGGAACGTGAAAGAGTTGGAAGTTTCGTGTTATGATTTATTCATTGCTAGATCTGAAAGGAACATTAATATAATTTCTAAACATTTTTGGACATTCATTAAGTCTAAAAAAAATGTAAATAGCATCCCTGATCGTCTAAGGTTGGCTAGTGAGGTAGGAAACGATGGTCAATCGATTGCTAACTTATTGAATTAGTTTTTTCAATCAGTATTTGAAAAAGACAAAACTGTGCTGGATGTGAACCTCAGCCCCATTGAAGCGGATTCTGCCATAATCTGTAACATGAAAATTACACAGGATATCATTGAAAAATACCTCAATAAAATTAATGATTTAAAGAAAGTGGGCCTGACGGCATACATCCGTTAGTCTTAAAAAAATGTAGTAAGGAGTTGTCATATCCCGTAACTTTCCTATTTAAGCTATCGTTATCTTGTGGTGTTATGCCTGACGACTGGAAGCGCTCCTTTGTTGTTCCGATTTTCAAAAGTGGTGACAAACATGACGTGCGGAATTATCGTGGCATCTCGAAGCTCTGTTCTTCCGAAAATGTTTGAGAAAATTGTTTACGATTCTCTTTACCCCGTTGTTAGCCCGGTTTTAACAGATCATCAGCATGGTTTTATGGGTAAACGTTCAACTGAGTAAAATTTTTGCGAGTTTTTGGAAGAGGTTCTTGCAGTATTTACGACGTCATTAGTTGCCTATTAAACTCAAAATTATAATTGTATGCAGATGATACCAAAATATTTTCTGCCATTATACTTTGTCCAATGTAGGATGATACTTTTGACAGTTGACACCTATATAGAGGGTATCAAGTTGCTATTGCAATGTCAAGCCAAACATAAGGATACAAACGCAACCTTAGTACGTAGCAATAAGGAAGTGACACCTGTCAAAAGTATCATCCTACATTGGACAAAGTATAAAACTGAAAATGACTGTAAACTGCTTCAGATTGACCTAATTCGATTATGCGAATATTGCTCACGTAATGGACTTTACTTAAATATAAACAAATGTCACACTATAACTTTTACAAGGAAAAAGAAGTTTATAAAGTTTGACTACAAACTTCATGACAAAACTTTAGAAAGGGTTACCGAGTTGAGAGATCTTGGGGTTCAACTGGATAGTGGCTTATATTTTGAATCTCATATAAATAAAATCACAGCAAAAGCGTATCAATTATTGGGTTTGATTTTACGACAAAGTACAGATTTTAAAAATGTCTACACATTAATACTGCTTTACAACTCATATGTTCGATCACAATTGGCATATGCGTCTACTGTGTGGAACCCGATGTATTCCAAGTATGAAAGCAAGCTTGAGAGAATTCAGAACAATGAAATATAGGTTTAAGAATTTCAATGCTGATAAAGTTGAATCCCTCTTGACTCGCAGAGAGCATAAAGACCAAATATTTTTATATAAAATTGTCAATAGTTTAATAGATTCACCTTTCTTGTGAAGAAAATTAGCTTTCAGGTGTTCCCGACCCAGTGCGAGGCATAAATACACTTTTGACGTGACAACGTCTTATAAATTGGTTTGCCGGGTGACACTTCAAGAAACTGCGTTACGCTCCGCTCACGTTATGCGCTTACAATGAGAGCGAGTGAGAGGCACGCGTCCTTTCCACTCGGGCATGGTTAGCCCGCCTAAGAGCGAGAGAGACAGACATAAAATGTGGAAGGGACGCGTGCCTATAAATTAATGTTTTAAATATAATTCTTTGTATAAATAAATGTTTTAAATTGTTACTATTATTTCATCCTTCTTCCTACTATACGAATGAATATTCACATTAAAATTATTTTACCACTCAAAGTCGTTGTCACGTAAAACTTTCGCCCGTATACCGACTTTACAGGCAACCAACCAGTTTTTTTTTTCCTAATTATAAAACAAGGTATGCAAATATTCCTATTATTAGAGCGTGTAAAAATATAATAGTTCTTACAGCGCCATCGACATATTTCAAAAAATTCACGATTCCGCAGGTATTTAAAGGAATCAGGTACCGGATCCTAAAAGGTACTTGTGTTATCATTGTTTTAATTAGTATCTAACTTATATTAATTTTAAGTATTAGTAGTAATAAGTATTAGTAAAGGGGTTTGAAGATTTTTGTATGGAGGGTGGCCCTAAACATCGGCCGCCATTTTTATTTTTTTCAAAATCGCGGTGCACAACGAAAGTTATACATTTAGGTGGAGGACACTTATACAAACAAAAAATGTTATATAACATGATATCCTAAAGCGTCACGTTTCGGAGTTGTTCACCAAAATAAAGGTATAGGTAATACAACAAATCATTATAATTAAACACATTTATATCTGATTGCCATACTGAACTGTATTAAAAAGTTATTAAGGAACATAATCTATTATGAGTATTAAAATATTTGTTTTCTTTCTTTGTCTGATTCAGATTAAAAGTAAAAACTTAAACAACATGAAAGAACTACAAAATAAATAAGTAAATTCGTTATAACAACTGTCATTTTAATCTTTGAATAACTCAGACACGTGACGCTTTATGATGTTATGTTATATAACATTTTATGCTTGTATAAGTGTCCCCTGTCCAAATATATGACATTTACTGTGCACCGCCATTTTGAAAAAAAATCAAAATGGCGGCTGATGTTAGGGCCAAAACCTTCAAACCCCTTTTAAGTAACGGTAGGGCCGTTAGATTAATTCTTGTAATTACTTTTTTATTAAATTAAAAAAAAACACTTTTCGCACATACTTTTGTTCAACTAAATTATGTTTATAAAACTAGCTTTGGAAACTAATAAGGCTAATGTACTATTTTAGTTCTAAGGTTTCAAATGTGGTACAACATGCTGTTTGTTTCTTTTAATAAATGAAATAAAATAAAAAAAAAACAACTGAGGTACTATTCATACTGTCGTACTGAAAAAGGGCACATCTGATTAATATTATGTTAAAAGGTGAAAAATGTGTAGAAATGGCGTTTATTTTATCTCGTTTTTTATTGTTTATTTATTTAATTATCGTGTGTTAAATGTTATAGGCATATACCTAATGTGCCTATTCATTGATGTATTTTCATAATTTAACACAAAATGTTGGAATCAAAAGACACATCTGGCTATTTATCTATTTTGTACAAAAACTGATTACGTTTACTGTAATTTTTATGTTACGTTGAAAGAGAAAATGTTGATTATTCAATAAAACGAAATAAAATAATAACCAATAATTCAAAAGCCTTATGAGAGTCGTGTAAATATTATTAATTTCATTCGAACATTGAAGAAAAATAAAATACCTATCGTGTTTTTTTGCCGAAAACGAAATAAACTTTGAAGTCGATTTTCTTATTAGTTGCAAAATCTTGTATTAAGTATTTTTTAATTTTGGCGCCAGCGGCAGATATTTTGTCTTGTCAAAGCTATGCGTCCCGCTCGCCACAACCTTAGCTGGGCGTAGGTTGTGGCGACATCTGCGCAATGGAATCAGTCACCCGGGAATCTCCCGTGACACATAACTTCTGCTCCTGCGTTTACATCGCATAAGTAACGACATGTATTCACCTAACGAAATATTATTATATTTCATATTCACTATTCACAATGCGCGTATTACGAAATGGCCGCCCCGATCATCAGTCCTCACGCGTTATGACTTTTTTGTGGGGCAAAATTAAAGGTCGGGTTTAGGTGCCGGAGGCCCAAAGTCTCGAGGACTTCAGAATAAAAGTAATCCGTGCATTTGACGAAGTGAAAAACGACACTGTATTTCTTAATAAAATTTACGACAATGTTCGTACACGCGCAAGACTGTTTGGAGAGCAGTGGTTCTACACTTTGAACAGTTAATGAAGTATTCTTAAAACGATTGTTTTCATCTTCACAACTTCATCAAAATATTGATTGGTTTTTTAGTTAAGTTATTGGGTTGGAGTAAAGCAAAGGGTGTGCAGGACGGTTAAGACGTAATTTTATCATAAATATATCTATCTCTCTCTCTATTAATTAAACATTTCTGTACCATATCGTGTAAAATGGACAAAAATAATATCTTTTTACTCTTGTTATTTTTTTCCTCCGGTTTTGGGTTTAGCGCTAAATGAGTGGTGGTTTTGGCACTTTGAATAATTTTGATGAAAAATGTGAAATGTGTAAAGCTTAATTTTGTTAATGCCGTAGCATAAATAGTAAAAAATAAACACTTTTTTTTTAATAATAAACACACAACCAATACACAAACAATAAACACACAAACAAATTTTTTTCCTCTAGCTTCGGGTATAGTAGTAAATGAGCGGTCATTTAGCACTTAAAATAATTTTGATGAAAAATACTAAAAAATCGACTCGCCTCACAAGCAAGACTCAGTAGCTTAATTGGGAGAGCATTGGACCTGAAAGTTTGCGAGTTCGATTCCTGTGGGAGACTTGTGAGCCGAGTCGATATTTTCCAGTATGTTTTTATTAAAATAATTTATTCAACCAATTATTGCATAAAAGTTGATTATTTTTTTAATGCGACTTATTGCAAAAGTTGTGGCTTACTGTAATGTTATTTTTTTATCTTTTATTAAAAATGTTATCGAATAATAATGTTTTAATCGAAGAACAAAACAACTCACACTTTCAGCAATTGGCGGTTCTAAGCCCGTAAAAAGTTTATGGAAAATTTGCAACTTATGAAAATCACTGTTATGTTTATGTATCAATTAATATCCGCCCTCCCGGGCGGGGTGAGGGTGATGTAATCATTTGCTACAATACCGTGCGTAGCGTGATTGTGAGAACAAACGTAGTTTTATTTTGGATTACTTTACTTTACAAGGCTATACAGCCTTGACTTAATATTTTAGTACTGAGTGATATTAAAAGACAAAAATACATTTTCGCAATTTCTTCACAGAATATAATATATTTTGGAGGGTGTTTTCACAAATGCCCTGTATAATTGTCTTATCGAGAGACGATCACATTCTTTATAATATAATGATACCGTTGAAACCATCTTATTTTTAAAATACATTATCTTTAGTAGCGATCTTTGTGCCCTTTCTAGATCGAGAAGATACTTCTTGACGGCACTTCCCTATACCGAAATGCAATATATTAAAACTATTCGTACAAGGCAGACTTAGATACACTTTAATAGATTGTTTCAGTAGTTCTTACTTTATGTATTAATGTTTCTGGGTATAACATGTTGCAAGGACTTAAAGATCCAAGATAGTTTTCTTACTCTGTTTATAATACTTTCATTCAAGATGAGAAAGCCACGATAGCCTCTGGTCCATAATTACACTAGACAGTTATATTGAGAGCTAATCATATCACAAGACTGTATCCTAATTGCAGTCTTCTTTCGGTTGATTACGCGAGGCGATACCAAAACAGATGTAATATGCTTTCGTGGTATTCCAAGTTAATAAATTACTTCTTAGCCAACAAGCTACTTGCTTCAGACCAATCTCTGCATTAGATTTAACTTTATGCTACGAAGAACCAGTGTAGACAATTGCGGTATCATCAACATAAGAGTAAATGCTTGCATTTTTTTACTTCAAATTGCAGAGATCATTGATTTATGTTAAGAACAATGTAGGGCCTAAGACTCTACCCTGGGGTACACCATATGTGACTTCCTCTTGTTCACTAGAGTAGTTTTTAATTTTAACTGAGCATCTCTTACTAAGATAATTATTGAATTACTCAAGTGCTACGCTTCTTACACCGATTCTCTCTAGTTTGCCAATAAGAAAGGGGATGAAGACGGTGCCAAAAGCATTTTTCAAATCAAGGAAAACAGACATACATCTGACACTACTATCCAAGGACTGAGCAACCAAAGTACTTAAGTCAACCACTGCGTCCTCAGTAGATTTTCTCTTTCGAAACCCAAACTGAGCAGGAGGGAGAATATCGTACTTGGTTATTTAGTTTTTTAGTCCATAATTAATTAGCTTCTCTGCTACCTTTGTTATTGCTGGCAGAACCGAGATGGGGCGATAATTGCTAACTCCATCTCTATCCCCCTTCTTGTGTACAGACTGTTTTAGTGCTAGGGGGAAAATACCCTTCGAGAAACATAAATTAATAAGATGGGTTAAGATCGGGATTATTTAATTTTTAGAAATTTTTGGAAAAAATATTGGAATATTATCCCAATCAGCTGCTTTCTCTGATTTGAAGCTCATTAAGACACTATTTACTTCGTAATAATCAGTCGCAATAAGGCATAAGTATCAGTTTGGAGTGGGATTTTATTTAAGATGACCTCAAATTCCATATGAGAGTTTGCCTGAACACGAATAGCTAGCAGCTTACCAATATTAGCAAAGTAATTATTTATGTAGTTAACAGATTCTTTATTAGAGGATTTTATATGTATTAATTCTTCATTTTGACTGTTTATTTTGTTAGTACGAGTTAGTATTTATTTCTACGTGTTAGTCGTATATGTTATATTTTTAATTGATTTCCAAAGCATTTTATTGTTATGTAATGACTTTTCAATAAAAAACAAGTTCCTCCGCTGGATATAGCTTAGTTGCCAAGCCTGCCATCGCTGTGAGGTAATCTATGAGCTGAGTCGTCTCCCGGTCACCGCTGTGCGATCGATAGACTCAGACGTAGAGTATCATTTATACCTATGTGTCTACCAGAAGTCAAATACCGAACAACCGGATTTTTCAAAGCATCGGTGACGCCTACAGCAAATACAGAAAAACACAGACCCTTGCACACATCTTGAACGTATACTCTAGAGTGTAACCACGGTAGTTGACGTACGCCTCATCCAACGGGGTTGCTATCTGAGTCACCGTTAAGAAGAATAGGCGCGGAATCTCAGTTTCCAGGTGGTGATGGACCGGTGGAAATTTGAGTTCAGTCCTCTGATGTTCGCAAGGTGCACTTTTACATGGAGGATGTGTTGCCATTGTTACAGATTCTTCTTGTACTTTCTGGTCATAGTGGTGAATTTTGGGGGGCAGGATTTTCAGTCGAGACACTACTCAGTCGACCATTAAAGTTCTCTTAGGCTAAGCTAACCAAAACAGGGGACTCACCTAGATACTGTGGGGACGCACGACCCCCTCGAAATGGCCACCGAGTCCTCCCAACCAGTCGCCAACTGGCACGGTGAAGTATTACGGGATTTTTCGCGAGTTGGCGGGCGGCAGCTTTTCAAGCTTGGCTAGCATGCTAGTTGGGCACCCTACTAACTGCGGTCTGCCAACCGTGTTTCGGATCCTGCTACCCTCCAGAATGATTTACCCGGTAGAGCATTGCCAAGGTACCAAGACCGATGTTAAGCTGCGCAACTGACTTATAACCAACCCCCATTGGCACTGACATTCAACGCAGCAATGCTTTTCTATAAAAAGATAGAAAAGCATTGCGCTAGATAGCTAGCCTATCCGTTTTTAATAGGATACAATTTGGAGAATGTGCGGAAGAATTGCACAACCTTGTTCCGCCGTCCTCATTTTTTCGTCGGACAGCTAACTTACAAATAGGCCCACCGTTGGTTGATATACCAAAGAGCCTCTGGAAGCGTTTTGGTTTCAATTTGTGATCCGTACCGCTGAGGTATCTTCTTGGTAAGCGCGTCACATTCTAGACCTTATTGTCGCTTATAATAAGGTGATATAGCGGTCAAGCGCTAACCTATTTACTATAAAAAAAAATCTTGATTAGTATTGCCGTTAATTAGGAGAAAATCATTGTTAGCCATTGCTAAGCCTCAAATTTTTATTTCTGTAGCTGTTCTTACAATATATTACTGTTTTATATCCCTCTTGAAATAAAAATAAGTGAATACTTACGTTTTATTTAAAACGTAAATAGTGATAGTTCAGTCACTAAGTATTTTTGATTAGGCCACCCTATTATATTATTTACCCAGTTTAATAACTGGTAAAAGGCACGTGTCCGAGAAAGTCCTAGAACCTCAGTGACTTAATATTTATAAAGAATACTTTTGCTTGGAACAACTCTAGCTTCCCCTAATGCACTCAGAACTTACGTATACAGGTGCTTGCTTAAGTGCTCATCGAGGGAGAACGTGCGCCGTTTACGCGGATATTCCCGTAAAAAACGTAAATATTTCATATCGGTGTCACGGAACTTTCTTTCCATTTCCGTATATAGGTTATAATTGTTTATTTGTGTCATACCATCCTATAGTATTTTTTTCTCGCAATGCAAAGGTTTGTTCTTGGTTATAATATTGGAGTTTTCATTTCAGTTGACTCGTTGGCCAAAACTATCAACTGAAATGATAAAATGTTCACCAAAAAGACAAAAAATATCATTTCGGTGAGTGCTACCAAAAAGAAGGGGATTTCTTTATTATTATCTTTATTATTATTTTAAATGAAGAGTTAATATTGTATTTATTCAATCAAACATCCAACGAGAATCGATTATTCGACTATTTGTTAATTGTACCTGGATTCCAGTGCCATGAAAAACAACATACTTTGCAAACTTGAAGAAAATGTCTCTCACTTTCGTTTGCTAAGTTTTATGAAGTTTTGCGTATTGAGTGTGTTAGTTTATTTATTTTTTACGCCTTGTTCGACCCATCGTTCAAAAAATAAGCCGATTCCGCCCAAATGAGTAGTAACCTAACTTTTTTATAAACGTCTTTCGGGTTTTCAGGAATAATTAATATCTAAATTACTCAATCTACTTTCATTTCGGTAGATTATTTTATCATTTTGGTCGATTTTTATTTTATTCCTGTGGAAATCCTGGCAAGAAGGCTTTTTTTTTAAATGTTGACATGTATTTTATAAAGAATTTTCAATATCTTAACTTTATCCGATATGTACTAAAGAAAAGGATCCCAACATGATGCGCACCGTTTTTTCATAATAAATAAACATTAAACAACATCGCATACACTGTTTTGAATCCAAGATACGTAGCTAAAGCACTTCTGTTATGGAATTCAGAAACAACGAAGGTATCACAACACCGAGATTCGAGCCAATATATGAAAGTTCTTTTTTTACATTGGCCCGGCCGGGAATCGAACCCGTGTCCTCGGAATGGACGTCGACAAATTATTATTTGAATTTGGAATTTGTTATTATTAAGTTTTTCCAAATTTAAACGTTGGTTTCCATCGATATGAAAGTTAATAAAGCGTAGGAACTAAGCGTTAAAAAGATAGAAGAAGCGTTAAAAAGAGATAGAAAGCTACGCCAGCCACGCACACTGATATGAGTGAAAGCGAGATAGAAGGCCACGAACATTGAGTAAGGGAGGCAGCTGGCTCCTATATCGTGTAACGGTGCTAAATCTGACGCTCTCGTGTAACGGTAAAAAGTGACACTTAGCACGCCGGCCGCGCGGCGAACACACATATGCGAGCGACCCAAACGACCATAAAGTAGATTCGCTTCAAAAATTTGTAGAAAGCCAAATACAAAAAGCCAGAGCAAAATTAATTTTCGACTGGGTGCTTCCATATATACGAGTAGTACGCTTTTGATGACAATGGAAATACCATTATTTGCACTTATTTATTACTGCATGCTTGCGCATGGTGATGCGTCACCACATCGTACACACTACTGCATATAGACTGTGTGACACACACACACATATATATATAGTAGGGATGTTGCGAATATTAGCATCCGCATCCGTAAAAATCGATGCGGAGCTGATGCGGATGCAGATGTGCAGCAGGTCGTAACAAGAAAGAAAGCGGAGGGGCCGGCGAGTGGCGCGTGTCGACCGAGGAAAAGATTAAAGTTATTTAGATTAATTAATCCAAGTACCGAAAGAGCGAAGAAAATGAGAATGTGAGTTTCTATGGAAACAGATACGGAACGACCAGGGACCACAGGTAAAAGACGTCAGTCCTGTTTAATTAGTGATTTTGCTATGACGCTCGATTCATCGAGTGACGATGAAGAGTGTCAGGAAACACCAAAAAATGTCAGCTCAGACGCAATTCTTAAGAAGGAATTACTTACTATCCGCAATAAGAGTCCTCTTAAATGGTGGAGTGTTAATCAAAGCGAGTACAAACTGTTATCTAAACTAGCACGCAAATTCTTATCAGCGCCACCAGCCAGTGTTCCAAGTCTACAGCTATATAGTAGCTGTACACTTAACACACACACACAAGATTAATATACGAACCTTTGCGAAACAGACTGGAGTCCGAAAAGGCGCCATTCTACTTTTCATTTAATATAATGCTCCAATATTTAATTTTTATTACTTAAATAATTAATCAGTAGTACTTATTCTGTCACTGCTTTATTATTAAATAAAGAAAGGATAAATATCACTGTTTTTTTACCCAACCAAACCAATACTTAAGTTTTTTGTACAGATCCGCATTCGTATCCGCATCCGCGGATGTGAGCCTCTTAAAATCCGCATCCGCGGATGTGAAAAAAAATGCATCCGCAACATCCCTTATATATAGCGTGGCGTTGCGTCGCCACACTAGCAATCGGTTTTACCCGCGGCTATAGGTGTTTCACATTAAAAGCAGGATTTTGGGTGTTTCACTCAAAGTACTGGTAAGACGCGTAATGAGATGACATAGACATTGCGCCCCATCAAAAGCAGAACATTTGACAACATTAGTTACAAAGCCTTCACAGATTATTATCCGTGTGCGATTTTCTCTAATTTCTCCTAAAGAATTATTTTTAATGTCTGTAATTAACTATAAAAGTCAGTTGATAACGTTTGAGTTCACGTTTCAGAGATAGTATTGTGTTTGCTGCATAATGTGTGCAGATAATACTGGCACTAATATGGCGGTAGGTATGCAAATTTTTGCCTAATTTGTCAAATGGCATCCATGTCTAGACACATACTTGCCAATTTTGCATAATTAATAATACAAAATAGCATAGAAATTTGAAAAAAAAAACATGATTTGGCCAACTTGACAAATACTAAATGGTGTTTTCATCGCGAGTTAGGTCTAAATAGCCAAATGTTTTTGTTTTATTTTCTAACTTGTGCTTAGTTAATAGCACATATGATTCGAAAGATTTTCCTTTCATAATAGGTAAGTAATTACATTTTTTTTTGTAGTAAATAGGTGTCACTATGTGTCATTCGACAAAATTCTCCTGAAGGTTCTGCTAACACCTTTCCGACCCATGTTTTCTTTCTTAATAGTTTCTCTGAAAAAAACACTACATACATTTACACACACTAGTCTGTGTATGACATAATTACTATGTTATATTTATTTATGGCACTGAACTCTATTAATGCAAGACGTCAGTGTTTATGGTTAAACTCTATGAAATCTGTGGTCAAACAGATATGGAGAAGATATTAACATGACCTTACTGAATGACAATCTCAGAAACTAAAATGTTTGTGTGAAAAAAGATAGGTAACATAAATATGTAGCCTTGAATGGTACAAAACACTCTAATAACGTTCAAAGTTAAAAAGTACTACTAAGTGACGACTACACAGTGACTTTTAGTTATATTACATCTTAAAAAATAAATAACCGTGAAGTTTTTAAGACACAAAGCAAATGTGGTAGCAACTATAGAAATAATAAGAACCTACCTACTAGCAATCTTGAGCACATGAGTAAAGTCATGTGTCTTGAGTGCGTCCTTTATCGTCGGCAACAACTCTATTATGAAAAACCCAACATAATATTTTTCGATTAGGTACATTTGTCTTATCTGACATCTTCCGTGTATAGCCATGCAATTTGACCAATTCCAACTTGTCAAAGTTTTGTCAAACTAGACAAATAAACCAATGCAAATGCCTACCCCTTGTGATATGCTTTAAGGGTAAATCACATTGACATAATGGGAGTTACTTTAGATTAAAACAATGCGTAATAAAATTACTTTAATGAGGGCAAAACACGAATGAACGATAGGCTGAGGATGCACTGTTGATAGAAGAGAATTTTTTCGCATTTTGCTGTAAGTACTATAAGTTTTATCAAAAAAGTATTGTAATATAAGTAAAAAAAAAACTTTACCAGAAACCTTAAGATATAGCTATCTAAAGTTGTGATTTTATTTAACAAAAATTCATTTGATGTGCTTTTTTGTTATTAACACAGTTTATTATTAACACAGTTTTACAAGCAAATACTAAGGTTTTGAGCCACGAATATCACTACAGATTTTTTCTAAATAATATTTACAATTATAAATATAGTGTTCACTAATATATTAAATAAGTATGCTAGTATAACAAAATTATTGTTATCTTTATGATATATTATTTTTTTAATAATTAATAAGTTGTCCAAAAAGGAGATTGAATTAATGTTAAATTTTTGGGTAGGTCGGTGTGCTGTTGACTGTACGACTTTTAAGAAAGAATACCTACGATATATTTGTAGAAATGTAGCCTTTATCCTAGACTCTCCGTGCATAAAATTGCTAACCTGGTGAAATGAAACCACTAGATTATGTACCTACCTATATTCATTGCAAATTTCGAGAAGTTATCATTAAAATTCGAAGCATAAAATATTTTAACCCTTTCCGTGCCAGCTACGAAAATACTATTTAAACACTTATCATGTATTTCTATTCCTAATGCCAAACTCTAAAAAATCGATCTTACTTGTAGTGCCAAGAAATATTTTTAGGTATAGGATCCCAAAAAAATCTACGAGCATACTCGTAGTCTGCACCATGTTACAGTACCGCACTACGAGTATTCTCGAAGCTGGTACGGAAAGGGTTAGTATCATGATTACGATGGAGGGCTATTACGAAAAGTACTGTATAAATCCGTTAATAAATTGCATTAGTTAGTGTTTCTTTTAAGATTGAGTAGCACATTTTTTTAATTAAATTTTTGAACGGGAAAAAACTGCCCTTGCTGCAACTTCTTATCGCTATTACCGATCCCGACGTAGTACCTACGAAGCAATAGCATAGCTGTTGCCATTGAATACACGTGTTGCAAATGTTTACATTAAATACAAAACATTTCGTCTTTTCCATGTAATAATATAATGACAAAAAAACTTTTTTATGTCGGCGTTTATACTGAAATTTACTGAATACATGTTTAATTTGTTACACATATAATCCGTGCTAAAGATAATGTAATGGAATAAAAATTAAGCTTAAGCCACGAATTTAACATTTTACGCATCTATTAGTGTTATTCATTTGTTGCGTTGTTAGAACAACACCTTCATTACAAGCTATATTAGAATATAGCTTACAATGAAACAGCCAATCAAGTTTGCTCGACGTGACTCTTGTTAACCTACACCGGATTAAATGCAAGTAAAAATTAAATAGTCTTGGTTTTTTAATTTTCGAAAACAAACGACGCCATCGTGAACTGCACTTAGTTTGGGCACCACAAACTACTATTACAAAAGACTACGCCTAGACTAAAGAATGAAAGTCGACGGATGCCAAGTTCCTATCTGGGAATTTATTACGGAGGCGGCTTACTTACGTACAATCGACAGCACATTAAACTATACATTTTGACGTTTGAATCTACCTTGTGCCTACGCAATAGAGGCCATTTCATTTTAAAAGTGTAAAGTTAATGTGCTGTCGACTGTGCATTGTTTATTTGGGTGGTGCAGTATGCACATAAAGGTCTAGGAAGGAAATATAAATCAGTTTTAATATTGTTTGTAATGCAAACGAAATAAGTATTTTATGATACATTTTAAAATTACAGTTTCTTTACATGCTTATCTTTTAAATAAATACTATTATTATAAAACTGAAGTGTTTCAGTTTGTTTTTTGTTAGAATACGCTTTTTCAGTTGGATTTGAAGTAACCTGTAATCAAATAATGATATACGACGGGGCTTAATTACATAGCATTGGTTATTTTGATGACTAAATGTTTGTAAAACTATACCCGTGGTATAATATGGCAGCTTGCGTCAATAGAATACATATAATGAAGCAAACATAATTGAATATTTTCGGTTGTTACCCATGGGAAAACATTCTGAAGAAGCTTTTGAAACGAGAAACAAAGAGCTTAGAAAATATAGATAAGGCCATTCCAAATGAGGACATTATTGCACAATTTCCTTTTGTCAACTCACCCTTACGTTTAGTTTACACAATTACAACCAAGAACGACCAAACGCATAAGTCTCTCCTGAAGCTTGGAAATATTAAGATACGACTTAAGATATGTTTTAACCTAAATTTATAGATACAAGCAAGATAGGTGATATAAAGTTCTGTTTAAATACTGCCTTACGATACGCGTGAAGTGGCAACGCGCCCTGTCACTTTGAAAATTCATTTGCCTGCGTACTTCTAAGCTAACATTGGCTAAAATTTCATGCAAATTATTGTCCAAAAACTGCAAATACAAATCGCCACTTAATCTAGCTGGTAATTCGATTGATCAGCTGTCTGTTGAAGCGTCTTGTCCATAAATTGACACTAAACTGATGCTGGAACCTGTGGCGACAAACTGCGTGTGGGTATTCAATACTCCAATAAGGATAGTTGTGCATTTGAAAAAAACCGTTTCTGCTAAAAGATGACTAATCAGTCCACATGATGTTATCAAAAAAAATCTAGATTCACTTCACACCTATATATATATATATATATATATATATATATATATATATATATATATATCTTGACAAAAAATAACTCGTCGTTGATAGTCTGCCGATAATAAATCTTGCACTTTTTTTAATATGAAAGGGATGCCTGTTCTCGGCACGCAGAATTCTGTGCACAGTCATGTAAGATACTTCAGTGCGACGGCTCATTGCTCTCGTACTAATTAAGGGATCCTTTCGGCCTTCTTCCAATACGTCTTCAATCCGATCTGGGTCGATTGTAGGCACTCCTTCTACCCGACAAGTATCGGGTGTTCCACGTACACGTTATAAACATGTCACAAATAACTAATATGCAGCCATATTAGTTACTTGTCGCAAAGTTTGTATCTTTTTAGAAATTAATCATATTCCGGCAAATCTACTGTATTACAGTTCAATACCAGTTATAATAGTCGTTACTTGGTTTAATTCGGAAGTGACTATCAATGCCAGCATCACAAGCTGAGTTAAAAAATCCATAATAATAATATTTCTTACATTTACACCAATTATCCTTTCCCAAATTAAGAGGCTTGTGTTATGGATACTAAGGTAACGGCTATATACATATATATAAATGATACATAAATATGTAATATTAATAAAATATATATATGTATATTATTATCGTCATGATTCAGGTATAAATGCTTGTATTAATCACACAAACAGCTGTCCCTTCCGGGATTCGAACCCAGTATGCGAAAGGTGGGATCGTTACCGTTGTACCAAACGGTCATCAAACCAGGACCAACGGATTTACGTGCCTTTTCAAGCACGGAGAATCTCGAGATAATGTTTTTTTGGATACCCATCCAATGGCTAGCCCATGCGAAAGGTGTTTTACTTCCGCATCCCGAACCCTGCTATAAACTACAATGTATAATGTTAGGTAAAGATTACTTTCTGAGATCTAAGCTTTTATTGGGGTAGCAAAACTCTCTAAATTAAGGTGACAGACTCATATAATATTGATATTGGATCGAAATACTATCTCGATAAAGACGATATAAAATAAGAAAGTGTCATCAACGGCTTCGGTGCTGGTTTTCTCAGTATTTATTACGGCTCCCTTTCAGTATTACAATCCATTCTCAGTATTTTTTCCACCACCTCCTGGTTGTTATCTCAAAGATAATATATTCTGTTTTATATTTTAATACACCTTCAAAATTTCAATTGGACATTGTTTTTCTTAGCTATAATTGAGTTATGGCGGATAAAATGGATTTAGAATTAGGAAATTTATTTTTGAATGAAATCTTATATTATATGAGTTTCTTATGTTATGGAAAAAAAAAACATATAATCTGTAAGTAGCTTTTGATAATTAGAATAAAGGAAATAGGAATTATAACAAAGTTATAATGATACACATACAATTTCTGAGAAGTTCGATTACGTAATGGTTAAAGCCTTTCGGCGTTTGATTGAAGAAAACGTCAACGGGTCATATTAGAAAATAACGCACAATTTTATTTTTTCCTGATCGCATACGGAACGATATCAAAGGAGAAAAAGGCGCCGGGAAAATATATAAACAATGGATTTCTTTAAAAGCAGTGTTAAGGCTGGATTATCATTAAAACGAACGAAGCTAATATTAAAAACCGACAATATCTTATGTAACATCGCGAGCATCGTTAATGTCCCTACTGTAAAGGTATAGACTTTCCTATGACGTTGACATACACTATACGGAGAAGTGCGATTTGGTGTGTTATGACACAGCTTGTGATCATTATTTTTAAGGCAACAACTCGTTAAAAAAATTAAAAATAAATAAAAATACTTAACTTCTTCAGTTATCGACCAAACGCGATAAATACTGCGCTATGAAAATTCTGATCACACATATAAAAGGTGCTGAAATATAAATTTATTTATATAACTTACTATACTTAATTGTCATATAACACCTACAGTCACAATAATTGTCTTAATGTCGTCAGAACAGCACGCCCTTTGCTACTTAACTCGTCGTCCATTAACTAATGGCGTCCACAATGACGAAACACAAGCACCGCCCAGCTTCGCTTAAGTCGACGTGCATTTAGCTTTCAACTTTAAGTCGGATCTTATGTCACTGGGGCGGGATGCCATAGCCATTTGCGAAGAATATAAACATATTTACTAAGTAAAATTAAGTAGCTTGCATTATAGAAACGAGGCGAAATAATAATTATTTATAAGGAACTAACGGATTCTTAAGACTTTGTCGAATTTGAAATGTTGATAAAAAAATCTTCAAAAATTCCGGGATTCGATTCAGATTGCACCACTAATAACCGGTTCCAATTGAGAATCTAACTATACCATGTAACCAATTTCAAAGACATAAAAAAGTATTAATTGATTTAGACGCTAAGTTGGTGAGTAACATACACACGTACAGAAGATTTGACTAAATATAGGTAAAATTATCTTTATTGTTAAACTGATATCCACTAATTTTGAATCATAGTTGAATTACTTTTTTTAAACTACTAGGTTTTAAAATAGCCAGTTATACCTCTTGATAAAATTTTAAAGTATTCTTTTTTGCAATGTTTCCTAAATGATTTATATAATTGATATATGTACATATTTAAAGACAGCTAACATAGCATATTTATATAATAAATGACAAAATAGTTACATTCAATGGCGTTGCTTTAATTGAAAGAGACCTCATAAGTTTTAAATAAAGCTGTAAATACTAATTCAAAAGAACTACAATTTACTAGTATTGGAGTTAAGGAAAGTTAAAGTGATTTTTAACGATGAGTCATCGTTCTTGATTTATGTAATGTGGGTACTGAAGCGAAAATTTTAACGTTTTAATCCCATGTTTGGTATGCTATTTAGAAAGTACTAAGAAAATTCAGGGATTTGTATTTTTATTTAGTTATTACTTGTGTTTGAATAGTCACCAGAGTTGTATTAACGAGAATAATACTTTATTCAAAGACCGATATAATTAGCGCCCAGGTAGGCGCAAGTTAGGCATCTATTTATTTGACAATGAAACATAATTAAAGTACATCTACAATTATGAGGCTTAACCTTTAACGTCACGGGCGGGGTCTAAGCAGACACCACGCGCTGTTTTTTAACGGTATTTTTTTAAATTGACGAGTTACGATCGCGCGTTTTCGGCTAATCTCAGTGCGACGCGAGGCCTTTCGGCGAGTGGACGTTCGTCGCTCTTTTGCTAAGGTAAGTTACATTTTTGCAAACGTGGGGATACCTGCAGACCCCACCCGCGATTGAACGTAGTTACTTTTTTCACTTAGATTATGTTTTTGTTTCTTTTTCAGAATTGATGTTGTATAAATGGAAAAATGAGTCGCCAACTAACCGAAGATCAAATTGCACAAATTATACAAGATTTTAGTGACTCTGAAAGCGAAGGCATAGGAGATATAAGTGACGTGAATCAATACATAGCGAACATAATTCAGCGTCTGAAATAGAGGAAAGCGATGACTCTTCCACCACTGAGTCCGCAGAGGATACAACCAGCAACAGTTTTTACGGTAAAAACCGGTTCAAATGGAGCAAAACTCCACAACATCCATCTCGTATTCGACAGCACAACATCATCGAAGAGCGCACGGATTTGAAAGGGCCTGCTCTTTCTAAGAATGAAATGTCACCAGTAGAAACTTGGGAACTATTGCTTACCGATGACATAATCCAACTTATAGTGCAGTACACTAATCAAAAGCTAGAAGCCAAATATATTCCACCACTGATACGACCTTACTATGTCAAAAACATATATAGTTGTGAGTTGCGAGCTTATTTTGGATTACTTCTACCTTCAGCAATTTTTAAGTCAAATCACGAAGACGTTCGAACATTATGGGCATCTGATTACACTGGTAGAGACATATTTCGTGGCGTAATGGGTTTGAACAGATTTTTATTCATTCATTTCAATATTACATTCGATGACTTTAGCACACGGGAACAAAGGAAGTCTACTGACAAACTGGCTTTGATAAGCGAAAGATTCGATAAATTTATCCAAAACTGCAGTATAAACTATACTTGCTCGGAATATTTATGTATAGATGAAATATTAGTAAAATTTCGTGGTAGATGCTCATTCAGGATGTTTATCAAAAGCAAGCCTGGAAAATATGGACTGAAAGTTCAATGCATGTGTGATGCAAAAACTCACTACTTGTACAATGCATTTATATACACAGGAAAACCTCTTATACAAAGAAACTCTTCACTATCAGTACCAACTCAGGATATTTTAAAGTTGACTGAACCGTTGTATGGGTCAAAAAGAAATATCACCGGAGACAGTTGGTTCACTTCGGTTGAACTAGTGGATCTTCTCTTACAAAAAGGACTCACATTTGTTGGCACTGTACGGAAAAATAAACGAGAAATTCCACGTGAGTTTCTCCCCAACAAGACAAGGCCCGTGGAATCATCATTATTTGGATTTGTACGTGACAAAACATTGGTATCTCACGTACCAAAAAAGAACAAGAGTGTAGTTCTACTTTCATCAATGCACCATGAAATATCAGTAAACGATCAGTCCAAAAAACCGGAAATCATTGAATTTTATAACAGCACTAAAGGAGGAGTAGATGCCTTGGATTTGAATTGTTCAAATTACTCATGCTCACGTCGAACACGAAGATGGCCAAACGCAGCTAAGGTGTTGTTAAAAGAGCGTAAGTCTTTATTGGAAATATTATATGATCTTTTAGTCCAGTCTAAATAAAAAAGTTCGTTAATGTGTAATTGTTCTTTTTTATTTATTTTGCTTTGGGCATTAAAGTTTGATGCTTGGTATCTTTGGCTTATCACCAATAATGATGCCAGATCTGCGCCTTACTCAGGAGTCAATCCCGTCTAGAAATGCCTTTGTTCTTTAATAGTATAATTTCAACTCTCAATATTTTGGAATTAGATTTGTTCCGACGCAGGGAGGGAGTTCCACTCTTTTGCTGTGCGCATTATAAATGATGTTGCGTAGCGCTTGGTGCCATAGGTAGGAATAGCAACCAAGAAATGGTCGAAACCGGCAGTGCGTCTGGATGTCTGAGATGGAGATATGAGTATACGCAGCTCCTGAGCACACTTTCTAAAATACAGTCTGTAGAAGACCGACAGACAGGCAACTTTGTGGCGGTGAGCTAAGGTATGAAGCTTACTCTTCACCAATTTGCTGTCACCAATGAGCCTCTCAGCTCTGCACTGAAATGTGTCCAGAGCAGCAAGTTGGATAAAATTTTCTAATCAGAATTTAAGCAAAGCTCTTGTCGTGTAGGTCTGTCCCTCCATCTCTCCACGGCTTCATCTTAGCACCATATAGGACACTACATCTATATTTTTCTTTATTTGGTCTATGTACTTATTTTTGATCTCACTCTCTTTTGCTTTCCTTCTATTTTTCATTTCAACATCTCAAAAAAAAGTTGTCATTTTGCTTAAAGTGGGTCACTATTTAACTCTCTTATTTCCGTTATTATCAATTATATATATTTTTTCCTTCACTTTTTCCAACACTTTTTCATTCGTCACCTTTTCCATCCAGGTTATTATTTCTATTATTCTACAACACCAAGTTTCAAACTGCACAATTATTTGTCTAACGCTTTGTGTCATTGCTCATATTTCACAACTGTAAACGGCCATACTACGTATATATGATTGTACAAATTTGTTTTTACCCATCATTGACACAATATATTATCTACACTGTGTTACAGTGATGTATAAAAATGCGTCCATTTGACTGGAAGACTGCGCTGAGAAACTGTTCTAAGTAAAAAATTCAATTTTCATCACCTTTGAAAGTATTATGTTGAAATGCGAAAGGAAATATTGCAACGTTTATCAATATCTAAAGAAGAAAATCTAGTTGAATCAGCATTTGTATGTGTGCTTTCTTTAGCTGGTTTACAATAGGATATCTAGACACGCGGTAGCGTGTCAAGCCCAGTTCAAGAACAGAACTGGCGAGCAGCACCATGTTTAATATTACACGAACCATTTGGAGCAACTTTTGACCCCCTCATAACTCAAAAACTATTTCACATAAACGTGTCAAATTTAGCTCATATATTGAGACCTGCGAGATAAATATGTGCTCCAAATTTCATAAACACATCTCAAACGGTTATTTAGATATTAACGTCCAAAAATCGTCAGTTTCATCACTGACTGACAAAGGCTATAATATAATTCGTATATGAGAACTAGCCAAGTCAGACCTTAGGCTACAATATGTTATGCTAAGTTATAAGAAGAAATGATATTTTATGTTGTTATAAATAAATTTCAGGACTGACTATTGAACTTGGCACCCATTTAGATCTCACTTCTTTTGTCGTTGAAGTCAACAACCAAGGCACGTATCATAATATTGAACTTGGCTCTCATTTCACATTTATGTTTTTGATGGGATTTTATATTGCTGAATGAGAGAGTCAACAATTTTATTGGTTTTGTGTTTTTATTGGCGCGTTCATAAAGTGGAAGTTTTAAGGGGTATGTGAAAGGAGTCAGAGCTAGCAATGGCAAATTGATGCCGATAATTATTGAAATCCGAACCTATTTTGAGATGGCTTTAATTTATGTCATATTTTTAAGTAACAAAGTAATATATGATTGCGAAAGGTTATATCGATTTGTTCATATGGTGAACTTTTAACTCATTATTGCCTGCATGAACTGATTAGTTAATTGTGTAATATATTTATAGCTTAGACAAGAAATCATAAATGCTATATTAAAATCAGACTAATGATGACACGTTTACTTTTATTAGCACAAAAGTCTCATACATATTTGTTTTTACCTATTTGTTTGTTTGTTCAGTGTCCAGGCGTTGCTAGCTCAACATAACCACATTAATCTGTTAATACTGCTCAGAATACTAAATAAACCAGAAACCGCGAACGCGTCTTATACTGAAGCTATACAAACCACTCTAAAAGAGAGTTTGAAATTTGGAAGACTAGTCTGTCTGTGACCACCGTGTAACGTACATCTGAAAAACTCTTTCAGTTCAGTTCAGTTTAATTAATAATGCCGTCTTGTGCGGTTCCCACCTGCAAGAATGCAGTTGGAAAAATAAAAAAAAACAAGATGGGATTGTTAGTCAAAATAATGTCAAAATGTTTTTCAAATAATTTAACGTTTAATTTTATTACAAAACTAGCCCCACCCCGCCCCGAGCTTCATAATGCGATATGGAGCATCAACCGATGCTAATTTGCCACTCACATCAGAAGTGAATCAATTGCAGATAGTGTATTGTTTTCGTAGGAATGCGAAAGCGTGGAAAATCTATTTTTAAATTTATTATTACTAACAATATGGTAACAAACACACACGCAAAGTATTGTCATAATATAATTATATATCTAAAGAAGAAAATCCAGACATATTCATTAATTTAGTGTCAAAATATTTACGATATAAATAGGATATTACACCATTGTTTTGAAAACTAATAAATATCAATGCTAAAGTAGTAATGACCCAGTAGATTTTTTATTTTAATTTTATTAATCCGAAAAATGCTATAAATTCGTTTTTTATTTATGATTTTGAAATCACGCGTGGAAACGCTAGCCGCCATGCTGTTTCATCAGACATTAAACCATACAATTTTGCGAAAAACCAATATTTTGAAAATAATGAGTTCTAATATATATCTTTGGTGTCTTGTGCCCGAATGCAAAATATGAGCTTAATAATACTTCATATATAACAATAATATCAAAATAAGAAACACTCGGTTGAATTTGGCTTCCATAATTATGACTGTGTACTATTGGAGTAACGTCACCTCAGAATTCAAGATGGCGAATGGCGTTTTAGACATTTGAAGAACAAATTAAAAATACGATTTTAAAAGGACAATGCCGATTTTTGTATGGACTTGTGACCGGAAATGACCAGAGACGATACAAACAAATATAAGTAGCTAAAGCCTTCTAGATTAAGAATTCGTTGGTTTCAGTTTAATTTTCAGATTTGTAATGGAGAAAAACGATCTTTTCTGAAAACATAACCTAACATTTCAATACCCATTTTATAATACTTGAATTAGTATTTGCCTATGATTTCGCTCTTATCTCATACTAATCATGTAAAAGAATCGAATAAAACACTATGTGACTATAAACGTCTTCTTTTCATGACTCATGACTGGTTTAAAGATTTATATTTATGAAGATACCTATCCTAGTTTTTTATTCATTATAAAACTAATAATTATTCATCATGCAATGTAATAACTATTACATTGCATCGGTAAAATGTAAAGACATAGATATAGTATGCATGTAAGATGACTTTCAAGTATGTACCTATAGGAAATCTCCCATAGGTACATACTTGAAAGTCTTCTTACATGCATACATACAGCTAACGCCCGTCCTGTAGGAGGGGTAGGCAGAGACTGGAGTATTCTTATGAATACAAAAACATACTTGTTTTTCCATTAAACTAAGTTCATAAAAATCAGATGTGTGTAATACATTCCTATGTAGTACACATATCTGATTTTTATAAAATTAGCTTTAAATTGAAAAAGGAAAGAGGAAACTGCTATTATTCATTGTTTTTAATAAAACATTGCATGTTATTAGTTCTCATATTTTATTCTCTATATATATAGTACTCTTATGTTGTTGAGTTTCCAATATTCAATTAGGAATAAATGGTTCAACACATTGGATATAATCAAATAAGGCAGTTCTTAAAATAAAACACCTGTGGTAAATAAAACAACTTTTTCACAGTTTTAAGTGCATAATTTATATTTAATCAAGACGTTTCGACTTCTTTTACAGGAGCCACAATGTTTAAACTTCTTTAGAGGAGCCATGATGACAGGATAATTAAGGCAATGGTTGTGATATATGTTCCACTACCATCACAATATTTAAATCAGTTATATTCATGCTATTTCTCTATTAGCTCTCACAAAGCAAGCATGACAAAGAAAGTTGGCCGGTCTCACCTGTAAAATAATGAAAGTGCTTTATTTAAAGTTGTGGCAATATTTTGTGTTTTTTTAATAATCACATTAATTATATATATATATATATATATATATATATATATATATATATATGAAGAATTAAATGTAAATTATACATATGTGAACATTCATAGAAAGGTGTCAATGAACAACTAAATAGGAAACAGGTCAATAACATAGAAAAATGTATTGAAATAAGGGGATTTCTGGTCAGATGCAACACTTCACACATGGCAACTGTTTAAGAAACTATGACAATAATATTAGCAGATTAAGTAATAATAATAATGGCAGATATAGGCAGTACTTACAGTTCTGCGATGATGCCAGTATGAAGCAACGGATGTTTGTGGACTGCTTTCTAATATGTCTTCTAACACAACCAACAGATCCTTCACAACCAAAATAAATACTGACATGCCCATATTGTCTTTCTCTCGAGTTGGTTGCAATGAATCTTTCAATGAAATCATGACAGGCACCACAAACCAAATCCGATATCTCTTTACTAAGTATACAAAACATGTTATTTTTGAATACATACAGAAATATATTTAATATTTATATCTTAATAGTGTGTGTGCATATGCAAGCATCTGTAACTAACCTACCTTTGATAATTTACCTGAAATGTTAACCATTCGGCCAGAAGAGAATTTATGTTCTTAAGGTATTTTGGAATGTTAATACTGATACAAGTTGGTAATTTTTCACTTATTGTAAATCTAAACACTCTGTTAGCCAACTATACTAGCTACAAATAGACTTTTTCTAAGTAATAGTAAAGTAATAGTACAATATTATACAATAACAATAGTATAAAATACTTTCAATGACGCTAACCAACAATACGTCACTTTTTTTTTAATAAATAATGTCGTTTGGCTTATAGCGCTTTTGGTCCCAAACGGTGAAATGATTATATATTATTTCCTTATAAAAGGAAAAAATAACATATTTAGGCTATTAATATATGCATATATTTCACATATATTTATTTAAATGTTTGTTTAAGTATGTAAATATATTAATCAAAAATAAAGGACGGCCAAAATGCTGATATCCAAAGCCATGGCGCAGTAAAGCAATATCACAGGGAAGTGCTTAGTAAACACACAACTTTTTATTGGTTTTTAGATTCGTAATCTGCTTTTAGATAAGTTCAATACGTTAAATATTGTATTTTTTTTTTTAATTGAATTAGTAATAATTTCATTCTTGGTCATTTCCGATCAAAAATCGGCATTGTCCTTTAGTTGTTAATTTTACCTTGCACTTTTAGGAATTAATATCGACGTTTCCCGTTTACTTCTTACAAAATCTATCATACAAATGCATTTCTATATTTCTTCTTACATGGTGTAAAATAGCCTATTGAGATATTTTATTGTAAATACAGTTACTTGTAGTTAGTGAATAAATAAAATTATTACCTGTTATTTGACAGATGTTAAATTGTAGTGTTTTTATAAAAATTTTTGGTTTTAAAATTATTCTAATTATTAAAAGTGATATTTCAGTTTCCCCGCTAATGACACTTTAAGAGCAAAGTGGATTAAAATTATAAGACACTCTCGATTAGATGAAATCTGGAAACCTTATAAAAGTGTTATTTGTTCAAAACATTTTGAAGATGATTGTTAAGATAGCCAATACCGCCATGCCCTATATCTAAATAAAGACATATTTTTTGAAAATTACGTGTTTTATTTCACTTATTTTCACATATTTTTTAAAAATTACGTGTTTTATTTCACTAAAGGGTTTTTTATGCATAATAGTATATTAATATTTATCTAACAGTATAACTGTAATAGTGATATGTTCACACAAAAACATTATTCGGATTGCATTATTTTGAAATATGCCCTACAATAAGCGAACTATCCCTAAGCTAGCAACACTGTACGGGTGGGAAGTATGAGGAATGCGGGGGGTTGCGAATTGTTTTTGAACACAGTGAGTGGCATTATGTTATGGGCTGTAGGCTCCTTCTGGTTTATTCTGTTTTCTGTGCCATACTGTAGGAAAGTATTGGTCCCTTTTTGCTCGGTAACTAAGGCATTTTGAGTAGGCCCTCTTCTTGCAATGCAGAATGAAAAGGCGCAGGCAAGCGGCCGAACATGCAAGAAACAGGGTACTTGTGATAAAACATATGGTTGGCAAATGCAGTACTTGGTAATTTAAAAAAACGTAGGTATATTCAAATTCTTTGTATGTTCCATTATAATAATATTATTCATATAGAAATAATTATTTTGTATATTAAACCAATGTATATAATTCAAAAGCATGCGTTATTGTTTCTTTACGCTTAAGAAAATATTTGTAATAAATCACACTTATTTATATATTAAAGAGAGGCATTGGATAACGTGTTTTATCATTTAATAATGCCAACTTTTTCGTCTCAGGATAAAAAGTTTGTTTGTATTTTTATTAAAACAATATAAAAATCAAAGAACAGAAAGATTTGTAATAAATATAGATTTCCGTGTAGTTTTCAGCGGAGTAGCAAAGCAGTAACCATTCGCATTAAAAGGTGTAGTAAAAATCATTGATGATTCTGGATGTAATTACCATAACCCTACCGTGGACCATAAAATGCATTTGCCGTATAATTTCTTTTTCTTTTTTTTTTCAATTAATGACTGAGATCGACAAACTCGCCTGCCAAGCGTGGAGATTATTCAACCCTTAAAACTCTTCATTTTAGTGACAGGCTTCCATTCAGCAGTGGACGTCTTTCGGCTGACAGAAGACCATATTAGCTTATGCCAGCGCCTTTGTCTGAGTGGAATTCGAATTCATTACGCACCCCTGTTATTTCACTGTAGTCAGCTTATTGTGTATTAACAGTCCAAGTTTCGTTATACTAAACTTTATAAATTTTTATACCATGGATAATACAAATAGATTGCCGGCATTACCGACCACCAGCATGCAACGTTCGACTGGTCGGGGGCAACTCTTATCTTCGATGATGTTTCTTTGCAAAACAGTTACTTTTTCGAATTTAATAGTAATAAGATTTTTAAGATGCGTTATCGGATTTTATGAATTTCATATTCAAATATGTTCAATGTACCCTAAGTATTTTATTATATTGGAAATATCTAATAAATCCACACTCCTAAACAGGAAATCAGTCCTGTTGTCGGCCAATATCAAAATTCAAATATTATTTATTTTGCCTAAATTAGGTCACAAAGCAAAAAAAAAAATAAGACAACATTACATATGTTGTTCTGACCCAAGATGAGTAGTGTGCACTAAAGCACTTGTGTTATAGAATTCAGAAATGACAATGGTACCACAAAACCCAAACTCGAGCCAAAACCAAATATTCCGTGACAAAGTTCTTTTTCTACAATGACAGGCTGGGAATCCAACTCTGGATAAAAATATATCCTCAATTTACTCGTATTTCTAATAGTTAGCCAAATAGAATACCCATTCAGGTCATAACAGCCTTATAGAGAGAATTGCGGCTTTTGTAATAACTAATATACCATTATTAAAACAATCCAAACAACACAATTACATTTTTTAAATTATTTTCCTAACTAACAATTTAAATATGTTTTTACATTACATTTAGATACAGATAAGCATTCGTTTTAATCCTTTTAGTGAAAGGTCAACCTATCTAATGAAACAAAGCCAATATGTTGATTCAAGTTAAGCCTCTTTTATCTGTGGAAACCACACCCCACATATGCTCAAATCCGAAACCGGCGATTTGCGTGTACAATTATCTTTAATAATTATAACATTTTTAATGTCATCCAACTTCAATGAAATAAAGTCTTAGTATTGTTCCGAGCTGATTGATTCATAAAGTTTGATTATTTTAGTACATATGTACATTTGTTTGTACACAACTATTTCATAATGTAAAGTTATTGCATATTTTTTTGTAAATTCTATAGCATTAATGAGGTTACTTTTATAATAAAACGTAATCATTCTATTGTGTTGTTTAATTTACTAAATTTGACATACATTTCGAAGTATGATTTGTAATCTTATCATTGGATCTGTAATTTGTCGGATTACAAGGTACTCTTTTGTTAAAAAATTCGGTAGTTCGACACTGCCCTGCAAAATGTTTGTCGGACTACTGTATATATATGTATATACAGACAGACAAAAATGTAGATAATTCTTTCATGTGTTAGTACTATCTTTTTATCGCTCACAATAATTTATTCAATGTCACATAAACTGACACACTATTTGTTTCGCTTTATTATATGTAAAGATTATTAGTATCAACGCATATATGTTGCGACGATCCTTTAGTAATCCACATTTATTTTCATATAATTGCAATCATTAATTATGGTTATAAATGCACTTTTCAAATTACAAATTCATTGACACTTACAATAGACTTCATCAATTATTAAGATAAATCATAATATACAGTTAACACTTTTTCACATTTCGTTTATAAAACTATCTTTAATAACTAACAGCTGTGACCAAATCTACTTAACACATTTTAATAAAAGAATACTTTAACAAATAAAATTATTGTTATACTTTTACTAAAATCCTTTACGAATAACAGCTACTGGAGACACTTATTTTAACAAAATACTTATCTTTTGTAAGAAAGAGAAGAGTTCACAAAATTACTATCCTTATTCAACTGAATAATACTTTTACTCACAGTTAATCCTCTGTTTTAAACTTGAAAGGTCTTATATCAATCCAACAGAGTATTTTCCTTTCCACTGCTCCGGTGAAAATAAGCCCTCAAAAATGGTTCTCATCCCCTTATGTGTATACGATTACAATAGCATCATGGCGCTTAAGGCGCGAAAATACCAAATGTCAAAATGTCCGTGTTGTTTCCGCTTACATGATAATAACCTTTTTATGATCAGGTGTTAAGTAAGTACATAATATTATGAAAGCAATAATAATTATTTTATTTTATTTAAATTATTGAGATAATAATTTGTGAAATTAACAAGAAGTAACATACACTAAAATTCCTAAGTGCAGCGTTTTCATTTGTCATACAATTTTCCTTTTTATTTCTTAGTTGTTAAAATACCACCTATTGGCCATATTTTATTACGAAATTAACAGTATTTTTTTATGTATAATATTATCTTTTGGAATAAATTAAAAATAGTATCTTCTTTTAAAGTGTAGCGAATAAAATTCCTAGGATTATGTTAGCCAATACATTGTTTTATAATAGTTTTGAATTTCTTTTTAATTACTAATAGGTATACAAAATAAGATTGAAAATATATTTCATAACAAAAACAACTATGATTATAATAATTTATAACAAAGAGCCCAAATGGTTATTGTAAAAAGCTAATTCCTACAAGCGCCAAGACATAAGAATATAGATTTTTATTGACGCGCATTGATCAATTATCGTAACAATAACAGCGCGTCGTCTCTTTGCAATATATTTTTATAACACGTAATATTTAAGCAAGCAAGTAGCTCTATGATCAGACAGCGTAATTTCAATGTACAGTCAACAGCACTTTTGACATTTGGGCGTACTTTATGCTATTTTTATAGAGATATTTTTGTTATTAAAGTGCTTGATGTGTTGTCGATTGTTTATATGTGTCTTCTATATAATGTATGTGTATAACGCAATTTATAAAATAATCATTAGGAGTTCACCGTTTTGACATATGATATGTTAAAATGCAATTTAATTGAGCAATGCGGTTTCATAGTGATTGACTTTTAATGATTGTTTTGTGTCAATTTCGATAACATGTTTTTCGGACCGCTCACTTTATCGACTTAAATAGTAAATGAACTGAAAAATGGAACTTATATTATTCATATTATTTGGAACAATGAGTTTCTTTTAGTAATAAGAAATCATGGAGTAGCTATACTTGCCTCATATTACAAAAAAAATAATGATGTCTGTAATAATGCTTGTCTTATGAAATTGGAAATAACATTCCTAATGCACATAATAAGTATTGTAGGAACAAGACGACACCAAAAATTATCTGGGCTATAAATTTGGACTGTGTAAATAATTAAAAAAAAAGAAACCATTAACATCGTGGCTCAGTATTCGGAGTTTACGAGTTTCCAAAAATCATTTGTTAAACAGATAAAATGAAATTTTTCGGAAGCTCGCAAGGCCGTCTGGCCGATAATTTTTCATCGGTTAATCTAGCAAGGAGCTGTCACCAATTGACGTCTTCTGCGTGGAGTATAATAAAAGTTTGTAGGGAGGACGGTTGACCATCAATCACGGGAGGCAACTTGTTGCTCGCCTGTTCGGAATTCACAATTCTTAATTAGACACATCCTTGAGCTAAACTCATCATGAAACCAAGAATTCATTTATTTCTTCTTATTAGATACACGAATGAGTACGAGTTTTCGATCAATCAATTACAGCATCTCAGAGGGTACAACTTAAATGAACCGTTACAACTAACAAGACTATAAATAGGTGTACCAAGAAATACATGGCCTTATTTTATTTATTCATTTATTCACTATATATTTTATGACATTTAGGTAAATAATCTAAAGCCGCACCACGAAAACCTCACAGGGTTTATGTGGGTGACGGCGAGTCGCTATTTATACTTTAATTGCTTATTTGTTAAATAATACTATTTCAACTTGAGTTTAAACATTTCAACATTTTGTTTATACATTTTTTGTAATTCAGAAGGCAATTTATTTAAATAAAAAGGTATTAAGTATCTGGAAACTTTTGACCCGTACAAGTTGGTATATTTAGGTATGGAACAGATCTTAGATACCTAGGTCTACCTTTTTCTTCTACACAATCAGGATTATAACATTCATTCAGAATTTGATATTTAATTTTATCATATATGTTCATAACACGACAGTAATAAAATAGATCTTTCTCTTTATCTTCAAGTTTCTGTTGAATGTGTGTGTTATGATTTTTAACATACTTAATTACAATCTATATACAGAATCAATGTATGTCGTGAATGTTCTACCATATGTACCTAGACCATAACTAACAATCAAGTCTGCTAGGGAGAGGTATAATAATCTTAGTGTTTTAAAGGGTAATTTATGTTTAACTACGTAAAGCTTACTAATGATTGATCTTAGTTTATTACATACTTGATCTATGTGGGGTCTCCAGCAAAATCGACTATCAATCACGAGACCAATATACTTATGATTATTAACTACTTCAATGGAAGAACACTGACACAAATGGTTTGCGTTGCTATAGTGCAAGCAAGCATGTTCATGGGCTTTAACAGATGGTGTCATTGGTGATTTGTTGTGTGATGAGTGTATGTGTACTAATTTAGTCTTTTGAGCATTTATGACTAAGCCGTGATCATGCGCCCACATGCACATATTTGTAAAATTTTGTTGGAGCAAGTTTTGTGCTTCTAAAACATTTTACAGGCCACTAAAAGACACGTGTCATCCGCAAATTGGTATACAGACCCCAATTCCATCATGTCGTTGACGTAAAGGAGGTACTCAGTAGGACCAACTATAGAGCCTTGGGCCGCACCGTTGGTGGTCAAGGTTTTTTAACTTCTTTAACAAGGTTTTTACTAAATTGATCCTGGACTTTGACAGTTGTGTAATTAATCAGCAATATCAGCAGTGGACCCTGCACTCCATTTTGGGATAGTTTATTATAAAGCGTATCATAATTAAGCATATCGAATGCCTTGCTAAAATCAATGAATAGGGCCAAAACATATTTTTTTTTATTAAGACATTAATTTACTTGGTCAGAAAACTTCCTGGTTGAAGGTACTTTTGTGTTTTTGAAATCCGTACTGATTTTTACTAATAATGTTATTTAGCTGTAAATAATTATTTATTTGATCTCCTAAAAATCTTTTTATTATTTTGTCTAAGCACGACAGGATTGTAATCGGTCGATCATTATTGTATTCGTCGTTTTTGTCTTTTTTATAAATTGGTCTTACGACACCAATTTTAAAAAGGTCAGGGTATATCGAAGTTTCGATACATTGATTGATTAGGTTCTTTAATACTGGTACCAGGTGTTTGGAAATTAATTTAATGTCTTTTGCCCGAATGACGTCGTAACCAATATTTATATATAATTTATATGTATAAATAGGGATTATTATTTTCACAAATCACTGTACAATTATTTCAAATACACAGGAGGTTGTGTGATATTATTTTTAATTGAATAGAATTTGTATATAGAGTGGTATTTCCTTTCACTTCTGAAACAAGTATTGGGTTAGGTACTTTGAGTAAAGGTGTTCGTTTTTTTTAATTAATGTAATAAGATTTATTTATAACATAACATCACATTCAGATTGATTGATAGGAGAGATTATCAATCTTATTTCTTTTACCGCCCCCTTTGAAAATCAATTATTTTTCAGAGCCCCCAATTTTTTTATATACTCCTAAAACTTAAAAAACACAATTTCATTACTTTCATTAATTTAGTTATAGTGTGCTATATTAGTCGGGCCTGGTGTTTAAACTTACATTCCGCAAAATTTTAATATTAAGAATATATTTTAATCACATTAAAGAAACAATATAGTTAGGTAATCAATTTTAGTTTTAAAACTAATCTAATGAGATGACTTCAATTTGAGACAAGTTTTGTTGATATCAGGTTCGATTTTACTCAAAAACAGCCTTAAGTCGCCGCGTTCGGTAACTTGCAAATGATTTCTCTGTTATAAGCAGCGTTTTCACAGCGCTTAATTTACGTTCACACAAATATGACGATGGGAATGCTATCAAAAATCGTTGAACGATCGACCACAATCCAAGGTAAAGCTGCGGAATTGACTTTTGTAGCCAAAATTGAGGCCAAATGGCAGCCATTTTTGAATTTGATATTTATTTCCTCGTTTGTTGTCAGCTCTATAAGTTCTTCCAGATGGGGTGATATTGCTATGTTGATATTTGAACAAGGATCTTACACCCAGTCTGGTATATCCAATTTCGAAATGTCCTAGAATCTTTCGATGAAATTACTGGGAAGTTTTTCCAAATGTTGGCAGTAGACAAGCAAGTCGTCGATGTTGCAGGATACTGATAAATTGGGAAAATTATGGAACTCACGTCTGCCGATATTCTTCTTGTTTAAGAGCAGCTTGGCTACGAAAGCAGCGACGACATTTTTTGTTTTTTTTTTTAAGTTCAAGTCATCGCCTTGAAGTTGAAGATTCATATCTTTAGGCAATTTATAAAGGTCTGTCACGTATGCGATATCATTCTTTGATGTGATGACGTTGTCGCACAATCCTGTGTCTTTGTTTTCCAAGAACTCTATGACAGAGTAGTTTTACTCTTGCAAAATCGAGTCTGACAATTTCCTTTTGATAGTCAACTTACTTCAGTGAGAAAGATCAATCTGTTGAAATCTTCATTATTAGAACCACAAAGCTGATTTAAATAATCTGTCATTTATAGAGTTGTTTCGGATTTTACTGCTGAGTTTACGGACTGCTCTGATGACATGTTGCAATGATTGAAATAGTCGTTCACTTAAATTTCTACAGCAAGCGTATCTGGTTTTTTTAAGTACGCTATGCAGCCTTTTTTTTTTTTTTTTTTTTGTCGCCGGGAATGCTTAAGCATACGCCGCCGTTTGGGAGAACGGCGGACACGTTATGTGGGACTCTCCCCTGCGGACCTACCTGACGATAAAAGCTCGTCAGGTTGGTTCGCAGGGGCCTACCCACTAAACCACCGCGGTGTCCCTCTAACACCTTGGTGGGGATTATGTGATCGTGTTAGGATGCTTTCCACGATCCCCACCAGTGTGCGTCCGCCCTAGGCGGACCCTCCTCTGCTCCGTACGGAGCTGCGGAGCACCCCGTGACACCCTGAGTGCTCCGCATCGCCTGGAGACCGGTGCAATGCTGGTCTCCCAAACCCAGCACCCGCTGGCCTCCACGGGTGGAGATAGGGGAAAACTTCCCCCACGTCCATCCGTCATGGGTCCTTTGCGCCTGCGGGAGTCCTCCGGGAAAACAGTTCCCGGGGGGCTCCCGCAGCCGCACTCCCGAACCTGAGCGCTTCCCATTTCCCTCTCAGTCGAGAGGGGAGAGGGAGCGCTCCCTACCTTCGGGGATGCCGACTACTCGGACATCCCCTCCCCCTCTGGCGCCTGGACTCGCGTCTCCTGCGCTAGTGCCCGCGCCTCTCCTGCGGAGTCGTTGGTGCGGTCCGCCGGCTCAGGGGATATCCCCTTCATTGCCGGTGGGTCGCACCTGCGACTGCCCATGACGTGGTCGGACGGCCGCCCGAAGGCAGCGCAGACCGAGCACGCCTTGTCTCGCTTGCAGGTAGCGGCTATGTGTCCTGGTGCTCCGCACCTGAAGCACAAGCCGCTCCTGTTCTCCGCTGCCGGGCACTTGGGTCTCGTGTGCCCGACCCCCATACACTTGTAGCACCGCAGGGGCCTGGATTCAAGAACCCTGATCTCTGCGGTGCTCCATCCCACGCGGAGCTTCTCCCCGCTGTCCACCAGGGCCTTTGCTACGACGATCGGCAGCCTCATCAGCGTATGCCCCATTCCGCTTGCGCCTCGTCTCATCGGTTGCGCTTGGATAGCGCTCCTGTCACAGTTCGCCGTGGCCATCACTGCCTCGACCACCTCTTGCAACTCGACAGAGTCGTCCAGGCCTGAATCCCGCACGTCCACTGTCCTCTCAGGCCTGCCTATCTTCGCCACATCCCCTAGTCGGCTCCGCAAGATTTCGGCGAGTGCGTCCGCCTTTGCCCCGTCTGTCTCCGGCACTTTTATTATGCGCGCCCCCGTCGCCGTGCTTCCTACAGTTACTCCCGATTCGATTCCCAATTCTGAGAGGGACACCACCATCCTGGCCCTCTTCATAATGTGGGCATACGTCTCACCACACTGTTCGGCTTCCGGCCGCATCACAACTGTCACGGCCGTCGTTCGTGGTGGGATGAGCCTCCCACGCCTCTTCTTCATCTTATTGATCGGGCCATCTGCGGGTTTCGGCGCCACAGCCTTAACCAACTCTTCATTTGCACGCTGGTTTCCGCTGCGCTTCTTCTTTCTGCTCCCTGCCACCTCCCAGGGATTCTCCTGGGGGGGGGGGGGGGGGGGGCGGGGGGCAGTGCATTCGACCCTCTTCTACAGAAGCTGGGTCCTGGTACCACCTCTCTTCTCGGAGCCCTTCCTTGGATCGAGGGCTTTGAGGGTACGGCAAAGCGTACCGCCATCGCCTCAAACCTCTCGTCCATCGCCTGGTTGATCAACTGCCGCAGGTCCTCCTTTGTTGGCAGATCTCCCTTCGGCCTAATCTCTGCTTTGACCTGCTCTATTTCGGCTTTTAAACCGGCCATCTCCTCTCTGAGCTTCCAAACTGTCCCCTTTAGACGCTCGTTTTCGGCTTCCAGCTTGAAGAACTCTGGATCTTCTTCTAGTTCGCGGGCGGTGAACCCCCTGAACTCACTCAGTAGGGTCACTTGCTCCCGGCCTATTGCCTCGATCCTTTTTCTTGTGTCTCCTGACAGCCCGGCAATTACGAGCTCGGTCTTCAGCATCTCAAAGTTTGCCTTCGACTTTGCTCGATACTCCCTTAGTGCCTCTGCCTGCTCGTCATTAAGTTGGCGGATGTTGGCGGTTGACGAGTCATCGTCGGCTTCATCAACTTCCTCGTCGCTCTTCGGCCTGCCCTCAGTCGGGAACCTAAGCTTCCAAACTTTCTTTGCTGGTTGGCGCTCCTCCTCCTTTGGTCCTAACTTTTGGCGCTTGCGGTCTTTTGATTGCTCGGCGGTTACCGGCGATCCTTGCGCCAAGTCCCTTCTGGACTCCTCCGTCATCTCCGTTTCCATCTCGCAACTGTTTTTGGTCGGACACAGAACTTCGTCCATCTCCTTTCTCCCTCCTTTTTTATTCAAGTTTTTGCTTTTAGAATTCTTCATACTGGACCCACGAGTGCGGGAGATCTAAAGGTCCACCCAGGCAGAGATCCCGCCATACCTGGGCAACCCTACCTACGCCTGGGGGGTCGGGAGGTACCCCAGGGCGACCGCTAATGGGCCGACTGCGCTCCGCCGGCCACCACTAAGAGGCGCCCCGACACCACGAATCCCAGTGCCGGGACTTTGACGATTTTTTATAGTGGTTTTCTCCACACGGCCCCCACCGAAGTGGCGGCCCCCGCTCCCGCACCACATACGAGGTTACGGTTGGGCCGGAACCAATCCTCGGATCGGAACACGCCCCGACTTGCCCGCTGACGCGAGCTTGGCCCGAAGGCCCCCTCGGGTGATTTTTTAGAGGGGTTGTCTTCCCCGCGGCCCCCACCAGAAGGTGGCGGCCCTCGGCCGTGCACTACGTACAGGGTTACGAGCTCCTTCAGCGACACCAGACAGAACTGGCATCGCCTAAACACCCCTAGCTCGACTACCGCTACCCGGGATACCCAGGACGCCAGCCGAGCCCCCCCCTACTGGTTTTGGTCCACGCCGGCTAAGCCGGTGGCCCCCATATCTGGAGGCCCCCCAATCCGCCACCCGGGGGACGCGCCCGATGGCAGTTCCAGCAACTGCACACGGGACGCTATGCAGCCTGTTTAACACCCGTGGAGCAACATCTGTAGCAGCTGGTATAATATTCTTCTAGGGAATTCCTTTTTCATCACATAGCTTTTCCAGTCGTTGAAATACGGTTTCTCCTTCTGTGTCTGTCTCTGAATTCCAAGCAAATAATAGTTCTTTACATATTTTTTCATCTTTAATAAACCTCACACAAGACAGAACTATTGCTTTAAGTAATTTTTCGAATTATATCTGCCGCCAATTTGTGAAGCACAGCAGTTATAGCTTCTTTTATTGCCGGCAAAATTAACGGTTCCACAATGGTGGAACTGGATTTGTGGATTTACCTGTTTGAGCAATTAACAACGATAATATTGTATAAAGCTTGAAGTCCGTCAGCGTCTTGCTTAGCACCCACCGAAAGTTTCTATACACTTGGCTGAGGAAAAGAAGCAGAATTCCTATCCAGATCTTGGAAATAGGCTATATTTTTGTCTTTCTGACCTGGGCGCATTTTATTTAAATGAGCTTGAAGACTTGAAGGCTTGATGGCTTCGTTTGAAAATATTTTTGAACAAAAAAGCAAAAAGGCAAAGATGGATTTGTCGAATATTCTTTATTTCTTCTTTTTTGCTTCCGACATGGCTTTGTTTAAACAAATATTTAAATAAAGCGTTGAACATAAATACTTGTTTAAAGATAGCGTGCGAAAATACTAATGAAAATATAAGAAACATTACAAGCGTTTATATAGGATTTAAATACAGCACGAACCGACAAGAATAACAAAAACACAAACGAGCACAAACTCTTTTATCTCTTTCGACCCTCAATCGTGCTGAGCAAGTTAGGACAAGTATCGATGAACTAGCTGATTACTAGCGGATTACTCCAATACGTTATTTAACAGAAACTTGTTACAGCTTGATTGCGTACGGCGCGCAGGCTATCCTACGAAATCTATATTAAGTATTTTAAGTTTATATCATCATGCAGAGTAGAAATATAAACTAGTTGTTCGATATTAAGCAGTAGGGAGGTTTTAATTTTAGTGCAATATAAAAGTAAATTAAATTACAAATCAACCATCGCCTCCCTACACCACGCCAACGCCCCCCTCTAGATCTTCAACGTCTACAGGGGGGAGTAATCGACCACTTTGAAAAAACTGATTTATAGGATAGTTACTCACCAATCCACACTGAACCCGCGTGGTAAGATATGTCCCATTTTAGTCAGTGGGTAAAACTTGTGCACCAGCATTAAAGAAATTAATGGGCTGACGGTAATGATGAATCCGATTGAAGAAGGTTAAGATTAAGGGAAAGGAAACGGTGCACTAGTTCTGAATTGAGCGTGAAGAGATCAAATGACAAACAATAATAAATTATATAAAATTTTCACTATATTAATACTGACAATTACTGTTTGAAATTTTGCTAATTGATAATAAGTGTTTTAATTAAAATTAAGTGGATAACTAGATATGAATAAATGAACTATTTTTATTAATCCTGAATAAGTAAGGTCTCAAGGTAATGCATCAAACTTTGGCAGAATATCAATATCTACTTGGTTTTATAGGTATAAAGTTATAAGCTGAAAAAAATCTAAATTAGTGAAGATTTTATTGCGCAGTCGAGAAAGTTATTAGGATTGTATAACGGTACTTTTACAAGAAGGCGGAGTGGCTGAAATTCAAGATGGAAATCTATTACGTGGTTTTCCTTACCAGCGTGAGTAAAATATCTATACCAAACAGAATACTTGATTCACTTTGTAAAAGGAGAGCAAAATAAGAATGTGTGCCCCCTCATGTTCTATGTCAGAAAATGTTGTAGCCGAAAGTTAGCTTCAAAAGACTTTCAAACGAAGCAGAGAGTAGCACGCCGTCAGTGCTGACATGGGAAATGAAGACGTTTATTTTACGCGAAGTCGTTTCTATTATATTTTTATTCCTAAAATACATACTTGATTTTTTTGCTTTTAGTAAATTTTGTAGAGCTAAGTATTTTTTTTAAAAACAAGAACTCGTTTCATCAATGTTATCGATCGGGGGAACTCCTTTCAAAACTCAACGAATCAAAATAAATGTGCTTAGCTAATTGTTCCTACAGGAACTGTACGGTTTAAAGGTTGAAGCTAACTAGGCATGGAAATTAGAATTAAATTCTGTGATTCTGTCCAGTTGACAGTATACGTGATATCGTTTGATTTTAATGTGTCAAAAAAATTTCGGAGTGTTTTAAACCAACTTCAAAAAAGAAGGTTGTCAATTCGACCCGTATGTATTGTCAGAATTGCACAGGATTTACGTGGGCTAGAAAATTTCAAAAATGTATGTTTTAAAAATTATAAGTCTGACTTAATAAACATTTATTTTTATTTGGACTAGGTATAGTCGAACTTAGAGAACTGTGCAAACTTCTTCAAAATCGGTTCAAAATCTTTGAGATTGATTCAAATGTGTATCTGTATCACTAAGATAATGTGTCGTTGGTATAACAGAATTCTTTTAAAACTTGTCATTTTTCGTGTTATTACAATAATATTGAAAAAAAGATAACAAAATAATTGTGTAAAAGCTCTAGAACAAAGCAGTTATAAGGTCATTAGTTTCACTTAAAAGGCAGATCAACAGAGTCGGCACTGCACAAGGTGGTACACAAGATAGAATAGGCTCTCGCAAATAAAATCTCAACACTAGCTGCTTTTATAGATCCGGAAGGAGCTTTTGATAAAAAACATGCACAACAGCATCAATTATCAGTCTACGAAAATCTAAAGTTGAACCTGTCAACAGAGACTGAATCAGCGAGCTGGTGTATAAAAGAGCGGTCCAAATTGTGGTCAACACCACTATAAGAGTGAAAGTTATCAAAGGATGCCCTCAAGGATGCGTCCTATCACCACTCATTTGAAGCATAGTATTAGATACCCTCATAAAAATGTTAAATGCACGAGGATACACTACACGAACGAGGATATACGCAGATGACCTAGCAATACTGATAAGAAGTGGGAATGCTGAAAATGTTATATGTAAAGTAATGCGTTCAGCTCTTTTCGCTTTTCTTTATACTGTAGAAGAATGATGTGACGAACATCAATTGTCTGTGAATCCCAAATAAACGGAACTTACCCTTTTCACCAACAAAAGGAAACTACCAGAACTACAATTACCAAAATTATTCAACATCAAACTCTCTCTATCCACACAAGTAAAATATCTGGGCGTCACCCTTGACAATAAATTAAATAAGGCAAGATATATCGAAGAAAAAACAAAGAAGGCATGTATATAGTTTTGGCAATGTAAGAGACTAGACCCAAACCAAAAATTACTCTTTGGTTATACACATCAGTTATCAGACCCTAACTAACCTACGGATCGGTAGTATGGTGGCCTAGAACTGTCCACGGTGAAAACAAAACTGCAAAGTCTGCAGCGCTTAGCAAACGTAGCATCAACAGAATGCTTGAGAATCACACCATAAGCCGCACTTGAGTATCTCCTAAACCTGAGACCTTTGTACTTAGTTATACAGGAAGAGGATAAAGTAAACTTGAGACTAAGAGCTTATGGAAATGAAACATAGAAAAACACACTTGGCAGTTTTGCAGGGAATTCTAAAGGAAATACCTCTTCTTGAAGCTCCTACAGATAGAACACCGTGCCTTTCCTTCGATCGAAGGTACAATTTTCGACTCAAAGCAGAACCGATGGTTCTAAAATCGCAGTCGGTACTAGAGAACTGGCCAAAAGGAGCTCAAATACATATAACAGTGTATGGACCGGAACCACCGCTGCTCATACCCCAAGGCCAAATTAAAAAAGAAGAAAAACACCTGACAGAATGGCAAATCTGTGTATGATGCAGGCAAATAAAGAATGCAGATCCGGTGGCATTAAAAGAGTTGACCCGCAACCTCATCAAACTAAAATTAAGTTCGCAAATTATCGGTATAATAACTGGACATTGCCCTTTAAACAAGTACCTGTTTACAATAGGTGTGACTAACAGCCCTTGTGCAGAAGCTACATGGAGACGGAAGAAACTCTATAGCACGTGCTTATAGAATGCAGGAGCGTGGAAGATCAATGGGTACAGCTTCAATCCCGATCTTCACTCCCGGAGGCCTACATCACTCCCGCAATCTTACAGGAGCCTGAAAAGGCTGCAAACCTTCTGGCATTAATTGGGATGGCTGGAGTAAAAATAATACCTAAGATGCGCACAATGGCTCGATCAAGAGGCTAAGTGCGGAAAAAACCCTGTTAAGCTAACTATTTGTGCATATTTATGATGTTAGTGACAATAAACATCTACATAAAGAGTTCCAATATAATTATATGGCATGTCCTGCCGGGATATGGATGCATAGGAAAGCGTCGAATCCAAGACATGAGGTTTTGTATAAATTAAATGTGTTGCGATTTTTTTATGGGTAACAATACAAATAAAACTAGGACAACAAGACATACTATTATTTATTAACCAGTTAGTTGATTCCAAGATTTAATTATTCAAATAATTTACACACCGAATAAAACAGTTCAAACAAATTTCCAAAACTAGTCCGCTAATTAACTTATCCAATAAATCGCGGAAGTTGTCAGAAATTATCTCTTCAATACCGTCGCAAAATATCCTAGTCGCGTGCGTAAACCACGCTCACAATAGTCCAGTAACTCGCTGAGGTCGTTTATTTTATTACTGTATTTAAGGTTAATATACTTTCATTCCATTTAATAATCTTTCGATGTTACTTTATACTCGGGCGTTTGACTAGACGCTGCAAAATATCCGCGTTCATATTTACTTAATATTTAGTTTTATTTAGTTTTATTATTTAAACAAAATATTAAAAATAATTTATTAACGCGGATATTTTAGCAGCACCTAGTCAAATGCCCGAGTATAAAGTAACATCGAAAAATTATTAAATGGATTGAAAATATTTTTTCTGTGCTCAACACCTTTAAGTAAATCTTTATTTGATACCTATAAGACGTTTTTCTTGAATTAGGAGAAGTCCTATTTCGTTCCACATTTCACACTTTCAAATAGCTCTCGTTCTATTTACCGAAATGAGATTTAGCAGCTGTATGCAAGACGAGCAAATGTTCTCGACATTGACATGTAAAAGGAGTTTCTTGAATACGTTAAGATCTGTTACTGTTGTATGCTTGCTTCTAGTTTAGTTGAAATAAGTATACTAGGGGCGTTCTGAATATTTCTGGAACTGGCAACTCACAATAAAATATATAAAAAGCAAATACGGACGGTCGACATATAAAAAAATTCTGTGTCGCTAATAAAATGAATTTAACTCGTGAACATTTTCGCTCAATGATTTTTTAACGTATTTCGCTGTGGCTGAAGTCAATAAGAGAGAGAGATCAACCAGAGACTTCCATTGGCATTTGGTGATGAAGCCCCACGTCGTAGCTCTGTGTATTCTTGGTTCGCAAAATTTAAACGTGGACGTAATCGTGCAGTATTAATACAAAAGGTCGATGGTAAACGACATCCAGTGGCTTATTACAGCAAAAGGGCTGCCTCTGCTGAATCCCGCTATCACTCCTACGAATTGGAGACGCTTACTGTTGTGAACGCTATAAAATATTTTAGACATTTTCTTTAAGGTCGTATTTTGGTCGTAGTTACGGACTGTCATTCAGTAAAAACAACTCAAAATAAGGGACCTCTCTCCTCGTGTTCACGGGTGGTAGGCCAACTTTCAATCATTCGACTCTCAAATTGTTTATCACGAAGGCTCAAGGATGAAAATGTTGATTATCTTTCTAGCTACTTACTTTCCGAAAACTCCATCATCCGCCTTGATACTAAGCGAAATGAACAAAAGCGTGCTAATATAGCACAGTTATCGACTAAGCTACAAGCTAAGCAGGAAAAAGATCCGGAAATTTAGAAAATAGATTCAGATATCTAAAACGAAATTCCTGATGTCAAACTTAGAAAGACATAGGTACGAGATTCGTTCTAACATTATGCACCAAATCAGGGAAATAATCGTACTCGTGGTTGTTACTTATTGGTGATGTTACAATAAATTAAAGGGAAAGATTATACCTACATATAGTCAATGAGAAGGACTTCTCTTCTCACTTACTTCCTGGCGCCTAGCTGGCAGTTTAGCGTACATTATTATTACATCAATATAAACGTTATACCAATATTAATAGGAGCAACTTAATGAGAACTGTATTAAATTCTCGGTATTAATATCTGTGACATCATTAATAGTCATAGCACCAGTACCACAAAAAGCTTCGGTTGATCAAATAATATGAGATTAATTCCATCATCAGTCTTCCCAAGTACAACTATTTATCCGCTCCAAAAACCCCGGGCAACGGCCGTTAGTTTGATACGGGCCGTAGCGATAAAAACTAACTTCCCGGTCCATTTGGCGACGGGTGAGTGTAATATAGCTGGCAACCCTGTGACATGATGACAAACTGCCAAACTCTCGGCAAGCTTGTGTGTCTAATGCATCTAACGACTCGCTAAAATAAACAAGTCGCAGGATACGTCCATGGTCTCTCTCAGACTACTGATTTACTCACTCTATTTACTATTTTATTTCTCACTGTAGGGATGGTGCACTGTTTAACTGTTGACTACAGGTTAAGGCAAAAACCTGAAATCATTTTCTGCAGCTATAGTTTTTTTTTTTTAATAAAAAATATATTTATTTATTTAATATATCGGCTATAAAATACAAATAAAAAAACTTCGTAATTAACACAGTCTGAACTCGTACAAATAACCACTTAGGATAAGCATATTAAAAGAACTATGCGTATAAAAAAAGTTTGGAGCATGCGGGTTGAACATTTTTAACGTAAATAGCATTAACTTATACTATTGTTTTACTTTGTTTATACAAAAAAAAGTGTTCGTGTCGTTAATGTTAATTCAAGCTCAAAATGTACCTACTCTGTTACGTTGTTCTAATATCTTAAGTAACGCTGAATAAATAGCAATAGGTTAATAGGTAATTGCGAACTTCGACCAAGACCAGACTGGGAGCGCAATACTAAGACCAAAACCAGGTGTATTGGCGCAAGACCAAGACCAAGACTGGCTAAGTCTCGTCTTGTTCTTGCATTTGGCCAACACTAGTTTCTTTATTTTGAATAAAACACTTTTTTTACGGATTTTGCGCATAGTTCGTGATCACAGCATATGAAATATGCGCAAAATCCGTAAAAAAGTGTTTTATTCAAATGTGTACTGTGCGCAGAAGTGTAAAAACTTCTTTGTTTTGATAAAAATAAAGCAAATAATAATTTTTGATCATATCTTCCACTCTATTTTCATTTATTTTTTGGGGATAGTAGCGACCTCATGCAACTATTTATGTGATTTTATTAATACGCCTATTAAGGGTTAAGTAACCTACATTATTAGTAGGTATTGCCACGGTAGTAATAAGAACGTTGATGGTTCCTGAGCTGGAATTATGTAAACAAGGATTGATTGTCTATAGCAAATCTAATATAGCTTTAAGTAAAGATTCCATTTGCCTGACTAATATGAAAGTATAAAACAATAACTTACGATCACTCAACCCGTCAGCGAAATTTGTTTAATTTCATATCAAATTTCATTGCAATATAATGAGTATATTGAAACTTTCAAACTTAAAGTCTGGGCGGATATAGGTTTACAGATAGAGTCAATACATTATCAAGATATAACTCGCTATTTTCGAGTAAAATAATATCAATAATATATTCTAAAATATCTTTTTCGCGTTTTTTGATTTTATATATTTTTTTTTCATTCATATAAACACTCTCTTATTAACAATGAATTTTCTGTAAGGGCAGAACCTAGTAATAGATTTTCTTTGTTTTATTGGATACAATAAATTCCGTTTCTCACGTACTCATTATGGCTTTGGGATAATTTATATTGGTGAGAGCCTAATAAAAATACAATCAACTTAATTTGGGAAGTAGAAAATATTTTCTTATTGGCAAAAATCCGGCTACTCACTGGAATACTATGGGTTCGTTTACGTTTACCAATTCTCGTAGTAAATTATCCGAGATAATCCACTTATGTTTTCAATCTAGAAAAGAAATACAATAAACCAGCGATGAGTTTAAGAAATATTGTTATTCTTATTCGTTTAAATAATAAAATCGAGTGTATCTTTATGACCCTTACGTGCCGTTATTGTATATTCATAAAGCATCTGTTGTTCATCCTATTATATGGTTAAACGTGCCTTATGAAGTTTGGAGAAGCTAGATAATATTAAAATTAACCCGAAAAAAAGAACATTCTGAGCAGATGTGCTTTTACTATTTTTGAAAAAATAGTATTTATATTAACGAGAGTGACCCAAACCTTGTATTGCCATATATACAATCATGACAAATTGCAATGCTTGTAAGAAATCGGTGAAATCGTCAGAAAAGGTGACCTGCTCCCGTACATTGTATAACATTTTGCGTGTGTGAATGTTACTTCTGATGGATACAGGCGTATACAAACCTGGATATGTTCACTATGCACCAGCGAAATACCAAAATCTAGGGATAACTCTGATACACCAGTTAAATCAACCGTACATCTTCCTCGCGATGACTTTGAATATGGTAACGTTACGGTGGGAAGAGGCACGCTCACAGCTGCTGAGTCTGTTTCAACGGCCCCTGATATAGGCGTGGTTATACAGTAAGAAGTCACCAGTGCACTTCGAAAATTTATGTCTACTGAGTTCAGGGGTCTTAAGGAACAGATAAGTACTATTGAATCATACGTTAAATATATCAGCTCGTAATATGATGGTATGATGAAATAATACTTTCCGTGTTAAATAAATGAATATAAATACAATCTATAACCTACTCTAAAAAACGAAATTAATATTAATATAAATATGGGTAATCAAGATCAACTTAATAGACTATTAATTAATCTAATTTCCTCCATTAAATTTAAAGATGGGGGAGCTGCTATGAAGCTTTATGCCACTAACAAGACTGAAAACAAACAAGAGAATAAACAGCTTCAGAAAAACATTAATTCACTGATGGCAAGAACCAAGTTCCTTGAATCTGAGCGAGCCCGGCAAGAGTAGTGGTCTATTCTTCAAAATATAGAGGTAATAGGCGTCCCTGAAAGCACCGATGAATCCGTAGCCAACGTTATTGTGAAAATCGCTGTTCACGTTGGAGTTACAGTGCAGGAGGGTGATATTGAGTTTGCGCATCAGACAGCGCGCCATGCTAGGATACATCGCTTTATTACTAATAGGAACATCGTTATGGGCGGTGAATATAAAAACAATTTTATTAACGAACATTTAACAAAGGATAACAAACAACTTCTCAAAAATGTAAAGAAAAGCAAAAGAATTCTATTTGAAGCACGTTTTAACAAAAAACTGCCAAACTTTTGTGCGAAAAACAGACATTGCACTTCTTTTCCCGATTATATGTACGAAAGATTTGATAAAAATAAGTTGAACTGCTGTCTGTTATCTCTGTTTATATTTAATGTTTACCCACCCAGAACACAATTAATCTTAATTTTTCAAATAATTTGACAGTACACAAAAACACATAAGAAATTCTTCTGCAAGATAATATTGCATACATTGCAACACTATATAAATTACACTTCACATTATTATTATTTACATTTTACATGACTTTTTCATTTTCAAATCAATATTACTCTCATCGTTATAAACATAGAAAATTTTTATAGACTATCGTTTTATCCACATTGCTGTTTAGTAATCTCGTTGGCAGGCGTCTGAATGTTCGCTTGTGCTATTAGGTCTATTAGATGTCACAAACACTTTTATTCGCAATCGCAAGAATGTCCCGTAATAACAACTTGCAAATTTTATATCACAATGTGAGTGGACTCAGGACGAAGACGTGTGTCTTCTACAATAGTTTTTGGTGAGCGACGCAGATCTAATACTTATCACTTAGATTTGGTTATGTAACGGCGTACTCGAATTATGTTACGGGAACTACGATGTGTTTCGTCGCGATCGAGGCTCACTTGAAGGGGACGTAATGCACCCACTTCGTGCAAGCCCGCGGGGGCTCGGCCTAACGTCATTGTTTCGACTTCCACATTGGTGTAGTTTACCTGCCGCCCGATAAAAGTCCTTCTCATATAGAATCGTTACTGGATTTGCTCGTTAAAATTACAAATGCGCATCCGAACGATAACATTCTTTTGGCGGAAGAGATTACATCATCTACAAAGCAATTGATATGTGTACTGCTAAGCTCCTTGATCAGGTCATTGACATAAATGTAAGAAAGTCGAGAGGATGTCAAACTCCCTTGTATCACCCCACATTCCATATAATACTTATCACAATATGTATTTCCCCACTTCACAAGATTAATCTGATTCCATCTGATAGAGAGCCCCGACCAAAAGCTGGATTGCGTGTCCTGCAATGATGAGTCCCTTTGTCAAGTTGCTTTTCCAATAATCCATCCAAAACATTCCCTTTAATCGTTGCTAAAGATATTGCTCTATAATTTAATTAATATTAATAAACTAATAATCACAGTACAGTTAAACGATATTAATCTAGCCTGTTCCATTTATGTTTGATGTATTTGTATAAAATACACGTTTCCCTGGCACCTCCATCGATTTGTTTTGTCTAAAATGCATAAACTTTCTAAATGTAACTCCATCGGGCCACAGGCTGAATTAAAAAATGCTTAAATTTTATTTTTGACTCATAAATTTTAAAGGTTTTTTACAACCTCTCTCTTTTCATTGCATTTTTTTCAGGACTGTTTCCTGCGTGTTTTCCAGTATGTATTAACGATTGTCGCTTTTCGATGTGCTCTTGTTTACATTAGAGATAAATAGGGTAATTTTTATTTCCTCCGCCTTAAAGTTAGCCACCGGTTTGCTAAACGCCTTTTTTTACTTACAAATTTATTTCTATAACAACAATTTGTACAACTTCCCAATCTTCAACCTTCTTTTTATTTTGCAAAACATTTTCACCTGTTTTCACAATCTCCGCCATACTTAGTCGCGTAGTGCCATTCTATTCAATGCGATCTGAGCATTGCTGCGAGTGTCCCGTAGCTAGGTGCAAGCGTGACGCAGGTATCCTCTATTCTACCTGCGTGAGAGCGAGACAACTCATCCGTCATATTCACGCCGACGCAGCACTGCCACTTCTGCTACCTTCGCCCGGGCCTTTCGCAGCATTTAGTCTGTTGTTAATTCTCAAATGTTGGTAATTTTTAAACGAAATAAACCGACAAGCCCACTATCACAAAAATATGAGCCTTTTTTTCGTATTTACATAAGAAGAATCAGTTAAAGATGAGAACTTTAGGTTTGCCTTCTCGGTTAGTAAATCCTGCAAATGAACAACACTCACATATTCGCTCTTTATCTTTTTAATATCACTTTGTAACAGTACCATTTCTTTCAATAATTTAGTTACATCGATGTGGTCAATAATAGAAAGATAATGTCTTCCAGATCGTTAGTTGTTTCTTTCCATCCTTTCGGCGCGATTTTTACCGTTGACAAGTCGTAACTATTACAAAAGCTGTTTCTTAGGTTCTGAAAATCTGAAAGAACTCAGATAAACCTGATACATTAATACAGATAATGGATTTCGTATCCATCACATCATGCTTGTTTTAAATAAATGCCAGAACCAAACTGATTATTATATTACAATTCGAACACTTTCACTTTTTGAGCTCCATATTGAAATTACACACCCGCTCATCACAGTTGCGCTAGTGAGACTGATCCATTACTATCTAACAATTTTATTTTCACTCACCCGAAATCGTTGGATGTCTCAAAAAGCTCTAGTACTGATAAGGTACAAATAAAAAAATTTTATACACAATAAGGGCGTATTTCCAACGTAATGGCAGTGTGCTAGGATTATCCCAGTTCATAAAGACGGATCAAAAAGAGATTTTTCTCCTATCTATGGAGATATGGGGAAAAGCTCTTTGCACTGTGGCGAGGCTTGTTAAAAGACTGGTGCATGTCATTCTATATCCTTCTCAAAGCTATCATAACCCTGATAGTTTTACGGAAAAGTTTGACAATATGGATGCCAATAAGCGATGTGTACGCAGATTTCCAGAAAGTTTTTCATAGCGTAAACCAAATCATTATGTCTCAAAACATTTCGTATAATGGTATATCTGGTAATCTACGGCGATGGTTTTAATTCTACACAATAAAGAGATCTTGAAAGGTAGTCTAAATGTTGTAAATCTGTTACATTAATTGTAACCTCTGTAGTATTCTATAATTGATTCTTGAATTGGCCTTACTTTTTATTTTGTTTATTAATGACATTGATACCTACTTGCTTTAAAACTGTGGTTATTTATTGTATGCTGGTGATCTCAAAGGTTACCGATTTGCAGAAAATATCACGGATCACTTATAAACACGATAATGACGTCTGCTGCAGAAAAATGTATAGTATATTGTTATCTGAACTTGTAGTGGTTTCAAATGCTCTAGCACCTATTTAAACCATAATAAGTCTGTAATACGCATGCAACTGGAATATACCACTTATATTTGGTTCTACAATAGTTGTTGTAAAATGAAGAAAAAATACAGAATAAAGTTCAGCGTTTTGTTTATTTAAAATGTCGCATTAGTTGTTTAACTTATTTATTATTTATAAAAAGATTACGTTTGCTCAGTCTAAGCTTAGAAGATAACAACTGATGGTTTTGCTGCTGTATGATTTCTTTATCAATATTTATACTGAGTGATGTTATTAGTAGAAATTCTTATCAAGTGCTAGACAGACCTCATGTGCGTGACTTGCGATGAGATATTGATTAAGCATTAACCTATTCTAGAACTGTTTCCTAATCTTAATAAACAAAAATGCAAATAACATAACCTAACATATTAACTCTATTTGCTCCTTAAATGATCCTAATGCGTTATAAGGAAATATGTATAAAATGTAAAATATATGCTATTGATAAGCGGTTGACTGTTATTCTGAAAAATAGAACAAGTTCTTAAAATAAGTTTATGAACTAACAAAATATTGCAAAAAAATAATGTGGCATTTAAAACTTCGGCATACCGTTTTCGAACGATTGAAAGTTCCTAAAGTATGATTAAGGTAAGGTTCTCCACTTAAATGAATTCATTTTCTAATTACCTTTGTCGGTAATGGCGCCCTTAAAGATTTTATTGAGTTTGAACAAATGCGAGTTTGTTATTTTTTTTAATTACTTGGGAACTTAATTTGTAAAAACAATGTCCCACGATTCTTTATATTTTTATCTTTAGTAATCCATTACACGACCAATTTAGTTAAATGTGATAACATTTTTGAATTGAATTATTTTGACACCACGTTCCACAAAGTAATTACACGAGGTGACGTCCCAATGAATTTATTTACAATACCTGTTTTTATAAATTATTCGATATTCAATTTTAGTAAAAAAAATCAGGAAAATTCATTTAAACTACAGCTGGTGTTTAGCTATAAACATAAATTTAGTTCTCCCGCTCTTCACTAGATGTCGCTGTACCGCACTGAATCGCGCTAACGTTTCGGTTCTGCGACTGCACATATAGCTTAACGTTCTTCACTCGTTGATTTTCGTTTCTCAGTGTTTTATGAAATGTTGGTCTTTGAATGATCAATGTAATTTCAGCAGTGTGTGTGGGTTTTACTAACCGGATAAACTATAAGTTAAAATTACAATTTTAACTTATAGTTTGGAAGTGATTTTGGACTTCTAATTTTTTAAAGACTTTGTTTTATACTTCTTCCTTATTGAACAACATACAATATGACAGATAAACTTGCGAAACAAAATGTGGCTATTATGATCGAGAATTCAACTAAAATTGAGAAATTACTGGCATATGCAAAAAAATGTGCTAAAGATAAAAGAACAAGAGGGTTTTAAAACACGCGTATGGAGGCATTGCAGGAGTATTGGACTTGTTATACAAAGAGTTATGATATTCTTACGGTGTCGTTAGACACTAAAACTTTAAAAACGGAATACAACTTTGATATGGAGGAAAATTATGAATGCACTGAAGAAAATTATCTGGAGTTAAAGACATGGATAAAGGATATATTATATGACATTAAACAATCCGAAATTGAAGTTCCATGACCTGACACAATTTCCGAACTTCCTAAACTAAGAGCAAAACTACCATCCATAGCAATACCACAATTTTCTGGTGATTACAATCAATGGATGAGCCTAAAGATCTGTTTATTTCATTGATACACTCTAATGAGCGTTTGTCTAAAATTGAAAAACATCATTATTTGAAATCTAGTCTAACCGGAGAAGCCGAGCAATTGCTCAAAAATTACTCTCTGACTGAATCTAATTATGATGTGAATAAAAGAGTGATTGTGAATAAAATACTTAAGGGACCACCACCCTTTTAACTGATGTTCGTAGAAAACTTCAATAAAATTCTTAACTTTCCGTTATTATCAATTACGAACACAACATTAAAGAAATCAAAAAAATCAGTCAGTTTTCAGGTGATAATTTAGCATACTTCTGGCATTTGATATTTATTTTTATCGTACTACGTAATTTTAAGAGCTCGTAAAGCAGTTAGGAAAAGCCATATAATTATAATTATTTAAATACTTCCAATTTATTCTATTGTTTTAGCGGTGTGCCATTCTTGGTCTGGGCTCTTCTGCTCGTCAATCGCATTTTATTCTACGGAACGTATTCTGACAAGTAGTGTTTGTTAACATAACGATAGTTATGTTATACACTATATACACTACTTGCTTATAAGATCGCATTGAAAATGCATAAAATATATAAAAATTATAAAACTAAAATGGCTGTTTCATCTTAATCAACTGACCAAACATTTGTAACAATGTTTCTTTCGAATACGAGAGGATGTTCTTCTCATTGATGAAACAACGCTGGCCCACAGCGTAAAAATCGGGAAGGTACTAGAAAATTTCGACGAGTGTTCGCAAGGCTCGGTAGCTCAATTGGGAGAGCAATGGACCGGATTTCCAAAGTTTGCGGGTTCGATTCCCGCCTTAATAGATTTTTATATCAGAAGAAGCTCACCAACGAATCTGCAAAAGGTATCAAAGAGTTACTGGACACTACAAGCCATTGCCTTTCATCCCTGAAAAATTTGAACGTCGATTCTTGGAATGCAATAATTGTTCACATCTTAGTCTCAAAGTTAGATATAGAATCCCACAAACTTTGGGAACAATCACTTGAAAACTCGACAAGCATTCCTTTGTATGACGCACTAAGCTCTTTTCTCGAGAAACGATTCCGGACGATGGAGATGGTTAATCTGTCACAACCCCGAGATATATACATAAAGGAAACATTAAAATCAGTTCAACAATCACCTAAAACAACTACCGTTAAAAGTTTTGCAACTCAAATCGACAGCACTTGTACTTACTGCTCACAGAATCATTACATTTGCCACTGCAAGGAATTTGCTTCACTTGCCGTATCAGATCGACAAGAATTCATCAAGTCAAAAAACATATGTTTTAAGTGCCTTGTCAAAGGTTACTCCGTGTCAAACTGTAGGCAAAATACAGCCTGCAAAAAATGTGGACGTCGACATCACACATTATAGCATTTTACAAAATCTTCAAGGACTGACACTATGGTTGATGCTGAAAAGGATACGACCAATTCAAAGGTAAACGACTCTGCACCTAACATTTCATGCAACCCTAGCGTGAGCTTGAAAGCGGAAACAAAAGACGATTTTGTTATTTTAGCTACTGCTAAAATAAGAGTTGCAGCCAGGAACAATGGTACTTACACACTAAGAGCACTTGTCGATCAGGGCTCACAGGGGTCTTTTATAACAGAGCGAAACGAGGTGGAGGAGAGTTGAGCTTGTTAAAAATTCACCAAAATAATTGCATCGACGACCGTTTGGTGCAACGATAGTGATCCTGCCTTTCGCACCAACGGTCCTCTCGATGCAATCGATCGCTATGAAAATGAGTGTATAAATAGTTTTTCAGCATATAGAGAATATTTCTCCGAAAATAAGTTCATTCTAATTTGCTAACAAATAGGATAACGTAGGTCGGATATCGCTAGTATTATTTAACATTATAATTTGAAAGCTCAAAGTAACTATCGTTATTATTGTGCTGGAGTCCACTTTGACCGGCTTCAGGCTCGTCCATTGTTGAACAGATTAAATAACAAATAACAACAAAAAATTTATCAAAAAACTTTAACAAAAACAATAGAAACTTAACAATAAACCAAAGAAAATAGTCAAAACAGACAAATGCAGACGTTGACATTTGCCGCTATTGTTGTAAATGGCGGCCATGTTAAGCGACCATTTTAAAAATCACCTAATATGGTACGTATTACAACATCGGCATGTACTTTTTAATTTTGTCGTGTCAAACTGACCAACGTTTCGTTCCACAAGTTTGCAACTTCTGCTTCTTAAGGTATTTTTAGTGTAAACTTTTCACGATGTTACGTTTTACTTGTTACATTATATGTGTACAATAAAGTACCCAAATTTTGTTCTTTCTAATGCTAAAAAAAATGGGCTATACAAAAAATCGACTCGGGTCACAAGTGAATTCTCAGTTAAAAGGGTGGTGGTCCCTTTTCGACAGTTTTGCTATCACATGTTTAACAACAAGATTCCCGATTGAATATTGATATTTTTCTAAAAATTATTGATTGCGATATTCCAATATTTTATCGGTAGTAGTTATAAATTTATTGCAATCAAAACCAAAGCATCAAGTTCTTGTAATTTGATTAAAATTAATTTCTAAAAAAATGCCTTATTAAACACTTTGTGAACGAGTTTGGCAGCAGCTTATTTAAACCGTCAAGAAATCGATGCCACTAGGAAAACTTTATATTTAACTAATAACTTAAAAATAACTAAAACATTCATGCTACAGAATTATTTTGAAGTATTTGTTATAAATTTTATCAAATCTATAATACATGGGAGATCATATTTTGCATGGTAACTTATAGTATTTTTTTTGCTGGCATAAATAAATAATCTTAATTAACCGAATTCTTGAGTGGTAGATTTACTCTGAAAAGATAAGTACTTCAGACTGTTTTTATTTAATATCAAGATGATTTCTACCGGGATCGAAAGTCGTAATCTGGGCATACTGCTCGACAAGAAATCAAAATTTATTCGGCATTGTAATCATATGGTAACTAAAATACTGGGACTTCTTAAGCGTTAAACACACGTGGCTTTGCACGTGCGAGTTCTAAAATGTACTTTTAACAAATAGGATAACGTAGGTCGGATATCGCTAGTATTATTTAACATTATAATTTGAAAGCTCAAAGTAACTATCGTTATTATTATAATAGAAATAAATTATTATAATAGAGAAATACTAAAGTCCATTTTTTTAGCATTAGAAATTATGTAAACAAAGAAGCAGTGGTGGCTAACCTTGTGCTGGAGTCCACTTTGACCGGCTTCAGGCTCGTCCATTGTTGAACAGATTAAATAACAAATAACAACAAAAAATTTAACAAAAAACTTTAACAAAAACAATAGAAACTTAACAATAAACCAAAGAAAATAGTCAAAACAGACAAATGCAGACGTTGACATTTGCCGCTATTGTTGTAAATGGCGGCCATGTTAAGCGACCATTTTAAAAATCACCTAATATGGTACGTATTACAACATCGGCATGTACTTTTTAATTTTGTCGTGTCAAACTGACCAACGTTTCGTTCCACAAGTTTGCAACTTCTGCTTCTTAAGGTATTTTTAGTGTAAACTTTTCACGATGTTACGTTTTACTTGTTACATTATATGTGTACAATAAAGTACCCAAATTTTGTTCTTTCTAATGCTAAAAAAATGGGCTATACAAAAAATCGACTCGGGTCACAAGTGAATTCTCAGTTAAAAGGGTGGTGGTCCCTTTTCGACAGTTTTGCTATCACATGTTTAACAACAAGATTCCCGATTGAATATTGATATTTTTCTAAAAATTATTGATTGCGATATTCCAATATTTTATCGGTAGTAGTTATAAATTTATTGCAATCAAAACCAAAGCATCAAGTTCTTGTAATTTGATTAAAATTAATTTCTAAAAAAATGCCTTATTAAACACTTTGTGAACGAGTTTGGCAGCAGCTTATTTAAACCGTCAAGAAATCGATGCCACTAGGAAAACTTTATATTTAACTAATAACTTAAAAATAACTATAACATTCATGCTACAGAATTATTTTGAAGTATTTGTTATAAATTTTATCAAATCTATAATACATGGGAGATCATATTTTGCATGGTAACTTATAGTATTTTTTTTGCTGGCATAAATAAATAATCTTAATTAACCGAATTCTTGAGTGGTAGATTTACTCTGAAAAGATAAGTACTTCAGACTGTTTTTATTTAATATCAAGATGATTTCTACCGGGATCGAAAGTCGTAATCTGGGCATACTGCTCGACAAGAAATCAAAATTTATTCGGCATTGTAATCATATGGTAACTAAAATACTGGGACTTCTTAAGCGTTAAACACACGTGGCTTTGCACGTGCGAGTTCTAAAATTTTCTTTTACAAATCACTGGTTCGTAGTACTAGAAATCGACAGCGTTGTGTGGAATTCCAATAGCATAACTTATTTTCAGAGAATATAATCTTTACAATGATCATTTATAAGAGGCTCAGCATTTATCTCTCAAAACGGAAGCTCTTATGATGAATGGTTATCTGTGTTTGTTATAAGATCGGCGTTTGTTGGCTTAGTGTGGTACAGGAAATTCACATGATACCTAAACATTTTGAATTTGTGTATAATTACATATACATGTTCTCAATTTATCTTTTGTTTTTAGTATGACCTACACTCCAATCTTAGTTGGCCCGATAGAAGTTTTTGAATAAAAAACTGGTTGGTTGCCTGTAAAGTCGGTATACGGGCGAAAGTTTTACGTGACAACGACTTTTAATGGTAAAATAATTTTAATGTGAATATTCATTCGTATAGTAGGAAGAAGGATGAAATAATAGTAACAATTTAAAACATTTATTTATACAAAGAATTATATTTAAAACATTAATTTATAGGCACGCGTCCCTTCCACTTTTTATGTCTGTCTCTCTCGCTCTTAGGCGGGCTAACCATGCCCGAGTGGAAGGGACGCGTGCCTCTCACTCGCTCTCATTGTAAGCGCATAACGTGAGCGGAGCGTAACGCAGTTTCTTGAAGTGTCACCCGGCAAACCAATTTATAAGACGTTGTCACGTCAAAATAGAATAGATCGGCTCCAAAAAAGTTTTTATGTAAACTGCCCAAGAAAAACTTCTTACGTAACTATATAATTTTTTTTTAATGAAAATAAAATGAAGATGAATTTGTATACACGAAAATGGTCTTAAGACTCCTTTAACCATATTCGTGTAACTTCACTGCAACCCCTCGGCAATGTTTCGCTGTGTCTAAAATCATTACAGTATCAGACTCTTCTCACTATGTGAAGAGAGATCACTTTATATAGGTACAGATACACAACATACCTTTAACTACAGCCACAAAATGTTTGTTAAATAAATTGATTTTCTTCGGTTCCACTAGTCAGCAAAAGTTTTAATGGATTTCGTTCTCGTAGCCAAATGGAAAGTTTATGTACGTAATACTACAATCTTAACTTGCTCACCAAAATTATATGAGTATTCTTTTTTTGCTTGGATTTTGAACTAGTTAAAAATTTCACATAATTAAAACAATGGTTAAAGAGAATTCATAATTTATTTTCTAGACAGGTATTCGTATTCACATTCATCATGTACAAAAAATAAAGGGGTGTAAATATATCTCTGAAAATGTAACAAGGTAACACAATGTATCGAGCTAGACGAGGTCAGTCGGGTAGGGATGGGGATTAAGGGACAACGTACGGGCTACGGAGGCGCACGGCGGCGGCGTGCGCGTCTTCCGCACAGCAGCCGCTGGAACGCATGCCGAAATTCTGGGCTGAACACTGTATAGATCACAGGGTTCAGTGCCGAATTAAAATAACCCAGCCACAGAGACAACGACGTCAGGACAGGACTTACTTCGCAGTCACATGTGGGTACTAATATAGCCAATACGAAAAACGGAAGCCAGCACGCTACGAACGCACCAGTTATTATTGCCAACGTTTTCGCCGCCTTCCTCTCTCTTTTAGAGTCTGCGGCTTCTTTAGGTTTTCGCCGTACTAATGTAGGGTAATAGGCTGCAGCAACGGCGCCGTAGCCTGTAGTCGGAGGGTCCGATTCGAGGCCGTTTGCGCAGGATTGTTTCTCAGGGCTTGTATTGTTAGATGATACGTTGGTGAAGCCCGTAGTGGTGGTTTCGGAAATGGTAGGCAGAGGCCTGCCGATGACGGCGACTACAGCAGCCGCGATTCCTCCACTGCCTCCCGCCGCGACCAGTGCTCCCCCGGATGGCACTGGTGGGGGCCCCACTCCACCGCGAGCTGTTGCCCCCCGTCGCCTACGTATTCTTTTTCTAGCTGTTTGATATATCCGCCAGTATAATATTAGGATTATTAGAACTGGTACATAGAACGACGAAGCAGTCGCGAATATCTGGTAGCCGACGTCTTGACTTACAACGCATCGCAAGTCTTCGGAGACTCGCCGGTTCCAATCTGGATCTTTCCAGCCCAATAAAGGGGCGATGCAGACTAGGAAACTTACGATCCATACACACGCTATCATGACCCCGACTTTTCCTGCTGTCCTTGCATGGATGTAATCGATATTCGTTACGGCTCGGTACCTAGGAATGAAATATAATGGATAATTTGGATAACTTTATTAGAATTATTACATTGTATATTATTATGATTATCCGTTACCAATGTATCAATAAAACAAGCCTTACGTGCATGATTTGGGCTTGGGGCTTCACACCAATTAGGGAATTAAAAAATATTAACTCGCTTTCGCCCGCGTGGTACTGTATTGCGATCAGTTTTATTTTTTTCTAAGGTTCATTTTGTCGCTCCAACAAAAACCATCAAAATTGTTACATCATTTTATTTTATCAGTTGTTTAAGCCAAACATTTTAATGCTAGATTTTTACATCAAAAATAATATTACCAGAAAATATTCTGATTAAAATGGTAATCTAATAGGAGGACACAATTATATATATGTTATAGACATTGGGGATTACCTGTCAAGTGCGATTGCAACTAAGTGCAAGATTGAGGCAGTGCAGCAGAGGACGTCGCCTGAGGTCCACATGTCACACAGTTCAGGGCCCAGCGTCCAGCGCTGTGCTACTTCATAAACCGCTCCGAGTGGCATTACCAGGCATGCCACCAGCAGATCCGCCACGGCCAGCGATAGGATCAGTTGGTTGGCAGCGCTGCGGAGGTGCCGCTCCAACAGTATTGCCGCTATTACGAACACATTACCTAAAAAATAATATACATATATTTCACTGATTTTCTGTAATGTTATATGTAATTAATATATCCCAAATTTTTTATATAGTTAAATGGACGAAATGTTTTTTTTTTTAAATGGTTCCTTAAAACTATGGCGGATTGAAATTTGAAAATGTATAGTTTTCTGTTTTCACCTAATTTGGTTTATGGGTACGTTCGATTGCACTGCACATCACGCTTTAACTAAACAAAAATAAAAACACCTTTATTACAAACTCTAACTCATTTATTGTCAATTGTCAATTTATTGTCAAATTAAATTTAAATTATAAAAAAATTAAAATTATATTTAAATTAAAAAATAAAATAAAATTAAAAATTATTGTAATATTAATTTGTTGTACATAAAGGATTCATGCACTGCAACATTCATAATTTGTAAATCTAATTTTAAACAAATAATTTTAATAAGGTAAAGTTTACATTGCCTTAAGGTAGGTTAAAACGTCAAATCAATAGGCAAAAGTATATGAAGTATGTTAAAAGAGGCAATTTAAATTGGATAATCACGCTATGAAAAAAAGCCTTTCAACTTATGTAGTGAAAAGTGCATTGTGATATCAGCTGAGACTGACGGTTTGAGTAGTAAGTAGGTTTTTAAATACCCTCTCATAAGACCGTAAAAGAGTATAAAGAAACCGTTGGATAGCTAGATTTCGAAGCGACCGTAAGTAGGTCAAAAAATAGGGCGAGACTATTTTATGGAAAGCTTTCGTTCAAGGCGATTTAATCCATTGTCTTATCTGCTTGACTCTAACTTCGAGTGGTGGTAGTGAATAAAATAATGCCCACGTGTGCCTTTATTAAGTTGAAAAGGCAGTTAATCAGTAGGATCCAAAACGAAAAATAATGGAGTGAAGACTACTTGAGCTAGAATCTCTCTGCTCTCTCAGAGAGATAACTTCCAGTAGCAATAAAACCATTTGACTAATATGACTCAAGGATCATTAATTATCATTAAATTTAAGCATTTAAGTCTTTATTCCATGTTTCAAATATTTTTCATAAAAAAAGCTTAACTCTTACTTGACTCGAACCCGTTACCTATCCTACATATTGCAAGTTTAATACACAACAATACATTTATTTTTATTATTTTAAGATTATTTTTTTGTTTTAAGCGATATTTACTTCAAAGAAATTTTTACAAAACAAAACATAAACAGGTATTTCAAGATCTATCGGTTGATCTGAACGGTTCGACACCTGAGAAAAGGTGATTTTCCTATAAAGTAAATATTGCTTTAAATTTAAAACTAGCAGATCTTCGTTTATATAGTACAAATATAATAAACAGTTACCTAATTTAGAATCAACGAATAATATGTAAAGAGTGAGAATTAGCCTTTCTAATTTTTCTTTTGTAAATTCATTACTTAAATATTTTTGGAGTTCCAATTTTCACCGTAATCTGTACACACTTTAAATTTTATATTTAATAGATCTACTAGAAGTTCGAAATATAAATATATCAATAATTATTAAAAATCTAATAATCTTGCTTTATTTTTCGGAATATAAACTAAAGAGGAGACATTTTTTATGATCTTCTTACGTCCCAAGCTATGAAATGTTCTCAGACACATTATTGATTTCGACGGTGGATGTATTCATGAGTGAAATATTCAAATGAATCCCACAACAAAAATACACTGTGTTCCCGGTGTTATTGTCGTGTATTCTTATTGTAGTTAGCTAGCTTTATTATGTATAGTAATAAAGTTACTATGATTTTGTCATGGGCGCAAATAAGGGTAGTGGGTGTACACTTGTACAGGTCGCGGCTCGTAATTCTAGCTCTGAAAGAAACATGGAGGGGATAGCTGCCCATGGGTACTGTCGCGCACGCAATACAAATTAGCAGTTTAATTAGGTACTTAATAATAGAAAATAATGATATTTACATTATTTTAATGTAATATCAAATAGTAAGTCTAGCGGTGAACAAAATGTGGAGGTTAGCTGTTATTGGGTACTGTGTTGTCATGCACGCGAATATTACTTTAATTAATATTAGGTTAGATAGTTAATGTTCAAGTGTGCCAGAGTTTTGTTTTCAAATTATTTTTTTAATGTTCTCAACAATAGGTTGGTTGGTATGTAATATAAAAAACCAAACTTAATAAAACTGTAAATTGACTAACAAACACAACAAACAAATCAACAAAACAAACTTAAAAAAAATACGTCATCAAAACAATTTAGAACGCGACTGTACACTGGAAGTGCGTTAGGCGTAGTATCAGTAGGAGAAACGGAGTACGACTGGAGAGCCAAACGGCGCAACGCCCGCCCGCCCTTATCTATAAGACATCTTATTTTAGTATAGCGATAGAGTTTCGTGCCGCGACTTGTACAAATCTCCGCGCATAAGCAGATCGAACATATCATTCCTTCGAGTAGCTAGCCGAGGAACGATCTCTATAATTGTGATAACCTACAGTGACTTTCCATTTGGGCAGCCCCCATAATAAGAGGACGACATCTACATTTAAGATAAAAATAAATAACTTTTGTGTTTCTTTCACAATCTGAAAAATATATATTATAACAAAATATTAAAGTAACATAGTATTTGGATTGTGTGAGACTGGTCCTAGGACTAAGCAGAAGTGCCTGTATCTCAGACCATTAGTTCTCATTTTTAAAAGTTACCATTTTTAATCGTTAAAAAAATCTCTTTAACTATGTATATAGAAAGAAAAAATAAAATAAACAATTAGTAACATAAATGAAGCCGCAAACTTATGAATTTGGTATAAGACTATATATACTTTGTAACAGTTTGCTGTGTATAGGATTAAAATAATGACAAGCGAGATGAGTAGCGTGTATTTAAAATGAAAGTATTTATGTTTTTTTGGTCTCAATATTTGAGGGGGCGTTACAGATTTTCTGTTTCTTGGTATGCCAGACGTAAGAATTGAGCAACAGATGATAACAACTGCTTTTGTTTAATATAATAATGTTAAATTTTCGATGTAATTTATTGTAATAATATGGTATCAAGAAGTAGAAACATCGAATCTTGTGTTTCTTCTCCATTATACAGAAACTGAGAAGGAGGTTCTGTATAATGAGAAACACCCAGATGACTGCGTTGAGCAGAGAGAGGCCGGCCGGGTCCACTGCACCGTATTGTTTGAGAGCAGTTAGAAGGGTGGACAGTTGGTGGATAGTCAGAACCTTGGCAATATTGATATAGTTCTTGAGTAGGGAATAAAACGGCTCTTTGAACTCTTTCCAGTTACATTAAAATTTATTGAGGCGCCACCCCAAGAGGTAATACAATATATCAATATCAACTCGTTAAGGGCTTTGGAAACTAACTAAACCAGACTTGAATTAGCAAAATACCGAAGGTTTTTAAATATGTATACTTATTAACTTACGAAGTTTTGAAATCATAGCGTTGTGTGGAAGAAATGTTAGTATGGAGTCCACTACGAGGCCTAGACATTTTATAGTCTCTCAAGAGTTTAGGGGGAGACAAGAGCAGGGATGCTTCGGGAGATCAGAACGACTATGGGCTATCATTGTCATATACTGCATCTTCTGTATATTAAGGATCAGGAGATTTTCTCGGAGCCAGCTGCATCGGCATAAGAGATGATCTTGAATGAGGCCAAATCATTGATATAAATCAAGAAGAGGGTAAATAAAAATCCTCGCTTTCCCTATTATTGCGATTAAAAAAGTACAAACCGACAACAGTAGCAAGGATAAGCAGGCCGAGTACGACGGCCTTGCCAGCAGCGCGGAGTAGCGCGGCGGGCGATTCGAAGGGCGCGGACGCTCCCCAGGTGGCGTTAGGCACTGCTGTGACGTTCCACCCAGGTAGCTCCCACTCCGTGGAGTTCCAGGTGAGGTTGTGGGGGAGGCGGCCATACAACGTCTCCCATTCGAGCAGCACATCGCGGCCGTCCGCGCCCTCCATGCCCTCTCACCGCAACTCCACTCCAACTACTGAACAAAATAAGAGTGTTATTCAGATGATAGAAATCACAAAAATAATATAATACCAGTGTTATTTAGTTCTTATACTTTCGATTTTTCTTTTTTAATTAAACAGAAATTTTCCAAGCGCTATGTTTACAGGATGGTTAAGTTAATGACGGCTATTATCTTAGTTATCCTGTGAGAAAAACTTCTGAAGGGAGTCCAAACGTCAGGATAACATGAAAATAACGCGTGTCCATACCTAGTCCGGCCATAAGTTCTGTTACAAATGAAAAAAAATATGTTTTATGAAGTATTGTAATATTACTATAAATGTATATGTATTGATTTATTACGGTCTTAGCATAAAAAAAATATTCTATTCGAAATTTCCACCTTTAGCTTTTATACAGGCCTTTAATCTGTCTGGCCATAAATCTATGGATTTATGCACTGTTTCTATGGTATGGTAAATTTTAAGTACTGCTTGCTCCCGAGATTATTTAAGAGAGTCAATCTCGCCGTGTTCTTTAGAGCAGGCCATGTCCTCTAAAACTGACCATAACTTGTAGTCTAACCAGTACCTTGTGACCAGGTGCAAAGTCCAGCTGAAAAGTCCACGGTACATTTTTAAAAGTATATTGTTGAGAGGTTTCATAGCACGACTGTCACTTGATACACTTTGGCTGAAGTTTTCACTCCTCCACAAAAATGTAGTTTTGTGACGTCTTGATAAGACACGCCCTACCAAACCATCACTGTCGCAGGATGATGACTACGTTGTACCTTTCCGTCCACTTGAGCAGCTTCCTTAGAACTGTGAGCGTACACTTTATCTTTTTGTCTTTTGTAGTGCTCTTCGATCGTTAAAATTTTTCCATCGGTAAATAGAATATTTCTGTACCTTTCACCTGCGTATCGTGACATGTTGAGGCATTTTGATCGATCCACTCTCTTTAATTCTGAAGATTGATTTAGGGCATGTCCTGTGTATCGACGATATGCACCGAGCTTTAGGTCTGTTTTATAATACACGACAGATATTACTTCGACGAATTCTGGCTTTAACAGCATTAACAGTCTTTGTAGTACGCACGCGGCCGCCCCGATCTTATATGGTCAAAACAGAGGAAGTGTTGTTGTTTCTGTTGATAGTACGATATATAAACATAGGGTTGATACCAAGCTTTTAAAGTGTCTGGTATATGACCGATGGCTCCACACCCACTTTGTGCAAGGCGATCACTGCAATCCCATATTTTATAAAACCCCCTATTCCATATTGTAATTTGATAATGAAAACGAAAAAAATGTGAAATGGCGCGAAATCGAAAGAAGTTTTTAAAATAATCAACGCTCTTTTCAAATTCAAAATGATTAAAAAGTTGAAAAAAAGAAAAGGTTATTTGAAACAGTATTTATGGCCAGACGAGTTAGTACTTTATTTCAATTCACCGGTTTCTTAAATCGCCCTTTAAAGTTATATATAATGTACATAATTAAAATGTGGTATAATATTCATACTTACTACTGGTATTGTATTTCCTGTGCAGTAAACTAATTGCGTGATCCATAATTATTGGGGTGATTATTGCTTGCGTTACAATCTGTAAACAAAAAAACCCTTACATAAATCGAAGATATAGCATAAATATGTCTTTTATGTTCCTATTTGTACTTAGTCTTGTAACGTCGTTTTAATAAACTTTGCAATTATAAATTGTTATTATTTTTATTGTTATTTAGTTATTTGACTAAAGATCTAAGATCTAAAGAAAACCTAAAATATGAGAAGATGGCGCTGCCGTCAGCTTGAGAAATAAGTCTGAAAATTTGACGAGTTTGCCAAGGTCTCGGTAGCTCAATTGGAAGAGTATTGCCCGGATAGCGAAAGGGAGGTTGAATTTTTCTAATAATCAAAATAGGTAATAACAAAAAGTAACCTTTGAGACGCAAAGCAATTTGCTCTATCCATTCTAATACATTAAAAATACTTTGACAATTGAACAGAGATCCTATCAGAATAAAACACTTTTTTACGGATTTTTACGGACAGAGATCCTATGTTTGTAACGTTCGGGCGCATCTCGCATACGAGAAACTCGTGTTTTCTTTTTGTTGCGATGCAGGGAAAAAAGTCGGCATACTAGTTTCGCATGCAAGTTGGACTCGAGCGTTTTTAAAACAGTGTCCTAGCCTTGCAATATTGCTTTTTCGGAGACATCATTGGCACAATTCATTTGAATTAATAAACGGTCTGTTAGAAGGAAATAATTCGTTTAGTATAAGATTTCTAATTTGTTGTTGAACATAATCTTACTGATGGATTTTTTTAATATCACGGAAAGGCATTCATCATAGCGCGCAGCGCTTTATTAACGTGAACCTACAAGTCGTTATGGACCTACTTAGTTATAAACCCGCTAACTCATTCACGTCACGTAGGCAATCGGTCTTTTGGGCAGATACCAATTGCCGATTTTCAAACTCTCTTGGTTGGTCCAGGTTTTGTAACGAATACCAATGTTCGATAATTTCGTTTTATTTGTTTCCTTCACATAAAGAAACTTTGTGTATTAATCAATGTATTTTACTTGAATGTGTGTGTGTGCGCTGCATAATATAATACAAAATAAATTATATAACACCTGAAGTATTTAATATACACACATCAAAGTAAACACTTTTATAAGAAAACAAGCTTTTATCGATTAAAGGCATCGATTTGAAGACAATCAAATATCTTTATTTGCTTGTTCAGCAAATGCTAACACAGAGTAAGAGACTAAAATAATTTCTATTTAAGAAGTATTTTATCACTTCCCGTGATTTCCAGTTAATCAAAACCATAAGCATAAAATTTGCAAAAAAGGATAAATAATGAAAAGTTACCAAAACAAGGGTAACGTTAAAAATAAATAAAACTTTTGTCTGCGGTGGGAATTCTATTCGCGCTTACCAGGCGGTTGCGCAAAGCAAAAGTCGCAAGTCGCCTGGGACAAAACATTTTACAATATTTCATCCATTTAATTATCCTTACTAATATTATAAATGGGAAAGTGAGTTTGTTTGTTTGTTTGTTTGTTTGTTTGTTCCGCTTTCACGCCGTAACTACTGAACCGATTGCTTTGAAATTTTGCAGACGTAAAGATAAAAGTCCGGATTAAATAATAGGGTACTTTTTATCCTGGAAAAAATGATATTCCCGAGGGAAAACAAAAATATTGTTTGCTTGATGGATGGATTGTAGATGGCGCTGTGTGTCGTTTAAAACAAGGTAAAATATTGCGAACGATACGATAATGAATCCCCGAAAATGAGGAATTCCCGAGGGATGACGTACAATTTGTTTTATCGTCTAAATTGTTTTTTTTTACATCTACTTATCCTGAAATCACTAAAGTCAACGAATTACTAATTGGTATAAGTATTAGTTACGTTATTTAGTTCTTAAGGTATGCGATAGATGGCGCTGGGTGTTTTTTAAAACATGGTAACGATGTGTTTTTTAAAATACATAAGAAGTGGAATGATAGCTTACGCTATTTAGTTCTTGAGGTATGCTATAGATGGCGCTGGGTGTCCAAAATCTGCATGTTTTTGCTCCACAAGGGAAAACATATAATATAGTGTACCATTAAGTTTTGGTTTAACAACTAATTGTATCCAGCGCTACATCGCGCTTCTTAGATTTTTCCGTGGGAATGAGAAGTTTTCTTATAGTTGTGCTTTATACCGCAATATAACCGAATTCCACGCGGGCGAAGCCGCGGGCGGAAAGCTAGTATCTTATAAATAAAGTGTATTCATTTATGATGAATCATCAATCATGAGCCTATTTTTTAATTTTGCGTGTGTGTTTTTTTAATCACATACGGTTACGATTGACACCGATCAACTCTACCAAGAGATTTCCGCAAAGCAATAATTCCGTCTTTTGTTGTATTGCAATAAAGATTCATTTCATAAATAAATACTGATATTTGTAGCTGGAAAATTAATCGTAATCACAATCTAATTCTAAATGTGTTGATGAGACAAAAATTATTGAAATCGGTTAAGAACTGGGGAAGTTATGACGTAACAGACATTGCGTCATTGAAACTGATCCATGAGCTCCGCTCGCTTCGCTCGATAAACTCCAATTATTTGATGTAGGTAGTAACAGTTATTACTTTTAATGTTATTAAGGCAATTTTAACCGGGCACGTTCCTAATTATTAAAATTTTAACGTTCCTAATTGTTAACGGAACATACTATGTGTGTTTTTCTTTGAATAGAAAAGTTCTAATTTTTAAACACTTTGCGGATAAAACGCAATTTTCCACGCACAAATCGAACGTCAAACGTGTGAGGTGAAAAAATATTAAACAATCTCATAATTAGATGTACGGCATTTTGAAAGTCGAAGTATTGAACTTCGAATATCCTTTTTTCTTACAGCCGGTTCCTATTCTATAGTTTTTATATAATTTTTTTATGCATTTTCAATGCGATCTTATAAGGTAAATTATAATAATAGAAAAATACTACAAAAAATCGACTCGGGTCATAACTGAATTCTTAGGCGGCAGCCCGGTTCCTATATTCAAAAAACTATCCGTTCTGGTTACGCATAGAAGTATATTTCACGAGGCGTAAGCTGAAATTCTTTCCATAAAAAACGTCTCGTAAAGCAACTCACCGTCGGTATTGCTACTAACAGATAGGAGGGCTACTAGCAAGACACGGTAAGCATATTGTACGGAGATGACAGTTTAGGCGGTTCCTATAAATATTGTTACTTCAGTATATTGTCAAGATTATTATTCGTAATGTTATTCGGTTACTTGCCAGTTACGGTAGTTAAAGTGTTCATTGTTTTCGCTCTGCCTATAAAGCCGTAAGAAGAAATGTAAAGAGAAGAAAAGAAATTGAGATAGTGATAGAGAAGTGTTCGCTATTTTATCGGATTACAGTGAACCGGATTCAGAAGAAGATAATAGGCGTATTAGAGTGTAAAAAGAAAGAGTGGATTATATAGCGACGCTGGATTTCGACTCAATAAAGAATCTGTTGAAAGTAATTACTTGAAATTTGTTCATTTTAATTACAAATTACTTAAGAGTAACAGGAGCTAGGTTAGTATTTTTAAAGGCTTTTGTATACTCTTAAAATATACCTAACTTTAATACATAACCTTCATAAGTGTCAAAACTCCATTATTATGAAATAAATTATTGATGTTGTTTCAGGAATCATGGGATATATTCGCTACATCAGGTATTACTGACATTAAGGTTCTATGCTTTTTGAACAATGCTTTTATCAGTAGCTAACTTTGTGGGGGTTTCAAAATTTTTAGCTTGTCACTTTGTACGTGATGTTAGTTATGCTATTGCTCAGCCATATAGCAACTTTATTTACATGCACACTGATACAGAACAAGAGTTTAAGAATATAGCTCTATATATCACATGTTGTTGGTGCACGTAATGTACACACATAGAATACAATCACCTTGTTAGTATCCATAAAATTGAGTCCTCAGATTTGAAAACAAATGAGAAATCGAAAAGGTTACATTTCCCTGAATGTACAAGAAGTATGCAATACCAATCTAATTTTCAGGAATGTGGTGGCTCGCTGGCCAGTTTTAGCACGTGATGCCACTGTTCAGAACTGCGTGGCAAAGACATGTAACTATTGTCTATTAGTACTCATTTACATCAGATAAATTATTATAATAGCAAAATACTAGAAAAAATCGACTCGGGTCACAAGTGAATCTCAGGCGGGAATCGAACCCGCAACCTTTGGAAATCCGGTCCAATGCTCTCCCAATTGAGCTACCGAGCCTTGCGAACACTCGTCGAAATTTTCTAGTACATTCCTGATTTTACACTGTAGGCCAGCGTTGTTTCATCAATGAGAGGAACATCCTCTCGTATTCGAAAGAAACATTTTTACAAATGTTTGGTCAATCGATTAAGATGAAACAGCCATGTTAGATTTATAATTTTTATATATTTTATGCATTTTCAATGCGATCTTATAAGATAAATTATTATAATAGAAAAATACTAGAAAAAATCGACTCGGGTCACAAGTGAATCTCAGGCGGGAATCGAACCCGCAACCTTTGGAAATCCGGTCCAATGCTCTCCCAATTGAGCTACCGAGCCTTGCGAACACTCGTCGAAATTTTCTAGTACATTCCTGATTTTACGCTGTAGGCCAGCGTTGTTTCATCAATGAGAGGAACATCCTCTCGTATTCAAAAGAAACATTTTTACAAATGTTTGGTCAATCGATTAAGATGAAACAGCCATGTTAGATTTATAATTTTTATATATTTTATGCATTTTCAATGCGATCTTATAAGATAAATTATTATAATAGAAAAATACTAGAAAAAATCGACTCGGGTCACAAGTGAATAGGCAAGGCTACCGAGCCTTGGGTAGCTCAATTGGGAGAGCATTGGACCGGATTTCCAAAGGTTGCGGGTTCGATTCCCGCCTGAGATTCACTTGTGACCCGAGTCGATTTTTTCTAGTATTTTTCTATTATAATAATTTATCTTATAAGATCGCATTGAAAATTCATAAAATATATAAAAATTATAAATCTAACATGGCTGTTTCATCTTAATCGATTGACCAAACATTTGTAAAAATGTTTCTTTCGAATACGAGAGGATGTTCCTCTCATTGATGAAACAACGCTGGCCTACAGCGTAAAATCAGGAATGTACTAGAAAATTTCGACGAGTGTTCGCAAGGCTCGGTAGATCAATTGGGAGAGCATTGGACCGGATTTCCAAAGGTTGCGGGTTCGATTCCCGCCTGAGATTCACTTGTGACCCGAGTCGATTTTTTCTAGTATTTTTCTATTATAATAATTTATCTTATAAGATCGCATTGAAAATGCATAAAATATATAAAAATTATAAATCTAACATGGCTGTTTCATCTTAATCGATTGACCAAACATTTGTAAAAATGTTTCTTTCGAATACGAGAGAGAGGATGTTCCTCTCATTGATGAAACAACGCTGGCCTACAGCGTAAAATCAGGAATGTACTAGAAAATTTCGACGAGTGTTCGCAAGGCTCGGTAGCTCAATTGGGAGAGCATTGGACCGGATTTCCAAAGGTTGCGGGTTCGATTCCCGCCTGAGATTCACTTGTGACCCGAGTCGATTTTTTCTAGTATTTTTCTATTATAATAATTTATCTTATAAGATCGCATTGAAAATGCATAAAATATATAAAAATTATAAATCTAACATGGCTGTTTCATCTTAATCGATTGACCAAACATTTGTAAAAATGTTTCTTTCGAATACGAGAGAGAGGATGTTCCTCTCATTGATGAAACAACGCTGGCCTACAGCGTAAAATCAGGAATGTACTAGAAAATTTCGACGAGTGTTCGCAAGGCTCGGTAGCTCAATTGGGAGAGCATTGGACCGGATTTCCAAAGGTTGCGGGTTCGATTCCCGCCTGAGATTCACTTGTGACCCGAGTCGATTTTTTCTAGTATTTTTCTATTATAATAATTTATCTTATAAGATCGCATTGAAAATGCATAAAATATATAAAAATTATAAATCTAACATGGCTGTTTCATCTTAATCGATTGACCAAACATTTGTAAAAATGTTTCTTTCGAATACGAGAGGATGTTCCTCTCATTGATGAAGCAACGCTGGCCTACAGCGTAAAATCAGGAATGTACTAGAAAATTTCGACGAGTGTTCGCAAGGCTCGGTAGCTCAATTGGGAGAGCATTGGACCGGATTTCCAAAGGTTGCGGGTTCGATTCCCGCCTGAGATTCACTTGTGACCCGAGTCGATTTTTTCTAGTATTTTTCTATTATAATAATTTATCTTATAAGATCGCATTGAAAATGCATAAAATATATAAAAATTATAAATCATTTACATCATTTCTATATATATATTTTTGTTTTATGTGAAAGTGTATTATTTGTCAATAAAGCGTTACTTGGAGATAGTGCATATCCTCTGAAGCCTTGCCTTTTATCCACCCTGTGAAAGCCGCAACAATAAATATTATATGAAGCCCATATCCCATTGCATTGAAAGGTACCTATTTATTTTATTTTGCAGGTTCACTCAAATCTCAGCAACAAATTTATTTGTAATAAATTTATTTATGCTATTTTATATTTAAGTATATAATAATATTTGTGTTATATTTGCATGTCACTATTTAGTTTTAGATATTTCGGAGTTTGGAAACGGCCCGTTGCACAATGGTTCCTCCATAGGCTGAAATGTCGATTATGTCGTCATTTGTCTTTAGAGGGTAGACAAATAACCCTTCCAGCCCCAGGTATAAAATATTTTGCAATAACATACATGGAACATTTAATTTTGTGCACCCGAAGTGGTAACACTTCATTAGTGCTCATTACTGTTATCTTTTCGCCAAAATTTCCATTGTTTTCTAAGAGTTGTTGTTCTGGGAAAGTGATTGTTTGTGATAGTGTTGTGCCATGGATATTCAAATAGAAGGCATGTACGACATTTTTAATCCTGTTGTGTTAACTTTAAGCCTGTCATTATCGGTAATTCGCATCGTCAAAGAGAGAGTTCCGATTTCTTTTTTTGCCGCTCTCATGGGTAAAAGTCTAATTGAATATGGATTCAATTAGACTTTTACTTAGGAATAAACAAATCGCAAAATATGAGATATATATTTTAAAATAATCTCTTGTTTATTTAATTTCAAAAACTGTAACGTTTAGGTGCGCCAACCTGCGCCGATATTGCATACATAGGACTAGTTGGTATGTAGATAAATTTGATACCTTAGTAAATTTTGTTTTATTTTTATTTTGCACGGACCATCAACGAGTGCTGTTTTGGGGACGTCAAAAGATGAGCTCATCTTTTATTGCCAAATACAGTGACTGAATAAACGAGATCGAAAGCTCGATACTACGGAGCTCTGACGGAGGACTACGGGAAAACGACGACGAAACAAGCGAGCATTTTCTATCTACAAGCAGGACTCAGTACAGGAAGGAGTTTGAGCAAGAGAAGCAAACGTCGCAGGCTAGCACTTTTATAAATATATATAAATTATATTGTATTTCTAAATTAAAGAGTTATGCTTTTGATACTTCCAAAATGCTTGTTGAGGAATATCCTTGGTATAACTTGCCTGATCAAAGGTGACTGATAATTGTATATTTTCTATCGGTAAATTGTTTGAAGAAGCCGCCGAATCTTGTAATAAATTAGTTAGATTATTTAGACGCGATAAAACGAAGAGATGTGACTAACAAGGATCTTTTGGACAGACTTCTTCTTTATTCAGATCCACTTGTTTCTCGTATAAGAAAATTACCTTGTAAGATGTCTGTGTTAGCAATGGAAATGTTGGATATATTAAGTACGCGAACTATTTTTAAATATTTCAAAAATGTAATTATTGTTAACTATAATGTTTTTCTACTATGTTAAATAACCTTTGCTTTATATAAAATACTATGTTCCGCTAAGTATTAACTGTTAAATTTTATTATTTATGTGCCAATTATGCTATGCTCAGAAATAATAAATAAGCAAAACCAATTTTATTGTTACCTAGGTGAGTAGGTATTCTTAGTATAATGAATTATTTTTTGAGAATTTATATTGACGCAAATTAGATTTTTTATTTTTACCCTTGAATTGAACTAAGTACAGTCAAATTTATCGGACTCATTAGTTATTCATTGGTGTAAACTGAAAATAAATAATATATTTGTCTAAGCTAAATTATCCCATTGATCCAATCTAGCACCGTCCCTCGGAGTGACATAATGCTTCCCAGCTATCTTCTCTAGAACACGACTAAAGGCGACGGATGGGACGAATGGTCATCCCTAGTGACAACTGAGAATGTTTCCCCGCTACAACCTCTAGACTAAAATAAATGGTCTCATGAGGATAGCTCTCACAATAGTACATGTTAATCGTACGTCATTGGATGATAATTCATTATCCAATGATTGAGAGTATAAGCTGTAATCACGTATTAAAATATTCTGCCATCAATCTTTCTCTTTCCAAAACATTATTAATTTCGTCAGCATTATTGGCTACAGGCAATGCCTCTGCATCAAGAATTTCATGTCTGGTGATACAGCCCATTGACCGACAAATATTGTGGAATATTGCTGTAGCTATTATTATAGCATTGGCTTGTAAAAAACTCAAACGCAAAGTCAAAGCCACAACGCACGGTGGTCCCGTCTCCTAAGAAGCGGTCATAGTAGCAGGTCGGATTTAAAAATAAATAATAACTTTTTACCTAAGGAAGGATTGATTTGAGGTTCTAAAGGTAATAATTAGTAAACAAGATTTTTTTTTAAAGCAAGATACTAGAATTACCGACGGAACTCTTATATGAACAGAAATTTCATATTTTAGACTTAATTATTTCGAGAATGTGGGCCTATTTATGACGAGATATAATTATTTCAATAATAAAATTAGTACTAATATTTTTAAAGAAACAGTACTTTAAAAAGTAGAGTTGTATTGGAACTTACTCATACATAAAAAATATATTTTGATACGATAAATAAATATTCGAAGATATGGTAAATGTGCGTCAAGCAATAATAAAAAAAGAAAAGTTTAAAGACAACATCACACATATCGTTCTGAACACGAGTTAAGTAGGTCTAATCTAAGGCATTTGTGTTATGTGTTAATATGTAGTGATAATAAATTGGATTGTCTAGCTAGAAAGATTTTTTTTTACTATGAAACTATCAATTAGAGAAATGTACTGGTGAGTTTAAAAAAATATTATATAAACAAATGTCATTTTATGCACTCACCTATTTAGAAATCAGTCTCTCATCACTTTACTTCATGCAAACATTTTACAAAAACGTTGTATCTTTCTTAATATTGCAACAATTCATCAATATAAAGTCACCCAATCAAAGTATTTTCTGTTGTTATCGGCTATTGTTTGATAATAATGTGTATTAACCTCACGATTATGAGTAGATATAAAGATACCTGTTATCTTATAATGATTTTATTACAATCACTCTTAATGGTGCTAGTTTCATAATTAATAAAATACATTCAATTGGTTTTATTTTTATGATGTGTTTTTAATTAAACTACATATTAGCTCACATTAGAGCAATGATTTCAATAGGGTTAATACCCTAGACTAGAATGAACATTCAGATCAAACTGTTGTTAGCGTAATAGTATTTGTTTGCCAATTTAGCTTACTTAATATTTGTAAATGATTAATAAAATCCTAAAAAAAATCATTTACGACCACGTGATTGAAAATGCACAGAATTGGCTGAATCTGGAGTGACGTCACCTGGTTGTTCACGTTAAATGCCAGTAGAATTTTTTGTATGGTGTATCGTATTACGACTTGACAGCTAAAAGTTTGTTTACAAGTAGGTGATGTCATGACATCAAGTAATCTGTGTAAAGGTTTTACTTTATTTTTATAGAAAACTAGATGGCGCTGTAGCGCGTAGAAACACGCTATCGTATTTTTTTGCGGGAGTACGTAAGGGCAAGTTTAGTTTTGCAATGTTAGGATAGCGAGACAATATGGTAACAAACACATACACACATAGTATTGTCATAATATAATTGGGATAAGAAGTTATCTATTGACAAATGTATAGTAATTGCTATAACGAACTATTTGAAATACTTTTGTAAATCTATCAAATACACAGTTATATACTTATTTAGAACTCTACTTTTTAATACGTTTTAATGTTTTCATAAACTGCTTTACTTTATGTTCATTTATCGCACTGCTCCTTAGGTGACAATTAGACTCAACTAGACAATAACCACAGATTATATGACAATAAGACTTAACTAGACAATAACCACAGATTATGTGACAATAAGACTCAACTAGACAATAACCACAGATTATGTGACAATTAGACTCAACTAGACAATAACCACAGATTATGTGAAAATTTGACTCAACTAGACAATAACTACAGATTATGTAACAATTTCTGTGACGTTTAAAAATCATAGATACTAACAAGTATCAAGTATCAATAGTCATGTTAAAGTTATGAATAAGTCAAGAATTACGCTGATGCTGCAATTATGGAGTCAGACTGTTGTATTGCTTTCACCTTGATGGATATCAAAGGCATACACGTCATTTGATTACAAATCAATGCTATAATAATAATGAGGTTTCTGTTAACAAATATTAAAAAAAAAAATTATGGGATATTATAGTTGGCTAGTTGAAGCACCTTAGGGAACGTCAGACATTGTCTTGTCCAATTTTCAATAAATTTGTTCGTGAATTGTTAATTTTATTTAATATACACTTCTTAAACATAATAACTAAGCTAAGTCTAATATTGTTTACGAAATTGTAAATTAACAATGTTATTTTTCAATTCCGCATAATCATTATACGAGGCTCTTAGGATCTTTCTTTTGGCTGAGCGATAACCGTCTGATGATGGGATTATAAGGATCCTTAAAATAAATGAGCTCTAAAGGGGAACAATTTATTTTTTTAAAAAGAAATTATATTGTTCGAAATATTTAAGAAAAAAAATCATAGAATCTGTTCTGTTTATTAATATGTCCCACGAAATTAAAGACAAAACCATGAATTCTAGTAATTACACTAAACAAAATACCGATATTTGATTCTATAATACAATAATGAAATAAATCCTAAAAATATTTTTTTCCTTGTAGATTTGAATAATAATCTAAAAGTTAATATGTAAAAAAGTCGTAATGGTGAACCTTATATACTTAAAATATAAGACTTCACTATTTTTGACCTATTTCTTTTTACATATTCATCTACATTTTAAATATTCATCTACATTCTTTAAATATCATCACGTTTCACATTTCCATTTTTAACTAAATTAGTTACATTTTCGCTGGAAGAGGGACGTATATGGTCTTACGTTCGTTTATCCTGTATTACCAGGGCTAATGGGATAATTTTAGGCCGGGGCCTACTTCTGCTAGTCATTTAAAAATTGTGCCATATTCCGTTCCTCAACCACAAAGTATAAATAGCTGTCTTTTTCTAACTTTATCTTACAAATTTTTCAAGACTATTTTCCTCCTTTTCTATACATACTGTCTGATTTCCGAAATCACTTTCAGAAAAATTGCTGTCAAGGAGTAAGTTTGCTACTACTGCATTTTCGATAATGCTTTTTTATTGTGAAATACAGTCAACTATGATTATTTTACTGCATAAATTAATGCTTACAACGAAGAGTTCATTAGATAAATTTACTTTCTTATTAGTTTTATTCGTTCCCATACCACGTGAAAATAAGTTTATCTCAAAATTCATAGCAAATATTTTAAATCGTTACAACGATCCCTTCCCTTAAATCATTTAGTTAAAACTAAACAACGCTTTTTTATGAATATATTAGGTGTAAAAATATCCATTTTATATTTTTTGGGTAATGCCCAAGACGCATTCTTAATTTAATTGACACGATAGAGTTACCTTGATATTATTTGAGACGCAAATGTTTGCTAAGTGACTAACACTGTAGGTATATCTTTAGGTGCAAAGAAATAAAGCTGTCATATCGGATCAACGGATATTGCTGAAAATAAGAAATAAATATACCAAGTACTCTGTCAGCAGCATCAAAGGTAGGCGTTCAATTTGAATGTTTTTAATACATCATAATTATAAGGAGGTGTTTTTATAGTAAATTACAAATGTCTATTGATAATAGGATGATCGGTAATATTGAAATATTTTTGACCTAATTTGCTTTTTCAATTAGGTTAAATTACTGACATGATGGTGGACATAAAGAATGTTAAAGTCGGCTACACGATCGATTGAAACCGAGACCAAGACCGCTTTTGACTCTTGCAAGAATAATATTCCAGAATTGGGAATGCTTTAGTGACATACCAGCTAGTCAGATTAGAGTCGTCGGATTGCAGAGCTAGAAAACTTATAGTCGAGGAGATTCCCGATATTCCCCTGACTATAAGTTATGAAAATCAAGTTTCACACAGATTTAATCACTGCAGATTTTTTAGATTGTACTTTCGGGTAAGTGCTTTTAAACTGCACTGCATGTTGCACCACATTCCACGTTCTAGCACCACGGGTCCAAGTTTGGAGTTTGAATGTTCGAAGCCTGTTAGAAAGGGCTTGATCAAAAAATTACGCTCCATCATCGGCCTCTTATAAGTCTTAAGAACTAAAATGTGGTCAAGAACAAGTCCTTTTACTAAGGATTTTTATTAATGAATTAGTGTGGCTTTAATTATTTCTTTATCTATTTTTTAAATATTTCTTAGTAGATTGAGTAAACATAGCTCCTCGAACACACACTTAGATACATCCAGCAACACGTCTCAAATGGACCTGACTAAGTTACGGCAGCGATTTGGTGGCCCCAGCGTTTGAAATCGAGATTAACTTTGTTCATATATAGCTCCCTATGCATTCAAAAGTAAAAAGATATATTTAGGTATTATATATACTTGCAGTAAATGGTCGTGATATAAACCCTCTCCTTACTTACGAGTTTTCTTCACGTATATACCGAAAAGTGCTAAGTGAAAAAGGTAAGTTTCATGTAATTTATCGACATCGTTGACTTAATTAAAACTTCACAAAGTGCATTTGATGATATTAGAGCTCCGCGATAGACTTCATCTATCTCTGAAATCTGCTAGAAAACTCGTTTAGTGATTTAGAATATTACCGTACACATGTATGCAGATAGACAACAATAAAAAACTGCTTTGTTGTTTCCTGTTATTAAATTCCTAATATATTTTTTAAAAGATTCACTGTGTGTCACCGTAGACCGTGTGTCTATACATTTATGTATAGATACACGGTTTCTACTTTTGTATTGACTGCAAAGTGTGTCATTATATTGATAATTTACCCTTAGAGTCGAGTAAAGTGGTGCCATAATTGAGAGAAATTCAAAGCTTTTAATATATTAGCATCTAATATGACCTGTCTATCAGTAAACTTATGGAAATAAACTTATTTGTACTCGAATAATATAATGTCAAGCGGTGTTTGTTGATCTTTACAAATGCTTTCAGCCTAAGAGGTTCTTTGCTTTTGACGAATCGATTTAGGATTATTTGGGTAAGTGATCTATTGGAGGTGTAAATGTGTTTCGCCTTATCATATAATTGTTATCTAAATAAACGTTAGAATACAGTATGAGAAAGTTTTTCTTACCTAAGGGATGCCGTATTTAACAGTAAAAAACTCGTCGTCGTTCTTCTTAATCTCTTAGCAATATATCTTACTTTCGAAAAATAAAGCTGACATTTACGACTATAACTAAAAAATTCGACCAATACAGACATGAAACAAAAAAACGGAATTAACTTTTCTGTTTACATACTTGTTTTGCGTTTGTTAGATTTATTAACTATAAAGTATGATAATTAAGTATTTTACACATATTTTCTTGTTTACCTTAAAGAAAAGCATCTTTTGCTTGATAGTTTGAGTGATTTTCTTGTATGTAAATGACAAATTGTTTTCAATAAGTATCATATAATTTACCAAAGCAAAAACCAACCTTTAAGTAATCTTAACTCTGTTTTCATATATCCCTTAATATCTCCAATTTAATCAATCTGTGTTGTATAAATAACCTTTACAATTTGTTCCTATTAAGTTATTTTTTGCAATTAAAAGATTAATATCCTAGTTAACATCCTTAAACCTCTTTTGATATAATTAATTCATAGTCAATTTGAAAGAAATTGTTAAATAGAGCCAAATGAATGACGTCAGAGAATATCGTCCGATGTGACGTCACTTGTTTGTCACCGCCTATAAAAGACTGTGATCCGGTCGTACTCGGCCCACTTGCTTCGCAGCAGCCGCACCGCACGGACCTAAGCTAAGTACACAATTATTTAGTACATGTTAGGAAGACATACTATGTACCGCTTGTGTGTTGGTATATAGGTACAATATGTTCTTATTATCGAACCCAGAATTAAATTAGTAAAGTGTATACCTTGCTTTGTTACTTGATTATTAAAAATGTTTTACTAAGGTTATTTTGGATAGCTCCACACTATTTTACTAAATGTTTAAGTAAATGAAGTTATTTTGGATAGTTTTATGTTCAACTAAATTATGTTGATAAATGTTTAAATAAATGTTATTCCATGACATTCTTCTTATTTGTTTAAATCATTCTATGATTATTTGTTAAATGAGATTAAAATATTTTTTTTAGTATTCTACCTTTTTTTCTCTATTTTTTTTAACTTAATCTCACACGTTCAACTAGTTTGTTAAGTTAGCACAGTCATTGCATAGCTATGTGGATACAGACATGGTTCATCAATCTCGCTAGCCAAAATATCAATGGCGGTAGTAAAATTTCTTTCTTGTATTTAAGGTGAAATCCCAAGGCTAGTTATTACCGTGGCAGCAGTGGCGCTCTTCATGAGTTTGTTCTGATGAAAGTACATGTTACTGAGTAGTGCTGTTATCAATTCTGTTAAAATGAAAAGAACCCCGTATATTCAAAACGTTATAATTAGCTTGTCGTAGAAATTTGACTGATATTCGCTTTGCCTGGAAGGTTCTAAATGATAAGGTTGACTGCCCATTACTGTTGTCGTTGATTAACTTTCGCGCACCCAATAGATATCCGCGCAAAAAAGTGATACGCATTTGATGTTCACTTTGACTCGCTCAACTATGTCGGTAAAATCGTCATTGATAAAAATAATAATAATAATAATTACTTGTGTCAGAATTAAATATACATCATTATTTTGTTATTAACAATGCACCTACATTATGTTAGTAAAATTACATTATTGATTTTATAATAAAATAAAATTACAATACAATTATTTGATATATTCTTATTTCATATTTTCTTTAATTGTTTTTCCACTTAAGCATGTGGTATTAACCAATAATTGTTTGATGCATTTACTTTTAAATTTAGAATTTATTATTTATGAATGTAATAATGTACTCAAATGTTGGTAAATCTATTAAATAAATAAATAAAAAATAATACCTACTCCATTCATGTGACTAAAGAAGCTTATGTGGTAACCTATAGATATTTTCACAAATACTTTCGTTCTATTGAAGTTTATCGCATATTTATTGTAAGGAATAATCTAAAAAAGCTTTGTCCTGAGTGACTGGTTGACAGAAAACACGAAAACAGTCTAAATCTTTGAATCTAAGGACTTGAGGGTCCATTTATACGCTAGAGTGAAAACGTTCGCTAAGAAAGTATTTTTATTACCTGAAATAGGGGATAATCTGTTGTACATAAATCTGTTATTTTTAAGTGAGAGGGATGAAATTCAATGAAAGCCTTCAATATTCAATTTGCCCCGGGTAAAAATAAATGCCTATAGGGCTTAAGGGCATGAAAAGAGGTTGACACTTTAAATGATACTCCAAGAATGATAACTGAGGCTATGATAAAAAATAAACATACTTATTTTTAAATTAAACACTTTTACCGTTAGTTGTTCATTTAATTTGTTTTTTATATGAATCACGACGGACACACGTTAAAAACATGTGGCCAACTTTATATAGGCGCGATAATAATTCTGTAGTGTGTGAGCATGCTTTTTCAGGGCCCAACCACTACCTTATTGATCTGATAAACCCATATTCTTGCTTAAGAACAGGATTTGTTCCTATTATGCTTAGCGTAACTATTGAGATAAGGAAACATCATAATTTCAATAGAGATGAAGGTTGGGGATGAGCCTGCTTGGGATCTCAAAATTAATAAAATAATATCTCCAAACACACACCACGAACCCTAGTGATGTAGTTAGCTCTTTATAGTAAACAATAAAACAAAGATGGCCGAGTTTCTTTCGTCAGTGCTTCTCGGAATAACTACCCTGTTTCCGAATTGGTGGTAGACTCAATATTTTACAGTTATCGTAGATATAATAAAACAAGTAACTAAAATGCAAAATGAAACCATTTCATTTGTATTAATTTAAGAGTTTAGACTCGGTTTAAGTTCGATATTAATATGAAAAAAACACATGAAAGACGACCATTACTTTAATCACCTTGTGGATTGAATATAAAAAAGAAATTTAATGGGCAACTAATCCGTTAAAACTGGTTTTATTTAAATGTGTGAAAGGCGCGGAAGTGTAAGAACCAAATAAAACCCCTAAGTGGGTAATTAGGAATACCTAGTCTGGCCATAAGTTCTGTTACAAATGAAACTGCAATTTTTTTATGAACTAATGGAATATAACTAAAACTTATATGTACATATTTATTAAAGTCTGAGAAAATAATTAAAAAAACTCTATCGAAATGGCCATCTTTTGTTTGTGACCAGGTGCCCTGCTGAAAAGTTCACGGTACATTTTTAAAAAGTGTATTGCTGAGAGGTTTCACAACACGATCAAGACTGTCTCTTGATATACTTTGACTGAAATTTTCACTCCTTTTTCACAAAAACGTAGCTTTGTGACGCCTTGATAAGTGACGTCCCACCAAACCGTCACTGACGCAGGATGATGACCACGTTGTAACTTTTCGACCACTTTAGCTGCTTCTTTAGAACTTAAAATGTAAGGTGTAACACTAGGTTTTAGGTTAGTTTGAAGTAATTTCATAATTTAAAATTCCATTAGAATGAAAACTTTCAAAAAGCGCGCGCGTTTTGTTTCAATGAGAAATCCCATAGAGCCAATGTTTTTCGATCATAACTTTTTTATTTATGTGAATTTTCAAATTCGGGTCCGTCGCAATCGGGTCATAAAAAAATATTAAAATCGGTTTAGAACTCAGGAAGTTATGGCGTAACAGACATGGCGTCATTGAAGCTGATTCATAAGAATCCAAAATGTACAATGTACATTTAAATAATTTAATTATTCATAACGTATAACCGATTCGCTTTTTGATTCTTTATTAAAATCAGAATAATAGAAACCGGCAAATATTGAAATTCTAAAACGTTGAAATTTTATGTTTTTATATTTACGAATATTAATTTCAAGAAAATTCCTTTGTCTCAAAGGAAGCATGTACTCCAGCCACGTTGTATTTACCACACGGTTTGAACAAACAAGATAAAACCAAGGAGTCGTACTTTATTTCCCGTTTCACAACGAATGAGCGAACGTCAAACCCTTGTCTACAAAATTGAAAGACGTGGAGCAAACAGTGAAACGGACGGAAATTTGTATAATTGAAACCTCTAATTAGAGGCTTTGGTATTTGTATAATATGACAGTTCATCATAATTTCCGTTATTTCCTGATGGTATATTTAGTTCTTTTACCGAATAAACGACACGTTTATTCCAATTTTTTTTTCTATTTAATCCTGACGTTTTGACTACTTTATACGAACCCTGTTCACACGATGAATAAACTATAAAGAAACAAGATTATTTTCATCGTTTATCCAATCAAAGTGGTTTTATTTGAATATTTGCTGATAGTTTTTTATTCGTGGGGCTATGTTGGTGTCTATCCAAAATTCGGGATGGTAGCGACTTAGTCTAATTTTTGGAACACCAAGACTGCATGGCCAAACTTGTATCATATCTGTACCTCGTGTGGCTTTCATTAAATCTTAATCTTAAGCGAGTAACTACTCGCTTTAGTCCGATTAGATTTACTTTTATTAATTATAATTCCACGAATATTGAATGTGAAAGGGCGTTTAACTCGTCATCTTAAATTATTGAGTTCTCGGTAAAATAATATTAATACTATTGTTATGGTGACAAATTGCAAAAAGCTGATAAGCTGAAGCGCCTCTTTATTCGATAAAAAACTCGTAACTACCTATATAGACGAGTGTGACAAAAAAGCAGGAGGTATTTTTTGCGGTCTCTCAAAAAAATCTCGTATTTTCCTGAAATTTAATACGACAAATTCACAATAATCAAAACTCTACTGATAATACTTGACAAAGGTTTTTTTAAGGCTGAAAACACATTTCTGAGAAATTCTTTGGTAACTATAAAAATAAGAAGGAAACAACGTTTGATGAAAATTTAGTCTTGAAATCGTATTAAGTTTTTTTGGTCAAATGTCACAAATTCGTCAATGGCATTTTAGAATGTTCCAATCTACTCTCAAGGGTTAATATTTACCTCCCTATTAGTTAGTCAAGAAAATCTAGATACAACTTATTTGTAACCAGAAATTCCAAATCAACTTGAGCTTGTTTTCTGCTTTAAATAGAATTTTCCCCCAATTGTTTATAACAGTGGGTTATCCACTGTCAAACTTAACTAATCTCTCTATATACTCAGATTCCTTAAATATATAATGATCTCTATGTCTAAGCGAGCCTACATGATTTAAAGAAGTTAATATTAAAGAACGATCTGTACGTTACTATAGTTTATATAATTATGAAATTCTAATTTTTTAACCTGTAACCATGTAAATTCTAATTTTGTAGTTGTAACGCTATTGCTGTTTTTTTGTGTATCGCATGCCATTGTAGCTTCTTATTAATGTTCCACTTGATCAAGTAATAATTATGTTTATAGATATTGTATAATTGTATTAGTGTAATCTTATTGGTGATCCGATTACGTTGAGAAATAAATAAATGTGACGGATGTTTGATGTTATGCAATACAATCAATGTTATTGAAAAATCACCACCACATGTAATTTTTATTATTATTTTTTGATACCCTAGCTTATGTTAATTAAAGAATAATATTTCCTTATTAAAATCCCTACATAATACATGTCTGTACTGCCCAGTGCTGCCCCCCACATGTCTGTACTGCCCAGTGCTGCCCCCGACATGTCTGTACTGCCCAGTGCATTGTATCAATTAACGTTACCATAACAACGCGTTACCGGGTCAGCTAGTTATGTTTAAGAAGCAAATTTAATTGCACTTTGTTAGTTACATGAAAGGATTGTTTGTTTATAACTGGAGGATCATTCGTAAGTTGCATAGACTATGATTAAAAAAGATGAGACTGTGATGCTGACTTATTTATGAGTGCCGATCAATACAGACTGCGTGGCGATATCGCGAATGATATAAGAAAAGTGGAGGATGTGTAAAATAATTACAATTCTAGTTTACATAGGATACCCAACAAAGCAACGACTAGGTAATATTGTATCTGAATGTTGTCACAATACAGTACAAAGGCGAAAAAGGATGTAACTAACATTCGGAACAAACATAGCAGCATCCGGGCGCCTGATTGCAATCAAGACAAAATGTGTTATTACAGTTGGGTATAGTTATGTGTACAATTATTTACAATTATGATTTTGTTTCGATTTGACTTATGACAAAGTTCTTTTCAGATTAGTTTAATAAAACTATTATTTGATTTTAACTTCTTTGTTTGTGTTTCTGTTTGCTCACGTTAATTTTTGAAACTACAAACTATTATTATACTATAATTAACTATAATTATTATACTACGAATGTTCATGTTGTTTTCAGGTTTCGTATTTTATATAGGTTAAGCTTAGTTTGATAGATTTATTTTTATCAAATCAGGTAGGTCGTAGGTAATTATAGTAGACCCTTGAAACCTGTGAAATACATAAAAAACAAAATAAATACAAAGTATTATGCACAAATCTCACATACGGCAACAGTAACTTTAGTCTATATATTTAAGTAATTAGTTCGAAATATTTTTACAGTCTGGTATTTATTAGGTTTACCCTACAAACAAAATGTAGTTTTTAAAACTTAATAATTATTATAAGACACATTTTCTCGTTTAACCATATAAGAAGAAGAATATTATAATAAAGATAAAGATTTTCTCTTATTTCTTTTTAAAATATCACCACCGGGTCGGTCATATATGCCTTATCGCTAGCTCTGTTGCTAAAATTACGCGGAATACCTGATACTATGTTCATCACATATTTTTGCATACATTACAAACTTTTCTTTTTTCTCTCAGCGTTCCTAATTGATCGATTTTGTTAATATATGGGAAACCTATAAAACAGAGAACATAAATATTACGCATAAATAATAATGATACTTATACGCAAATTTATCTACTTTTTAAATAAGCAAACAATCACCTATAAAAAGAAATTAACCAATAGATTACTAAAATAAATATGTAAACACGTGTTGGTATGTCTTGCCAATAAATGATGCTTATTCTATAAACATTACCCATTCTCGATTCAAAACAAATTTACGCCCCGCCCGCACGTCCCGCACTCTTCGCGCCATTCGTTAATCGTCACGTTAGCACTACGCCACAGTATAAAATATTTGTGTACTAAAAAAGTTTGTGTAATAAAACATAGCTTCGTAAAGTAACCATATATTTATTGCACGAAGGGCCGCCTTCTTATTGAATTATTAAAGAATCTTGGTGTCTCTGCATCATAACATACGGCTTTTCAGACATATATGACATATATATTTTCACCCATATGGAAGGTCTTTACCCCAGCAGTGAGGTCAATAATATGCTGATCATGATAACACTGCACTTTTTCACTTAGCTGAGGCAAATATACTCTCTAATGAGAGTATCCTTATTTTTTCAATTCATTTCACATCTGTGAGCGTCAGTAGAGTCTTACAACTTTCTAAGTATGGTTCTATTATCTGGTATAAAAATTTTAAGGCACTAATCAGCTTTTTCAAGTTCCCTTTAATAAGTTATCGTAAAACAATTTTAATGTGCAAATATTGCTAAAGAATTGTTAACGTTTTCCGTTATAACTGGTAGGTACTTAAACAACCTACCTCTTTTGAAATAATGAAGAGCTTTATCAAGTACAGCACATTAAGTAATAAACCATTTGAAAAGTCTCCGCTGAAATTGATATCGGTCTGAAATATAGTCTAAATGGAAAGTTTCGCATTGACCTCCATTTTGTTCCCAGCGGGGCGCCAGATAGATTGTGCCAATATCCTGAAATATTGTTGGCAGCTATATTTTATTAACCAAATATTATTGGACGTGGCGTAGTAATATGAAAAACAGAATATTACCAGCTGTCCGCTTCGCATAGGTAATTTATTTTCGTAAACAGTGGCCTAGTTCTGAAAGTGCAACGTAAAGTCGTTTCTTGATGCAGATAGCTTTCTCAGAGAAGGAGGTCGTTTGAGTCGTTCTTCATTGCCTTACAATGCGAAAATCTGCGGTTGCTTCCTCAAAATATCATATTCACTAGACCACTTATAAATTCGTTGCACAAGAAAATAATTGCACGCTGGTCCGCGTACTTTACAGAGCATCACAAATGAAAATGTTTGGATTCCATCCGTTCGTAGCCTGATTAGATCCGTGTTATCTAAACGTCAAAGTTTCAAAAACAGAGCGTCGTTGTTACAGTCAAAGATCTGCCACCTACACGTGTAATACCTTACAAAGTACTTACTCAAAGCTAAGCTTAAGGAAAGCCTTCGTCAAAATGCAAAATTTTCAAAAGATTCTCTTGGTTTATTTGTATGCTTCTCAAAGAAAGCGATGTATATTGAAGTAATGTCCTTTCTCTCCGCAGACGGTTTCCTTGCATGTTTAGACCGTTTTATCGCTCGTAGACGTATGTGTTTGGTTCTCTATTCGGACTGCGGCACTAACTATTTTGCCGCTAGTAAGCATCTCACTGGAATACAAAGGTTTATGAGCGATAGTCAAAATGATATTTCGGATGGATGCGTCACAAGACAGTTAATTTGAAATTTAACGTTCCAAGTGCTCTTCACATTTTGGGAAGTTGGCATTAAAGGAGCGAAATTAAATCTCACCCCGCTCCATCTACACATCAAACAGGAAGCGGCAAAAACAGCGCTGAGGCTTAGACTCTACAAACTGGTAATATCAGAAAAAGTAAAACACCTCAACGGCCTACTGAAGGACTGGCTGAATACTCCGTTTATCGATGCACCCTGCGATAAAATAAAGCCTACCTTCATCTTTGATAAGAAATATAGAATACATCTGAATGAAGACAACAACCCAGAGATAACACATAAGGCTCTCATGATATTCACCGACGGATCCAAAACCAAATTGGGAACCGGCGCGGGAGTATTCTCAGAGGACCTTAACATAAACTTTGCTTTCCCCATGAGCCTGCACAACACCGTATTCCAAGCGGAATGTATGGGCATCACTATGGCAGCTAAGGCGATAACAGCACGGAAGGTAAAAGGTTGTAAAATCAGAATTCTTTCCGATAGCAAGTCAGTCCTACAGGCTCTGTGCACCAATCGAGTCACATCCAGCCTGCTCCATGAATGTCACCTAAATCTAAATGAGGCAGGAGCATATAACGAGATAACTATCCAATGGATCAAAGGCCACAGTGGATCACGAGGTAATGAAGCAGCAGATCGGATGGCACGGAGGGCATCGGATATGGTGCCTTTCGGCCCAGAACCCATCATCCCCATTCCGATCAGCTGGTTCAACAACAGTATTTGTGAACACACATCAAAACTGCATCAGCAGCAGTGGAACTCTCTGGAGACGTCTAGACAAGCTAAACTCCTTCTACCGCGGGTGGACGCTCGAGTCTCCAGATCCTTACTACAGCTAAGTAGATCAGAGCTGCGCCTAGTAACAGGCGCCATTACTGGTCATGGCAACTTTAACAGGCACCTTTTTCATTTAGGTATCACCGACAGCCCTCTATGCAGAGGATGCATGGAAGTGGAAGAAACAGCAACCCATGTCATAATGGAATGCCAAGGAGTTGCACACTACCGGGCAAAACATCTCGGCTCGCTGGACAGTCTCCGGGAGGTTCTCACCAAGGTGAAGGCACTTGGAGCATTTCTGGCGGAGCTGGGATGGCTGGAATAAACAAATATACATCCTCCAGACGCAAAATAGGCGCTTGAACTTGCTCTTACAGTAAGTCTACCTTACATCTATATATCTTCTCTTAGTGGAAGCCATCATACTGGTTTCGGTAGGGAATTTCGAGTAATAAAAGACCCATAGTTGGGCATTCTAACATCTTAATCATGTAATGTGACTTCTGTGCTGTCACAATTGGCACCCCACATCCGCTACCCTTCTTGACAAGCAGCCCTCTCTGTGAAAACGTAAGAAACGTTCTGTCCTTTGGATATTCGGAGCGTGGGGCGGCGTCTTAACGCCCTGCTTTCAAATATTGTGAAGAAAAACAGTTTCATGTGTGTTGGATTGTGCAACACATCATAATATAATAATAACATCATAATAACTAACAGAATAAAGAAAATACAGCTGCCGCGGACTTATTTTGGTGAGTCGTAATCCCTTTGTTTTTTGTTAGGATTTTATAACTCGGGTCAACCAACTTGTTTACCCCAATTATTAAAACAATGATTCAGTCAATACAACACAATTAATATTTTACATCCTATTAAGTACTTACTGTAGCTCCCAAACATTAATTTGGGACAAGACCCGCTATTTTGAGGTATACATAAACAAAAACCGATCTTAGAAATAGGTATCAGTGTAAAAAAGGATTGTGTTTATTGCGAAATGCCACCGCAGTACACCCGGTAAATATAAAAATAATAATAGTATTACCTATATATTACATTGAGTAGCACAAAAAGTACATTTATAATTTTAGTATGACAGTTAATATTTTTTATAACCTCATTTTGATATTCTTAGATTTGAAAGATATAATGTTTAAAAGTTCCTGGTGTAAGTAATAAAATAATACACACCTAAAAATACTGATTTTATTATATATTTTTATACAAGAGCGGTATCACTTCTAATCAATACTGATTTTATAATTAGGTAAACTATGTATGAATAAATAATGCTCATTAATTTAGTGATGCATTTTATTTTTAAGCACAATTTACTTGAATAAGTAATTCAAAATCAGTTTAACTAGTTGAGCTATTTAAATATAGTAGCTTAACTATATTTATATCGAATTTGCTGGCTGAATAAATTATTCGGCTATCGACTACTAGAGATACGGACAAATTTAGAATATATTTTTACCTACGACGATTTCCGTGGTCGAGTGTCTTCTATAACCGACTTTTTGGTGGCTGGTCGGCCGGTTAATGTAGAAAACGGATTCTTTTGAATTGATTCGAGTATATGGTGTGGTACCGTCATTGTATATGATTTCCAGTTCAGTTAGGTATTTGGTAAAATATACTTAAAGAAAAAAAAACATTCATACTAAACATATTTATGTATGCAAATGGTCTCGCTCAACCAAATACGGCTTTCCGATAGTGCTTCTTAAAAAATTTACTCGGTCTAAATTATGCAATGGAACGCTACTTAAATAACTGTTTTGGTACTAAAATACCACTGGGTGTGGTTAACAATATCCCATACCAACTCATATGCACCTTGCTACTGGAAATTGTGTTGATTATATATACGCGGAGATCATTAATAAGTCTTAGGAGCAGATTCTGAAGGCTGCTGGTGCGGCCAACTGACGTGGCCTGCTTAGGGGTCAAAAGTACGGCTTAGGTGGTAAGTAGGGTCAATTAAAATTGGGCACAGTTTTATGTTTCACCAAACCGAAACATATTTAGTTCAGTAGAATATCGTTATTATTGCCATTAAGTTGAAAAAATGACCAACAAATAAAATCACGAATTTGTAACCAAGATCAATTAAGGTAACTTACCTGTAATGGTGACAATCATTTTAAGTTATCCTTAGCAGGAAAAATCACATCTATGATAGATGAAATTTCTCCTTAATATGACAGTTTTCTTTTTTATTATAAAATTGAGACTGTGAAACACACGATGCTAACAATTCTTTTTCGATTAACAAGGGGATTAAACAAGGGTGGACAATGAAACCGAATTTCATGTGGAAGAAGACCTGGGCATCAGTTGGCATTTGAATAAAAGTGCAAAAAGTAGCAACATTTTGAATATTTATGCTGGTATTATACATGCTTCGAACCATTAGACCCTTAATTTGCATATATATTTGTAATACATAACCGTATATAAATTACACAATACACATAACAAAATGTTAAGATAAAATATACAAATATTTCGCAAGAAGCTGTTATAATCTCTCTTATGATAATAATCTATACTAATATTATAAAGAAGTAAAGTTTGTGTGTTTTTGTATATTTGTTAAATTGTAAGGGGTAATCTCGGGATCTACTGAACCGATTTTAAAAATTCTTTCACCAATAGAAAGGCACATTATTGCTGAGTGTCATAGGCTATATTGAATGCTAGAAAAAATTTAAAGAATTTTGTCCACCCGTGCAAAGTCGGGACGTGCCGCTAGTGTATTATAAATTCGAAACCCTTTTATAAATATTGAGCTGTTCCAGCAATCATAAAACTAGTAATGCTAAGTATTTAAATTTCAATGACTATTGAGAGCTTATATTAGTTAAACTCTCAACGTTGAATTTATTTCACAACCTTGTTTAAAATTTATCATTTCAGTCAGCTTAGTATGTCTATGACAATCACAAATTCCATTAGTGCGAATTCACTTTTAAAGAGTATTAAGATTTTTTTAATGTTAGGTGTTATGAGTGTTATTTTAAATCAATAGAACTAAATAGTTTTGCAACCTTAAGAAATTTTGCGTTATTTTTCATTGATGACTATATTAAAAAACCGAGGAGAGATATTCCTACGGAGTTTCTTGCTGGTTCGTTTCAGTGCAAGGCTTTGTCTTTAACAAGCATGATATAATAAATATATTCTAATGTTTATGAGTTCTTGTAATTACTGCAGTTTTTTAAGGTTTAAAGAGAATACATCATCAACACTGGTTTTACAAAATAATTATGTCAAGAAATAAATCCAGCAAGGTGTCTTTCTGTAAAAATCATTGCCGACGTTATAATAAATTTGCAATACTAATTTACTATATTTTTAAAGTGCTTATTAATACAAAAAGAAAACATTTATATTAGAGATATTTAGGAATGGAAAACATCATTTTGAATTTAGGCAAATTATGTTCTAGTATCTATTAGATTTTGTTATCTAAAAATAAATGGAAAAAAAAAATGTGTGCTAACGGAATTCTCGATACTTCGCTGAATCGATATCTACCGTGCTCGGATGGAAACTGCAATTAGAGTACTCCGCGTGTTTGTTGCCAGCTATGGGTTTTAGTGAAGACTATCAGAGCAATTACTCGAACTTTCGAGGTTTTTGCAATCAAATGTTGTCACTTAAAAAAATATGACATACAACTACTTTTTTTACAGTTTGAAAAACGAATGTTAATTTGATTATCTGTAACAGTGAGTTCCGTACTTTTAATTCATACAATTAGTAAATTATCGATTAAGACTTTATATTGTGTTCAAAGTGAAAAGTGCTTACTAAATATACCAGACAAGTGTTATCTCCCAAAAAAACAATGGATTATTAAGGAACAAATGGTGAAAAGTGACAGTGCTAATAAACTGCAAAATCTAAACAAATAATGATATCCAATAATTTTATATAAGTAGTTTAATAAAAGTTAAAGTTGAAACAAATTTAGAGTGAAAGAAATGCATCTAAACTATGTCATTGTTTAGAAAAAGCTTTGTAAACTATAAATTTTTATTCATGTGTTGTCTACTTGTTATATTTTTAATTATTGAATTGTATTGTATATTATATATAATGTACCTAGTTTTCGTAATAAAAGTCATATAATAAAGATATATAGATCAATAGGAATGGTTTATAGTTATTTAAATGTGAAACAATGTATGCCATTATAGATCTTATATGTGCGAAACTAAAACTAATTTTGTCGTGCAAATAGTGTTTATGAACAATGAAATTTCGAACAGCTGTGACTTTGCCGTGACTCAGCTGACTTTGTAAATGAACCGATCACTTACTTACGGCAATAGCCGATTAAGCTCGACATCGAAATAGAGGATTCTATTATTTTGACACTCTCGCTACAGCACGTGTTATCGCTGTGGTGCAGAAGCTTCAGTTGTGCCATGCGCCTCGGGTTCAAACCAAGGAGCTTTTTGTCTTTTTGTTTTTTTTTCTATTTTATTTTTTTTCCCTGATACCTTATAACTAGTGAACATCGGTTTTGGAATAATTTTATGTATAAAACAGTTAACGTCTATTATAATAATTTAAGTAGTATGAAATTAAAGGTAAAAAAACCTTCATAAAAACAAACAAAACCAAAGTTTTATCTAATTGACCTAAAAAGAAAAAAAATAAACTTTTACTTCTTAACTTTTACTTTCAACATATAACGTCATTACAGAAATTATATGATATAAAAGCTTGTCGCGAGATTAAGGTACTCGTATTTTGCTTAGTTTGAAAACTTAAATAAACTCATTTGCAAAAAAAACGGGCACCTAAGTAATGAACCATTTCAAATGTTAATATTGCTTTGTTTGATAATTATAGGTAGTTATATCCTCACAATTTGGTATATTAATAAGAAAATAATCGTTTTCATCAGTATTTCATAAAATTTTGATACAATTTATGGGAAATAATGCTAAACCTCACTAGTAGTGTATGTTCGTTTGTAGTGCATATGCTCATGAAGTAAAAATAAAAAAGATTTTTTGTTTGTTTTTCTTTAATAAAGTAAAAGCAGATAAATGTTTAGTATCGAGTGTGACCCCCTCTAGCTAAAATCACAGCTTGAATTCGTCTAGGCATGCTAGCGAGTATATCCCGGATACTTGATTGCGGAATACGTTCCCACTGCGCAGTAATCACATTCTTCAGCTCTCTGATGGTCTGCGGAGCCGGTTGTACTGATCTCACACGCCGTTTCAGAACGTCCCAGACATGCTCTATGGGATTGAGGTCGGGACTTCGAGCTGGCCAATCCAAACGACGAATGCCGACCTCTTGCACACACGCTTTAACATCGCGAGATCGGTGGGCGCGAGCATTGTCGTCCATAAAAATGGAGTCTTCACCTAGAGCGGCCAATGCGGGTTGTGCATGAGGAATTAGAACTTCCGTTATGTATCGATGCCCAGTCAGTGAGCCGTTTTCAATGAAGACTAACTCTGTACGATCCATTAAATTTATTCCTGCCCAAAACATAACAGAGCCCCCACCATAAGGTGTGATTTCTTCGAAACATGCATCAGCAAAGCGTTATCCTTGTCTTCTTAGCACTCGCCGTCGTCGATCTTCACCGAACAGAGATATCCTGGCTTCATCAGAGAACAAAACCCTATTCCAATCTTCATAAGTCCATGATTCACAATTTCTAGCGAACCTAAGCCTGTGAACTCGGTGCTCACGGAGTAATTTGGGGCCGCTGGCCGGGCGGTGACTGCGTATATTGGCAGCGAGAAGCCTCCTCCTGACCGTCCATAGACTAATATGCACATTTCTTACTTCTTGGAGAATGTTCTTCAGATCCACATACGAAGATTTGCGATTTCTCAATGCGCGACTCACAAGAAAACGATCATCCCGTGGTTGGGTACATGGTTTTCTTCCAGAACCAGGCCTTCTCTCGACGGAACCAGTCTCCTGATATCGGTGCCAGGTCCTTTGGACCGTCGAGCGACTAACATTCAGCCTCCTAGCCACGAAGCATTGGCTCCAACCCTCTTCAAGCAGTGCGATAATTTTGGTAGCTTTTACCACTTTATCTAACACTTTCGATACAGCCAAACAGCAATAAATAATTTAAAACCGGCCAGTAACGTGTACAAACGATTGAAACCTTTTTTGTAGTGTATCTTTTCAAAGATGAATGAAAATCAAAACCGCCCGTTTTTTTTGCAAATGAGTGTAGTTAAAATCAATCACATCAAGTTAAAGAAGTTCACAAGAAGTTAAAGTGTAACAATGATATGAAATCAATAAGAATTAGTAATAAGATCATCGCTGACCTTAAAGAAATGGGTGATATTTTTAATAATCATTTCATTAATCGCACTAATAAACAGTAATAATAATTTAAAATTAAATACACTATCTTTCACAAATCCCAAAAGAATTTACCTGAAGCCTGTGGATTCATTTTCATCCACAGGCTTCAGGTAAATTCTTAAAATCACCAAAATTATTAAATTTCTTAAAAATAGCTAATTCTGTGGACATGGCCACATCACTGTTCATGTTATAAAACACTCTGCTAGTCTTTTCGCTCGACCGTAACATTACATAAATAATTTGTTATTCTCTCTTGCACAGTATCTGGACCAATTAAAATTCTCTGTAATAAAGCTCTTTATAACAAAGGAGACACCAAAGATCCAAACAATTACAGACCAATTACACGTTCCAATCTAAGTAATCAGTAATAGAAAGGGCTACGTATATGCGATTGAATGATTTTCTTTTAAAATATAATATTCTGCATCCTAATCAATATGGTTTTCGGAATGGAAATTCAACAACTTTTTTGGTTTTTGTTTGTTTTGAAACAACAACAACTTGTTTTGAAATGGTGAAGGTTCCGAGAGCATAAATAGAGATATGAGCTATACCGATGTCAGCTATTTTTCTCGACATGACTAAGGCTTTTGATTAAGTTAATCATTAAAAGAGAGATTTATTGACAAACACAACACATGAAAAATATTGTACAAACAAAAATTACAGTACAAAAGCACAACAGGTCAATCAGGTTCCACCTCAGCTTGTGTTGTTACGACACGAATGCGTGTCGCGGCAATGCTGGTATTCTGACGGGGCTTGTTTGGTGCGCCGAAGACGGAAAACGGAAAATATATTGTATATACGTACGAACATGCTAAGATTAAACAACAAGAAAGATAATTAAAAGAACGAATAACAAACAGAACTCTCACATAACACACTATAAAAAGAAGGGAAACATAAAAGCATAAGCCTGCATAAAATAGATACCTAACCTTGCTAGCAGGGTCGGAACTGGAAAATAAAAAAAAATAAGATAAGCTCCTGCATAAACTTGAACGTTATGGCATACGAGGTAAAGCATATGACTGGATAAAGTCTTATTTATTTAAGCGCAAGCTACAATGTACGGAAACCACTAAATTAATTATAAAGGGAAACACTATCGAAGAGATTTATATATCATATTTAACCGCATAACTGTGGGGTTCCACAAGGCGGGATCCTTGCGCCTAATGCAATATCTCAAAAAACTACTTTTTGGAGATGACGCAACTGTTTTGATAAAATGTGACGACAAAGATAACTTTGAAAACATAAACAATGAATATTGAAAGAAATTATTATTTGTTTAAAACTCAATGACTTGCAATTTATTCAAAGAAAACTAAAGTATTGTTATTTCAATCATACAATTCTAATGCACGAAATATGAAAATCCCTTAGGATTATAATTTTTTAGAGCAAGCTGATAACATACAATTTTGGGCACCAATATTGACTAACATTTAATCTGGAAGGAGCACGTAAACCAAAATTGTAAATAGCTCAATGGTTCCGTCTTGGCCCTGAGAAGATTGAGAAAAACCGTTTCCATAGAAGCAGCAATATCAGCCTATTTTGGCTACGTTTCGTCTGTAATCAGTTATGGTCTCATATTATGGGGGAATGCCCTTGATATTTATAGAGTTTTTAAAATACAAAAAAAGTGTCTATGGGCTATATGTAATGCATGGTATTTGGATAGGTGTTTACCCTCATTTAAGAAACTACATACTCCCATTGCCAGACCATCTACAACATTTCAAAGTTTATTCTAATGTTCCTAGGCGACATGTTAAAGCTAACTATGCACAAACATTATATCAACCACGGTGTCATAAAAATATTTATAAAAGAAGTGTTCTAAGTATGTGCATACAAATTTATAACAAGCTACCTTCTTCAATTAAAATATTAAACGGGAATTTGCCAAAAAGAAATCTGAAGAAATGGCTGAATGAGAAATGTTTTATAGTGTTAAAGGATAAATGGATTTTGAAAAATTATTTTGGGTGTTGTTTACGTTATGTTGAAGGTTTATTATTTAACAAGCAGATCCGGCCACGCGTTGCTCTGTTATGAATTGAAAAAAAAGCTATCCTATCTCTTCGGTTAGACCAAATTACACATAAATACCAACTTTCATCAATATCGGTTGAGTCGGTGAAGAGTTCACTGGGAACATGCATTGTGACACTGGATTTTTATATATTACTACAACCTGCCCAGGAGTATGAAGAATAATTGTACCAAGTTTCGTGAAAATCCGTTGAGTAGTTTTTGTTTCTATAAGGAACATACAGACAGACAGACAAAAATTTTACTGATTGCATTTTTGGCATCAGTATCGTTCACTAATCACCCCCTAATAGTTATTTTGAAAATATATTTCATGTACAGAATTGACCTCTCTACAGATTTATTATAAGTATAGATTATGATTTAATGATATATATGTGTGTGTGTAGAACAACAATACCACAAAATTTGCACGCGTGCTTGCAGTTTAAATACAAATACTAAAATAATAGTTGTAAGGTCCCTGTACAATTTGTTTTTCTGGAAATAAAAATTTTGATTAATATTATGAGTATTTATTATTTTTGTTTGGCAAACTATTGATGTTGTACAACCCCCGCGATTTCGATTTATCAAGTTTAATGGTTGAAAGTTATAGCAAACTAATATTAGATCTAACTTAAATAGAAGGAGTTGATCCAGTTACCGCTCTGTAAATAAAAAATATTATGTCATTTTCCATTTGCCTTGGGTGGTTACAGTAAATTAATATTAATTAATTGCTAAAAAGTTTGGACTTTGTGAACGTCTGCTTCAGGTAGAATTATCACGCGACTGGTACCGTTATTCAGGAGGCTGCCCTTACCACAAGGCTATCATGTTTTTGCAGACAACTGCAAAATAGATTTATACTAAAAAGTATAAATCCATTTATTTATTTATTGGAACGGAGCAAGTGAAGCGAGCGTAGCTCCCATGGATCAGCTTCCATGACGCAATGTCTGTTACGCCATAACTTCCGGAGTTCTTATCCGATTTTAATAATTTTTGTGTGGAATCGAATCAAAACATTTAGGTCCAGATTGTGATGGAGCCCGAATTTTAAAATTCACAAAAATAAAGTTATGAACAAAAAACATTGGTTCTATGGGATTTCCCATAGAAAAAAGGCGCCTATTTGAAAGTTTTCTTTCTTATGGAATTTAAAAATTTACTTAACATTATTTTTTTTTAGTATTACGCTCCGCTCCAATATGTGGCGCTAGCGAAGCTTTATGCTTAGCGACTGCATCGCCTATTATATATACATAAACATATAAGGCCTTACAAAATATCAGCATAGTATATGACTCTGTCTCCCTCAGTGCTTAGGATAGTATATATTTTCCATGAATTCAAGGACACAAAATGTATTATTATAATTCGCTTATATAATTTGCTACCTTTTTATTAACAATACGTTTACAGTACATGCTTTTCTAAAGCAAACGTAACGATACCAAATTTACATAGGTACTTACTTACTTTACATTGAAATAGCGTTACTTTGCTTTTAAAACTATTATTAAAGAAGAGTAATTTACATTTGAGGTACACGTTTAACTCAACCATAAATTTTGAGTGACGTTTTTGTTGTTCATTAAAATTTGACGTGGATGGCTGTGTAAGCGAACGAAGGAAGGTTAATTGATTTCAAGCATTTGTTAAAGACATGAAGGTAACATGAAGGTGACATGAACGCCGCGGAGTGTAAGAGTGAAAAGCGAAAAATCGTTTGTTAGTATAACAATAATGTTTCAAATGAAATTCAGATTTCTATCGTTATATAAGTGATTTTTCAAAAATAAGATCAAGCTAAGTACAAAGTTAGAGTATCATTTTAGCTATCCCGATTTATCTTTGCGATTTTGCATAGTTTTTAAATTTTTCTATAGTTTTCATACAAACCTTGATTTACAAGATATTATTTAATGCAAGGGCAATATTTATTAAAATAAATGGGGTGATGAGGGTAACCCTAGTTATGCTCTATCTCTGGACTGCTATTTGAACCTAGTTTTGGGTCACTCTGTGTAATACTTTTTGATATATAATCTTTAATTATAATACCATTTCGTTATTTCTTTAACAACTTAATTATACTCTTAACAATTACCTATTAATGCCCCAGCTGTTAATACAGGCCTTCCCTATGAATCAAAACACAGCAAATTGAACAAATACAACATAACCTCCCACACATACTGTATGCGATCTGGTGGGTACAAACAACTGCAGATTTAGCCGAAACCACTTATCCGATGACCGGTTCTTGCGAAGGCGCGTAACCACGGCATTCAGAGGCGAAGGCGCTGATTGTTATTTTAAAGTAGAACATCTGATTCAGGTATATTGTATGAATGAACCGGTAACTATTATAAAAAAAAATTTAAACTTTTTATAAAATATCCAAAATAATCGTCGATTTCTTTAGTTAGCACAAAATAGCAAGACTAATAAATTGGGTTTTATTATATATACTATATTACTTCACTATATTAATAACACCCAATTTATAGTAGAGGTAAAAATCGGAAATTATTTATTTTCTCGCCACATAATATCGATGCCTAACGGCCAAAAAGGAATAACCGCCACTTTACAAATTTTATAGGAGAGCAATTTAAAGTTTAAAATAAACGAAAAAAAAATCATAAGTAAGGATGTATAGGTTCCGAAAGGCTGAAAATCTATATTTTTAGCTTATATCGCACTATCTATTGACTGGTGTTGTTATTTTTATGAAATTCAGGCTACCAATAGTAGTTAATGTCGGTTACCCGAAATGGTCTTAATTTTACAATCAGCAAAAATGTCGTAAATGAAATACGCAAATTATTAGCTTCCAGCAAAAAATGATATAACCTCACCTCAAGTTTTATTTAAATAGAGGAAAATTAGCACAAGTTGTTTTTTTGTAAGAAATAAAATTGTGGAAATGTGGTATAACCAGCTATCGAATGAAAATTCACTGAATGGAAAATTGTATTAAGTATATTTTTTAAGAAATTACGATTATAAGACTATTATAATGTGTTTCGATGTACTTTTTATTTAAAAGTATTTGGAGGAGAAAAAGTTTTAGGTTCACCAGAGAGGTCTTAATAATAAAACTATATAATTTTATTAATCAGCTCAGTCTATAATTGACTAAAAATGGCACTTTCTAATTAACAATTTGTTACTACTTAAGGCTAATACCACATATTCGCCGAGATCAGAAAATAGACTTAAAACTATTAGTACTTAGATACTAATAATAGTTACCTATATCAATGTTCGTTATCTTAGTTTAAAAAATATAACGTTAATAAAGTAACTAGTTTTCTTAAGACTAATGCACTGTTAATATCACGATTTGCTTGACTCATGTCTTTCACTTGTGGATAATAATTATAAGTAATAGTGAATTTAAACAAACACTTATTCTACTTCAACATTTTCGATATCAGAATCAGGCAGTGTATCTTGAACAGTGTTGGAACAGATGATGCTGTTGTATTCACTGTGAAAAAAATGGGGAATTACCTTATGTCGACATAGTTTAAGTAAATCATCGTGTTTGGCCTTAGATACAGGTATTAAAGATTTATAACATGCTGGTGGACTCATTCTAGTTTTTGGATTCACTTTTCATCAGCATCGTAATTCATCGAGTTTTTTACATACTTAAATCAAATTATCTTTCTTCTTTCGAAATGTGACAACACGCATCTTACTTATTTTTCCTATTAGATTTCCTTTGAGGTATTTATCACTGATTGAATCCCATTTATTAAAGTTTAACTTCTTTAGACGCAATCTCAGTTCCATCACGCTTCGTATATGCTTGTCCAGATTGCTTCAATTTTTGTCTCTCTTTCTTATTATTCTTGCGTTTTTGTTTTGTCGCATTCTCTCCTACTACGTTAGGGCCTGTCGGATCTATTGATGATATTATGTTCCCAGAATATACTTCCCACTGGAGGGAGACTCTGTACCAGGGTCGTCTGCTTAGGTACCTCCGTCTTACCTATTTCTGCCGCAAAGCAGCAGTGCTTGCATTGCTGTGTTCCGGTTTGAAGGGTAAGATATGGCAGTGAAATTACTGGGTACAGTGACTTTACATCTTGTGTCACAAGTTGGCAACGTACACTGTGGTTCTTGTGGGGGTTGCAGTTTTGCTGCGAATCTCACAAGAGCCGCATGTATTATAGGTGACTGTTACCACTTACCATCAGGTGGGCAGTTTGCATGTTTGCCAACTTTCTGCAATAAAAAAAAAAAAAAAAGAATCTTTATCAGCCTTTTTATTTTTTTTGTTTAGGGTTTTTACCCGAATTATCCGAATCTGATGAATCTGAAGTAGGTATATACGTATCCGAATCAATATCTTCTCCAAAATACTGTTTATTTAGTTATCTTTACGTTTTTTTTAGGATTCAATTTGTCCTTGTTATTTACTTTAGGTTCCGGCGCAAAACTGGTAGATGGTAAGTGATCTGCCGTCGCGGAAGATGTTGGGATTGCAGATAATGTCATTTCAATATCAGTGGTATTCAGTTCAAGCAACGATCCGGCTACTATTTGGTTGTCTAAGGCTTCAGTGTCTATAAACGATAAACATGCTGGCTCATCATTTTCAATTTCATCATGACCCAATGATTCTAAGTTTACCTTTAAATAAAAAAGCGTCATTAAAGCAACCCCGTCGAAAAGTGATTTGGTGGACAGGGAAAAATTCACGGGTTCTAGTCCCGTCTGAGGATTCACTTTTCCTGCTTCATTCCGAATTGAATAGTTACCATAGTACACTAGGCACTCTTTTCAAATAAATAATATAAAACTTTACACATCATTTAAACAAGAAATAAGTATCATTCTACTTCATTAAACATGAAATTTGACTTACCTAATAAACACAAAACGTGAAAATATATAGCGCCAAAATGGCTCGCATGCGCACGTGGCGCTTGCCCAGTTGCACGCCACAATACGCAAAGTAAAGGTTGGAATAACGTTAAAATGTAGGTGTACCTTTTTATCTAATCGCCAAAATTGTTTAAATATCGGGAGGGTAAAAAAGGATAAGCGACAAAATATTATTAAGTACTTGCAGGGACAAAATGTGCTAACCGCTTTTTTATCATTCATTTTTAACCGGGAAAAAAACAGTAAGGACCAAACAGATTCTTAAAAATGTGACCAAATTACAATAAACGACTCAAATGTTAAAAAAAAAAACTGCCAGAAAGTCTTAAACGGATTTCGATAAATAATTATGTAGAGGCAAATTATCATAATCCCATATTTCTCAATTTTTATTTCCAGGCGAAATAGGTTAACGGTAGATCATTAGAATATTACAGAAAATCCAAAAAGCATAAGTTCGTTATTCTCAGATATTTTGTAGATCAACCACCAAAAAAAATATCTCATTAAAATTTTTGTCGTTTATATCGAAAAAAAATGTCTCATATCTATAATTTTACTACCGCATAAGCGACATAAAGATTCGCTTAGAAACACGTAACCCAGATCAAACGACGCAGAAAAAAATGACGGTTGTAACTATGTATATAACTCAAAATCACAAAATATGTCGCTTATCCCTTTTTGGCTGTTAGGCATCGATATAAATATGAAATTGGTATATCCTCTTATCAAGTTTAAAATACACATATTTACAAGCACTGTTTACAGTATGGAGAAAAGTTTTTAAGTTAACAGGAAACATACACTTGCATTGGTATTAAACAAACAAATAAACTCTTGAACTTGAAACATACACTCGTATTGGTGTTCAAACTTTTGCATTATGTCCCCTACGCCGTCAAATCGAAACAACAACGCATCAAAATATATGGAAGTAAAAAAGATTTAAAAAAAACATGTTTTTATAAACGGACTAAAAAGAAGACCATAATTTTTTTCCCAGGATTGTGATGGATTTTTTTTTCCCCCGGAATGTCATAAATTTTAAAGATATATGTTCAAGTACTATGATGTAATATGACTAGAAACGTGGGGCGGGCGGTTTTCAGGTTTAACTAATTTAATTCACTCATTTTAATATTTCTTTGTAGTTGTGGTAGTTCATATATCGATCAAACAAAGAGAATGATATCACTATTATATAACAATAATAGAAAAAAATCAGTCATTGCTGAACCTGCAAAAACACAAAAAGTAACGTTACGCAATCAAATACTGTGAGTGTTGTGAGACGAAAACAGGGAGTAGTGATTTGCAGATAATGGTGCTAGTATCGAGTGTTTTAAAATATTGCGAGCTAAGGAAGCTCGATCCATAAATTTTGGTCACTGTAGGTCTTTTATTTTTATTACTGTTTTTTTCAAAAATAATTGTAATATTGTATGACTGTTTGTTGCCAAAAAAAAATCCCGTCTGCGTAATGTGCAATAAAAATTAGACCTGCAATAAAAATTAGTTTTTCCATGACTACGGTGGATGCTAAAATGTACCTAAACGCTCTTTTGGTATATAAGCTTAAAAAACTAAGGTGTCATAGTACTAGTAACTGTTTTGATTGTGATATGGATGTGTTTAAAGTGAGGTACAGTTTTTTATGTCTAACTTCTGATATAACGAAAATATTTTTTTTTGTAATTAAATTACAGTTTGGCATTGTTTTGATTTATCGCCAGAAAATAATCATAGTATTCTTTGTCTAAAATACGCCCACATTATACAAAAAGTATTGTGTAACTGTTTAGATAGATTGTTGATAATGATTACGTAAGTATACTATATGTATAAAGCTCACTTTTTTGTTTGTATTGTCTCAGATATTTCCGAAGTTTACCCTCCACATATAAAAAACATCTAACATTCGCCCTCACATATAGTCAATTTTTTTAGCATTAGAAATTATGTTATCAAAGAAGCAGTGGTGGCTAACCTTGTGCTGGAGTCCACTTTGACCGGCTTCAGGCTTGTCCATTGTTGAACAGATAAAATAACAAATAACAACAAAAACTTTTAACAAAAAACTTCAACAAAGCAATAGGAACTAACAATCAACCAAAGAAAAAAGTCAAAACAGATAAATGCAGACGTTGACATTTGCCGCTATTGTTGCAAATGGCGGCCATCTCTTTGGCGGCCATGTTAAGCGACCATTTTAAAAATCACCTAATATGGTACGTATTACAACATCGGCATGTACTTTTTAATTTTGTCGTGTCAAACTGACCAACGTTTCGTTCCACAAGTTTGCAACTTCTGCTTCTTAAGGTATTTTTTAGTGTAAACTTTTCACGATGTTACGTTTTGCTTGTTACATTATATGTGTACAATAAAGTACCCAAATTTTGTTCTTTCTAATGCTAAAAAAAAACGGGCTATAGATATATTAAAAGCAGCTGTAGTTCATCGGTTAAGATAATAGCTTTAACCCAAAAGGAACGAGTTCAATCCTCGCCGGTGTACTACGGACTTGGATCCTTTCGTGAAATCACAATTTAGCACAATAATACTGATAGTGGTTTCAATACCTTATTAATATTCTTAAAAATACGCTTGCCTAACAATTTATGATGTTTTGTGTGGCGTGCAATATTAGATGATCGAAGAGTTATTAATATTTTTAATTTAAACGTGTAAACTTTCACATTTAGGTACTGAATGAACTAAGCTGGGTCGCCATCGATCCCGCATTTTAGGTTAAGTGTGTATGTGAAAACGGTCTGAAGTGGCAACCCAGGCGCAACGACGACGAACACTGAAAATCGTTTACTGACTTATTACACAATGGTCGACGCTTTGACTGCATATATATTAAAAATCTTTTCCGTATCCGTATAATAAGTACCTAAACAGAGTCAACAAGCCTTGTTGAGTTCGATTAAAATATCTATTTCTTTTGCTCTGTTATAATGAGCTTCATATACGACTAGTGGACTACACAACCACATATACACTTTTACATATAATATGAAAATCAAAATATGAGCTTAACATCAATTTAGTTCAAAACGGTTGCTCTGACGTAATTTATTAATAGCATATTAGACGCTTTCACAAGACAAAGGAAGTAGTAGCTCATATTGATTAAATTTGTCAAAGTGGAAAAGAGCCTAAATGGGCTAATGGTTACGACGTCTAGCATAGCTATGACACTTTGATATTTTTAATCCCACTGAAATTTTTTTTATAAACAAAGAAAATATATTTAAATAATATTCAACATGGCTCGATCTCGGAAACCAGTTGCCGCTAAAAATATAATCTTTTCCTTAAAAAGGCGCATCTTTCAATGTAATACTAGCATTCACATAGTGTATATGTTTTATAAAATTGATATTTTACAAAACATATACACCGGCAGTGCCAAAGACTAACAAATCATTAAAATAAAGAAACACTAGAAGTATGTAAGTACCATCTTGAATATATAATTCGGAAAATCAGTACATACTTTTTAAAGGTATTATCTTTAACCTTTTGACGTTGCATTGAAAACAAAGTAAAGAATATTTAGCTTTATTATTCAGTTCAAATAAGTCGAATGCGGACTGAATAACAATAACAAATACCTTAAGCTTGGTCCTCCATTGGTAATACCACAGACAAAGGAGATATTTACTTCGTCTTTGGTTCGAGATTTGCAAATAACTCAGAAATATTAAAACTGCCGCTTACGGCCTTACAAGCCCTTTTTTAATAATAAAGGTTCTAAGATACTTCATCTGTTTGTTCCTAAATTATTATTTAAGTCATATTTAAAAAAAGAGACCGCCTATGTGTATGGTAATAGTTAAAATCGATTTAGAATTAAAAATATTAGTCTACTTGTTTCTGGCAGTAATTGAACTACATAATTACTGCCAGATTGGCTAGTGGCCGCCTTCAGCTTCTACTGGGCTTTGGAACTACTGAGTTTCGTAAACCAAAAGGACCTAATACGGTTTGGCGGAGCTGATGAGTGCAGATGCCGCCAGGATCATCGACATGTCTTCCGAAGTTGTCAATCCCTACGAAAGTTAGCAAACTTGGTAATCACTGAGCCATCGTAGCCTCATATAAAATATGGTACGCATCACGAATTTGCGTATCATCCTTGCGCAAGGTAAAATATTGTATTTTAGTTATATTTATCTTATTACGAGTTCCTCTGCGCTTCGGATGGAAGGTTTAGCCGTTGGTTTGTATCTACAGTTGGTAACATTGCCCCATAATCAACAGTCTATATGGCAAATCCACACAACACACCTATGATACGCCTTAAGGACTGTTTATTCATTAGTAAATAAGTAAGGCGCTAGCGCATATGCAAAGCGATTTATTTTCGAGCAAACCTTTTAGATATGATCTTTCCAAATGCAACAATCGTCTAGTGATATATCTAAAAACACTGTCGCATTAACTATTTAAAGCTTTTGATTATTGCATTTCAGCTTAAGATTCTGTACCATCTCTATTTATGATCTGGATATATTTTGTTTTGTCAACGTTGACTCTTATATTGCGCTTTTTGATCCATTGACATTAAAATATATTTAATTATCTGAATTACATCATTTTGATAATCTGCTAGTAGATCCTTGGGTAATGATTACCGAAATGTCGACGGAAAAACGAGAACTATGATACCTTGTGGATTCAGTGGCTTTTGATGCTGGAATTTCTCAAGGGTCTGTTTTCTTTGCGATGCTTTTTCTGTTGCACATCAATGACCGATTTAGACAAGTAATTGTTGGTATGCAGGTGATAGTACTGTCGTAGAGAGAGGTATCTCTAACAGGACAGGTATGTCTAACGCAAAAGTCAGCGGTGACGACGTGACGTTGATGAGAGAGACCATAGTTGAGCAAAAGAACGAGGTCAAGCTACGTTCCCAGTGGGGTGACAGTAACTATAACTAAAGTTCATAAAAACACATGACAGTAACCTCGTTCATTTCAACGCCTCCAAAACGCAAGCGTGTTCTTTCACGGCAAAATGGAGTTTCTTCAACCTGACGCCTACTTTCCGGGGTACTGTACCTGTGATTGACAACCTCGAGCTTCTTGGCATGAAGTTGTCTTCAGACCTAAACTTCGCCACCACTATCGACGCCAAGGCTCAAACTGAAGCTTCAAAGCTGGGCTTCCTAAATAAAGTCAAGCGATATTTCACAGTGCAGTATTTAATTCTCAGTATTAATGCAGAGGCAGTATTCAATTCTCTATAAAGCTCAAGGCCTTGGCCTTACATGGAATATTGCAGCGACCTCTGGGACGGCTTAGCAAAATACCAACTTACTGCACAATTCAGCGCAGAGTTGAGCTTTACATCTTAGCTCATCACCGCAACGTTGCCTATCTGTCTTCTACAGAATGTACTTTGGAAAGTGTCCTCGGGAGCTCCATATGCTCATACCGCTATCTCCCTTTTTCCACAGGACATCCAAACGCACTGTGGGCTTCTGCCCTTTCTTGATTGATATTCCTACCTGTACCACCAAGCGCTTTTTAACATCTTTTGTAAGGCGCACAGCAAAGGAGTGGAACACCCTTCCTGCGTCTCTATTTCCGAGTACTTTTAACCCGTCCGTTTTAAAAGTCATGGTGAATAAGCACCTTCTTGGTTAACTCGTTCCATCGTGGGTCCTGTCATGGCCCCCGGGCTTGATTGGGATCAAGAGCGAACCCATTAAGAAAAAACAAAAATTCGGTAATAAACAATAAGTACTATAAATAAGTACTCAAAACCCGTTTAATTTGTCGGCACACAGTATTTAGGCATATCAATCACCACTCAAGCATTTGTGTGTATTTCCTTTAAAGTCGTTAAAGAGATTTATTTCTATTTCTATAAATACTAAATCAAACGTCTTTGAGCTCGTTTGTATTTAATCTATACTTATTTTACCAAGAATTACTCGAAACCCTTACAGGTGGAGACGTTTACTGATCCCACAAATTTAAAAACAATCAACTTCAAAATATTTACTTACTGGAATATTCTATTTACTCAGCCAATAACAAGAAAAGATCACAGCAAATATTTGGACTACGTGATACCTGATCTTTCTGGGCCCCACGCCGCCGCCTACTCGTCTTGCTCTAAGGTGTCTTATTAAATCCTACAAAAGAAACCTTTTGTTTATTTTTAAAAGTATAAAAACGAAATTGGTGAAGCCTGTAAATTGCAAAGTAAAATAGGGTAGGCAAAAAGTGGAATGATATTTCCTTCTTAGTTGGATGACAAATCCAGGTAACAATATATTTTTCGCTCTTGATCCCAATCAAGCCCGAAGGCCAAGATAGGATCCACGATGGAACGAGCTAGCCCAGAAGGTGCTTATTCACCATGACTTTTAAAACGGACGGGTTATAAGTACTTGGAAATACAGACGCAGGAAGGGAGTTCCACTCCTCTGTTGTGCGCATTATGAAAGATGTTGAAAGAGCTTGCTGCGACAGGTAGAAATAGCAACCAAGAAAGAGTGGTAGCCCGCAGTGCGTCTGGATGTCCGGTGGAAAAAGGGAGATAAGTAATATAAGTTGGAAAGCTCCTATACTAAGCTGATCATGTCCCTAAGTAAGCGCCTCCTTAATTTTCATTAAGCGCCTATTTGGCGTTACCTGGACCTCAGAAGGTATTAATCCGTTTCATAATGGCTGATGAGTAGAACGATAGCGATTCCCTCTATGTGCAAAAAGGTTGTTTCAAATGCTTGTTAATGTTTATAACATGAGTATGGTTTTTTTTCCGAATTATGATTATTTATATACTTATTTAATATATTCATATATTAATCATTTCATTTCCATAGTAGATACAAATCCTGCTTAGATTGGAAAAAATCAATGATGTTGGGTTGCTGTAAAGTCTTATTCTTTTAATGTTCTAAGTATCTAGAACGTCTTTACTTGCAAAACATAGAATAAAGTATTTTGTATTTAGTGATTATAAATAATTAAACTAGAATAACGTCAAGCGAAGTCTAAATAACCTTATTTTGGAGCGACAAAGTTTTATTTTAAACTACGAGTCGGCCGGTTATGATACTTTTTGAAACTATAACGTGTTGTATGTGTTGTAGTATGTGCTGTACAAACACTTTACGGTGTGATAACACCTATGCTCTTTGTAGTTGCTGTTTTGTAAATTAAACCTAAGACTCGTTGATTATTTTAACAATGTAATCATCCATTAAACTGAACTGGGACCGCGTCGTTATATACTATAGACTAAATACTATTGTAAATACTCTACTACATTTTCAATCGTAGTTAAAGCTTATACCCCAGCACTGGCAACAATTATACGATTCAGTCAGACCATTACACCATAGAGGCGTTTATTAACGGAAGGACTACGTTTCATTAGATTGGTTTAAACTTTCTTGCTCACTTACACTAGTTTTAACTTAAACTTTATTAGTGCCATCTTTTTATTTTCAATACTCCGATATTTCGGCGCAGTTGTATGCGCCATAGTTACTGAAGATCTGAAGTTGATGTCATTGGTAGAAGTATCGGTCTACCCTCCGTCGTAGTCTTTTATTTCACTCTATATCGGTACCACTATGTACCTGTGCTGTACATAACACTCGACGCTTACAGTATCAGCTCGAGAAAAGGTTTCTTATGTGTAATTTGTTTTTACACAAGAGAAATATTGGATTCCAGACACTCGACAATGTACACCCATCTTGTATCACGATGTTTGAATTTTTTGTGTTTGGTAATTTCAATCGATTCTCTATAGTGGAGTGTCTGGGAGTTTTGACCTCAGATTTTTGTTACAGAAATTCGAGGTTTTCATGTTTTTACCGCCCCAGGCACTCCACTACTAAGCATTCATGGAATGTAGCGGCGTTTTGTTGAGATAATCTGAGGGTTATGAAACTCGATCCAGGGACTTGGGCCCGATTGGACCAAACGTTCAACGATTGCCGATTTTGTGTATCATTGTTTTATATGGCTTCTATGTGCTACTTTTTCGATATGCTATTGTTCGTTTTATATGCTTCGTAACTGCAATCGTTCTTATCGTACTTATACTACGTTTCTATTTCTATGCAAATAAGAAAAATAAACACTTTATATAAGTCAGATACCGACTGTTTATTTATAAAAGTTACGTCAAAAGGGTACATCGTAATTAAATAGAGTATGCTACTATTTATATCAAATGTATTTTGACTAGTTCAATTGAAAATGCTTATAAAAAAACAACTCGGACCATTGATAAGGCTAATTACATATACGGAAGTTCTATAGCTCAATGTATATTTACGACGACAGTGCTTACGTCGCCGAGTCGTTTGTCGTGCAGTTACTGAGGGTTGATGACAAATACGAGACAAACAAGCAATTGTAGCGAGTGTACAATAAACATAAATCTTATCTGTGCGAAAGTCCGAAATTTGGACCCCTTGTAATAAAATCACTCCACGGTGCGTGTCCAATAGCCGTGCTCCACACACGGTACACAAATATATATTTTTTGTATCATGTGTGGTGTTAATTTAGGTCTTGTTTATTCTTTTATAGAGCATAATAGGTTAAGCATAGAAATGGTCATTATACTCTATTCAAATCAACTCAGTTCATTTATTGCACAAAATGTTGTACGATTTAGATACTACATATCCTTAGTGTTCTATCACATTAAGTCATTATAGTGACAGCAATATACATTAAAAACATAAATAAAAAATATCATTTTGAAAACGTAAATTCAATTATATATACAGGGTCATTATATAAACACCATCCAATTTTTTTCTAGGCATAAGATATCATTCAAACACTTACTTCATTTATGAAAAAAAATTGGTAGGTAAAATTTCCGCAAAAAAAAGTATTTTGTCCGAGCGAATTATTACAACAGCTGGTTACTGGCAAAATAGGTACTTACAGTTGAACGATCGCCCGCCCGAAGCGCTCCACCGAGCTGCGCGCGCAGGTTGTAATGACATCTGCGCAATGAAATCAGTCACCCGCGGATCTTCCGCGATGTATAATGTTGCGTTCACGCATTTACGTCGCATAATTATCCACCTAACCAAATGTGTTCACACTTGCAATTGAAATCGAGGGCGAAATGTAACGGCGAGTTTATGTGAAGGAGGCTCGGAGCCTCGAGAACTTAAAAATCAATATAATCCGTGCATTTGACGAAGTGACGAAGTGAAAAAACAAGTAATACAATTAAAGACAATGTTCATAAACGTGCAAGACTGTTTAGAGAGAAATCACCTACACTTTGAAGTAGTGATTGTTTTCAAACTTCATGTTAGTGTATTTTGTTTGGATTTTTAATTAATTATTTTGTTGGAGTAAAGCAAAGTGTGTGCAGGGCGGCTAAGACTTGTGAAATTTTTCACAAAAATATAGAACTATTAATTATACATTTCTTCATCCTATCATGTAAAATAGACAAGAATTACAGCTTTTACTCGGCGAATGAGAGTGGTAATAGGTTTTGGCACTGCATTTTTTTGCGATTTTCGAATTGCCTATGCGATCCCTCTGTTTTTTTAGATTCTGTGGTTAAGAAACACCCTTTGCTTTACTCCAACCAATTATTGTACATAAGTTGATTAAATTTTAAAAAAATGCGACTTAGTGCATAAGGTATGTCTTACTTTTATGTTTATTTTTTAAAATATTGTTATAATCAAAGAACAAAACAACTCATCTCTTCTTCAATTTGACATTCCTAATCTTTTTTCGTTCAAATTTGCTACTTATGAAAATCATTGTAATGTATCAATGAAATACGGGAGTGGCGGGGCGGGGGTCGTGTAATCATCTGCTACAACACCGTACGTAGCGTGATTGTGACAGCAATCGGTAGTTTTCCTCGGATAACTTTGTATAGCCTTAACTTAATATTTTAGTACTCAGTGATATTAAAAGAAACAAATCTTGTTTCGTTACTTTCTTCAAAGAATATAATATATAAATTTGGATGGTGTTTATAAAATGACCTTGTATATAAAATTTATATGTAAAACCGTTTAGAAATAATTAAACATCAATCTCCATGGTGATGATTTAGCGTTTAATAACATCAAACTGACTGTCAGCATCACATAATTATGGTCTCATTGTGCGTTACGGTCACTTCAAATTAGAAAGATTGTCACTCCATTTAATACAGATATTTTTTTATTAAAAAAACGGCGCTCTAGCATGCTCCTGGAATTTGTGACTTTTGTCAAGTCTAATTTCCAGTTGTTAATTTAATAATGATATGATTATATTAAAACTACTAATAACTTGATTCTGAATTAAAATAAAAATACATGTTATTGTGTTTATATACACACTAATTTATATATATATATATATATATATATATATATATATATATATATATAATAAATTAGTAGAAACGTAGTGTAAGGTAAAGATAATTAAATAAATTTATAAAAAAATAAGCGAAGACTATTAAAAAAGAGCAACAGAAAAAAAATTGGCGGTCCGTATTTGTTCGGCTCAGCTTGGAACAACATATTGGTGATTGAAATTGTAAAACTTTGAGATAATTCATACTAATAAAGAGATAATTTTATATTCGCCGCCTTCCTAAAGTTTCACTAGGAGGGTCAACTAGCAAGTAATAATAATTAATTTCGAACACCTCACATCGATTATTCAGTTCAAAACTTGAGCAGAGCTCGTGCTTTGGATACGAAATGGTGGATATAATATCTAAATACATCTAAAACAACCATGGAAGAAATACTTATTGCATCACAAATTTAGATTACTTTACCAAAATTTGAACTAACGATCTTTTCCGTTGTGATGTCTGAGGTAGTCCCATATAACCTTTACAGTCTGGATAGGTATGTCGCAGTTTTGGGTCTCCCTACGCTCCATGCGCAATGATAAAGTTATATCCTCGAATCCATCAAAGATATCCACCGGATAAAAAGAGATTGTTGATGGTGTAGTAAACGGGGTCATTACCGTTGCACCGTTGCATGAGACCATACCGTTGCACCAAACTTAGCTTGTTAACTTAATTGGTAACTTAGCTTAAGCTTTAAGTGTTAAAAGTTAACTGCTATAAATTTTGTATTCAAAGTAATTATGGCAATCAATATGCATTACCAGTGCAGTATTACGCCTTACGAAATTTCATTGACGAAAACATTCAAATTCGAATTTAACAAATATTAAAACTTAGCAATTAACTAAAAGGCGAAAGGTAGCGATCCTACTTTTCGCACCGACGGTCCTGGGTTCGAGTCCCGGAAGGGGCAGATGTTAATGTGATGAACACTAACATCTGCCCCTGTATAGAGCATTTGTACCTGAGTCATAGGTATATTTCTATAAATATTTAATATCTATGTATTACATATGTAGGTTTTCTGTTACCCTAGTATTAACGCAATTCTTATAGTGCTAACTTTGGGCTAGGCTTATTGGTGTGAATGTAAGAAATATTATATTATTATTAAAGTATATGAATACTTTGGACTTCTTCGCTATCCTAAGGAAAAGTATTGTTAAATCTAATTTTAGTAAGTAACAGTAATACAAGAAGTATTTAAGTATGTTCCTACTCAGCAATTCGTATAACCGACATTTACAACTGAGGGACCTTTTTATTATGCAGTACAGGGTTCGGAATAATAGGGAGGGAAACTTGAGATTTCTCTCTAATATTGTTGGGGGTAATCAGTCGCGTAGATTGCTTATATTAAGCGTTTGAACATGTAAGATTTTTCCGATAAAGCGGGAAAATTGTGTATGACTTTTGCCTGTTCGGGATGACACTTTGCAGTAGAGTTACAGACATTGTTTCTGAGTAGAATACTTTTGACTGGTATTATAATACTATGTAGTACGTCATACTAATACTTATATATACAAGTCCGTATAATAAGGCAGAGAAGTATAAGTGTGATGTGAAATCATTATTTGGTTTTTATCAGCTTCAGGCAATAAGAAAAATAGAAGAGGGAGAGAAAATTACATTTCTAAAAACTCAAAAAGAGGAAAATGTAATAATTACTTATATAGTAAATATAATTTATGAAATAGTTATATTATATATATAATACTTTAAATAAACGTAGATAAAATGTTACTCTCTGGTAGTAAATTAACTGAGAGTCTGCTCTAGATATTTCCGGTGTTGGAATCCGTGGCTGGAAATCAGGCTGTTTCCGTAAAAGAACCTTCTCGCGTACCCTCTCGACTGGCGGCGTTTACAGATAATATTATTGGCTTTGTAATGCGAAGTATTATTACTTGATTTGAGTAATGGAATTTGAACTGTTTGTGTTATTCATCAAACTGATTAAACTGCTTTGTTATTAACAATGTGCTAAAGACGATACCTTATTAAATTAAGAAATATTTTCGTTAAACTTGTGTTTGGTTCGTTTTACACATCAAAAAAATTCGAACTTGGGCCAAACGGTTTAAATCTTCTCAATCAATGGACTAAGGCCGCGTTAAAAATAGAAAACTATAAAAAAAAGGTCACGTCTAATGAGATAACTGTTTAGTATTTTTCATATATTTTGTAACATATAATGTATTTTGATTTATCTTTCCGACTCTACAATACTGCAGATACAGATATGGGCGGCAAAGGCTACTTCGATAATTAGTTAAATTTATTTGCTGGTAATTTTATATATAAAAACAAAGTTAGCCCCGCAATAACTCAAAAAAAATTTTGGTCAGTTGTTGTTGTTGCATGCCATAGAATTTTTATGTATGATCAGTAAAAAAATTGCTTAGCAAAACACCCCGGGCACAACTAGTTGTATAATAATTAATTGAAAGGGCCATAGTTAAGTATTATATAATTATTTTCCGTTAGGGGCCGTCCATTAATCACGTGATGTTTTTTTTGGCATTTTTTAACCCCCCCTCCCCCTTGGTGATACATGGTGAGGTTTCAGGCTACCCCCCCCCCCCACACTATATCACGTGTATTTTTTAGTACCTACAAAGAATCTTATTTTTTTTTATATTTTTAAATTACAGGTATAACTATCATCTTATTTCATTATAGAAAATTAAAGACTACAATAATAAAAATAGAGGTCGATAGAGAGGTTGCAGGTTTTGGGGTGGGTGGGATCTACCTCCTAGCGGTCCACCACGGGCAACGGCATCACGCACCAACTCGGCCCATGGTGACGGCTGATGATCCCAGCAGCGGTGGTAGGTAACTCATTCTGGAGGGTAGCGGGATCCGAATCACGGTTTAGCCATTGGCCGACCGCAGTTAGTGGGGGCCCAACTAGCGCGTGAGCCACGCGTGAAAGGCTGCCCCGCCAACTTGAAAATCTCGAAATGCTCCACCGTGCCAGTTGGCGACTGGATTGGAGAACCCGGTGGCCATTTCGGGGGGATTCGGGCGTCCCCGCAGTCTCCAGGTGAGTTCCATTCTGTGGTTAGCTTAGCCTAAGAGTATTTTAATGGTCGACTGATTAGCGTCTCGACTGAAAATCCAACCCCCCCCACTCGAGACGACTCGACTCAAAGATTACCTCACAGAGACGGCAGACTTGGTAACTGTGCGATATCCAGTGGCGGAGCTTGTTTTTCTGGGGGACTTCAACGCTCACCATAAAAAGTGGCTCCCATACCAGAAAACTGACTATGCTGGGAGAGAAGAGTGCCCTAGCGCTAAATCTTACTCAGCTGGCGGACCAAGCGACGCGAATTCCAGATATTGCTGGCCGCACACCCAATTGTCTTGACTTCCTGCTGACAACTGATCCACACACATTCGGTATCGGTCTTAGCTCCACTGGGGTCGTCCAGCCATTGTGGGGTGTAATCCGTATCGATCTGCTCTCCTCCGCATGATAGCGCCAGCGGCATGAAATTGGGACGAGATGCGTATTTTATTTGCATCTTATCCCTGGCGGCAAACTTGCTTCTCTTCGAGCGACCCATCGTGCACCGCTGCTGATGCGATTGCAGACGTAATTGGGCAGGGAATGGAGTATTTTACTCCATTCTCCGACATCCCGCTCGGTTACAAGTCCCGACCTTGGTATAATGCGGCCTGTGCTCGTGCTGAGGCCCGAAAACAGTCTACTTACCAGGCTTGGGTGCATATCCGCGATCGCAAGGTCCGCGCACGGAGAATCCGATCGAAGAAGAGAGCCTATAATTCGGCCGCCAAGTCATGCAAAAGGGTCATTCTTAAAGCAAGATTCGACCACATCAGCCGAATAGGGACGAAACTGTCATCCTACCCGAATGGAAGTAAACAGTTCTGGTCCCTTTCGAAGTCAGTCGAAGTGAATTTCTGTCGTCCTATGTTACCTTTGCTGAAACCTGACGGGTCACTGGCTCATTATGCAACTAAAAAAGTAAGTTTATTTGCCTCTCTGTTTGCAAGCAGTTCCCGTCTAGTCACCGGCTTTCAATAACCACCAAACATACCTCGATGTGATACTTCAATGTCGGAGATCACAATTCACAATAAGCAGGTCCGTAGAGTCTTACTTGGTCTGGACGTGAATAAGGCCAGTGGTCCTGATGGTATACCAGCAAGAGTACTGAGGTATTGCGCACCCGAGTTGTCTCCTGTGCTAACACGCTTGTATCGCCTCTCTCTTAAAATAAAAACTGTACCAAAATCCTGGAAGCTTGCCAATATGCAGCCAGTACCCAAAAATGGTTGTCGTGCCGACCCATGCAATTACCGACCGATCGCCATCACTTCCATACTATGTAAAGTAATGGAAAAAGTGCTGAACAGTAAGTTGCTCTCGTACCTAGAAAACAATGATCTTCTCAGTGGCGATCAATATGGCTTTCGCCATGGACGTTCAACTGGGGATCTTCTAGTTTATGTGACGCACTGCTAGGGGAGGCCCTCGAGATGCACGACGAAGCACTTGCCGAGTCACTTGACATCACGGAGGTTTTTGACAGGTCTTGGCACGCTAGTCTGCTGAGCAAACTTCCTGCGTATGGTATCCCCGCTGACTTTTGTAATTGGATAACCGATTTCCTGACAGAACGGTCGATCAGAGTAGTTATCGATGGCTGCTCCTCTGACTCAGTGGCTTTTGATGCCGGAGTTCCTCAGTGGTCTGTTCTCTCTGCGACACTTCTCCTGCTGCACATCAATGACCTGTTGATACCTGTTGTTGGGTATGCAGACGACAGTACTGTCGTAGAGAGATACCTGTCTAATTCAAAGGCCAGCGGTGACGACGTGATATTGATAAGAGAGTCCATGGTTGAGCAAACGAATCAGAGGTTGAGCCACGTTTCCCAGCGGGGTGACAGTAACCTCGTCCAGTTTAACGCCTCCAAAACGCAAGTGTGTATTTTCACTGCAAAAAGGAGTTCCTTCAACCTCACTCCTACTTTCCGAGGTACATCTGTACCTGTAACCGACAGCCTTGAGCTTTATGGCATAGAGTTATCGTCAGATCTCAACTTCGGCGCCAACATCGAACTACATAAGTAGTAAGCCGCTCTCGTTATGTACGCGTTTGGCGAAAAAAAAATACACGTCACGCCGCTTTTCGGTTCAGTATCGCGCGTTTGCTGAATAAATAAATACACGTGATATACTACTACACCCCCCTCCCCCCTTGTGATATTTCGTGATTTTTTTATGGACCCCTCCCCCCCCTTTCGAGCCTCACGTGATTAATGGACAGCCCCTTATGTTATCCGTTAGTCCCAGAATTCTAGTTATTAGATACCTTTAGAGATAAAGAGGCATCGCAGCTGAAAGAATATTTATCATATGTTTATATAACATAGTTTAAAAAATGAAATTCCTGCCTGACTCCTAATATAAGTTGGATTTGTTTCGAATAAAATGTCTTTACATATTTGTTTTCACATCATTTCATACGTAATTTATCAATAACAAAAAATATAATTCGTATAACTGATATTTAAATTCTGGTAGAGCATATACAAAATATCTGTTGGTAACTTTTGCCCCTGTGGGCAGTTTTTATCTGTGGATAACTGTCAGACTTGTTAGCTAGTAGGGAGTTGTTTTGGGGTTGTTTCCTGTCGCAATGGCAACTTTTGTTTCGCGGTCCGACGTGATTCATAATAATCTCCAAACAGAAACGAAATTTATTGTTGAAGTTTCAATTGCTTTGACAAATGGATAATGCAAAACTGGTAAACTTGTTTCTTCTGAGTTTACTCAAATGACAATTCCGCTTAATACCTTTTAGAATATTGTTTAATGGTTTATGTTACGATTTGTTCATTTAATCACTTTTTAGTATGATTTTATTTATGTTCTCGCATACTAAAATGAAATAAAAATCAAATAAATTTCATAAATAAATTTACGCTCGTAAAGGTTTCTGGCAAAACCAAAGGCCATGAAATTTCACATACATAGATATTCAACCACGGAAAATTTTACTATCAACTTTATTGTAACTTGCCACAAGATGGTACAATATAATATTACCTACTTATATCAAATTTTATACTGCGTTTTACCGATCCCCATGTAAATTGTAGTTTACATAGGAATACCAATAAAAATAGGAAATAAATAAATAAAAATGCCCCGAACAACTCACAACAATTATTAGGTCCCAAGCTAAGCAAAGCTATACTAGCTATCTATGGGTACTAAATAACGTATAGTCACATATTTATAGAAGTATATAAACGACCATGACTCGGGAACACACAAACAAATACCCTTACTATGATTCGAACCAAGAACCTAATTGTTGCAGAAAGTACAATCACAACAGTTGAACCAAGCGACCCTCTAAAATATAAATAAAATATTTTAAGCCGCGTATGCACTTTTGAGCGCTAAATTAGAACAGGAACATCCTATTAGTAAGTTGTCTGCATTTTTCTATCTGAAGACTCAAGATGGACTGCATAATTGTTCTGCGTATATGAAAATATTTTCAATGATATCGACGGGTTGTCAATCAGGATGCCTTGAAAAGATACTATATTTCAATTTTATACAATAAGTCTACATACTTTACGTCTAAATAGTAATTATTTACCAGGTCCATGCAGTCGCCAAGCATAAAGCTTCACTAGAACCATATATTGCGGAGCATAATACTAAAAAAAATAAAAAAAACAACAGTGTTTAGAAAATTTTAAAATTCCATGAGAATGAAAGCTTTCATAAAGCGCTTTTTGGTTTAATGGGAAATCCCATAGTCATAACTTTTTATTTTTGTGGATTTCAAAATCACGTCACGATCTACAAAACGAAACCTAAACCTGTTGGTTTGATTCATTACAAAAAATAGGGAAACCGGCTAAGAACTCATAGAGTTATAGCGTTATATACATTTTGTCATTGAAGCTGATCTATGGGATCTTCGCTTCACTCGCTCCGCTCCAATAACGCAAAAAATGCGTAAAACGAAATTAATATAAAACAGTCTGAAAACTGCGATAAAATGAATTTGACTATGTTGTCAATCAATGTTATAATTTTTTGTATGTTTTATAATAGGCTTGTTTCCACTAAGAATGAATCGGATGGTTAGTTTTTAATGATTAATCATGATATGTAGTAAACAAAAAAACAAACTTTTTTATTAAAATAATATAAGATTACTAATATTTTTGGAAATTAAAATCGGCAAAATTACTTATTTAATCACGTGACATTAAATACCAATCAGAGAAGCGTGACGTCACTCCTCGCAAAACACCGGTCATGCCATAACATTCTACAGGTTATGTTTACCTTTTTAAGGTAGATTTTGCAAAATTCATAACTTTTACTTTATATTTACAAATAGACACATCAAGTTGTGTTTAATACTTACATCAAAATGATCTTCACAAAAATAAATTGTTGAATAAGTTGATAAACTATGAGCATCTTGCCTCCTTGCAATTTCTAACCACTTTCTTCGTATTTGTTTGTTGTTTGGAACGTATATAAATAATTTGTTTGGCGTTTTTATCGTTGTGCTTTTACATTGGGGCACTATACAGTATTTATAATAAGAGCGATTCATTATTTATTATAATGATCTCGTCGACTGACATAAACAATCGAAACAAACATGGCGTCTTGAATGACGTCTCATTCAAGACGCCATGACAGTCTTGGCCTTTTTCGAAGTCAATTATAAGTTCATTTCTAAAAAAGCAAAATACTTATGAAAAAGGCCTATTTTTCTAAAAATAATTTATATTTGGGGTAAAATAGGTACTAAACTACAGTTTTAAACGAATTTCCAAATTTTGTCAACTAGCCTATTATTGGATATTCTAGATTCTGATTTTATTGTTACTATTTTTTTGCATTGTAATTTTAATTTATAATAATTTAATATTTAAGATATTTTTGGCACTAGTGGTGTACCCTGCTCAACAATTATTTTTGTTATAAAAAAATATATGTTACACCATGAAAACAATAACAAATTGGAATTGGGTTTGTATTTAATTGTCAGTCTATGCCATGTCTCTCAGTCTTTACCATAATCAGAAGATTGTAATTTACCTAGTGGTGAATTTTACTGCCACGTTAAAAATGTTTGCAAAATAAGATGTTCGTCGAACACAAAATTAGAATGTGTGTATATGACTTAATGGAGAATCTCATCACCTGTAAAAGGATCGAGACGTATTTTAATATTATCCGGCACAGTTAAAGTAATTTGCGTAATATCGTTAGAGACAAAAGGCGGCGCGATAAGACGAGGCACACTCATGAATATTGAATTTAGCAATTTTTGGTTAATTTCCTGCCACTTAATTGACTGTACAGTGCTATTTGTACGACATATCACAATATTGTTACCTTTCTAGCGAAATAGACACGACACTTAAATGCCTTAGCTAAAACTAATTCAATAGCGCATTTACAATTAAACGCAAACGTTCAAAAGCGCCTATACTTTGTTAAATTATATTATATATCATCAATATACCTTTAATTGGATGTATTATAATCAATTTCAAATTTAATTTATTATAATGAAGTGACATGTTTATATCTGAAATAACTAAGTATCGGTTAAAGTGTTTTACAACTATTTTTATAATTTATTAATTTATCCACAAGTTAAGGCATTTTCCCTCATAAATTATTAGAAGGAATAGTAGGTCCGATTTTTAAAAAGGCGATCGTTTTCGAACTATAGGCCTTTGCCATATTGTCTAGAATTAACAAAATACTTGAAAAATGTGTTACTAACCAACTAAAGGTCTATTTGCATAAAAATAACATTATAACTGATTTTCAATATGGTTTCCAAAAAGAGAAAAGTACAAATACCTTATTTTCTATGTTTACAGATGAGATTAATAGGTGTCTGAATAAAAAACAGTTTGATGTAGTTTGATCTTTTTTGATAATAAAAAAGCTTTTGATAGGCTGCAAACTAATACTTAAGGCAATGGAGGGGTGTGGGGTGGGGCAGCCGCTGAACAAATGATTCCGCGACTATCTATAAGTATTATAGTGGCGCGCTCCTTCAAAGTCAAAGTAGGCAACGAACTCAGCGAGAAGTTTGCGGTGCCTTGCGGCGTGCCTCAAGGCTCCGGAAATGGCCCACTGTGTTACCTGATCCACGCTAATAGCTTAACCGGTGTGGTGCAACATTGTTCCGTGTACATATGTGTACGCGGACGATTTGTGTGTGCTGCGCGCCGGGACGGACCTCGCTGAGACACACTGGCTTGTTCAACAAGATGTAGATTCGATAATCAAATGTTCACATGATAATGGTATAATTTTTAATAGTAGTAAAACAAAACTCATGGTGATACGTTCACCACACCTGCCTTTTAAAGAATCCTTAGTTTCGATATACTCCCATACTTATGAATGCCTTCATGACAACTCGAATAATTGTGATTGTCATCCAATAGAAAGGGTTAATTATGTAACTTTTTTGGGAGTTCAAGTCGATGAAAAATTTTCTTGATCAGATAACATCAACTTTATTTGTAACAAACTGAAAAAATTACTAGGTAAATTTTACTACTTGAGCTTCAGGAGTACCGATTGATACCCTTAAATTTTTATTAAGTCTCTGGTGGAATCTATAGTGAGCTACGCAGTCAACTGCTGCTGTGATCTTACATTTAAAACTAACATAACTAAACTCAAGAACATGTAAATCAGAGTTTTAAAACTACTTGTTAATAAAAAAAACTAAATATGTATAAAGACAGCTATTTAAAATATGTAAAACTCTTTCGGCTGGTCTAAAAACTAATTATTTATTATTGGTAAATAATCAGGGCTGCCGAGACTGTCTCCACTTTCGAATACGTAAAAAATAAGCATGTTACTAGAGCCACTTCTTAATTCAATGCCCAAAACTATTCGAAAAAGAAAAAAATAAATAAAAAACTTATTAATACATTATCTGATGACTACTATTTAACATAACAATTGTAATTTATTAATACCGCTAAATTCTCCTTTCATTTATTGCAACCGTTGTAATTTACTGTGAATCCAAATATTGTTAATTTAACTTTACTTGATACAGTTATCTTAATTAGTTGTAATTATAAGCTTAAGAGACTAAAGATTCCCCAGTCAAACCGACTAGTCAGTTTTGTGGGACTAAATTGTAACATTTTATAATTTCTTTGTTTATTAAATAAATTAATAAATAGTAACTTATTGAATATCCTTTTTTGATGAATAAGGAACAATTGGAAGATAAGATGTGGGTATTGCATAAGATTAATATGATTCAGAAAATAAAAGGAAAAAAGTTCCAAAGCTAAGCAGACAACAATGGTATGTATGTATAAGCTCTTTAATTATCGTGAAATTAAGTTTCCTTTGTGAAATTTTTATTCTCATATAAAAAGGAAAATATTTTCTGCGAAGTTATTTGTAGTGCATTTCACGTTATACTATGTCGATACCAGAGGTAGAGAATAACCGCAAATCTAAAAACAAATTTCAATCGAATAGTGAATCGGGGTCATAGGTACGTGGGTAGGTAGGTGGCGGTGTTCGGTTTCAGTCTGCGGTCGAGTGCTCGGGCGCCGCGCAATCAGTCGGTTCTACTCGGCCGCCCGCGACCCGGTGCGTGCTCCTGCCATACAATACCAGTGGAAGCATTTCCTTACCTTTATATGGTAGCAGTACCGTATATCGGTGAGAAATACACTAGAGTAGAGTCGTTTTTGTTAGTGACGGTTTATTTAGTATTAGATTTAATTGATACATAGATCGTAAATCTGTTTTGTATAACTGTTTATATCAGTAATGTTTTTTAAGTTACGTTTGACCATTTACTATAGTTGATCAGTTGGTCACCCTTTGGATAGGAGCGTCCGATATTCTTTTGCAACTTCTTCTCGAAAAAGCCTCCCAATTTCAGAACTAGTGGTGGAGTCTTCTAAAATTGAGTCCAAATTCTAAACGTTTTACAACTTGAACTTAATACAATAACCCTTTAAATTAAAGCATCAGCCGATCCGTTTAATGTTTCGTTTCAATTTGTTTCAAAGAGTATTACCATAGTTTTCATCTACCGTTTAAAATCGCCCGCATAATCAGACACAGTTATGTATTCAGTTTATTTTAATTTACTCTTCTTGAGTTTTGCATTTGTAGTTATTAAGTTTATCATATTTTGATATTAATGGAGTTCTTTAGTTTTTGCACAATTGTTTCATTGTTGATTTAGCTTTTACTAAAATGCCTATTTGTCATTATAAGTTTGAATTTTCTCGCACACAAGTTACTAGTCTAGCTTAATTTTTGAAATTAATCAATATTTTAAAGGACCACCTTGTCCTATTTTTTGAGGTAAAATTTCTGAGTCATTAATATAACATTACATTACCATGGAGGAAATTGTATGCTCGAAACAAGTAATATAAGTAATATAGTAATATAGAGTACCAACCTACCTTTTTTCTTAGACGTATGTTTACTCATGAACTTGAACTTAATCTGCTCATATTACGAGAAGCGTAAATACGAGTAAAATATCCTTACTTGAATAGCGGTAGCTACATTTCTAGAGCTGGTATAAATTTCATCTGCACAAATATATATTATATAATACACTCATTTGCAAAAAAAACGGGCGGTTTTGATTTTCATTCATCTTTAAAAAGATACAATACAAAAAAGGTTTCAATCGTTTGTACACGTTACTGGCCGGTTTTAAAAATGCCGTGGTATTTAAAAAAATACGTTATAAATTCAAATTTTCATTTGATGCTCATTTTTACAGAAAACCCTTTTTATCCTACATTTTTAGCGCGAAGTTCCAGAAGTTAACATCGACTTTTATAACTTTTATTCAATTTTCATCGATTAATTTCATATCCTTGACTGTCAAAGCTTTATTTATTGCTGTTTGGCTGTATCAAAAATGGTAGATAAAGTGGTAAAAGCTACCAAAATTATCGCGCTGCTTGAAGAGGGTTTCAGCCAATGCTTCGTGGCTAGGAGGCTAAATGTTAGTCACTCGACGGTCCAAAGGACCTGGCAGCGATATCAGGAGAATGGTTCCGTCGAGAGAAGGCCTGGTTCTGGAAGAAAACCATGTACCCAACCACAGGATGATCGTTTTCTTGTGAGTCGCGCATTGAGAAATCGCAAATCTTCGAATGTGGATCTTAAGAACAACCTCCAAGAAGTAAGAAATGTGCATATTAGTCTATGGACGGTCAGGAAAAGGCTTCTCGCTGCCAATATACGCAGTCACCGCCCGGCCCACGGCCCAAAATTACTCCGTGAGCACCGAGTTCGCAGGCTTAGGTTCGCTAGAAAATGTGAATCATGGACTCAAGAAGATTGGAATAGGGTTTTGTTCTCTGATGAAGCCAGGATATCTCTGTTCGGTGAAGATCGACGTCGGCGAGTGCTAAGAAGACAAGGAGAATGCTTTGCAGAGGCATGTTTCGAAGAAATCACACCTTATGGTGGGGACTCTGTTATGTTTTGGGCAGGAATAAATTCAATGGATCGTACAGAGTTAGTCTTCATTGAAAACGGCTCAAGACTGGGCATCGATACATAACGGAAGTTCTAATTCCTCATGCACAACCCGCATTATCCGCTCTAGGTGAAGACTCGATTTTTATGGACAACAATGCTCGCGCCCACCGATCTCGCGATGTTAAAGCGTATGTGCAAGAGGTCGGCATTCGTCGTTTGGATTGGCCAGCTCGAAGTCCCGACCTCAATCCCAAAGAGCATGTCTGGGACGTTCTGAAACGGCGTGTGAGATCAGTACAACCGGCTCCGCAGACCATCAGAGAGCTGAAGAATGTGATTACTGCGAAGTGGGAACGTATTCCGCAAGCAAGTATCCGGGATATACTTGCTAGCATGCCCAGAGGAATTCAAGCTGTGATTTTAGCTAGAGGGGGTCACACTCGATACTAAACATTTATCTGCTTTTACTTTATTAAAGAAAAACAAACAAAAAAAACCTTTTTATTTTTACTTCATGAGCATATGCACTACTAGCGAACATACACTACTTGTGAGGTTTAGCATTATTTCCCATAAATTGTATCAAAATTTTATGAAATACTGATGAAACCGATTATTTTCTTATTAATTTACCAAACTGTGAGGATAAAACTACTTATAATTATCAAACAAAGCAATATTAACATTTAAAATGGTTCATTGCTTAGGTGCCCGTTTTTTTTGCAAATGAGTTTATAAGCAAGCTGTTGAATTGTACGTATAACTTAGTTATTGCATAAATCGTAATGGCTGCCACGAAATTATTGGTCTAAGCTATGCTCATAATTCATAATCTAAGTTAGTGGGTTTAATGTTTACATAATTAACTTAAATAACTACTTAACTCGAAGACGGTGTACCTGCAACACCAAGCGTCTAGTTCAAACATTTTCTAACAAATAACAAATTTAAATTATTTTTGGACAAAATGTCCGTTTGTGGGTGAGTGCGTTAACATCATCATATTTAAAACTGGACAAAGACCGCGTAGACAAACTGTATGAGCTGCGTTAAAGAAACCATTTTCTTCTGAAAGGGGTACCAGGATATTGAGGAATCACGCACAATGAAAAAGAAAACTTGCAAGAGCAAGAGCGTAGGGTAAATGACTTTTCAAGCCAAGGACTTTTCTATGTAAGTTAAGTTTTCTAGGAACCAGGTTATGCAACATAAGAACAACTTACTAGGCGCCTCAAAAAATACTAGTTAATACAATCAGGATAATTAACTGCCAAGTCTCTGATAGAAGAATATTGGCAAAATCGAGCAGCAATACTCACACAGTTTAGAAGGGCGAACCCCAGTGCGATTGTTAGAACATTAATTGGACATGGCAGTGCAGTTAAAAGAGATACCAATCTCATATAAAATTTAGGGACACCGATGCTTACAGATACCATAAACGGGAGGAAGAAAAACACAAACACCTATGTGATTGTAAATCCCTAACCCATATATGCATTACGCAACTGGGACCATATATTATCAGCGCGGGGGAATGGAAGTCAAATCTAAAATGATTCTAGGTTTCCTGAAGGCTGCCAGGCTAACAGGTCAGGCTAAGAATTACTCTAAGCGAGTCACAATAGATCATCTAGGTCGCAATGACTACAAATTTATTTAAGCTGGATAGCGCTAAAACTAATATTTAATAAATATTTGTACTTATATAAGAATATTTATGTGAGATTTTAGTAAATCTACACAACGAATTTATTTTAAAGCTACAAAATGAATCATCCATATGGTGAAGGTGTTTATTTCATTCTTGTTATAGAAATATACGGCCATTACCTATCAATCTTCGATTTTTGTGTGACATAAATTGGTGATTTCATGAAGTGGCTTCAAATTATATAGTATTTTAATGATTACTTGTCGTATATTCCAACACCGCTTTCACACAACGAAGTTCGTTGTTTTTTTTAAATCGGCTTTAAAAAGTGAAGGGTCAGATAATAAATCAGCCCGTTGAATTTTTTATTGGCAATCCAGCGAAACCAAATTATCCTCGCCCAGAAATCCTTTACTCATCCAGAAGAAAAAAAGTGCAGGACATTTTCTGCATGAGTAGCACTGATAACTGTCACTGCTACTAAAATTTTAATGCTTATTCATTATAACATGAACAACATTTTAGTAAGTGAATTTTCAGATGTTTGCATTTTTATTGAATTATTAATGATTAAATATCTTTACAAGCAGCGGTTGTTATTTCCAATCGAGATACGGCCACATTAATTGTTCTGCCTAATTTGGTAAGTTATTGAGTTATTGATACCTATTATAATCAAAATATTTTAGAACTTTATTACTTGTTTAAAATAATGTTTATATTCGGTCAGATTTTACTACAAAGAAAAATTGTGGGGGTTAAAATCCCTACTAATATTATAAATGTAAGTTTTTTTGTTATACTTTCACACAAAAACTACTAAACCGATCATTATGTAACTTCGTACATATATTTTTGGAGGTATTAGAAGTAACACAGTATACTATTTATTGAAAAAAATATTTAAAAATGCGGGCGAAGCTAGTAATATATAAATATTTAAATAATTAGCGACCACCTGTTACATATACACTTTATTAATACTATTTCTAGCTAAATCTAGTTACTCATTATTCTTTTTCAAAGAAGCATTATTTTTTACCCCTGTCTGCTACGTTCAAAATGGCCTCAGCTGAACAGCAGAACTTTTCTATGTAGAAATATTTAGGGTGTCTATTTGCTTTTTTATTTAATTATAAAGTTGTGACTGATTTGCTTCTTTGTAATATATATTGCTCTGGGTCGTTAAAGATTCCCAACGCATCTGAAACAATTTTTTTTCCAGTAATGTTTACCAACGTTTTATTTACAAGTCAATAAATAATTCGTTACGGCAACAAAGCAAAATATAGACTGTCGAAAGCAAAAAAAATCTTTAATAACAAAGCGAAAGGGGATTTCATGCGATTAGTCGGCGACGTCCGCATTTTGTTAAGTAATGGAGAATCGGAAAAACGTTTACTGACTTTCGTTTGTTCAAACGCGCTAATCTCTCGCAATCTTCTCAGCATATCTGTAAATCCTTGTGCACAATACGGACACGAGAAAATCTGTATTTATTCTACTGATATATTAAATTTTTTAAGTCAATTAGAGTCAACCATAATTTTTAACTGGTGTCTTTTTTGAAGCCGTTATGACATGTCTGAACTAATTAATAATAAAAAACTTCCATGCGTTACGAATTCTTATTTTTATGTTATCCAAAATATTATATAACTTTATTAATACTTTTAGGACGATAATTTATGAGTGCTCTCAACTTTCTGGACGGGACTTAAGACTGTAGGTAGAGCGACTTAGAAATCGATTATCCTTATGCTCTAGATAACATTAAGCGGTTGAGTTTCCCCTTGGCTGTTTGTCATAATTATAACCTTGGCCGACTTAATTTTAAAAGATAAAATCTTGTGTAAATAAAAGTAACGAGTACCTATAAATGAAAATAGGGTGAAGTTTTCATATTAATATTTCTGTATAACCACAAACTAGGCAATGTTTGTATGAAAACTGGAACTTGGTAAAGTATAGGATATATTAATAAAGGTAATATAAATATAAATAGGATACACATAAATAATATAAATAAAATCAAATAATCTTGACTGAGAACCAAAACATGAATTCAAGTGTGATAAGCGTGTCATCAAGTTTCAGGAGTGCAATGATGAGCAAGTGTATGAGCATTGGGATTCTGGATCGGTATGATATTCAGGTATTTTGGATTATCTGTGCTATGTCTTTATTTTAAAACACAATGCTGAGAAATTTTGACATTAACCGATGTTAATAAAATAATTTTATAAGTTTTTCTATAAAACATATTCTGTGTGTATACGTTATATGCAGGTAATGGAAATCAGTTTGTGGCCATAGGTTTTTCGTCGTTTTGATACCGATTAAACAAATGATTTTAATCATCACACATGAATTCTTAGAAAGGTCGCAACTTTGCTTGCATTTATGCTTTCATTAGAAATGGCACTAAATCAAAATGGTATTTTTGGAGGCGTAATATAGCACGTCCGTCATGACACTCTTGCCGTGCATTGACAATAGATTTCTAAAGTATTAAAACACTACGGCGGCTCGCTGTCTCCGGTTCCGGTTTCATATCCATTTCTGGTTTTCACGGTTTGCGTCTTGACGTCGATTTGTGGCTTTTATTTCCTAATCCAAGTTACGCTACTACGGTCTCGGTGACCGATAGCAGTAACACATCTACAAAGAAATCAGAAGCCTGAGATTTAAATATTAAACTGCTACGAATCACTTCTAAACATAGTTATTAAATTTTCAATTAAAAACCTCAAGTTCCGAGGACTATAATTTTCACTGATAATATGTTAGGGGATAATTTTAAGGTCGCCCTTCAAGACAAAGTTTGTACGTAAGTAGTTCAGTATAGAATATCGACTCTTGAAATTTTTTCTTGTATTATTTGAAAAGTATTTCCATTTAAAAAGCCTACAAGTTTGTAACGACTTGCGTAACTAAGACCCAATAGTTTTGAAATTTATGTTAATAATTTAGATTTCATGCATTTGAAATACTATGAATACAAATTTACATAAATTGGAATTACTGTATGACAGTATAGTTAAAAGCGATTGATTAATTATACATTTATATCTGTTGAAACATTTGTTGTTATGAAGAATTTATTTTTTTATGTTATACACATAGTACGTATTTATCGTTGTTATGAATAATGTGTTTTGTAGCCGAGTTTGCTGAAATAATTATGATTTATTTCTCTTTACTAGGATACCGAACAACAATCTTACCAATTTATCTCGTCGTCTGCCTGTTTGCCTATACGTGTACGTCTACATTGTAACCAAGAGATGTTTATTAAATTTCCGTGATTTAATATTATTTAGAAGATATTTTGTCTGGCAATAATTTATGTACTTTTATCAAACTCCATATCGTATGTAAGAGATGCTTTTGTGTAAAGATAAAAGGCAAGCGACTATATAGAAATACGTTTTTCCTACTTAAGGTTTTACAACACGAGTGTTTGAATGCCAATTGCAACTCTTTATGTAAAAATTATAATTTCAGATACATCTGAAATCGAACTCGCTCATATGAAAGCCTCCAAGGAATAGTGAAAACAACCTTGACAATGCTAAGTAATACAAAAGCATCTGTCATAATAACTAGGTATATGAAATCAGACAAGAAATCTGTTCTAAATATTTCGAAATAGTTCAAAAAGTGCTAATATAACTGCATTACTGCATATCTGTTTAGCAAATGTATTTGACGCAATACAAAATCAGATGCAAACTAAATATTAATAATCTGTGCACTTAAATCACGTCCTACTTAATAATGGAGCCGCCGTATTTATATAAGTAATAAACTTATATAAATTATGCTTTAAGTATTAATGATTCGATTATAAATATAGATTCTAATACTATAAATATATTGACCTGCTCAGTAGATCCAGTGGTATTTGTGAAATCTAGTTGTGCATATACCTTTAGGCAAATACACTATTATTAGAGTAGATCAGTTTCAATGACGAAATGTATGTGACGCCATAACTCTGGGAGTTCTTAACCGATTTTTCCAATTTTGATGTGATGATGAACGAACGATGATGACAAACGAACAAGCTTATAACTTTTGAAATTCGCTAAAATAAAAAAGTTATGACCAAAAAACATTGGCTCTATGGGATTTCCTTTTGAAACAAAAAGCGAGCGCTTTTTGAAAGTTTTTATTCTACTGAAATTTTAAAATTTATTAAAATTATTGGATTTTATTTCATAATTCATAATTCTTTATTTGCATAAAAACACGGGGAAAATTTGTTTTTACAAAAATATTAAAAGTGCACATGTGTTGACCTTATTAAAGAAGCATGAAAATTTTACAACCTTAATTATTTCACTAATAGATGTCATATCTTAAAGTTTAAGAATTGTTTTATGTCATAAAAATTATGTTGATTAAGCCACGCCTATGATTTAAATTTAAATTATTGTATTTAAAATAATTAATTTGCTTGTGGAGCTTTATGCTTTGCAACTTCATCGACCTAGTATGTATCAGTCCTTTCAGATCATAATTGGTTTGTTGTACAGTCCAGAGATTACCTTATTCAAAACCATCAAATTTCTTACCTATCAATCTTAAAACTCATTAATCATTTTAAGTTATTTTCATGGACTGTTCATTATGAAAAGCTGGAAAGTTATTGTCGAAGATGTATTATTAATGACTCAATTAAAATAATACAAGATTTAAAACACGACCTTTTACTACTTACTTACTTGGCGTCCTATAGTAAAGAGAGAGGAGAGATGCAGCTCCGCTAGTGATGTACATCAAAATTAATGTTGGGTAGCATGCTGACACCTAACAAGTTTCTGCCTGAGATTTCGTCCACGTTGAATATGTAATTGGTCCAGAGAGTACCTTAATAAAAACAACGAGTAACAATATTAGCAACAATGTCCCTTTAATCAAATCTGTATCTTTATAAAATTCAAATGGATACACGTCTTGAATATCGTTTTAAATTTTCATGACCACTTACACTAGTATTAATTGAATTTTGTTTTTATTATAATTTAAAAATAGATTACTTACATATCAGGTAGTCGTCAATTTCGATATGTAACTAAGTAAGCTGTGCTTACTTCGAGTAGGGTAAATTCTAGTAAGTTAATTTTTATGCTTTTATATATGTATAATATAAATGGATTGTACCCAATTTAGTGAGCCAAATAAAAAAAAAACAACGGGATTATTAACAAGTACTTCCATGACGGTGGAACATGTTGCGCATAAAAGCATGCATGATCCGGAGCATCAAAAATAAGTAAATGTGGTAGTAATCCCGTTATAATTATTACAAATGTTCTCAATATCCTTTTTAACGATACCACAGGAATCCAAACTTTGTACAAAATAAAATTTGAATAAAAAACTTTTTTACGGATTTTGCGCATATTTTATTTTATATTTCATCCCGACTTTTCGACTCCTTTACAGAAGTCGTGATCACAGGATGACTTATTAGAATAAGCCTAAGAAGCATTATGACCGAGTCTGATTTACCATGATTTTTCCCATATTCAACTGAATGTGGCCTGCTCGCGGGTCTGTAATGCTGACAATCTATTTATATACATAAACGAAATAGCTAACCAAAGGACAAGCGAGATCAGAAAATCCTTATTTTCGTAATCTTAAAATTCAAATATTATTTATTTTACGTAAAAATTGCAAGTCACTAATTACACATATTGAACATTGTTCTGAATTTAAGGTTAGCGAGTACTTGTTCCGAACACATTCGAATATGTGACATATTCTCTCTACCTATCGGAATGAGATAATTTTTTAAATATTAATACAGTATACTGGCCCAATAGTAAACGAGAATTCTATTTGAGTCTGAAAAAATTATAAACTCCTCCTAAAAAATAACCCAAAAATATAATGATAGATGGTAAATTCGAAAAAGATTTATAAAAAAATCATAACGAGAGAAATAGGCTTTCTAACTTTATATTATCATTCAATTTCAACAAAAGGTCAAGCAATTCATAGGTAATATTGTTATACATATAAGCGTAGGTGTTCATGCGTTGGCTTTTTAGACCACCCTTGTTTATAACTTTCCGTGCTATCTTATATGTAAAACTTACTTGAAACAATTATTAATAAATAAGCGAGTATATAATAAAATTACTTTAAAAATGAACTGCCTACTTTAAATTGGAGGATATACTGCACCCCAAAATGGCACTAATCGAAACTATTTTTTCATTTAATAATACACTGCAAAAATCTCAATAAGTATATGCTGAAAACAATAAAATACATTAACATTTTCAGAAGATTCTTTTAAAATTAACATTTCTCGAATTATTATTTCTGAAATTTATATTTCCCATACTTTTGAAACGTCATCAAAAATAGTTGATATACTTAGTATGACGCCTATATTCCTTTTATGAAACGTTTAGAATTTGAACGCACCAGAAATCGATGTGATTCTAGGAGAATTGCTACCACATTGGCTTTTTATATATTTATTAAAACCGTATCACAAACTTAATTATATGCAAATAAGGGCTATGGAACCTATGAATATTTTAAACACATAACAATAGCCGCATACAAAAAGTACAAATTGAAAATAATTGCTTTTAAATTGGCAGAGTAACTCAAACTAAATCTGACAAAAGCATTGTAACTGGCTCTATAGCGCAAGCCAGCGTCTTGGGATTTATTCTTTTCCTTATTTACATAAACGATTTCCCAAAGATGCTGGAAAATATACGTGTGATATTTGCTATTGATATCTCTATCTTGATCCCTTGTTCTACTTTAGGACTTGAAGTAAAATTAAACTTTAATCATAATGAAATTATTAATTAGCTAAAATCGCATAATTTGCAATTCTATCCTAAAGAAACCATATTACCTCATTTAAAATGTTTCTGGAGGTTATAAAAGTTTATAAAAAAACCTCTTATATTTTATTATTTTCTCACAAATGACGAAAACAAATAATCATAACTTAAACAAACTAAAATGCCCTTGTTTAAGATGGAATTAGTAACATCTAGCCTCCAATAAATGATGATTAAGATTATACCATCATTTCAAATTACATTAAAAATGCTCATTTCACTAAGAACTTCGAAGAATTCCTATAGCTAAGAGTTATTACAATTTAGAGGAATTTTAAGAACACTGACTCGTTCTTCTGATTCAAAAATTCTCTTGCACTCTCCAAATTCGAGTGATGAGAAACTTCTTTTTGTATCGGGAATTATTCATGCACCGCGTTTCGCCATTTCCATCTTCCTGGTCACTGATCTATACTACTTATTCCTGAAGCATTTAAAGTCTGTTTTTACCCCCTTGAAATATTACTGGGGGGCGGTAAAACTCCTTGTGCATTTCATCACAAGCACGTGAGCTGTGAAGTATATCAATTTGAGCGAATTTGACCGGTGCCCCGGATCCCATGTATCGTGTGCGCGGTCCTTTACTTGGAATAATCGTCTGTTGTTGACAATTGTAACAAAATCATATAATTAAGCTTTAAAGTGACCACACTTTCCAAACTAATGTAAGAAGTAGGTAGGTGGGTAATCTTTACGCGATTATTTTGTCGATAGCAAAAATTATTTATTTATTAAAATGTATGAACTTATAATCTTTTTTTAACAAAAAAATAATACGTTTAATTTTTTTCATGTCAATTAAGCCTCATGTATGTAGAAAGGTGTGTGCAAAACTATAGGCCTTTTACAGTTGACAACCGAGATATGAAGTTTTGACACGAAACATTTTGAGCGATTTTCCCGTAGTGCGGCGCCACGCCACGGGGTGTTGTCAGATAAGTGTGAAGCTTTATTAATCACCGCTATTGATTAATTGATAGCTTGTGAAACAATAACCCTTTTGGCTTGTTAGTATGGACGTTAATGGTAACGTCCATACTCCTAGTGGTAGCTCCAAGCTATGGAGCTTTTCGAATTTTATACTTCGTTATTTCGATTTTTTTTTTAATTTAGTGCTTTAACGACCAACGAATGCATGCAAGCCATTTGATCAAGCAGGTCTTCGTCAATGAAATAATATCCTTAATTTAAACTTATTCCTAAGCTTTATTAACCAAATAGCAATCTTAGTCTTACCTTTTTTCGAAACATAAAATAGAACTTTTCGATTTATCCCTAACTGCAGTAACGTTGCAATATCATTTTAGAGCTTTCATGCTGCTTATATAGTAATAATTTCTTTCACGAGAAAATTATTCTGGGTTCAATCCCGCCTTTGTAATTGCCTAATAATGATATAAAATCTCTTAAGTTTTAATCATGCACGCCATTCATTTTATCCTTCAGGGAATTGTTAATTATTAAAGATTTATTTTTATTTTAAGAACAAAGCTTTTAAGATCTTTAGTACATGACCCCATTTCTCTACTGTGTTTTCTTAACCCCAACAGGTTATGAAAGCACCGTAGAGAAATGGGGAATAACCCATCATGTGGGCTCATTGCGGATACGTGGATGAGAATGACTGTAAAGGAAGCTGCGACCAAGGGCTTAACAAGCTGTCCCTAGCATGTAGGAGACTGACTGCAAATCAGACCGTGCGAATGTTATTTTACTTCCGCAATCTGAGGAAGTTGATCGCCCTAATAATAATTTAATATAAATATGATAAAGATATAAAGTATTACCATTGGTTTCCAATACATTTGATTTTTATATTACACACATGTTCACACATTACAGACTTGATGCCTGTTTTATGTTGGCTGCATGATATTTAACGCACGACCTATATTACCTCCCTACAAACTTACAAAGGGCCCATTTACTTTATATGATTTGATATACTACAAAGCCTTACTAGAGAACAGAGGTCGTAATTTCAATAGAGATGAAGGTTGGAGCGCTTTCGCCGCTTAGGATTTCATAATTAATAAAATAATATCTCAAAGAAAAGTCACATTTCAATACCTAGTGATGAAGTACGCTCATTTTATAAATAATAAATGCAAGATGGATGTCCCTTTTCGAGTTTCTTTTGCCAGTTCGAGAGGTCGTTATTTCAATAGATATGAAGGTTGGAGCGTTTTCCACGCTTAGGTTCCCATAATTATTAAAATAATATCTCAAACAAAAGTCACATTTCAATACCTAATGATGTAGCACGCTCATTTTGTAAATAATAAATGATAGGTTCCTTTTCGTGTTTCTTTCGCCAGTTCTTCTTCTCCCATTTACCATATTGATGGTTTATTTTCACAAATTTTTAATAAATTAGATATAATAAAATAACTAAAAACTGCAATACAAAACAAAAATATAACTGTTTAACAAAAATGACTAAGTATATTTAGGAATGTAGTAGCACGATTAAAATATTGGAAACCGGTACCCTAGTCATCCTGAGAGCACCGTTCCTATCAAGGAGCCGAAATGTCAGGATTAAAAATAAAATAGATCGATGCAGTCACTAAGCATAAAGCTTCGCTAGTACGATATCTTGGAGCGGAGCGTAATACTATTAGCAATGGTAAATCATTAAACAGTGTAAGTTAATAATATTTAATCAACAGGTAATACTCAAGCAAAAGTTTATATTCAATAAGGTTTAGTAAATATTAAAATTCCATAAGAATGAAAACTTTAAAAAAAGCGCGCGCTTTTTGTTTTAATGGGAAATCTCATAGAGCCAATGTTTTTGGTCATAACTTTTTTATTCTTCAGAATTTCAAAATCCATCACAATCTAGTCCTTAACCTTGTTTGGTCCGATTCATTACAAAAATACGTAATCGGCTAAGAACGCATAGAGTTATTATTATGGCGTCAATGAAGCTGATCCATGGGAGCTTCGTTCGCTCCGGTCCAAAAACAACATTTAACACGTAGTTAATCTGACTAGATGATTTTATTGTTGTCTTCCATTGTTTGTTAACAGCGTCTGACTCAGACAATTGTAGTTACAATCAAACAAGAATTTTATTTATAAGTTATATATATTTATTCTTTATTTATAAGTAAGTTCATTTATAAGTTAAAGTTATATTTCTATCTCTGTGGAACAGTACTTCTTTTGGATAAAAGGTATCCTATGTACTTTTCTGTACCCCTGGCAAAGTATATGTAAAATTTCATGAAGATCGATTGAGTAGTTAAGGCGTGAAAGTAAAATAAAAAAAATTCGTATTTATTAATTAGGACTATAAGGTTTTTAGCGATGTCCCATCATTTGCGGGATCATGTGTTCTTATCATATACCAAGATCAACGCGTTCTTGACTTACAGAAGGAACTACAGACAGAGAAACAGACAAAAAAAATTTAACGAATAAGACGAATATTTTTTTATGAAATTTATCCAAAAAAGTTAATGTATAGACAGAACCCATAGATTTATATAGTAGTATAGTTATGATATATGGCCTATCATTTGGACAATCATATGTTGTTACCATATATCAAATTTCATCAAAATCGGTTAACCTGTTCTTGACTTATAGAAGATCATACAGATAGGCAAAAAATCTCTGTGGAGTATAATAAAAGTCTCATTAAAACATATATTTATCATAAAATTTGTCCAAAATATAAATATACAGACAGAGTCTACAGATTTATATAGAAGTATGGATATAAATAATAATTATGGTAATAATATTTCTTACATTCACACCAATTAGCCTAGCCCAAAGTAAGCACTGTAAGGCTAATGGATACTAGGGTAACGGATAGACATACATATATGATACATAGATATGTTATATTTATAGAAATATATATAGAACCCATGACTTAGGTACAAATGTACACATCACACAATCATTTGCCCCTTCCTGAACCCAGGACCATTGCACTGTGGGACATCCATAGGTCATAAATCTTAAAAACCTGCTTTCTAGTTTTACATTTTATTCCTTGTCGTTACATTGGATAGTTGCGGTACCTTCTGAAACTATAAATAGGTCAGTAATTAGAGTGCGCCTTCATTATCTATTGTGCATTCAAAGAGAGCGCATCGCCAATCGTAAATACTGTTATCAGTGAGTCATTAAAAAGCGTGACGTCATTTGTTGTCATTGCGGGACCTGTGAGTGCTGTGTGTGTTTTTTCTGAAATGGATATCCAAGAACAGGGTATGTAATAATTAATATTTTTATTTTAATTGTATCTTAGTATATATTTTCTTTAGTATGTCATTGCTACGAGGCGACTTTTCTTGGAGTATTATATTTTAATATTCAAAGTTTGAATAAACTTTTAAATATGTTCCCACTCGCTCCGACTATGGAGGTATATTGCACCATAATCTTAAGACTTTCTTATCTTAGGAAAATTAAAACTTGGCTGCCCTTATCTGCCCTTTTGGCGATGACAAATGTGCTACGGTTGCCAGATTATCTCGTAGCATTTTCTACGAAATTAGTTTATTTAGTCTTAGTGCTTTGTGTAGGTTTTGTGACTGAATTTTATCCGTTTTTTTTTGTTTTAGGTAATTTATATATATGCTCGTTTTCAAGAATGCATATTCTTGAAATATGGCTAACTGTCAATACCGATAATGACTCGGAAAAGTGTCGTCAAGTCCTACAAAGTTTGTTGACTACTCTGAACGATGCTGAGAACATTGATATTCAATATTTAGAGAAAATTGTTAATAATTTATGTAAAGCTATTGCTCGATTCTGGAAAAAATGTAATAGGGATAAAACCAAGCTTTTATATAAGAATTCCGATTGGTTTAATGTTATTGAAAAAATTCAACTTGTGAAAAACAATAAGCAATGTACTCCGTCTGAAACGTCGCCGTGTCATTCACGTGGTCGTCCTCGAAAACCTTTTACGCAATGTAGTAAAAGGACTAAACGTCGGAGAGTAGCTGATTTGTCAAAGTCTGATGATTCTACTGTGAGTGCATTGCTTGATGTTTCAGACTGTTCATTCGATTCGTGTATATCTAGAGTTAGCACTGATGATGTCTTGTCACTTGTGACTGATGCTCAGTTGACAAAACATCAGTATTTATTAATTAAAAACTTTGTTAATAGTAAGATTTCTCCTAATGTATTACCATGTTACCAACAAATTACTAAAGCGAAACAGAGATGTTACCCTTCTAATATAACTGTTTCCGAGTCTTCAGCTGAAGTTGAATTACAAAGTCTTTTTGATCACACAGCTTCTCGAATCCTTAAATCTCAAAAAGAGGTCTTAGATCAGATTCCTGATGATTGTTTGTCTAATATCCCTTTACTTGGGAAATGGGGATTCGATGGCAGCACTGGACATAGTGAATACAAACATTTTTTTTCAGATTCAACTTTAGAAGATAGTAGTTTGTTTGTAACATCTTATGTACCCCTTCAAATTATTGTAAAATTAGCTGAAGATAATTGTAAAATTTTATGGAAAAATCCTCGACCCTCTTCCACTAGGTACTGCCGTCCTATTCGATTTCAATTTTTGAAAGAAAGCACAGCAGTGTCTTTGCAAGAGGAAGCTTATTTTAAGGATAAAATTGAAAGTTTGCAACCTACTTTTATTCAGATCGACAATCGTGAATTGGTCGTTTCTCATAAGTTGCAGCTTTCAATGGTAGATGGTAAAATTTGTAGTGCTTTAAGTGAAACATCTACAAGTAGATGTTATATATGTAATGCTACCCCTAAAGAGATGAATAAAATAGACGAATGTTTACAAAAACCTGTAATAGAGAGTAGATACCAATTTCGATTATCACCACTACATTCTTGGATACGTTTCTTCGAATATTTTATTCATCTTTCATATAGATTAGACATAAAAAAATGGCAAGTTAGGCTAGATAGTGATAAACAATTGTTATCAAATAAAAAACAATATGTACAGTCCCAGTTTAGGGAACGATTAGGTTTAATAGTTGACAAGCCGCGTAGTGGTGGAAGCGGGACGTCTAACGACGGAAACACGGCCAGGAAGTTTTTTTTGGAATCAGCTGTATCTGCTGAAATTACAGGTTTGAATAAGGATCTCATAGATCGTTGTTGTGTAATATTACAAACGTTATCTTCTGGACATAAAATTAATGAATGCAAGTTTAAAGACTATGCATTACAAACAGCATACAGCCTGGTCGAGGAATATCCGTGGTATAGTCTTCCTGCTTCTGTCCACAAGGTGCTCGTACATGGATCAGATATTATAAGTTATGCATTGTTATCTATAGGAGAACTTTCCGAAGAAGCTGCTGAAGCGACAAATAAGTATATCAAAATTTATAGACGAAGTCACACTCGAAAAATGTCACGTGAAGTTACCAATCAAGATTTAATACAACGACTATTATTACATTCAGATCCTTATATTACAAGTCTTCGGAAACTTCCTCCTAAAAAGAAAAATACTCTGTCACAAAGTGTAATAGAATTGTTACATGTTTAATATTGTTAGAATAAGAATAATTTATTTGTATTTTGTTAGTTGTTTTGCTTTTTTTGTATTTAATTAATTTTAATTTATTTATTTCTATTATTTTATTATAATTAAATAATGTTATCAATGTTTTGACTCTTATTTTATTTAAAATATATGTTTTACATTCCAATTTTTAAGTGTTTGTTCATGATAAATTTAGGTAAAAGTATGTTATTGTTTATATTTGTTTTTTACTGAAGTAAACGTTTTTTATTCCGTAAATACATGTACTTCTTTCATTTTAATGTTCCTAAAACACTTTTACAACTATAAGTCACTAAAATAATACAATGTATTGATAGTAACAGGACTTTAACTATTTATGACCGCCCTTGTATGGAGCGTGTCCCTCCGTGCATTGGTGCGAAAGGCAGAATCGCTACCGTTGCACCAAACAATCGTTTCATGTTTTCCATTTAACAACATTTTTCACTATAAAAACATCTCAATAATACACTGTTCTACATATAAAGACTTCTGAGACTTAATTACGCTCGGATTCGATGTAAAACTACGCATTTTCTTTGTTTTTGTGTAGCTCCATTACTCCTTTCATGTGGTATGTGGTGTGACATCTACTACATCAATGAGTATCATAAAACAATTTTTTATGCTTGTATTTTACAATGATCAAAATCCCGTTTTTTTAAATTATTTGGTTGCGTGCTGTACCAATTTATTATATTGTATGTTAAAAACATTATTCTATTAGTATTAATAACTGTCTACAAATAACAAACTAACTGGTAAGTATACCTGTGCGTTACTGTGATTTACTGATTCTTTATTAACTTAATTAGAATTTTCTTATCTTGAAGTTAACAAAATAAATTATATCAGTTTCTAACAGGTAAAAGTTATATTAGCGCGCCCGGTAGAAACCAAAATTAACTGTCATGACGCAGCAAAATATTTAATAAGGAACACTAATTATCTGAGGTGCGGTTGCCTTTTTGCTATTATATTGCTTTATTATATCATCCAAGAAAGAGAAGGGTAAATATGATGTTGGACGTACTATGTGATATAACAGTAATAACAGGCATTATGTTTTAGATGGACCTTAAAAACAATTTTTTGTTTGGAATGTATTCTAAATATAATCTCTAATTCGCTAGAGGTACTTTAGTGAAGGTGTTTTTATAACTGAATTATTTCGAGTCTTCTCTTCTTTCTTTCTTCTTTTTTAAGTTAAGTATAAACTCGCTTTTAGTAACTGACAATATCACAATAGTAACGAAAGACAAATGACAGTTATTTGTTGCTTCGCTGATAGGTACGTACAAGTGACAGCATATCAAGTTATATATTCTAAAATTTTCATAACCTCCGTGACAAAAGGTTGAAGAGTCGTCAAGAGTGTAGCTTGATCTGCGGTTGAGTGTCCAATAAAGACAATTAAAACAATTTACGAATCACTTTAATTTAGAATAAATAACAGAGCATTAGCGTTTATTAATATATTCGTAAGGAATGCTTGGTATGACAGAAATGCAATAACCGTTATGACCTATGACCAGAGCAAAATAATGGAACACTCAGATTACTCTTTGCATATAGTATTACGACGTCAATTGTTTGAAACCATATTACAAACTGTCCTGGCTTTCTTATCATACTAGGCTGAAGTTGGCAACGTACTATTTCACACTTGGATTATAGAACTCTTATTTAAAAAATCAGAAAACAAAACTCCCATAACTAATCTTAAGAAAATAAAATATTTACATAAATCAATCAATCAATAATCTTTCTAAAATTTATTTTACAACCTCAATAAAGTGCGTTTATTTTATTGGGTGTATATTGAGATTTTCAGACAGAAATGTATTTTTAACATAGTAAATGTATGAGATCTTTAAGAAATCCACTGGATTAAAGTTAAATGCATTACTCCAATGGTTTTCTAACAATGAAGATAGTGATTGGCATTATGTGTTTATTGATAAATTACATCGGAATGTATTAAAATTCATATAATTTGTAGTTCTTTTAAGTGTACGTTGATTAAACAAACAAGGTAAAATTTGTGCTTCATTAATTTTAGTCAGATATTAACTGTTATATCATTTATCATTAATCCCTATTGTATAATACTCAATGTAAGTGTCCACGTTAAACATGAAACCAAATATTATAAACATTACCATTAATAATTTATACCATACGACTTTTATTTTATGGCACGCACTATAAACACAAATGGCCAAAGATTATTACTAAGAATATTCAGTCCCTTACAAATAAATCTATGTATTGTCTCTTTCTGACAAGGATATTATATTTAGAGAAAGACACATTGAATATATCAATACAAAGAAGATAAACAATTAGAAAAACGCAACGAGTATACTAACATATAACATAAAATATGACCTACATTGACCCCCTACCTTAGCGTAAGCGTTTGCGTCATTCTAAGATTGACAGAATGACGCAGGTATCCTGATAGAGTCTAAAGAATTCAGTTTTATCATTTTGTTTATTATTGCCCAATTCTTGTTTGCAGCTGTAAAAAGAATTTTGTACTGATGGTAACATTTTAAAAGAAGGGAGTAGTCTGTCATCCGATGATAAGACATGAAAGATGTTTAAGTTTTCCGCACAATTAAAAGAATAGTAGCAAATATTATATAGGATTTCACATGATAGGCGCGCGGACGGTGCTCAGTGAAACGAAAATGTATGCCATTCTATGGAAAAAAAGTGAGGTATAAGGAAGGCGTCTAGACGGGTGCCTTTTCTACTTTTTACGTCAAAACTAATACCTCAACTACGATTACAAAATCAAATTAGGAAGAGAACGTAACAAAACGTTTTAATGTCTCATAAAAAAAGCCTTAACTAACATGAGTAATGTTGAAATGTGAAATCACGTGGAAGGGTTAGCTTAATGTGACTGTACGGTAGAGTTTGCAGCTCATTTACTAAGGAAAATACTCGACCATCGTAAAAAAGGTATTTTAATTTTTTGGGACGGTTTCAGTTTTTATTAGCCAGGTTTTTTAAGTTGTTAGATACTTGTAACCTATCGTCACTAAATTTTCTAAAAAGTATTCATTTTATTATTTTCACAAAGTTAGGGAATAAAGGTTTTTATCAATCTTGAATACTAACAATAGTTGTGCTATGAAAAGAGTTCGAGACTCAAAGGTTCTACTAATTTGTTACAAAGTTTGTATAGAGCACCAAGATCGTTAGGTTAATCCTTTAACTAAATAAGCAAACCGGGTTCACCTTACTATGGAGAATTGTGGGAGGCTGGCGTACGATCTACGGAGCATCACAAATATGGTTTACCTCAGCCCACTAAACCCTATCAATACGAAAATAGATAGTTGCTCGAGGAAATAAGTTACGACATTTAGAAAATACTGTGAAAAATAATGAACTGAATAATGAGCAGAAATTAATTTTAACAACTATTTAAACAAATGAGGGTGGGGTATTTATTTGTCTTGGATGCTCCATGTGAAATGGGAAAACCTTTTTGATCAATTTGCTTTTAGTATCAATTAGGAGTACCTACTCGTTGTATTGCTTTGGCCGTGGCTTCCTCTGGAATAGCAGCTACACTGCTTGATCAATAGATCTCTTCAAGATATACGTGGAAACAAAAAGATAATGAGCCAGCTATCGGTTTTACTGGCTGGCGACTTTAGGCAGACTCTACCTGTAGTGCCAAAAAGAACCAAGGCCGATAAAGTTAGATCGTGTTTAAAGAGATCTATTTTGTGGCCACAAGCTTTCAAAAAGTATAAGCGTTCGCTAGGGAGGGGAAGATACTGCTGGTTTAGCAGATCTCTAACTTAAAATCGGCAATTGGTGATTATCCTAACGTTGACGGAAAGATAACCGTCCGAAGCAATTTGTGCACGGTGGTAGTTACGGTTTAGGAGTTAATCACAAATTATTCCAGATATTCCTCAAATTCACGATAAGCCTAGAAATGGTTGCGTTAACGTAACATACATACTCCAAAAAACGATCAAGCGGCAGCTATTAATGAACTGCTCTTAGTCTTTCGAGGGGTAAGAAATGGTATACACTTCTATAGACACGGTGGTCGTAGATGATGCTATGAATTACCCTGTAGAATTTCTGAATTCGCTAAAACCACTGCTATTGTACCATCTGCTATTGTACTGGCACCCCTGTTATGTGGTTGCGAAATTTTAAACCCCCTTAATTATGCAATGAAACCAGGCAAACAGTCAAATATATAGGTATAAAAGTATTACATAGAAATATAGTGAAAGCCATAATTTTCCAAACAATCTTCTGTTTCAAATTAAATTATTGCAGTTTACTCTCAACATCTGCTTCCCGATCACAATAAACAAGTCTCAAGGACAAACACTCAAATTTGCTGGGATAGATTTAAGAAAAAACTGCCAGTTCTACGTAGCTTGATTACGGAGCGAGCTTCCCAGTAGTTTAGTGGTTTTGGCACCTGGATTGGTGAAGATATTGTCTTTAAAAAAAACTGGTTGGTTGCCTGTAAAGTCGGTATACGGGCGAAAGTTTTACGTGACAACGACTTTGAGTGGTAAAATAATTTTAATGTGAATATTCATTCGTATAGTAGGAAGAAGGATGAAATAATAGTAACAATTTAAAACATTTATTTATACAAAGAATTATATTTAAAACATTAATTTATAGGCACGCGTCCCTTCCACTTTTTATGTCTGTCTCTCTCGCTCTTAGGCGGGCTAACCATGCCCGAGTGGAACGGACGCGTGCCTCTCACTCGCTCTCATTGTAAGCGCATAACGTGAGCGGAGCGTAACGCAGTTTCTTGAAGTGTCACCCGGCAAACCAATTTATAAGACGTTGTCACGTCAAAAGTTTTGTAGTTTTTTATTTACGGAGTTTCATTCATTCATTCAAAATCAAATCTAACTCGAACAAAGCCGCGAACAAAAGCTAGTCTATTATATTATTATCTATGAATTAAACACATTAATTATATCCTCGTCAACCTGTATCAAGCTAAATGCTGGTGTTATAACTGGGCCCATGTCATTAGTACATTGAAAAGTTTCTAACTCGGTTGGCACAAAGCAAATCAAATCCCGTCTGACAAGTCAAGCTTTTCTAGTGATAATTGCTTTAGGTGTAAAATTTAGGCAAAAAATTAATGTGAATTTGTTATTCTTAAGATAATAAGTACTTAAAATATATTACAATATAATTACAATTTGATTTCTCTACAAGGCCTTATTTTAAAGCTTTGCTCAGAGAAAAGTTAACCAATTTTTAATTTATCGGTCCAATCTCTCCGAGACATGACACAGAATGTATTCCAATTAACCATTATGTGAACAACATTATTGCATTGGTCACTGATTTGAATAACATGGTTATATCTACAGACCACACGTCTAAATATACAGATCGTCCGATACCCAATAGTATACATAGTATCTTTATAGTCATTTTTAAAACGCCTTTTCGGATGTGTTGGTTAATTCTTTTACTTATAGAATTGTCTACCGGTTCTAAAGATATTTTAAAAATTTTATATTAATGTAACATGTGCCATGCTGTTTACCCTATATTGATTTTAATATTGCTGTAACCTTAATAAAGGAACGCTGACCATTTATATCACTATAAAACTTAACGTCAAACCAGAGATTTCATTTAACTATCTGAAAACCGCTAGTCTGTGCAAATTGTTATTATTTTTTTTTCTTTGAAAACTAGATACGTGAGTCGCTATTAACAACATTTTAAATAATCCAAACAAATATTTAATTTTCCTCACAAAGCGAAATATGTAAAAAATTTGTAAATAAGAATTGATGAAAATGGTATTCCCATTTTATGCGGCAATATAAATAAAAAGCGAGACTGAAGGCCTCGCACAGTGAAGTGGGGAGGCAGCTGGCTCCTATATATATCGTGTAACGGTACTAAATCCGACGCAAGCGTATAACTGTAAAAATCTGACGCTTAGCACGGATTGAGTGGCGGCGCGGCGAGCGCCTTTTTTGTTGATAAGAGGACATATTCGAGAGTAACAGCCGCAAAGACCAAGATAAATTATTATGCGAAATATAAAAAGATGTTCGCAATATGACAGAAATTGTCCGCGATATAATCAGAGAAGAGTTGTAGAATATCCTCCACTTCAACTCAAAAAAAATCGATGAATATAAAGAACGAAACCCGTCTCAAACTTACGGAAAACCAAAGTAAAAATCTATTACATTATCACCAGGGCACAGCGCGAGTTGCACGAGATGCTTTCGAAGCATCGATCATCGTGACCTTGCGAGAAAGATGCCGCGATAAGTGGCTGCTAGCTGCGAGGGACACCATTATCAACATCAGCGACCTGGGTCTCCACGAGGAAGGCATCTCTAACACCAAAATCCATATGCGTGCTGCGTTGAGTCCCCTCAAGTCGTACCTGATTTGGAAGGCGAAAACAGACTCGAGGGACAAAGAACTGTACTTATATGTGTGGTGTAAGGAAGGTACGGTAATGGTCAGAAAGACTGACGGTGACAAAAAAAAATACTTTTCGCTTAACTGTCACCAGTTAAGCGAGACTATTAAGAAGGAACTCCAAAAAAATAAGGTATGCTACTTTAGTAAATATTAGGTATCCCTATCATTATTAGGGCAATGCTGCCAAACCTTTTCTTAAATACTTTTGAATAACTATAATACAGATATGAGTGAAACAACTCATCAATTATGGAACGAATTCACAAGTAACATACCTGTCAAAAGAAAAAAATTTCTACGTACATGTAGTAATTTATTAGTTACTTCAGGTCTTTAAGCTTCAACTCTAACTGAATATATTATAGCAACAAGCCCTGCACTAATTCATCTTATAATTATCACTGAAGTAAATATTAATTATAAATTAAATTTAGCAAAAAGAGTTTTCAAACAAACAGTTTCTAAAACTTAATTAGTTATATTAAACTTTAGGAGATACAAAACAACTGCGTAGAAACTTCTTTATATCAATTATTTATAACATTGTAACTATATCGTACCAACAACCGATATTGTTTGAGCGGTACTCGCTAACGCTGATAGGACGGTGATAGGAAGATATGGAGAACAATATAGTTCTCCATATCTTTCACCGTTCTTATGGTCTATGAAAACGAGAATGAGACGTGACACATCACGCGAGCTCAATGCTGATTGGTGAGTATTAATTACTGCAGATGCAGCTGGAAACAACGGTTAAACGTGCTATACGAAGCACAGAGGATCTTAAACTAACAAATTTTCTATAACCCACCCAACAACAAACCCTTGCAAATGTTTCTCAACTTCCGCAAATATATTTAAAAATGTTAATCACTCTACCAGCAAACTAATCTCGATTATTATAAGGAGTTTATTAACTTCAGAAACGTACAAGACTCCTGTAGATGCGACAGTGAGGCAAAGCTTATGTTTGTCGCGTTGACACGTGGAAAAAGATGGAAGCGACATACAGTCGATGTAAGCATGAAATCACAATTTAGTAATGAATTCCAATGTTGATGTTTAATCACCGACTGAGTAAAGCTATTTTAGACAGCTACATAGGAATTAGAAAACTGGGAATAAACAATGGGATGAACTCGTAAGTACAAATTTAATAAGCTGCATGTAAATTAAGTTACTGACCCTAGTGAAGGCTTAGGCGAAATAATCTAATTATATACTTATATTTAGTAGTTGGTACATTACTAAAAAAAGAGGTTTCAATGTTATCCCATAGAAGTCGGCCTTAAAATTCAATAATATATTTTCAGTACAAGAAATAATAACCCTCATAAAACAGAAATAAAACCCCCGTAAAATTTAGTACACATTTTAACATTTACTTCGATTATATGCACAAACTTATTTTACATATATTGTTCATATTGGGAAGAAATTATTTTGTTATAAATATAGTAGTCAACTTCAAGAAAGGGTTAGTGAACTGCAAGCGGCCATAGTAAGTTAATGGACTACTATAAGAGAGTCCGTATATTTGAGTGCTACCTAAGTTAAAAGTTGACATCATTATCATCATTTCAACCGTGAGACCAAAGCTTTGCAGATTAAATATCGTTGTACGCATTCTAAGGTTTATAACAGGTATATGGTTTATAACATCCGTATTGGATTTTTGGATTCAATAAACGCTGCAAAAATATTATGGTCTACGGGATGATTACCCTCATAATTATTGATCATCGCCTTTTACAACAGCCTTAATGTTACCTTTAATGTTACCACTTAATGTTATATTCTACTCTACCGGATAATACACAGCAATATTGAATATTGTCTATAAATTTTCTTATGCCCCATATTAGAATAGACATTCTTTAACTTAAACTACAATGAAACGCGTACTTATATAGGTACTTCAGTAAAGTTTAGTGTTACAATGGAACAAGAAAGTGTAAGTCTTATTCAGAAACTAACTGGCTGAGCTTGGGTCATCAAATACAATGCATCGGTTAACGCATTTAGTCTATGAATATGGAGGTCAAACGACTTTCATAGGGTCTGGTCATTCAATGGGTGGACAAAATTGTTTAAGACATGTCTGAGTTTGAAACGATATGTTAAACAATCTTTAACACCTGACACTCCGTATTGCGTGCGCTAACTGGTTTTATTTATTTATTAAGAAGACCTGTGCCCCAGTGCACCAAATAGATACCTTGATGATAACGTGCACCGTTAATTGCTGGCCCTATTGGATGGAATACGAATCCATAATCTTTGGAGGCTTTTCGCGTAACCACTTAAATTAACTGCGGTTTTGTTTCCTTGTAAATCATTACCTTATACCGTCGTGGTATTAAATCTGACTACATTAAACTGATTAATTTCCACGCTAAAAATAATACAATTTCTCATAGAATTAACCATAAGATTTATGACAATAAATCCCTTATGTTTATTTTCCTGGTCTGTACAGCATTTTATTTATAAAAGTCTGATACATATCTGACATGAATATAACAAATATTAACGTATGTGAAATATGAAACAGTTCATATATTATATTTGGATGTCATGTATAGTCAATCTCATTCTTTTGCGGCACGTAATACGACCGTCGTCGACGTAGATACTTTATCATACACAGAGAATACATTACGTAAAAATGCGGAGCACAGAAGGTATCATATTTGACACATAATGATCCATGAAAATCGCCAAAAATATTCGGAGTGTATTACCGTTTAAAAAGAAGTAAAAAGTTTGTAAGGAACTAAATAACATCGGGTATACAATAAAATAAGTTAAAAAGATGAAGTATATACTACTTCTGTGCATATATTGCTATGTAAAAAAGGATTTAGGTACAATATTGTTACTCATCAAGTGAATAGGTATTTGTACTTATAATAAAGGTACTATGAGGGATACTGAAAAGAGACAAATGAATACACAAAAATTGAGCTACAGTATATTGATATATATAATTACCCGTCTCAGTATTTGACCGCAATGAACTTCGAAGCTGCTTAACCGATTTTGAAGTTTTTTTTCATTTTGCTGGATTTGTTCCGGCTTAGGACATTATAAAACGCAGCCTTATTGTTTACCGATATGCTGCTCGGGCATCTTATATGCCCAAATGATAGATGCACAATGCTGCGAGGTGCAAAAGTACAAAGAACAGTAACCAAAACTGTCCTATTTTAAAAAACCTTTTCTATTTTACCAAACCTATTTTAAACTATGTGCCAGTCGTTTAATGGATGAAGGCAACATAATGTGGAATTAAAAAAGTTTTAAAGAAAATGGCATGCAGAGTCTCATCATGGGATGCTTGAAAACGACCTCTTCAACCTTTGAAACCAAATTAAATATAAGGCCATTGGAACAGCCAGCAAGCAGCCAGCACGACAAAATGGCACGACGATATTTGAATTCAGCAGCTACTCGAGCGGCACGGCATAAATGTGTAATTATTACACTAACCGCTTGTCTCCGTAAAATAAATCCAAAAGTATGGTAATAAAAAATTCGATTTTATTCTATTATTAATCAATATATAAATTGATTAATAATATTAATTATTATTAATAGCTATTAATAGCTAATAGAATGTGTTAATATATAAAACTGTGCGTGATATTTATTTTTAATATTGTGTTAACATCAGTAAACGCAAATTGTAAATTAAAACAGGGTCAGTGAACAAAAGGCATGCTACAGACGTATAACTAGAGTACGCTACTCACTAATATTTTGAGAAATACCAGCCTTATTTTCTACAATCATACGGCAAATACGCAGCAATAAATAGGTTGAGAATACAACGGATCAAAGGACACAGCGGATCGAGGGACAATGATGTGGCTGACAGCCTGTCTTGGGCAAGCTTTTTTCAATTACAACCATTCGTTGACAATAGTTTTTGTGATAACATTTCTTGTAAGTATGTAAGATACCTGTATTAGGAAGTTACCGCTCTTCCATTCCAGTTTAACTAAGGTAGGCATGTATTTATATGTTAAATCACAATAATTATAAAAAAAAATTCGTGCTAAATTTAATATTGTGTCTGTATGCTGTGTGTTAGTTTGCATGTCATATTTTATGTGTTGTATTGTAGTATGTAATATGTTTATACCATACCATACCATCACTACCATACAAAAAAGATAATAGCTCCTATAACTATATTTAAAGCGTCGAATGGAAGATAGATAAAGCTAGCGAGCTGTAGGCAGGCGATGGAAGCCATCCCCATGGTTACACCTGAACTGGCCAAAAACTCTGTAATTTATCCAGATACTTACTTAGACAAGTAATTAAGACATTAACGGAGCATAGAACTTACAACAGACGCCTTCACAACATCGGCGTCGTAGACAGGGCTTGCTTGGTTGAGGAGGAGACAGTGAACCAGGCGCTGCGACCCTGCAGAGGAGTGACACGACAACGGATGACACACCTAAGTCGTCCAACGACACTAATTGAGGCAAGGACATTAGGCCACAAATGGACTTCTGCACGAGCTGGGGTGAGACTAGATTCACCATGCCCCGCAAAATAGTAATAAAATAGGCGCAAGGTGTCGAGTTGCGTAAAAAGCCTTGGTCACAAAAAGCACAAGAAGTACAAAGAACAGATAAAATGAGGCTGGAATATTATATCAATTTCTCAAATGTCTTTAAGTTAATATAAGTAACGGGAATAACTATATACAGGAAAGGAATATTCATAGAGAAAAACGTGTGTAAAATAAGGTTCGAGTTAAAAGTGAAATATTTCACTTGTATAAGTTGCTTATATAACTTATACATATAAATCATCAGGAAAATTAAATACAACAGAAGCGTACCCTAACTTATCGCTTGCAAATCGGAAAAATTATTTAGAATTAAGGTAATTCACGTGGTAAAACCGGCGAACGGTTGAAATATATGAAACACTCGATTACATATTCATACATTTGAATAAAATGTTTATATAAAACAAGTATTGACTGTATAAAAAGGAGGTTTATAAATATCACAGACTGAAATTTCTCTTTATCTCTACTGTCTGTATATTCTTTGACAATAAACTTTGTCTAGAAACTGGCACTAATGTTTATATAGTTAAAACAGCATGCGCTTGGTTAATTTTATATATACGTTTCACTTCTTATAGAAAAACAATAACAACCAATAACTTGTTAAATATAGAAGAAGGCAAAGATTTAACTTCTATCGAATGACGTTAAAATCGTTTTAATAGTTTACAAACTAATCTTGTATTTGAACGATTGAGTACAGTCAGAATAAGAGAATGTGTCGTTAATATCTGAGGGTGATAGCACATCAAACGATTCACCGCATACACAACTCGATTCTGATAGTTCACGGTCACTACTAGAATGATTATTTATATCCGCTTGAAATATTTAAAACAGGTTCAAAGTTGTGAATTTGTGGTTATTTATTATATATTCTTGTGCTTTTGAACATCTATTTCTCGATAATTTCAGTTTGTATATGTTAGCCATGCAATTTAATTTCGAATATCTAATTTATAACATCTAGATGTTATGTAAAGACTGGGTGTAAGAGTGTAAATGATCAGGACTAGTTTGAGATAAAATTATGTACATTAGAAAGCTTACCAGATACATAAAAAGTATAATGAATTAGATACAGAGTAAGAATTTAAACTTCATTTCAAAGCTCCTTTCCATAGGTTGCTGAATTACTTAATTGTGTCTATTTTAATATTATAATTTTTATTCTATCACTTTGATAATTCTTTAGCTAAGACCTTTTTCCCAGCTCAAACTTCCTTACACATGCTTCGCTTCATAAAATATGTAGGTCCTGTATTAGCTTTTAAGCACTTTCTTCGCATATTTAAAACAGTTCTTTCTGCAGTCTGATTTTACAATACTTAGATTAAAACCACTAGTCCTACAAAAAATGACAGATTGTTCACTTTGAAGTAAAAATATTTCTAACAGATGATTTTCATCGAATAAAATATATCGAAGATAAAACCGAGAGCTGATTTCTGGTTTTCGGTCGCCTTTCTTGGCGTCTCTTATCAGAAAGCCCAAATTTTGACTACTTCACTTACTCTATTTTTCTATCACAATGACTACAATATCATGCAAAACTTTTAAAGACCAATTTAAGCCAAACAAACATAATTTTTGGCAACAAAACAATCATCACTACATAGTATAAAACAAAGTCGCTTTCTCTGTCCCTATATCCCTATGTATGCTTAAATCTTTAAAACTACGCAACGGATTTTCATGCAGTTTTTTTAATAGATAGAGTAATTCAAGAGGAAGGTTTATATGTATAATACATCCATAATATAGTAGAGGATTGCATCCGTGCGAAGCCGGGGCGGGTCGCTAGTATTAAATATTTTAGAATTCAAATCTTGCCGACATTTTGTCAACAGCTGCTCAAAAGTTATTTGTATCAGTCATATTTTTATTAAAATTGCTTCACATAAAATGGAATTTGACTCTTTAATATTCTTCTTAGGAAATTTTCTCTCGATATTAAAAGGCAAAATAACCGTATAGTAATTATACACTTTCTGATTTTGATTGTCTTAACCACTACTTGACCGAACCTTTATTCTCACTATTTTTAATGCTTTCAAAATCACAAAATAGCTACATTTTCTTATCCAACGATCTCTGAACGTATTGTGCAAATAATCGCTAAGAGTTTTTCATAAAATAATCATTAATAAAAAAGCTATTTGGTAGTCTAATAGCGACGGAACCAATCACAGTCATTTATCATTCCAGGCTTGTGCAAATGACTTTGGTATTTTATTATTTTCATTTTACCTTTATCAAATTACTACTTGAAATCATCAATCATATTGTAACGGGAATCTTTCACGATTTTTCCCGAACGCGTCACGTTCCAATTTTAACATTTTAGGTATGTAGTCAATTATAGGACGCCGCAGGGAAATCATGCTGCTGAGAGATAAGCTGATACGAGTATAATTTCCCAAACTCATTAAATTTGGCGACGGTTTGATGTAACGGTAGCAATCCTGCCGACGGTCCTGGGTTCGAGTTCCGAAAGGAGCAGAGGTTCAGTGAAGAATACGAGCATTTGCACCTGAGTTATGGGTATTTACATCTATAACTATGAATAAAACTTATTTATGTATACTAAATGTATGTCTATCCATTATCCTAGTATTAAAGACAGAGTCCTCGATCAAAGACCTTAAGGCGCTTACTTTGGACTGGGCTAGCTGGTGTGAATGTAAGACATATTATTATTGTTAAATGCCTTGATTTATTCAGTTTATTATGGCTATGTCAAAGAGAAATTAGGGTTTGATACATTATAGGGATACTAAAATACCACCAACTACTGCTTATCCCTGTATTTAATCGAATATGAAACCCTCATAACCGTAGTAACGCTTACCTCATATCTGTTTTAGACAACTTAACATGATTGGATGTTATACTTTAAGAATGTTCCACTATCTACATTTATAAAAAAAGATGTATTATTTTTCGACATTAACTTCATACCATTTTAGTAAATCTATAATCTAAGATCACAGTGGTTTGTGTGTTTGTCTGTCCGCTCTTTTTCCATTGTATCAATAACGTTACCATAGCAACGCTTTAACCGCAAGTAGTTCGTCTACCGGACGCTAGATGGCGCTAACGGAAAAATATTTAATAATAGAAAAAAATAAAGAATTTTGTCCACCCGTGCGAAGCCGGGACGGGCCGCTGGTGTTATATAAAATCGTTTTTTTGCTGGTTTTTGCCATAGCATTGTATACATTAGATTCACAAAATAGCTATTAGTATTATTTTATAAAAATATTTAAGTTTCTTAATTACACTGATAAAACAAAGGAGTATCTTTAGTTATCTTTAAAGTGTATCACACTATTAAGTGATAACTATATACAGATAACATTCTGTTAGTCATTTATAAAGAGACACACACCCTTAGTGGTAATCAATAACAAAAGAGTGGAAATATAAATTTGTATTAGAATTAAACACTTTTTTACGGATTTTTGCGCCCGTTTTATTTTATATTTAATCCTGACATTTCGACTCCTTTACAGGAGCCGTGATCACAGGATGACTAAGATGATGGTTGTCATGTATTTTCTACTACCTTCACAATATTTTAATCGGGCCCGTTCCTAATTATTAAAATTTTTATATTATAAAACAATTTTAATAATTAAGAACGTGCCCTATAACCGAAACCCCGTCAGGATTAAATATAAAATCAAACATGCGCAAAAATCCGTAAAAAGTGTTTAATTCTAATATGTAATGTGCGCAGAAGTGTAAGAACTAAATATATAAATTTGTATTTTATTTTATCTGAAATTTTATATATATTTTAAGTAACAATGTGTTTTTTATGCCCCCTATTTATGCCCCCACTGCTATAGATCATAGGCCTTTCCTACGATTAAGAATATCGTAAGGAGAATGGGCCATAACCCACTATGCGGTTATTCGGATGATTGCAAAGGCAACTAAAACCAACAGCTTACCGTACTTTTCTAAGTACGGCCGTCCATGCAGCGGTAATAAATTTTTAAATATGTTCGATGTAGGAAAATTTGGTCACCCATCCAAATATAGGACCATGCGAAAGTTACTTAACCTATACAGTCATAGGCCGATTACGTCAATCAATGCGCCATCGAACTCCTTGAAAGTATCAACGTATAAGGGTCAAAAATTTTCTTTTATTTTTTAACAGTTTGAGCGTATTTTTGTTAAGCTGTGAGCGAATTTGTTAGACTGTGTGTGAATTATTTAATTACAATTTCGAGTAAATAAATGAGATAACATCACAATATTTTCATAAGTAAAATTAATAAAATCTTTTACAGCGCTAAATTGAAGTTTTGAAGGTTTTTTTTTACTTTTACGACAGACATTCATAGTTAATATTACCTCTAAGAGGTATTTCACCGTCATCCTGTCTGTGTGTCAATGGTTGTCGTGGCAATTATATAATTATAAAACAAGTAATACTTGTTTATAAATATATTTAACGTAGGTATCTGGGTAGCAGTTTTAATGATTTCGATAAAATATTGTATTTTTTAATTAAATTATTAAATTTTTATTCATAATGGCTACATCGACCATCCATAATTAACCGATTTTCCATAAAGTCTTAGCGCATAAATGATTGTGAGAATAGTTTTGTAGACACAGAATGTCTTTTTTAGGTTGTAGATGATGATTACATGCACTAATTTTATTGAACACGAATTTTGTGAATATAAGTGTAAAACACGTAATTTTCGGACGTCAAATAAGTACCTTAACATAAATTACAAATCGCAAAATCTGGTTAACCATAAGCTTAATAAATAAATGTATGTATGACCTTTAACTTTTTACATACACTTGTTACTTAATAAACAAATCCTTCACTCTTTTTCAGTTTGATTTGGCAAAAAATGTAGTAAATATAAGAATACTCAAACAGCAGTTAGTTTAGGTTAAGTTTTTCTGACAAAACAGGTTAGGTAAAGTCAGACATAGTATGCTAGGTATATTGCGCTTTGCCGGGAGGTGCAGTAAGGCTGGACCCCGTTGTTAAGAAAAAACTACTTGTAAGTAAATAAAAAAACTGAATATTCGATCGCGTGCATGTTTTGAGTGTAAAGAAAAAGAGTACACAAATAATACAATAATTGTTGATTACTTTTATAAAAAAAGTGTAAAGGTTTTAAAAGATGCTCAAAGTTTTTAGAACAATGGATTACATATTATATGGTTAAATATATTTTCTATTTATCGCATGATAACATCATTATAATTTATTCGGTAGAAATGTTGTTCCAATTGATTACTATGTCAAAAAACTGAAGGTAATTTATAATAATAATAATATTTATTCATTCGGATAACAAAGATCCATTCAAAAAATTCCAAATTATGACGTAAAATAATAATAAAATAAAAAGTTTCTGACGGGAAATAAGGAATAAAAAGAAGAACAATTTATACGATCAAATGATGTTAAATTTATTCGGGTTTATTGCAATATACATAAGAAATTGTATATTACTTATATATCTAACGTTAACACTTTAACTTCACCATATGTACCAGTGTATTCAGTTAAGTTCAAATTAATTTTATATTGTAATTCATTTTTGCAAATGCACTTGCCGTAGTTAGCATTGGTAAAATTATGGAAACCATTTGTAAGATAGTTTTAAATCACAATATTCCGTCGTATTTAAATCTATGATTCAAAAACAAAACCATCACAACCATGAAAAGCGAACAAACACAAGTTTAGGAAAACCAAATTGAATTATACTACGTTGACATGTAAAAAAATGTCTACGTATTTTAGTTGGTTACCTTTCTAATATACTATCAAAATTTACGTAACTCTTACAATTATTGACCGGACGCACATTTACTCAATCCTTACAGAATACTTATTTTTTTTTCTTCTGATAAATTACTATTTATAAAAATATTAAACGTTTGTATCTTATCATAATATCTACGTTATTTTTATTGTTAATTTTCATCCATTAATGACATGTAAAATATTAAATTACTTATAATAATAATAATATACATAAACAGGATAGACCACTATATTTTGTAGAACAGATGTTACCGTTTTACCTCTTTAAAATTCTAAATAGTCAACATTAACTATGCCTCTCGTATTTGTGCACATGACGGTTTATATCAAACTTATCAAATTGTCGTAAAATTTTAAAACAGAGTATGCTAAATCGTTCAACAAAACAGCTATATAATTACAACACAAAACGAAAACAATTCAAACTACTTGCAAAATAAATAAATTTTATTAGTGTATTGCATACCTAAATATTATGATGTCTCAGTGCATTGCCCAGTCTACAAGTCTGGTGATGCTACTACTGGGATACTACAATCCGTGGGTGGCAGACAGGCCGTTTACCCCGTCCGGCAATTTCTATTACACCGTCAAACGTAAATTACAGTCACCACGGAAGTCGGTCCACAGCACATGTACACACGGAGGCGATATTCGATGGAGCTCGAGTTAGAAGTGTTCGTAACGGCGCGTACCGATTTGTTTACTGGTTGTGATAGGGCGGGCGCGGTCGTGGCGCCTCCACCGCGCGCGGCGCGCAACAGATAGTACCTACGGTATAGTTAGACGGCGGAGCGAGCAACCGGGCGGGCATCTCGTACAGCGGCGGCGCGCGCCTTCTGCTCCCCCTCCTCATTCTTCTACTACCTCCTCGCCGCCTCACGCCCCGGCTGACGTCACGCGAAACCTCCGAAATCCTCGTATCGTACTGCAGCGGCTGAAACGGGAGACCGATCACCATAAAGTTGATATTCAATAATGTGTAAACTCTTATTCGTCAGGTCGTGGTGCATTATTCATTCTTAAGACACTCGCGAAATCAAATTATATGCACGGTGATTTTTGAGACATCCTTATTACATTGAACATTATGTTTGTTTATTTGTAGCGTCTTCACACTTTAAGCTTCCACTGTCCATAAATTAATGTCCAAATTTGAAAGTGCCGGCCAAAGAAAATAAATGCTATATTTTGTTAGAATATGTCTATCCGCACAATTGTTATTATGGGGCCAACAGTGTAGGATGAAAATCTTTGGTGTTATTAGAGGTTGAAAATATAACTTTTCATACATTATCGTTGAAAAATATTTGTCAAAACCTTATTTGGTCTGAGGTCAAAACAATTTTTTTTATTAGTACAATGTGGTCATTTAAGTGCTATTAGTACAATGTGGTCATGTAAAGTGCTATTATTATTATTCAAAGGTATTTAGCGCGCTTTAAACAACACAGCAAGTGACGTAGGTGTTTATAATACATAAGTACTGCGTAATGATTCCCAGGTAGGTATGTTTTATCTTTAGTTGTTTGATAAAAAAGATGAACAGCGCTACATACCTTTGTATGATAATAACAGCACTTTCAATTATCACATTGTACTAAGAAAGATGTTTGTTTTGACAAATATTTATCAACGATAATGTATGAAAAGATATATTTTCAACCTCTAATAACACCAAAGATTTTGATCCTACACTGTTGGCCCCATAATAACAATTGCTCAGATGGGCATACTCTAGCCAAATATAGCATTAATTTTCTTTTCTAATATATTTATATACAGAATTAAATCGACAAGTAGCAGCTACAGTAGCCGGTCATTAACTCAAAGTTATTTCTACCAAACAACCTTTGGATCGAGGTAGCAATATAATGTATAAAATAAATATAGTCAATAAATTGCTGTAAACGATAAGTTAATAATCTAGTTGTTACAGATCTAAAAAAACATAAACCAGTAGTAAATAAAAAGGTATAAGTTATAAAAATATAAAAAATACACAGTGGCTATACAAGATATGGTAATCATTTGTAGCACGTTGGTATTTATCTTAAAATAATAATCAATTATTATTATTTCTCTGTAGGCGTTATGATCATTTTAACACTAACATCGATAATGCTCTATGAACCACGGAGACTTTTTCGATACTTTTTGCCATTGCGATTTAGGGTTTATGCTTTTAGCATGGGTCGTTTTAAATTAAACAACATCTAAATTAACTTAGCCTAAAATTAGTAGGTATTATTAAATGCGCGTTAAAAACTACATATTTCTAATTATTTGTATATCGGCGTTCTGGATTAATCGCCAAAAAATCATTGTTAATTTAAATGTTTGTCTAAATATATGACCAACCAAATAAAGATACCTATATCTTGGAGGTCATGTGGTATTTTTGTTTAGGCAATATGGTATTATTTACACACTCAATATATTATTACTTTAATATAAAAAAATTGTAAATTATAAATCTTCAGAAAGGATTTGAACTCATACCTTTCTGGCAAAATCAGAGGGTTTTACTTAAAAACAAAAAAAATATTACATCACTATTTCAAGTTTAGCATTTTCAATGTGAAAACGCAATACTCAAATAATTAAAGTTTTTTCAAGACAACCAGACTTACAAATAGGCGCCAACATTATATGGTTGATATACTTACCAAAAAGTTGCACCAAGCCTTTGGTTCCAGTTTTATGATCCGTACCTCCAAGTGTTTCCTGATAAATACAGTTTAGGGGTCTTCAAGTCACAAGTGAATAGGTATCTACTAGGCAAGCGCGTCACATCCTAGATCGCATCGTCGCTTACCATCAGGCGAGATAGCGGTCAAGCGCCTTTACTTTTACGGGAAAAAAAAAGTATTCACCGAATCATTTAATTTTTTGTGTCCGTTTTTGGTTTCGGATGTTCCCCCTGCTTACTGTATACAGACGAGTACCATCTCTTTTATTTTAAGGTTGTTCTTATTTGTTTTTTATTTGTGCTAATTTTGAGTGCATATTTCTACATTCTACATATATGCAATGGTTATGTCCGATGGGTTTGTAATTTGATTTTATTGGGTGTTATATTTTTGTATTGCTGTTGCCTTGCGTATGGTGGTCAAGACATTGGTTTCGGTAAGTTTGTTTGTGTTTGTTGTATCTATTGTTTTATTTTATGGCGTAATCAATGCGTTCTTCCAGTTAAGACAGTAACTACTTCTAATTGGGCACAAATTGGAAATGGACGAGTAGTTTGGGTTTATTTTGTTAGATTCAGGTTTATTTTTATTGGTTTGGGTGCAATTTATACAGTTGGCCGCTTCGGGGATGGTTTTTTCGGGGTAGTCTTGATACGTTCTGCATAGTGGCTACAATAGCTTTCATTATTTGTGCAGTGTTTGTCCGTATTTGGCACTTGTAGCATTTTCGTTCTGTTATGTGAATTCGGCGATGGATGATATTTACTCTTTCCATCGAGGGAGATAGCGGTTCTCTTTACACGTTAGGTGGCCGGAATATGGCATTATATAATAGGTAGTTGATTTTTATTTTTCTATGCTAAACAAGATATGAATTCTTCGCCTGGGTTGCTGAGTGCATTTTGTATGGGTGTGTTCTGTGAGATTATGTAATTAATTGTAAGGGATGTCTTTTGGAATGCCTTTTTATGATTAGCAGTCTATCTGCAGAAGCCGACCAATTTCTGCTTTGACATTTCTGTTGTTTTGAAAATTAGTTCAGATCTTTGAGCATTGGTTTTTCTTTTAAAATTGTACTTTGACTTTATTGGTAGTTATTGCTTGGAATTTGGTTGAGGTATAGGGCATGTTTTTAAAAGAGTAGCTCTATTGCCATTTTGCAGTGGCATACCGTTTATTTTGTGCTTTTGAGACTGTTACTATGACAGCCGGTTTGTATGTTTTCTTTGTGGGTCCTGTTGGTTTAATTTCAGTTTGTGGTTAACTGTTGGGTTTGATAATAGTAGCTTAGGATTTTTTATTTTGCGGTTGTGTAGTTTTTTCTATATTTTATATTCCTCTTCGATTGTTTGTTTTATGAGTGCTTTTAGAGTGTTGAAGTCGAAGTTGCAATTGTGAGTGTGATTTTTGTCGGTTTGGGCGACTTCTGGGGTTGAAGTTGCTGCAAGTATTTGATTAGCCAACATTCTGACTTTAATTCTTGTTGCTTCAGTGTTTAGGTCCTCGGCGGACTTGATTGCTTCTAGTATTTTTATAGCAGAACTGTTATGATTTTGATTGGAAAGTCGAAGTATTCGGTTTCTACATTTTCTATGGCGTTTCAGGTAGGTACTCTCGAAGAGTGTATTCATTGAATTTACTGTCATTTCTTGTGAGTTTGTTTTAGTGTTTTTGGAGCTTTAAGGTGCTTTTGTTTTTGAGTTTTAGAAGTAGATGGTGTACGTGCTTCCGCTTTGTCCTCAGTTTTGTTATCTATTTGGTTTGTTAGGTGGTTTTTAATTTGTTATATATACATATTTTATACAAACTATGTATTGGTATTAATTTTATTATAATATAAAATCTTTAGATATGAGCTAACGTAGAGCTTATAATTGAAGATTTTTAGCTTAAAAATAAAATTTATGTATAAGAATAAAACTTCGTATGGTCGGCAAAATTAGAAGAATGATAAATCTAAGTAGTTTTATTGTTCTTTTGTTTATAAGCTTTCTAGTAGAGTGTTTCAACGTAGCGAAATATTTAGATATTTATGTTTTTTCAAGATGAGTACCTATAGGTCGAAATTAAGAAAAAAATGAAAAATCTGTGTATGATCTTGTACCACACACCTTTACTTGATATGATGTATATGTTGAGAAAAACTCCTTGTTGAGATAAAATTGTATATTTTCACAATGAACTGTATAACTTGATAACAATGTAATATAGGTATGTTTGACACGCGCGGCGGCGATATTATTTAAAGGCAGACTAATTATAATTAAACAATAAAATTATGACGAAACATTTAGGTACTAAACGGCGTAAAACGCTTACGCATGAAAATGTGCGATGACTACACCGTACATGCTCCGGGCCGCGAGATGAATGGGAGATAAACTACTTCGGTACGAATGATGTACGAATGCAAATGGGGGATGTAGACTTGTCGACGTTGCTGTCTCTTAACTCGCGCGGACTGCCGCTTTCGCTGTTTCTGACGGAGGACAGCCGCACGGTGGTGAGCTCTTGAAGCGGTGTCGCCGCTGAGGCAGCGCGTCGCGCCCGCACCCGCCGCACGCGGCGGCACGCGAGCGCCGCGCCTGTGGCCGCTGCTGCGCCGACATTACCACGCAGAATCAAGTTATGGGTGACTTACCTCATGCTAGAAGAAACCCATCTCGTCCATTTTGGCACACTGGCGTCGACTTTACTGGATTTTACATGACAAAAAGCAGCAAGGGACGAGGTATAAAGTGTACAAAGTCTTATGTAGCTGTATTTGTATGCATGGCGACCAAGGCCATCCACCTAGAACTAGTATCAGATTTAACAACATCTGCATTTTTAGCAGCCTTAAAGAGAATGGCCGCCAGAAGAGGGACTCCTCATCACATATACAGTGATAATGGAACCAACTTCGTCGGAGCAAGTAGGGCTCTCCAGCACGAGTACCAAGAGCTAGAAACAATTATTCACACCAACAATGAGCCACTGATGAGGGAAATAATCAACATGAACATCCAATGGCATTTCAATGCACCTTCATGGCCGTCGGCAGGAGGACTGTGGGAGGCATCTGTGAAAAGCTTAAAATACCACCTTAAAAGAGTAGTTGGTGAGCAGAAGCTGACCTACGAAGAATTCGTCACTGTTTTATCACAACTGGAAGCGTGCTTAAACGCAAGACCGTTGTGCCCCCTCACGGAAGACGCCAACGATCTAGATTACTTAACTCCCTCACACTTCCTTGCAAGTGGACCGGTACTATCAATTTTCGATACTGAACATGATCTGAGAACAAGATGGTATCTATGTCAGAAAATTTTTAACGATATTTGGAAAAGGTGGCGACAAGAGTACCTCAGCCAATTATCAATCCGTAGTAAGTGGAAAAAAGATCAACAAGATATTGCTTTAGATGACATCGTGATCATACATGAAGATAATTTGCCAGCAGGAAGGTGGGCTATGGGTCGTGTCGTTCAACTTCACCCTGGATCCGATGGACACGTACGTGTAGTCACATTAAAAACCATGAACGGTTACCTGAAACGCCCCGTAGTAAAATTATCTTTACTACCTACGAAGCGCTCAAGTCAAACAAGTGACCAACAAATTAACGATCAAATCAATTCAGTAAATCAAAATAAGGCGAAACGTCACGTGAGGTCACGTGTCAACTTCTCCTCACTGGTGCTAGCTATACTATATTTCATGACTATCCTAACATCATCTACATGTTCATTTTACAATACGCCCCTGAAAACAAACCAAGGGATTTTTTTCGACAAGATCGCTGACATGCATGTAATACGAGATAATTGGAAAATAGTCGTTTATTATGATGTAGACCCCTATTGGAAAGGGTGCCAAACATTCAGAAATTATTTAAATCACCTACAAGAAACCTGTAACAAAATAAAAGAAACCATACACTGTGAAGTCATAATAAATCAATTAACTCATAGTTATTCAGAACTAACATACTACAATAATATTTTATCAAGTCAGCATTCTCGAACGCGCTCAAGACGACGACGCGGTCTCATCAATGGCGTCGGCTATCTTGCTAATTCTTTATTTGGAGTCTTGGATCAACAGTTCGCCGAGCAGTACCAGAAAGATATAGATCTCATCCGAAACAACCAACAACATCTCGCATCACTTTGGAAAAATCAAACATCCATAGTAGAGGCCGAATATAATTTACTGAAAAGAAACGAAGACGCTATGAACACACAATATAAATTAATTAACAGACAAATGCTAAAAATAGAAAGGGCGCTCAATGTATTAAACTCAGAAGTTCTCAACATGTAACAAGTTAATTATTTTACGCTATCAGCTGTTAGTGCAAGCAACATGATACATAGATTACAAACCATTCAAGAATCGTTATTGGACATGGTAACGGACGTTTACCACGGACGATTCAATTTTCACCTCTTGACTCCGGAGCAACTCCGTCAAGAACTTAGTAGATTATCCAGTCAAATATCCAAGGAGTTAACCTTACCAATCAACAACATACATGCTAATTTACAGAGTTTATACCATCTGCTAAGTGTGAAAACAAGAATAAACGACGATTATCTTTTGTTTGAGATACAGGTTCCACTTATCAGCAGAGATTCCTATGAAATTTTTCACCTTTATTCGATACCAACAGCAACTAATTTGAGTAAGATGATAAGTACGATACCATTATCAGACTACGTAGCTGTAAACTTACCAAAAGATACATATATCACAATGAAGTCAGAAGATATTACAGCATGTCAGCAACAAGAAAATATATATCTTTGTCAACTAAAGAGACCAATCTTTCATCTCACACAGAAAGAAAACCTTTGTGAGTTGGATATCGACACGCAACAATGCAAAACAGTTGTGAACCCCTGCCAAAACAAATGGATTGAATTGAACAATATAAATAAATATTTATATTTTTGTTGCGAACGGTGTCAGTTACGAGTTATGTGCGCAGATCAGATGACCGCGCCTCAACTGGAGCGAGCCGGCATCGTCAGCATTTCGCACGGGTGCATTATCAAGTCCGACCTATTTACGGTGCACGCGCATAACCTTGACAACAGTGCCATCAAGACAAGTGCAGATGTCATGTTGTACGAGATCAATCCTATAAACAACATAGTCAACGTATCAATACCTTCTACTCTGTTAGTCAGTAACATTACAACCACAGGTGAAAATCAAAAACTACATCAAGATATCGAGAGGGGACTGAAGGACATGAAAGAGAAAACTTCATCAATTATTAGGATTGTCAGATGGTGACTATGAGGTATGATGATAGGATGTTTCATCTCATAACTTATTTCCGCGTTCCTCAGTCTTCCACCCACCCTTATTATTCCATATTGATCTAAGTAAGGGTGAAGATTAAATAAGGAGCTTTTTGAACTGACAGTATTGTTGTTTCTTAAATCTTCTATTTCTTGTAAAAATTCCTCGTGTTGAACATGTTTTATAATTAACATCTTGGCTGTTTTTATTTCTTGTAAAGTGAGGTAAGACGGCACCTTTATAGACTTTATTCTTAATTTAAAACGGCGTATCCATGCAACGATGCGAATGAGCTTGTGTAAAGAACTGTTTTTGTTTATAATTTGTTTGATGACATTGACAGGATCTTGATAACTTGAAAATAATACTTGTTTATTGATTTTCTGCTCTTCTTTTGTTTTAAAAATCATTTGCGGTTGATCTTCATAAGATAGTAACCAGCTCGGTCCTTGCCACCAAAGCTGATAATCCGCCAGTTGAGTAGCAGTCAACCCCCTGCTCGCGCAATCGGCAGGGTTGTCCTGCGACTTCACGTAACGCCAGCTAGTTCCGGGCATGACGTCAGTCACTTGTTTGACTCTATTAGTTACAAAAGTCTTCCACTTGTTTGGATCTCCTTGTAACCATCCCAAAACAGCTGTTGAATCTGTCCATCCATAAATCTTGATATGATAACTGCTTAAACATTCTTTTATTTTTTTGATTAATTTAGCTAGTAAAACAGCGCCACATAGCTCCATTCTTGGTAAAGTTATATTTTTGCTAGTAGGCATTAACCTCGTTTTGCCGCTGACCAGAACCAGTGTAGTTTGACCCTCACGTGTAATTTTACAATAAATGACGCATGCGCATGCCCTGATTGACGCATCGCAAAAGCCATGTAATTCGATCAAATCATTTGCTTGAGTACCGATCCACCTTGGGATTTTAAATTTATTTATATTTTTAATATCGTCCTTGATTTTAAGCCATTCTTTGATAATGTTATCTGGAAGCGTGTCGTCCCAATTAATGTTAGTCAACCATGTCGCCTGGAATAATAGTTTTAGTTTTGTTGTTAAGGGTGACAGCCAGCCAAGAGGGTCAAAAATTTTGGAAATATCAGACAATAGCGTTCGTTTTGTCAGTCTTGTATTTGATGATTCAATCTTGCATTGAAATGTCATTACATCTTCCTGGGGAATCCATCTCAACCCCAGTGTTTTTGTTGATTCGACTTGCCGAAAATCGAATGTTTTATTTTCAGCAGCTTGTTCTAGTAACTCTGGAACGTTAGAAGACCATTTTCTTAGGTTGAAACCACCTGACTTCAGTAATTTTATAAGATCTATTTTTAAAGATTGCGCTGCTGATGCTGTGTGACTTCCATGTACCAAATCGTCCATGTAAAAGCTCTCTTGTAATGTATTGATGACGTCACTGTGATACTTATGTTTTTCATCAGAAGCGAGCTTTTTTAATGTCATCATTGATAAAAATGGTGCGGCCTTGGTGCCATAAGTTACTGTTGTCAGTTGATATTCTTTTAAGGGTTGTGACTGGCTATCTCGCCATAAAATTTTTTGATATTGCTGATGATCTTCCGACAACCAGATTTGTCTGAACATCTTTTCTAAATCTGCGGTGTATGCATATTTATATTGGCGCCATTTAATTATTAAATTTTGGAGGTCTTGTTGCAAATTCGGGCCCCTGTACATAAGGTCATTTAAGCTGTGACCCGTCGAGGTTTTACTCGATGCATTGAATACGACTCGAAGTGCTGATGTCGTAGATTCCGCTCGCAATACACAGTGATGAGGCATAAAATATTCCGGTTTATTGTTACCGGCGACGGAAGGAACCATATGACCGGACTGTAAATATTCATTAATAAAAGCTTTGTAATCAGCCGCTATATTATGTTGTTTATTGAATTTCCGTTCTAATTGTGTGAATTGCGCAACAGCCTTGTTTTTCGAAGCGCCTAAGTCTTGTATGAAATTCGACTTTAGGGGAAGTTTCACCTTGTATCTTCCGTCTTCACATCGAACTGTAGTAGTGTTGTAAATTTCCATACATATTTCGTCTTCTGATGATAATCCTTGGTCCTGGGTGATGTCTTCGATTTCCCAAAATTTTTGTATGTCTTCAAGTTGGTTTAGTACGACATTACAATGTAAAGAGGTTTCGTAAGCGCTTCCACTTAATATCCAACCAAAATGTGTTTGTTGGGCTATTGGACCTTTCTGATTTTCTTTACAAATGCCGTCTAAAATAATGTTGGAATACACTTCCGCCCCCAGGAGTAGATCTATTGGACGACTTTTGTAGAACTCGGGATCGGCCAGTTGTATGTGTTCCAGGAACGACCATGTTGGTTTTGTTAAAGTGCAGCTCGGTAAATTGTTTATTAAAGTTTTCATAATGAGGACATCGGTATTTAATGTAAATTCGCTGTTATTTGATTTGATGAAGATATTTATAACTCCTTTACAACTGTTTTCTTTAGCTCCAACTCCTGATATAACTCCTTTGCATCTGCGCCTGGACAAAGCTAAGAGTTGAGCTGCTCTTTCGGTGATAATCGATGCTTTCGACCCTTGATCAAGCAGTGCTCGAAAGTTGTAATAGGTGCCGTTGGCTGCTTTGACCTTGATGACAGCTGTGGCTAGCAACACTTCAGGAACGTCACGTTGCTGTGACACGTGAGCGCTGCTCTGGTTTTGATGGTTCTGACTTGAAGTTGAAGTGCATGGTTCATTTGGTGCTCTTGATGTTGTGTGCTGAACATGATTATTCTGATGTGAATATGATTCGTGTAAGATGGTGTTGTGAAATCCTTGACATTCACGACATCGCTTTTGAGAATTACAGTTTTTTCCCTGGTGACTAAATAAGCAATTCGGGCAAATGTGGAGTTTAGATACTGTATTACGCTTATGCTGTGGCGTCATTGATAAGAACTTTGGACAATAATAAATTCCATGATCGTTGTTGCATAAAACACATCTAATGTGATTATTTTTCATGTTTATTTGTTCAATATTATTGTTGTTAGGAAAAACTTGATATTTGGTCTTGATATTTTTCGATGCGACTTGACTTGGTGGCAATCTCTGTGTAGGTATTTCTTGTTTTCTACGGGAGGTTTCCAATGTTGTAAATTTTGTTTCCAGAAATTTCAAAAAATCTTTTAATGTAGGTAACTCCTTGGGACATTCTAGAGACTCATTGTAATCGTTAAACGATTCATTATCTAGTTTTTGTGCTAGTAGGTGAACAAGTAAAGGGTCCCACGTAGTGATGTCCACTCCGAGGTTCTTAATTGCGTTTAAGGTTTCCTGGGCATGATCATGAAGGCGCTTGATATGAACGAGTGATAACTGTTGCATACTTGGGATACTCAAGAGGCTGTTGATGTGAGAAGTGAATATAAGCTTTTTGTTGTTGTAGCGGTGGTTCAATATTTCCCAGCAAATAGTATAATTATCTGAGCTAATAGGTAAATGACGTACGAGTCTCTCCGCTTCACCTTGAACTTTACTTTTGAGGAACTGCATTTTCTGGGCGTTCGATATAGATGGATTTTTGTGTATGGCCTCGGTAAACAGATCCTTGAAGGACACCCACTGATGATAGTTTCCGTTGAAGATAGGTACGTCCATCATCGGTGTTGATTTTTCTCGATGAGAGACCGACCAGAGCTTGTTATTGATCGATCGCTTCATGTTATTATATATTTGTTCGTGACACGAAAATGTTTGCTCGTACTCTTGATTAGCACCTTGGATTTCACTGTCAATATCCCAGTGAAGGCTGTCTATAACTAACCATCGCGATTGCAGTGAGTGAAGTAAGTCTTCAAACTCCCATTTCTCATTTACAGTGTCAAGGTCAATGTTGGATATCGTTCTTTGTAGGGCTCTAAAATTGCTTGCTTGCTTCTTGAGCATCTCGTCAGTTTTACTGTTAGTACCTCTTGATTCGGAAAAAGCTGACGGCTGCGTACCTGAAAAGGTAGGTACAGCAATTGGTGTAGCGGGCTTCAGTTTCGGTGTTGATGGTCTTGTTTCCATCGTAGGGTCATACGACTGGATCAAAGCCTTGATGCTTCCGTATTTTTCCTTTGTCTGCTCGTACTTTTCTTGAGTGAAGTAAGGATGCGATATATCTTGATATGTCCACAGCTTAACGTGGTTTTTATTAAATTCTTGCCAGTAATTCTCTAAGGTGTTCAATCTCCTATTAATATAGTCTGCAGTCTTCCTATCACGACCATCTTTTCTAAAGTTGACCAATAATTGATCAATAGCTTCAATTATTTATTGTTGAGTAACTAATAAGTTCTCAAAAGTAGAAGTCATGTTTGCTAATAATAAAATTAAATATTTGCTGTTAAATTTGTATATAAATGCTTGATAGTTAAGTAGTTGTTAATAAGATGTTTGAAAATGATTTTATAATACTTGCTTATTGTAGTCTGCTTATGAATGCTTGATATGATCCTGATTGCTGGTGACTTGTCTTTTTTGAGTACTATGTACAGATGTGCGACTTCTCAATCCACTCGGTGAGACCCGCTTGTGGGAGGCCGAATGAACCGATCCGCTCCATACACAGAAACTCAAAAAAAATTGTCGAAGGACCAAAAAGATGTATGATCTTGTACCACACACCTTTACTTGATATGATGTATATGTTGAGAAAAACTCCTTGTTGAGATAAAATTGTATATTTTCACAATGAACTGTATAACTTGATAACAATGTAATATAGGTATGTTTGACACGCGCGGCGGCGATATAATTTAAAGGCAGACTAATTATAATTAAACAATAAAATTATGACGAAACATTTAGGTACTAAACGGCGTAAAACGCTTACGCATGAAAATGTGCGGTGACTACACCGTACAATCTGTTTTTGGTTTTATTGAGTTAAATCGAAAACCGTTTCGAGGGTTTGTCAAGTTTTATCAAATAGTAAAAGGAAATTACAAAATTTCTCGAAATGACTAGTGATTTTTGGTCAAAAATGTCAATGTACGTACGGTGGTAAAAAAGTACTGTGTTTTACTCCAAACATAATTAAGATAGGAAAAGTACTGGATGGATTAGTAATTAAAAATACTCAATAGTAAATTAAAAGCCTTAGGAGCTCAGGAATCTATAATGGGACACAATTTCCAAAAAAAAATTAAGGTTGGGTAAATTTGGTTATAAAATCTACCTAAGGTCGAGTGTTTGCATATAAAAGACTTCAACGCGCACTCGACGTGTTTCTGAGTTAGACTTTTTGACTAGGTGAAATATGTTGAAATTTTCATAGTGGAATTTCTTTTTTTTTAAGGTTGGTTTAGCTCTTGATTCCAATCAAGCCCGGGGGCCAAGACAGAATCCACGATGGAACGATCTAACCCAGAAGGTGCCTATTTACCCTGGATTTGTAAATAGACGGGTTATAAGTTCTCAGAAATACAGACGCAGGGAGGGAGTTCCACGCCTTTACTGTGCGCATTATGAAGGAAGTTGTAAAGCGTTTGGTGCGACAGGTAGGAATAGCAACCAAGAAAGTGTGGTAGCCTGCAGTGCGTCTGGAACTCCAATGGAAAAAAGGAGATGGCGGTATGAGCAAATGAAGCTCTTGAGCACACTCTCCAAAGTACAGTCTGTAGAAGATCGACAGACAGGCAACTTTGCGGCGATGAGCTAAGGTGTGCAGCGTGCTCTTCACCAATATGCTGTAACCGATGAGCCTCTCAGCTCTACGCTGAATCATGTCCAGTGTAGCAAGTTGGTATTTTGATGAGCCGTCCCAGTGGTGGCTGCAATATTCCATGCAAGATCGGACTTGAGCTTTATAGAGCGGTAAAAGCTGTCTCGGCGTGAAATATCGTTTGACCTTATTTAGGACGCCCAGCTTTTTAGCTGCAATTTGAGCGTTGGATTTGATGTTGGCGACGAAGTTGGGGTCTGAAGACAACTCCATGCCAAGAAGCTGTCGGTCACAGGTACAGATGTACCTCGGAAAGTAGGAGTGAGGTGGAAGGAACTCCTTTTTGCAGTGAAAAGTCACGCTTGTGTTTTTGAGGCGTTGAAATTAACGAGTTACTGTCGCCCCACTGGGAAACGTAGCTTAACCTCTGGTTCATTCCAGTTATCGATTGGTTCCCATTTTGATCTTAAAATGTTGAGATGATCTTCAGCATCCCACTTGTTGATTATCTCCTCTAAGTTTATTTTCATCAAAGCTCTTTTTATGGCCTTGAAGTTACACTCTTGACGTTGTAATAGTTCCTTTGTTTTTTCATTTAGGTTTCGCTCGGCATCGGGTTGCAATAAACTTGGTATTTCAGTTTCCGCGGAAGTAATGGTGGTTAAAAGTAATTGATGACGTTGGTAAAAATCATCCCACTGGTTGTTTCAAGAAATGAGACTCTTATTGAGATATTTCTGAGTTTTCCTTGAAGCACTGTCTTTCTTGTAGTTAGAACAAATCGATTTGATGTTTTTCAAATATTTCAGCTTGAAGTTTCAGCTCCGACATCATGTTAGTTTTGTTAGTTGTTAATTAATTAGTTTAGCTTTTTGATGCGGTAGGTAGTTATCCACAGGTTTCCAAGACTTGTTACACTCGTTGTTGTAAGCAACTTATATAATCTCCTGGCGTGGTCGCTTTTGGGTACCCTAAGTCCTCTCTTCCTTTTCACGATATGTGCGTTCTCGTCTTAATCTACCTGGTGAGACCCGCTGGTGGGAGGTCAGGCAAACCGATTCGCTACCGTGCAAAGAAAAAGGAAAACAAAGGTACCTTTTACCTTTCCTCGAAGGACCAAAATGTAGGATGTTCGCTTAGTTGACCACGTACACCGTACAGGTAGATGTTGTAGTTAGTTTCGTTGCTTGTTATTTACGCAGTAAGTGGTGGCTGGCATGATGTTTTTAGTTGCGTTGTTGCGGAGATAAAACGAAAGGATTTCTTCACTAAGTTTAATAAGGTTATAGAAGTTGTTTGGTTAAGTTACAGTTAAAAGATGGGTCCTTCCATGACTGTGGCCGATCGTAATCTCATAACGTTTAATTACAGCAGATAAAAGGTAAACAAAATGTAGGATGTTCGCTTAGTTGACCACGAACACCGTACAGGTAGATGTTGTTGTTAGTTTCGTTGCTTGTTTTTTACGAAGTAAGTGGTGGCTTGCACGATGTTGAAAGTTGCGTTGTTGCGGAGATAAAACGAAAGGATTTCTTCACTAAGTTTAATAAAGTTATAAAAATAGTTTGGTTAAGTTACAGTTAAAAAGGTAGTTAAAAGACGGGTCCTTCCACGACTGTGGCCGATCATAATCTCATAACGTTTAATTAAAGCAGATAAAAGGTAAACTTAAAATGCTGACGCGTAACCTAATTTGAGTGTATTGAACTGAAGTAAGGAATGTGCGGTGTAAGACCGTACAACTCTTTTTCGAATTAGTCAGATATTTCAGCAGATGTACCACAAGATGACGTGCTATCACCTCTTCTTTTTCTATTTTTATTGATAACATCTCTAGTGCTATCTCTTCCTCTTTTCACCTTTATGCTGATGACCTTCAACTCTAAAGACATTTTTCCTGCTGAAACTGCTGATGCGATTGATGTCTTAAATCGGGGCCTAGCATCAATGAAAGCATGGTCTGCATCCTTCGGTCTTTTAGTCAATACCTCTAAATCTCAGGCTACAATAATAGGCAGTGGCAGGCTTAGGAGCCAACTTGATTGGAATCTTATACCTCCCCTTATGCCAAACTCTAATTGCATATAACGACAAGGTAAAAAATCTTGAGCTGTTCGTGGATAACTCTATGTCATGGTCTCCTCACACAGGTGAGGGGAGAAAAAATCTGTATTACTTCTCTCACTTTCTTAAGCGTCTTCAATACTATCTTACCTTTAATGGTCACTAACATTATAGTAATATAAGTTATTTACGGGATTGTTACCATGTACCTTGTTATTATCTTACCTTTTAATCTAAAATAATGCTTGCGTAATCTATCCTGCTCCTCATTCTCGATTACGCCGACGTCTGTTATCTGGACGTAACTGAGGATCAGCTGAATAAGCTCGACCGTCTCCAGAATCTAGCCATCCGGTTTATATTTGGGCTGCGAAAAAATGATCGGGTGTCAGAGTTTAGAACTCGATTAAAATGGTTGCCAATTCGTATGCGTCAAAAATGCACATCCTTACCACTTTTTAAAACTTACTCTCCTCCCTATCTCTGTTTCCAGACTCTTTCCTCCCCTTCTCACCCTAGGCGGACCTGCATTACTAAGATGCTAGAATTGCCTAAAGCGAACATCATTTTTTTCGCAACTCCTTCTCTTTCTGAGCGGCACAACTCTGGAACAAATTTCCATTAGGCATCCAAGACTGTCTGTCGATCACTTCCTTTAAAACCAAACTTAAAGATCACTTTCTAGCACAGTTATCATAGTCTGAAGATAACCAAATTACTTACAACCTTTACTATAGTTATCTATTTACTCAATGTGTAATTTAATTTATGTATTGTATTTATGTAGTATATAATTAGTTCCTATTTATATAGTATATTGAAATAGTATAACAGCTTTTTTTAGAATTTTGATTGAGATTATAAGTTTTTTAATTAATGAATATTTTATGATCTGTGCACTCTTAAGTTGTTCCGCTTACCTGTTAAATCACCTACAAATCCTTGGTTGGCTGGAAGAGATCTCTTTTAGAGAAAAGCCCGCCATTGCTCACTTATATATGTTATTTTACTGTTCAATTACTTTATAAGTGCAATAAAGAGTATATAACGTCAGCAAAAAAGATTGCGTGCTACCGAGCGCATAGTCGATCGCAACCTATCTTTTTCGCTCTAGCAGATGACGTTTCTGAGTGGCAGAAAAGGAGAGAGCATGAAAAAAAGCGATTCTGTGGTGATTAATGGGATAAAAATTTGTGATTATTTCGTCTTTCTAAATCAGCCTTTTCAGCTGAATATTTCGTCACTCTAAACCAGCCTTAAGTTGCTAACAATAGCTTTCACCAAAGTCATTTCTTGGCCTAAAGAAAATTATCAAATTGTTAGAGCGATTATCGCGAATACTTCGGACGTGAGGACATCCATCTGTTTAACAATTCCCGGCCCCGGGTCTAAAAATATACATGTACAATTGTACAAAGAGTGGTCAAACAATATTGGAGTATTAACGGGCCGTGTGTTCGAGACGGGCGGAACCAGTCCGAGCAATGGTCCCCTATTGTTAAGAGTTCTGGCTTATGTTTGAAGAGGTTGACCGCGCATCTATTGTGAATGAAAATATTGCTTCCGATGACTTATTGTATTAAAAGTTTTCCCACATTTATATAATATTACATTTCGAATAATGGGGTAATAATGAAAAGTAAATATTAGGCCCTACACACTATTCTCGGCATAACTCCTCTAATGCAATAGTAATCTTCGATTATGAATTAATTTTCAATTCAGACTATATTTTTAAGGCGCTTCTACAAAAAAATCCAGTTATTTAATATTGCTGGTTTTTTTAACCGTGAATAAGTAAGAGTACATATAAAGTATACTTAATGTATAAACACAAGAGACATGTGGAAAACATCAGCTGTAACTATTGCAAGTTATAAGTTTGCACTAAACAAAATCAATGGTCCGATTAAAAACGGACGGGTATTAAATACATGGAAATACAGACGCAGGGAGGGAGCTCCACTCTTTTGCTATACGCATTATAATAAATATGTCGAGAAGTGCTTGGTGCGACAGCAACCAAGAAAGGGTAGCCCACAGTGCATCTGGATGCCCGATGGAAAACGGGAGATGGCGGTATGAGCAAATGCAGCTCCTGAGCACACTCTCCAAAATACATTCTGTAGAAGACCGACAGACAGAAAACTTTGCGACGGTGAGCTAAGGTGTGAAGCTGATTCGTCACCAATTTGCTATCACAAATGAGCCTCTCAGCGCTGCGCTGAATCGTGTCCAGTGCAGCAAGTTTGTATTTTGCTGAGCTGTCTTAGCGGGGGCTGCAATATTCCATGCTAGAGCGGACTTGAGCTTTATATGTAGGCCATAGAAAAAATGTACTGTTGTAAAATAACTAAATACTTGATGGTTAACTTATAAAGGTCATAAAAAACAGTATACATTAATTGTTTTTAGGTTATAAAACCAAGTTGGAAATAACATGATTCTTTCTGAGCGGCTAAGATTTTTTTTAATTTTTATTTAAAATTTGTTATTACCACAGAAAATATGTCAAATAAAGCTAAACATTTTGACAGGAATCATATGATTATACTACTAGCAGTTTAATATTTGAAAGGTAAACAAACATTGGATCCTGAAAATACATTGGTATGCTCTAAATGTCATAAAAACATTTCTGTATTTGACTGTCTTGGCGTGTCAAATAATAATCATAACCTAAAACTCCTCAGACAATAAAGAATTAGATACGAAATTATTGTAGGAATAATACCTCAAAAAGTCAGCTTAGTACATCAATGTTCTCTGAGCCCTCCTATGTCACTGCGAGAAAGACACCACAAGTAACCAAAACAGACGAGAACGTTGCAATGAACACTACTAAAACTCAGTTATCATCACAAGAAAATAATACGTCTAAAAACAACAATAACAAAATACCTGCAAAATTTAAAAAAATGCACCACTACAAGGCGATACCAAAGTGAGTGAGAATATTATTTTTAATATATCGACATTCGATACATTCAAGTATATTATCAGAGTACGACTATCTGATAGTCCCTCCAGAGCTATACAGAATTATACACATGTTATAAAACTGCAATAGAAAAATAAAAGCTTAAAATAAACAAGCTGGATACAGTATCAATCCAAATATATAAATAAAACTTCATCGCCAACAATGACAGCACAAAGCAAAAACATAAATGAAACTGGTCGAAGCACTTTATCTAATACAAGTTTGATAGGAACTAATGTTTTAAAAATACATCAGTTTGGTTCACCTTGGTTTTTTACCCTGTCAGGAAAAAACAGTTTGACAACATGATATATGTACAGCAAGATAAAAAGAAAAAAAAAGATGAAGAAACGTCAGCTTTGATACTACTGATTTGTTGAGTAATGAAATACACCACAAAGGGAAACAAAAATAAGTGAGTATTTTAGCTAATCAACAAGGTCAAGGTTCGATACAGAAACTACTTGATACCCAATACCAGGTATATAGTTTCTGGAAATCTGGAGTTCTTTGACATTTTAAAATCATGTATATCAGAACTATGTAATTTAACGTAAAATTATTGGGTAATTGTGATGAATTTTGTGGATAATGCTATTTTTAGGGTTCCGTTCCTCGAAAGGAAAAAACGGAACCCTTATAGGATAACTTTGTTGTCCGTCCGTCCGTCAGTCAAGATCCTTTTTAACAGGAACACGTAAACGTATCAAGCTGAAATTTATATCAAATACTCAGGTCTACTGTCCCTTGGAGCTGTGGATAACTCAAACTTCTAAACCAACGCAATCAAAAGATACAGCCGTTTATGCCGCAAATTTCCGCAAGTTTTCGACACTCGCAAGGGAATCAAAACCTACAGGGTACTTCCCGTGAACTCAGAATCTTGAAATGTGGTACAAAGCAACGTCTTAAAGCACAGATAAAGGAAAAATTGCAAAACCGTAAATTTTTAGTTACATCATATAATAAAAATATTTTACGGAACCCTCGGTGCGCGAGACCGTCTAGCACTTGGCCGGTTTTTTCAAAAGTTCACTGACTTGTAAACATATAAGAGATACAAGTACACGGCCCAAAAACAATAACTTGACATATCAGAATATCAATAGAATTGAAAAGGTCTCGATGTAGGTGCTCGACATCTTCTTTAGAAAATCAAAAATAGAACTCGCCCACTGTTGAGCTTTTTCGGACTAACCAGGCAAATTTAATACACTAAAATATCAATGGACTTATTAATAAATCAGACGTTATTTCAGTGTGTTTAGGCGAACTGTCTGAAAAGGTTGAGCCAATAGATTTATTTTGCTGCGCAAAACATAATACGGTACTGAAATTTGTTAAATATACCAAGTTTCTCACTAGCTACATGTTATATACGAATTAAAATAAATGGAGGTTCTATTACTCTAGTATAAACGGTTTAAGTTTCAAAATAATTAAATTTATCAAATTAACTAAAAATTATAACTGTTTTCAGTAATTTCAATACCGATACATTACTGAAGAATTTTAACGAATAGTACTGGCATATAATCTAAGGTTTCCTGTTAATGTAGTACTACGGTAAGCGTTGAGAAAACATAATAAATAACATACACGGAGCAAAATCTAATGTTATTAAGCTAGATGTTTCTGACTCAGACTCAGTGTCAGATCTCAATTGATGGTTTGCCCAATAAAGTATTTGCCTTTGACCACTGGTATAGATAAAAACGTAGCTATTGTAATAAAAACGTGATAGATAGACTAGATTATTTTAGAAACTGTGTTAATAAACTGTAATTTCGTTGAATTTATGAGAGTATTAACGGATATAATGCCCACGAAGCATTTTATAACTTATACAAAACTCTGTATGATTTGTGTTTTCCAATTATACGAAGAGATATGTACAATATGAGAAAGCTTAGGTGGATTTTAAATAGCATAAAATATGTAGTAAACCTCACCTTGTCTTTCTATGGCGTCAATTTTCAATATTATAACTAAATATTTTAGCCAATATAATATCTTCATAACTAAGTCACATAATTGGAGCGGAGCGAGCGAAGCTCCCCTGCATGAGCTTCAATGACGAAATGTATGTGACGCCATAACTTTATGAGTTCTTATCCGATTTTCGTATTTTTTGAAATTAATCGAACCAACAGGCTTAGGACTAGATCGTGACGGAGGATTTTGAAATTCGCAAAAAAAAATTTAATGGTGCTAGCAAAGCTTAATGCTTAGCAACTGCATCGACATAATCTATGCATAAAACAAGGATCGTTTTAGAAAAAATAACTGTAAAATAAGATAAACATATAACGCATTATTATACTCTTTGCAGATGCTTATACGGTGAAAACGAATCTGAAATAAGACTAACTTAAATATAATTATCTAGAAACAAATCTGCAAAAGGCGAATATAAATGAATATGAGACGAAAACAACAAAGTGTAATCTAATATAGTTTTCCCGTAAAAACACTCTTGTAGTTCTGTGTGTTGTATAGGCACTATTATGTATTACAAGTTGATGCCAGTTACTTCATGCGCCTAAAATCTTTTTTTGAATACACTATGTGTATACAGTCACAACTTTTAAATAATGTAACGTAACGTATCGACAGAACTAAAGTTTCTCAACAAGGTGTATAGAAAAAGCATCGCCGAAATTTCTCCATTGTCGTTCCAGTTCGCCTAAATACGTCCATTTTATGATCATATGGTAGATCATCAACCTGTTAAGGCGAAGAATACCAAAATAACAAAATCGTTTTTGGCATTTATTTCACTAATTCAAAATGATATTGCTAAACTATTGAACGATTGACATCTCAAACTGTCAATTCGGTATAGTGACATTAGTTTAAATTAGCTGACTTGGTGATGAACTTTGACCGTTTTTAAATCCTAAATGGAACGAAATTTTAGTCCCACTCTTTTGTACATCTTGTGTATCTTTATACCTTTGCATTATCAAGCCACTAAAATAACCAATAAAAATGTTCTCGTTCCTTTGAAAAAAACGTTCTAGGAATCCAACACATTAAACAGCACCATAACATTATATGACTAACTAATCTTCACTTTTTCTTATGTTTAGGAGGTTCTATAAATAAAAGTATACAAATAAAAATATTATTATATTTTTTATCATTTACCTTACTATCAAATAGACACCATAATTGTTTTTTACTGCAGGTCAGCTTTTGATTGAACCGTTCTAGTGATATTTATTAAATGTATTATTTACTTAATTCACATAAGTAGAAACATTTAATATTGTAACCACTTGAAACGTTACAGAGACTTATTGTTTCTAACTTTACAAAATATGAACATTTATACGTGCAGCATTCTTGGTTTATATATTTTGCTTTCGCTTTACAAGTTTTGTGCACCGCAATTATATGATATGTATTTTCAAAATCTTATATAAGTGAAATTAATGGTAGAATACTCGAGTGAATCTTTACTCACTTTGAGCTACATTCATACGAATGACCTGTCGTTTCGTTTCATATAATCTCAAGAGAGTTAACTCAACGGCGGCAGTGTACGCGTGATTTTATTGCGATTTACAAGAAAATAACTTCGACATTGCGAAGTTTTGTTTTTATATAATACAATACATTTTTTAAGCAGTGAGCATGTTTTTTGCACATAAGTCCCTTTTGATTTGTTACTTCCGCAGTTGTAAACAAAATTGTAAAGAAAACATTTTTTGTACACAAAACACAAAATATATGTAAACAGCAAAAAAATAGAAAACCCAAGAGAAGTAATATATTTAACTTAAGAATAAAGACTAACAAAGACAAATAAATAAATATACAAATCAGAACCAGTGTGCTAGACCAATAAAGACCCTATCTCGGTGTGGAAGCCTCTGTGTCGTTCAAAAATGACAGTGACGATACTGAACGGCAACTCAATAAGCCTATCAGAAACAATTTTACTGATAGCCTCTTAGAGTTGCCTCTCGAGGTAGCTAAATGACAAATACGTGCAAAACAATTGACATACATACTAATATCAAACAATTTTTTTAGAAATTATTTACTACATAGCCAACACACAACAAAAATACAATTGATGTCACAAGCAGAGAACAAAAACAAAACTGTGGTATTAAAAACATAGACAATACAAAGAAGTGTGACTCAGGAATGACTAGGGGTTAGGTAATAGATACTATACCTACCTAACCTAGTCTGTGAAGAATATGAAGGTGAAAGCGCGGGAAACGTTTAACTTGACATACGTGTTTATGAGCTCTTTATTTTTACTTAATTTCACCTGTAGTGGTCAATTGTTTGGTTTCTATATATTGATTGTAAATAAATTGCGTAAATTATTATTATTATTTGTGCTCTTGATGTTGTGGTAAGTCAAAATTAAGGTAATAAGTAGCTTTGTATGAAAAACCCCCGTACCGGAGGGCTTTATCCCTCCGGTGAGTAATTATGTTGTAACTGGTTCAAATAATTAATCTGGCATGAAAACTGATCGATCAGTTGTCAATCGTCGGTCTTTGAAACGTCATCGATTGCAATCGATGCAAACATTGTAACACAAAGAGACGAAGGCATCATACCAAGAAATCAAAACCATCAGATTGTAACCTGCCCGCTCACTCGCAAAAAAAACACCTACAATACGCCATCCCAACTGCGCCTGAGACCAAGGGTGGTCTCAGGCGCAGTTGGGCTGGCCTATAGGTAAAACATCCTATCTAAAAACAGATGCTGCTCCATATTTAGTGCATGTCCAAAGAAAACATGTAACATCTAATGATGCAACCACTATTCCACATCGCACCCCATGGCTTTTGGCAGATTTCTGAAAAGGAATTCATTCGACAATATGATTAATGGTAGTGTGTAAAAGATAAACCGCAATAAAATATCGGTTTGATTTTCGAAATACCAAGATGTCAATAGTTTTATAAATGTTAATATCTTGTAGCTTAGCAAAAGAAAACTTGAAAACATTTATTCCTACTTTTAATATTACTAGAATAGATTTAATTAGAGGCGATCCCTCAAAATGGTAGTATCCAGAGGAAGTTAAAAATAATATTAATATTCCCATAGGCTGTGGAATAATACTTTAAATAAGACGGCTTAGTTTTAAAACATTAGTAGATGGTAACTCTACTTGGAACAACACCATCACAAACTATTGTATTAACATTTAATTGACAAATTTTACCGAAGCGCATATTTATGTGTTGTAATTATAATGTTCTAAATGTTGATTTGTACATATGTCGTACCATACAATGTTATCATTGCTGCCGCTTTGGGTATACTAAAACCCAATGTCGATCAAAGCTTCACTGTTTCAAGTGTGGACAAGACCATATAGGTGAGTCATGTAATATTTCTGAAGATGATATGTCATAGTAGAGGTCATTTTGCTTAAAGCAAAACATGCCTGGAATTCGCAAGACAAACACAAATTAAACTTTATATGGCACAGAACTCTGTTTCATTCATTTAAGCTTCTAAATTACATCCAGTTATTTCAAAATCTTTCGCGTAAACTTTAGCTCAGTCGTCAAAGAAACCTCCTATAGATTAAAACCACATATAGTAATGACACATCGACTATGTATCCTAGACCGTCTTACAAGAAAACTAAATACACACTTCCTCGTTCGCACTCCACCCTAACTAAGGCAATATGACAAACCTGCACATTAAGCTCTTCTAATATTGGTGGTGAGTACAGCAACAATACTGAAACTGAACTCACCACAGATACACAATTACCTAATGATTTTATCATAGCATTATTCAACTGGTTTTCCCAGTAATTACTTCCACCATCCAACGCTACTCATACTTCAGTAAATATTAAACCCTTCCAAAATGAATATTCAGACAGACAAAATAATATAATGGAATTGCCAAAGTACCACTAGTAAAAAAGTAAAATAATTCATTTGATAAATAAATAACAACCACTTATTTTTGTATTATGAGAAAACAGCTCAAGCCTCAATGGACCTTTAAAATAAGTGGTTATAGTACTATACAAGAAGATAGAAATGATGACTATGGTGGAATCGCCATTCTCATCAAAAACAGTGTTAAATATAAACTCATCACCTTACCTGCACACAACCCCCTGATATCAATTTTAGCTGTGAATGTATATGTAAGGTGATGAGTTTTTATTTAACACTTTTTTTGATGACATTGGCTACGCCATCGTTTCTATCTTCTCGTATAGTACTGTACACTACTATATCAATTTATATACCGCACTAATTTCTAAATTTTTAACAAAATAAATAGATTGAATGCCACTCTTCCGAGACCATTCATGATTTTAGAAGATTAGAACTGTTATCACCTAGCTTGAGGAAGTTCTATGGCAAATAACTATGAAGAAAATTTACTAGACATAAACTCCAAAAACATATGTACACACATCAAAGAAAGTTTGAGATAACTTTGAAAATACGAAATCTTTTTTGTTACGCCTCTTTTTCTTCTAAGATTCTTCATTTAAAATTAAATTTTTATTAACAATTTTATCAACAATTTTTCTGTATAAAAAAGATTTAATCCTTATTTACGCTCATTCAGAAATCTGACCAACTAGGTTCAAGCGTTTTCTGACTTTTCGAAGAAGGAGTTAATTCAAAAAGATGCCGACGGAATTATCGGAAGTTTTACGAGCAAGAATTGTTACTTTGGGGAAAGAAGGACATTCCATGAGAGAAATAGCACGCAGAGTGGCTGTATCCCGTGTCGTAGACATGTTACGGAGGTATCGCAGCGTGGATAACTTTGCCTATCGACCTCACAGTGGTTGGCCAACGGTTCTTACTGCTGCTCAGAAGCGTTACATCAGATTGCTGACTGCCCGAGACTCGACAATCTGTGACAATGCCTCTAAAATAAGAGCTGAGTTGCGGGCTGCTACTGGACTAGAAATTAGCACTCAGACCATCTGGAATTGCTTACACCAGGTTGGATTACGAGCGAGGAGATCCTGGTGAGCACCCCTGAACTCACAGCAACGACAGCGACGCAGACTGTAGTGGGCTAGACTCCGGCAAAATGAAGAAGACAACGAGTAAAACATTTGGCAGAATTGTCTCTTCGTTGATAAGTCAAGAATTAGCACTCATCCGGACAACCGACGTCTCCGTGTGTGGAGAAGATGTAGGCACGCTAAAAGACAAAGAACAGCCACCGGAACAGTTCAACAAGACGGAAAATCGTTATCCTTTTGGGGCGATATAATGATTGGTGCTAGAACTCCGTTGATCCCGATGACTGTAGCTTTGTACCAAACCATTGCTATTGATGGAATCTTCAGGTCATTTAGGATTAGCCATGGCCCTCGATTCGTATTGGTTGACGATAATGCACCCGCACATCAAACTCAACGAATCAACGCAGCTCTGCGTGAATACGACATTATCAGGCTAGACTGGCCTGCCAACTCGCCTGACCTAAAACTCGATAGAGCACGCGTGGAATGCTGTCAAGCGAGCTGTTTGGAACCGTCAGCCACCTTCCCAGACAGTGCCGGAGATCAGGGAAGCCGTTATTCAAGAATGGGACAGGTTACCGCAAGATATGCTGGATTACTTAATTCTCAGAATGCCAAGAAGGATTGCCGCATGCGTTCGAGCCAGGGGAGGAGTTATATTGTACTTAATAAAAACAATTTCATAATAAATGTCGATAATATTTAGTTAAATCCTCTTTTTCTTTCAATTTATTTATTGGTCGAAATTGCATTAAGACTGTTAAATTCCATTTTTGTAAATAAAAAATAAAAGATAATTATTTTTTTAAAGTGTATCTTTTTTATAAAAAGATGTTAAGTAAGCAACATTCTTTTAAAAAGTTAAATTTAAAAAATATGTAAGTGATCTCAAACTTTTTTTGATGTGGGTATATTGAACACAGGTTCCCCTACAAGCCAAAACAAACCAAGTGCAGAAGATCTATTAATTTGTAACCCAAACCTGACATCCTTTTGTCACCAAGACAAAAGGAGAGTGTACCAATACTCTCTTATCTACATAAGCAAGTAATCATTTTCCAATAGCTAAAACCCTCCCTTTTAATAAACCAAAAAGTTCATAAAGGACATTTTCAAGAAAATATAGAGTACCTGAAAAAATACAAGGACTGGACTAAATATAAATTTTGTTTCTGCTATTAGATCCGATAATGCAAATAATTGTGCAGAAAGTCTAGCCAATAATTGAAATGAAGCAGCTAGAGAAGTATTCCCACTTAGTAAAAATTCCTCCTTGGTGGGACAGCGACTGTACAGAAGCCATTAAAGAAAAGGGGGGGAACAATATAATAACAATATGTTTGAAGCTTACTATGTTACCGTGCCAAAAATTAATGCAGAGACAAAAAAAAAATTTAAATAGACAAAGTTCGAGAGTTGGAGAATTTTTTGTAGCTCTATTTCACCCGATACACATCCCACTTTTGTTTTGATGACTTTGCGGCCGAATTATAGGCTCTCTTCTTTGCTCGGATTCTCCATGCACGGACTTTACAATCGGAGCGGATTTGCACCCAAGCTTGATAAGCAGACTGTTTTTAGGCCTCAGCATAAGCACAGGCCAAGGTTGGATCTTGTAACCGAGCTGGATGTCAAAAATAAAATACTTCATTCCCTGCCAAATTACACACTCAATTGCATCAGCAAGTTTGCTGCCAGGGATAAGGTGCAAGGAAAATACACATCTCGTCGTGCTTCTCTCCCAGCATGGTCAGTTTTCAACCTTGTATTGGACTGTTAAAAGCTATAAAAAATATTTTTTTATCATGAAACTTAAAAAGACGACAATATTCTCAAATTCTATGATTACTCTCCAAGCCTTTAACAAGTATCCTTTCACATTGAAACCATATTTTTCATAATTTAGGATGTTAGAAATTTTCTCAATAAGTGCGCTAAACTGAATAACTTCGCAGAAATGGCTTAGACACCAAGAAACATATGATTTGAGGTAACGAAAAATCTGACCAGTTAACAAAAGAAGCATCGTATTATGGAGGCATAGACCCTTACAAAATCACGAAAGAAACCACAAAATTCAAATAAAAGCATTTTTTCCAAATACAATTAATATAACACTAAAACCATGATTTCGTAGAACCAAATTTGGTAAGACGGCTATGAGTATATTAATAAGAATGAGCCACGTTTGCACACCTGCACATCTTGCCAAGCCATTTGAGGGTGTAGCATAGACGCAGGCGATCTAAACCACATTTTTTTAACTTGTCAACTGTATGATTCATCCTATTCCTGTATGATATTCCTAAACGAACTCCTCTCTCTCCGAGTTCCCTTCCCATCATCTATGTCCCTCTTGCTTTTCTCTAACGATTTTTTTATGTAGAAATGTATTGCAATATTTTTAATGGTCAATAACATTAATCTTAATATTTTTGTGGTCACATTTTATCCTAATACATATGTATATATGTTTATATAATATATAACATGTTACTTTACATGTCTCCTGATCCTATACTCAATAATAACTATTAACCTTTCCTTCTCACCGTTTCTCTACCTTTGAAACTGGCAAAACATTAAAGTGATATATTTTTTAAGATCACATCCTAATATCTTTGCTACATTCTAAAGAAATGAATTCTATAATATGTTTATTTTTTTATTTATTTATATTTATACTTTCTTTTTAAGGAAATTAAATTAAACATTTTACCCGTTAATTTTAGAAATAATATTAGAAAAATACGGTTATACTTATTCTTTTTTATATTATAACTGCAGCAATATACACATTGTGTCTATGATTCCAATAAGACTTTAGAGCAGAAACTTAAAACTAACAAATATTTACGCGTGACATTGATAGGGATCGAAAACCACTCAGCGTAAAAAAATCGATATCTCGGCATTGTTCACTTATTGGACGCTCATATAACGGTTCTCTCTCCCTCTATACATTTTATTCAAGTTAAAATACAATCTTTCTAAGGTCAGTAGAATAAAAATGAACGTCAGACAGGCAAGGAAAAAAAAAATACAGGAGGCCAAGTAACAGACATGAAGAAAGATACCTAATCACTAACTTTCGCAATACTACTTCTGTAGACTATAATCTACATGATCTACATCCACAAAAATCTACCACTTTATGTTGCTGCGTTTGTTTTCACCTTCGTTACGGCCACAATGCTTCCATTTAAAGAAACTGTGTAATAGAACTGCTGTAAAACATCCGCAAGTACCGACCAAAATCTTATTAAATAAAAAAGCAAGATATTGTTAAACATTTTTGACTCCTGATTTTTGTTGGTTCCTCTTAGTAGTTACTGAGTAAGGTGAGAGGATCTCATTAATTTTGTTTAAGACAGCCGCTCTTCCTGAAAACATTATCCTTTTAACAGGAGGCCCTTATTTTCTTTACATTTTATTTTCCCTGAGGATAAGTTTCCAAGTTACCTTTTTTGTATTTTTGGCAATACAATTTTTTTTTGTATCTTTGGAAGTTATGAAATATATAATATAATAAATATACCATAATTAATATTCATATTCATATATATATATATATATATATATATATATATGAATATTGTATATGTGTATATATCTATGTATCTACGTGTCTGTAAGTTGAATTTTATGAAAAAAACTAGCTTTCCGCCCGCGGCTTCGCCCGCGTGGAATTCAGTTATATTGCGGTATAAAGCAATAGCGTAAGCTATCATTCCACTTCTTACGTATTTTAAAAAACACATCGTTACCATGTTTTAAAAAACACCCAGCGCCATCTATCGCATACCTCAAGAACCAAATAACGTAACTAATACTTATACCAATTAGTAATTCGTTGACTTTAGTGATTTCAGGATAAGTAAATGTGAAAACAAATTGTACGTCATCCCTCAAGAATTCCTCATTTTCGAGGATTCATTTTCGTATCATTTAGCTTCAAAATTAACATGTTCATATTCGCTTGCAACATATAAGTAGATGTAAAAAAAAACAGTTTAGACGATAAAACAAATTGTACGTCATCCCTCGGGAACTCCTCATTTTCGGGGATTCATTATCGTATCATTTAGCTTCTAAATTTACATGTTTATATTCGTTTGCAATATTTTACCTTGTTTTAAACGACACACAGCGCCATCTACAATCCATCCATCAAGCAAACAATATTTTTGTTTTTCCTCGGGAATATCAATTTTTTCCAGGATAAAATGTACCCTATTATTTAATCCGGACTTTTATCTTTACGTCTGCAAAATTACAAAGCAATCGGTTCAGTAGTTACGGCGTGAAAGCGGAACAAACAAACAAACAAACAAACAAACAAACAAACTCACTTTCCGATTTATAATATTAGTAAGGATGAGTGTGGGCGATTAAGGAGAATAACAGAACACAAAAAAATATTTGTCTGTCGTTCTGTTTACTCTAATTTCCGAAACTTCTGAAGTGATTTTCCGGCGGTTCCAAATAAATTTAGCTTAGCATGAAGCAGGCGTAACATTTCGACTTTATTTAGTTCTTACACTTCCGCGCACATTACACATTTGAATGAAACACTTTTTAAGGGATTTTGTGCATATTTTATTTTATATTTAATCCTGACGTTTCGACTCCTTTACAGGAGCCGTGATCACAGGATAACTAAGATAATGGTTGTCATGTATTTTCTACTACCTTCACAATATTTTAATCGGGCACATTCCTAATTGTTAAAATTATTTTATATAAATCAAATTGTTTTATTTTCACATTTTATTTAGTTATTAAATTCTCACTACGATCACATTGTATACTACTGAGTCTACTACCAGTTCTGCCCTTCCGAGAAGAACTGGCGAAAGAAATTTGGGTAGGGGGACCGGCCTCCATCTTACTGTTATTATTTGCAAAAAGAGCTAATTACATCATCAGGTCTTGCAATGTGTGTTTTTGTAGGTATTAATTTATTCATTATTGGATCCCAAGCAGGTGGAACGCTCCAACCTTCATATCTATTGAAATTAGGATGTTTCCTAATTTCAATAGCCTCACTTAGCATCCTAGAAACAAATTTTTGTTCTCTAGCGAGAATTTGAGGTTTATCGAAACGAGTGTAGTGGTTTTGCCCCTTAAAAGCATGCTCACACACTGCAGACCTATTATCGCGCCTATGTTTTATGTCGGCTACATGTAAAACCTAAAACCCGAAAGGTGGTTCGGATGGAAACACTTGCAATCAAATGTTTATTAACTAATGAAATTGAGATTATAAATACACACTTTTTTCGAGTTTTAAGACAGCGGTGCGTGCTTTATGAAACCGAATTTCGTGCGGACGAAAACGAAGACGCAGGCATCAGCAAGGGTATATAAGGGCATAATAATTACATTTATAACGCTAGTTAAATAAGGTAGCAGGAATCAAGAGCCAAGTGACGAATGGCAATGTAATTTATTTAGCAATTAAGAGTCAGGACGTGTTATTGCTTGTAAATGCATTCATTTAGCGCTGAAAATGTCATTGTAAAGGTGAGAGGTCGCTGCTCCATGCTCCGCATTGTAACTCTGGACAGATCGGACAATGGGCGCCAGTTGTAGGTAATGGATGTTACAGGTGCATCTTAAAATTTAGCCATTTTTATCCTCTCACTCATCAATATTCTATTATCAAAATTCATTTATTTGTATATTTTAAAATTAAGACGAAATTAACATTTGTCTGTTATTAAAATATTTCACAAAAATAAATATTTCTACAAAATGATTCAAAAGTCGCTTTCTCCCATTACAACAAATCATAGAATTACGATAAAGACTTTAGGTATGCTTTCAAAAAGTTGGAAAATGTTGGAGTTCACTCGAAAGGAGGCTGTTGGGCGCGACCTTTGGCATTCAACCGAACCGAGCACACCGCTGAGCCGATATTCAATTGAATAGGTTGCTTAAAATGAAAGATAGAGTAATCGAGAATAGACAATCAATTAGAACTTTTGCCTTTGCTATTATCACATAACGTAATTTGATAGCTAGACGTAAGTGGGCAAAATTCACTAACATATTTGTTTACTGATGGCAAGTGTATGAAAACGAGGAAAGCTGCGATAAGATGAGATAAACATTTATGTCTCAAAATATGGTATACATATTTTGGTGTAATTTTAATAAAAATATTTCATCACATATTCTATCCTCAATTTGGCATGGAAATGACAGGAATGGCAGGATGGCAGGAATAAATTCTGTTATTTTTAGACAATCCTATTATACATCCAATAAAAATAATATTTTGGATCGTGTTCCTTCTGCGGAACTAATTGATTTATGTTTTTTACGGTTTATCCGTTTTCTGTGCAAATGTTCTTGTCACATTAGGCAGGTAATGCTGAATAATTTAACTGCTGCCAGCCATCACTTACCACTTTCACGTAGGCAGTTATTGTATATTTTTTAAGGTTATACTTCAAACTCTTAGGAGTATTTTAAGATTATGTATTGGTTACTTTGTGATATAAAGTCAGTACTAAGTTTTCCTTTGACTAGATTTCTAGTCTGAGACCTAACTTAATATATCTAATTAAAGTAAAGTTTACTTATTGCAATTTTTTTTTATTTATTGGAAAATCATGTGATGTGCTTGTGTCAGGTCATTACGAGTCTTGCGCTACGATCTGAATATCAATCATTTTGGAAGCCCGATGGGTCTTTACAAAATGAAAATCCAAAATGACTTATATTTGCTACTGTGACTACTACTTTGATGCACTTGTCGCATCGTCGCGCCGTGCCAACGGTCACTGACCGTAAGACAAACATCTCCCACCCAGGATTATTTGAGATTATGCTCGTCACTGCGACATACTAGTGGTGCGAGAGCTCTCACTGGCCGGCAGTTTGAAACGTCAACGATTAAGAATGTATCTTTATATTAATAAGTGAAGCCAAAACGTTGTACTCCTTTGTAAGCAAATTTATAGGACAGCAGAGTATGAAATTTGGCACAATTAAAGTTGCTGTGGAGAATGAGTGCAAAAAGTGAATATGTTCATATTATATGCGTAATAAATAAAAATAAATAAACACTATACACGACCGCAAGTATGACAGAGAGCGAAAGAGGGGGAAAAGATATACCTTAGTAATATTTATTTGTGGTTGAACTCTGTAAATGTAATGTATATATTATCCAATTTTAATAAACACCTAAAACCGAAAAGCATAGTATGACCGATAGATTTTTGGGTAAAAAATGACATTGACTTTGAATATCTTAACAGTGTCTGTAGGACTAATCTAAAATAGGTGCATCGAATAAGGCAATATAAGACAAAGACAATGTTATTAAGTAAGCGAATCGCAGGTTAGGTTCAAAGTGATTCTAGGATATCTCAAACAAATATTTTAAGAGAAAACACTCCAATACAAAAAAAATCTAATTAACGATAGTGACTTCATATAACTTAATTTTAGATATACCTACGTTCGCTAATATATCACCATACATTATGCATTTCACATACACTAAATATTTTCTTATTTTCAAAATTCTTAATATTCTAACGAAGTAGTTAAATGAAATGTCAGTTAACTACTTCGTTAGAATATTCTATTAGATAATGCTGGGACGGCTTATGATGATAAAAGCAGCCTTATTTCAAAACGATTATACGTTAGACAGACATTATGGGGGAGTGACGGTTTCCGATAACACTGCTATACAGTCATTTTGCGGAAGGCATACTTGAAGTCGATTTTGTATAAGACGAGTGTGCTGATAACGGGAAAAATACCAGAATGGTCAAATTGACTCCAGTTTTTGAGATAAACGCTTCTAACATTTTCCATAAAATGCTTCAATAAATGGGCCAAAAGATGTATTTAAAATTTATTTTTATTGTTTATCTTTACAAAAATACACAAAAATAATAATAGTTTGGGGTACCTTTAACTAGAATAAATAAATGAAGATCATGAAAAACTTTTTCTTTGGGATTTTCTCTTATTTACTTTGTAGGACAATCTCTTTTCAAGGTCCAACAATAGTCAGCCATCATATGGCTGTCCCATCGACCTTGATATCTTTCTTCCATTATCCTGATATCCTGATGGAACCTTTCTCCTTGTTCCTCACTGTAATCACCCAGGTTCTGCGGGAATCGGTCCAAATGGCTGTGTAAGAAATGCAATTTTATGCTCATGTTGACTCCTACTCTGTTAAAATTTTGTAGCATTTTTGCAACTAGTTCTTGATATTCCGGCGCTTTGTGATTCCCCAAAAAGTTTTTTACTACCAACACAAAGCTTAACCATGCTTCAGATTCAATCTGTGTCATATGGGCTACAAACTCAGTGTCTTTCATCAGTGTACGTATTTTTTCGGTAAATTCAAATCACGAACCAAATCATTGAGTTCGTCTTGAGAAAATCCAAGTTTCTTAGAAACATCTTCTTCGAACTCACTTCCACTACTGCTCGACTGACCGCTTGATCCCTCTAACATTTCAAAATCATCATCATTTACGTCCTCCTTGGCTCCAGTAACGCAAAGATTCTACGCACGGCTTGCACACGATCTTTGGCACCCAATATTTATTCCTTTTCACTAGTGGTATCCCGAAATATTCTCGGTAGACTGTTTTTACAAACTCTGTGATCTCTTTTCTTTGCTTTTGTAAACTAAACTTGCCACAAATAAAGCAAAAACTGTTAGGATCGTTTAAACAAGGTTTACGTGGAAAACTCATGTTTTTGAAAGGAAAAATGCACTTTAACACAAAACAACCGATTTATAACTGATAACTTCAGGGTCTGATAGCTATAAAGTTAAGTTGTTGCAAATAAATCCGTGAAAAGATAACAAACGTAAGTGAAAACAAATCAATGAACCACAATGTTTGTAGGGTAGTTTGAAATTTTCAATTATTTCTTAGTTCCGTTTATCTCAATAACCAGAGTGAATCAAAAATAAATAAGCATGCAGCGTGAAGGTCTAATATGAGTATTAACAAAAACCATTAACAAAATCCCTGCCGCAGATTTTTTTATTTTTTTTGTATAGCAGTGTAATCAATAATTTCATATAGTTAATGCGTCATATTAGAATCGAACTTTGGCTATCTCTATGGATGATTTTTATATTGCGCAGTTACGCATACAACATTTTGTTATAATTTTAATTTCAATTTACCGTCAATGTATATTGGTATCCAGGTTTCTATGGTTAATATAATCAAATCTTATTGCAATCGAGTAATAATCTTTCTTATTGTAAAATACACATTTGTAATTTCAGTTTTTAATTCACGTATGTATTCAGACGGTCGGTAAAAATTTAACTATTAACTAACTATGCTAAGCTGAGCTACTGAGACGCTGGCAATTTTTACAAGCGCATTTCAACTTCTACTACGTGCTAGTATCTTTCCTTTAATGTTAAAATATCAAAAGCAGATTATATTTTTACAAATATCTAATAATAGATGAAGATGGAACCAGCTATAATTATGTATTTGTTTTATTTTTTAGCATTCACAATGTCATATTTCCGAGGGCTCGGATATAGGTATGTTGTTTTTTTATGGACGTATTTTAAATCTCATAGAAATATTGCATTGAGTGTAATAAAATAAATACATATATTATTATATATTCACCGTCGAGCCAAAAGCACATGAAAATATCACTAGGAGGGTCAAATAAATAATTATCTGCAGTACAACATTTATCCTAGAATTGGCTAACAAGAAGGATTTCAAAATTTACTTGAGCCACGATCACCCAGCGCGTATCTAAGCTATTGGAGTAATGGCTTAGATACTAAGAAACCAGATAAAAAAGATATATTTTTACCGACGAAAAACTCCTTGGTCATGTGGCTTTCACAGTAGTTTGCTTGGTGCAATTTTTTTTACTTAGGTGGAATGTTTTACCGCCATTATTTCAGATTTTCATAACACAAGTTTTACTTAACTTCAATTCCGGACAATGATGTGATTATGATGATGATTAAGATGTCAATTTTTTATTATTTTGCTTTATGACCCGGTAAGTTGTAATTTTGGTGAAAATAGAATATTTGTGGTTCGAGGTAATGAAAATACGGATTAACTGTATTTTTTTTGTGGATTAGTAAGGTATTTCGGTTACAAAAAAATACATGAGAATTATATTAAACTTGTGTATGTAGGTATTCAAATTGTGTTTATGTACATAAAATTACGCTTAACCCTAGAAAGATAATCATATTTTGTAGTACGGAAAAGATACTCATGCGTAAAATTGACGCATGTATTTGAAATAGCTGTAGGACTAGGTTTATTAGTTTATTTGAATGAATTGTATGTTATTATATATACACATATATTAAAATAATTAATACTGCAGATAATTTTTTTATACTCATTTATTTATATTATAAAAAAACAAAACTTTAAACTTCTTTTATAAATCAATGAAATTTTATAACACTTACTCTTTCCATTGAAAACTTATTCTTTATTCTAATAATCAGTCTCTTTTTTAGTAGAAAATCAAAAGTTAGCTTATCTTATTATTTATGAACATAAAGTTATATAAAAATAAGTTACAAACAGCTGTGGCACATATCAACGTTAGGCTCACGACATATCACTTTTTTGCATTTTCTACAGAACGCATTTGCCTTTCGCCTTTTTTTAGTAGGGCAAAAAGAATAATAAATACCTTTTTTTTGCTACTGGCTCATTATTACTCTCTTCGGATATATCAGGTACTTCAATTGGCAACATATTAGAGATATTATCTCGCAAATATCTCTTCAAAGTAGGTGCTTCTAAACGTCTACGCATAAACGAAGAAGACAGACACAAGCTAAGATTTTTCATCAATGCTTTACGACTTTTTTTCTTTATTATTAACATTATGGCTGTAAATTAGATATGCGTTTATGCAGGCAATGTTTATCATTCCATACAATAATCAGCACGTCATCTTCACTCTCTTGGTCCGCTACTTCACTGTCGGTGTCCTCACACGGAAACTCGTCGTCACTATGTATAAGAGCGGCCAGGATGTGGTCTTCGTCGAGATTTCTACTCCCCATTGTGTTATATATTTGCCTCAAGATCTATAAAAATAAAATTATAATATTAATTATGATATAAAGTACTGAAAGATATGAAACACAATAAAACTGTCATATAAGCCAAAATCATATAAGTCACGTTAAAGATAATCATGCGTAATTTTGACTCACGCGGTCGTTATATTTCAAAATCGGTGACACATACCTTATTGAAACGTATACCCCGCGACAGCTCCCACTGACGAATGAGATGTCCTAAACGCACAGCTATGGATTCGCGCTAATTAGAAAGAGACAGCAATTATTCGAAAACGCATGCGTAAATTTTACGCAGACTATCTTTCCAGGGTTAATCAAACTCCGTATTCAAATTAACAATGTTTCTTAGAAATCTTATTCTACCTAAATTGTGGAATGGAACTCGACTCAAAATAAGTGCTTTGCAATGGAACCATCGAAGGTCATTTTTTTTACCGCAAATACCAAAAACTTTCCATTTCAGTTCACACAATTTACACTAGTCACTTGTCATATAAATATATTTCAGGGGCTGGTCCTAAAAGCTGCTGGTTGCGACCTAAGTCTAGCTCTTTTTCTTACGGCCAACCGAATGTAGCGTGGATTAGTACTGAAAATTTATTTATATTCGTCGTATCAGAAAAAAATGCATATGTCGTATTTAACAATATTCCTTTAGGTATGTGGCGCATTGTATTAAGTCGAAATAAAATGAATTTTGGACTGTAAATACACTAGTAAGTAAACAATTTTTTTGATTTCTCAAACGAAACGAATTTTACGTGCCGTGAAGGGGAAACGATCATCAGCTTGTTTATAATATTCAATACGATATTGTCGATATGGCCTATCTGTTCGTTTTTAACTGAAGTTCCTTTTACCGCAATTCACAAGGCACTTTTAAACACGTCGTTAAATGAACATAAACGTCTACAGGACTTAGTAGAGGCCTACGCTTTTGGAAATTACAGTAGAAATGCGTACTTAAACCTAAAAGTAAAAGGTTTTTCTTTACTATTGTAATACTTCGTACTAATGTAGTATCAGCGAAAAAATAATATTATAATGATAAAATAATGACGTTTACTAATACTACATTATTTTGTCATTATTGTCTCAGCCGAAAGATAAATACGTTGGATTTTTAGCTTTCCTACCCAAATATCAAGGGTTTTATAGTAATTACCACGATCGGCAGACGTAGGCGATTTGGAAATCGAGGTAGAAGACCATAATTTGGAAATCGCTGCTATCGATTCTATGCTGACGATGACTGTCTCCAGAATCATTAATAGCCTTCAACGAGACTCTAAACTATAAATGATTGGCGCTATTCTACTCTCGATCACCACATAATAACGTAGTTTATATACTACGTAAGCGTAGACATGGAACGAAACTTTTCTATCAAATCCGATCATACAAGAAAAGGGTGTTAGATATGCTCTGAACGATTTATAGGTGTAATCGCGCTCCCAAAACCTCATTCTTTTGACATTGGGGTAACGTAAGGAATACTTTTATAGATACTTTCATATTTTAGGTACACATTTATCTTCGGTATACACTAGTGAAGGTCATTTTAAATTTACTTTATATATATTAAATAATAATAAAAACAAAGTAACATATTTTATCTCTCTCTCTCTTTTTGACGACCGTTTGGTGCAACGGTAGCGATCCTGCCTTTCGCACCGACGGTCCTGGGTTCGAATCCCGGTAGGGGCAGATGTTTGTATGATGAATACGAGCATTTGTACCTGAGTCATGGTTGTTTATATTTATTACTATGAATATTACATATCTATGTTTCATATATGTATGTCTATCCGTTACCCTAGTATCCATATCACAAAACTTAAAGTGCTTACTTTGTGCTAGGATAATTCATTCATTTCATTTATTCATTTATTTATGTACACTATGATATAATCGACATAATGCTCTTAATCTAATTACAAAAGGGATTTTATACAGTATGATACAGAAATCAATCAATTTTAAGATAGTATAGTTATATATATAACAAAATATTGCTTACAATAACTTGGACTTTCGCCTAATTAACCTTGACTGCAGATGTACACACATATACAAGTATACACATAGACAAAAGTCTACCAATTCATATATTTTTTAAGGGCAAAGTTGCAGTTCAGACCATTAAATTAAATGTTTCTTTTTTTTTCATTTATTGCTATAATCACTCAAGTATAGGCAGAAACATAAACCAATACTGACAGTGTAGGTATTCACTAAGTCTGCAGTCAGAATTATAGCTTCACAATATCAATTGATATGAATAAATTTGATAGTTTGAATTGAAATAATTTGATGTATATAGGCACACTGTGAAATGTGTTTACTCTATTTATTTTACCTCACAATTTATTTTTTTAAAGTTAATTACATCTTATGTACTGAAAACCATAGAAAAAATACAAAAGTTATAGGCAGAGATTGAAATTCCTTTCAATTATGTCAGAGTAGAAGGTATTAGTTAGATGAATTGTATTTGGCAGCATTCGATGATCATACATTTCTTTAAAAGCCTTCAACTCAAAAATAAAGAATACCTATATCTTTACCGTAACTGACAAATTGGTGTTCACTTCTAAGCAAGTCAGGTAATTAGTCAAAATTCATTAAGTAAGAATTAAATCAGTGGCAAATGTATTTGAGTTTAAAACATAATTCACTACATTTTTAACACTATTATTGTTTAAATATTTTTCCACAGAATACCCACAAAACAAATGTTAAGTACTGAGCAGGTACGTACCTTGATTTGTAACAAATAAATGAGAGGAAACACCTCAACGAGATTGCCCAATAAAAACACAAGAACAGATATTACTCACTAATGACTTATACATATATAACATTTTTATACTAACCTACTATTTTAATACAATATCATAGGTTATTTATACGTGTACAGTAACAAAAAGTTCTTTACCTTCCGTACTAGTTCGACACTGTGTTACGGCAAGGTAAGTTTCTCGCCCTGTAGATAAGGTGCATTATCAGGAATAAATTCACAATGTGGGTGTTCGCACAAATTCAAACAATACAAGCAAGTCATTTGGCATAGTATACGCAAACAAAACAGATGGCACATTAAAAGGAATTAACGTCCCAAACTTTAAAGAAATAATAATAAAAAGTATATAATTAATAAGGATTGAGTCACCAAAATATTACTTAATTTTAATTTTTTTTTTCTTTTTTTTTTGTAGTAGTAGCAATAAATATAAATATAAAGGTGTAGCCTATGCTATAACTATCCACTACAAATAATATACATATAACTTTACATATATATACATATACATACATATACACATACATACACATACACATACACATAAATATACACGCAGATATACTGATGAATCAATATTGTTATAAAATACATATATATATATATATATATACATACATACATATATATATATATATATATACACAAACAATTCTATTTATTTATTTTACACAGCATTTCAGTCATACAGTAGTCATAGCCCTTCAGATACTCACGAAGCGTCTTTTCACATACAGATTTTGTTTTATTCTATAATTGGTGTTAATGTAGGAAATATTTATTTATTTATATTTATTTATTTTATTTTACTCAATTTCTTGGCACCTAAGTCAAGGTAAGTATAAAAATTAGTTTTCATAATTGTTTCCCCATCATAGCTAGTTTTATAACTAGCCAGTTGAAAACTTCTATAGAAAAACAAAACAAAAATGTATGCTTAAAAATTACACCAAATCTATGACTTATTCTTTCCTCATCATAACACATTCACACGTCCGAATAATCCTTACTTTTGAAAGGATCTATACAAAGGCAAACCTCCTTTACATAGATTAAAACGTAGAGGCAATTTGAGTCTTTTCATAAGTTAAAGCAATTTTGAAAATTACTTTAGGAACTTATCCACATATTTAAGATTGATAAGCCTGACTGACGGTTATTACTATCGCTTTTCTAAAACTGCCATTATTATCGATTCACTGATAATCACGATTACGTCTGCTACACTTGTGTACATAACAATCTCTATGTATTCCGTAAATAAACAGTCCGCTTCATCAAAGTGACCAAATAATTTTCTTACAAAACTTAAATTATCTGCTAACATGCTCCTTGTAAAAAGTGATAGAGATTTTATTCTCAAGAGATTTATGAAATTACTATGTTATTATAATGCTGAATATCCAACAAAGTAGCCAATTTTAAGTGTAGTTACCAAGTTACTGGATGTGAATAATGTAAAGTAACGAAAAAATCAATTGACCGAAAACTTTTTGAAAGCTCTTTTATAATATTTTCATTGTTTGACATTATTCAACGTTTTTGTGTGGATAATACCAAAATCGTTTCCATTAAAAGTTATAAAATCAATTCCAACATTATCGAAGAAATAACTTATGTTTTAAGGCACACTTAAATATAAGAAAAATATGTCTTGTTTAAAGAGTAATGCGTATACGATAACAACACTATCCACGATTTCAGTAATTTTCCAACTTATGTAAGCAATTTGTGACTATTGATTACTTCACAAAGCCTGAGACAGATCTGTAATATAGAACACTTCTACGCTAGTTGTAGGAGTTGTAGTTAATAGGGATACAGAAAAGAGTTATCGATCTCGGTGGTATCATAGTTGTAATAATCTTTTTAATGTTGTAATGTTCATTTAGGTTGAACTGAAATAACTAGGCGATGCTGTCGCTAAGCATAAAGCTACGCTGGCACCATATATTAGAGCGTAGCGTAATACCTTATAAAAGTTTTTTTTTTTTAATTCGATGGGAATTTTTGTGAATTTCAAAATCTGGTCCTAAACCTGTTGATTCGATTCCACACAAAAAATATTAAAATCGGTTAAGAACTCGGGAAGTTATGGCGTAACAGGCATTGCGCCATTGAAGCTCCATGGGAGTTTCGGTCGCTCCGCTTCAACTATTGTTACATTAATAGACATTTTATTGGTTCATAAACATTATGTAAATAAATTCATCTTATATTATAGGAAGGGATTCGATTAACATTATATTCTATTTAAAATATTACCTGTATAAAACATCGTTTTTACCTAAAATTGAACGTTACAATACTGAACGTTAGGTAAGTTGTCAAACTTATAACACTTGTGGTTTTAAAAATAATTGCGTTGAGGAGACAAGTATGCAGTGTTATATTTCAATGCGTTATTTATAAGGCAGTGTTAGAACGAAATATATATTAAACTTAATCTTTAAATAAACCTGAAACATTTTATACCAAATAGAAGAAAAAAAAGAAGCTCAGGCGTGTCGGACTACGCGTAGTGTAGAGAAAATCTAATATAGGTGCCTAGTCATTAACTTCGCTGTTGTAAGACCATTTTGACCAATTAATTCTAATCGGCAATCTATAATGTAAAATAATTTCAATTGTCACTACCATACCAGAAAGGTTTTGCGAAATATAGCGCAATATATCAGTATTACGAAACCCTAAACAACGATGAAATATGGAAGCGCTACCTATTGAGAACCACGTCAAAGAAATTTTCCATGATATATTTACGAAATGTTTCCTCTTCGAAGTTGGAAGACTATTACTCATTAACCTGTTATCCACATAGTACTATTTTTTTTTTATCAAATTCATTATATATGCTAAAGATTATTGCGATTATAGAACAAACCATTTAGCTGGTAGAAGGGGGAGGGACACTTAACTCTAACAAAACATTTTCAAGCTACATATCAAGCAAACTTATTTCTAAACTGAAAAAATAGTCTTCACAAACCAACACCCCACCGCTTAAGTAAGACGAAAAACTTTACACATTTTTTTTTCAAGATTCTAATCTACCGTTTTGACAGCGTGATCAAAATGTATCTCCATGCCTAAATGCAATAAGCTACTAGTAATAGTGCCTTATAACCTCGGAGCTAAGTCAGGATAAACAGAGGGACGGATAAACGTCACAAAAGTTTATAATGTGTAATCTTAAAAAAAGTTGAGAAATAAGGTGTTACAATTGGCGGCCTTGCGACTATAAAGCTCGAATAAAGTGACGTGGGAACCGTTTCTTTAATTTTTATGCCTAATAGTGACTCTAAATTTTCCATTAACGGACATATGAATTCAAAGAAAATACGTTAGAACTGTAAAGGATTTAAAAGCGTTCCTAATAAAAATACCGCTTGTTTAGACAAAATAGTTAGCTCCTAATGAATCTGAATAGCACCAGAAAATCGTGACAACATCGAGCCGTCATAAGTTGCGCTTCTGCCAAGTGGATAAATCTGGACCCGCATGTTCGACAAGAGCACTAGAAACGGTTTTTCCCTCGTCATTGAAATCTTCTTCGCATATTTTTTTTTCTCGCAGGACCTTTTAGTTTAAGATTTATATTTTATTTATAATTAACAAATCAATAGAGCAGAAAATCGAAAATTTTGATATAATTAGGCATCACTTACGAAATACTTTATCTATGTGTATATCAAATAAAAAATATCTATCCTTCTTCCGCAAAAAACATCTGCGACTATTTGTGTTTTTATGAATATATATTAATATATTAATTACACATCATCTAAGCATCTCATCACAACCTGATCAACGCGTCTAGTTCGAAGGAATAAATAGAATTATTCAGAAAAGTAGGTAGGTATTATATGATTTCATCTGCGTCTAAATAGACGCAGATGAATATAAATCCACTTCAGTCCATATTCCATTTTCATACATATTCCAATTTCGTTCTCAAAATTGGAATATGTTATCTTATTTGCACAGACCATTTGAATCAAGATTATGAAGTTGGCCCGACATGATAAATGACGCATGAGAAATCCCGAACTATGAGGAATATCTAAAAATTCTCGAAAAAAGTCCTGCATCTTATATTGGTAAAAACTAAAACTGCGACATTGGATTTTGAAAAAAAAAAACAATATTTATAACCAAGATTCAAACCCATAGATTTAAAAAAAATCGCCCCGTACTATAAAATTATATGGCGTTAAAAAAAATCACACACATTCGTTTCTATGGCCGAGATTTTTTTTTTTAATTACTATTTTGCTATCTCTAAACCTCTGTAAATTCACGAAGTGTACTTTCCTCGAAAGCTACCGACGAAGTAGCGGACGCGTGCGTTGAGTTTTTTTTCAGAAACGCTTAAAAATGGGTCACAAGAAGTTGGTTATGTACAGATAATTCACTTTTGGGAAGTAGTGTATAAGGCGTACTTAAGAAAAAGGTGAAATTTAATAAAATTATTTATATTCTTTTGCATATACTACTCACTATTATTCATAGTTTTGTATTTGGCTATCCATACACACTAGTATTAGGATTAGGAAGTAGATAAAAGATAAGCTATACACCTTAGCTCATCGCCACCTTCTCTACAGTTGCCTGTCTGTCGGTCTTCTACAGACTGTACTTTGGAGAGTGTGCTCAAAAGCTGCATTTGCTCATACCGCCATCTCCTTTTTTCCGTCGGACATACAGACGCACTGCAGGCTACCACCCTTTCTTGGTTGCTATTCCTACCTGTCGCACCAAGCGCTTTTCAACATCCTTCATAATGCTCACAGCAAAGGAGTGGAACTCCCTCCCTGCGTCTGTATTTCCGAGAACTTATAACCCGTCTATTTTCAAAGCCAGGGTGAATAGGCGCCTTCTGGGTTAGCTCGTGGATTCTGTCTTGGCCCCGGGGCTTGATTGGGATCAAGAGTCCACGCTTGCTAAATAAAAATAAAAAATCTAATCTCTAGCATATAATCTGCAACCAGTAACAGAGAAACTCAAGTTTTTCGCTGATTAGCTGAAGAAAATATACAAAGATTCCAGTAACATTATTGCTAGTAATGTCCTTTCTTGTTTTTGTTTATTTTGAGCTAGTGTTAAATTAACTAACAGTTAATTTCAATTATACAAAGGGGCGGTGTATCATATTCTTATATTATATACATACACATATTTTATTGCATCATGATGATGTTTATACAAGTGTTAGAAATTAAGTACAGAAACAAAAGCGGAAATAATTTTGAAAGGTCGAGACTTCGAATGTGATGTTGTATTGTCAATGGATGTTCATATTAAGCAGGGGGAAGGGGGGTTTAATATCATAACGTTAGCTTAAGCGACATTAGCTGAAACGATCAGCGCTAAAGACCATTACGAACAGCTGTAGCTGCAATCATATTTATTGCTGTAAGCCAACAGATGCTTATGCCACCTGAGCTTGCCAGCTTGGGCTTAAAGCGAGAAGATACTTTTTTAACTATTACCAAACATACATAAAGTAAAATAAAAGGTTGTTACATAATAATCTTAATTGTGACTATTGAAATTCTTCAATTCTCTTCTCCGAAAAAAGTCGATAAAAATAACATTTGGTTGATTGAACCATTGTTAGTAAAACTAGGCTAAGTATAAATGTTGCTGTAAAACTTATTTAAATAAAGTCAATATTCATTTTCATCGAGTGATATTTGTCACTTATTCACTTATGGTCAGATGTAATAGGTACGAAAAATATAAGAAATATCTCATTACTTATTTCATTATTAATAATATCGGGACATTTTTTAAGTAATATAACAAGCTATACATAAGAGAAACTAGCTCCATTGTTAGTAAAGGTAGATTAAGTTTAAATGTTGCTTTAAAACTATTACTTTTATTAAGTGATATTTGTTCCTTCCAATTTCACTTATTGTCAAATGTAAAAGTACAAAAAAATTGTAATACCTTCTCCTTCTTTATGTCGTCTTATCTAACTCATTAATAATAAATAAAATATATCGGATTCCTTAAACATTTTGAGTCCATAAACGGTAATAATTATATAAACTGTTATTAATTGTATTAAATTCTGAATTATTATACATACATTAAAGAGATTAAGTAAATCAAGTAAATTGTTAATGTTAGTAAATAATTACAGTTAAATACCTTTGGTATCTACTAGTGATGTGCCGGATCGTCAAAAATGTAGATCCGCGGATACGGATCTAAATACGGATATTCGGTGTCAAGATCCGCAGATACGGATACGGATCTTAACTTTCTTGCACAATCGGTGTCAGTGCACGCGATCTTGAGTTGAGACATGTTTCGACTTGCACTGCGCGGCGGGTCTTTCTTTTGTTTTGTTTTAGTTTAATGTGACACGATGTTAGTTTAATGTGACTAGATTTCAATTCAACGATTAATAAAAATGCTGAAGCCTTTGGATAAAACTACAAAAAGTTTTGAGCTCACAAAACATGTATATATCTAACGTTATTCCTCTAGTACGAGCATTGAATAAAATCTATGACGATTGTTGTGCAGTTGTGACTTTTGTGTCTGCTTTGAAGAATGAATTAGAGTATCGTTTTTCTGAAATCTATAAAAATGTTTTGTTTCAAGTAAAAGAATCGCTTAAAGAATTTTATTTATAAATTTAAAATCAATAAGGTAAATAGATCCGTAAAAGATCCGCCATAGTGTAACGGATTCGGAATCGGATATGGATCTTTCTTCTGCCTCGGATATCCGCGGATACGGATACGGATATCCGGTACATCACTAGTATCTACACATGTATCATCAATCATGACACACATTTTGGTAATTTTATATAATAATAATAATGCTTTATTTGTGTATATTGATAAAACAACCGATATTATTAAAGTATTTTATTGTAATGTTAAAATACAATTAAAAATAAATTAATAATATTAAAATTGAAATTTTATGAATTATTATTATAACTAACATAAATACACACAAATTGGGTTGAAGAAACATTAATTTGTTCGTTAAAAATGGCTCCATCAACGTTATGTTTAATAATGTCTAAATGTTCCAATACGTCTAGTCGTACACCTTTACCACAAATATGTAAAACCTCATAGGAATGCTCATCGGACAATCGGTGACCGGTACGTAATAAATGTTCCGCGAAGTGAGATCGCTCCGGTTGGACATTCCTATGAGCTTAAATATGTTCTTTATAACGTGTATAAGTAATAAATTACGGCTGTGGAGGGCGCAGCCACTCACTTAGTGCTCGGTGTTGCACGGCAGCTCCTGATGATGCCCCGTGGAGGCGAAACACGTGTAGAGTATTTGGTGAAGGTGCCAGTGTCTGCGGTTTCTGCATTTATTTGCTGGCGGGCGGGCGGTGCACTTTACTCTCTGAGACTTTACTTGGATTTTGCGGAAGTAAGCTACATATTTTTGTTTTACTAATACATACATTTGCCATTTTGTATTGTACATATATTATTTTAACTTAAATTGACAAGAAACGAAAGACAAAAAAGTGTGTGTATGTGTTTGGGCGCGTGTTTGTGGGTTCTTGTTTCGTGTGCGTGTGTGCGTGTGCGTGGATAAATAGATATTTACAAAAAACTTTCATTGTTTATTATACTCAGGTATAATCTACCGTTAAGTTCTCAACGGCATCATAGTCAAGGTCACTTGTCATATTGTAATAAAAAATGAGTTTTGTCACTGTTAGTAGATTTTGAGTCTATAAAGGGATTTTGGTCATGACAAAAGACGCTTGTTGTCATTAATTAAATTATCTGTACTTAGGTTTAAAAGATCTACCTTTTACTAAATTAAATTAAATTACTTATCTATTTTATCTTTTATTTCTTTATGAATGTACACGAGGCAACCATAGACGCAACCCACTACTGAGCGACAGTGCCTGAGTTCAACAGTGCAAAGGGTGTGTAAGAGGATTTCTTTGTTATAATCTGTTTACATGTATCAAATCATCTGTCTTTATTTTAGACTGAGAGAAAGCGTTTTAGACTTAGCGTTTTAGGCGTTTTACTATCTACGTCGTCGGGTTAGATTTACTATAATTACTATTTTATTTTATTAATTTAATTTAATTGACCATAAAAAATCACATTTTTATTACTTACTTCAAGCTTATTAATATAATTTCATTAACAAAAAAGTTAAATGAAAACTTTACCTATCTAACTCAATTAGAGGTTTAATAAACATATTTAAATTATTATTTTACTGAAAACAAAACACTATTATTGATAATGAAATTTAAAAAATGCCCCTCTTACTTGCAGTGAAGTATTTGATATAAGTAGAGAAGTATGAAAATTATTTGAAACGTTATTGTGAAGTTCGGTTTGAAGACAAATTATTAACTTAGATAAGAAGACTTAGAAATGTTAGTCTACTTAGAATTTAACTGACGAATAATTTAAGCACTTCATTCAAAAGGAGCTTTATTTAATTTTTTTACATAAATTTATTTACTTATTTGGAATTTAAGATAAATCTAGTGAAATCGTTATTGCAATCAAACATCGAAAAAAGTACATAATCATAGAATTCTTTTTCCTTAATTTCTTTCTTCTATATCTTAGTCGTCCCTTCCGCTATCAGATACATCAGTATAGTCTGGTTCTGCATGTTCATTACTGATATTTTAAGTTGACAGTTGTTCATAAAAAGATACATAATCGGAAGGTATTATACCGTCTCGACACAAGCTCATGAGATCTCTATATTTCGCTTTTGTTATGGGTGACGGTTCGTTGTAAGTTTTTTTACTTCCACCGGGGCTGTTTGTTGACTTGTTCTGCTCTTGAGAATATCATTCTGATACTCGTCGTTTAAACGTCGTTTTGATATTTAAATTTTAGCCTAAACGGGTCATCCTTAGTAACAAATACTACTTCTCTTACACTCTTCCAAATTATTTTTTCACCTTGGCTATTGGTGGTCCAGAGACGGTTATTTAATTCGCTGTTAAAGTCATAAATACCTTCCTGCTACATATTTTTGACAGAATAAGGCTCATGGTCTGGCGATCTAGTCCACCTGACAACAAGTCTCTTTAGGTGTGTAAATAGTTTTCAGTGGTGAAGCTCTTTCAATAGTTGAATGAACACTATCACCTTCATTTTGTGTATGTTCTTTCTCAAGAAAGAAATATGATATAATGATGTTATATTTATTGAACGAAAACACTTTTCGAACAGAACAGAACAGAAGTTCTAACCAGTACAGTTGCCGGACCAAAACCTAAATCTATCAACACCTCTTTCGACATGGGCATCTAACAAGCATCGAACAAGTTACTACTTACTTCATTGGAACAATTTTGAACAGTACAGCCTTTTTTGTACCCATGTCAAAGACAATTAAGACAAGCAAGTTTTCTTTTGTAGTATAAAAGGCTATCGTTTGCATGAGGGCAGTTCAAAATTTTTTCAAAATCAAAAACAGCTGCCATAACTTTTTCATTGTAAGCAATTGCCTCTTTCTCATCATGAGCTTTGCCACGAGCCAGAACTTTATTTTCTTGATGTTTAGTGTGCTTTGCGATATCCTCGTCACTAGGATTTTATAAGCAAGAAAGGCGTGGCAAACATTGCATTGGTATTTTTAAAGTTGAAATTTCCTAAAACTATTTCCCTGTACTGCCTCTCTGTTTTCGCACTTGTTATATAATTTGTAGGACTTGTTATATAATTCAGGCATTGACCATTTAGGCAGCAAAATATTTGAGAAAACGTTAGATATACATAATAATGCATGGCTAGCTTATGCATGGATTTCAATTAGATGTCAGTTAAAAGGTTATTATTGGAAACATGTTTCTAATCATCTAGCATTAATGGCTACGGTCAAACATTGAGCGGAATTTCAAAACTAATTAATACTAACACAAATCAGAATTTCAATTATAATTTCGGTGAAATGCAAAACCTAGATTGACAAAAAATAATTCCCGAAAAGTAATTAGTCCAAAAATTTTTTTGGTTACTTGACCATCCTGTCCATAGTTTCCCACTCCCCTCTTACATTACGGGGGACAATCTGTACAACCTTTAATTCGCTGGCAACCAAAACTTAGTCGGAAAAAGCAGCGAAACTCCATAAATCACATCGAAAATTTTAGACTATTTTACTGTCCCCGTAGTGGACGATATTTGTGCGTGCGAAACTCTCAGTGTGAAGTTGTTTGGTTTTTGTATTATGAGATATTGAACGCTAACACTTTAACATGGTATATACTGTTAGTTGTGATGTAATGTTTGTATATTTTTAATCATTACTCAGTTACAAAACAGATAATAATTTAGTCGGAAAAAAATATAGAATATAATAGAACAGAACAGAGTAGAAAAGAATATAATTCATTTATTCGCAGAACACATGGTACAATTCAGATCGCATAATATTATAATGCTTTACCGTTCTAGCGATATGCAAATATTTAAGTCATTATGCATCTTATTACATCATGTTACTAACAATATCCTGATTAAGATATTGTTATATTGAGCGACCTTTTGGAATGATTAACCCACAGTCTGTCCCGTGTAAAAACTCGATCCCGTGTAAAAACTCTGACAATATGCTTTAAAAACGTTATTTTGACTTCAGTATTGGAACGGTAAAAGATGCAAGCCAATATTTCTATGAAGCTATACTCTCCCATGGGTCCAAAGTTTCCACTCCAATGTTAAACATGATCGTGTAGTTTCTCTCTTTTTGCTTCCGCAATCGTTCTAATAAGGATCCCAGGGACATCGTGCAACACTCGCGCTTTCCCTCTGACCCTCGCATCGGATAATCAGCCAACTCTATATGGAAACTCCGAAGAAATTTCATTTAAAGTTTGTCACCGTTCCCAACCGTACGTGTGAGGTAGGGCAAGCCAGTAACTAGTCACATGAGAAGGTTATTCTACCCAACACACCAACCAACGTATCTACGTAATACGTTTATTGATATTATGTTTATTTGTTGACGACCTACTTTGTTTTTGTCCTTGTTTTTGGCTAAACAAGAAAATTGTCACAAGAAGGAACCTGTTCAGGTAAACTCCTCTTATAAAAAGCCGGGGAAACATCGGCGAGACCCTTGTCACTCCAAGTCTGAGACGGCTTGGCCTGACATAGCATTGTAAAAAAAATGTTAACAAGCTGATTTAGCAATTTCCAGGTTCGCTGGTATTTACGGTTGACATTTATTAGGCAATTGCAATTAGGTATATAAAGTGTTTAATTTGGCCAATACTCTTTAAGCGAGAATTTCTTGATTTTTATTTAATGCACGGCTTAAGACTTGAGCTCAATTGCTACTGAAGTTTTGCACGAATTTTCATTTTAACTGTATTATGATTATTGCACCGGACCACTAATTAAAGGATTATTCTCTATGTGAATGTGAATCGATACGTGAAGTGTCAAAGTAATAAAAAACACATTTTCATCCCACCACCTCGGAAAGTGTAATTTTGCGCTTCGAAATCTGGCTGGAAAATTCTATTTTATTCGCTTGAGCGGCAAAGTAGATTTGAATTTAGAACATCACATATAATGAGTACTCAATATAATTGTAAATTCAAAACGTCATTAAACCTATTTAATGTAACCTCTATGGTGCCAAATTTATGATAAGAACTTTTTAAATTGTGAAAAAATTTAAATTTGGAACCTTCTTGGTTTCTTTGTTTTATTTGCGTGCTTCGCGCCATTCTAGTTTTTCACGTTTTATTGCTTAATATAATTAACATAACCTAAAAACTGTACAAAAAAATCAACTAAAATGAGTGACATTAGCGACGATGAAGTTTATCTAACGCCAACTGAGTTAACTGAAACAGTTAATAATGCGCAAATGAGCCTTCTCCCTCAGCAATCACGAGAGAAGTATTTGAAACAGTACGATATATTTAACATGTGGCGACTAGCTAAAGGAGCAAAAACTTTCTCCGAAAACGTTTTGCTGGCATATTTTATAGAATTATCTGAGACCAAGAAAGCAAGCACGCTATGGAGTACGTATTCAATGCTAAAATTAACAATTAAGATGAAGAAAGACGTTCATATCGACACCTATCATAAATTAGTGGCATTTTTAAAAAGAGCCTCATCTGGTTATAAGCCAAAAAAATCGAAGGTTTTCACAGCATCTGAAATTGCAAAGTTTATTAATAAAGCACCTGATTCCGTATATTTAGCGGCAAAAGTAAGTCAATACGTGTAATTTTTTGTTGTTGATAAAATTGTACATAGTACTTACAATATTTTTAATTTGATTAATTTATTTACGATTATAAATACTTCTTTTGTTACAGGTTGTTCTTATTATTGGTATAACCGGAGCATGTCGAACAAATGAACTTACACTACTTAATGTCAATAACGTATCAAAATATTCTCATAATTCTGATGAATTGCTATTAATTAATGTACTAAATACCAAGACAAAAAAAGACCGCAACTTCGTTATTCGCAAGGAATATGTAAACATTGTTCAGAAATATCAAGCTTTACGTCCTTCTAACACCCCAATTGAACGATTTTTTCTACAATATCGCAACGGAAAGTGTATCCGACAACCTATGGGTCAGAATAAAATTGGCAGTATTCCACGAGAAATAGCAACTTTTCTCGGACTTTTAGAACCCCCGTTATACACCGGTCACTGTTTTAGAAGAACCTCAGCCACACTTTTGGCCGAATCAGGGGCTGATCTTCTATCGCTTAAGCGCCATGGAGGCTGGAAGTCTAATTCGGTTGTAGAGGGATACATAGAGGATTCAATCCAAAGTAAATCAAAAATTTGTAATAGTATCGTGGAGGCCATAACGCTGAAAGAACCTCTGTCAGATTCTTGGTCTCGCCCTTCTACATCTAAAATGAGCCCCCATAAGATTGGAAACAATAGCCCTCTCTCGCCAACATTTACGCCAATAGAATCCAATGAATCGGCACAACTATTTAAAATTACTGATAGTTTACCACAAAACAGCGCACAATTCACAAACACCAACATAACATTACCTAACAAAAATATTAAACTTAACATAAGTAACTGTAGCAACGTTACATTTAATATTTCCTAATTATTTTCTACTTCTTATTATTTTCTTCAATTTATAGATTATCTTAATGTGTTTTAATTGAAATAAAAATATTTTGTCATTATAAATTGTTTTCTTTTTCATTTTGTCATTTCCTCGCTGAGGTGGGATGAAAAGTTACGTATTGCACTCGAGTGGAAAGATTTTTCACCTTGTGCTCGTTTGTTTCCCTCGCTGACGCTCAGGATTCTAATTTAGAATCACTCGCTGCGCTCGTGATTCAACTTTAGAATCCTTCGCTTGCTCGGTCATCCAAATCGAGCACGCGGTTAAAAAGGAACTTTCCACTCTTGTATAATAAATAACTATTATTTGTACTTCACTGCAATAAAAAGTAAAAGCCATAAGTCTAACGACGTTAAATCAAACTTGAATTTACCATATAGGAAAGTATATTAATATTTATTTTTAACTAAGTGACGTACCTGCTCTTTGCGTGATTAAGCTTTTCTTAAATAGTCAACAGCTAAAAGAGCTTGACTGCTAAAGCTATTGTGTTGCACAATCGCTTTAATAAGGAATGCAGCGGCATTACGCTCGCCAAGCGCCTTTATTTTATCGCTTTATCTTATTAAAGACAACAAGGCAGGCAAGTATTACAACTCGAGTGGTATTTTGATTGTACAGACGAAACTTTGCAGGTATTGATATCTCACACTCCCAATGAATAAACGCTGTAATGAAAGCTTTATAAACAAACTGTAGAATAAATAGTATCTACGCAAATTTGTTTAACGTCTTATAATAAAACACATTTAAAAACAAACAGATACTATGACTTCTATAAAACGTTTTAAATAAAAAAAAGGTAAATAATTTCTCGATAAAAATCTATTTGAGAATATATGCTATGACTATGTCTTTAGCGTGCAATAACACATACCACGCACATTATTAAAAAATATTAAAAAATTTCAAGCTTATTGCATAGAAGATACTGACTTTTTAACTAAACATTTTCTTCCGGATAAGCCAAAGTCCTTTACTTTAATGTTTTTCTTGACCTAGTTTGTCATAATAGTCAGAGGTGTGTTACTAACGTTTAATATTTCATCGAGTACCTTCTTAATTACTCAATTTATTTAAACCTCTAAATATGAAAATGTGAAACACGTAATTTGATTTTTGTTTTATTTTGCACTATGTTCATAAGGACAACAGAAACTTAAGAATAATTCCTTATTTGTGTCTCTTAATTCAATGACCTTAGTTGTGGGATGAACGTTTTTTTTTATGATTCGTAACAATTTTATAAAAAAAGTACATTTGTCTATTCTTTTATAGGTAAATAGTAATATTATTTAATCGAGAACAGTGGTGAGGAAATTAGGTACGCAAATCAGAGTCGCAGTGGTGATCGCGTTTGGCCCATGATTGCGAAGGTTAAGCAACTTTTGCAAGGACCGGGAGTTGGATGGTTATACATTTTTTATCTCAAACTTCATCATGCTTTGAAAGGCAATTGATATGTCCAGTTGGTAATACCAGATAAAATTGGTAAACAGATGAGTGAATAGGTTAGCGAAAGTAACAACATTTTAACAGTATCACTACATAGTATAAAACAAAGTCGCTTTCTCTATCCCTATATCCCTATGTATGCTTAAATCTTTAAAACTACGCAACGGATTTTGATGCGGTTTTTTTAATAGATAGAGTTATTCAAGAGGAAGGTTTATATGTATAATACATGCATAATATAGTAGAGCATTGCATCCGTGCGAAGCCGGGGCGGGTCGCTAGTTAACTATAATATGCTATGTAATATCTTACATTTACTAAAACTGACTTTTAGGAATTACACAAACTTCAATTTTGTTAAAAAACTATAATAGTTGCAAATATAGCAAACTTTTGTATAACAACAATACTAAAACTTATATGTTTTGGTAATCTCTTTTCTATATTTTCTCTCCATGTAGTGTACAGAGAGAAACCGCGTGCACCATTCCATATTTCGCTTTCCATATTTTTCACGGAAAAGTGAATAAATGTGAATCCACATCATTTAACTCTAATGGCATTGTTTAGGAGTACGTAAACAAAAAGCTTAACGTCAGCCATAAACCGGCTTACGTTATGGCTTGCAAATTGAACACATTTAATTTATGGGGTACCTACACTACTTTTTCGAGGTTTATGTGAATGTAATACTCGACAAAGTTAACAAAAAAAGTATTCTCTTTCAAAGGCAAAGAAAGATACCACCCTTTTTACTGGCACGTTTAAGTGGCTAAGGATGATTCTGATCTCTCCTATGCGGCCCTGAATATTTTTTACTCTGTAAGATTCTGGAAAACATACAATAAAATATTAGAAACATACAAGATTATCGAAGATAATATAAGAGGAGTATGTGTAGGGTGTGGGTGACCACCTTGGTGTGGTCTTATTTTTTCCTAAATAAATTATTTATACAAATACTAGCGACCTACGTACTGCAACTATTAACGAGGCGTCTTATATGTGGATTCGATTTAAATGTAAAATGTTGTCTACACTACTTGGAGTATTTTAGTATTTTGATTGCGTGTATTTTGTCAGAACATATATTTTTTTATAATTTTCATATATTTGATGCATTTTTTTAATGCTTTCTTGTTTATTATTAGGAGAGCATTGGATCGGACTTCCAAAGGTCGCGGGTTCGATTCCCGCCTGGGAATTCACTTATGAGCGGAGTCGATTTTTTCCAGTATGTTTCCATTATAATAATTTATCTTATAAGACACCATTGAAGAAATGCATAAAATATATAAAAATTATAAAACTAAATGGCTGTTTCATCTTAATCGATTGCCCAAACATTTGTAAAAATGTTTCTTTCGAATACGAGGATGTTCCTCTCATTGATGAGACAACGCTGGCCTACAGCGTAAAATTAGAAAGGTACAGGAAAACTACGACGAGTGTTCACAAGGCTCGGTAGATCAATTGGGAGAGCATTGGACCGGACTTCCAAAGGTTGCGGGTTCGACTCACGTCTGACTATTCACTTCTGAGCCGAGTCGATTTTTTCTAGTATTTTTCTATTATAATCATTTATCTTATAAGAATATACATTGTCAGAACATACAGAACACTTAAAGGTGGACTTAAACTCCATATCAGTAATGAAACGAAATACCTGAAAAGCGCTGGAACTGTTCAGTCGTTTTAATTTAATTGAATTTGTATAAACGGCTAAGTTAAGGGGAGTCCATTTTTAATGTAATGCTTACTTTCAACAGCCTGACCTATTCTAATAAAGATATATATTAAAGTTGAGTATTTAAAATAAAGAAAATAATGCTCGACCAAATAAATGAATGGCTCCAAGTCGATATCGCTTGTTAAAGAACCAAATAACTTTTCTAAATGGTAATTGAATGACACTTGATTAATTCGAAGTTTGTTTTTATTTAATTAAAATTTATATAGATTATTACATGGTTCGATAAACTCACAGATAAACTCTTTAAATGCAGGGACACATTATCAGGAAAGAAGGCGACAACCCGTAGCAATTAATAGTGACGGTGAAAATCGACAGCAAAAAGTCACGACGTCGGAACCCAATGGGTTGGTCCGATCAAACCCTCACCATAATATGGAGGAACATCATCAAAGAGAAACTTGGGAGGTGGTTTTCACAACTCCCACACATGAATAATAACGACGCGAGGAGATTTTTTTTTTCCACCTTTTCATTAGAGCAATGTAGTTAATGTATTGCCGTTGTAGTTATTAATATAGTCTCCGGCAAATAAGTTGAACATGATTTTGAAATCACGTGACATGCGCAGTAGCAAGTTTAGGTACATTATTCACTACTGCGCATGTCACGTGATTTCAAAATCATGTTCAACTTATTTGCCGGGGACAATACAAAGTAAATACGGAATCCTCGGTTCGCAAATCAGATCCTCATTTGCCATTTATTTAGTAGATCAAATAATTTAAGGTCAAAATAGCATAAAATTAAATTCAAATTTCACAACATAAAGCAGTCGTCCACAATTATAATGAGGAGATTTTTAAAATAACAATGGAACCTGCGTCTGAATAAATTCCCTAGGTACTCATATCATTCGTGCCTACATAAAGAAAAAAAAACATTAAACAACAAAGGCGACAAAAACTCATGGAAGAATAAATTACGTGTTATTTCTATACGCTTAGATTTTCTTTAGAATGTTGCTCACATTTTTCGCAAATTTAAATAGGGTCAGTATTCTGTGCGTGAAACGTAAAAGGTTGGCTGAAACAAGTATAATAATGGTGTGCGTCCCTGACAGGGGTATGAGCATAAGGACGCCTTGTGTTAGCCCGGCTACTTTTAAGAAAATCTTTTACTTACAATTTAATACCTGTGTTCAAAATGCTCAAGTTTACTTATAAGTAAATAATTATTAATAACTAGGTGGCCTATGATTGTGAATGTAAAGCGACTTTTACAATGATCGGTCATCAGAAGGTATTTTTATGGTGGATTTTGTGAAGGTAGATATTTTTTCAAACGCCTCCGTACTCCGGTAATTTGGTGAAGGAAATGAGCAGTCGTTAACATCCGTCAGTCCTCTAGACCCGTGTGTTGTTTATGACCCATCCTGCGTACAGTGTTGTCAGCAATAGGGTCGCTAGATGAGGTCATTAAAAGGTTCATATAAGGAAATAATTTTGTTGCAAGTATTATAAAAGTGTGCCTGAGCTAACCTTTACAAAATTTATAGGTGATAAAAAATAAGATTTATAATAAAACAGCAGGCAGTGACCCGGATATTACCGGCTGTGGTAAGCTGCCGTACGGTCTTAATTATATTCATCATGCTTTTATATTGCCGCACAGGCCTTTCTATTAGCGATGTGCCGAGTACGGCTTGACTCGAGTCAGACTCGATTCCTGCTTTGGACTCGCCAATTCGAATACCAATTTATTTTGATTCGAGTACGCCGGACTCGATTCCGATACTCGAGTCAGGAAGAATCGATCTTGTACTCGCTGTCTCGAAACTATTATGCGAGTCCAACTGACTCGAGTCTAGTATTCGAGTTAGCTCGACTCGCTCGTACTCGATTTCTGTTTACTTAAGCAATGAAGTGACACCTAAAATATAAGTACATCAATAAAACAAATAGAACTTGATCTCATTAACAGAAATTTTCTGATTCCTAGATATCTCCTTAGTTTTCTATGTTTATTTGTTATGTTTAATGTTTAAAAATATTTTTCATTAAAATGTTCGTAGTGTTATTATGCTAAACCTAGATACTGTTTGAAGTTTACTTCTTTCTAATTTTTCCTTTTGTACTAAATCGGTAACAGACTCGAGTTCTGGACTCGAATTCCCAGACTGAGGTTCTAGACTCGAGTGCAGGACTCGAGTCAAGATTCGAATACCAAACATAAAACTCGAGTACTGGACTCGAATCGTGGAATCGAGTCATGATTCGAATACCGTACAAACTGACTCGAGTCGACTCGATCCTAAAAAACAACGACTCGGCACATCACTACTTTCTATTAATTGTTCTAATGAATATTATTAAGGGTAAAAATATAAAGTCTTGATTGCAGGGTGAGTAACCTAAATAATAGGGGTTAAAGTATGAAATTGCCGTTTTATTGCAATAGGTTCTTTGAATTGACATAGAATCTTCATGGTTTGAGGTTTTCGAATGAAACTTTTTTTAAATGGTTTCTATGATGTTCTTTTTTTAAAAAATGTAAAACATTTGAATATCGACTTTCAATTGTTTTTGTTATTCAATTTAGACAAGAAAGATGGATACTGCGAAAATTCGAGTTATTTTTGAATACGAGTTCCGACGCGGAACTAACGCGGCAGAAACAGCCCGCAATATCAATGCTGCGTTTGGAGAGGGGTCTACTAATGAACGCACCGTGCGATTTTGGTTTAAACGCTTTCGTGATGGAAATTTCGACTTAAAGAACGAGCCACGAGGAAGACCGCCCACACAGGTAAATAACGATGAATTAAGAGAGATAGTGGAAGCCGATCCTAGTCAAAGTACCCAGGAATTAGCGGCATGGTTTAACGTTACCTTACCCACAATATTGACTCACTTGCGTCAAATCAATAAAATAAAAAAATACGAAAAATGGGTGCCTCATGATTTGACTGATCTGCAGAAAGAAACGCGTGTTGAAACTTGTGTTGCCTTGTTGAACCGGTACAGAAATGAAGGAATATTGGATCGAATTGTAACATGTGATGAAAAGTGGATTCTTTATGATAACCGGAAAAGAAAAATGCAATGGCTGACCCCAGGTCAAATGCCACAACAGTGTCCTAAAGCAAAACTTACCAATAAAAAGGTAATGGTAACTGTTTGGTGGTCTCAGCATGGTGTTATTCACTATAGTTTTCTCCGATCTGGTCAAGCAATAACGGCAGATGTCTATTGTGCCGAACTCCGAACCATGTTGACAAAACTAGCAGTAAAACAGCCCCGACTCATGAATCGATCTTCACCATTATTGCTCCACGACAACGCGAGACCTCACACAGCACGAGAAACCATTTTGACCCTTCAGGAACTGCAGTTAGAAACCATTCGTCATCCTCCGTATTCACCAGACCTTGCTCCAACGGACTACCATTTTTTTCGTGATTTGGACAATTATCTACGTGACAAGAAGTTTTCTTCCCAGGAGGCAGTACAAAATGCTTTCACACAGTTTGTGCAGTCTAGATCGTCGGAATTCTATCGCAAAGGCATTAATGACCTTCCCATTAGATGGCAGCAATGTATAGATAATAATGGCAACTATTTTGATTAAATAAATTTGTTAAAAATTTAAAAAATAAACAATATAGATTTTCAGTACAAATCGGCAATTTCATACTTTAACCCCTAATATGAATCATAACATTCATAACAAAATACACTGTAAGTAAAATGTGGTACCAAGTTTTAAATGTTTTTAAAAAGTTATCTAATAACCGGATGTTATGGATACTAGGATACTGTGTTATCTACATAAAATATTAGTATGTGTTTCTGTTAATTTATGTATAAAAAAGAATATAAAAATACCTAGATACATATGAATACCCATTCTTTAGATGCAAATGCTCGTATTCACCATACAAATATCTGCCCTTTCCGACACTCGAACTTGGGACTGTTTGGCTTCGATCAAAAAAACTTCAAATCGTATCATGGTACAATACCACAGTTTTTTTAAAACATACTTCGTTATTGGAAGGAATCAATGTTAATATTATATCCTTTTGATCGATACAAAAACAATACAATTTATTTTCTTCAAGGTGTATTCAACTCCCAGTTTAGGTAACTGATTTGTCAAAAATCTCTAACTATTTAGCTTGAATGAATCAATATTGCTTACCAGTAAAACTTTCGGTAATCTCTATTTAATAAATAAAATAAAAATGACATCTGTATTTCCCACATATACATTCGATGTAGACATTTACTCAGCTTAGACACATTTGTAGGTGGATAGTCTATGTGAGAGGCTGGCCTCTGTGCTAGAAGACCTGGTCCCTTCTCAACCGGACCCGGCAGAACAAGGAAAATGGTTTTTTATTTGCATATTGTAAGAAATTGATGGGTATTTGTACGAATACTTGTATATATTACTTAATATGGAGTAAATAAAGATTACTTATTATCAAACTTATGATCTACAGAATGTTTGTGTGTTATACTCATAAAAGAAGCAATTGATCATGGTGTTCATGTGTATTTACGTGAATGAGAATTCGTGGAGGTGAGTGCGTAAGTGTGTGTGTGTGTGTGTGTGTGTATGTGGGCGTTTCTGTGTGTGTTTTTCGAGTGGATCTGTTTACTTATGCTTACAATCTCATCATTAATAGTACCATTTTTTTATTTATTTCTTTATTTATAGGAAGACCAACACTCCAAGCCATTAATCGGTTCTCACAAAATAATTAACCCATAGGTTAAACAGGCCGTGGAGAGTCTTCGCATTTTTATGTCTGAAGTGACACAATATCTTAGGTTGAACTAATTTGTAACTGGCTGGTTGTACACCGTCGTTTATCATTATCTCAGCCAGAAGATGACGCTGAACGGATGAGGATTTTGCAAGCTTCACACTGGAAAGACAGGTCATTTGACGTGCAGTAAAATAACTCTCGAAAACAGCTTAAAAACAAGGCTCAGAAGTAAGATAGATGTATAATTCTTCAACAAGGTCTATCGCTCTTTTAGAATATGAGTGCCACCACACTTCTGTGCTATCCTGTAGGCGTTTGTCTCTCGAGTATGATTGAATCAAATTGCTTCTGAAAAGCCTTTAGTTTCGGCGATCAGTCTGCTTTCAGAAGTTGGGTCGTGATTCCATCATAGCCCGGTACCTTTTTGTTTTTAGGTCTTTGAGAGCCATTCTAATCTAGTATTGCCTGACGTCCGGAATCTCTTTGGTATACTGTCACGTCAATATAGTAATCTAGTGTTGGAAAATAATATCATTAAAAAAATATCACATGACTTTTAAATTATTTTTAATGGAAAAGGAATACAACTTATATTCATAAGTAAATAAAATGATACAGCTATTAATATCCTTTTTGTATGTGATAAATATAAATGTTATAAGCCTTTCACTGTTATTAAGAAGCAGCCGTAAGCAGAAGTTAATGAAAGGACTTTTATAAAAAAGTGCAAAACTAAAAAGAATGAACACCAAATAAGTTGTTTTTTTAACCAGATGTCCTCTCGTGACCTAATAATTTTGCCCTAGAATAAATGTCCCGGTAGTTATTTTTAAGTTAAACTCTCATTGCCAACAATGTCAATGATTTTGTCGCAGACAACGACAGCGCTCGGTCTTTGTGGGCCGTTATGCGCTATCACGCCCAGTAAACGTTATTCCAAGTTGTTATCTGTATCTTTAAATTGATTCTTCTTTTTTCCACAACAAATATTACTTGTCGTTTACATCATCAATCTTGATGAAATAACATGGCCATACTCATGCTAATCTGTGATGATAATAATTTCTCTTATGCCACATTTTTGAACAAATATTCACTCTTGACATTGTGTAATCTGTAATATTATTTTATCGGACCGTTGAAAGTATTGACTTATTAAGCAAAAGGTTAAACTCAACTGAAATTTACAGTTTGTCCAAAAATAAATTCTGTCGTTATTTACGAATCGCCCTTATTTATGTTAAATATATGTATATTATACCTGTAAAATCCACAAGTCAGTTCTACCTTTTTTCTATAATTTCGTAAAGAAAGAAGAAATAAAGATTAGCGATAAAATGACCTCATGACTCCAATAACCAAGCCTTTATAGCTTCGGTATCCTACTTCACAATGATTCAGACATCAATTGAATTATTGAGTGATATTCTATCAAAGAACATAGTTCTACATATAAATTGGATTTCTGTTTTCACTTGCCACATACAGAACCCAAATGCCTTTGATGTTGTAATACATACCTTCAATTAAATTACACAACCATATAGGGTTTGGATAATTATTTTCTTATTATTTGTGGCTTCGATTGATAAAAATGGCTGCGTACTACATTGCAAAAATCTTAGATCTATTCTGAAAGGGATTTTTAGATTGTTAAAAAAAGTCGGTTTCACTCCGCATTTTAGAATAATAAAATAAAATCCATAACACTGACTCCGTCATATTGAAGGGAGGTGAAATATGTTTTTACTGCGTTCAACAAACTGAAAACTATTATGGTTTTCAATATTTAAAGCACGTTTGTATTGATGAGATCTGTACTCTAAAACATAAAATAGGTCATTGGCAATTGATCAATTTTATAAAATAAAGCGTCGCTTATACGCCGATGAAGTAAGGAATTTGTAGCTTATTTTTATAAACTACGAGTGCATTTGCTATACTTTGGCTAAAAAGTTGAAATGCAAGACGGACATTCATTATTTTTGTTTTAAAATACAATGGTTAACTGTCTAAATGTTCTGTGTCTTGTGATTTGTGCAAATCTTCTAAATATTGCCACTTATAAGCTGTTTTTCAGAATATTGAAATGATCCATATGCTTGATATACATTTCTGTCGTTTTTCAACTTATTACTAAGGTCTAAAAAATTTAAATTCTGTTTCCATAATTTGGATGCTCAAAAGCTTTTAAATTATTGGGATCCAAAATAGAACCGAATTTTTTTGCAGTACTTCGAAATTGTACTTATGCGTGAAAAGAAACATTTTTTGATAGTCCGCTATTATTTTTACAAAACAAAACAGCGCAATTGGCCATTTTTATGATAACGTTTCACTTCGAGATCGCGCGTCATACTGAAAACGCCATATCGCTTACTGAGGCTATAAGGCTCAGCAAGTGGCTAGAGGGGTAAAGGCGAACACGGCCCTCGTTACGCGTCCAGGGGTTAATTCGTTGTACTTATCATTACTTTTTTTGTAACTAAACTTTAGTAATTTAATTATTATAATTCAATTAAAAACTAATAAAACCTCACTGCAAAAGAGAAAAGCAAACATTTGAACTGTCAAAAATATAAAATATCTTTGTGCCATCAAATTTGATCGAATATTACCTATATATGTTTAATAATTGTAGAAATTGATTATGGCACGATTAAATTTGCTCTTTGAATTAAAATGACATTTCAATGTCGCGGCGGGGTGCCGCTAAGTTTATCACAATAACTTTAAAAAAAAAGTAGGCGAATTGCATACTCGTTGCTCTACTTAAAAACTTACACCTAATGTAACTAGATTTGCAACAAATTTTGCTCGTATTCTATACGAGATGATGATGATGAAGATGGTCGAAAATCCTAATAAGTTTGTTTGATAGTCCTTTGTTTGATAGCCAATCAACATGATTTCAACTAACAAACATTAATTTCTATAATTTTAAAATATAAATAAACATCGAGAATGTATGTACTCGTAAGTGTATACTTATATATTCAATACTATTGCACATATGTCAGTGTCAAAGTAAAAAGGCTACAATAATGAATAATAGGAGCATAAAGCACTGTCTTGTATTATACGCTAACCAGCATTATATATATCCCAAATAACAAAGGCAATGGATTGCCCATATATTATGTCAAACCTACCTTCATCACCAAAGTGAAATCTCATGCTGGAAAGAAAATAAATCTACTCATAGCTGATTTATCGACGAGGTAAGTACATTTTGTGTAAAAAGGAGCTCACTTCTGTTATTTATGCCCTTTCATAACTGCTAAAAATCCTTAATAAAATCGTCTAAATGCGAAGTGTTTTCCAAGAACAATGGCAAATGCTAATTTATTTTAATAGAAATCTGAAATACTAGTGCTTCTTGTAATTTAAATGTCAAAAACAAAACTGATCTACATATTATTCCGGCGGAACATCAATAGATGTATTCCTTACTAATTTACTATCTATGCTGTTGAACTGAAAATTATTCTGTTTAAATAGTTATTGTGGGCATAACATATTAATTTCATGTTACAAAATCATAAGCACTTATCACAGTTATACAAAATTGTTTGTAATCTTAACAAGTTAGTCAAATATTTGAAAGGAATCTTCGCAGTAATCAATGAGTGATTTACTTTTCAATAGTTGTAGGTACCTAAGCAGGTACCATAATAGATTTTGAGTTGAAATGTTCAATTTATAATACATAATCATTGTTTGCACTAACAAATACAAATTTAACAAACAACGTAATATATGCATCGGCAGATTAATTAATAACATATTATACAGAGGTTTTTAAACTAAGAATGTCTGAATTTTTGGAAACCGTATTATGTTCGCTTGGTCTTGCAGCCCGGAATTAATACTTAGTCAGCTTTAAACCAAAGGTAGCAAGTTCCATCCTCACTGATATACTACAAACGGAGACTCGTAACACGAGCATTTAACTTACCAAGAAAAGTTAACGATAATGTTAATATTTTTTTCAGCACATTATTAATATACCTTTTGAAACAAATAAACACCTCAGAAAAACAATGTACGAATATTTTTTCATATTCATTACTTAAACGAGGGTTTTTTTAACAACCCTTTGGTGCTACGGTAGCATGCCTGCCTTCGAAGGTTCTGGATTCGAGTACTGGAAGGGGCAATGTTTGTGTGGTGAATACAAGCGTTTGTACCCGAGTATGGGCTAGGCTTTTTGGTGTGACTGTAACAAATATTATTATTATGTAGTATTATGTAGATAATTTATTTGTGTAGACGCACTGCGGGCTACCACCCTTACTTGGTCGCTATTCCTGCCTGTCGCACCAAGCGCTTCTCGACTTCTTTTATAATGCGCACAGCAAAGGAGTGGAACTCCCTCCCGGCGTCTGTATTTCCGAGTACTTATAACCCGGCTGTTTTTAAAGCCAGGGTGAATAGGCACCTTCTGGGTTAGCTCGTTCCATCGTGGATTCTGTCATTGCCCCCTGGCTTGATTAGGATCAACCGAACCCATTCTGAATAAAAAAGAAATTAAGTGGGTGGTGTGTGCAGACTGGCATATAAGTTGAACCTGGTTTTGAAATCACGTGCGCAGTAGTGAATAATGTACCTAAACTTGCTACTGCGCATGACACGTGATTTCAAAACCAGGTTCAATTTATATTAATAAGTTTTGTTGTTGATATAGTTTACCAATGAGTAACGTACGAGTTAATGCAAACTATTTTCGATGTTAAAAATTGTCGAGAATATTGCTCATACTCAATGCGAGTAAAAAGGAGAATTGTTAAATAAACTAATATTAGAACCATATTTTTAAATCACACCTACATTAAAAGCCTGCTTTCTAAGATAAATTATTATAATAGAAAAATACTAGAAAAAATCGACTCGGGTCACAAGTGAATCTCAGGCGGGAAACGAACCCGCAACCTTTGGAAATCCGGTCCAATGCTCTCCCAATTGAGCTACCGAGCCTTGCGAACATGCGTCGAAATTTTCTAGTACTTTCCTGATTTTACGCTGTAGGCCAGCGTTGTTTCATCAATGAGAGGGACATCCTCTCGTATTCGAAAGAAACATTTTTACAAATGTTTGGTCAATCGATTAAGATGAAACAGCCATGTTAGATTTATAATTTTTATATTTTATGCATTTTCAATGCGATCTTATAAGACAAATTATTATAATAGAAAAATATTCCCGCCTGAGATTCACTTGTGACCCGAGTCGATTTTTTCTAGTATTTTTCTATTATAATAATTTATCTTATAAGATCGCATTGAAAATGCATAAAATATAAAAAAATTATAAGCCTGCTTTCTACTATTTTAAATATTTCCAGATTTTATTGCAAACACGAGGAGCCCAGTTGACAATAGAGTCACGAAAATAATTCGTTTTTCATGTAGTTTAAAAAATATTCGTATGATTTAATCTATTATCTGGCACACAAAGCTAAGACACAAAATATTAAGCTTAGTGCTATCTAATCCTTCACTACACACATTTTACAAATTTCATATTGCAAAAAACGACAGCCTTTTTTTTAGGAAGATATATTGCGTCAATGTAAAAATGTAAAAAAATTACAAAGTTGTTAATAAACCTATTACAGAATTGATATTTTTTTAAGAAAAAAAAGCGTGGAGTCCTAAATGGTCTTTCCTTTAATAACACATCTAATTAATATTTTGTAAAAATATCCCTTAAAAAAAACTGGAACACATTAAAGGGAGAAAAAGCAGCCCTTGCCGAGTTTCTTACGGCTTCTCGGTGCAAGGTCTCACGTTGTAGGACTAACGAAGCCATGATATAATTTTTTAATTTAAATAAATGCATAATAAATGCTCATATTGATTACAATACACGAGAGACACTTCAAATGCAGCGCAAAACAGAGAGGTTGAGCATCTGAAAACTATCTAGTAATATGCACTGTGAAACCCAGAGTTCAGTAAACTTTATTGACGCATATAATAAATATTACGTCCATACATACGTCACGGGGTTTGCAAACAACATATTTTACAGACCACACATACCGAAATCCTGGTTGATATATGCATGGAATTAATGTTCTTGTGTTCATTGTAATTGTATGTTTTAGCATAGGAATCCTTTACTGAAAAAAAAATTTAACATATAATTATAGGGAGAATAAAACAACCCTTGCCACACTTTTCGGTGCTATTTCTACGCATATGGCCCCAACTTACGTAGCCATAACGTAGCGGTGGACTTTCAATACACGCATTATAAATGCTCATATTAAATTAAAAGCATTTAACTTTATCTTTACATCACATGATTACATATAATGTAGATATGAATATCTAGATAAAGGTCCTATCGGTTTCAGCCACTTTTAGCAATTACCGCATTTAGTTCCTATATCGGTTTCAGTTATAATTTGACAGAATCAGTTTATTTAAACTTTGTCGAGTTTACGTCTGCTTTTAATCGCTGATTAATGACACCCCAAATGTTATGGACCAATGACATTAACTTAATAAATTACATTTTTTTTTAAACCTTTACAAAATAACAATATAAATAAAATGTAATAAATTTCAAAATAAATAAAATACAATTAAGAATAAAATTAAGTTAAAATAAAATAACATTTTTAGCCCGTACATGTACCATGTCACAGTGATACACATACTGGCAGTCAAAACGCTCGGCGAAAGCACTCAAGACACCAGAGATGTGCACCGCATGCGCATGGTTGTAGGAAAACAATCCACGCGCGCTTCAGCGAACATCCCTGAGGCGCTACAGAAGCGGGGCAGCCCCAACAGAATCCTGAATGCATTATTGAATTGGACACGTAAGGCGCCATACTGCTTCTGCGCTTAACTCACCCACAGACTGCTCGGGTAGAAAGACGTGCAAAATGCCCTGAACAGGGTTATTTTGACGCCCCTAGAACAGCGGGCAAATCAAATCAAATCAAAATCAAATTATGATTGCTCCCGTTGACACTAGAAAGGAAGCCAAGTTTCCGTTTAGAATGAATGTAATGAATTGGGCAAACTTTTTTTTTACAGTAGATGAAATAAAAATGCTTTTAAGGGGGTGGGAGAATCTATATTGAGAAGAAGTAAATGTTATCGTTTAGATATTCCTCCCATAAAAGTTAAAGCGGAATTCAAAAACAACAGTTATCATAGAGAATATGTAGGTAATGGATGCAATATGGTGCCAGGGCTACATATATAAGTAAATACGGGGCACGTGCCATGCGTCATCGCGGTGTTGCGGTCTTAATTAATAGCTCACACCGACCGCTCGACGCTCAACATTCTGTTTGCATTGATCTATGCTATGCGAATATCCTAGATATAGATCTTATAAAATAAATTATACCATTAGTATTTTTAAATAAAGTATGAAAGTTTATCAAAACAGCATAAAGATTTAGTTGAAACTACACCAAAAAGTGGAAAGTTTTCACTCTGGAAAAAATAACATATTCTAATTCCGGTAAAAATTCATGACAAATCCAATGCCCAATAAAATAAAATCGTGTTCATTCACATGTTTTATGACATTGGAAATCGTACGGCTGATAAAGTGACGATGAAAGTCTATGGATTGCTATACGGCCTACACCACAATTACACTTTCAAGCCATATCAACACACAATACGCCAATACGCTTCGATGTCTAGAACGACTCATAGAAGCCGAATATTTTACTGGACTACTACTCCCGCTTTGAGTGCGTTAGATGTCTGACCTTAAAAACCTATTGTGAGAATGGTATCTATTAATATTTCACTGACAATAAAAGAAATTTAATATTAAGTAATGTATATAGGAAATTCTTGGTACTGCCCCTTATATGTATAAGCGTATACTATATCTATTTCACTACTAAAAAAGAAAGATATTTTGTTTTTATTTAAACACCAGAATTTTACATTTTTTACTCAATCAAACTCTACATGAGTATAGAGAGAAAAGAGATAAATGAAACGAAAAAAAAAAATATTTCGACCAAATAAACATTACATACTCATAGAATAGAATAATACTTTAAACATTTGGATGGACTGGAGCCTAAACTAGGACATTCCTGTATTACGGGACTCTAGATCTCTTACCCATAGTAAAAGATTTCACTAGGATATCGTACTAAGGTTACGGTATGTACCTATGTACTTTGTATGCCGTGGATGTAGCTAAGTTGGGCAATGATAAAAAGAAATATAATAAAGGGTGGATTTTCGTTCCGTACGCCGTGATTGTATGTGACCGTGTGCGTGCGTGTGTGTGTGTGTGTGTGCGCGTGTGTGTGTGTGTGTGTGTGTGTGCGCGCGCGTGTGTGTGCGTGTTGGTAGGTTAGTGCTTTTTCACTGTATATGGTGTGCTTGGCAGTATGTGAGCGAGCGCAGTTAAGTGTGTAAATAGTGTTAATAAAAATGGTAAAAAGATATTGTCTGGATATAACTGAAATTCAATAGGAAATCAGTGACAGTTCGTTGGCATTGATACAGTGCTATAAAACAGATATTTAATGCTGAAATTAATTTGATGTACAAGTACGAGGTGAGAAGTCATGTTTGTCCACGTGAGAATGTAAAAAGAGTGTTTTTGTAAATAGATAATAATAACGAGTAAAATTTAAATATTACTGGTAGATAAACCGTTATTCCTTCTAGTTTGGAGTAACACTTATATCTGTAAGCGCCCACATACCAACAATTGTTTAGTATATCTCCTGGGTTGATACTTAATTATATTGCAAGTAAACTAACTAATTAAAAATGTTATTTTCATAACGATAATCGCTTAATTATTAAGAACTAGCATTTACCCGTATGTAGATTACCGATTAAAACTTATACTTCTATCTCTCAGGAACAGTACTTTTTTTCTGGTAGGTGACAAAGTGTAAGCAAAATTTCATGATGATCTGTTGAGTAAATAAGGCGTGAAAGTGTAAAACAAACAAAGAAACGTATTTTATTATAAACAGAGATTTAAAAACACCTTTATAAGAATACACTTTCATAAAGGTTACACATTGAATTTGTTACAGAATTATTCCTGTATCACTTATTTGGCTGTTTTGAACCTGTTTTGCGTCGAACACTTATAAAAGTGTAACAGATATAATGTTTTCGGTTACCAATCTGTTAGAAACTATTTTACGTTTAACTATCTATGTGTATACACAGTACACAAACATAGCCATTTCAAAGTACCCAAATCATTAGTGAGCTGTCGAATAGTTATGCCAATGTGAACCTTATTGACTGTAACAGATATTAACACTTATGAACCGGTATTTTCTAAAACTGATTCAAAGTGTTTCAGTTTCTTTCTGTTTAACTTTTAAAACAGAAATGAAATAAAATGTTCAGAACACTCTATTCGGATACCGCTAAAATCCCTGATTATAAATGCGCCTCGTATCTATAATAAAATAAATCGATAAGAAATAGTAATATTAAAATTCATTATAAGTAGCGATTAAAGACATTATTGTTTGAAAAAATTACACAATATTTTGACTGCAATATGTACTTTTATTTAATTTAAAGTAATTTAACAGTAATTTAAAAAGTTTATAGTATGATTCGATTTATTATTATTATCTCAATTGACATTTTCTCTTGTACCTATTGTATGCAATTATGTCAGGACAAAACTGAACAATTAAATCGTAAGACATCTTTATATAAGTACCCTGGGCTGATTACGATCAAGAGAAACCATACAAAATAGTAATAAGTAAATCTATATTTTATTATAATAATTATGATTTTTCCCAATACCTAACTCTATAATACACAAATTTAAATAAAATAAATTTTTGTGTCGCTTTACGTTTCCAGCGTAAGCCCCAAACGTGTTTTAACTGCAATCTTAATTGAGGCGAAAACTGCACGTATATTGTTACGTTCCGTAGCAGTTTGCTTAGATCTAACTGCTAACTTCAGATTGATAAAATCTTGACAAAAATTAGAAACGTTTTGATGATTGGCTGTGTGACAGATAATATTACCAAACCTTTTCCTTGTTATTTTAAAATTTTGACAAAGTTGGACACGATGCGATCAATGTCAGTCAGTTTGCAAACAAAAAAAAGTTTTTATTAAAACCAGGTATGTCTTTCTCCTTTTAAAATATGGGGTTTAATCACACCATACTTATTCTATTTTTATAATTAATATCAAAATTTCCTAATATCTATTTTAAGCAAGGGATGTGGTAAAAGGTGACATGTCAATGGGTACTCAATGGAGGGCCGGGTACGCAATTTCATTAAAATGTACATAAAAGTCCATTATCTCTCCCTAGCACCATCACATAATGCCAAAGGCCAAATTTACCGCCTACATCTATTCGGTCATGTCTATCAATAATTATTTTAAGTTGGTGTTGTCTAATGTTAATAAATGAATATTTATATGCCCACAGACACAAGACATCACAAAAATTTAACCACAACGTAATAAAGTATAGGTATATATAAAATTTTATATGTAGATACATATTATACGTTTCACAGCGACAGTAAACAGAAAGACAATTTAGCTACACTCAGATACGATCTGTTTTTTTTTTACTGTTAGGCGGTTAACACACTGCACCGCGCCCCGTCGCGTAGCGCGTGGCCGCAGATTTTATTATTGTATGCAAGAATCTCAATTAATATAGAAAACACGCCTATGACAACACACTGCCGACGCGAGAACGCGCGGGAAGGCGCCCCGCGCGCAGATTCTGCGCGGGAGCGCGGGGCGTGAAGAAGTAGGGTCAACTTGTATTGAAAATCTGCGCGGAGAAGCAGTTTACACCGCTAAGATAGGCAGATCTGCGCCTCAGCACGGGGCGCGTTTTCTGTCGCTACGTGCACCGCGGCGGGACGCATCTCTAGTGTGTGAACCGCCTTAGATGCCAAGTTTGACTTTTCGTGTCAACTAAAAACGTACCTATTGATTAATTAATAAAATATTGTTATCAAAAAAGAACTAATAAAACAGCAATTTAAACTCAATTTTAAATTCATAGATAACATTTAGTATTTTAGGAAATTGTATCATCCAATAAACATACGATTAAGTCTAACTTAATTTTATAACATTAATGAAAATGTTAATCATAATGAACGTCATCATAAAAACAATCCTGAAATATTTATAGTAAAATACAATCGTAGATGTATTAAATAAGATGGAATTGGATCTTGTAGGTCTTTATCTTGTAATTAAGTACTTATATCTGAATGCGACAGGTGCTGGCACATACTGCATCGCTATATTTCATCGATAACAAGTTTTAAATTTCATTGGTAGTCGCTTTTTGTTAAAATATTTAAGCAGAAAATATAATGTGAAGTAGGTCGATTTATTGTCACACTTTTAGGTATAAGGTCTTGCACAAAAAAGTTCACAAGAACTATTACATGAAATACCTCTAAGTATCTTCGTATTATATCCATTACTGAGTAAAATATGATAGGAAATTTTCTTGTATTTTACAAGAAATAAGAATAGTTACACAACTGGTTTCATTTACGACGAGTAACTTATAAAATAATAATAATATTTCTTGTATTCACACTAATTAACCTAGCTAGCCCAAAGTAAGCACTGTAAGGCTTGTGTTATAGATACCAGAGTAACGAATAATACATATATGACACATAGATATTTATTTTTTATAAAAATATATATAAATAACCATGACCTAGCTACCTGTTATGCACAGGCATTACATTCATCACACAAATACCTGCCCCTTTTTACAAAAGGTACGTAAGTGACACATTTGTAGTACTACCAAAAAATATTGATTCTGCTTTTTTAAGTCACCTCAATTCCATACATTCCAGCATACAATTTATTATGGAATCGGAGACAGATAAAAAAAAAGGAGCCTAGATATTCAAATCAGTAAGAAGCCGTATCATTACTTAACCGTGTTCAGAGAGGACCACATACAGATAGATACCTAAATGGTGACTCTCATTACTATCCTATACAGTCGGCTACCGAAAAGAAATTTTTATTTCAGAGAGCTTGCAGCATCTGTGTCTAACATGCGTTTACTGCGAGGTAGCAAATTGCAACTACTATGCCTATGTCACAGAAACCGCACCAAATCAGCCACAGTAGAATGCTATCCTTCCTTACAAGAAGGGTGTCACGCTCAAGATTGGAAACCTTCTGAAGCGGGCAGCCATCAATACTTACTTGAATTGAAAAACCTGTTCATACGAACTGTCAAATGAAAAATACCTCTTCTGGAAGCAGGTGTCAACAACATTAATTGTGATTGTGTTGTCTCCTATATCGGGCAAACAAAGAGAAGTATGAGAGTACACGTTAAAGAACATGTAATCGACATAAAACATAGGCGTGATAATAAGATTGCAGTGTATGAGCATTTTTGAAAGGCCAAACCGCTCCATTAGGTTTGACAAACCACAAATCCTTGCAAGAGAACAGAGATGTGTTCCCAGAGGAAACCGATTACTTGTCCGAAATTTTGTTGCCCTTATTTCATTTGACCGGATATTTCGGTTGACCGACGGCTTTTTTGATATATGTATTGATTGCCATATTTTGAGACCATCGAAATATTATTCGACGTAAGTAATTTTATCGTACTATGTTTCAGTGATTTCCAAAATAACTTTTTACTATTGCCTGCAGTCTCTTTCGAACTTTTTCATTTGCCAATAAATTATTTGCCACACCTTTGCTTCACAAAAACTACATTTACTGAATATTATTTTTCCACAACTATTTCATATGTGGATTATCAACAAATCGCCATCACACTAGTACGAGCGAAGCGGGCACGAGAGTTCAAAGTATTCCGACACGGTTAGGTTACGGAGGTTGTAAGTTACATGTTATAATCGCACATGACACTACATATTGCTTGCACGCTACATGCTTGCTGTTATACTGCATATTTGCTTACATGTTGCATTGTTGCTTGCTTGAGTGCATGAGCGGGGTGTGTAGAGGGCGCAGGCCCCTTGTTCGGAGGCAAATGTTGCATGCTTGCTTGGTATAGTCGGTATAGTGTCGGATAAATCTAGCTCTTGGGTCTTCGACTAGATTACTGACAGATACGCGTACTCTCGTGAATAATTGTGCGTAGAACTTCACAACCACTTCCAACATTTTAAGCTTTGACGAAATAACTCTGCTATCCTCGTCCTTTAACTTGGTCAGCTTACTTTGGCCAACAGACAGATCCCTTTTGAATATTTTTGAACAATTTTTACGCTCAATCACCTCTTACGTATAAATTATAATTTACATTATATTAAATTGGCTAAGGTCGCAGGTCAGGGACTTGGAGATCTATCTGTTTAGACGCCGATACTGAGCAGCATCTTCTGAGGACTGCAGTATCAAGTTTCGCCTTTCATCCATGAGCTTGTTGGTGAGGCCAGAAATCTTTTTGGTTCCTTTTGAACGGCAAGTTTTGATAGCTTAATTCTTTCCATCACCATGAAATATTCGTTATACAAATAAAAATGTTCAATCTTACTTATATAGCGAAAGTTATATCCATGGATAGTTTTATCTAATGGAAATATAAATTTAACTTTATATCCAATTAGATGTAATTTAATAATATTTATGATAAATAAAATAAATGAAATGACCATTGTATCTTACCTATTTTACATGTCACGGTTTTAGATTTAAGAAATATTAAGCTAAGATAACAAAATGAGATAACAAATAAGTGTTATGATAAAATAAAATATGATAATAGTTGTTATGTCTAATGTTCATTATAAAATATGAATGTTATTGAAATAAAATTATACCATATATAATTTTAGTATATCACGGACACAGATTTGATTATGTATATTGTGATATGTTTTTTACTGATATTGTTACTGCTGACATTATAAGAACGAATGTTTGTGAGGAATTTTGAACACAAAAGCTACAGAACGGACAGTGTAAAATTTTACAGTTTAATTTATTTTTTATTTAATTACATGAAAGAGCAAACGTGTAACTTGACAGTTAACAAAAGGACAACAATGGTCATCCCTTTATAATGCCTCGCAGATAAACATCAGAATAACACATGTCAAGAGATAAATAAAATTTTTAAACCTTTTTATAGTAGAGGCGACTGGGCTGGTTCTGACATTTTTTTCATATTTTGACATAAATTAGAGTCTGTTTGATTTTTCTACGGGAAAATAGATTTTTTTGATTAAGTATCTATTCGAGTATAATCGAACAATATTAGGTACCAGACTATTAGAAGTGACAAAAATTTATTAATTCTGGGAAATGAGACATGAAACTTTTGGCCCCATGCCAGGGAGTGGTTGTTACACTATAAGGGGCAAAATATTACAATAAAAACCCAACATTATATAATATTTTAATTAAGAAAAATCACATTATATCCTTATATTTTATCACATTATATAAGAGTTTATTAGAATATAAGAGTCCTTTGCCTCTTTTAAACCATAATAAAGTAACTTCTAGCTTTAAGTAATGCTTTTTAGCCTTATACCTGTAACTAATAACTTTCTTTAATCAAAATCTTAACCAAAACATTTTATTAGAATAAAAAACAAAGTATGAGGTAATAAAACATACATTATGCCTATCACCAAAATAAAAACAATAAATTAATTAATTAAAAATTAGGATTTCATTGTTTTTAAATAAATATCTTATGACATTCCTTTAAAAACAATGAAATCCTAAAAGAAATCCTTATTTTTTTTGGCGCATCAGTTAAATTAGCAGATTTGCGAGTTTCCCGTGTTATTTTGTTTGCTTTATCCATAAACTGATGCAAGAAGCTTTTGGATAAGGCCGAAAAATTACATTTATTGTTTGTCAGATCTCTGCTAGGACCTGGAACTCGGTAAGTATAAATAGAGAATTTGCGTTCTACTGCAACATCTACTACTTCAGTCGCCCCTTCGATAAATTCAGGAATAGGTTTTCGTAAGTTTCATTAGATATTCTTCCACGCTCTGTTTTTCTTTAATACGTTCTCATCCTACAAAAAAAATATATTGCTCTAATTATACCAGTCATTAGTATAAAGGTTCATTACAAAAAAAAGGATTTGGAAACATGAATCACGACACACACATGTCGGCATTTAAGTTAAAAAGGCTGTAGACCAATATAAAAAACAAAAATGTTACTAACCTTTTTCTCTTTTTAACATCGATATAGCGTTTTTTGTTTAGCCACGTTTGCGACTGTAACTACCTAAACTTGTCACAAGCATCGTGCCAAGCCACGCGGGTAAACTAGTTGAGCTATTAATTAGTTGTGTATTTAATTTTTTTTAAATATTACATTATAAGTCAATATTCATACGAACAATTTTTTCACCTTTATAGAACATTGCAAAAACTATAAATATACTACAAATATTTGTAAACGCTTAAGTTCTTAAGTGCTCTTACTAGTTTTCTTACAAAACTCGATAAAACATGGCAGGCTGAAAAATAAGTGAATTAAAATATGTTGAACAACATGACATTCGATAAATTATTATAATAGAAAAATACTAGAAAAAATCGACTCGGGTCACAAGTGAATTCTCAGGCGGGAATACAATAATAATAATTTAATAATAATAATAATAATTTATCTTATAAGATCGCATTGAAAATGCATAAAATATATAAAAAATTATAAATCTAACATGACATTCATTGTTCTGAATAAAGTTAAATAGCTATGGTACTGTGTTCTGGAAATCAGAAACAATGACGATATATTGACCCTGACGGGCCTCGGCTCGTTGCAGCATCACCGTGAATACTGTTTATACGAGCCACTCAAAAGCACATATTTTATAAATACAAAAAGATTATTTCTATACACACTTTTTTTTACGGAATGCCCTTGCTGATTCCAATTTTTTAAAGTGATTTTTAAAGCCATAACGAATTATAAAAGTTGCCTCGCCTTTGTAAAACTCATAATTGCCTAAATTTTTGATGTAATAACGTAGCTAATCAGTTCTGTGAAATGTTATTGTCGTAAGAACAAGACAGATAATAAAAAAGATAATACGTGCTGATGTGACTTGTAAACAGGGTAAGGGTTATCTTAAGACATCCGTATAATAATTGCTACAGCTCGATTCTCCACTGGCACTCCAATCTTGGCTGTACCAAAGTTGAGACGATACCTAATCTTCAAGACATCCAAGTAAGTATTTCTATAAAATGAATTTATACTAAGCGGTCTCACTACTTACATCAACATTACATATTGGAATAAAAATAATATTTTTATGTTATTCTTCAGAGTTAAGCTAGTTTAATTATAGTTGTTTGTTTTATTGACTGTATTTTTTTATTTTACATCTACAAGCTGTACAAAAAACTATATCTACGCCTTTAACGAAACAACTTTGGAATGTTTTTCAAAATTATGTGGATTCCCTTTTAATACTTCTGATAACATTGTAAAAAAGTGAACACTATTTAAACAGGGCAATTAGTTAATCACAATTTAAATGAAAAGATTTGAATTGTAAATGTGGTGACAAATTTGATTACAACTTAAAACAAATTAGAGTTCGAACTATCTTTGCCTAAACCCCAACTAAACCCCGAGAGAATTGGATCCTTCTAACTTCGCCAAACTTAACACAAAGTTGCTGTTGAGTAGATACTTTGTTATTTAAGGTAAAATAGAATTATGAATTGGTTTTAATAGACAAAAGTAGTATTGTCCTTCGCTTTTATGTTTTCATTAATATTAGTTTATAACTACGCGTAAATTTTATGATTTTCTGAAATAAATTTGATATGTGTTCTAACTTTATTATTATAGAAAACAAAGGGTTATTTGTCTAAGTGTGAAATCTAGTGTGAGTTTATGCAAATTCATTTCCTTTATCGAAAATACTACTCATAAATAGTTCCGAATAAAAAATAGTTTAATTTAACTCATACAAGAACTTCAGACGGTTGAGTATAATTTACAATTATGTAAACGTTGCTTTAAAATTAAGATCTTATTACAGTAGTACGAAGCTTCATCATACAAATATTAACTCTAACGTTGGGGGAGTAACGTTTGATCAATTAAAACTTATAATAAGGCCTCAGATCGGTCTATACATTTTACAAAGTGCTTTACACATATATGTCAGATAAACATACACTGATAATGATTAAGTTACCGTTTCAAAAGATTCAGTCAAATTTTTTTTTTTTTATCTTTGTCTTCATTTTTATTCTTGATGCGTGCAAAATTCAAATTCATGTCGAGTAAAGGCACCGGTTGTTTTCGGTTTTCATAAGCGTTCAGGGCTTACTCAGTCCCTGAATTAATCAGTGAAAATCGCTGAATTAAACAAGATGGGAAATGATCGCTAAATTTAATTTACATTTATGCGTTAGACCCTCATACAACTCCTTGATTAAGAGGGAATATTATGGTCGTCATTTGGTGTCGGACATTTCAAAATTATGTGGACAGAGTAGAATAACAACGTAAATGTATCGTGAAATGCTACTAACGACACTGGAGGTAAACATCAACTGCTGCCATCTCAGCCACCAGTCCACAAAACGTGGATTATGGCATAGTAATAAGGAGATTATAGTATAACTCTCTCATTTTTGAGGAAAGCTTCCATCCAGCAATGAACGTCTTACAGCTCAGCTGGTGATAATGATGATGACGATAGAAAACAAAGTCTACATATCGACAGCGAAGTGCCAAAACTCCAAACTACAAAATTTGAAATAATACACAAGCTGAAAAAAAGTTTAATTTCTTGACAAGTTAAAATATAGATAAAAATTTGTTTATTTTTCTTTTAACTTGATTGCTTGCAACTGAAAATACGCGAAGGAATCATTAAAACATGCAAATAATTAATTTTAATTGGAAATGACAAAAAAGTGAATTTCTCAACGAATTTCAGTTAGGCGGTATTGGCACTTCGCCGTCGATATGTGAAGTCGCGCAGGTGAGCTAGTAAAATATAACGACACAGATACATTGCCACTTTTTTTATAACACTCCTTTTTATAAAACAGTAATGAATTCATCGTAATTAAAAAAGGGCCTCAAGGAGGTTTTTAATAAAAAGAAACGGTTAAGAAATTAATGTCAGGTACCTGTCTCTTTTATTTATATATTTATTGCTATTTAAGCAATTTACTGTATTTACAGAATATGTCTTCCCAGTTTGTGCTAGATGCTACCCGAGTTAGATGCCCTAACCATTAGACTATTAAGGTTAACCTACCCACCTTGGAGAATATTTTCAACATTACCTATCTTCTTTCCTTTTTTTCTCTAAAATGCCTAATGTAAAGTACTGCATTAGCAATACTATGTAGTAGAAGCTTATTTAAACACCTTTACTGATTTCTTGATAATATCACGTAAATGTTTTTCTTTTGTGTTACTCGATTAGCATTTAAACGACAATGTCATTTCAATAATGCATCGAAGAACGGTATTCCGAATGCACGTTAATTGGATTTGAATTTGCTATTACTAAAATAATCACGAAATATCTAAAAATCATCTTAATTATCACTTCAACCTACCTCAATTTGATGTCACATTTTCTTAATTGATTTTAACAATAATATTATAAATCATATTCGTACGGTGCCTGTAAAGCAGCGTTGTCACAGATTTCTTTTAATCTGTTCGTTCTTATCTTATAATTTATACGGAATAATTTAAGACGGAATTTCACAAGTTAAACACTGAAATTTTTATAAGAGGCCCTTTTTTATACTAGCCCTCACCGTGTTGTTGTTTTAATACCTCATCAGACGGCTGTAATTCTGATTGTTGAAAATTCAAAACGAGGTTTAAATGGAATGTTTGTTTCAGAATGAGGGCTGTCGTGTTTTTCATGCTACTTGCGTGTATTGTGGCGGTGGCATACGGAGACCTAGTCTGTGGCACAAACTACTGCAAGCAGCACCCTTGCAGCACTCCCGTGGGCGCTGCCAGCTGCAAGTCACCATCTGTATACCGCGCTAATCACGCCGGCAAATGTGGATGCTGTCCCGCATGCGTCACACTACTCAGTATGTTTTACTTACTGAGTTTTCAATATATACTAACAATATATACTGACTTTATTAACACTAACAGGGGAATCGGAGTGACCCGTAGCTACACCATGAAAGCTAATTCAGATTAATTTGCCAAAATTAAATTCAAAAATAACTGTGTCATGATCTCAGTCTTATACAAAATGCCGAACCAAGAATTAAAATAATTATTACGTTAATTAACCACTGCTACTAAATGTTCAGCGTTGCGAATTGATAACATCGACATGTTATCAATTCGCCGAGGCAAAAAAGAACTAAAAATCATGTTTTCAGTGTCTTGGTGCTAAGGATGGTATTTTATTATGTAACAACCACCTGTGCAGTAAAATGTTGAATGGAATTTACCTGATGTGTATTTAGCGCACTTAGAGATACTGTAATTTGACAATATCAAACTCTGCTTGCAAAAGATGCTTGTATTTTTTTATACTAACACTTTAAAACTATCTTCAAACCCGTCATAATGTATTCCACAAACTTTTTCTTTCTTTCCTCCATTCACATTGTAATATTTTTGTAATGTATATCTGTATGTATAGGCGACATGAAAGCTAAGAGCTTAATTTTTTCTTTGATCTTTTTTCTTTAATATTGTATTACTTTGATATTTGATTTTGTTAGATACTAACAAAATAAGATATTTCAAATAAGTAGGTTTTTATCGAACTCAAGTAAGAAGGAAGAACGAATCACATAAGGAAAATCTTGCCATTTACTGAGATTTTAGAAATGATGAACTCACTATATTCTCTTGACAAAGTTTCCGACATAAGTAGAATAATAAAATACTATGGCTCACTTACTTTACACTTAACACAATTATTTTTGTTTTTAATACAAACGGGTATATTTTTAAATTAACTTTAAACTAAAATATAACTTTTGATATATATTTGTTCGTTGGCACTTCATAAAAACTATTTGAATATTAATAATAGGTTGGGGAAAAAGAAATCCATTATTTTTTCAGTAGATGGCTGTACTGATAGATTTCTCGTAAAGTATTGATCAAACAATTTCAGATTTATACTCTTTGGAAAGGTGACATTTCGCAGTAAAAAAAAAATCTTTTGCTGTTTTTTGTTTGGTGCATTCAGTTGTGAGTTACAGGGTGTTAAAAATGGAAGTGAACAAAGAGAAAATTCGGTACATTTTACAGTTTTTCTTTGACAAAGGCGAAAATGCAAGCCAGGCGGCTAAAATTGTGAATGGCGTTTATGGTTCCGATACTGTAACAGCCAATTATGTGCAATTTTGGTTTCGTAGATTCCGTTCAGGAATTTTTGATGTTAAAGATGCACCTCGCACAGTTAGGCCGTTCGTCGAAAATGTAGATAAAATCGGAGAAATGATCAAAGTTGACCGGCATGTTAGCAGTCGTAACATCGCCCAGGAGCTAAAAATCGACCATAAAACAGTTTTAAACCATTTTGTTTTGTTTGGGTGCCATACCAATTAACAGAAAAAAACATGATGGATCGAATTTTCATCTGCGAAGCCTTGGCCAAACGGAATGAGATAGACCCATTTCTTAAACGGATGGTGACTGGAGATGAGAAATGGATCACATACGATAACCCTGTGCGAAAACGATTGTGGTCAAAGAGCGGTGAAGCACCTCAAACGGTGGCCAAACCAGGACTAACGGCCAGGAAGGTTCTGCTATGCATTTGGTGGGACTGGAAGGGTATTATTTATTATGAGTTGCTTCCTTATGGCCAAACGCTAAATTCTGATCTCTACTGTCAACAACTGGACCGTTTGAAGATAGCGATTGACCAGAAACGGCCAGAATTGGCCAACAGGAGAGGTGTCGTGTTGCACCAGGACAACGCTAGGCCACACACATCTACAGTGACTCACGAGAAACTTCAGGAGCTTGGTTGGGAAGTTTTAATGCATCCGCCATACAGTCCGGACTTGGCACCAAGCGATTATCATCTTTTTCTTGCATTGCAAAATTTCTTTAATGATAAAAAAATGGCATCTAGCTAGGATTGTGAAAATCGACTACTAGAGTTTTTTGCAAATAGAGACCAGAATTTCTATGAGAGAGGCATTATGAAGTTACCTTTAAAATGGCAACAAATCATACAACAAAACGGTGCATATTTGACCCAAATCGGACAATCCGAAGTATGTTAATTAAAGTCCTGAAGTTCATATAAAAATAATGGATTTCTTTTTCTCCAACCTATTATTAAGTATATGATTTATAGTGAGATTACTCTCACCTCAAACAACTTAATTAGTGGATTTCGGCCAACATCATAGGACAAGCGTGCAAGAGTAGTCTACTGATAGTCCCTTAATATATTGAAAATTTATTCTTTGTTTTTTTAATATAATATCTCTCTTTGCAGAAAACGGCGATGCTTGCAAAACTTACAGCAAAGAGCTCGGTGAAACCCCTTCAGCAGTGTGTCGCGATCCATTACGCTGTATCCGTGGAGTCTGCACCAATGTGAAGCCTAGAAAATAAGTTTTGATTTAATTCCCATTCCTGTCAGAACAATAAGAATAAAATAATTTAATAATGCTGCAGTTTCTTTGTTGATCTTTAAACTGGGTAAGACACTATACGTATTACTTAACTTAGCACTAATTACATTTTCCTCAAGCTTTTAGAAGTCAAAGAACAAAAATGAAATGTAAGCAGAAGATATTTTTCTATATCAAGAAGTGAAATCTGTTTAATAATCTTCAAACGTCAGTTATTTAAGACTTTCAGAAGATGAGCTATAAACTAAACATTTTAATATTGTTCCGAGTAGGTATCTAGACAGTTGAAGTTTAACAATAAATCGATTGCTATCGAACAATTCACAGTTTCCATTCGTTTCACATCTTATCGATATCGTTACTCGAATATAAATATCTTCTCACAAAGACTTTGCTAACGGAGTAATGCTTATGAAAACATTATATAACAAATTGTAGAGCAATACAAAATTGTTTTGTTTATAAATGAACGGTATACGAATTTAGAACACATGAACAGACCATGAACTATAAACACATGAACAAACCATGAACTTTAAACATAGAAGGGCACTTATATAAATACAATGCAGGTTTTCATTTGTTGTTATATATTTTTTAATGTTTATTTTCAAATGAGATCCTTTTTACAGGGATCAAGACCTTAACATGTACAGTCAGAATATTTAATCTGTGGCCCATTTTCTTGGAAAATTCTTAAAATATTCAGAATGCAATAAGATTGAAAATTAATAATTAATGGTTTAGAAATGATTAACTACTAATAACTTGTAAGTTATTGATCACAATATTCTTTTTAATAGTATATTTTTATTATGAACCTGAAGGTGTTTACCAACGTCTAGATGCTCCTCATGGTAGACACCATGTTAACACTTAACTAAGCGTTAATAGAACTGCTAATTATTATAAAACATTTTATGAATTTTAACTTATATTAACGCATAAAATACAGAGTTAAGTAATAACTAAATCAGATAACATTGATTTCAATAACGCTATTAAGTGGCTGGACCACTAAAATAATAAGAACTGTCATCCTTATATCACTGGTTCATTCCCAAATGGTAATATATAATTAGAATTGGAGTTCAGAATTCACACGAAAAATGAAAATATTATAACACTTTAGTATTATTGAAAACAATATTTTGTCACTTATTTTTATTTTATTTTATTTTTGAGGATGCAATATTGAAAGAAAACGTGGTCTTTTGAAATGCGTTTTCAGTAAAACTAATATTAGAGACTGTGGATGTTTAAAATAATTTCTTATAACAAATGTCAAGTATTATATACTATTTTAATATATCGCTTTCTAAATTTTCTTAAACAAAATAAATCATTTTTTCACTCATTCAAATTGTTTTTTGTGCCCAGCTAAAAATAGGAAAAGTTATAAATATACGCTTTACTCTTAAAGTGAGCCTACTCAGTTATAATCATTTACAGAAATATTTATTTGGTAAATATACCTCGCTCAAAGTTACACGTTTCCAAACCAATGGGCCATAATAACCTTTTCCTATATCACATCAAAAATGTTCAGGTTAACTTGCTTTTACAAAAGTTTTCTTTTATCTAATATTTTCTTTCTTATTTCTCTCATATTGAGAAAAATCATCGTATATCAACATTTGTTTGTTCATTCTTCAATGAACTTACATAGTACTCCTGATATTTAAAATGAATTCTCATTCCAAAAATCATGAGCTCCGTTGTTTGGAATATGTTATTATAAATATTACATACATACTCTTGGTTCATGCTTGCCAAACCAAACCAAGCTAAACTTGTATTATGGTAACTGATCAAAGAATAAACATAGAAATATATACATATATACGATCATGACTCGGGTTCAATTGCTTCTGTTCATTAAACAAATAATTGCCTAATGGCGTCAGGATCGCTAAGAACTCATTCATTCAGCCGTCAACACAAATAATAAATAAATTACCCACGAAATAAATATTACTTTAAATATACAAATTACAACATTAATTATAACACACACACACACATGTGTATATATCATATATGTGAAATTATTTGTGTATATTCAGTAGATCTGAGAATAGGACGTTAACTTACCTTAAGTGATAAGGATAGTCCACCCCAATTTTCTTTTATTTTTGGATATTTTTTTCGGAACAGTAAGTTCCGAGAAGAATATGTAAACCATGAATCCCTATTATTTCTACAGATGTGCCAATTTAATTCAAACGGGTTCAATTTCCAATTCGATTGGCATTTGCAATGACAATCAATAAATGTCAAGGCCAAATGATGTCTGTTTGTGGCTTACATTTTGGGCAGACCGTGTTTTTCATACGTGGCATGTTTTCGCGTGAGTAAACCATCTAGTTTGTTTTTGTTGGCTAAAGATTAACTCATCACTTTACTAAGAGACTGATTTTTTTTTAATTGTCATAATTTGTGATAGAGACATAATTTGAAATTTATTAGTTAAGATAATAAAAGTACAAAGATTTCAAAAAACGAATGTTTGGTGTTATGTTATATTATAGGCCGTCATCATTCGCAGCGCTTCATACCTCTTTCAGTCATATAACACATCTCCACACACTTACAATAAGTTAGTTATTGTTGATTTAAATACCAAAATATTCACAAGAAATAATTTATGTGGCCATTCATCTAGGAAATGCTTACCACTAAGACGAAATGTATATTCTTCTTATCCGTTATTTATAGGATACATTTCAAAGAGTGTGCAGCAGAATTGCACAACCTTGTTCCGCCGTTCCCATTTTTCATCGGACAACCGGACTTATAAACAGGCGCCACCATTATATGGTTGATATACCAAAGAGCCGCACTAAGCTTTAAAGTTCCAATTTTGTGATACGTACCTCTAAGGAGTCTTAGTTCTGACAATACAATTTAGGGGTCTTCAAGTCACGAATGTATAGGAAAACGCGTCACATCCTAAATCGCATCATCGCTAACCATCAGGCGAGATTGTGGTCATGCGCCTGCTTTTTAGTATAAAAAAACAATCGATTAAATTAAATCAGGTATATTTGGTTCAGAAAATAATAATAAACATTGCTGGACGTTGTATGGAAAATTATATTTTCTTACGTATCTACGTAAGTAGATATACATACATTGTAGTGTGAAATAGTTTTATTAATATACCTAGATTTTAATTATTTTTCTATATGAGTAGCTGAATGCTCTCAACGCCCCCATCTTCATCTAGGAAATGCTAACCACTAAGATGAAATATATATTCTTTTAACGAGTCAAATAAATTTAATCAAATCAAGATAACGTAGTTCAGAAAATAATTATAATTATTGCTGGACTTTGTACGGCAAAGTATATTGTCTAACGTATCAAATTTTCAAAAATCCCCAGTTCACTCTAGTGAGTGATTAATAGTCTAATATTTATTTAAACCATATGGCTACACACGGTCTTTCAAGGTACAGACAAACTGATCAATTCACGGACAGTACTTTTGCACCTTAGTTATTCATATAAAAACAGAGGGAAATGATATCTTTCCCTTAATGAATACTTCAGTTAAAAGGCTCAGTTCATAAAATAACAAACTCTCTTGTTTCCGAGTAGGCTTCTGTTACTGAAAATAGCACCGATAAAAAATCACACGTAAATATCAATCACTGAAACCAATGCTTTTTTATTTATTTATTAATTTATACTGTGTTTTGTTAAGTGACGTTAAGCTTACATGAAATCCTATCAGTATCTATTTTAAGTAATGATTAGTTTTTGACCCCGAAAGCAAAACAAGGGGTATTATAATTGTGACCATTTTGTGAGTGTGTCTGTCTGTGAATGTCTGTGGCACCGTAGTCCTCAAACGGGTGAACCAATTTGGATGCGGTTTTTTTTATTTGAAAGCAGGTTTTCTAGCGGTGGTTCTTAGAACTCTTTTTGTTTAATCAAAACCAGTTCAGCCGCTCTCTTGTTAACTACGGTAGTGATCTTAGGCGCATAATGGGTATAATGTAATATACATATTTCTCACTTATACACGACTGCAAACTATGTACGGTTGTTGCGTACAATAATTAACTTTATAAAACACAATATAAATGTTTGCTTTATATATATACCTATAAGTTAATCTAGCAGCGTACATTTAATCTTTATTCCAAACTAGCAAAAACGGCAGCCTGTGACTTTATAAACGTGTCGAAGCCCCTTTGCAAATTTTAAAATCTGCAAATAGTGATCTAAACTATCGCGTATAGGAGCGGTAATAAAACAACCGATTGGCTTCGTATTTCTATTTCAACTTTCAATGCAAAACGTTACAGTCGAGGCGTATCTTCACACATTATGTACATATTATTTCTTTTTCGGCGGCCCAGAATTCGGGTGATATGGTGCCGAGAATAAATGTTTAATGCCATTGTTACTCACCAAATTAAAAAAATCAATACTAGAAAAAGAAGGACCGTTATCTGTAACTATCTGTCTTGGTAGACCCCATCTAGCAAAGATTTCCTCTCGCTTACTAATAGTATATCTAGCTGCTGTACTAGTAGTGCAGTCATTGAAGCATTATTGCTCCGAATTTTTTTACTGTGAACCGAATTGTATACAATTTTGTAATTAGGTTCATCTTACCCTTAACTTCAAAAGTGAAAATGATTTGAACTCCGCAACCACCCTGGGGGTGGTTGCCACCCCTTCTCGGGGGTGAATTTTTTTTTTGCAAAATAAGTTATTATAATTATTATATTATAATTATAATAACTTATTTTGCAAAAAAAAAATATTATAATAAAGTTTATCAAAAAATCCAATAGTTATCGCGTTATTGGCAATTGAAAATTCGCAATTTTTTCACGTTTTTCATCGGTTTTTGCAAATATCTCCAAAAATATACGTTTATCGAAAATTTTATAAATAACAAAATTGTAGCAGGTAAAACAATGAACAATTTGATTTTTTATAAAGTATTCTAAGTTCAATATTAAGCTAGATATTAAAGATCGAAGCCGTTTTTTATTTTGTCTGAAATTTAATCGATGTGGTCAATGCCATCTAGCGGCGAGCAGATGCATTTTATGCATTCTAATACAAAAGGGTTTTGTAGTGCTTGAAATAAGCTTTAAAATGAGCACTATTAAAAGTCTTTTGCACGTAAAATAAGTGAGCTGTATTGCAGATAAGGGGAGCATCTAATGTTTTTTCTTATAAATCAATGGGTTTCATAAGTGCCATTTCCACTAAAATTTAAATAAATCGTATTCCGCCTAGAATTAACTTTATTATGAAGAGTTTGATAGATAGTATCAGTTTGGCTGCTCCAGGACACATATTTTTCAAAAAAGTCACGATTAAAGAAAAAAACTAAATTTCAAATTTTTAAAAGACCCACTTTTTTTTCATAATATCTCAAAAATGACGACAGATACGTTTAAAAGTGTACGGATTAAAAATTTAGGTATTTTTCTGACAAATAATTTGTTTTTTTTGTTTTTTCTGTTAAACAAAAATTGACGGAGATATGATTGTTTAAAGAGCGCGTGGCAGTGCAATCACAGCCTCTCTTAAGCCCTTTAACCCTTCACCGTTTTAGAAAAAGGTTTTTTACAATATATTTCAATGAAGGATGTTGTAGCTCTCTTAATTACTTTTACAATGGTTTTTTATAAATTGTGATAGCATTAAAATTGAAGGAGTTATGGTCCAAAAACTTATCATATTTTTTTCTACTTAGTAACTGAAAATTTCGGAGTGTGAATATTTGGAGCAATGTGAAAGTACGCAGTATAATAGAGAACCACAACTATTGTAATGTGTATATATATACATAATATGGCTCATATATTTTGGAAACGTAGGCATGAATACATACCAACGTTCTTATATGTATATATAACACATTTGAGTGAAGGGGCCAACGAAAAAGCCATGTGATCAGCTGTGCGTGCACCGTTTATTCGTTATAATGTGACCAGTATATTTCCGTCTGCAACTGCTGAAAATGATTTTTTGCAACTGCAAAAAAGGATGTGGAGCGTCTTGCGGAACCTGTGGAACGTGCAGTGGAGATAACTGCCAAAATCCCAATGCCTCCAATTCAGCCAGGAGATGTTGAATGTGACAGCGACTCCGACATTGAGTCATGAATAATAATATTATATTTTAATAATAATAGTACACTTTATATAATTTGTAAATATTTTATTCAATAAATGGCAAGTTTTTACTCTAAATTAAATTATTTTTAAATACGTAATCATATATATTTACTGTTTTAATTTAGGGGTAGTTTTAAGGGTAGAAAAGCTTAAGAATATGATAATCATTTTCGAGAGTGTGGAATAATATTTAAATCCTTATCATTTCGTAAAAAAAAAATGTTTAACAATTTTTTATCAAGGGGTAGTTTTCAAGGGTTGAAAGGGGGTTAAAATTTGATAATTATTATAGAGAATATAAGATATTACTTACTCTATACTTACATCTTTTTATGCCATACCAAAGTATTTTTTTGTGATTTTTTCAATTTAGGGGTTGTTTGCAAGGGTTGTAAGATTTTCAAGGGGTTGAAAATGATTTTAATATGAGGTAATTATGTTAGAAAATACTTTACAATTTCACCACTTACTATTAGACATGTTTTCTAGCGATAAAATGGATATATGTCAATTTTTCCATTAAGGGGTTGTTTAGACCCCTTAAAAGTAATAGGCGGAGCTCAGATCATTTTCACTTTTGAAGTTAAGGGTAAGACAAGCATAATTCCAAAATTCGATGCAAATCGGTTCACAGTAAAAAAATTCAGAGGTAAGACCCTATTTTTCGCTTCAATGACTGCACTATAGGAACTGGGTAGACTTCTATCCTTCTAGCCCCACATTACACAACCCAGATTTTCGTATTATTCTTTTTTCCTATTAAAGTATGGCTGTGACACCCCCTAATTTCATTATTTTCGGCCCAGTCCTCTCGAAGATATAATAAAACTCTGCCTAAAATTGGATCGTGCGAAGTTTGCTGCTTTACTACGTTATAATCAAATAACAATTCATTCTGTGCGAAGTGTAAATACGTTTGTTCGGGCAAGTCAAAGGAAGATGAGTCATTCCACTAACATCTACCGGCGGCAGCCGCGATAACCCGTCCGCTCCGTTCTATTTTGTGTTTACGTATTCTATATAATTAGTATAGACAGACAATATAATCGCCCAACGCTGCAAGCGGCTAGCAGCCATCGTTGGTATTCCATGTTTAGGACCAAAAATACTAACTAGCTTAAACCGCCTGCCATATAGGTACTGATGTAACTTTTGTAGACAAAACATGATCGCCAGCGTCTCCTTGTCAATCTGAGAGTAATGTATCTCCGCGTTGGTTGCGTAAGCACTCCGCCGATGCCTTTAGCACTAGCATCACAGGTCAGTGTCAGGGGTTTACTAGGATCATAATATACCAATACCTCGGTACTAGTTAAAATATGTGTAATGTTTATAAACGCTTTCTCACATTTCTTTGTCCATTTCCACGGTGTGCCTTTTTTAATCACTACATAGTATAAAATAAACTCGCTTCCTGCTGTCTGTGCCTATGTATGCTTAGATCTTTAAAACTACTCAACTGATTTTAATGCAGTTTTGTTAATAGATAGAGTGATTCAAGAGAAAGGTGCATATGTATAATACATGTATAATATAGTAGAGAAACACTGTTAATTTAAGAGGTTTCTAATGTGATGTCTCTGTCATTTTTTGCGTTTACATTGCAAACGCTGCCTGAACTCTAAGAGATAGATCAGAATCACGTACTACAGTTTTGTACACCTAAAATAGATCTATAAAAAAGTTCACGATTGAATATGTCTATCACTTAGGAATAACCCACAATAACATTTTTTATCCTTTATTTTTTACGAGCAATAATGCTTTATTTACGTAGTGATTTTGAGCAATACACCATTTAACCTTATCCAATTAAGTACCTTAAACACATTGTGTATTTAATATAAATCATTATGGTCCTTAATAGCATGTAATTAAAATGAATATTTTTGAAGATATTACATAATTAAAATGCAAATTATAATAACTGAGCCACAGCAACGCGAGGCCGGGTCAGCTAGTGATTTATAAAGAGGATACAAAGTAGTAATATTTCTAACTAGCATAAAAATTTACTAAGCCCAAAAATTACCTTAATTGAGAAACATCCGCGGGGCGTGGAATTAGGGTGATAGCGGTTATTTTTTCCTTGTCCACTTCAACCCCCTGACTGGATATGATATATAACGCAAATATTTAATCTGTTTTACTAAAAACGCTCATTTACTCCTTTTGAATTTCATGTCGTGATCCTGATATTTTTTTAAAACTTTTTCCAAAGTAGCTTAATGCTCCTATATACCGCCCTTTGTTCCTAAAGTTATGTCGTCTAAAATTGTTTCTACACCTGGAATGTCACTAAGTAATTTACACATAATTCTTTAGAAAATACCCGGACTTGAGGATAATCCAAAAACCAAGCGAATTTATTTAAATGACCATTTATATGTGTTAATTACTGTGAAATCTTTTGAAAACAACTGGGCACCGCTAAGCCTCACTAACAAATCATCTATTTTAGGGAATGGTTATCCGTCGACCAGTAAGACCGGATTAAGAGTAATTTTATTGTCCGCACAAATACATAACCCTCCATCTGCTTTACGTACCGGCACCAGCGGCGTCGCCCAGTCTGAACTGTCGACGGGCTCGATAATGCCGTCACGGAGCATAGCATCCAGCTCCGCGTCCACCTGCCCTCTGAGAGCGTACGGCAGCGACCGTGCGCGACAAAACACCGGAGTCACTCCCTCCCGCACCCGCAGCTGAGCTCTGCCGCCCGTGAACCGTCCCAGCCCACCGCTAAACAATCGTTTATAACTGCCAATCAACATATTTAATTCATTAGAATGCATACCTTTATTTTCCCTTACAATATTATGATCGTCACTCTTAAAAGATGGAATTTTAATTCCTAATTGGGAAATTCAATGTCTCCCTAATAAAGAAGTTGTTCCTCCATCGATCATAAATAATTCCAAATTCCTCGATACATTTTTATAAGTTACTTTTGGGAAAATATCCCCCAACGGTCTTACAGTACTACCATCAAAAAATCGAAAAACTACCTTCCCTTTTACAATTTTTTTTGCTTGAAAATATTTTATGTACTTTTGCCTACTTATGCAAGATACTGCATTCCCGGTGTCAATTTCCATTTCTAGAGGAATTCCCTCAACGGTGATATGTAAACTTTGTTTATACCTGTTTAAACTTAGTTGGTGTAATTCCTCTTCCACTTCGACTGAAGAATAGCCGTCCTCCGAATCTACCCCGACGCTCGACGGCCGAATGTTATTAATGTGCCGACGCCGGCCGCCGCCACCTCTCGCCACCGAGCACACTCGGCCCAAATGACCTGTTTTTTTACATTTGCTGCACACGAATGTCTTGTAACGATATTTTTGTGTGTCGTGCCTCGCTCTCCCACAGGCCTTGCAGTTGACGAACCTTCCCGCCGAACCTTGCCGCCCGCGTTCATTCTTGGTGCCTATTTTGAACTCCCGTCATGCCACTCTTTGCCGCAGCTGACATGTCCACAACCATAATATCACGCTCTTCTGCTTCCGGAGCACAAGCTAATATGACTGCACCGTTATATTTTACATGGTCCTCCGCGAATAGGCGTTGCCGGATGAGGTCACTGAGTATTCCACAAACCAGTTGGTCACGCAAATTATGTTCCAAGCTGCTACCGAATTCATAAAGCTTTATTAATTTCTTCAACTCCGATAAATAATGCGCAACAGTTTCATACGGCCGTTATCGCCTCTGCTGAAAACGATATCGCTCGGCCATTACCGACGGCCGAGGTTGAAGGTGCCCGCAAAAGTGCTACAGCCGCCTCCAGCCAAACTGGCAGAGTTGACGAATCTGCCAGTTTGGCCGGACTTGCCAAAATACTAAATAATTCGTACTTTTCATCACCGATAGCCGTTATTAACGTTCGTAACCGCAAGTCTTTGTCCACCTTATCTATATCTATACTTATAATAAAACTGTAGAGGTCGAATTTCTGTACATAGAAAAAAAATGCTTAAAACCAAGTCAGGGGGATGTAAAAAGAGGTAAAATACCAAAAAATGTTTTTTTTTTTTAATTTTTGTTTCTCTGTCTGTTCGTCTGTTTGTCTGTTTATCTGTTTGTACGGGCTAATCTCCGAAATGGCTGGACCGATTTCAATGAAATTTTGCATGGTGATACCTTATATTCCTGGTCAACATCTTAGATACTTTTTATCCCGGAAAATTAAAGGGTTCCCGTGGGATAGTAAAAAAACCTTGGACATCTTAATACACACAACTTATGTACTTACCTTATGCTGATACTTTATATTACCGCTCGAATTAAATATAAATCCTATAAAAGTGACGGGATTCAGCGCCTTATCCAATGAATGCGTCAGTGATAGTCCACACCGCTTGCGTCATTTATTTGCTGTATTACTGGTATTTTGTGGTCTTTCAAATGCTGAGAAATAGTGGCTCAAATATCAAGAAAGATTAGCGGAAGACTTTTTTAGGAATATAAGACAAAATATTGACGGTGACTTTAGCCATAGATTTACAAGATTTAGTTACATCTATGGGTGGTGATTCTCTCCCACAGTATGGTTTGCCAGCGCCGACCATAGAAGGGGAACGTATTAATAGAGAATACGCTGCGGAGATAAATTATGATCCAGCTGAACTAGCTGAAACGTTACGAACCGGAGTCCACAGTCTTACTGTAGAACAGCGCACTGTATTCGACCGTATATATCACAGTATTGACAATGCTATAGGAGAAATTATATGTCTAGATGCACCCGGTGGGACGGGAAAAACCTTTCTCACTAAGATAATCTTGGTACAATTACGAGCTTAAGTCAAACTAGCTCTTGCTGTGGCGTCGTCTGGAATAGCAGCTACTTTGTTACCCGGCGGTAAAATTGCTCATACGGTGTTTAAAATTCCCATAGATTTGGACATAAGTGAACATCCTGTATGTGGTTTCACTAGAAGCAGTCATAAAGCAAAGGTTTTACGCGATTGCTGTTTAATTATCTGGGACGAATGCTCTTTGACACACCGAAAAGCAGTAGAAGCAGTTAATAGAACTGTCAGAAGTATCCAACAAAATGACGCCAGAACCTATGGGTAGCGTAACAATGCTGTTTTTTGGGGATTTTAGACAAACGTTGCCAGTAGTACCACGGGGAACAAAAATCGATGAGATAAGAGCATGCTTAAAGAGCTCAAGCCTTTGTCGACACGTCACAAGAAGGCACTTAACAGTGAACATGAGGGCGCGAACAGGTGGCAACACAAATAAGCAGGAATTTTCTGATTTATTGCAAAAAATTGGCGAAGGGACATATCCGGAAGAAGAAGGGCAAATTGTTTTATCTGAAAATCTCTGCCACACTGTTGATTCAATTAAAGAACTTATCTCTTCCGTGTATGGTGAACAAAATCAAATAACAAATAATGAGAACTTGCGAAAGAGCAATTTTGACTCCGCGAAATGACCAAGCCGCAAGAATCCACTTGGATATACTCAACAATGTTGAAGGAGAAGTAGTTGAGTATACTTCTATTAACGGAGTAATGGAGCAAGATGACGCTACCAAATATCCCGTTGAATTACTTTATTCCCTGAACGCTCCTGGACTTCCAGCACACAAGATTAATTAAAAAACTGGCATCCCAATTATTTTGTTGAGAAATTAAGGTCGCCTAAAATTATGCAACGGACAAGACTGAAAGTTACTTCTCTGCAGCGTAACATAATAGAAGCGGAGATTTTGGCGGGATGTGGCGTCGGTGAAAGAGTTTTTATACCGCGAATTCCACTGATTCCCAATAATTACCCATTCCATTTCAAACGTGTACAGTTCCCGGTAAGTTTGTGTTATGCAATGACTATAAACAAAGCCCAAGGGCAGATGCTACGTGTTGCCGGCCTGGACCTCAGCGTCGGCTGTTTCTCACACGGTCAGCTCTATGTCGCTTTGTCCAGTGTAAGCCAACCAAACAAACTGTTTGTTTATGTTTCGAACCAAACCACATCGCACGTTGTCTATAAAGAGGCATTATGATTCCGTACCATACCAGCTACATATGGTACGGAATCTTTCGTGCGCGAGTCCGACTCGCACTTGGCCGCTTTTATCAAGGCCTCTGTGGCACAGTGGTCATTTATGGTACCGCAAGTGCATTTGGCCTGCAGGGATCCGGGTTCAATCAGCGGCCTGGTTAAGTTGGAAAAATATTCTGTGTCCAATTGTTCACATTTTCTTTTTATCTACAATTTACGCATTAATTCAAACTTTGTATTTTTGTTTTATTTATTTTTTGCTGTATATCAGTTAACCGCATGATAAAATCAAATACACGCGGATGAAGTCGCGGGCAACAGCTAGTTTACAATAAAGTATGTTTCTAAACGCTCAACATACAACGAAAAGTTGCCGGATTGTCCGTCAAATTCACTTATTTTCCCGAAAGACATCACGCTAATCACATATTTATTCCTCGTCGCCAATAAACTATCGCGAATAGGAGCGGTCATAAAACAACCGATGGGCTTCGTATCTGTATTTCGACTGTCAAGGCAAAACGTTACAGTCGAGGTGTGCCTTCACACATTATGTACATATTATTTCTTAATACCCACTATACTACATACCTCCTAGTGGTCTACCCCGGGCAACGGCATCACAAGTCAAGTTAGCCCGTGGTGACAGCTGATGATCCTTCTTTCCGGGGTACATCTGTACCTGTTACCGGCAGCCTCGAGATTCTTCGCATGAAATTATCTTCAGGTCTCAACTTCGGCACCACCATCGAGTTCAAGATTCAAATTGCAGGTGGGCAAAGCTGGGCGTCCTAAAAAAGGTCAAGCAATTTTTCACGCCGGGACAGCGTTTAACTCTGTATAAGCTCAAGTCCAATCTTGCATGGAATATTTCAGCCGCCTCTGGGGCGGCTCAGCAAAATAGCAACTTGCTGCACTGGACACGATTCAGCGGAGAGTGGACAGGCTCATTAGTGTCAGCAAATTGGAGACAGCAAGCTTCACGCCTTAGCTCATCGCCGCAGAGTTGCCTGTCTGTCGGTCTTCTACAGAACGTACTTTGGAGAGTCTGCACAGGAGCTGCATTTGCTCATATCGCCATCTCCTTTTTCCATCGGACATCCAGACGCACTGCGGGCTACCACCCTTTCTTGGTTGCTGTTCCTACCTATCGCACCAAGCGCTTCTCAACATCCTTTATAATGCGCACAGCTAAGGAATAGAACTCCTTTCCCGCGTCTTTATTTCCAAAAACTTATTACCCATCCATTTTCAAGGCCAGGATGAATAGGCACCTACTGTGTTAGTTCGTTCCATCGTGGATCCTGTCTTGGCCCCCGGGCTTAATTGGGATCAAGAGCAAACCCATCCAAAATAATTTATTTTATATATAAATGAAGGCGCAAGAAAATTGGAAGCAAGTTTTCATAACTTGTCAAAGCTGAAAAACAAAAAACCATTTATGGAATACCTGTAAAGGATGCCACCCCCAGAAAAACTGCGGCTGTTAAAAGCTCATAAAATCGAAACGGAACTGAACATAAATGATTTCGTCAAAAAAAATATAGTTCCTGATTTAACGCTAGGGACACTTACGAGTATACTTACGTGTTCTAGATAAAAGATTCAGAACAGACATGAATTTATATTTACATTACATTTTATATTTACATCACAATAATACTTTTAAATAATACTAATAATTTGAAACGAGAATCTGTCTACTATTTAACAACGTATAGTTTAATTAGAGTAATCTTTATGAATTATTGTCGCTAAAATATTGATTTAAAGCGCCATAAACCGTAACATCGCGCGATAAGGTGTCGTAAACCTTTTATTTTTATTATTTACGACGGACGCTCCTCATATCTTATTATGTACTAAACAGATGGGCTCACGAAACGCTTTGGTAAGAATTCAAAAAAAAGAAATATGTTTCAATCTTTACTTCATTCTATTCTTGTTAACTAATGTAATGGGGGATTTAGTTTGACGATGACAAACTTGATGGTTAGGATAGTAACAAATGTGATTAGCTTTCATATACAATTAACTTACATGAAAGTTGTAGACTATTGTTACAATGCTTCAACTAGAAAATATAACTGTAATACACTTTCACGTAATAGATCTTGTAATAAATGTAATTCAGAATGTTTTATTATAACTGTATAATCCCGATATAACCTGAAAATTACTACTATTATAGTTGTAATTTTAGCTCAGCTGTAAGTCTCTTTGATAATTTCTTTTGTTCTAATAGTTCTCTTTGATAATTTCCTTAACGACTAGTTATATAAAATACGTATATCCTTGGATATTGTATTAAGTAAAATGTATATTGTATAGTGGGTATTACAGAGAAATAAATTTAATTTGCCTACTAGGCATGAAAATTATAATTTTGGCAATTTTGGTGGATAGCAATATAACAAGCTAAAAGAATAAAATAAAAAAGCATCTATAAGACTTACATTAAGAACTCTCTGAGATATTTAAAGATATACCAAACCTTCATGCTATAAATATGTTAACATAATAAATTCTTAGACAATATATATTTAGAACAGAAACACCGAAATTGTAATTTTTTGTCAGAGCACTAGAATTTTGCTTACTCACATTTTTTGCAGAATAACGCGACAGGTTGACATATTTGTCCCTTGTTTAACGTCAAAAACGGTAAAAATATAGAGCATTCCATAAAAATAAAAATTAAAAAAAAACTGCGCACTCCAGAAATACCCTCTAAAAACTAAATTTAATATGTACCTTGACCTTTAAGTTTCAATAAGTAAAGGTATATACGTAGTTTAATATAAGTCACCGTATATAGTTTAATAAAAGTGTCGTCTAGTACATCATACAATTTGTTATTTTTTAGAGGTTATTTTGACGAAAAAGTGTTTTTTATTCCTCATTTTGACACATAACCCAGGATTGCTATCAGGCTTTTATCAATTTTGGTGGTTCATTAAATTGGCTGTCGCCAATTAATGAAAAAATAAATATCGTAAACAATTTCTTGACACTTATAATTAAATTTTAGAATTTTTTCTAGAGTTGCAAACTGTAAAATCACTCAAAAATTCATAAACAAAGAATCCACCAAAACTACGCAAAAATACACTCTTTTTGAAAATGACTCATATAAGCTTTAATTAGTACTCACCATTGCTACTCTCTATTATAAGAAAAACTTAAATAAAATTTATACTTGTAGGATTTAGTAGTGTTACTTATGTAAGCACGTACTAAGTCAAACTGGCAGAATAACAGCAAGAGGTTATTCCTCATCGACAGACCGAAGTATAAAGGGCTCAATTGACAGCAAGGCAAACCTTTTATAACATCAAATGGTGGGGGGAAACCATTACTTTGACAAATAGCCAATCACAGCACACGACCAATCACCGCAATCGGCCAATTACACGTAATCGTTTAGTGACTTTCAAACACCGTTATACTTATTTAATAATTGTACTCATATTCATAATTTCGTTTTGATAATAATTTTAACTGAACAATTGCTGGCATGGCTTATACATTTAGAATCTCAATTTTTTCGCTTATTGTATAAATGTAGTTAACTTGTCGTTTAATAAAGAGTGTTATAACCTTAAAAGCTTTTATGGCATAAGTCATGAAGCGCACCAGTTAAAGTCACTGTGAGCTACGAGCGCTACGAGGCGTCGGAGACGTCTACGACAAGGGCATCGCACCCATTACACTGACTTATTTTAAAATATCACATGATTCTAGACAATTTCAATTATTATAATAGGTAGAAATTCATTAATAATACCAAAAGCATCATATTTTGACTTTACTTTTAAAGCACAGCCATATAAATTGTACATAGAATATAATTATAAAAAATTCAATACATAACTTTATCTACTCTAATACTATAATACAAAGATTCTAAAACTGAAAACAAAATGCTTATGACAAACATTACGTACAGGCCAAAAATAATAAAAAAAAAGTTTCATTACGATACAGGTCTTGTATGGACACCTGTAACATAATATAACTTTTTTATCATAACGATACACCTATACAACCTCCAGCTGGACCAAGGAGGTTGAACCTCTACTTTAAAAAGGTTTCAATGAACGAGTCCTCGACGACCGACGCAACACGCATGCGCAATTGATGTTTGCACCTTGGCGCCAACATTTGACATTTAAATAAATTTGTTGTTATATTCAGCGTTTTATTTGCAATATTGTTTTACATATTATAGTATGAGAGTAGATAAAGTAGTGTATGACACTGTACATAACTTGGTCTTATAACACTCGTGTGATGCTATAAAAAAACTCGCCTACGGCTCGTTTTTTTAAAACACACTCATGTTATAAGAACCCTTATTATGCAACAGTATCATAAACTACTATTAATGAACAGCTGTAATGTTGTCATTATAATTGTTTGTAATGCTCTATTTCAGCATAAAAAAGGTTTTATTTTAGATTTTTGCTCATAAATATTTGTCTGTAGAAGATAACATAATCTTGTTAGCCAAAAGTAAAGTTTATATGTATAAAACTAGAAGAAGTTAAGATAAATATTTTAAGCCGGCTTTTTAGCGTACTCCCTGTAGGTTTGTGAAATTGAAATAATGTTTTTGAAATAACCTAATCTATTCTATATGTCGTATCCGGTCATGAGTACGGACACTAAAGGAAACGCAAGCGCGCCCTCTAGCCGGCGAACATAAGAAACTACAATTTCCCGCGCTTCGTCAGAGTCGTGATGCTGTCAACATGCGAGCTCCGATTCACTTTCGATCGAGCCGCCATCAAGTGAAGACGTCGTCACGGGACTGTCCTACGTTTCGCTAAGTACCTTATTATAACAAGTTTGTTACGTGCAACGTGGTTCTTAATACTGTGTCCAAAAATTACAACATCATTTCAGTGCACGATTTCTACTCTGCCCATGTGATATCGGAAGGTTCGGACCAAAATCCTGACGTTTCCCCCGACATCAGAATTGGGATCGAATCGTGCAAATGATTTTCTTCATAATAATAATGAAATGAAATAACAAACTCAAACTCAAAAACTCAAAAACTATAAAAGCGTAAGTTAATTTGAGCTCCAAAGACAAACTTTCCTGTTGAGATGAGTTTAACCTTGACAAGGTGACTATAGACGCAAGATCGTGGTACGTGACAGCGGATTTGTTTTGATGGCGGTCAAGCTGATGGCACTGGAGCAGTGCGGAACGAGTTACGTGTGGATGCTAGCGTCGTTGGGTACCTTATATCATAAAGGTGAGCGATATTGTTTTTCATACGATGTTGGTGCTGAATGCTCGTATATTAGGGGTTAAAGTATGAAATTGCCGATTTGTACTGAAAATCTATATTGTTTATTTTTTAAATTTTTAACAAATTTATTTAATCAAAATAGTTGCCATTATTATCTATACATTGCTGCCATCTAATGGGAAGGTCATTAATGCCTTTGCGATAGAATTCCGACGATCTAGACTGCACAAACTGTGTGAAAGCATTTTGTACTGCCTCCTGGGAAGAAAACTTCTTGTCACGTAGATAATTGTCCAAATCACGAAAAAAATGGTAGTCCGTTGGAGCAAGGTCTGGTGAATACGGAGGATGACGAATGGTTTCTAACTGCAGTTCCTGAAGGGTCAAAATGGTTTCTCGTGCTGTGTGAGGTCTCGCGTTGTCGTGGAGCAATAATGGTGAAGATCGATTCATGAGTCGGGGCTGTTTTACTGCTAGTTTTGTCAACATGGTTCGGAGTTCGGCACAATAGACATCTGCCGTTATTGCTTGACCAGATCGGAGAAAACTATAGTGAATAACACCATGCTGAGACCACCAAACAGTTACCATTACCTTTTTATTGGTAAGTTTTGCTTTAGGACACTGTTGTGGCATTTGACCTGGGGTCAGCCATTGCATTTTTCTTTTCCGGTTATCATAAAGAATCCACTTTTCATCACATGTTACAATTCGATCCAATATTCCTTCATTTCTGTACCGGTTCAACAAGGCAACACAAGTTTCAACACGCGTTTCTTTCTGCAGATCAGTCAAATCATGAGGCACCCATTTTTCGTATTTTTTTATTTTATTGATTTGACGCAAGTGAGTCAATATTGTGGGTAAGGTAACGTTAAACCATGCCGCTAATTCCTGGGTACTTTGACTAGGATCGGCTTCCACTATCTCTCTTAATTCATCGTTATTTACCTGTGTGGGCGGTCTTCCTCGTGGCTCGTTCTTTAAGTCGAAATTTCCATCACGAAAGCGTTTAAACCAAAATCGCACGGTGCGTTCATTAGTAGACCCCTCTCCAAACGCAGCATTGATATTGCGGGCTGTTTCTGCCGCGTTAGTTCCGCGTCGGAACTCGTATTCAAAAATAACTCGAATTTTCGCAGTATCCATCTTTCTTGTCTAAATTGAATAACAAAAACAATTGAAAGTCGATATTCAAATGTTTTACATTTTTTAAAAAAAGAACATCATAGAAACCATTTAAAAAAAGTTTCATTCGAAAACCTCAAACCATGAAGATTCTATGTCAATTCAAAGAACCTATTGCAATAAAACGGCAATTTCATACTTTAACCCCTATTATTAAGGATAGTGTCGTTCAAAGTTGAGTGGTTAACGTTTTAGTAATGTTACTGTCATGATCGGTATAAGTCAAACACAAGTATTCAGCGCAGAACAGCTATAATGTTATGTAACGATATACCATTTGAGATATTTTTTTAATTTTACAAGACCTTTATTTGCAAAATGATATTAAGATCGGCCGGAACATTTTTGGTAGAATGACTGCAATTGTGTTTTTAATGAACAAAAATGTTTGTGTGAATTCTTTTAATTTTTTTATGAATCTACCCCCGATCTAAATAATATCGATACGTCTGTATCGTTACGTATGGTAATAGTTAAACTTTGAAAGCTGTAAATTCTAACCTTACAAGTACGCATATGATCGGTTGAGAAGGATGCCAAAGGGTTATGTACCAGTCAAAGTTGAAGTTGAGTTACATGTTGATCAATGATAATTACTTTTTTTGTGGGAACTCGAGTAGGTTCTTGAGCCGTAAAGGTGTCGACCGTACCTAGAGTCATAATGTAGTCGTAGCCCGGTAGAAATCGGTGTCTATTGGGGAAACCGAAGTAGTCCATGGGTGTGCGGTGTGCATTTGACTTAGGTAAAGGTCGTGGTCCCGGGGGACCGTACTGTGTACTCAATGGGTGATACACACGGTGTTGTGGATGTACAGAGTGGTACAAGGACAGCACTTTCTATTTCTGTGAAGATCGTGGCAAATAGAGGTACTCGAGGGTCCAATTAACTAAATTTAGAGATTGTCGTTAATGAAGTGTTGCCGTAAACGATCATGGTACATAGCCTAGCTACTTCTGTATACCTAAATGATGATGCTTTTGACGATTTTTTTAGTTTAATTTTCTTAGTTTAGTTTAATTAGTTAGTTGAAGAACAGTGGGGCATTATTAGGTGCTCCCATACGTATAATCGCTGATCAGGGTCGTTGCTTTTGAAGTGAAAGCTTCGTGACTTCTGTGATAGTAAAATAACTATCTTCATTCTATTGCAATGGTGTCTAGCCGCGCCAACAGTCAGGTAGAGGCTGGCAAAGATAAATCGTGGCAAGACTCTTTAGGAGATGTGCAACTCGCTCTAAATTGTATAGTCAATCAGGTAACAAATCTACTCCGTTGTAGCTTTTGATGAGAAAAGCAGCACGTCCTTTTAGCTTTGATGACAAGTGATCCAAAAGTTTTCAATAGGAGATTTTGTTTTAATAGAGAACGAAGAACGGAACCAGTTAAAGTTAGACGCAAAATTCAGAGGTCCGTTTTAAATAATTGAAGTTTTAGATGGAGACCGCTACACACTCCAAGAATTGAACTCTAGACGTACTTTTTTTTTTATTTATTTATTAACGTATTAAAAATAAATTACATTGTATTGTTCAAAATCAGCGTATAGAAATCCACAAAGGTTTTGAGCAACGCTGTTTGAAGCAAGTGTTAAGATACAATAAATACACTAGAAAAAAGAAATCAAGTTGATAAACTCTTTTACAAGGAGCAAACTAGGTGCATAAAAAAAAAGTCTTAAAAAAGTACTTATTCAATTCGTACCTTAAATTCAGTTGAGTCAAACCATCAATGAGATCTGCGGGTAGTTGATTAATTAAGCGCGGTACGAGGTAAGCGGTAGTTCTTTCGCCGTAGACATTATTCGCCTATGTCGTAAGCATTTTGTTTCGAGCGATCCCACGAGTAAATCTAGGTGATTCAATGTTTTAAAATTTTTATTAAAAAAGATTTCACTTAAAATGTTTTTCTGAAATTGAAATTGGATAGGTTATATTTCACATAGTTGAAGTAATTGAATTTCATCCGAAGAATGTTGTTTTTTTGATATTTTTACTTGGAATAGTTTTTATTATTCGTAATTGGAGATTATAAATTAGATTTGTGTATGTTTTGTAAGTTCGTCCGTAGCTACTTAACCCATAACGTATGTATGAACCAGCAAGTGCATTATATAACATTAATTTTACTTTAAAGGGTATTCGAGTCCTTAAAATAGTCATATTTGCTAAAAATTGTCTAAGTTTATTGCAGACATGAGCAATATGATGGCCCCAATTAAACTTTTTATCGATTTTTAAGCATTTTCTATAAGAGGGCAGTTGCAAATGCTGTCACTGGATGAATTGAGACAGGAATAATGATGGGCCATCAGATTCTGAATAGGTGCTGGTCGGATATAGGGCGATACGATATGGAGTAATTTTGTTTTTTTTTTGGGGGGTTTATCACTAATCCAGAATCATTTACAAGTATGCTCACGATAGGCTCAGGAAATTGCCCGAAATAGAGAAAATCGTTTGCGAGACAGATTATATAGAGCAAAGCGAGGATGACGAAGTTGGGTCAGTCAGTGTGTAGGTAACATTTCATTCGAGTTGCCAATGTGTTAAGATGTTGACCGTACCAGACTATTTCGTAGCCGTAGTCCAGTAGAAATCGGCATCTACCATGAGGATTGGTATTCCGTGGATACGCGGTACGCGGGTAGTTCTGGCGGAGGTCGGGTTTCAGGAGGAAACCGTAGAGTCGTTGGACTCGGCGATCCCATGAGGGGATGCGCGTAATGTTGTGACGTTGTGTCAAGGTGACACAGAAGTTGACCGTACCAGACTATTTCGTAGCCGTAGTCCAGTAGAAATCGGCATCTACCATGAGGATTGGTAGTCCGTGGATACGCGGTACGCGGGTAGATCTGGCGGAGGTCGGGTTTCAAGAGGAAACCGTAGAGTCGTTGGACTCGGCGATCCCATAAGGGGATGCGCGTAATGTCACAGTTGTGTCAGGGTGACACGGAATTGGTGAATGAAATATTACTGTTAGATTTGTTGTCAATGAATAAAGTTTAAAGATTGAGAAATAACGATTTTCCTGTTTCGGAGCAACACTGATAATAAGAGACCTTAATGTAACTAGTATGTTGATTTTCAGATTGATTGTAAAAGTCTTTGATTTATTTGCGAGTTGTAATGAATTGGTAAAGTTCCTAATTGTTTGGAAAAAGATTATCTTATGAGGCGTTATTATTTCAGTTAAAGAATCTAGATAAAAAAAATGAATAAAGTGTTCTTTTTGTTTAGATCTGAAAAGTTAGGTCAGGTATGACCGAGCGATACTTTCTGTTGTTTTGTCTTGTTTCAGAATAACACACGAGGACGTGTGTCTCGCAGGACGGCCGTGTCGTATCCGGTCATGAGTACGGACACTAAAGGAAACGCAAGCGCGCCCTCTAGCCGGCGAACATAAGAAACTACAATTTCCCGCGCTTCGTCAGAGTCGTGATGCTGTCAACATGCGAGCTCCGATTCACTTTCGATCGAGCCGCCATCAAGTGAAGACGTCGTCACGGGACTGTCCTACGTTTCGCTAAGTACCTTATTATAACAAGTTTGTTACGTGCAACGTGGTTCTTAATACTGTGTCCAAAAATTACAACATCATTTCAGTGCACGATTTCTACTCTGCCCATGTGATATCGGAAGGTTCGGACCAAATCCTGACGTTTCCCCCGACATATATATAAATTGAATAAATCATAAGGATCTGTCTCCTGCTGCCACAGGAGTTCAGTTCGTTTTGTATAAATTATTTCTTGATTTTCTTAATCAAGAAGATATTTAAAACATATTCCGTATTTGATCACTTCTTGTGGGGCCATCGAAGAATTAAAATGTTTAATATTTAATGAAATTTATTGGAGAAGTGACTTCGACTTACTCTACTTAATCCACTATGGTTAATTCCAGTGAGCTGTCCTGAACTGATCACTATTTTACTGAGGAGCAATTGAGCTGGTCTGAGTGTCACGATTACGGTCGGCGCTGGCATGTCAAAACTTATGAAGCATTTTAGAATAACATCTAGTGCTCACCACTGATACTTCTACATCATCCTTTATATTGGTCTGTCAGCGCCTAGCGTCAACGTGATATTATAACCAGCCTTAACAAAACACATTGGTACTAATATCATCAATGTAACGAAAGTAACCCCATCTGAGGAAAGACGTTCTTTTGCCGCGGTACGGATCATAGTTTACCTCATTCAATGCGATCGAATTCGCGAGCAATCACTAGTATATATAATTATGATAATTAAACTCTCTTAACAGCGCGTACATATGAATAATTTTAATATTTAATTTACAAGTTTCCATACACGTGGATTGGTTACTTCCTCTCCGTATTTTGGTACATATAAGATCAGATAAAATAAAACAAAGATACAAAACCTTAATCTATGAAGATCACAAATCATTATTGCACCCAGTACGACGCAGCTTGAGCAACGAAACGCGCTGATTTATATCAACAGTTGCAATTTCCTTTAAATTATTTTTTTTCAGCGCAATTGATTCACACTTCGCCCGGTATCTTTTTGTCAGTCGTAATTAGGTAGTAGTTTCCTTTACAATTAAATTTATTGATTTTTTTTTTATCGTACGACAGTGGCCTACGTAATTGGCGCAATCGACAGGGATTTATCATTAATCAAACCCCTCAGCATCATCCACTCCACTTGTTTCACTCATACACCTTTCGCGCTGCTGCACGAAATTAAAATCCGAATAATAACATTTTTAGACTACCAAGCAGTTCTCAGTCTCAACAACAACCAGTCCCGCGTCGTATGAGAGCAGTAAACCACTTCCACCTCCAGGACTGAAGAATAAATAGCAATCTGCTCCCTATCAATGATTTAAAAAAGCAAGAAATTAACACAAATGAGTTTTATTATAACTATAATAACAATGTAGATCATGAACAGGTCCACTATTATCCGACAGAACACTGTCCCGACTCTACTCACAATACTGAGTTGTATCAATAATTAATGTCCCGTAGTAGTGGAAAAAGATCAACCTGCCCATATTAAAAAAGTGCATTGACATCGACGACCATTTCAAAAGATATTATACGCAGCTATTATGAAACCAATTCATAAAATAACTGTGATCTCTACATCAAATAACATTTGTATAAATGAAGAATTATCTCTCATTCGATATCACATAAATGAATAGATAACAGACAAACACAGTGGAGATATACAAATGACGATCATGTCACAAGACGATATCAAACCCACGCAACCTTTGGTAGGGTATGAAAAATATTGCTTTTATTCAATCCTATTGGGGGTTGGATAGCATCATAAGAAAAGACTTTCATCGCTGCTTGGAATACCAATAATAAATCAAAAATATCATATATTTATATGGATATAGTGTTGCGTCCAATCCAATCCGTCAGGTTCCTTAACTAATATATTTAGGATATTAGGTATTCCTCTATGTATAAATAAAAGTAATATTTCTTTAGGTATAAACAAAATACGATAATTTATAACAATTTATGGGATAAATGACTGGTTGAGCAATCAAAGACTGATCCATGCGTTTATTATGATAATAGGAAGAAAATTTACATTGCAGTATGGGTCGATGACTTAATAATATTTAGCTCTCAATTAGAATATACTAAAGAGTTGAAGAAGGAGTTATGCAAAAAATTCAATATGAAGGACCTTGGGCAAGTCAAACAATGGGGGGCTTGAACATAACTAGAGGTAAAGATACTATCATGTTGGATCAGGAGAAATATATAAGGGAAGTGTTAGCAAGGTTTAATATGAAAGATTGCAAAACTGCAAAAAAACTTGTGGAAGTTGGACTGAAATTCAGTAACATAGAAGGAGATCCATATGACTGCCCTTATCAGCAAGCCATTGGTCGTCCCCTGTTCATAGCTCAAGGAACAAGGCCAGACATTTCATTTGCTGTTAACTGCCTCAGCAGATACAATAAAGAGCCAAAATCTGAGCATTGGGCTGCTGTAAAAAAGAAACAGCGTTCAAAACATTACAGACTGACTTAAACCAAGAATTGTGAAAGTAAAATCATAGGTTACTGTGATGCAGATTGGACAAGTGATGTCCGTGACCGTAGATCGTGCGCGGGCTATATTTTTCTGTTGCAGGGTGGTGCTGTGTCATGGTGCTCACGAAAACAATGGCCTTGTCTACAGCAGAGGCCGAGTACATGGCCATGTCATCGGCGGCACAGGAGGCGCTATGGCTGCAGCAACTGCAGGGAGAACTTGGAGGACAACGTGATAGCACACTAGTTATCAACGGTGACAACATGAGTGCAATCAAACTTACAGCTAATGATTCCAAGCACATACACATTAGCTATCATTTTTTGAAGGAACATGTTAACAATTTAAGGTTAAAATTCGTGTATGTAAAGAGTGAAGAAAATGTTTCTGATATATTAACCAAAGGCACTAGTGTAGATAAACATTGCTGTTGTATGTTAAATATGGGATTGCGTTCTGGGGCAGAACGCGAGAATTCAGATTAGTTTTATCTTTGACACTTCACTATTGGCGCCATTATTTCATGTACAGGCAGTCCTCGACTTACGTCGTTTCGATTTACGTCGTTTCGATTTACGTAGTTTCGAGTTACGTCGAACAATGTTTTGACACTGTTCCTCAAGCATACGTCAATTGTTTCGATTTCCGACATAGGAGTATTCACTTGTCGCGAGGTCAATGTCAGTGGGGCCGGCGGGGCGCGGTGTCAGCGAGCGGGGATTACCCCGCACATGCTGCTGATTTTGTTTAGTTAGTTCAGGGACAACGGACAACCATGACGTAATATGTATTAAAATTAATAACACACAAATACTAAAACTAACTAGAAATTTCATAAATACATATCTAATTATTTTAATAAAGTATGTAATAGGTTGGGGAAAAAGAAATCCATTATTTTTTCGGTAGATGGCTGTACTGATAGATTTCTCGTAAAGTATCGATCAAACAATTTCAGATTTATACTCTTTGGAAAGGTGACATTTCGCATTAAAAAAAATTATTTTGAATGAATGAATGAAAAATACTTTATTGTTACACACACAGATATAAAAATAGCTAAGCACAATATATATAGAACGAAAGGGTGCTACAATAGGCGGTCTTATCGCTTAGAGCGATCTCTACCAGACAACCTTTGGGTGGAGGGAAATAAAGCTATTAAGGACAGGGGTGTGATGCAACAAAAGAAAAGAATATAAATATATATAGAGGATTTTGCAAATAACGATAAAAAAAAAATACAATATCTAAAAAATACTTAAACAAATACCTAAGTACATAAATCAGAACAAATAATAATAAATACACAAATATCCAATAAGCTAAATTTACAAACAAGCAGCTTAGCCGTTATTGGGAAACATAGAACTTTTTAACTTGATCTTTGAAATTAGTTATTGACTGAGCTCGCCTGATCGCAACTGGAAGTGAATTCCAGAGACGAATAGCTTGCACAGTAAAAGAACAGTTATAAAAGGTAGTACTATGTGATGGGGTTAGGAGGCTTAGATTTTCTGATGACCGAAGGAGATAAGAGTTTGCACACTGAAGGAAATGGAAGCGTTCTTTAAGATAACGAGGGTAAGTAGGATTAAACAGTATATTGTAGAGGAGTGAAAGTATATGAGTGTTCCGGCGAAGTCGAATAGGAAGCCACTTGAGCTGATAGCGATACTGAGAGACATGATCATATTTACGCAAGCCAAATATGAACCTTATACAAAAATTCTGAAGACGCTCAAGCTTGTTTAGCTGGTCCTCCGTTAAGTCAAGGTAACTGGCGTCAGCATAATCAAGGACAGGGAGTAACAGAGATTGTGCGAGCGCAATTTTAGTGGCAGTCGGTAAAAAGTTACGTAGTCTCCGCAAAGATGACGCAGATGCATACAACTTACGGCTAATGGCTTGGAGTTGCGGTCCCCAACTCAGTGTACTGTCTATAATTATTCCTAGGTTTTTGGCAGTTGGACTGTAAGGAATGACAACACCTCCAAAATTCACGTTAGGGAGTGAATGCCAATCGATCCGGGAGAGTAGTCTCGAGCTACCAACAATCATGACTTGGGTTTTGACTGGGTTTACGCAAAGACCAAAGAGTTTACTCCATTCAACAATTTTCAGTAAGTCAGCATTGGTGGTCGAAATAGCTTCAGACAGTTCTGTTAGCGGAAATTGACAGTAAATCTGCAAATCGTCTGCATACAGGTGGTAGGACGAAGAAAGGTCTCGGGATATAGAATTAATGAAGATAGCAAAGAGAAGAGGAGATAATACGCCGCCTTGAGGAACGCCGGCAGTAGTGTTACACCATGAAGAGTAACTTTCGTCATGGCGAACACGCTGCCTGCGCCCATGCAGATAACTGCGAAACCAGTCAACCACAGTAGGAGATATGTTAAGAGAATGCAGCAACGCGAGGAGTATGTCGAAATCGACAGTGTTGAACGCGTTGCTGAAGTCCAGTAATGTTAATACCGTTAAGAGGCCATTATCCATTCCAAGACGAATGTCATCAGTAACTTTTACCAACGTTGTAACTGTACTGTGGCCGGGACGGAAGCCTGATTGAAGAGGATTCAGGAGATTGTATCGGGAAAGGAACTGACTTATTTGATTGTGGATAAGGCGCTCGAGGACTTTGGATAAAAAGGGAAGAATGGATATGGGACGAAATTCAGTAAGCGTCTTAGGATTACGAACTTTAGGTAAGGGGATGATTTGCGCATCTTTCCAAGATGAAGGAAAAACTCCACTAGAAATGGAGCGATTGAAGAGGAAAGTGAGAATAGGAAGGATGATGTCAAGGATTGGTAGTAACATTTTGCGACTTATACCGTCGACACCCACCGCATTCGAGGTGATTGACAGCACACTCTTCTTAACATCACAGTCTGATAGTTGAGCAAAAATAAAGGGAGGGTGGTCGGGTATCGGTGAGTTAAAGATTTTATTTAAGGTAAAAATTTTATCTGCGTTAGTAATGCCAGATGATGAAGAGAAATGGAGGTTAAGAGAATCAATATTAATACTCTGAGGAATACTATTTTCACGTGATTTACCAATCCCGAGTGAACGGAGAAATTTCCAGACATTAGCTGGGTTGCTATTTTCGACAGAGTTGTGAATGTGGCGACGTAGTGCATCTCTACACACTGTATTGCAACGATTGCGAAATTTAACATAAATCTCCTTATTGTGATCATTTGGCCGTCGTTTGTATTTGCTTTTAGCAAGAACTTTTTTGTGCATAAGTATTTTTATCTCGTCCGTGAGCCAAGGTGCGGGAAGATGCTTTAATTTAATGGCACGGTAAGGAGCATGCTTGTCATATAAATGATTAATGCTGGTATTGAATAATTCCACTTGCGTATCCACTGAATCGGCATTAATGACAGGAGACCAGTCAATACTACGTGCGTCATAAAGAAATGCTTCGCGATCCATGCCGCTAAAATTGCGCTGAAGAATGATTTTAGGCTTATTTTTTGGAGGACGAACTTTATAGGATAAATAGATGAGATCATGATATGAAAAAGCATCGGCTGGGCATTGACCGTGCCTGGCAACGTGCTGGGGCGATGATATTAGTAATAGATCAAGAAGAGATGGAACAGAATTTGGAAAATGATGGGTGGCATTAAGTGGAAGGATGTGCATGTTGCCTGAATTAACGACGGATTGTAAAGACGTGGTGCGATGATCATTTTTGAGAAGACAAGTATTGAAGTCACCCATGATAATGGAGTGATTGTATGAAGGAATAAGACTGTCAAAAAGATTTTCAAGAGAAGCAAAATAATTAACACGCATGGATGGACTATAATATACTCCGAGAAGGATTTTAGTGTGCGAGAGAAGGACTTCCACCAGCAGATGCTCGCCAGCATTTGAGGGAGGTGGTTGAGTGGAGGTGCTAACAATGGTGAAAGGAATGTGATCACGAAGATAAATAGCAACTCCGCCACCTCCGGAGCCTAAGCGGTCATTTCGTATGAGACGAAAGCCTGGTAGAGCGTAAGCGGAAGAAGGCAAGCATGGTTTTAACCACGACTCAGAGATTAAAATAGCATGGAGATATTTATGTGTGAATGACGCCAACATATCAGTATAATGAGCAGGAACACTCTGAGCGTTAATGTGGACTACATTGAAGTTCTTCGGAACATCAGAAAATACACCCTCAAGGGACTCAAAAAGCGACGGGATACTGACAAAACTGCTGTTACTGCTGCTGCAATCAACAGAGGACATAGTTAAATACGGTTCATCATCACTACTGACATCTGAACCTGACATAAAAATCGTAAATATATACTATAGGTATTAATTAAACCGAAAATAAAATATATACAAAAATAATATATGTGTACTAAATAAATATACTAACTAATCAATATACGAAATTTAAAAGTTCAATGTAAATAAAAATAATGGTCTCCACCTGCCGGTTGAGGTCTCCAGCCTTAGATCACTTAACATAACAAACACAAAATAACAATAATAAAACAGTGTAACTAATAATTTAGGAAAAAGTAGCAGAAGGCATTACTAAGGCTTCAGAATCGACACCATTTGTTGCAATTCGGAACGCAGATGGATGAACAATGAATAAAAAAAAAGCAAAAGTGTCAATGTCAATCTGAGATAACAAATTGAACTATCATAGGTTAAATAAATGCGTTCTGTGCACCAAAAATAAAATTATAAGCGGGTAACCTCAACATTAAACATGGATATAATAATAATATACGTTGAAAACCAATAAAAGCAACACAAAAGGACAAAACAAGACATTACAATGCCAGTCGTTGCCGCCACCGTCGCTACTTCTTGCTTGAAACCGCCGCACGTCTAGGCTTCGACTGGATGGCTGTGGCCTCACGAGCCGCAACAGGCTTCGCGTTCGCATTTTGCACGGGGATCTTTTCAAGCTCTGCAGTGGAGGCTATGCGCACACGCTTTCCGTCGGCGCCGATCACAATGACGGTCCCCTGTTGCGTGAAACATTTGTTCACACCAAACCTATGTCGTGCCGTCATAAAAATGTCATGTCTCGACTTAGTCAGGAACTCTGATATTGTTATTCCGGACCCCTTAAGAGCCGTCTTGGCGTACCAGATCCTATCACGCATCTCGAGGTCACGGCATTTAAATAAAATTGGGCGTGGTTTATCAAGACTAGGAGTGCGGCCCATTCGATGACAACGGCTTATGTCCTTTGATGAAAACCCTGGCAACTTGAGACGCTCAACAACAGCTTTAGCTAACACCGCAGAAGTATCTTCATCCTTGAGGTCTGGCAGGCCATGACACATCAGCATCTTCCGTCGACTCCGCATCTCCATAGTGTCAATTTGATGTGCAATGACACTTACTTGTTTCTCCAAAGTTTGAAGTGCAGTCATAATGAACGACCGAAAAGCCACAAAATCAGTCTTCAAATTAGAAATACTGGTGCTTGTAGATGGCGACGCTGCTTCAAGCTCACTCTGATAGGCATCCATGCGTTGGGTAAACATCTCTTGAAGCTTAACAATGGAGTCTTGAATTGCTAGTGCATCCATTTCAGGTAGTGACTAAGTGATTGATTGTGAACTATATAGTTGTAGTGGAGTAATTATGTGGATAACACTCACCGGCAGATACAGTGTACACCTTATTAATATTTCATTAAAACTTTGCAGTTATATATTCTTATTTATTTATTTCAATTAATTTAAAATTGCACTTAAGAAAAGAAGACTTTTTTAATTTTGCTGTTTTTTGTTTGGTGTATTCAGTCGTGAGTTACAGGGTGTTAAAAATGGAAGTGAACAAAGAGAAAATTCGGTACATTTTACAGTTCTTCTTTGACAAAGGCGAAAATGCAAGCCAGGCGACTAAAATTGTGAATGGTGTTTATGGTTCCGATACTGTAACAGCCAATTATGTGCAATTTTGGTTTAGTAGATTCCGTTCAGGAATTTTTGATGTTAAAGATCCACCTCGCACAGGTAGGCCGGTCGTCGAAAATGTCGATAAAATCGGAGAAATGATCGAAGTTGACCGGCATGTTAGCAGTCGTAACATCGCCCAGGAGCTAAAAGCGACCATAAAACAGTTTTAAACCATTTACACAAAGCTGGATTCAAAAAGAAGCTCGATGTTTGGGTGCCACACCAATTAACAGAAAAAAACATGATGGATCGAATTTCCATCTGCGAAGCCTTGGCCAAACGGAATGAGATAGACCCAATTCTTAAACGGATGGTGACTGGAGATGAGAAATGGATCACATACGATAACCCTGTGCGAAAACGATCGTGGTCAAAGAGCGGTGAAGCGGCCAAACCAGGACTAACGGCCAGGAAGGTTCTGCTATGCATTTGGTGGGACTGGAAGGGAATTATTTATTATGAGTTGCTTCCATATGGCCAAACGCTAAATTCTGATCTCTACTGTCAACAAGAAACGACCAGAAACGGCCAGAATTGGCCAACAGAAGAGGTGTCGTGTTCCACCAGGACAACGCTAGGCCACACACATGATTACTACAGTGACTTGCCAGAAACTTCGAGAGCTTGGTTGGGAAGTTTTAATGCATCCGCCATACTGTCCGGACTTGGCACCAAGCGATTATCATCTTTTTCTTGCGTTGCAAAATTTCTTTAATGATAAAAAATTGGCATCTAGGGAGGATTGTGAAAATCGACTACTACAGTTTTTTGCAAATAGAGACCAGGACTTCTATGAGAGAGGCATTATGAAGTTACCTTTAAAATGGCAACAAATCATACAACAAAACGGTGCATATTTGACCCAAATCGGACAATCCGAAGCATGTTAAATAAAGTCCTGAAGTTCATATAAAAATAATGGATTTCTTTTTCCCCAACCTATTATTATCCTTTGTAATAAATGCAGTTTTTCATTAATTTTAAGTCCGTGTGGAACCTAACCCTTGAGTTTAACATGTAAATATATGAAGAAATATGTCTCGACTTACGTCGTTTCGATTTACGTCGCGTATATCGAGAACCTAACGTGCCGTAAGTACGAGGACTGCCTGTACTCTGTGGGTGATATAGCCTTTTTTATGTTCACGTGAGTACTTTTTCTACGTTTGCATTGAAATATATCTTTATTTGCTCAAAATCTTACACTTACGACTATCAGAGTCACAATTTGTAACTTTCAATTAGTGTCAAGCTCAACATTATTTTGCTCACTTCCAAGTCAAAACGCCAATAGATCGCACATCCCTTCAAAGTTTCTAACTTCCTTCCGTCTTAAGTTGCGAGGACTAGAACATTTAGATAATAGGCTAAATTACTGATGTGTGAATTGGCATGATTTAAAGGTATTGTTCCCGCAAGTTTCGTGGTAACCTTATTTAATCAAAGTTTGTACAGTCGGGCGCGATTATTCTACAAAGTTATCAGCTATCCTTGTGATAAGGTAACGAAGGATTCAAAATTTCAGATGAAAATAACTCTAACCTTGTGTGAAGAATTGGAACGGCCGGTTGGTTTAGTGATTAATGACGCAACGTGCATTGACCACATTTGTGCATTGACAATAAACTTTGCATCCCGTTCATGTTTCACTGGCCAATGGTGCAACTGTAGAGATACTGCCTATGCAAAAGGTCCCGTAATCGAAAACTAGTGTGATTAGCGTAAGCATTTGTTACCAAGTCATTGTTACTTATATAAGTAATTTATCCGCATTAATGTAGATTACCGATTAAAAGTTATAATATGTTAAAGTTATACCCTAAGTACTTTTCCGTACTCCTGACAACTATTTGCAAAGTTTCATGTCGATCGATTGAGTAGTTAACAAACTCACTTTCGTATTTATAATATTAGTTAGGACAATGAGGTTTTTATCGATATGATATATATCATTTGCGAAATCACATGTTTTTTACTTTATACCAAATTCCATTAGAATCGGTCAACCCATTCTTAACTTATAGAAGAACATACAGATAAACAGACAAGCTGACGAGCAGACACAAAATTTTAAAAAATAGTATAATTGGTATCAATGAGTCAGAAATCGAATATTTATCATAAAATTTATCAAAAATTAATGTACAGATAGAGCCTACAAATTTATATAGTAGTATAGATAAAAGTATTTGTATGTTTTCATTATTTTTTAGCTTTTAGACAAGCTTATAGACTTGGAATAATAATTGGTGTGATTTGTCCATAACGTTTTAGTTGTCAATAAAAAATACCAATTAAGTAACCTATGAATGTTATTAGCTTAAGATCCTGATTCTGGGAAACTTCTAATACAAAAGAAAAGATAGTGGACAGAGTGTTACTGGCATAGAGTATGTATCACTGATAGGGGCTGAATGGTCAATCGAATGGTTCGTAATCTGTTCATTGTAATAGTTATATAATTCATTACTCTTTCTGAAAGCGTCTGCATAGTGGAGTTATATCGTCAAAGTTTTCCTTACACACTTGTAAGTATAACAACTCTAATTAGGAAATCTCTACAAAAAATTGACACAAATAAATTGGACTTATCGTATTTTTTTTTGTTATTAAGCATTAAACAGCAATAGTTTATATTTAAATAAATTATTATAAGAATAAAATCTAGTTGACATTAGTCATTTGTTGGCTATTGTAAAAGTATTAACTTTTACAAGTATCCAACAATTAATAAAAAACGCCATCTATAAATAAATTTAAAAATATATATAGTAATTTGATACATACGATGTTGTAGAGTAATACCAAGAACATAAAGAGACCGTGTCATTTAGCTTAAATAATACTGGCAAAAAATTTGATGGGTCTATTAAGGTCTCGACAACTCAATTAGGAGAGTACTCACTGGAATATAATGTTGCCATCCATCTGGCTAAAACCGGACATTGTTAGGCTTTTTGACCTCTTGCCCAGTCAAATCTGGTTGCGTCCCACCCGTCCAGACTTTGTAAGGCGTTTTCTATTACTTAAATAAGTAGCGCAGGATGGTTATTTAAAACATGTAACCTCAAATTTTAAAAAATGTCATTCTTTCAATATCTTTCTTTTGAAGAATGTATTTGTCAAAGGAAAATATGTAAATGATAATACGGATTAAAACTATTATAGAATTGCTGTTTTATTAGTATTGTTATAAAAAAATTACTCCGCTACCCAGTTTGCAACAGGATGTGGTTTCGAGTCTCGTCTGACAACTAATAATGATTTCCTTGCCATAATTTGTTAAGCACTTTTAGTAAGGAATAATTTAAATAAACAAATGGTGCTATTACATTACACGTTCATTGCTGACTGTACTTATTTATATCTATTAGATAACAAGTTCACATTATTCACCAGTTAGAAACCTCAATGCTTATTTAAATAAACAACAAACACCATATATTAGGTGTAACTAACTGTTAAGACAATTTAATGGTGCAGAAAACTCAATCGACTCTCACTACTCAAAATCAAAGCCTAGACCTAATACAATCAACGCTCGGGGCAGTAGCTACCGTGAAATTGGTTTCGCAGTAAAACTTTACCAGGCCTCCATTATTTGTTACATACCAAACTATGTATATGTATACATAGTTTGGTATGTAACCTATAAAGATTATATTCGTAGATATCTACTCAAACATTATACATTAACATTTATAACTATAACATTATATTATACTTACTTAATTTTTTATATTTCTTAATTTTCTTATACCATATCTTCTTTAGTGTACACTTTATTAAAATTCACAAAGGGCAAAGTTACATCATTTTGCCCCAAAGAGCATATGGAGCGTCGAATATCCATGAATGACAAAGGTCACGAGCCAGTCTTTGTTTTACGTCACACTTGCTAACTGTAGTAGAAAATTATAGACTTAGAAGCATGTTTAATTAAAGTGTCCTGAATATTATTCAATATCCTACCCATGTCCTCAGCAAAATACGTAAAACTAAAAAAGTTACAAGTACAAACTGGTTTGTGTGTAATCACACAACAATTCATATTAATTCAATGTTATAAATATATATTATAACATATACTATTTTTAGATATATTACTTATAATATAATATCGCATCCAGGTAAAATAAGAAAATAATACAGTTTTATTTGCTGTAAAATATATATGCGTAATATCATTGGTTATCACACGTCTCTGGAAATAAAACTCATTTTACAAAATAGCATCGTAGGCATAATTTTTAACTAATAAAGAAATAGTCGCTATCAACAAATTGCAGTAAATAATGTAGATTTAAAATCCGCTGCTATAACATAAATAAGCCTGCCATTATTTTATTCAAAGTACCTATCTAGCTTCTTATTTGTCAAACTGTTTTCTAACTAAAGGCGGTTTGATAAGTGTTCTAAATCTTCGCTGAATTAATATATGCACGCATTACTTATTCAAAGCAAAGACGTGAATATATTGCGAGTATTTTAAGTCAACTGTATAACTTTGTATCTAAAACAAGGCCGCGTGTTTTGCTTTGCTTTGCCACGAGACAGTACGAGCTAATAAAATACCCTCCGAATTATTCCATACTTGGAAAAAAGGAAAAAGCGATGAGTATCTGTGGCTTATTTCCATACAGTGTACCTGCTAGTTGACTCCTTACGCGTTACTTAAATTCTACTACTGTATTATTGAATGTATTATTATTGACTGTATTATTGAATGCACAAAGTCAAAATCAAATATATATAAAATGTAACCCGCTTTAAAATAAAATACTTCCTAATTTGTCCGTATTACAGAAATTAACATTTAATCCAAAATACTTTAAATAAACCATGTTATCAAAATTAAATTTCGCTCAAGTAAAATAGACTTGTTTGCAAACAGAAGTGATGAAGTAAGTAATTACATTTACGTCCTTATGTAGACAATGCGAAATGTTAAAATCAATTACACATAATAAAATTGTTTTATTTACTTACTTGTTTGTGTTTACCAGTAAAATACTACGTAATTTCTTTAGTTTGTCCAATATCTGCTACAGTCGCTACCGAAACAGGGCTTTGAAAATTGCTTTACGTTTGATTTTAATAATCAATAACATTTTTTTTAGGTCGCACCCCCCACCCGTGTGCAGTTGCTGGAACTGCCATCGGGCGCGTCCCCCGGGTGGCGGATTGGGGAATGGCCTCCAGATATGGGGGCCACCGGCTTGACCGGCGCGGACCAAAACCAGCAGAGGGGGGCTCGGCTGGCTGACCCGGGTAGCCTGGGTAACGGTAGCCGAGCAGGGGTATACCGTAACCCCGTACATGGTGCGGGGCCGGGGGCTGTCATCCTTAGGGATGGGGGCCGCGAGGAAGAAAACCTCTATAAAAAATTACAAGAGGGGGGGCCTTCGGGCCCAGCTCGCTAACCGAGCAAGTTGGGGGCGTGTTCCGGTCCGAGGGCTGGGTCCGGCCCACCCGTAAACTCGTACGTGGTGCGGGAGCGGGGGCCGCCACTTTGGTGGGGGCCGCGGGGAGAAAACCCCTATAAAAATCCTCAAAGTCCTGGCACTGGGATGCGTGGTGTCGGGGCGCCTCGTCGAGGTGGCTGGCGGAGGACGGTCAGCCCATTAGCGGTCTCCCTGGGGTACCTCCCGACCCCCAGGTGTAAGTAGGGTAGCCAGGGTATCGGGATCTCTGCCCTGGTGGTCCACTGTTCTCCCATACTCGTGGGATTAATTATGATGAAGCTTAAAAATACTAAAATGACGAACAAAAAAAGTGGGCGAAAGGCTGTTCGCAGAGTGCCAGTTACCGGGACTAAACAGCCAATGGACAGAGCACAGGGTCCGTTATTAAACAGTGCCAAAGAATGGGAGAGATATGGGTTGCAGGACTCACTGTCCGAGTACCTGTCAGAGTCCGACATGGAGATCGAGGCGATAGAGGTTGGAACAGGCGGGCGGAAGCGCTCGAATCAGGCGTCGGAGGTATCCGACTCGGATGATGTGAGCACCAACAGCGCACTGCCGTTACGCAAGATCACAACGGCACAGAGAGGGCGGGCGATTAGCACGGGCGCGTATATTGGCATCTCTCATGCAAGAGAAGCCATGCGCCGACATAAGGAGTTGGAGGACGCGGGGCTGTTCGAGGAAGCAGAGGCCCTAATGATAGCGGAAACTAGGGCACTTGCTAGACCGCCAAACTATGAAGAGCCGACGGCCAGCGTATCGGGCCAAACGACAGTGGAAGGTCGGAATGTAGTCTCCCACACCCGGAAAGACAGGAATCCTGAGGACCTGACTATGCAGCCACCTACGGTGACAGAGAGGCCAAACCCACAGAAAAAGACGGGTGGTAAAGCCGAGACAGGCAAGGGCAAAAAGAAGAAGTTGCCTGGCGCAACAAACAGCTTGCCACCGCCCTCGACGAGTGGCCTGTCATCGCAGGCACTAAGTTACTGGGCGTTGGAACAGGCGGCGGCTATTGCGGTGGTCGCCGAATCGTCCAAAAACCTCAAGGGCGTTTATAAGAGGACGTTGCTCGCAGCCGTGACCGGAATCAGACAGATGGCAGATGAGGTCACCGCTCTAAACACAAGCGAGGAAGTGAAGCGCTTAAGAGCGGAAAATCAAAAAATGAGAGACGAGCTGGACAGCCTGAGGAGCTAAATAAAGGCGATACAGGAGGCCCAGACAAGGATTAGTACGGCGGCAACGCCGCTGCAGCAGTCAAGCTCGCTACATCGGCCAGCTGACCCCTCCGCGACGAAAGAGGCGTCGCAAATTGACTGGACGGAGCTCGTAGAGCTTCTAAAACGAGAAGTGATGTCATCGGTGGGGGTCATGCTCAATGCACGGATCGAGGGGATTCGGGCGGATCTCCCACCGATTCCTACACGGAGACCGCCGTTGGCGGCGGATAATAGAAGGGCTGGAGAGAGTGTTTCTACAACGGCGATAGACAACCAAGGGAGGGCGCAGACCAGGCAGGTGGCTCCATCTGCCCCTGCCACGAGGACCCCAGTTAGTGAAGCTCTAACAAACGGAGGTACAGGCGAGCTACCCTGGAACACGGTGGCCAAACGTGGAAGGAGGAAGACTGCTGCGCCGCCCCACACACACACAGCAAAGGTGGGACGGCCCCAGAAGAAGAAGGGGATCAAGTTGACCCCTCCAAACACCGCAGTAGTGGTATTGGCCATACCGGAAGAGTCGGCCAATCAGGGTATGACTTATGTCAAGGCGATTACCACGGCGGGAGGGCTGTGAGTCTTGGAGCCCTAGGGATTGACGTGTAGGTGACCCTCCTACATTTATTATTATTTATGTTGTTAATATTTTATATGTTTTATATTTACAACTATTTATATTCTATCTTCTACTATCTTAACTATATTTACACTATTATTATTATATTTATATACTTACATTTACACAATAATATTTATGTAATAACATTTATTTATAATGATAATTAGTCGTGTGTACAAGCCGGACGGCGAAGATGGATACGCGCATTCTAAACAAGTCTTTTGTCTTGCGACCTTGGTAGGACATCAGCCACCCAGCGCGTGAGCACATATAGTCACGTACACCAGTCGAGACACTGCCACGACGCGAAGCGCACGCTGCTTTAGCTCAGAAAAATTCCTTTGTTCGCGACAATTAATCTTGCTATATTTTTCTTTGCTTCGCTAATTATAATTTGTATTTATATTACTTCCTTCCGCTTGTCTATTAACTATCTCTGTGCTTGTGCGTGATTCTTCTCTCCTTCTGTGTATTGTGTAATTGTGTGTGAAGTTGGATAATTATATGTGTCATAAAACCGTAAGTCAGTTTAATTATTTATTTACCTGACCCGGTCATACAACCATCCATCCTCGATACCAACCAAACTGGTGACCCCGTTCCGAACATGGAAAAAGAATTCGAGGACGCACAGAGCCACACCCAAAGAGAACGCGTGTCCATTGTCAGGGACGACGATAATGTCGGACGTCCTAGCGGTCACGCTGAGATTCACAAAGTGAGCGTAAGGGTGCCTCCGTTTTGGCCAGAAGAACCGGAAATTTGGTTCGCCCAGATCGAAGGACAATTTGCCATTTCCGGAATTACTAATGACGCGACCAAATTCAATTACGTTATTAGCCAACTAGACAACAAATTTTCGAGAGAGGTTAAAGACGTTATTTTGTACCCTCCCGCATCTGACAAATATGGCAAACTCAAGACCGAGCTGATTAAAAGACTCACGGCATCAAATGAGAAGAAACTCAAGCAATTATTGATGCATGAAGAGTTAGGCGACCGCAAACCTTCACAGTTTCTTCGGCATCTGAAGAGCCTCGCCGGATGTGACGTCACCGACGATTTTTTAAAGACGATGTGGATTAGTCGTCTTCCTACCGGTGTGCAAACGGTTCTAGCCGGCCAGCCATCCACTAGTACTACCGAAGAGTTGTCGGATCTCGCAGATCGCGTCCATGATCTCGCCAATACAACACCAAGGGTCGCAGCCGTCAGCGATTCAGTGCCTGGATCAGTGGTGAGTGAGTTGACGCGAGAGATTGCCGAGTTGAGACGGCAAATACAGAGGATGTCAGCTGACAGAAACAGCCGAGGACAACGACGGACATCACGGCGTTCTAGAAGCAGGTCCGGATCGTCAACACGACAGCGGTCGAACTCCAACTATCGAAAGTTCCCGCTGTGTTGGTACCATGGAAAGTTCGGCGAGAAGGCTGAAAGATGTGTCCGGCCTTGCGATTATAAGGCGGGAAATGCCGGGAGCAGTCGGTAATGGCGACTGACGACTGCTCATCTTACTCCTCGGGTCGCCTCTTTGTGACTGACCGCTCATCAAAGACGCAGTTCCTGGTCGACACTGGTAGCGACCTCTGTGTCTTCCCACGGTCTTCGCTACGAGAACGACGTGCCCGAAGCAACTTCGAGCTCTGCGCAGCCAATGGATCGAACATCGCCACGTATGGTTATGTGCATTTATTATTAGACTTTAGCCTACGTAGAAGCTTTCCTTGGCGCTTTGTAGTAGCCGATGTAACGAAACCTATAATAGGTGTAGATTTTTTAAATTTTTACCATCTTGTTGTAGATATTAGTAATAAGAAACTAATTGATAATATTACTTCTATATCAGCAGTCGCAAAATATGCTTTATGTAGAAATGTTTATTCCGTGAAGGTCTCCTCTGGTGCTACACGCTATCATAAAATATTAAGCGAGTTTCCTGAAATTACCCGACCAGCTGGTATACAACGCACCGCACAACATAACACCATTCACCACATTCGCACCACACCCGGCCCCCCTGTATCTTGCTCTCCCCGCCGTTTAGCTCCTGATAAATTAAAGATAGCTCGCCAGGAGTTCCAGTCGATGCTAACCGAGGGTACAGCTCGACCTTCGAAGAGCCCCTGGGCGTCACCACTGCATTTGGCGCCTAAAAAGGACAATGGCTGGAGACCGTGTGGTGATTACCGTATGCTGAATGCACGGACTGTGCCTGACAGGTACCCAATCAGGCACATTCACGATTTTGCACATAGCATTTCCGGCTGTAAAGTTTTTAGCACGCTCGACCTGGTAAAAGCTTACAATCAAGTCCCGGTTAATCCAGCAGATATTGCAAAAACCGCCATCACCACACCCTTTGGATTGTTTGAGTTCCCGTACATGACCTTCGGTCTACGGAATGCGGGCCAAACATTCCAAAGGTTTGTGGATGAAATGACTAGAGGACTTGATTTTGTGTTCTGTTACTTGGACGACTACTTGATTTTCTCAAGGTCAGCGGCAGAACATGAGAAGCATCTCCGTATTATCTTTGAAAGGCTGAAGAAATACGGAATGCTCATCAATACTACCAAGTGTGTGTTTGGAGCTAGTGAGGTAACCTTTCTGGGATACCATATCTCGGAGCATGGCACCAGGCCCCTTGACGCAAAGGTACAGGCAATAAAGGAATTTCCAGCCCCCACCACCGTGCGCCAGCTCAGGCGATTCTTGGGCATGATAAATTTTTATCGGCGATTTCTTCCGCAGGCCGCCCAGTCTCAGGCACCATGCTGCATGCGCTACTAACAGGTAACGTAAAAGGCTCTCACCCCGTCAACCTGACGGGAGACGCCTTGACCGCATTTAATACCTGCAAAGACAGTCTCTCCAGGGCCGCCATGTTAGCACACCCGGATTGTTCTGCTAAACTAGCGCTGGTAACTGATGCATCGGACAAGGCGATCGGCGCAGTAGTGCAGCAGCTGCGAGAGAATACTTGGGAGCCATTAGCTTTCTTTTCGAGGAAGCTCGCCTTATGACAGGGAGTTGTTGGCCATCTACGAGGCCATAAAACATTTTCGGCATATGCTCGAGGCGAGACATTTTATTGTCTATACTGACCACAAGCCGATCAGTTTTGCCTTCCATGAAAGGAAGGCCAACTGTTCGCCTAGGCAGTATAGGCACCTAGACTTTATTTCTCAATTCACCACCGACATACGCCACATTTCAGGCAAAGATAACGTGGTTGCCGATGCGTTGTCGCGTGTTGAGGAATTGAGCGCAACTCTCAGCCTAGAAAAATTAGCCGAAAGTCAAACTTCTGACCTAGAACTTTCCAAACTGATACAGGATGATTGTTCTTTGGGGTTAGAAAAACGCCAAATACCTGGGAGCCGTATTGCACTGTACTGCGACGTCAGTACCTCGACCCCCAGGCCTTACGTAACAAAATTCTACCGTAGGCAAGTATTTGAAAGCCTGCATTCATTAAGTCACCCTGGCGCCAACGCTTCTGCTAAATTAGTTGCGGAACGGTACGTTTGGCCTGGTGTCAGGAAAGACTGCAGGAACTGGGCGCGTACTTGTATCCCATGCCAACGCGCTAAAGTTAACCGCCATGTGACCGCACCGCTGGGTACTTACCAGTTACCACGAGCTCGCTTCAAGCAAATCCATATCGACCTGATTGGACCACTTCCACTGTCGCAGGGATATCGGTACTGTCTTACTGCTATTGATCGTTTTACGCGATGGCCAGAAGCGGTACCGATCGAGGATATTACTGCTGAAACAGTGGCCAAGGCCTTGCTGTCGACATGGATAGCTCGATTTGGTTGCCCAACGACCATAACGACAGACAGAGGCCGACAGTTTGAATCGGCCCTATTCAAGTGGTTGTCCAAGCTGGCTGGGTTCGAGCACAAGCGCACTACGGCTTATCACCCCGCTCGTAACGGGCTTGTGGAGCGGTTTCACCGTCAACTGAAGGCGGCCATAGTATGCCATGCAAACGATCGGTGGACTGAATCTTTGCCCTGGGTGTTATTGGGTGTAAGAACGGCCTTTAAAGTGGACCTGCAGGCGTCGTCTGCTGAGTTAGTGTACGGTGAGCCATTGAGACTGCCTGGCGAATTTTTAGAACCTTCTGTTACTAGCACGACCGATATATCAGAATTTTCAGCCCGGATTCGAGAATTCGCCAACAAACTGCGACCCGTGCCGGCTTCACGCCATTGTAGCCCTAAAATTTTTATTTACAAGGATCTCGGCACTTGTGATTTCGTCTTCCTGCGAGAAGACTCATTACGAGGTGCATTAACTAATGCTTATACAGGTCCTCATAAAGTATTGACCAGAGATGACAAAACATTTAAATTGTCATTAAACGGCAAAGAAGTCACGGTGTCTATTGACCGTGTAAAACCAGCTTATATATTGGCTGATTATAGTGTAGAACCCGTACCAGAGACTGAAATTCAAAAAGAACGAACTACTCGTAGTGGTCGCCGGGTACAATTTCCGGATTTTTATCGCCCTTGACGGTCTCTGGAGGGGGGTGGTGTAGGTGACCCTCCTACATTTATTATTATTTATGTTGTTTATATTTTATATGTTTTATATTTACAACTATTTATATTCTATCTTCTACTATCTTAACTATATTTACACTATTATTATTATATTTATATACTTACATTTACACAATAATATTTATGTAATAACATTTATTTATAATGATAATTAGTCGTGTGTACAAGCCGGACGGCGAAGATGGATACGCGCATTCTAAACAAGTCTTTTGTCTTGCGACCTTGGTAGGACATCAGCCACCCAGCGCGTGAGCACATATAGTCACGTACACCAGTCGAGACACTGCCACGACGCGAAGCGCACGCTGCTTTAGCTCAGAAAAATTCCTTTGTTCGCGACAATTAATCTTGCTATATTTTTCTTTGCTTCGCTAATTATAATTTGTATTTATATTACTTCCTTCCGCTTGTCTATTAACTATCTCTGTGCTTGTGCGTGATTCTTCTCTCCTTCTGTGTATTGTGTAATTGTGTGTGAAGTTGTATAATTATATGTGTCATAAAACCGTAAGTCAGTTTAATTATTTATTTACCTGACCCGGTCATACAACCATCCATCCTCGATACCAACCAAAGACGGACTCCGGATGAGGCAGGCTCAATCAGGAGCCAGGCTAATGGAGATCCCCGGCCCTGCTTGCGCGGAAAAGGCGGACAAGTTGGCGGAACTGATGAGGAGTGCCCTTGGGGGACAGGTAAAAATCACGAGACCTGTGAAATGCGCTGGACTACGCATCTCCGGGCTCGATGAGTCAGTTGAGGTGGAGGAATTAAAAGCCCTGCTGGCGGAGAAGGGGGAATGCCCCCTTGATCAAATAACGGTGGGCCAGATCCGTATAGGACCTGGCGGCATGGGGAGTGCCACAGTGAGGTGCCCGGTTGCGGCAGCGAAAACCCTTGCTGACGCGGGGCGATTGCTGGTGGGTTGGAACGCGGCGAGTGTCCGTGCACTTGAACCACTTCCGCTGAGGTGCTTCAAGTGCATGGGCATAGGACATACGCGGTTCCAGTGTCCGTGCACGGAGGACCGCTCCAACGCCTGTTTCAGGTGTGGCGAAGAGGGGCACAAAGCTGCTGGATGTAAGGCCCATCCCAAGTGCGCGGTATGCCTAGCGGCAAAATTGCCAGCAGGGCACATCATGGGAGGGAAAAGCTGCCGGCCACCGAAAATAAGGGGGAAACCCGCAGCTGAGAGTGCGCAGGATGCGCAGAGGGCCACCGATAGCACTCAAGATGGGCGGATGTCACCCTAACCGACAACGCACAACTACCCCTGTATCGGCCGTTGCTCCCCTCTTCTCTCAATAGAGAGCGGAACGGGTAGTGGCGGCCTATCCAGGGCCAAGGGAAGAGGATGCGTTTGGGTCCCCGGGCCTAAAGACGTGGTTGGAGTGGGGATGGGGGTGGCGCCGCGCCAGCGTAGCCCCCTGCCCCGGCGAGGCTAGCCGACGGAGGATTGGGAGTTCGACCGTCGGCATTGTACAGCCTTGCCCGCCTAGGGGATCCCGTAATGTACCACGGGATCCCCCATCAGAGACGAGGCCATTGGGCCGCTCTGTCGTTCTCTTAAGGTGGTGAGTACCAAACCGGCCCCACCGGATTGCAACAGAAATGAGGGTACATCGTGTGGTTTTTAGTGGGTAGGCCTCCAAGCCCCCATCGGGCACTAAGCCGGGTGGGGAAATGGAGGAGAGTCCCACATAACGCCCGCCGTCCTCCCAGCGGCGGCGTATGCGCAACGCATTTTCCACACGTTAAAAAAAAAAAAAAAAAAAAAAAAAAAGGTCGCACCCCCCGCGCTTGTTTTGTGATACACACTACTCGGAGACACCTACGCAGAATATCATCACTACATAGTATAAATAACTAATATCGAATATCTGTCCCTACTACAGTATTCAATAACAAAGATACAGTAATCATAAAGACATTAAATATAAATTAAGTAATTCTTTTTCTTTAAATTAATCTAAGACTGTATATATATATATATATATATATATATAAGGCTTTTAACACCGAATGGGACAAAGTATAAAGTATAAATTAAAGTCGCTGCTGTCTGTCTCTATATACATAGGAACCTAACATACCTAGCTTAGATCTTCAAAACTACGCAACGGATTTTGATGCGATTTTTTTATATTTCATTGATTCTCTTGATTCAAGAGAAAGGTTTATACTCGTATGTATAATACATGCAAATATAGTAGAGAAATACTGTTAATTTTAGAGGTTTCTAATGTGATGTCGTAAATAAACACATTTTTTGCGCTTACATTGCAAACGCGGGCTGAACCCTAAGAGATAGATCAAAATCATGTACTACACCTTTTTCTTCTTCTTCTTCTTCATCCAATACGGGCGGTATCCGCAACTCGACGAGTTCAAGCGCCTATTTTGCGTCTGGAGGATGTATATTTGTTTATTCCAGCCATCCCAGCTCCGCCAGAAATGCTCCAAGTGCCTTCACCTTGGTGAGAACCTCCCGGAGACTGCCCAGCGAGCCGAGATGTTTTGCCCGGTAGTGTGCAACTCCTTGGCATTCCATTATGACATGGGTTGCTGTTTCTTCCACTTCCATGCATCCTCTGCATAGAGGGCTGTCAGTGATACCTAAATGAAAAAGGTGCCTGTTAAAGTTGCCATGACCAGTAATGGCGCCTGTTACTAGGCGCAGCTCTGATCTACTTAGCTGTAGTAAGGATCTGGAGACACGAGCGTCCACCCGCGGTAGAAGGAGTTTAGCTTGTCTACACGTCTCCAGAGAGTTCCACTGCTGCTGATGCAGTTTTGATGTGCGTTCACAAATACTGTTGTTGAACCAGCTGATCGGAATGGGGATGATGGGTTCTGGGCCGAAAGGCACCATATCCGATGCCCTCCGTGCCATCCGATCAGCTGCTTCATTACCTCGTGATCCACTGTGGCCTTTGATCCATTGGATAGTTATCTCGTTATATGCTCCTGCCTCATTTAGGTTTAGGTGACATTCATGGAGCAGGCTGGATGTGACTCGATAGCTGCACAGAGCCTGTAGGACTGACTTGCTATCGGAAAGAATTCTGATTTTACAACCTTTTACCTTCCGTGCTGTTATCGCCTTAGCTGCCATAATGATGCCCATACATTCCGCTTGGAAAACGGTGGTGTGCAGGCTCATGGGGAAGGCAAAGTTTATGTTAAGGTCCTCTGAGAATACTCCCGCGCCGGTTCCCAATTTGGTTTTGGATCCGTCGGTGAATATCATGAGAGCCTTGTGTGTTACCTCTGAGTTGTTGTCTTCATACATATGTATTCTATATTTCTTATCAAAGATGAAGGTAGGCTTTATTTTATCGCAGGGTGCATCGATAAACGGAGTATTCAGCCAGTCCTTCAGTAGGCCGTTAAGGTGTTTTACTTTTTCTGATCTTACCAGTTTGTAGAGTCTAAGCCTCAGCGCTGTTTTTGCCGCTTCCTGTTTGATGTGTAGATGGAGCGGGGTGAGATTTAACATCGCTTCCAGTGCCGCCGTGGGGGCTGTGCTTATACAACCTGTGAGGGCGCAGCATGCCTGGCGTTGTAGACTTTGTAGCTTGTTAACACAGGTTGACTGGGTAGTTTTGGGCCACCACACTACAGCACCGTAACTTACCATTGGTCTGATCACCGTGTTATAGAGCCACAGGAAGATTTTCGGGGACAAGCCCCATCTCTTACCTACCATTTGTCGGCACTGCCATAGCACAATGCTGGCAGTTTTGATCTTGTGGTCAATGTGGCTGTTCCAGTTTAGTTTGTTGTCCAGAACTATACCTAAATATTTTACCTCTTTGGACAATTGTAATGTGGTCCCAAACAGTTTTGGAGCCTGGTAGCTGCTGATGTTGCGTTTGTTAGTGAACATTACCATTTCAGTCTTGGCGGGGTTGACTGTTAGTTCGTACTTTTGGCACCATGTTTCAACTATTTTCATAGCTGCCTGCATGGTGTCACAGATTATACCGGCCTGAAACCCTATAGTTAGTATAGTGATGTCATCCGCATAACCTATGGTGTAGAAGTGATTGTTATTAAGTAAGGTGATGAGGTCATTCACTACCATATTCCAGAGTAATGGCGAGAGTACTCCTCCTTGAGGGCATCCGCGCGCCACGATCGCTCCCTGGCTGTCTCCTGCAACCCTTACTATTCTGTTGCGAAGCATGTTAACGATCCAGTCTATGATTTGCTGCTCAGCTCCATGTCTCTTTAGAGCTGATTCAATGCTGGTAAAGTTGGTTTTGTCGAAGGCCCCTTCAATATCAATGAAGATGCCAAGACAAATAAGTTTGTTTTGAAAAGCCTCTTCAATCTTACTAACCACCTGATGAAGAGCAGATTCTGTAGATTTCCCTGCGCTGTAGGCGTGTTGAAATTTATGAAAAGGTACAGACCTCAGCACTCCTTCTCGTAGGTGCTTGTCGCATATCCTCTCTAATGTTTTTAGTAGGAAGGATGTCAGACTAATCGGTCTGAATGACTTAGGGTTGGTGTAGTCTGACTTCCCTGGTTTGGGTATAAATACTACCTTTACGTCCCTCCAGCCATGCGGTGTATACTTGTAGGCTAGGCAGGCTCGCAGCAGGTGAGTGAGAGTTTCGAGTATCAGTGCTTCCCCCCATTGGAGAAGGGCAGGAAAGATGTTGTCTGTTCCCGCTGCTTGAAAGGGAGAGAAACTGTTTATGGCCCAACTTACGTTTTCAGGTGTAATCACTTTATTGGCTAGGCGCCAGCATTCTTCTGTAGGGATGACTGATTCATCGGTCCATGTCATCTGTTGAATCGGTGAACAGTTCGTAAAATGGGTTTGTAGAAGGATGGCGTTTGACTCCTCCTGGCTTTGGGCCATGGTGCCATCAGCTTTCTTGAGGTAGCCTAAGGTTCCTGGACCTTGTTTAGCCAATACTTTCCTTACCCTATTTGCCTGTTTTGTCGTATTTATCTCTGTGCTGAAGTTCCTCCAGGATGCGGTTCTCCAGTATCTGATTCGTTTTTTGTACTTGGCTTTAACTGCCCTGTAGTTTTCCCAGTCATAATCATTGCATGTGTTCATGGCTCTGTTAAACCTCCTCCTTACCTCAGCTCTTAGTCTCTCTAATTCGGGTCCCCACCACTGGTGTTTCCCCGAAGTTTTGGAGGGTGGGAGTTTGGGGGGACAGGCTTGTTCAAAGCATTCTATAATGATGTTTGTTAGATTCTTTACCTGCTGTTCCAGTTGCGAGGTGTTGTATATGCTCGTGCTATTGTTTTCTTTACTCAGCGACTCCTCAAGTAGCTGGGTGTATCGATGACGATCTGTTTTGTTTGGGTACCTTCTAGGGGTTGGAGTTACGGTGATTACCTGAAGGTCGAATCGTATCCACCTGTGGTCCGAGCAGGACGCCTCGTCAGAGACGTGCCAGCCAGACAACATGGCGGCCACTGTCGATGTTGCGAGGGTGAGGTCAATAATGGTCTTGCTTCGTTTGGTGACGAAGGTGGGCTTATTGCCTATGTTCGCTATCTGTAAATTTGTTGTAAGAAGGAATTCAACTACTTGGTTACCTCTAGTGTTACTCGGTTCTTGTCCCCACAGGGGGTGATGGGCGTTGGAATCTGTCGAGATAATCGCTCTAGATCTGCGTCTGAACAGAAGCGAACCAGGGAAGCTAGCACCTCCGATGGTACACGAAGATCTTCGTGCATGTAGACTGATGCTACTACCAGGTCTTGGTCGTGATTATCTTGGTTAAGTGTCAGCCTTATAGCGCATAAGTCTCTGAAACAGAAGTTTAGTAGCGGCTGTGTTCTAATGTTCTTTGATGTATAGATACAGGATCTTACGTCCCCACAGGTGGCATGCACAAGCTTACCTCCTAGACTGGAGAGTCCTCGTACGGCGCCACCTCTAATTCACGGCTCCTGGATTAGGGCGACTGCTGTGTAGTTGTTCTCCAGGCACCGCCGAAGCTGAGCCGTTGCGGTTACGCTGTGCTGGGGTTTGCCTGATAGAACCGGACATTAGAGGGGGATGCCATCATGACAGATGACGTCCTCCAAGCCCAGATCGTCGAGCCCCAGTGTCTCATCTTCACTTAAAAGCGAGGATTCCGCGCAGGGAGACCCCGCAGCATTCTCTCCCTCGCCAGAAGAAAGTGGACAAGACGGTCCCGCGTTCTCGGCGCCCTTGGGTACCTGGACTGGAGCTGTGGAGGTCGACGGTGTTGGTTCCGTCTGTTGTGTGGTTTCTTTTTGTGTGGTGTCTATTTCCATGGCCGTGGAGTCGTCAGTGTTTGTTGTATGTGGTGGTGTGTCAACAAACCTGCCCCTGGCATCCCTGAACTTCAGGTACACCGACCCAGTCAGAAAGCTGAGTCGACGTCCCCTAGCCAGTATAGCTGGGACGATCTCCTCCGGGATGGACACAATCGCAAATGTAGACCCGATGCTCTCCTGCAGTTGGACCCCATTCAGGAGCCACCGTTCGGGTTTTAAGTCTGGATTTGCAAACTGAAGGCATTTTCCTATCAGCGCCTGTTCGCGTTTCCATAATTTGGGTAGGACGAAGCCGCATCGGATCCTCTTGGGAATGTCCTCAGCCCGCACAACCGTGAGGTTTCCCACGTCCGGAATTTGCAGTTCCTTCGCCCACCGTGTAGTCCACTCAAGGGTTTCAGTGTTGGCACCTGCAAGTCTGAGGTGTCCGTCTACATAGGTCGGCTTGCCGCAGAAGGCGATCGTTGGACCTGTGTATCCGGATGTACCGGCGTTCATTACTGCCTGCATCAGGGCTTCTTCGAGCTCTGTTTCGATCCGCTCCGCCGCCGCCCTCGAGATAAATCCGGTGGTCGACGTCACAGCGAACCTAACGTCCCTCGTCTTTCCTGTAGCATCAGCGTAGGACCGGGGGCGGGTGCCATCAGACGACTCCATCTTCAGCTTCTTGGACTCGCCCCGAGGAGACATGGTCTCATCGAAACGTGCCCTTTTCGCTTTGGATTTTGCCGCTCTTTTGGCTTCCGCGCCGTCGGATGTTGCTGGCCGTCCCTGTTTCCGGTAGGGTCCGGTAGTCACCGAAGGTAGCTTGGACGTTGACGGGTTTCCCCGCATCGCGCCTTTCGCTCCCCCCGGCGGTCTCGGTACCTTCCCGTGAGCCCCGGTAGTCACCTGGGTAGATTTTGGTGTTTGCGAGTCCCCCCGTGTCACATCCTTCGCCACCCTCGGCGGTCTCGGAGCCTTGTCATGACTTGGCCCGGTAGTCACCGGTGGTAGCTTGGATGCTAGCGAGGTTCCCCGGTCTGCAGCCTTCATCGCCCCCGGCGGACCCGGAGCCTTACCTGACTGGTCGTCTTTTGTTGCGGAAGTTGCAGACTCCCGAGCTAAGCTCTGAAGTTGCTTCTTCCGCATCAATCTTGCCCTGTCCTTCGCCTTTCTACCGGACACCGGCTGGCCGTACTGAGCACTGGTTTCACCAGGGTTTCCCCCGATGACTCCCCGTCCAGACCGGCCAACCAGAGTCCAGTTATCTCGATGGATGATTTGGGGTCCTCCAGAGGTGTAGTTTCTACGCCAGGGGGTACTGATTTTTCAGCCTGCCCCTGATGTGTTCCCTCTGAGTTTTCATCGGGTGTGGTGTAATGTGGCGGGGATTCCGATTTCTCGGCCGTCCCGCTTGTATTTTCGGTATTAGTAGTGAACCTTTGTGGATCCATAATTAGTATTAGTGTGGTTCATCCGATCAGCTTGGAGCCCGCACATCTGGGAGTGCCCTATCAAAAAGGTGCACTAGGATTACTGATCGGATATAGGTGTGGTGGGTTGGTGCTCAGGTGCGACATCGGAGGTTCGAGACAGATGGCTGGGTTGCCGGTTCCTGCTTCCCAGTGGTTCCACCTATCCTTGCCTCGTCAGCATGACCCTAACCACCCGACATGCCAAGGAGCACATCGGGCCCCCCCACCCCTCGCTGCGGCCCTCTGACGGGACGCATGACCGTTTCCCCCCTGGCGCTACCCAGAGGGGCCACCGTTTCGGCTGAAATCCAGACCAAAGAGGGCGTGTTGTGTTGCGGAGGTACTACCGCCGACCCCGCTTCACTCAACCCTCCAGGATTCCTTCATCCCTCCTTACGGCGCTCAACTGCACAGGCCCTAGTGCAGGAGGGCTGATACTCCACCGGCTCGCCCCCTAGTGCAGGTGGAGATGATGGCTAAAAGGGATCAGCCAAGGGGGAGGGGAAAGGGAAAGCAGGATTGGGAAGGAGTTAAGTGCAAAAAGGAAAAGACGGGAGGTGCATCTGGCTGTTTTAGTTACGTCTGTTTCAGAGGGAAACAGACCAATAACAGGCGGCAACCACGAGAAGGTTAACAGGCAGACTTGCCTTAAGGATCTATGCGACCTGCGCTCTCCCTTAAGGCCCTTCGCCACCCTACCACCGGGAAAGGTGGTACGGTAGGTGAGAGATTAGGTTGAGCGTCCTGGCGCTGTTGTTCAACTTAATCTTTCCCCCGCCCAACTACACCTTAAAAAGGTCTATAAAAAAGTCCGCGATGGTATGTCTATCTCTTTGGTAAGTGCGAAGTAAGTGCGAAGATATTTGGGTTGGCATAGATATCTGTAATAACGGAAAAGTAGAAAAACTTATTTTATGCGGCGTATACCTTCCATCCCCATTACAAAAACATATTCTGGAACATTTTTTGGACAATTTCCCTGATATCCCGGATGATAATTGCAAAACATTGGTGGTAGGCGACTTTAACTTGTACAATATAAAATGGAACGGGTCTCCAGGCTCCCCACTCATTGCGAACATAAATCAGGGTAGCGTAAATGAACATAAGTTCAGACTATATGGCCTTTCACAATCTTAGCCAATATATCTGGGTTAAAAATAATAAAAACAGAACACTGGATTTGATTTTGTCTAATGTCGCCGTGTCTGAAATTCATCACAGTTCGACACCGCTTTCTAACGTAGATAAGTACCATCCTCCACTAGAGTTCCAACTGCGTTGCACTTTCCGAACCGTAACTCAGACTGATCAGGAGCCCAGATTTAAATTCTTTAAAGCAGACTACTCGAAAATCATTGAGGAATTACGGAATATACAGTGGCAGGACGTGTTTTCGGTAGCCTCAAATGTAAATGAGGTGGTAACATTATTCTACAATATCATAAATAATACAATTATGAAATATGTTCCTAAGTCCAAACGCCGGTCAAATAGTTACCCGATCTGGTATAATAAAGCGCTTATAAAAGTTTTACGAGAGAAAGAATAATTTAGGAAACGTTACAGCAAGTACAAAAATCCATTAGATAATGTAACGTTTTGCTTACTCAAAGAGAGAAGCATAAAACTGACTCAATCTAATTACAAAACCTACATTACCAATATTGAATCATCCATTACATCTAATCCGAAATTATTTTGGTCCTATTTAAAAAATAAGCGAAATGGCACTAGTTCATATCCAACTCGCATGCAGTATAATGGCAAAATAGCCTTTAATAGAACAGAGGTATGTAACCAATTTGCTTCTTTCTTTTCATCCGTTTATGAAAGTAACATAGATGCGTCTGGAAACAAATTAAAGTCTCTTGATACTTCGCACATAGCTATTCCCTCTGAAAATTACTCTCAAAATTTAAGTGTCATCTCATTCACGAGAGATATGGTTGTAAAAGCGTTAAAAAGACTTGATCTTGTCAAGGGTGCTGGTTCGGACGGCATACCGCCAATCTTTGTAAATAAATGTAGTAAGTACATAGCAGAGCCACTATCTATGATTTTCAATCAATCATTAAAAGAGGGATGTTTTCCGTCCGCTTGGAAGGTTTCTCTGATTGTACCCATTCATAAATCAGGCATCGAAATCGGTTGAGTAGTTTCGGAGTTCATCGTGTTCCAACACTCTGAAAGGGAATTTTATATATAAAAATCATCACACAAACATCTGCCCATTCCGGGACTCGAACCCAGAACAATAGATGCGAAAGGCAGGATCACTAAAGTTGCATCAAATAGTCGTACCAAAATATAACTTGATAGATCTTTAATTGTTTTTTTTGTTGCAAACATGCATGTTTGTTTTGATTTTTCTCATGTTACAGCATTTAATTGATCGCTGACAGTCCATCCTGCGTTCCCGGTTTCATCAGAGTCGGAAACGCACGTCGCTTCTACAGGGTGTTCATTGTCCAGTAGGTACATATAGAAAAAATATGTCGGTGCTTCCGTTAACCAATCCGTAAACAAACGCTTCCGGATTATTCACTGTTGGTGGGTTAATTTCAATTAGGATTGGTTGATTTTAACTCTTTGATGGCAATTGTACTTAACTTTAATATTTATATATCTATACTAATACTAAAAAGCTGAAGAGTTTGTTGGCTTGAACGCGCTAATCTCAGGAACTACCGGTCCCATTTGAAAAGTTCTTTCAGTGTTAGATAGCCAATTTATCGAGGAAGGCTATAGGCTATATATCATTTAACATATAATACCTGAGCCACAGCAACGCGTGGCCGGGTCAGTTAGTTTATATTTATTTTTTTATAAATATTACATATCTACTTACCATATATGTAGAGAAACATTATAAGAAAATAAAACAATGGATGTGTCTTGCTGAATTACTAGGATAAGAAGAAGTTTTTGCTAATCATAACAATATAAAGTATTACGCCTAATAGATAGCAATGTACAACATTGCTATGAAGAAAAAAACGAGGTATTGATTCTTCTGAACATGCCCCCGGGCGTTGAAAGCTCTTCTTTCAACACCTATGGTCATCTTCCAGCAAAGGGCAAATCCTGCAAAAGGCTCTTCTAACTATTCCATTAGCGGTCTACACATCTGCTACACTATTCACACCATCTTGACCAGGATAGAGAGCGACAATACGGCCAAGTTTACATTTCATTGGAAGGAGATGGTCTTCTTTCAAAATAACCAGAGTATGTAACTTCAGGTCACAGGTTTTTGTACGCCATTTGACTCTTTACTGTAAATCAGCAATAAATTCCTTTCTTCAACGACTCCAAAAGTGCTGCCGCAACTGCTCTATTCTCTGGTATCTTGACAAACATGAAGTAGTGCAATCTTCATAATTGGCTGTCGGCAATGAAGTAAACGACCGACCGATGAGAAAATGCGTAGGCGTGAGTGGGAACAGATCGTTAGGATCTGATGACAGAGGGGTAAGTGGGCGAGAATTCAGCAACCCCTCAATCTGGACCAGTACGGTGTTAAGTTCTTCATAAGTTAAGTGACAATTGCCCAATACCAATTAGACTCCACAGATTTCGTTATAAGCGCCAACAAATGAGGTACCGTTATCAGAGAAAAGAAATTTCGGTTTTCCGCGCCACCCAATGTTTCGCAGAGATGTGAGGAAATTATTACTGTTCAAATCACCCACCAGTTCAATGTGGAATGCCTTATTTAAACGTGAATATGTATTTTCTAAAATCAATTTCCTTCAATCTTAAGCCATCCAAGCCATGTTACAAATTCAATATTCAATATAAATGATATTTCCACTTGATGTTCTTGATAAATAATATTATTTGCACTGATTCTGATAATAATTAATCATCTGGCGTAGTCTAGGACCATGTTCCGGGAAAAATTAGGAGAGAATAAAACAATGGACGTGTCTTGCTGAATTACTCGGATGAGAAGTTTTTAATAAAAAAAATGTGACGGTGGATTGCTAATCATAATAATATAAAGTATTACGCCTAATAGTTAGCAACATACAACATTGCTATGAAGAAGGAACGAGGCGTTAATTCTTCTGAACACAAACCGTTCAAATGTAACAACAGATGGCGTTGTGCCTTTCTGTATCACGCTTTGGTTTCTTTTCGTTTTTTATAAACGTAGTTTGGTTGTTAGGTCATATATAATTAGGAGCGGCCTTATTCAGCTCGAACTCCGCTCACTTGGGGCGGGGGCCGCTCTCTCACGCATGTGCTAGTTTATATATAGTGCGGCGCTACGCCGCCGCGGGTTCCCCCGAGGCGGTCGTTTAGATGAAGCCTATACAGCCTTCCTAGGCTATGGCACTTACTAGGTGGTGTGTGGTTTAGTCAGTACGAGTCTGACATAACCTCTCGGCCGCCCGATGTATCCATGATGAATTCACCACTTCCCCTTCCCCGGTTCCGGAGGGTGCCCAAGTTGCCCGGGGCGCAAAAAAAAATAGATATAATACCCTTGAATTGAAAATACATTCAATTGATTCGTCTCCCAGATTTGGTCGTTTTACTTCACTCAACGCTAGGCATTGCACACACCGATCTGGTTGAGCTTAGGGCAATCGTACACAAACTAAATTTCTTTACAAAACCTACCAAAAAAGTAGCCGCTTTGAATGATTTCTTCGAGAGAAATATGCGAAGGTATAAATGAGAAAAAGATATCGAGCGCGCGTGGTGCCGCGCTGGCAAGTAAGCGAGACAGATCGTGAACTTGAAGTTTACATTGACTTGACGCGGAACATCTGGAATGTTCGGAACTACGTAGTCTTAGTTTTTACGCATATTTAAAGCGAGACGCACCCACGCATGGTTTCAAACTCTAATTTTACCTAATAAAATATCTAATTTTAAGATTTATACATAAGTTCGGAATAATAAGTTGATTTTGAAACCTAACTTCGAAACGGCTCAACGTAAATGCATAATTTAGGTAAATAAGGTACTGGCTTCATAACTATTTAAGTGAATTCAGTTGTTTTATTTCTTTGCCCCTTGGTTGGATTTGTTAGTAATAATCACAATTATCATAAAACGATTAATCTATGATAACATACATACACGTAACACACTCAGATCGTCATTGTCGATGATATACATTCTAAAATATACCACTGTCAAAGCATAACCGTTTTCTTTATGCAAAATACACATGAGCGTTTTAGTTTTCGATAAAAGGGGCATATCAAATATTTTTTTCTAATTACATATTTCCAACCAAGATATTAATGTTTCTTAAAGAAAAACATTGAAATCAGGAAATTAACCTCCTAATTGTGACCTTTAAATTACACAAAGTTTAATTTTGAAACTTTAAGTATTTTATAATAAGATGATGTGGTTCCCAATTCGCCATTCTTTTTTTGTGTAACTTTCTTTTATACAGACGCTGTTGGCAAGTTAGTTTATATTAATTCTTAAATATTTTTTGAAATCGCATCACTAATAAGTCACAATGGCGTAGTACATGACTTTATATAAACGATAATGAAGAAGCATTCTAGTTTAGAGTTCTAAAAAATGTGAAAACAAGAAGACTATCCAAAATGTTAAATATCAAATAAAAAAACTTGGCATTAGGAAAAACGTACCGACAGCTACGAGTATCAAATGCGATTAAGGAACAGACCTCTAGGTGATGCGCCACCTTTACTTTCCGTTGCCCTATTAAGTTACATACAGATAGACAAGGTGTCACCTTATTGTGCAAATGGCTAGAAAAACAGTACTCTTAGGAAGTTAAACACAAAAACTTATTTTTTCAACTTTCCGCAAAGAATTGGCTAGCTCAAATTGACATAGCTATAGGTCACACCTATCATAATAATAATAAAGTAAAAAAACGTGAAAATAAATAAGTTTAGAAATCCGTTAAAATTAAACGAATAACACGAAAATGTGATAGAACTAATAATGAACTTCAAACTATGAAGCTACTGTCATCAAACACAAGCTATATTGTTAAACTCGAGTCCAACTGAACTCCCATGTAAAAAAAGGCTTGTTTCCACAGTTTCTAATAGTAATAATTATACTCGTGCTTCGTCCTCAAGATTAGTAATATTCAATTTATATATAACACAATGTAGTAACGCGTAAGTGACACCACTTCAGCACTATAGTTGAGAAAACAAAGTAACAAAAAAAAAAAAAAAAGAATATATAATTTTCAAATAGCAACACCAGCCTTGGCGCCATAGTTTACCTAAAAAAAAAAAGAAACTCGATGACGCAACCTAATCTGTCACGGCTTCCCGCCCTCCACTCATTTCGCTTAGCTTCATTCGCAATTTAGTGCTCAACCACTTCACACGTTCACCGGTTTCGCGCAATCATGTCGAAACGTTCCAATGAATCTAGTTTAGAAATTATTGCAAAAAAGTTACGTAAATTAGAAAAAGAAGTAAAACGTTCGCGACGAAAAAATAATAAGTTATCATTAAGCTCATCATCTTCTAGTCGTTCCTCTAGTTCGTCTTCACGTTCATCTAGAGCTTCCACACCGCATCTTCAGGAAAACTCGAATGGTAAGTTACCTACCCACAATATATATTTTGTTTGTCTTCCTCCAATAATTCCGCCTGGTGACCTACTTATTTGCATCAGAGTAGTCTGAGGGACTAACTCGAAACAAGTTATTTTTGAATAAAACGATTGTTGATCATGTACAGAGTAGTCTGTGGGACTATCTTGTCGCATGGTGTTAAAAATTTTGCATCAGAGTAGTTTAAGGAACTATCTCGTCGCAATTGTTTTCTGACTTGAAATAAGTTTTTTCGAACGTGCATCAGAGTAGCCTGTGGGGCTATCTCATCGCATGGTGTGACAATAAAATAATAATAAAAGTAAAATGAATGTATTTGACTGAGCTAAGACCACATATTTCAACATTAAATAAATACTGTTGCAGTCCATAATAATGTATAAAAATAAATATAAATATTTCTAACATTCACACCAATTAGCCTAGCCCAAAGTAAGCACTGTAAGGCTTGTGTTATGGATACTAGGGTAACGGATAGACATACATATATGATACATAGATATGCAATATTCATAGAAATATATAATAATGTATCAGAGTAGTCTGTGGGACTGTCTCGCTGCATTATGCTATTCTTCAGCTTCCAAATACATTTTATGCAAAGTTTAAGTAGGTACCCGCAAATTAAAATAATTTGCCGTTTTATTTTCTATTTCTATCGATACTTTTGCGGGTTTATAAAATCAAACGTGTAACGACGTTTTATTGGTCATTAATAATTGGTTTTAGGCCTAGAAGCAAACCAGAACTCGGATGAACATGTCGAAACAATTGACTTAGAAACTGAAACAAATGAAACACCCATGATAGACATATCGGATCTCCATCAAGAGATCGAGGCCGGCCCCAGTGGTACGAATGCAACTACTAATGATGTAGAAATTTCAAATATTTTGGGAGACGATCCATCTATTGTTGTCGAATTTGGATCTGACATAAATAAAGATGTGGCAACAAGATTTGCATACATTGCAACTAATGGTTTAAATAAAGACATTCGCAAGGAACTTCTTAAAAAATACTTGGTTCCTGGTAATTGTACAAGCATAGCCGCCCCACAGCTTAATGCGGAAATAAAAGCCGCGGTTACCGAGCAAGTAGTCAAAAGAGACAAAGCGATAGAATCGAGACAAAAACAGATTGCAGTTGGCATTTCATGCTTAGCCAAAATAATATCAGATCAGCTTGATCTGACTGAAAAAAATACTGAAATGATTAAAGAACTGATGAATGTTGGCAGAATATTTTGTGACATTCAACATACTGAATCTGAGGCAAGAAGGAATTTTTGTTTATATTCCGTAAAAAAGGATATGAAAGATCAATTGTCATTTACAAAAATTGACAAATATTTATTTGGTAATAATTTGGTTGAAACACTAAAAACTGCAAAGGCAGTTACAAAGTCTAGTTCAGATCTCAAGTTAGATCTTTCAAAGAAACCAAAAGCAGCTTCGACGGCAAATGTGTCAAATAGGAATTTAAACTGGAAGGCGAGGGCTCCAGTCCGCAGGCAGCCGACGGGCCCAACGCCACGCTTCCAGCTGCCGACAGCACGCAATGCATCACAGGTGCCGCTGCCTCGCCGAGGGACGTCGTCGAAAAATTACTCACAGCGGCCAGGGCCAAACCAACGTCAGTAGACTCGGTACTTTACGCTGGCAGACTAGCCCATTTTTACAATTTGTGGTCGATAATTACTTGTGATCGTAACATTTTATCATGGATCGAAGGTTACAAATTAAAGTTTGAACAGCCTGTTCATCAGCCTTATTTACCAACTCAAACCAAATTTACAGACTCGGAAAAAATTCATGTGAATGTTACAATCAATAATTTAATTGATATTGGAGCAATATCTGAATGTCAACCATGTTCTGATCAATATATATCTCGTATATTTTTGATACCTAAACCTAATGGCAAAAAAAGATTAATACTTAACTTAAAAAATTTAAACAAATTTATGAAAGCACAACATTTTAAGTTAGAAGATATTCGTACTGTTCTAAAAATTATATCTAAAGACTCTTTTATTGCCACTATTGATTTGAAAGATGCATATTTCTTTATAAAAATTCATCCAAAATCTCGAAAATACCTTCGATTTTTTGTGAATAAAAAATTGTATGAGTTTAATGTTCTACCGTTTGGAATCTGTACGGCACCGTTTATTTTCACTAAAATTATGAAACCAGTGGTCAAATTATTGCGTTCTTGTGGATATATCTCATCTATTTATTTAGACGATTTATGTTTATCAGGAATAACCTATTCCGATTGTATATAAAATATTGAAATTACTTGTTCAGTATTAAAAGCGTTAGGATTTATCATCAACCAAGAAAAAATTGTAAAAATACCCTCAATGTCTTGTCGTTACTTAGGATTCATAATAGATACTCATAAATGGCAAATTACATTACCTCTGGAAAAAAGAATCCGAATTAGGATAGAAATCGAACAGATGAAAAATCTTAAACGTTTTAAAATACGAACATTTGCGCAACTTATAGGTTTATTAATCTCTGCCTGCCCTGCGATCGAATATGGTTGGCTACATACCAAAGAACTTGAACGATGTAAGTTTCTTAACTTATTGAATAATAATGATTATGAAAAATACATGACCTTACCACAATTATTACTACCTGATTTAGATTGGTGGTTGAATGTAATTGATCATTCCGTACATAGAATAAGGAATGACAGTTACACTTTAGAAATATTCTCTGACGCCTCAACAACGGGCTGGGGTGCAGCGTGTAATGGTCAGACCGCTAGTGGTCGTTGGAGCAATAGTGAACAAGAATTACATATTAATCAGCTTGAACTTTTTGCGGCTTACTTTGCTCTTAAGATATTTGCAAAAGATTATCACAATTGTCAAATTTTACTTAGAGTTGATAATACAACCGCTGTCAGCTATATTAATCGCATGGGAGGCATCCAGTTTCCTCATTTAAATAAAGTTACAAAAGCTATATGGGACTGGTGTGAAGCTAGAAAAATATTTGTTGTTGCTTCCTATATTAAATCATCGGATAATGTTGTTGCTGATAAAGAGTCTAGCCGTACCCATCCTGACATAGAATGGGAGCTTACAGTATTTGGTTATCAAAAATTAATAAGAAAATTAGGAAATCCGGAAATTGATTTATTTGCTAGCCGCATAAATAAAAAATGTGATAACTATGTTTCTTTACATCCAGACCCAGAAGCGATCGCTGTAGATTCCTTCACTTTAAACTGGTCAAACTATTTCTTTTATGCTTTTCCCCCAGTAGCAATGATACTTAAATCTCTGAACAAAATTATTAATGATAAAGCTGATGGCATTATGGTCGTTCCTAATTGGCCCTCTCAACCGTGGTATCCTTTATTTTACAAACTACTTATTTCAGAAGAAATTAAACTTCACCATTATGATGTTGTAATTCCCTCTTCCAGCAACCAGAACATACAAGCGCACCTTACCCTGGTTGCCGGAATTTTGTCCGGACGGCACTACTACAACGCTGCGTCCCCGAGTCCGCCTTAGATATCACCATCGCATCATTATCAGACAATACCTTACAGCAATACGATGTTTGTTTCAAGAGATGGTATTCATTTTGTATAGAAAATTACGTAAGCATATATAATCCTTCCATTCCTATAGTTATTGATTTTCTTACAAAAATATTTAACGATGGAGGTCAATATGGGACTATTAATAGTCACAGATCCGCACTATCTTCTGTACACTATCTGAAACATATCAGAGGATGATCGAATCTTAAGGTTTTGTAAAGGGGTATACAAATTAAGACCCCCTTTGCCACGTTATGATATTACGTGGGACCCAAGTATAGTTTTGAATGATTTAGCATCTCTTTACCCAAATGAAACCTTAAACCTTGAGCAATTGTCCAAAAAATGTGTTACTTTACTTGCAATCGTTACTGCGCATAGAGTACAAACTCTGTCAAAAATAAAATGCGATCAAATTATACAACAAAATGATAAAATAATAATTAAGATTTCATTAAAACATCAAAAGTAAGAAAAAATCAACCTACACTTTATTTACCTTTTTATAATCAACGGCCGGAAATATGTCCAGCAAAAACCCTTATGGTGTATATAAACCAAACTAAAGATTTAAGGAAGGTTAGCCAATTATTTATAAGCATGAGGAAACCACATAACTATGTGTCCACACAAACACTCAGTCGTTGGATTAAGAATACACTCAAAGATAGCGGAATTGACGTGTCCATTTTTTCCTCTCATAGTACACGACATGCCGCTTCTTCCGCAGCTCACAAGCTGGGTGTTAGTTTAGATGTTATTAGAAAAACTGCTGGTTGGAGCGGCAACTCCTCAACTTTTGCCAAATTTTATAATCGCCCTCTTGATGAAACTAACCATAATACTGTGTTAGCAAGTACTATCTGTTCTTTATAAACTGCGATTAGATTGTAATTATAAATTAATGATCAATATAATAATTAGTGTATCACTTAGATGTTTTATTTCTTTGATATTCCTTCCCAATTCTCTCAACATCTACATTGTGTTATATATAAATTGAATATTACTAATCTTGAGGACGAAGCACGAGTATAATTAATGATTAAACGAACTTACCTGTACGTGAAGTTCTATCATAATTATACGAAGTGCTTCGTCCGAAGAGATTACGCGTTACTACATTAATGATTAAACGAACTTACCTGTACGTGAAGTTCTATCATAATTATACGAAGTGCTTCGTCCGAAGAGATTACGCGTTACTACATTGTGTTATATATAAATTGAATATTACTAATCTCTTCGGACGAAGCACTTCGTATAATTATGATAGAACTTCACGTACAGGTAAGTTCGTTTAATCATTAATTATGATATAAAGATAACAAAAAATAATAATATTAATCTTAATAATTAAAGCATATTATTATTTTTAGAAATAAATTCGAAAAAAATAGGCATGAGGTCACGTGACGGTAACACCAATTACAAAGAGTTACGTCACGCCGTGCAAAGCATAACTGTTGTGGTTGACGTTTTCATAGATTTTTCATTGTTTGACAAATTGTATTGTTAAATAGACGACCGTTTGGTGCCTTTCGCACCGATGATGGTCCTGGGTTCAAACCCGGACGGGCCAGATGTTTGTGTTATGAATACGAGCATTTGTAACTCGTGGGTATTTATATATATATATATATTTCTATAAATGTTCAATATCTATGTATCATATATCTGTTATCCTAGTGTCCATAACACAAGCCTTACGATGGTTACTTTGGGCTAGACCAATTGGTGTGAATGTAGGAAATATTGTTATTATTATTATATTTATTTAATGACAGCAAGCATAATATAGCCATGGATCGGGATTTACTAAAGCAAATAGTAATAATTTACCCAAAACTGATACCGTTACTGTTGGTAGATGTTTCGCGTCAAACAACGACTTTGGCTCATCAGAATTCCGCAGTGTTAAAACTTTGACGTAAGTATGCATAAGTATAAAATATTTATTATAAACGGTATTTCATTTTAGTTGATAACTTAATGTCTTGTACATATTTATTTTATTGTTTCGACATATTTAGAGGTGAAACAAACGAAAAATACTTACATAGAAAATGATTTTCACATAAAGACATTCCTGTAATTTTGTTCATAAACAATGTATACCATGCTTCCTTGCTTGCTTTCCTTGTTTTTCATTTTTTCCGCATTTATGGATTGGAACATATAACAATATAAATAATTTTTCTGGCGTTTTAAGCTTGTGTTTTTACACTAGTAATCGAGGGATCCATTTTCAAGTAAATAATTCTAACAATCGTCGTACAGACAGAGTATTGTTTGTTTTGCACGGCGTGACATTCAATACGCCATGACAGTCTTGAGCGTTTTCGAGGGAAATTAAATTAGTTTTTTCAAATGCAAAATAGATATTGTTAACGTTCGATTTTATTCGAAATAACTTTTATGGGATAAAATGCACATTGAGGTATATAATTAACCACTTTTTAAAATTTAGGCAACTAGCCTCGTGTTTAATTAATCTTGTGTAATTATTTACGAATACTTTAGTTCTGTCATTTCGCAATTTGTCCTGTAATGTCACTGCGTTGAAGATCAAAGATATTGATATATTTTATTTTTCGAAAAAAAATGTAATTTTAGCTGTACCTGTAATATTATATTTTATCAAATTGACCACAGACAAATCATATTAATAAAACATATAAGAAATTGGAAAAACCACAAAACTTTACACAAGTTTAATTCTAAATCGATGCTAACTGTCATAATAGATCGTCATCGTCATAATCTCAAAAAACGTCCTCTGCTGAACGAAGTCCTCGGATTTGCGGAAATAGTCTTGCCATTGGGCAGGCGGGTTGGAGATAATAGTAAAAGATATTTCTGCTGGCCATTTTGTTATCTACAGGAGATGTATAGTAATTATTTCAAGTATCACAAGTCGCCTTTTTCGACTCTGTTAAGTGTGAAGGGAAGGCCATCCACCCTACGGCGATACTGGTATTTCTTAATGATGTTGTTTTTTTATTCTTAAAGTAAAATATTATTTAGATGTACAAAAACCCAAAAAACAAAGTTGATAGGCAAGTATTAGGTACCTATTATTTTTCGGTACATCTTATTTGCATATTTATTGTTGATCTTAGTGAACTTAGTGAATGTTTTAAATAAGCTATTATTATTATAGTATTAAATAGTACCTAGTCATAATATTAAATGCGTTTACTTTAGAAGTGTGATGTTGTACAAATACTTTATTTAATGTTTATGTAGTTTGTGATTTTAATATATTTTTTAATATTGATATTTTATGTTTGTTCCTTGCTATTATGTCTAGTATTCATAGTCAAATACGTTATTTTATGTATGTATCTGTTTATTGACAATCTTACACACCTAAATAATTTCGTTTCCGTTTGCTCGAAAAGAGGGTAAATGCAAAAAAAAGAAGAGATTGATACTATAATATTTAAAAAGTAATATCCTGTTTTGTTTCCTCATTGCTTTGGTTGTACTTTGTCACGTTCAAGCAATAATTATATGTCTTATCGATAAATATTGTTTTCAGTTCAATCATCGATTAGAATAAAACTTCATACCGATTGATAAAATCAAGTCAACCTTTATAAATTGTTATGCCTACTGCACACAAAACAATACATGAGATAACATATTCTACAAATTATTTCCCTTCGATAACAGACAGTATATTAGCCGTCATATCAGAAAGCGGGTGCGCACCGTTGGTACAAATAAAATATTTTATATTTTTTTAACAGTGAAAAGTTTAAATAATGTGGCGTATATAGGAGAATAGTTATTACTACTTTAATAAAACTGGTAAGCATTTCATATTTCCATAAAATAAAATTATTAATAATAATCATACAATAATAAGAATACCATCACAATCTGCATATTATCTTACACTTATAACAAGGAGTTTCCTATATTTGAACCATGTCCTCATACAAACCTATCAGAAGTGTAAGCTTATTCCTATAGATGTCTGCGAATATTTTAAATAATTGAAAACAGTGTCGTATTACCTGTAAATAAACTTAAACTTTAAAATGGGTAAACCTTTTTTTTATACTTATTTTTTATTTTTATGTTTTTTTTATATCAATCAATAAAAACAACAGAAAAGTATTTTTGATGTGAAAACTTATTTAACATCGTTGTGATTTGAAAGTCGATGAAATAAAAAGCAACAGTAAAAAGAGACAGACATATAACTTCATAAGTTTTAACGTAGGAGAAAATGAGATGGAAGCATTATGTACTTGTGTTAATACGTGTTTGTGTGCGCATGCATAGTAAAAAGCTTGAGAGAAGACATAACAACAACCGTGGTATTTTGTACACTTGTACGTATTATTTTTGAAGGTTTCACTTTTACCACGTGTCAATTGCACACATGCCTTTTTAAATATTTTTCAATAAGAAGTATTCCCTTTGGATATGGTAATACATCTAAGTAACATAATAGTTTATATTTGTGCTTGAATATTATTAGTATTGCCAGTTTTACTTATTACTTATTCTAATAAAAATAATACAATTGACGTTACAATATTCGTTACTTATGTCTAAATTATGTAAGTTTTTTAAAACTATAAATATATTTTATTAGTATTGATGAAAAATATGACAAAGACAGTAGCAGAATGGAATCTTTTCCAAAATAAAACAAATTATCAATGTTGATGGTTGGCGATGAGTTGTACCATACTCATTTATAATATCACCGATTAAACCGATTGGATAAATAACTGTTGCATGGAACTTTGATTGACTTATCGTTCCATTTAAAGATATGCAACGTCACGTTGTAAAAACAATAACCATATGTAGTTTTCTTTAAAATATACTTTTAGATACAATAAAACATAATAATATGTTAATTTCTTGACTTAAATAAATAGTTCGACAAAATCAGGTGTTATGTCTAAAGCAATATTTCCTACAAAAAATATTTGTCTTAGGCGTCAGGACTTCTGACTCTGCCTGTACAAACTCAAAGCTTGAATAAATACTTTTTGGGTGAGGTAATATGTGCTAAAGGAAACTGCCAAATAGTTTTAAATATGGAACCAATTTCTTTTAATAAATTCTTTTTTTATCATAAACATTTTTGGTTATATATATATGAAATACAATTTTAGCCATCGCGATTCAGCGGAGTACACCGCCATCTCTTAATACAATTTAGAGACATATTTCAATACATTTAGCAATACACAATATATTTATTTTATTCATTTCATTTATAATAAATATTATATATTATGGCTTATACACTGCCCATTGTGAAGTTGTAAAAGTTTAGTACAATATTACATATATTTTATACGAGTATTATAAGTTTTATTTATTTATTATTACATTTTTATTAATATAGTGTATTTTAACCGAAACCATTCTCCGAACTCCTTCCCAGATATATTACATTCACCAAGGGGAAATGTGACCGAGGATCGACTAAAGCGCTGTTTGAATATGAGAACCTGTTTTTCTCGAGTGATGCATAGTTCTTTATAATACACCTGCGAGGAAAATCAAAAAAAATTTTTTAAGTGTATAAAAAACGAAGGTCTACACTACAGTTACATAGCTAATGTACAATTCTTCTGTTTTGAAAATGATTTGTATGATGTTATTTCGTGTACAAATCGATAGATAAATAAATATACAATATTAAAATAAAAAACAACCAGCAAATTATTAAGTAATTTTTAAACTTAGAAAAGAATCATAGAGAAAATAAATACTACGCAATAAAAAGGGTAAATCCTAATAATTTATAAAATGCCACCTTAGACTTAAACGACATTCGACGTCGCAGACGCAAAAACAAATACACGGTTTATCTAATGTGAAAGGTTAGAGAATATCTAACTTAAATACCATCTTGTGATGTGCGACGCAATAACTTAAAATATTCTTATTTACTACTTATTTGTCTGTACCTAACTAGGTCTTTCTACGATGTATCATCATTTATGAATAAACGGCAAATCAACATAATTATCAAAAATGGCAACTTCTAATACTGGAATATTTTGCTGATTGTTTTGATTGGGATCCCTTCCTTTCGCTTGATATTTTAACCTCAATTAACTTTGGCGTATAATCAAAAGTCGTGAATTGATATACATGGCAGGTTAGGTTAGATGTTTTTTTATTAATTACCAGCCAGCAAGCTATATTAATAGAAGCCTTATGAAATTATGCCTAACAATATTCTGCCAAATCAAGGGAATCCATTGTGATTGCATTTTTCAACGACGTTTTGTTGCATTGATTTTTGTCATTGATTTGCCATCCATTTTCAACTAGATGTTAGGATGATGCACATACCCAAGTATTAACTGTCTATATACCTTCTTTCACTTAAATATCCATAAGTGTTTTGGGACCAGCTCTTTGGATACATCAATTTTCCAAACAGTCAAAAGTACTGGTAAAGCTGTTATTCCTTAAAATTATATTTATAATCGCCATCAGCCGTTGTATATTCACTGTATTCACCGGCTTCCCACAACCTTCACCAGGTCACCGGTCCACCTAGTAAAGTCTCCCAAACTACTCTACTACTACTCTGGGCCTCCCCAGTGCCATCCCCTTTCATGGTGTCCACGGAACCTATCTTCCCCAATGGCTCAATTCTGCGAACGATGTGCCCTGTCCGTTACCATTCAGCTAACTCGAATAGCAATATCCGTAATTTTGGTTTTCTTGCAGATGTTAACATTACGGATTTATCACACAAGGAAACACTGAGCATAGCTATCACTTTAACTATCTGGGCGACCCTGAGATTGTTTATGAGACCAACAATTAAGAATCACATCTTAGAACAAAATGTAATACTGGTAACACACATTGCTCGATGACCTTAGTGTTGAGAATCTGGGGAAAAAAAAATCTGGGTTGGAAATCTTAGTGCTGAGTGCCAAAATGCGAAAACTTAAACTTGTGGCATCGCTAACAGATGTACACCTTTTGTCACTATTAATTGAACTGTCTTTACTGTTGATAAGTGCTTTATTATTACATGTAAACTAAAAGCAAACAATCTATTATACAAGAGAAACTTTAGCATATAAACATTTTGTTCGGAAGTAATAAATTAGACTATTTCATAGATTAAACAAAATTATAAACGGCGAGTTACCAGAGAATAACCGATAATAATGTTTTTTTAACAAACTATTTAATTATTTGCTATAAAATAACGGTCTCGCAAAAAATATAAGATAAAGATATGGTCTAAGGAATGTACTAAATAGTTACAGTATAGAATATTCTTACTGAATAAAATAAAATCCCAAACATTATATTACCTAAAAAAACGTACTATTTAGAAATAAAATTTGTGATTTAGCACCTCCACCTGCTTACCATATGTGCTGTGCTTTTTGGCGGCGCATTTGCCACATAAAATCCAAAATTGTTTCCTTATTATTGATTGAGTAAGGCGTGCTCCTCGTGAGGAGCGTATCCATCGCTCCCATTATCTGATTTTGATTAACAATAAGGTCTTATATATAATAGATGACTGACTCACCGAAGGCTGCTGGACTTAAGTGGCACGAATGACATTGCAATCCAATTTGGTTAACACTCGGACACTAATAGTGTCCGTGTGTAATCACACGTGTCTAATGATCCCGCTTCGCAGGCTCGAAGGACCAATTTATGTATGAGTTTATTGATGACACACCAAAGGAGATGAATGATAAAGTTTGAAATAACTTAAAGTAACTTGTATTGCGTAATTAATGTAAAGTCGCGAGTTGAATGTAGATTGACTGAATTATATAAAAAATTATGACTTTGAACAATTTTAATGTAGCTCGTTTCGTAGACCGTACAAAGATATTTAAAAAAAATAAGATGGACTTATTTAAGAATATTTGCTTTATTTTATTTTAAGGCTATTTTTATTACATAAATTTAAATTATTATTATTATCTCTGAAACCGCTCACCTTGGCAAAATGTTGTAATGTTTAACGGATTGATAAATTTATAACAATCTGAGTCGATAATCCATCTAAAAAAGTGTGGTAAATGACGTACACAGGTGAATATTAGAAAAAAATCTTCATTCTTTTTTTTCTAAAACCAAACCAACCAACACCGATGCTGGCCATTTTATTAAAGACACACGTCTTCAGATTATTTCGACGGTTCAAACGAATAAAGCCGTTAAAATTTTCACATTACCTACTTTTAATTTTAATGCAGAAACGCTATTTAAAGATGTCATTACGTCAGACATTACGATAATAATATCAGTAATAATAATGGTTCGAGTAAAGGATGGTACGGCAGTGTTTGCTTCGCGCTCGACTTGGCGGGGGCACTACCGTGCCCCCCGATTGAAAGAGATGCAGCATTCTAATTTTTTTGATTTCAAAAACGTTGTGTCCAGTAATTAAAAAAATATTTCAAATTGTGACAATAGTGAATAAATATATTGATTCAAATTAAGGGAAATAAAAGTTTATAGTGCAGATCGCATTTAACTTTATTATAGTTATTAATAGAATTATCAATCAATCGTTCATTTTCTCAACGTAGAAGAAATAAAATATTCGAAAATAATGCCAATGTCAGCAACCAGCATATATAGCGCTGATTCCTGGATATATTAGCATTTAAACCACTACTTAATCAATCTCTGTTACTCGGAGGCAATTTCGGTTCAATACCAGAAGTTATACAGGAAGTTGGAAGAACCTTATAATCAGCCTAATAGAGACGAATCATCTGTATCAAATAATTTGGACCAGTACGAAACAGTGCACTAAACTCAATAATCTAGACAAATAATTTAAAATTGTTTTTCATTTCATACGCGTTGTTGTTTTATTTTAGCTGAATTTTGAATAAGTTTAACTTAAATGTTACTTTTCGTTCAAATATTTTTTATTTTTGTCTACGACTTATTAAATGATTAAATCAAGTTTTTGTACTCATTTATTACTTTTGTTGTATTTTGCTTTGTTTTAGTCACAGATACACACTTTCTTATGGTTCTATGAATCGTGTGATGTTTGGAGGGAAAAAAGATATAATATCAGAGGCCCTACGATCACGTCTTATAGCGATTCAAGTTAAGCTGTTAAAAAGAGACGCCATAATAGTTCCGCGTATAGCGGTATCTCACTTTGACAATCAAACTTGCATCGCGCTAAAAGATGATGGTAGGCCCTCTGGTTGCAATTAATGGCATATCAAAATAAGTATAGTATAGTAGTATAGTCGAATTATTATATTTGAATATATTAACATCAAATCTCTAAAAGTTTTTCGCAAAATGAAATTTTTGGTGATTGTAACCAAAAATACTACACTCTGATAAAGTATACAATTCTATAGAATTGTACAAAAAACTTATATAAATACGAGGGCGGGTCAAAAAGTTCGCGGAATGAGGGGCATGGAGGGGGAAAGGTGACTTTTTATTACCTGCACTAGTTGTGCCACTCATTAAGAGAATAAATACTAAGTTTAAAAAAAATAGGTCATAATTACCTGAGCTACACATCAATCAAAAAGACAATCCGGAAGAAAATTTGCAACATGGAGAAAATTGAGTTTCGCGCAGTCATCAAGTTCCTTACCAAACAAGGAAAACCTCCCCAGACTATTTTGAAAGATGTCTTCTGTTTACGGGGACTCTTGCCCTGGTAAAACCATGGTTTACAAGTGGCACAACCTATTTAAGCAAGGCAGGGATTCGATTGAAGATGATCCAGGCCAAAAACTCATGGCTACTGTTTTCTGGGATTCAGAGGGAATCCTCCTTATTGATTGTAAAGAAAAGGGTGTCTCTATCACTGGAGAGTACTACGCTGCACTATTAGAACGTCTGCAAGATGTTGTGAGAGAAAAAAGACGGGGAAAATTGACTAAAGGTGTGCTCCTTTTGCACGACAATGCACCCGTGCACAAGGCGCAAGTTGCGATGGCTGCTGTTCAAAGAGTGGGCTTCGAAATCTTGGATCATCCTCCCTATAGCCCAGATTTAGCCCCAAGTGATTATTATTTGTTCCCAAAAATGAAAAAAGAGCTTCGAGGGAAGAAATTTTCCAGGGCTGAAGAAATGAAGAGCGCAATTTCGGCCTATTTTGACGACAAAGAGAAATCAATTTTTTTTCGAAGGTATTAATAAATTCATTGATAAGTCTAATAAATGTATTAGAGTTAAGAGGGAATACATTGAGAAGGAAAAATAATTTTGTGTTTTATTTCTTACTTTTTACCCTCCATTCCGCGAACTCTTGACCCACCCTCATAGTGCTTTTAACATTACTGCTATTCATTTGAGCCATCGGATTGTTTATTTGCGGACTTCGAACGCAAACTTGCTGGTACACAAATTTTATACAGTCAAAATCACACCAAAAATCAAATAAATCGAATTTACTAGACAGATATTCATCACACATTTACTTATATCAATTATTAAGGTAATTTATTGTTAAAAATGTCAATATTTTACCAAGTGAACTAGATGAAACTTATTATGGACAATAATTGTTTATTACAGATGGTATTTCACTTCTAAATCACAATTAAACAAACATATTTCTTGTTTCAGAATAAACCATAAAAATGGCAGAATTGCGTAACCGCAGACAGTCTACAAGGCCAAATGGTGACATTATTCAAGATGAAGAAAAAAAGGCTCCTACGGAATTCCTTCACCGGGAGTCTATGTTAACAGTCCTGTTAGAAAACTCGAACCATATCAGATCAATTTATCACATATTCGTTGTAATCCTGCTCATGCTTCTCTGCGACACTGTCATTTTCGATCTCGTTGAGAGGGGAAAGTAAGTCAATAGATTCCACTACTCAAGAGCGGCTTCAGAAGAGCGGTATCGACTGTGATTTTCTTTCATTGTATTACGATTAATAACACAATTCTGAATAACTCATTACACGATATTAACAAAACATGATGATAGCCTGTGCTATCACGATGTGTTTAGTTAACATTTAAAAAGCCCTAAATTTAATATAAATATATGATACGGTTGACTGTAGGTTAATGGGGGTTAATAGCAGCCTTATAGATCAAGTAGCAACTAGTAGGTGAGAAGCGAAAAATCATTATCGTTAAATTATCTTATTACCTTGTAATTAACATAGCAGACATCCTTTATTGCCAATGTAATTTAACGATTCTAAGCTTATAAGTGATGATTATAATAACTGTAATCCTAATTGTTTTGAGCGGTGACACAATAACGTGTTAATTTATTTGAAAAAAACAACGGGTTGCACTTCGGGAGTGCCGGCAGAAGTGAAAACATGAACATTAACGTTGTGCATTTTTGATATTTTGAAATGGTTAAGGAATAATTTCGCACGAATTGCTTTAATGATCAGTATAAAAGTGCTATCATTTATGTGGTAAAATACAATATTCATTTATTGCGCTATCGTATACAAACATGTCAACAAACACACCAAGTCGTGTTCGTTGCATTTTTTTGTGCGCATGTGCAGGATTTTGCACATGCGCAATGAATAAAATCAGTTGAACGCATGCGTTCTCATGACATTACCTGCCATTTTAAAATTTCATAATGACAGTTTAAAAAAAAAATAATGTAACTGTCACTATGAAGTTTAAAAATGACGCGACTATACGCACATCGCGCAAGCGCCCTACGCCGACTTAAGAATTTTCGATCAGGTCACGTGTCCTGACGCGAGTTTAGAAATTTTTACCCATTCCAAAAAAAGTACACAGCGCCGCTAAAGAAGTTTTCACTTCAAAAATGGTATATTATCAGTAGTCGATCTAACTGACACGTCACCAGTTTATTTTTGACAATGGAAACCACTTCAGACTTTATTAATTCCTACACCTAATGAACGTTAAAAGAGCACTAAGCTAATGCAGATGATTTAATAATGTTGCCAACTGTCTGAACCATTACCAAATTCACAGGGCGATAACGCGTCTCAGTAGCAAACAAAGGTGATTTTACAACAAAATTATACTAACATGTTAACTTTCACCACCCGATCAGTTTCACCGTCTTAGGAAGGTTAGGTCTTGAATTAAATTAATTTGTTGAAATCCAAAATTTTCCAAAGTCACGTTTCTGACGCTCTATCTGACGCTCAACATTCATTTGAATCGGCTCCTGGTGATTTTAACACCATTTCAATTTCCCCGTGAAATCTTTTCGTCACTGTATCATTTCTAGATATTATACGACTAATGCAACGTTTAAGTTCATCAATGTTACGATGGTTATTAATACAATTTTGCAACTCGGGTGGAAAATCAATTATTTTTTGTCTTTTTTAGTAAAGTTTATGCATGTTATAGGTTATATACCTGGTTATATTTACCACAACACGTATCTCTCTATTACATGATGCAAAAAAAATATTCAAGGAGGTCCAAACATTTCCCGCTACCATTAGTCTTACTTAATAAATCTAAGTCCCTGACAAAATGCCTAACCAATGTATGTCCGAACTAATCAATGTACGACATATTCTCATGAATATATAATGTGAACATCATATCACAGAAGTCAAATGACTTAATAGTTCACGATTGACATAGGACCTAACTAATGTAGGTACAATATAATATTTAACACCTATATTTAAACATAATAATAAATTTGTTGCAGGATAAACATTGGTTGGTCTGTTGTGTCGTACGGTTTCGGGGATGTGAGGCGCGGTGCCAAGCTTTGGCTCTACGAACTAGCAATTGCGCTCATGTTTCATCCCTGTTTGTTATTTTATGGAGCTGGAATGAAATTACTAAAACGAAATTCAGGTAACAAACGTTTTATTAGAGAAAAACAACGCCTTCTTGGTACTTAAACACTCGAAATACCAGTAACAACACTTGTGATCATGTGACTGGGGTTTCATTGATTTAATTGCACTTTAGCTAAAGCAACACTTGTGTCACTGTATAAAATGGCTACGAACCGTAAAAAATATTACATTTAAAAATATAACTATTTTTTTCGTAAAATGTCTTAAAAGAAGCGTCTTCATGCTTTGGCATTTTTACTCTTTACTATCAATATAGTAAATTACATTTTGGTTAAAGTCTCTGTTCTTATTAGCATTTTTTTCCAATTCCTAACACTTTATACAAAGTTATGTCTAATGCAAATAGCCTCACTCTGAGGATATTTTTCCATACTGAAACAAAAATTTAATGAAACGAGGAAATTAAACGATTAAATAATAAACGGTAAATTGCTATTATTATGATTGCTAAAAATGTATACCATTTTGTTTTTACTGAAGTAATCGTTAGGGCAAATCGAATAGACGAAAACGAATGTGTACTTTTTACTATGTAGTAAGGTACCATAAAATCACATTGTAGCTCTGTAAATACAGTCCACACGGAGGAACACAAAGTGTATTTATAGCCATTAAACAAGGAGAAATATCATGTCTATGAGCACATAGTCTGTCGCAACATGATTAAAAGTATAAAGTTCTTCGTTACTCGTAATAAATTATGTAAATACGTTTACATAAAGAGAATAATTTCCGGAACCACCGATTATATTCGAAAAAATCTCTTTTATTTTGAACAGTACCATATTGTAGATGGAAATAGGCTATATATGTATAATTATGAATACATTGTGTCATTATTCAAAGTTGAGAGGAGCCGCTTGTCGTTAAAAAAGCAGGAGAAGGACAACAGAAATAAAAATCTTCTGTTTTGGTGTAAAAAATAACATGATTTTCGTAATAATTAAAAAACTAACTGCGATGTTCATATTTTTTATTTAAAGAATAAAAAGAAGAGCACACATGATGTGTTTTTGTCTAAACATTTTAATTTATTACATCGCAAAACTTCATTCACTCTTACAGAGGCACACAAGGTACAACCTATAACAGCTTTTATGCAGCTTCTGTTGCCATTTCACTTTCCAGACTGTTCTAAGTTTTTATCGCTCGGCAATAAAACCGGTGGATACAAATTCACGTAACAATCCGCCGGCACTCGACAAAAATTTTCAATCTCCTTACGTAACCCTACAAAAAGCTTTTTGCAACATTTTAAGGAGGTATGATCCTACAAGAGCCCTTTTGGTTAAGAGAGAAAAAGGACTTCTAGTTTAAATTCGTAGTATATTATATACTTTGATTATTGTAAACCAAGTAGCATAGATCGTTGTGAGGTATCCAACTTTAAAATTGAATACTCTGTGTGAATATAATAAATTATGTTCAGTAAATTTAATACGCAAGAATTGACTAACTATATAATTTATTTGTAATTACTAGTGGCCTGCGCTGACATTTTCTTATGAAAATTAATGTAGGTATACATAATATAAAGCATTCGAATAATGTACTTTTCAAATTAAAGAATTCTTGGAGTTTCAGTAGGTCCCTCCACTTGAAAAAGAAGTTCCAAAATCCGCTCTCTTTTCATTATATAAAATATACGTATAGATCAAATTAATTTTAAAATACATTTTTAACCTACAATAGTGTACAGGTATTATAAGAAATATAAATACTCACGAACCAGAAATATGTTCACAATAAATATTTATAACTAGACTGTATTGTGATTATTGTGAATATTTGTTTAATTTACAATTAAAACGGAAATTGCTTTAAAGTTGCTAGTGTAAATTTAAAAATCATAAAAATGATTTCATCAGCTTGCAAGTACGTACAGTCATACTACCGTAATGCTCTAATAATGTTTTCTTTACTGTACCTGTGCTTTGGTGTGTGCCACACGAAAAAAGCAGAAATGGCGGATTCGGTGCCATTACACTCCCTACCAAACAAAAATATAAGTAATGTGATTTTTTTAATTAAGTATTCCTAAATCCCAATTTACCGCCTAGACCGCCCAAACTGATTCCAATTACAGCGTTTTATCTATAGCTGTCAATGACATAACGTCGCTATGGATTAGTTATCAAGTCAATCAAACATGTTAAAAATAAAACTTTTACGTTTCAGGGCTATGCCGGATATGGACTTTTCTAGGTGTTACCGGGCTAGTGTTGCTACAGGTTGCTTTAATTGCTCTTCCTATTTGGGATTTGGTTAGAAAACATCTCGCAATTGCATCGTCAGCGACTGTCACTTGCGAAATGGTAAGCACATCTAGCACTAATCACGCAACGACTTGATTCGACCATCTAAAACGGTTCGTTATCATTTAAAAGTTGGCTAAAATTATATTTAGCGGAAAAAAGGGTAATAGCAGAAATTTATCAAGCAGAATTTCAAAAGAAATAAAATGACGAAGATAAGTAGATTGATTGTTAGTCGGAGCAAAGGTGATGTACTTGCCTACTGCACTAAATGTTTGAATATGCCTTTACCAGGAATATTTCTTTTCTTCTACCTGCAAATATTTGTGTGATATGCCTCTACCGGGATATTTGTGTGATGGACATAACCATTTGTTCTTGAATCGCGGTTGTCATGTAGGTTTTTACGTATTATCCACTAAGTATCCATAGTAAAAGCCTTTTTTAGCTTGCTTAGTTGAGATTAATAATTGTTATGATATGTTCGAAAGTAACTATTTTAAATATTTTCATTAACGTAAATAGATTTTTTGTGACGTCGTGGTCAAGCTGATCGCCTTGGTCACTACGTCAACACATCAAATTCAGTTGTTAAACACATTTTTTACAGTAAAGAACTCGATATGGTTTACAAAAAGCAACGTAACCAAAAGTGCTCTACTTAAAAATTCAGTAGGTTTATTGAGAGACAGTAAATTAAATAATGAACTAGTTATTTGTTAAATTAATTATCAAATTGAAATAAAGTGTAGTTACATAAGCTTGGTAGTTTGGTACTCATATATTAGGGGTTAAAGTATGAAATTGCCGATTTGTACTGAAAATCTATATTGTTTATTTTTTAAATTTTTAACAAATTTATTTAATCAAAATAGTTGCCATTATTATCTATACATTGCTGCCATCTAATGGGAAGGTCATTAATGCCTTTGCGATAGAATTCCGACGATCTAGACTGCACAAACTGTGTGAAAGCATTTTGTACTGCCTCCTGGGAAGAAAACTTCTTGTCACGTAGATAATTGTCCAAATCACGAAAAAAATGGTAGTCCGTTGGAGCAAGGTCTGGTGAATACGGAGGATGACGAATGGTTTCTAACTGCAGTTCCTGAAGGGTCAAAATGGTTTCTCGTGCTGTGTGAGGTCTCGCGTTGTCGTGGAGCAATAATGGTGAAGATCGATTCATGAGTCGGGGCTGTTTTACTGCTAGTTTTGTCAACATGGTTCGGAGTTCGGCACAATAGACATCTGCCGTTATTGCTTGACCAGATCGGAGAAAACTATAGTGAATAACACCATGCTGAGACCACCAAACAGTTACCATTACCTTTTTATTGGTAAGTTTTGCTTTAGGACACTGTTGTGGCATTTGACCTGGGGTCAGCCATTGCATTTTTCTTTTCCGGTTATCATAAAGAATCCACTTTTCATCACATGTTACAATTCGATCCAATATTCCTTCATTTCTGTACCGGTTCAACAAGGCAACACAAGTTTCAACACGCGTTTCTTTCTGCAGATCAGTCAAATCATGAGGCACCCATTTTTCGTATTTTTTTATTTTATTGATTTGACGCAAGTGAGTCAATATTGTGGGTAAGGTAACGTTAAACCATGCCGCTAATTCCTGGGTACTTTGACTAGGATCGGCTTCCACTATCTCTCTTAATTCATCGTTATTTACCTGTGTGGGCGGTCTTCCTCGTGGCTCGTTCTTTAAGTCGAAATTTCCATCACGAAAGCGTTTAAACCAAAATCGCACGGTGCGTTCATTAGTAGACCCCTCTCCAAACGCAGCATTGATATTGCGGGCTGTTTCTGCCGCGTTAGTTCCGCGTCGGAACTCGTATTCAAAAATAACTCGAATTTTCGCAGTATCCATCTTTCTTGTCTAAATTGAATAACAAAAACAATTGAAAGTCGATATTCAAATGTTTTACATTTTTTAAAAAAAGAACATCATAGAAACCATTTAAAAAAAGTTTCATTCGAAAACCTCAAACCATGAAGATTCTATGTCAATTCAAAGAACCTATTGCAATAAAACGGCAATTTCATACTTTAACCCCTATTATTAGGATAATATATTTGGCGGCTGCCATAATGTTGCCCGGGGGGACAAGGGTGTCATCTGATTTATGTACTTCACTTGAGAGCTTTCCACTTACTACGTTTGCAACGGTATCATCAATTCTCTTAATTAATTGTTAGTAATTATTACAATTTACTTAAAAAAAAAGTGGTGACTACTTCTTTCTGATTGAATTATGAATACACAGTGGTACAACAGAGTATATAAACGCTATTTATACCTATAGTATAGTCTACGTGTATATTTACAGTATATGTACTATTGTCTTGTGTAATCTGATGTGTAATTTGAATATTTACGAGTACAAAAATTATGATGATGTCATGTCATGATGGCTAATCAGACGAAGAGAAGATCAGAAAACTAATACAGATGAATATATATTATATAATCGAAATGATATCATTTCGATTACGTATTAGGACATTCTAATACTTATGGGAAAAAATTAAAAGCTGAGAAGTATCAAAAGTTTGCATAGATTATAGAGGATTGAAGTGCGCATTCATTGCCTATGTATTTACTCACAGATCTTTGTATGGTAAGATAATAGATCGATATTTTTTTTACGATGTCGCTGTAGCTAGCGCGTTCACCCTAGATAACGGAGGTTAAGGAACTTTTGCATTGACCAGTTATCGAGTGGATGATATGATGACCTATGAAAATTGAAACTTGAGCTCCTCCATGCTTAGTAAGGCACGTTTAAAAGTTCTTCTTGTCTGTATTGGCATCGTGAGCACCCAATCAGCATGATTTCGCACTGAACCACCGTGGTTGGTTATGGCCTTATTATGCTTGCGGCGTTTTCTATCTCTGAGGAAGAATTACAATTACATGTCAAGAAAACGACAGAACAACAACGATAGCAAAACACACTGAATTCAACTGTGTTGTACGAATATAAGACCTAATCTTCATTGAGTCGGCGCTCATATTTTTTTAGTATTTATAATATAATTGCTACAAAAATATCGTCAGTATGACTGGGATTTAATGAAGGGTATTCAACATTGATATGTTAATATTCAACATTGATTAATGTTGAACAAGACATTACTCATATGAATGAGTAAAGACAGATCTATTTCGTAGATTCCGCGATACATTTAAAACGTAGCCATTTTTCCTGATTTATTCGAATTTAACCCAGGGGAGATGGGTTCAAATTTTTCTTTGGAACTCATATGAATGAGCACATTTTTTAAAGGCTTAAAAACCGGCTTTAATCCCTTTTAATTTTACCCCTTTTAAGAGACGGAGCATTTATAAGCGCTACGGACTTTATATATCATCTATGACTGTGTTGCATGTCGCAATATAATGTATTTTTATATTTACCTGTTTATTCTAAACCATTGAAGATATGATCTTCATATCACCCACATCACATTCACCTAAAAATATAAGATGAGATTGTCAACGTGAATGTCAAAATTATATCTCCGTCTGCCTGCCGGTTTGTTTGTTTATCTGCTTTTTTGTCTGTTTGACTGTCTGCGATCCCTAGGATCTGTATATATACCTTCTGAGTGAACATATTTAAATACTTATGTTAATTTAGTCTGTCTTTTAAATAAACGTATTTAAGTCTTGCTAGTAAATCTATAACTTTAAAACTTCCTGTTAACTTAGAAATATGAAATTTTACACGGAGAAAGGACACTCAGTAAATACTTCCTAAAAACACAAAAATATTAAATACTTGATTTCAGTAATAGACTTCCATTCGAAAGGTTCTTACAAACTTTGATGTAAATAGTAATTCAATATATTTCTAACCAATATCCAAAAACCTCGGGGCGCGAAACCGAGAGTGTGCTCAGGAGCTGCATATGCTCATTCCGCCATCTCCCTTTTTCCATCGGACATCCAGACGCACAACGGGCTACCACCTCTTCTTGGTTTCTATTCCTACCTGTTGCATCAAGCGTTTCTCAACATCTTTTATAATGCACCCAGCAAAGGAGTGGAACTCCCACTCTGCGCCTATATTACCGAGTACTTATAACCCGTCCGTTTTTCAACTCAGGGTGAATAAGCATATTCTGTGTTATCTCGTTCATGTGGTTTTATTGAGTTTTGAAAGTTAACACTCATTTTGATAATTCATAATATATTTATTTTCCTATAAGATGATGAACGTCAATAACGCTAAAAGATAATAAAGTGCCTATTTAATCAGAGTCATCTTAAGTAGGTATACTGTAACTGCAAGAATATAAACATTATTGTTTGTTATTGCTCATTTGCTGTTAATATGTATAAACAAAATGTGTGCATCCTATCGCTATATTGTATAGCTATGAGCAAAGCAGGTCTTAGGTTTTCGAATCCGAAAATATTAATGCTATATTATATTATATGAACTAACATCGTCGGTGATGTTTAAACTATTTTGATTTTGTAATAAGTACAAAATATGAATCTAAGTTACAAAAATTTTTCTGTAATCGAGTTGCGATTTTCATTCACTAAAATTATTTCAATAATTAAAGAACATTTGTAAAAAAATACTTTCGAGTCTATCATTTTGTAATGTTGCATCACAAATATAACAAAACGTACAAGGACAAGTTGTGGCCTAGAAAACTTACTAACAGCATGCTCAATAAAACAACTACCATTAATAATTTTCAAGAGCATATCTGAGTACCTAGTGTACTGAATTCTAGTCTAATTAAGTTAGGACTTATGTTCGAAAAATCTATTTTGGTATTTATAAAAAGTCGTGTTATGTCCAAAATATGAATGTAGCTTAATTTATACAACTTAAACTCAATAAACTAACCAATCATGTCGATATCACGATAATATCCAAAATAATATATATTCCTACATAAATTATTTTTTCAACCAAATTTTTTGACCTAGTTATATTGTTAATGCCAGCAAAAGCTAGCCAGCTATTGCAAATTAGTTCCGTGTGGAGTCATAGTAGGATTGTTGCTTATATGGAATGAGGCGCTTCTTCTTAGAAATTCCTTTATTCAGAACTCGGTCAAAGATATAACTGTTGATGTAGGGAAAATAGTGATTTATTGCGGGTTCGTCTACCAAAAGTTTCAGAAGAAACTTATTCATAGCGATTGCTTTTCAAAATTATAATAGATGAATAAACTGAAGTACACTGAAAGATCATGAATAATTTGAAATTTTAAACACTCATTAACAGTATACAAAACAAATATCTTTACCACAAATATTTTGAAGTAAATTAATGAATTGTAATCATAAACATTTTAATAATTAAAATATAATAGCTAATCTGACTAAGTACGTTAATATCGAAAGGAAATGTCGGGTGTTAACGACTTACAAGGGATACTGTGGGTACTGTTATAAATAATTTAATTCAATAATATAGAAGCCATGTGATCCCTCGTTATGACTCCGCTGTATTAAGGGCAACCAAAAGTTATTGCCTTCCAATATTAATATCGTAATGAAATTAAAGCTCCACATAGGCAAGAGAGTAGATTGCCACGAAATCGGCCTTATTTCTAATTGAATATTGTCTTGACTATCGCCCTAAATGCGTTTACTTTGGTAACATTTCCAAGCAAAATTCAAAGACATTACGTGTCTTTTAAAAAACGTACCAACTAATCAGTAACTTGATAATTATTTACAATCATGACTGCTGGTTATTGAACTCCTATTTATTATTCATATCAGAGATTAATGAAGTCTGTCTGCGATTATAAAAATTGATCGCAATTCTAATATATTATTTTTAAACTACGCTTACCTTTATAACGTTGATAACAATAATGATTAGATGTGATTATTGAATAATAATGAAGTTTCTTAATTTTGAATTTTAGTTTTATTTTTTCTAAGTTTTGGACTTAGCTAGAAAAAATGTAAAATACAGAATATTACACTAATAATATTCCGGATCTCCCACATTTCTTTAGTTACAAACAAAGCAAGCCTTGTACTATGTTTATTGGATACGACACGACATAGGTATATAAAAAGAATTAGTATATGCGGCAACAACTGCTTTATGCTCATCACATTACACAAACTTTGTCTGCTCTAGTAATCGAACCCCTGGGGCATGTAAGCAGTATCACTACCGTGGCACCTAACAGCAATCTTTGAAGTTTACATTTAACAGATATATTGTATTGCAAATCTTATTAGTAAAATATACTAACATAGAATTATACTCCGTGTCTTAAGCATAACTTATCAAATATATCTATATACAATATCTGAACTGTTACTCAGGCATAATTTATCTTTTATGTGTCCAAATTCGCCTACTTTCAGTTCCGTTTCGCAATGAAAATACACGCAGTAGCAGTGGCGTGCGGCCCTCGATGTCATAGAGACGAGCCCCTGCCTTCTTTCAAGCATTATGTTTATTTCCTATTCGCACCTACGCTCCTCTATAGAGATCAATATCCAAGGTATGCCTCCTATTTAAATTTATTATTATAGTCCATTGAAAAGTTACATTTAGGATTGCGTTTTTCAGAGGACGCAATTTTATTTTTTTCATGTGTAGGGGGGTCAGTATAAACTTAAGTTCAAATTTGTGGGGTCGCCACCCTTGTACCCAGCCCGCCATTTTGGAAAAAGGGATGCAAAAGGTTGTTGTGCTCTATCTCGTAAACTAGCAACCTTGCAATAAAATTTACAAGACATTATTTGTAGCAAATTGAATTGTCTACAACTTTGATTCTATTATTTTTTATCGTAAAACTGAATATAAATAAAAGTTATGAACAAAATTAATGAAAGTTTTTGAACAAATTTTCTTTGGGGCGTTGTAACTTTTTTTCTGGTCATTTTACAATAAAATGACATGAAAATAATGTTATAGAGGTCTTTTAACAAATTTCAGTGAATTTATTTATTTTTTTATTTAGTTATCTGGGTTTTACAGCGCTCCGAAGTTGACGGGGTTCTTCAATATTTGCAAGAATATGAACAAAGCAGGCTTAGTTGTCTGTTACAATTTTTTATCCATATAATTCATCATTTTCTTTGCATTACGTTGTTATTATTCATTTATTATAGACCCTTTTCTCCACCAAAAAACTTAGAATATCATTGACTTTTACAATAATTTCTAATCAGTGTACATTGTACCGCTTGGGGACAAATGAGCATCTGACAAACACTGTGAAGACAAGGACTGGAAAAAGAGTGGAAAAATTTGGATACCAATCCAAACTTCCAAGCCCTCTATAAGATTACTCTGATGTGATTTCATTGTAAAATGACCAGAAAAAAATATAACGCTCGAAAGAAAATTTGTTCAAAAACTATTAATTATTTTTGTTCATAGGTTGTTTATATTCCATTTTACGATAAAAAGTTATAGGATTAAAGTTGTAGACAAATCAATTTGCTACAAATAACGTCTTGTAAAATATTTTTCAGGGTTACTCGTTTACGAGATACAGCGCAATAACCCTTTGCACCCCTTTTTCCAAAACGGCGGCCGGGGAACAAGGATAGCGACCCCACAAACTTGAACTTAAGCTTATAGTGACCCCCCCTACACAGCAAAAAATAAAATTGCGTCCTCTGAAAAACGCACGCAAAGCCCTAAAGAAATATAACATTTCAATGGAATATTAACAGTTTCTTAAAAATCTATTTGACAATCTTTAGTTTTCTGTAAGTGACGTTTCATCAAATTGAAATCTTAAACTCTTTAAGCTTCAAAGATGTCTTAAAAATGAAAATCATAAACGTAATAAGTTAAAAAAAATACTTTCAAGTTTATTTATTTTTTTGCAGAAAATATAAATTGGATCCTTTGAAATTTCAATCTAAGCGCTTATTAAAATTTATATATGTGCCTCAATAACTAAAACCGATGCTGAGTGCTATATCTGAAAATCATTATTAACAATGTACAAACCCAAAATAATTTATATCACATATTACAATAATATACTTTTATAATAATAAAATTTACATTACAAATTATATAAATGTGGATAATGTATTAACATTTGATTTTTTCGTTTTAGGACAAAAAAAATCCGTTGGGGCTTCGTATTGTATCATTTCACAGAAGTGGCTGCTATTATATTTTATAATAGTTTTCTATGGGAACGCTTTATTCTACCCTACTGGTCAGATTATGGAAAGCAGGCCAAGGTGAGCATTATTGTTATTCAAGAATTAACATTAAGACAAAATCGATTAGAATTTTTTTTTTTAGGTTGTGTTCACACCAAAATAACAGGCTTTTAACAGTGCAATAATAGTTTTTTGATATTATCCTAGGAAACGAGTTATGGATGTACGTAGCCGCATTTACACGTCATGTCATGAATGATACATAATCATAGACCATGATGGTTACTTATCATATGTATAAATGTTTTTTGCCCAAATTTCATTTAACGTAAACACGTTGCCTATTTTCGTCTTCCTTCTGTCATTGTATCAGTTTACCTTTTGTCAATTCAATTTTTCATATGATCTTAAAACCTTTTACAGACGTTATGCTCGGCCTTAATAACATTTGTTCGAAATTCGAAGTTTCAATCATTCATTATACTACTGTTTTATTTGCCATATTTTCTATACACTATTTCTGATCCCTAATCTAATCATTAGGCAAGCAGACAAGCATGCAACATGCAGTTTATGTGTGTGGTCACAATATTAAATCTAACCTAACCTTCTGTTTTACGTTACAAACCCAAAAGTTTTTTTTTTCCTTCCGGGAAGCTTTCCTGTGGTAAATTATTTTGATGATGCATTATATTTTATTTATCAGTGTAGAAATTAAGAAATATAAAAATAGGTTGTATAAAAGTTATGCATCTTTTAATAAAATTTTCGGATAATACGTAAGTCGGTAATCATAAACACGCAGTCCATCAGCGTCCGCTGTATATTTTGTTTCACCTGCACTGCGTTAGCAAAATAGACTCAAATACTCTTGAATACTATCCATCTTTGATTTGATTCTAATGTTAATAAATAAATTTCATTTTATTTCACGTAAACAGTCGCTTGAAGTCAGTCAGATAAAATATAAATAAAAAATCATTAATGCACTAAACTACAGAACGGTCACCCCACAATCAACGGCAGACCATATATTTAATGTAAAAGCGGCCTTACAATGGCAAGTTTGTATTAATTGTAACATCAATTTAAACACATGTCGTTATCTTAAATAAATTAAAGAGTTATTAAATAAAATGACCTCAAATTGTCAATGTATTATATATTTTATACATATAATAAAACAGTTTATACGTATAGTAAAACAATAATTGTGCGGGATTACAGGGGATAACATAACACAAAACTTTTTTTTCTGTCTGTTTATATACGCTAATCTCCGAAAATACTGCGTGCGGTTTTCACAGATAGGTATAACTTAGTAAAGGGGAACATTTCAATTTATAGAAATCCAATAACAGTTAAAAAAGTTATCCTCCCTCATTTTAGATAATTGTAAACGCTAATCTTCAAAACTTTGGCACAGATTTTTGGCGGTGTTCACATAATTAAGCATAACTTGGAACAACATATAAGCTTTATTTCATTAAAAACGGGTAACAAAGAAATGAGCTACCGTCATTTAAGTTACTTGTAGGCGCTTATTTCCAAAACTATACGTATCTGCCGCCAATATACGCAAATAAAACTGGTTCAATCATAGAATCTCAACCAATTATGATTTAAAGATACGATGATATATTTTTAATGCGAATTTTCTAACTGTGAACGCTACTTAGCTATAAACCACTATGGATAACCTCCATGGTCAAGTGGCTTACCTACCGATTTCAGTATGCTGACACAACTCCGAGGTATCCCCAGCCGGATGACTAGTCAATCTAAATAACGAACTTTCCTATATCGGCTCATTGTTTCTGATTTCCATAATAGTGATTCGCTACATAAATGTGTGTTTACACAATATATCTAATATGCATTTATTTGTATATTTTGCTTTGTAACTGATTAAGTTATAATTTTTAGGGAAAATAAATAATATTTAATTTACAGACTTGGCTCTAAAATATAATCTGTATTCTTTCTGATATTGCTTTATGGATCGGTTAAGTATTTCGGATAAAAAAATAATACTTAGTCTTTCTGCGGACTAAATCCTACTCAATAAAATGCTTTATACAAATCTCCTATATTCTACAATGGAACTTCTTTTTAATTGTCTCGTTTCTTTTCTTATGAACTAAACATATCATGTTATGGGCAAATTAATCTTAACCACCACCCCTCACCGAATTAGTAATAAACCTGTATTTTGGTTGATGAGTTACTGACAGACGAAAGAAAGTCTTTTATGCTATTATATTAATCAAAGAAGAGATTTAACTATAACTAGTAACATTTACATGCAGTTATTCCCAGACTAAAGTAAATCTGTTACTTAGGAATTTGTGTCTTACAAAATATTTGGATACAAAGTAAGGGTTTAAAATTTATAACGCTGCACTTACGAGTTTGCATTTTCTTGTCATAAAATAACTGCGAATGTTTACGGCAACTTGACTCAAAAAACTGCTCTGCAAAGATACATAATCAAAGCTCTCACTAGATTTTGTTCAGTTCGTACCTCAAACACCCGCACACAATTGCACGTAATACTTAAACGCTGCTAGTGTCGATCAAAGTTCTAAGTTTTCCTAAAGACCAATCGAACAAGACCTGCTCGCGGGTCTGTAATGCTGTCGCATCGTATGTATATAAATATTCTTAATCTAAGATCACAGTGGTTTGTGTGTTTGTCTGTCCGCTCTTTTTCCCGCTCTTTTTCCATTGTATATGCGTTACCATAGCAACGCGTTAATCGCAAGTAGCTCGTCTACCGGACGCTAGATGGCGCTAACGGAAAAATATTTAATAATAGAAAATATTTAAAGAATTTTGTCCACCCGTGCGAAGCCGCGACGGGCTGCTAGTATTCTTTAATTTATGTCTTTTCTGACTAAGTAGCAATTAAATGATTTTTTTTCACACACAGCAATGCAAATCTTTAAATTTTTTTTTTCTTTTTAAGTAAAGAATTTCGAATTGTAAATTCACAAAAAGCTGAGTGATTTTTCCATTTCTCAACAACAACAACAGGGGTATTAGACGAAGACGCTGATACCAGCTGATAAACCAAACTCATACCAGTTAAATTTACCATCAAGTGAAAGTCCAGTTATTACAGTAGCAAGTACATAACTTCATAGGTCTATGGTACCTAAGGGCAAATAATATTCCTCAGCAAGGCGAGTCCTATGACTAATGTTTCTTCGGAATGGGTTTTTCTAACAGTAATTAGCGAAGTGTGCCCTCGATAGGCGCGTAAGTGCGATTACATGGAAATTGCTCTTGTAAATTATGCCATCGGACTTCACAAATCACAGTTGCGGACTCGATTCTTTTTTATACACATTTTAAATAAAAAGTTACTTGCATAGAGTTTCCATGCTTTGCACATAAACGTACAAAATATTACAATGAATAGCTAATACACAACAATGTATTAGAGTTTTTTCATTATTAATTTCTTAATTGACGTATATTTAAATACTAATATTAAGAGAGGAAAGATTTCCAAGTAATATACCTATTATGAAGAAGTCTAAATATAAATGTTAGAAAATTTTATCAAGGTATCATCGGAACTACTTCCACCAATTGAAATAGTTTTATTAAGGTTTGTTGATTTGTGAACAGGGATAAAACAAAACTGTCAAAAGTTTTTATAGTAACAGTTGTTTTCCTACAAGTTTCCGAAATACCGAAACAAATTTTATTTTTCTTGGGACATAATGAAACCAAATTAAAATATACATATATAAAATATACCGACATGTTTATATAACTCAAAAACAGAATTCGTTATAAAACGCTCCACTTCGTAGACCTTATATTATCAAGATGCAGCAGGTTTGAAAGTTTATTTATGTGTCTGAATTAACTTCAGAAATAACTCTTTGAAAAAATCTTTCATTATTTTATATAAACCACATATTCAGTTCTGTTTAACCGAGGCAAAATCGTGACGGGTCGCTAGTCAGATATGATAAAGCAGCTTTTGTTTTATTCCAAAGCAGCTAAGGTTTTATGGTTATCCAAGATTGTAAAACCAACAAACCAGTAGAGGCGTTCAGCTCAAATTCAATAGCCCAGATAAGACTCTATAGAAAAAAATGGTTTCGCTTTGCTATGAGGTCGCAAAATCAATCTTCATTTTGTACCAAACTAAGAAAAAGATGTATTGTATTCATAAATAAATTTATAAATGATGTGACCACCGTGACATTAAATTATGTCCTATTGAGCTAACAACAGTTTGATATATATATCGCGAAGTGGTAATAACACCTAACTGCTAATTTCAAATAATACACAAGCTGAAAAGAAAGTTTAATTTCTTAACAAGTTAATAATTAGTTAAAACATTTGTTTATTTATTTTTTAACATGATTCGATTGCGACTGAAAATACCATTAGGAAATTTCATGAGACCATGCAAATAACGAATTTTAGTTCGAAATGACAAAAAGTGAACTTCTCGACGAAGTTCAGTTAGGAGGTCTTGGCACTTCACCGTCGATATGTAGTCTAATACCCTAATGTCAACATTAATACAGACGTAAAAGTATCTCTACAGGTTGAAGCGGGCATGGTGGTTCGCGGTATGTTCGGCTGCGTACTGCCAGGCGTGATCTCATTCCTTTGCGGCTTTTATTGTCTGCTGCACGCCTGGCTTAATGCCACAGCTGAGATGCTCACCTTTGGAGACCGGTACTTCTACGAGGTGGGTACAAACACGACTTTTGATTCTCAACCCAATCCAGCTTATATGAAGAAGTGTACTTATTTAACACCTATTTGAGGTATTTTACCAATATTTTTCATTACTTCAAAGATCAGCATACATATTTAATTTTCTCTTTTATGATTTTTTCCTGAAATGATTAGTTTTTGTTACAATTTTTTTTTTGGTAACTACATTAGCTTTCGTTACCAAAACACAGATTAGATATTATACAGTTCTTTGACATTAGTTCTAAAATGCACTCATACAATTGTTTATAAATTGAATTTAAATAATAGAATTAGGGTATTTAAGTAGTCTTTATTCTATATATATAAATAAATAATAAATAAATAATAATTAATTAACATTCGTTCCATCAAAGTTTATGTATATGATGGTCCTGGGCTCGAATTCCGGTAGGGACAGATATTTGTATGATGAATACGAGCATTTGTACCTGAGTTCTTGGGTGTTTATATATATTTCTATAAATTGAATTTAAAACATTTTTATTCTCTTTCTGGTTTTTTTCGATAAAAGCATATTTTTCGAGGAATTTCCCAAAAACTCATTTTTCGCTAGTTTTGTGTCCAAAAAGTGTCCATAACTTTTTAGCACAGGGTTTGAACAGATTTGGACCTCACCATCGTAATCAGCGGCGAAAAATACATAAGAATAGCGAAAAATCAGCCACCGGAAAGAAAAAGTGAAATATGGTCATTTTTGAGCCAGGATGACTGGACTACTAAATCAATCTTTACAATTAAAGAGATTGGATCGATAAAAATGCCTTCTGTCACGATACGCAGGTAAAAGGTACAGAAATATCCTCTTTACCGATGAAAAAATTTTCACGATTCAAGACCACTACAATAAGAAAAATGATAAAATGTACGCTCACAGTTCTAAAGAAGCTGCTCAAGTGGTGAGAAAGGTACAACGTGGTCATCATCCTCCGTCAGTGATGGTTTAGTGGGGCGTGTCTTATCAAGGCATCACAAAGCTACATTTTTGTAAAAAAGGGAGTGTAAAACTTCATCCAAAGTGTATCAAGAAACTTGGATCGTGTTATGAAACCTCTCAGTAATACGGTTATTAAAAAATTACCGTGGATTTTCCAGCAGGACTCTGCGCCTGGTCACAAGGCACGAACTACTCAAACCTGGCTTGAAACCAACATTCCGGACTTAATAAGAGCTGAAGACTGGCCCTCATTTAGCCCAGATCTCAACCTTTTAGTCTACAAATTATGGTCAGTTTTAGAGGACATGTCCTGCTCTAAAAAAAACGGCGACATCGAGTCTCTTAAAAAGACTCTGGTGCAAGCAGTGGCGATATTTTCCACGAAAACAGTGCGTAAATCCATAGATTCGTGGCTAGACAGATTAAAGGCCTATATCAAAGCCAAAAGTGGCCATTTCGAATAGAATATTTTTTATTTTTTGCTAAGACTTTAATAAATATGTGCATACAAGTTTAGTAAGATTACAGGTTTATTCTTAAGGTATATGTTTCAATACAAATGTTTGAAATTAAAATGTGCATCTGTAGATAAAAGACTTAATTAATATAAATAACAAACAAAATTTTAAAACTAGTACAGAAACGTAAATCGAGTACATATTACAAAGTAATAGTGCGCTACAATGTTAGAAACGGAATTTTTAATTGATTCTGGTTTCCGTTACACTTGCGGATGATATTATGGAAACAATCACTCTATTCAATAAAAATTTAATAGATTCAATATATCCAAAAAATATTTTCATTTAGTTTGTCACTACTCTTTGTGTCCATAATGTATATAAATTACTTAAGAGTTCTGTGTCTGTTTAGGACTGGTGGACGATGTCGCAGTTCTCTAAGTTCTACCGCGCGTGGAACAGAGTGGTTCACTCCTGGCTGCGCGATCACATCTATAAGCCACTCGCGCCGTATTTGGGTCGCATTTTCTCTATACTCATCGTTTTTTTGGTAAGATATTGAGATGATGGCACGTATACGCAATGATTTTGAGTTTGTATCTCTATTTCATATCTTATATCAAGAACTCGATGGCGCAGCAGTTAGCGCTTTCGTCCTATGATTGCGAATGTTAAGCATCTTTCACAAGGGCTGGTCCTCTCAGGGGTGACCAGAAATCTATTTTGTTGTCGTCTATATTTAAGTGTATATATGCGCATTTTCAGCTGTAACATGTACGATATGAAATTCGAAGATCAAATTATCCAGTAATTCTCATTTTTTTAATTTACAATATGCAGGAAAACCAATGGGCATGTCAATTATTAGAATTTCGAAAAAAATACTTTTGTTTATAGGTTTTCAGATTGCTTTTTATAGTATTCAAAATTAAAAAACTTACCTACATACTTTTACATACAACTTTACATGTTATTGACTTTTGTATCGGATTTGGAATTAGATGCCTATCTATATCGCATGTACTGCAATTGTTAGTAAATAAATAAAATAAAAACAATGGAGCAATGCAAAAGTGAAATAACTCAATTGGTAGTTTCCCGTAAGTAATATATTAATATCACAGAGAGATAAACCTCACCATTTAGAAAATTGTGTTAGCTCCCACCATTATAAGGAATGACGTCGCAACTCTATAGGCAGCGATGATCTCAGCAACTTGCTATTGTGTATGGATTACGCGTGAAATGCGTTTAGACGCGTATGAAAAGCGCGTTTAAAACTTTTCAGGTAAAAGTAGCAGATTCATTTCGACGTATACTTCTGTGATTTATTAAACGAATTCCATTATATGCTTTACAGAATTAGTTTACATTGCTTCACCTTATTCAAACTGGATAGATAAAAACCAAAGCATAATATTAGCTACCACAAAATCAATAAGCTATTTATTAGTGCAAATCGCTTAGCTGGAAAAATATTACGGTAAACATTTCGCCCGAGTTAGTATAGCTTTTAGATGTGATACCTACTTACATATTAAAATGGTAGCACTTTCTCTGAATCTTTACATATCCATCTCCGTGATTCATACATTATGAACATAGTTCGTGGAAGTTAGATACAATGTTTGCATTATTTATAATACACTTCCGAAGACGAAACTTACGAAAATTTGTTTGCCTTATCAAAGTGCCTTACCAATACAAGATATCCTTGCCTTGCCTTAATGCATCGAACCTTAGTTGCTAAGTGGTTTTGATATTTGGACCGGTAACCGGTCATTATTATCATTATCATCTTAGCAGAAAGACGAACATTTTTGTACAATATAATCGAGGTTTTTTCCCAAAACCTCCACGTTTAGTAGGCGGATTGGAGATCGCAGCAAAAGACCATATTCCAAAACGCTGCTCTCCATTTTGTAATCTCCGGGAAGAGTATTGTGATTATCTTCAGTTCAATTAGTCGCCTTTTACGACACACGAAGGGTTGGTGCTATCCTACACTGACGGACACCATACGGCTATATAACGCTATAAACAAAAAGAAAATTAAAAGTAATTCATTATGCTTTTTATGCCTAATATTATATATCTCCGTTATAGGTGTCATCAATAGTACATGAGGTGATATTGGCTCTATCGTTCGGGTTCTTTTACCCGGTGCTCTTCTTGGAATTTGGCTTGTGCGGCTTGCTAATGCTGCCACTCACGGCCACTAGCGGCCGCCGCTACCCCAAAGTGCTAAATCTATTAATGTGGCTTTCCTTTTTCATCGGCAACGGTAAGATTTTTTATGACATTAAAGTAGAAATCATTAAGTGAAACACATCTTTATCTTATGTGAAAACGATCACATCAGTAACCAATTCAAGAAAACCATTTATTGTGCCAATTATGAGAGCAAAATCACATCCGATTAAAATTTAAAACGTACAACTAAACCACTACCGTTTACTTTAGCATTTACTGAACATGGCTCTTTGCACTAACTATATCCAAATCACTGTTATACTATAAAAAGTGATTTAAACACTATGGATACAAAACCCCGACGTTTTCCACTCGAGCGAAAATGTTTTTATTTTTATTTTATAAGTTACACAAAACCCACCGGTAGCAATACAAACTTTAAAGTATTAAAAACTTTGATTAAATCTAAATCCCAACCTAATACAAACTTAACGTGCCTACATTTACAATTCATTTGCAATTTGTAAATTTAACCTAATTTATTTATTTATTTGAAATTAGATTTACTTTAGAAGTATGCTGGGAACGCTTTACGTATTGAACATTCTGCGTGTACTTATACTATATTTTGAACTTAAATTTTTATCTTAAATATGAATAAATGTTTAACTTTTTGCACTTAATTTGCAGAAATAAATGTTTCGCAAATCGAATAAACAAAAACACACTTTATTATCTGATGGTTAATTTCTCTTTTTACTAATATTATCTTTGTATAGTATTCTTGGTTGTAAAATAAATCTCTCCGTAATTTCCTAATTTTAGAATTTTGTTTTTCTTCGGAAATTTCCCAGATGCTTAGAAACGACTTGACTCATTTCCAAATAAATTTTGAAAGTTATAACACAACAGAGTTCTGAAGATAATATTATAAATAGTAGTTAATCATATTACTGTCATTTTTCGGATATCGTGATCAAATCTCAAAAGCTACTTGAGTAGAATATTATAATGGATTGATCTTGACTCTCAGTCCCAGAGTTAAAATTAGTAGATTTTAAGTATAAGAAATATGTCCAGTAACATAGAGTCAATAAATACTATTACTATTAAAAAGGGTTTAAAAAGAAAAAAAATAATTATTGGGTAAAAAAGATAGTTCGTTTTTCTTTAGGATATTGGCATGAGATCAAAAGCACAACTAGATTTAAAGTAGATAACATGTGTGCACGCACCAGACTAGGCGCAATGGATAACGGGAATAATGTGGTTTGAATTTGCAGCATTCGTCCAATTTTGACGTACTAACATTGTGATAATACTACAGTAGGCAATATGAAATCAATATGTAATTGACGTTGAAATACAGTGTAATCAAATAATTCAACAGCCAACACTATCTACACATTTGGGCCCGTAATTTTTCAAGCCATTGTTATTAATAAAACAAAGACATCTCTATTGAAACTCTTCTTAAAATAAAAGTGGCCGACTTGATTTTACTCCTATATGAATAAAAAATAACGTATAAAATTCATACGTTGGAAAAGTACTCGTGGAATCACGGCTGTGAAATAGCGTCATTGGTGAATATTTTGCAACCATCCGCCAATTTTTATATCTACTGAAGTATAATCTTACGGCTAGAGCTTATTCATAGCTAAAAGTTCCTCTTCTCAACAAGCAGCTCGAGAAAATCAGACTGAAGAAATGTGGTTGCCTTGTTAAAGAAAGAAATAAAATAAATAAAAATTGAGAAAGAAATAATGAAAATCGGGCCAAGTAGCTTATCGGGCTCCGCGCAGTGTGAGATACCGTGTTTGCCCTCCACAATATAAGCTAAGTCAGCATATTGGGCTTTTTAATTGATAAAGGGTTTTTTTAATAAGGAAACATCTTGTTTGTTACAACATATTCATCGCCGTCATCTCATCGAAAAGACGCCCACTGCTTCAGTTACATGATGTGACACCTTTTATAAAATGCAATTCAACTACCTGAAAATATGTATCCTGTTGCTTGTAACCTGAAATAACAAGTTTATTTTTGTTTTTGGTATTGAGTGAAAGTGTTATAATATTTTTATATGCTATAATTTATTGAGAAGACACAATATGTCAATTTTCTTTAATAATTCTCTATGATAAAAATAACTGTACAGTATCTAACGTAACTTGTCTTTTTTGACTCGGACATTGGCAGAATCGTCACGTAATGCGACGCAGCCATATACCCCAAAATTGAATTGAATAATAAAAATAAAAAAGTATAAAATTCGGACATATTTATATAGTAATATAAGTTATATTCGGGATTTTTATCATGTACCTTGTTTTAATTTTTATTGAGTTTCAGTTGCTCCGTAATCATGGCACTTCCAACAGTGCCGAAATATCGGAAACTCAATAAAAACAAAAACAAGTTGCATACATGGTAAAAATCTCGAATATAACTTGTATTACTATAATGTTAGTGACCATGAAAGTTTAAAACAATATATATTTATATAGGTTCATACTTGTTCCTTTTTCATTGTATCTAGTTTAAATTCATTATAGTATTAGACAACTACATTGTTCTGAACCCAAGTTAAGTAGCTAAAGCACTTGCGTTATACAAATAAATATTGGAGAGTGTGCTCAAGACCTGCATTTGCTCATACCGCCATCTCCTTTTTTCCATCGGACATCCAGACGCACTGCAGGCTACCACCCTTTCTAGGTTGCTATTCCTACCTGTAGCACCAAGCGCTTTTCAACATCCTTCATAATGCGCACAGCAAAGGAGTGAAACTCCCTCCCTGCGTCTGTATTTTCGAGAACGTATAACTTGTCCATTTTCAAAGCCAGGGTGAATAGGCACCTTCTGGGTTAGCTCGGACCATCGTGGATTCGGTCTTGGCCCCCGGGCTTGATTGGGAGCAAGAGCTAACTCATCCTAAATTAATAAAAAAAACAGAAACAAGGACGTTAATGGCGTTATCATGAAAACCGGTATGCGTGCCACTCGGATCCGTGGTTGATTTATATATTATCAATACAACAACAATTACATACAACAATTGTCCGTACGACATTACACTGTGGAAGTTGCTGAAGTAAACCATTCTTGCTGTTTTAACATCAGATATGCAACTTATTTTGCTCACCGGCTCACGCGGCGGAACTAAGTTTACGGCATCAATATGGGGATGTTCTCGATGATACCCAAATATGTTTGTGGATTCGATCTATTCTACTGCTTCGTCATTTACAATGATTGGCGTATTCACCTGTCTCATATTCGGTTGAGAGAACTTTAGACATTTAGTTTTACTCGAGTTAAGTTTTAGATTATTAGTAGTAAACCAGTGAACCTTGGAAAGACTATCGTTTTCATCGTCAGTGCAAATATTGCTTTTATCACTTATAAAAACTAAAATCATGTCCAAATAATCACACAAGCTCTTTGTAAAATAAAGGGATCATTAATGTACATAACAAGGAATGATGGTTTCAATATCGACCCTTGTGCCACACCCATAATTATAGTTGACCGCAACGCCACTAACAGTTACTTTTTCAACTATCATCGCTAGTTACGATTGTTTAAGGCATAATGAGTTTTTCATCATGTGTTTCAAAATTGCAACTCCAGCATCCGTGGTGCATTGTGCTGGATTGAATGAGTTGCAAAAAAACGTAATTTACTATTTTGTGGTGGCGGCCATCTTGAATTTGTTTTTCATAGTGTATAGTATTCTACTAGTCGAGGCCTTTATTCCGTAATTTATATTTTACTCACAACTTTCTAAATTATAGATCTTACCAACCTGCCCGGTTCTGCAAGTATGAATGAAACATGTGCTGTACCTATTTCGCCTATAATACACAATTTTTGAAGCAGCATTTTATGACTTACGGTGTCAAATGCTTTTTTTATATCAACAAATATTCCTAAGGCAATACATTTTTTCGTCAATCGATGTTTTTATTTTTGTTACCAAGTCTATGGTTGCAGTAAAAGTATTCAAAAACCGTATTCTTAAACATTTTTTTTCCAATCAGGAAATTATTTTAAAAATTAATTAAAAAAGGATATGTTAAAAAAAATTGATAACATTGGCAGTGCCGACACCGGTCTATTATTGTTTGGGTCAGTTTTGATCCGGGATTTATAAAAAGAGGAAACTTTAGCAACTTTTACTGAATCGGGAATACACCTAGTTTTAAGCAAGCATTTATACAGTCGGTTAAGTTATTAATCTATTTCCACATTTCCGCATGCTTACTCTATTTTATTTTCCATTTTCAGGTATACTTTGGAGCCTGTATCCAATGGAATATTTTGCGAGGAAGAACTGCCCGCCTTCAGAAAACGACAGTTTTTTTATACCAAAGTCTTGGTCGTGCCCTGAAATAGTGCTCAAGCCCAATTGGACATTCCATAACCCTTTTGATATCATTTATTAATTAAGGAAGACCATTATGTAAAAAATAATGTCTAGTCATTTACAGCTAAACTTCTGAAAATATATTTAAAACAAATTATTTTTCGTCATGGTTATTTCAACACTCTTATTAACCCGTAACTAAGTAAGAAACTAATAATTAAACTATACCTAAAATATATATCACCTTAGAAGCTAAACGCCCATTTCTATCTCTTCTACCATCACAAAATTTGACACGTTTATGTAGATTAGGTGACAATAAAATAGTATACTACTATCGAGCTGAGGCCTTAGTGATTCAATACTTGATTAAGAGCGCGTTACAGATTTCTATGAAGATTCGTAGTTCCTGATGGTTACCGCTAGGAGCGCTCAAACAAAAATCCATAGTTATATTTTACGCAGACGATATCGAGTATCGACTCCTGAACTCACACTAAGGCCTTCGGTCTGATGATGAGGCACGGATACAGGAGGGATGCTTATATTAAACAAAACTAAGTAACTACTAATAAATATTACCTACGTAAACTATCTACTAAGAAACAAAGCGTTTTTCATTTTCATGGAATATTAAAACTAAAGTGTTGGTTTCTATTCTTCCGTAACTTAAAAAGAAAAATAAGACACTCTCAAAGGATTACTATCGTTGTCAGCTTGTCTGCGTGTATAGTTATACATTTATTTACTGGCATAATCCGTATTTACAATGTATTTATTCCCAAACAAAAATTGGGAGAACGGCCTCTCCCAATTTTTTCTAAATGAGCTTTAAAAAAGTTAATGTAAAATAAAAAATTAACACTGCATTTATAATTAGATATATATTTTTTAATACATAAACATTATAATAAGGATATAACATTATTAAGGACATATTAAATATATATGTAAATAAATATTAATTAATATACATTTTATTTTATTTATTAATTACCCAAAAAAAAGCTTTTGTTACACTATATCTATTGTATGAATTGCTTTGTAGCCCGTTAGTTAAATAGATCTTCTGTTTCTTCATAGTTTAAGAAGAAAAGCCATTTTTTTACCATTGATTTGAATTCATGAAGTTTAATTATTTTATTATAGATAGACACTGAGAGATATGCACGTTTTCGCATTTCAAAGGCAGTACGGAAATTTATCTTCGTTATAACTGTTTATTACGGCATATCTCCGGGTTGTAAGAGGTATGTTTGGGTTATTATATTATAGAGAAATAATTGTCTAGGAGGAGGCCTATGTCCAGCAGTGGGCGTCGTACGGCTGATATGATGATGATGATGATCATGTTCATATAAAAGCTTAGTTATTTCTTTTGATAGGGACCTTTGAGCCCTTTCAAGCAGCATGAGATATGTCTTGCAAGGTCACTTCCACATACTTACACAGTATCCTATAGTATGTCAACAAGACACTTTTCTCAGAGAGGTATGGATATATAGACTTATATTTTATGTCCAGGAAGTAGGTACTAAAGATTACAATCACTTGAGTCGACAAATAAAGTTGTGCTGCTATAATCTATGAATGTTTTGACACTTATTTAAATCAAAACTAATAGGATATGATAGATCTGCCTTCCACAAACCTCAAATGAATAAATTTAAAAGAACAAGGGCCTAATGACATTTACAAAGCCATAAAATAAGTCTCACTTATCTTTTGTCGCCCAAAGTACCTAAATACATGGGTAAGCAAAACCAAGGAGGAGTAAGTTGACAACAACGGACAGCTATTTATAGGTCTTCACAAATAGACATGGGCTACCTATACGGGGAAAGCAGAATGAATAAATTCTTTCCACAGAAATTGTGGAAAGAATTTATACATCGCAACACAAAATTTAAGTGCCAAGAGTTCAAATTCTCCAACGATTATATAAAGAAAATACAATATAAAATACAGATAATGAAGTGAAAACTCCTCCAGATTTATCCAGGAAACGAATACGACAAAAATCTTCGTGGAAGTGCACCCAGAAAAAAGTTTCTCGGGATGAAAACTTTGTTGCCTAAAGTCATTTACTTCTAACAAATAGGGGTATCCAACCTTTTATAACGGTCACGTATTAAGGAGAAATGACTTCATTTACTTTGACATTGTTAGATTTAAAGGGCGTATCAGAAATGGTTTCATGGGTTTATTTAATTATTGCGAGGTAATATTATTGCCTGGAAGAGATTGCTATTTAGAAATAAGGGCGCCTTTTATGTGCTTTCTCTGTATCATTTTTATCTGTGATGCGTTTTTGTCTTAATGTGCAGTAAAGTGTCTATTATTATTGTTATTAATTATAATACCATCCTTCGAATTACTTGAACTGTCAACAGCATATACTGCCCAAACTATAATATTTTAAAGATGTATCAAGACTCATTAAACTACGAAATAAGCATAAAGATAAGTGTAAAATGCTGGATAAAGCATTTCGACTCATTGTTTGACTTTTTTGATTTTAATAATAAAGTTTCTTGTAAATACACACTTTAAATTTGTTGAAGTGGGACTGCCATTAAAATTTCACCTAAATGTGGACCAAACCTGGCCGTTACAACTACCTCTATCAAAATCGGCCAAATCCTAGTTGTGCTTTTCAAAATCACTCAAGTCCAAGAAAATCATTCTCAAAAGCAGACATATCCATGCTTTTGTATCAATAACAGCCAAACTCAAAATTAAGAATTTTTCAATATTTTTTATGGGGCTACGATTTTTAATTAACAAAATATATTTAAAAACTAACAAAGTACACGGGCTTAAAATTATTCATTGCCATGCGTTGCCATGTACGGAGTTTGGTTTTCAGTTTTAGTAAAACTGCAGTTGACCGCTTTTGATACCAAACACCTCATGTGTGAACATCATGCCAAGCTGCCATCACATTTTAATGTCACCACGCCTACATCATACCAAGCCACGCTTTCAACTGACATGGTCCTACAGATTCAAAACAGGTGTTTTAAATGGGAAGTAATTTTTTGAGCTGTTGTTTAAATATTCGAGATGTTATTATGATCAGTTGGAAAACATATTGAGCAGTTATTTAATTTAATGGCGGTTGATTAATTATTGCGACAGTAAAACATGGACAGTAATAAAAAATCAATTAGTCGGTTATTTTATCATACAATGTCAATAATAATTCTAAAAATAATTGAGCAGTCTAATAACTGAATGAGCGGTAAAAATGATGGAATGAGCGGTTCGATGAATAGGTCGGCAGATCATAGCGAGCGGTGACACCCTTGAGTTCGGGTAACCCTTAAATTCATTGAAAAGAGAGGTAAATGTTCGTAAGTTGGGCGGAGCTTATTAGCGCGGGTGGCGGAAGCGACCAATCACAGGGTTGGTTAGGTTAGGTTAGGTTATAGAATTGCTTAGAATGAGATTTCTTACCGACAAATTCCGATTTATTACTGCCCACACGTAACCGCGCGTTCAATATTTTTTACCGCCCATTTAATTATTTTCCTACTCAATTATGTATTCACTTATCCATTTCATTATTTTTTTTTTCTCATTTTTGTTTACTTTACTGCTTAGTTTTAACTGCTGAACTAGTTATTAAACGTGCCCTTTATAATTTTTAACTTACCAAAACTGCTATTTGCAACTGCCCCTTTAAATCAGTGCCGTTTTAAATCTTGTCACCTTTGAGAAAAGACCTTGTCACCCAACAATGGTAGGTACGCCAACGCGAAGGGAACAGCGCATAATCCGCGGGCGGATATCTGGTAGCATTGAAGCGCTGAGGTGCATTGCGGAAGGATGGGCCATGAAACAGTGCGGAGAAGCTCGGCGGGAGGCTACGATCAACTAGAAAAAAATCAACAGCGTTATGAAAAAATGATGAAAGTAAAATTTTAAGATGCGCGCGCATCACTGTAACACAAAAAAAACAGGTTGAAGTTGCCCGCAAAGGCGACATGGAATAAACCAGCAGGATGAAGTCAGCTGCTAATTGGCTCAAGTTTTTTTGAGAACTGATAACTATATTAAAGGTAGTTACTCAAATGTGTGTGATTTTAAATTATTTATGGTGGTAAAAATAATTCGTATAAAATTATAATAACAATTTTATATTATACTAGCTGTTGCCCGCGACTTCGTCCGCGCGTATTTGATTTTATCACGCGGTTCACTCTTATACAGCAAAAATAAATAAAAAGAAAATGTGAACAATTGGAAATTTTTTTACACACTTATTTTATACCTCATATAAATATTGCATTGTGAATGCAAAAAAATAATAAAAATATAATTGGACAGATTATTTTCCCACTTAACCTGGCTGGTGATTGCACCCGGATCCCTGCAGGCCAAAGGCACTTGCAGTACCATAAATGACCACTGTGCCACAGAGGTCGTTTGATTGACACGATCAGCAAAAATGAAACCGGCCAAGTTCGAGTCGGACTGGCACAGGAACGGTTACGTACCATATCTAGCTAGTACCTCATAATGCCTTTTTATAGACAACATTCGATGTGGTTTGGTTCGGAACATAACCAAACAGTTTGTTTGGTTGACTTACACGGGAGAAAGCCACATAGAGCTGACCGTGTGAGAAACATCCGACGCTGAGGTCCACGCCGGCAACACATAGCGTCTGCCCTTGGGCTTTGTTTATAGTCATTGCATAACACAAACTCACTGGGAACTGTACACGTTTGAAATGGAATGGGTAATTATTGGGAATCAGTGGAATTCGTGGTATAAAAACTCTTTCACCGACGCCACTCTATTATGTTACGCTGCAGAGAAGTAACTTTCAGTCTTGTCCTGTTGCATAATTTTGGGGGACTTAAATTTCTCAACAAAATAGGACGCCAGTTTTTAAATTAATCTTGTGAGGTGGAAGTCCAGGAGCGCTCAAAGAATTGAGAAATTCAACAGGATAATTGGTAACGTCATCTTGCTCCATTACTCTGTTGATAGAAGTATACTCAACTACTTCTCCTTCTACATTGTTGAGTATATCCAAGTTGATTCTTGCTTCTTGGTCATTTCGCGGAGTCAAAATTTCACTTTCGCAAAGCCATGAGTTCTCATGATTTGTTATTTGATTTTGTTCACCATATACGGAAGAGATAAGTTCTTCAATTGAATTAACAGTGTGGCATAGATTTTCAAATAAAACAATTTGCCCTTCTTCTTTCGGATATGTCCCTTCGCCAATTTTTAGCAACAAATCAGAAAATTCCTGCGCATTTGTGTTGCCTCCTATTCGCACCCTCATGTTCACTGTTAAGTTCATCCTTGTGACGTGTCGCCAAAGGCTTGAGCTCTTTAAGCATGCTCTTATCTCGTCGGTTTTTGTTGTAAGTCCAAATCTATGGGGATTTTAAACATCATATGAGCAGTTTTACAGCTGTGTAACAAAGTGGCTGCTATTCCAGACGACGCTACAGCAAGAGCTATTTTGGCTTGAGCTCGTAATTGTGGTAAGATTATTTTAGTGACAAAGGTTTTTCCCGTACCACCGGGTGCATCTAGAAATATAATATCTCCTATAGCATTGTCAATACTGTGACATACACGGTCAAATACAGTGCGCTGTTCTACAGTAAGACTGTGGACTCCGGTTCGTAAAGTTTCAGCTAGTTCAGCTGGATCATAATTTATTTTCGCAGCGTATTCTCTATTAATACGTTCCCCTTTTATGGTCGGCGCTGGCAAACCATACTGAGGAAGAGAATCACCACCCATAGATATAAGTAAATCTTGTAACGTATATTTTGTGTTGTATTCCTAAAAAAGTCTTCCACTAATCTGTCATGATATTTTTGCCACAATTTCTCAGCACTCGAAAGACCACAAAATACCAGTAATACAGCAAATAAATGACGCAATTGGTGTGGACTATCACTGACGCATGCATAGGCTAGGGCGTCATCCCAATACTGGTCATCGTCGAGTTAATGTCGGGTTGTTCAAGTTCAGCCGGCCAAGTGTATGTCAGGTCAAGCATTGAATAGGGATTCATAGTGTTACGAACACACAAAGCGCAAAAAAAAAACGAGCGCGGAACTACATAGAAGTATAGTCTCGAAAACCGGGTACATGCGCGAACTTTCCAGACACGGCCGATCACGTTCGCGCGAGTCGGGTACGTTCCAGAAAGGAACTTACTGGAATGGTCTGGGGCTCGTCTCGGCCCATATAAATAGCCGCAAAGAGGCGAGCCAGTCAGTTCAGTTTGAGCTACCTTCGAGGCGACTTCGAAGTGAAAACCAGTGATCAAGAGTGATACTAGTGAAACCAACGACTTGGCTACGACCTAGGACATTGTTAGTGCTTAGTGTTTGGACCTAGTGCTTTGTGTTGTCTCTAGTGCGTCTAGTGCTACGTGAATAAAGTCTTCAAAAGAGTCAGCAGGTCTTTCTCTCCGAATCTATCGAACCCTAGCACGTAACAATAGCAATTTTTTTTCCCGTCACTTTCATTGGATTTATACTTAATTCAGTGAGTACATGAAAGTTGTGTGTACTAAAATGTCCAAGTTACTATGGTTTTTTAACTATCCCACGGGAACCCCTTAATTTTCCGGAATAAAAAGTATCTCAGATGTTGACCAGGGATATAAGGTATTACCATGCAAAATTTAATTGAAATCGGTCCAGCTATTTCGTAGATTAGTCCGTACAAACAGATAAACAGACAAACAGACAGAGAAACATTTTTTTTTTTAAATAAAAGTAGCCTAAGTTACTCCTTATTACATCAGCTACCTGCCAGTAAAAGTCCCGTCAAAATCGGTCCAGCCATTTCAGAGATTAGCCGGAACAAACAGACAGACAGACAGACAGAAAAAATGTAAAAAATGTTATTTTGGTGTATGTACCGTACATATATTCACATGCATATAGTTAAAAACGGTTATTTAAACATTTAAAACAGACACTCCAATTTTATTTATATGTATAGATAAAAACATTATAATAATTTAATTTAAAAAACTTTTTTAAGTGCGTTTATTGATTTGAAGTTAACTGTCGCTATGTATTCTTTTTATTTGTTTATAACATAAATTATTATTATTTTTACATTATTATTAGTTAAACAGTTTATTTTAATGGTTTTTGATATATTACTTGATTCTGTATAGGTACAGATATATAGAAAATCTATTAATCTTTTGATGCTTCTTACTGATCACTATATAATTTATTTATCTTTCTTTTCACAAACAAAGAGTACTGGCACACGGGTAAAAAACAATATCTTTGTTTAGTTACGCTAAAGAAGTATAACTTCTTACGTGCGTACATAAGTACCTACACACAACGGTTTTTTTTTTTATATAGAAAGGTTCTAATTTTTAAACACTTCCACGCTAGCGGGTAAAACACAATATACCACACAAAACCAGAATGACAAACCAAACTTTTTCAAAGTGTGAGATGAAAATATTATTATTAATCAGTCACTATCTGAGCGTTCTTTATTATTGTCGTAGATTATAAAGTACCTACACGAAAAATAAGAAATACTGAATTATAGAGTACTTACCTACTGTTGAAAACCCCATATGAGACTCAAACCTCTACTACCCGGACGATCGCACTTCCAGTTGCACTACTTTTGAATTTTTCATAATATGTATGATGAGTATTGAGTACTGAGTATTCAAAACTTTCTAGTACCTTTCTAATTTTACGCGTTGTTTCGTTTCTTACATTCCCACCAATTAGCCTAGCCCGAGGTAAACAGTAAAATACTCTTTGTTACTGGATTTTTATAAAGAATATATTTCAGAGTCAGTTATTATTGTTTTACTTTACATCATTAGTTTTATTTTACAATTTGGAGTTTTTTATAAACACAGATGACGCAAGAATTGGCGCCCAAAGTTGGCTTTTTTTATTAGACTATTACTTAGTAATTGTACTTTTGTAACGGCTTGCATACTTAAGAAGGGACAGTTTTTATTATGTGTATGAAATATTTTCTTAATTTTTTCAGAAAGAAAGTTAATGAATTTCGAATTTTCATAACCAAATCTCAAATCGTAATATTAATTTCTTTGTCTTTATCCTGAAAATGAAACTTTAAATTATAAATCGTTAATTAAATAAAACAAAATTACTACAGTAAAAACATTTATTTTTTTATTTATAACAAAATTTGTCATATTAAAATTAATACACTATAAAAGCAATTATAATAATATTGATGCCGATTTAACACGAAGATACGTACATCTCTAGAATCCGCTAAGTGATACCACCAAGGACTTATTCAATAAGGCAGACAAAAACTTACATAACTTATTCTAATACAAAGTAATAATGTCAACTTCTATCAAACTTCCATATTAAATTAACTTTTATTAAATTCACGACATTATATATTTATGGCAACAATTAACCAAAGATTCAAAATCACTAATTTTGTGAATTGTACATAGAGGAACCTAAAAGTAACTTGGTACTGCATGATATAATTATATTGTTCCTTATAGTGCATCCCGTAAGATGCACTATAAACTTAACTCGAATCTGACAATAAACAATAAAATCCAATTCAAATACAAGCTCTCAAAGAAATGTTCTCTGATATAGTTTAGACAAGTGTGTAGGAAACTTTTATAGATATGTATAAAACCATTTACTTACTTAAATCCCATCCATGATTTTATTAGTTAATTGGTGGTGTGAGCACAACTTGTTTTTATTTACACCAACAAATGTAGAAGTCAAGCATTTGTGTTTCTTGCATCCCTTTGCCTCGATGACACCTATTTTTTATGCCGAACAGCAATCCGCGGCTTTATTCCAAGCCACCGTAAAGTATGCATCATACCACACACCTCTTTAATTATCATATTTTCTGAATGAGCAAATGTTATAATATAGAGAATAGTATTTTTCACAATTTTTATCTTTACAGAATAGACTTCACTGAATAAAAGTCTAAAATGCATATTTTAGGAAATATCTGCAGTAGAGTAAGGTGCTGTAATTATAATCTACGGTTTCTCTGATTGTCAATAAAAATTTACCCGATTTCAAAGTTCAAAGAGATAATATGATAGCTGGTTATATGTTATATCTTTAAAGGATAAAAAATTATTTTCATACAATTAAAAATTTTATTGTACATTCTCAGAATTGACTCAATTCATATAATGGGTCCTAATTATTATTTGGTAATTAGGACCCAAAACATGTTAAAAAGGAATGTAATACAAAAATTTAACATAAAAACAGCAAAATAGATAAGTATTTATAACAGTGTTAAATGGTACATTCACAAAATTCAAAAGATTGTTTAAATATTAAAATATTTTGATGTTTTATCCAGAATAATAAATTTAAAAACAAAACGGATAACTACCATCACTTTGAACACCAATCAAAATTTTCCTACAATTACAACACTTAAGCTTAAGCTTAACCAAATTAGAATCGGCTTGATTTCTGCAACACTGTTCATTAATTAAAAATCTGTATCATCAAAAGGGTACAAGTGATGAAGATCTAACAGACCCATTTTAAATTATACACAGCAAGGGCACTACTCAGCACCTTCATCAAATTGGAAAACAATCGAAAATGTCTGTCATAAATTTTGCTAACATGAAAGTATTTGGATATAGTAAGCTCAATATCAAATTAAGTTTTGCATGAATTTTGTAAAAGTTAAGTAAATTTAATGAAATCTTTGAATCTTCACAGCCCTTACTGACTATTAATTACATACTATTGACATAAAGGAAACTTTAATAAACTTTTTCATTACACTCTAAAAGAAAATAGTGATATAAACACACTTAAAGTCCATAATTACATGTTTGGAATTGTAAGTGTATTTAATAAATTTGGTATATGATAATCTCTTATAACTAATGTGCACTTTTTTATAAAAAATATAAATTAGTGAATAGTGGCAGTTTCTGTTTTAATTAAACTCTTTGAAATCATTTTTAAACTGCAGGTGTACGGTCCAATCCTTTGAACAATGATGTTGACATTCTGAAATACAAAATGTATATTTGAATCCTATGGACTTTAAATAAAAATAACCCTCAATTATATTTGCTATTAATTGTATAATAAATATAAGACCATAAAAAGTCACTTCCGTTGTACTTTACCACCACAATGACTAACAGGTAAGCCCCTGATGTGAAATCTAGTGGGGAAAACCCACAATAATTGATGACTATATATTTATATATTACACAAGCTACTCTAATTGTTTTTTCATATAATTATATTAATAGGCATAGGTTAATCCATGCATAATATATACCTATCTATTATAGACATAGCTTCTAGATATTTCTGTAACAATCGAGTGACAAAGAACCTTGAAAGTAGCACAAACATGTAATGCAATACTCACTTGCTTATCATATGTTGGTATATGTAGAATGGTATTATAGTAATGTTAACAACTGAGGGGCTATCGTCAATAACTTTTGATATGTCCTTATCTTTCATTCCCACTATATTAATAGTGTTTATTTCTAGAATCTGATGTTCAGTCAAAAGCCCATTGCGGGCTGCAGAAGAGTCCTTTACTAGCCCAACAATTTTCCCCTCCTTAAAGTGGAATCCAACATGACCAAGAGAATCTTTATGAAGACTTATTGTGCGCTCAAATGGTCTGAAATATTAATATAAAAGAAGTTGTTAATTATTCCTTGTTCTACAAGAGTTGAAATACAGTTTCACAAATACACAATTCAGTTAAACATGTAAAAGAAACTAATGTCCCAATAATTTTATTCTGATAGAATTTTAATAAGTAATTTTTTAAAGTGTATTCTGTTTAAAAAAGTTCTGGCTATTATTATTGAATACTACCAAACATTTTAAGTAATGGAAGTATAAACTACAGAACATTAAAATTAAATACTTTTGCATGAAATAAAAAACAAACCTGTCACGAACAGCCATAACAATTCCATTTGCTGGAGCACTTTTCAACAGTCCATGACACTGATCCATTGACATTCCAGCTAATGCCACATTGTTTATCTCAAGAACTTGGTCCCCAAATCTCAAACCAGCCATAGCGGCTGGGCTACCTGCAGCAATGTAGCATACAAAAACTCCATTGTTGACTGAATGGAGTCTAAGTCCGCACTTCCCATCTCTGTCTTTGCATAAAACCACTTGTCGTATAGCTCCCGTAACAGTAGCTTTTAATAAGGATGGGGACTGAGAAGAGAGTGGGGCAATGACATTGCTTAAACCACCACCAGATGGGACCTGTAAGTATTATTGTGCATTTAGGTTTAATCAGTTTAGTTCTTGACAAATCAGCCAGGTCAATTTCACTCCACAGATATGATAAGTTCCTACCACTTAGTATTAGTAGTAGTTATAGTAGTGTCTCATGTAAGTTGTTTAAGGGTTAAAACATCATCATGAACAACCACATTTATATAGAAGTAATGTGAAAAAGTAGTGGTAAGTGTACATTATATTTGTGTATCTTAGACAGTTATCATTATCATTTTATTAAAATCTTTTCTCCTATTGAAAACATACTTACTTAATGAAAATATGTGATATTACAATTATTGATACAATTGTGTATCTTTGCATGGAAACTGTGTGGAAACTTTGTTAACTTTATAGGTAACAACAGTAACTGCATAGATAATTGTAGATGTAAAGGGTTAGGGTTACCAACTCCTGCTCTTACACCAAACAGCCACCCTTGTAAGAGTAAAAAAAAGTTGCTCATACTTACTACTTGCATCTGATATTCAGGCATGTTTCTAGCAATAACATCAGAAGATAGTTCAAGGCCCATGTACTCTCCCAGTGGAGGGTAGACATGCCCTGGTGCACTCGGAGCACTTGGTGCGCGAACTGCGTTGCAGTAGGGTGGAGCCTGATGACTCATTTGAGCACGCACCATCATATCAACTTTCATATCCTCTAACGATGGATAAAGAGACATATTCGCAATCTGAAAACTACAGAAATAAAAATTTAAACTAACCGTTCGACGCAGAAGTTGAGAACAATAGCTTAGATTATGGTCAACACACTAAAGGTACATAAAATAAAAAAGTTTAATCAACACAATACATTAAACACATAATGGAATGACTTACTTATATACAATACAATACGCAACACTAAAACTGTTGAAATAGATAAAATCTATCACTATCTGTAAATTCAAATACACCACAGTGATATTCTTTAAAATTAAATTAAGATACCTATTGACTTGGAACAAACAAGTAAAGCAAGCAAGCGAGACTACTTTAAGCAAGACAAGAAACACAAACATGCAATAAGTATAATTATTTAGTGTTGCCAGGGTGTAAAATAAAAAATCGTTAAATTGAGTGAAATCTTGGGGCTTATATTCGGAATAAAACAAGAGGCATTTACTCTGGAACAGACAAATATCTTTAAAATTTGCAATTTTTTGCAGATTATTATACTCGTAATTTTGGATAAGTTTCTAAATAACCTTTAAAAAACATCAACTACCTATAAGTTTGTTAATGAATTTGTATTAAATAGTTCTTGCGATCTATTTCCAAATCATGGTTATTATTTCACAGGTTTGCTTTACCCGAAACTAAAAAACAAGTTAACAACTATGGATGCGCACAAACACATGATTTATAAAACAATTTACCGATTGTTCACATAAAGCTCATTCTAAATAGCGCTGTCACTCATATACTCTGTGTCGTTCTGCGTATAGATGCGTAGTGGTAGCTGTCAATAGCATTTTAAACAACGTTTTAGACTACTACGACTTCTGTTTTTAGGTTGAGCAAGGCACCAGGGCAATTTGTCTACACCTGCCCAGTTTTTAGATAAAAATTTGTGAATTACGACTCGGATTTAAAGAAATATTTAGGGAAATGGTCGTTTTATTGTATGTAACGACACTATCTTAAACGAGTCGAAAATATTATTTTTAGGAATATTAACAAAAAATAAATACAATATGTAGTTTCTTGGTGGTTTAATCTAAAAAAAAATATATATTTATACTGTTTAAAATACATGTCCATATTAAACTAAACCGCCTATACAAAGTGTACAATTTATATTTTTTTTATATATTTTATGCATTTTCAATGCGATCTTATAAGATAAATTATTATAATAGAAAAATACTAGAAAAAATCGACTCGGGTCACAAGTGAATCTCAGGCGGGAATCGAACCCGCAACCTTTGGAAATCCGGTCCAATGCTCTCCCAATTGAGCTACCGAGCCTTGCGAACACTCGTCGAAATTTTCTAATACCTTCCCGATTTTACGCTGTAGGCCAGCGTTGTTTCATCAATGAGAGGAACATCCTCTCGTATTCGAAAGAAACATTTTTACAAATGTTTGGTCAATCGATTAAGATGAAACAGCCATGTTAGATTTATAATTTTTTTATATATTTTATGCATTTTCAATGCGGGTTCGATTCCCGCCTGAGATTCACTTGTGACCCGAGTCGATTTTTTCTAGTATTTTTCTATTATAATAATTTATCTTAAAAGTGTACAATGTTCCTTGTTTGTTTGGAGGACGCAACTCGTTTTCGAGATATTGTAATCTTTTTTGTAAATATTTTTATTTTATTTATTTATTTAGTTACATTCAGAAATTAGAATCCAGACAAATAAGTAGGTACAAATAAGTATGAAACTTAGATTAGTTTTTCTGGATCAGCTCAAAAGTAAATAATAGTGTTAATTTTTTCACATCACTAGTCATGATCAACTGACCGACGTCAGGATCGCATTCTTTCGTTTGTCGCACTATAAATGTTTTTAATTATACATTATAATTAAGGACAATTCCTGTTACATCAATGAGATCTATCTCCATCGCTTAAAATTATATATGAATAAAAAATAATTTTAATTATAATTTGGGACAAGATAAAGTTCAAGGTAGTGTAAAAAGTGTGCGATAACTTTGCCTCTAATTTGACGAAAAAAAGCTATTAATGAAAACATAATTGTTCTGAAAATTGATTTATTTTTGTTGAAATTTAAATATTATGGTAAATATTAATTTATAATAATGGTGGAAAGAAAAACATTAACTGTTCGTGAACAAGCACGTAAATCAAATAGATGAAAATGGCTTTCCACAAATTCTTAGAGAAAGGTGTTTTCTTTTATCTTTCATCAATTATCCATCGATTATCTATCATTTACAGTTCATTTTAAATATAAAAAGAGATTACTGAAGACGAGGCTCTATAGGCCCCATAACATTAGCCTCGTAACAGTGGAAGAACATAACGAAGAAGTGAAAAATTAAATGTCACTGTCACTTTTCATAAATTAGTCATAGAGATTGATTTATCTCTGTTCTGTTTGTGTATTCTAGTCTGTATTTTTGTAAATAAAGGGAGTTTTTTTTATTTACGTAATTTATAATTGTGGGAAGTTAAGTGTTTTTTAATTATCAATATTATGGAATCGATATGTAGTAAAACTCGTACACCTAGGTAAGACATTCACTGAAATAAGACAAAACTATCGAAAATAAAAAATGATAACATTATTTTTTATTTTAGTCGCTGCCGTGAATGGGAACGTCAGAGGCGAAATAAATTCAACGACGCTATTTCAAGACTAGGAGATATTGTGAAAGAAATAATCAAATCGAATGACAGCACAGGCAAAGAATGTGAAAACATTCAATATCCAAAAATTGAAATTATACAAAAGGCTATTTTATGTTTAAGAAACTCTGCTCAGGAAAAGGCTCAGCTAAGTAAGTAAATTGGTAGGCTATTTTACAAGAATAACTTGTGTATCAGTTATACACAGATAAGTAATAATTATTATAAATATATAGGTTCAAATACCTATGACTCCTGCAAAAATGCTTGAATTAATCACTTAAATTAATAGCTGCCCCTTCTGGGTGATCGTAATCAACCACATCCTAATCTAACCTTTAGACTCACTCTCTAGTAGGGTCACTGTCGATTGACCAAACTGGATGTTGAAAAAAGCACATTTATCAGAAGAACTTTGTATCATCAAATTTTGCCTTCTGATAAAGGGATTAGTATTAATACCTATATAATAAATAATACAACATATTTTCTGTTTAATATTTTTATGCTGAGAAGAATATCACAGACTTCACACTAATGAGGTTCATAAAACGCACCTTATGGTACTGCTGGTAATTATGATATACCTCCTTTTGATCACAAAATAGACAGCAGCATGTCCTAAATTGTGGTCTTTTACTGTGACCTAACTGCCAAGTCTGGCAGTTAAGCTAAAAACCTCCCTGTTTTCCTCTTTTTAGCAGGGGATGCCTTTCGGTTGAGATATATATATAGTGTGTTCAATGGAAAATATATTGAGAATTAAATTAAAAACAATATATATAATTTAGTTAAAACTGGTTGTTATATAATTTCTTAATTAATGACGTATACAGTCAAATACAACCCATTTCTAATTTTAATTCAGCATAATATTAATTGTTTAAATAGGCATTACATATTGTGTACTAATATTATTTGCATGAAATGATTTATTTTCTTTATACATGTGCTATTGATTATTTTTCATTTTGTTTGAATAAAAAACATAATAAGTTTTTATGGTATTAGTATAATAAGCTTAATGTGGACTTTGCACAAATTAAAGCCCGTCACTGACAATAACCATATATTTACAGATGAACATTTCAAATAATCAAAAACAAAAAGAACATATAAAAATGTAAAGTATCAAAAAAGGTTAGCTAACCAGCTGCTCACTAACAAGTATATTGTATTAAGCTACACACTTACCAAGGTGTTTTCCTTTATAAGAAAGGCCTCTACCATAACAATGGTTATATTAATTATGCTGATGAAGATGAAGTTGATGACATTTCAAGAAATAAATGAGATCAGCATCAGTTCGTATAAAAATGATAAATAAAATGAAAAATACTTACACAAACAAGGAAAGTTATTTTGAGCAAAAAATTATTAATTAACCTGAAATCCTGCAGCCATATTTTCTCATTATTTGAGGATGTTGATACTAAATTGCACTACCTTATCCAATCAGTTAGCTAGGCTTATCAGTGGTCAACTACAAAATTATTAGTAAACATAGCTTTTACTTCAATAATTAAATTAATTCAAAAATTTTGTCAATTATACACATCAACTATCCAAAAGTGTTAAGTTTTCTTAATTTATTTAGAATCTAGTCTAACTAATTAATTTTAATAAATAAATACTAGACAAAATCAAGTTGATTCACAAGTTACTTTCAAACAGGACCTGAAAATAATTTGTATTCTAAGTAAATTTTTCCAGTATTTTTTATTAATATTTATAGTATTAGTTATAATTTAAAATGCAAAAAAAGTCGGTATACGGGCGAAAGTTTTACGTGACAACGACTTTGAGTGGTAAAATAATTTTAATGTGAATATTCATTCGTATAGTAGGAAGAAGGATGAAATAATAGTAACAATTTAAAACATTTATTTATACAAAGAATTATATTTAAAACATTAATTTATAGGCACGCGTCCCTTCCACTTTTTATGTCTGTCTCTCTCGCTCTTAGGCGGGCTAACCATGCCCGAGTGGAAGGGACGCGTGCCTCTCACTCGCTCTCATTGTAAGCGCATAACGTGAGCGGAGCGTAACGCAGTTTCTTGAAGTGTCACCCGGCAAACCAATTTATAAGACGTTGTCACGTCAATATATAAAGATCATAAACTATTTTATAAGCTTAAATGTCAATTCAGGTGATAGAAAGAGACAAGTACTTACATTGCGTATTTACTTTCTAAGTGCAAAACAAATTTTCATTTATTTTTCAGAGGCTGAGATTTTGGCACTTCAAGTAGAACTTAGTGCAATAAAAAACAAACCTAAGAAAGATGCATCAACTCAAATATTAAGTGGAGGTAGAAAAAATCAAAGTAAGTTACCTTGTGTAAGATGTGTTAAAATATTTAGTGAACATTGAGTAATAATTTGCTTGAGTTTCTTAAATAATGATAATTATGAATGTTATACCGGCTACATTATAAGTAGATACAGTAGGTACTAGTTTTCATAGTTAGTTAGTTTGTTTTACGGGGCATTTTCCGCACTTAGCCTCTTGATTGGGCCATTGTCTCAGAGTAAACAGGACTGGAGTAGCCATTAGTCAATTTCTCGTACATATTTTTCTGCCATTTTTTGCGGGGGGTGAGGTTACTACTACATTCAATGCCAGCACACAGGAACAACAACTCTTTGCGTGTTTACAAACGCACACTAGAATAATACGACAAACATATTTAAAATACACGCACACGTGCTTAAAATAGTGTGTTAACGTTCTATTCAAACACACGAATGTCATTGTGTGAGAAGTGACATGGCATAGCACGAGAATATCGATATCGATAAATCAGTTTCGTTCAATGTATGAATGTACTAGGCGATGCAGTCGCTAAGCATAAAGCTAGGCTAGCACCATATATTGAAGCGGAGCGTAATACCTAAAAAAAGAAAAAAAAAATCCGATGGGAATTTTTGCGAATTTCATAATTCGGGCTCCGTCACAATTTGGTCCTAAACCTGTTGATTCGATTCCACACAAAAACATTAAAATCGGTTAAGATCTCGGGAAGTTATGGCGTAACAGACATTGTGCAATTGAAGCTGATCCATGGAAGCTTCGCTTCGCTCCGCTCCAATTAACTTTGCGTTAGTATTCCTACATTATGTATTAAAAATTAAATTAAATTAATGATGATATTAAACGCTACAACAGTCAGTTTCGAAGGCTATATCCATAAAATACAAATTGAAACTTAATAGTTTATTGCATTTAAAAGATATTTACAATAGGTGTTATTATATATATAGAATTCACTGTGGACCCTTTCGCGTATAACCATAATGGAAAGGAGGAACACTGAAACATTATTTTTAACAAAGCGATAGTGAATATAGTTAGTTTTCTCAGATTTTTACTTTGACCGATTGATTATTTGTATTTTTTTGCGATTTGCTTACATCACCTTTTGCAGGTATTTCCTTTTCAACTTATTCTTTAATTTGGGACAATTGGGAGAGCATGGGACCGGATTTCCAAAGGTTGCGGGTTCGATTCCCGCCTGCGAATTCACTTGTGACCAGAGTCGATTTTTTCTAGTATTTTTCTATTATAATAATTTATCTTATAAGATCGCATTGTAAATGCATAAAATATATAAAAATTATAAAACTAAAATGGCTGTTTCATCTTAATCGATTGACCAAACATTTGTAAAAATGTTTCTTTCGAATACGAGAGGATGTTCCTCTCATTGATGAAACGACGCTGGTCTACAGCGTAAAATCGGGACGGTACTAGAAAATTTCGATGAGCGTTCACAAGGCTCGGTAGCTCAATTGGGAGAGCATTGGACCGGATTTCCAAAGGTTGCGGGTTCGATTCCCGCCTGAGAATTCACTTGTGACCCGAGTCGATTTTTTCTAGTATTTTTCTATTATAATAATTTATCTTATTCTTTAACCTAAAATTAATACATTTAAATGAAATAAACTAAAACTGTTATAAAATAACATGTTGATATCTATTTGTAACATAATGGGCAACTAATCTTCTTCTATTGTTAGATAGTTTTTGAAACTGAAACGGCTCAAAATGTATGGAACATATAGTACTTGTTCTTGAAGATGCCCAAGATGCCCTATTACCTATTACAAGCATGAATCCATTTTTTTCGTATGCTGTTTTCTTTAGGAAAACTGAATATGAAAAATTAGATGTTTCCGGGCATGTCAAAGCTTAAAGTATAAATACCAACAATTAGTATACCGCCTAGGGGCAGAGTATATTTGCCTGAACTACACATACCGATCATTTCTAATTTTAATACTGCAATACTATCTTCCAATAGCTTTCATTTATGTACAAAGGACTTTGGCACCACATACCTTACTCCTAGTATCTTGAAGTATTGCAGTTGGACAAGCCGGTTTTTAAAAGGAGCTATAAATGCTACAATATTAATAAAAAAAACTTAAATGTTGACGATGACATTTAGCTATTACCATACTAAAATGTCATCAAAGTCCGTCGCGTAGTTTTTGCGTGATGCGTGCTCAAACATACATACAGACAGACAAAATGTTCAAAAATTAGTGATTTCGCTTCCTCTACGCTCATTACTAGCCATTTGGTTTAAGGTGGACTTGACCTATTTTATTCTATATCTTTACAGTTTTATTCTCGTATGTTTAATATCGCAGGTAAATAGTATAATTCCGCACTTTACATACGGCGTCATCAGTTTAAAATCACATACGTTATTCTTATTTGAAATCATCATTAATACCTGGTAATAATTACCGAAACAAACTGTAATTTATCTAAGCTGTGTTTCATTATCGTTACGAAAAAGAACTAAGAAAAGGGTATGTGTTTTTAAAACTGATGACGCCGAATGTAAACTGCGGAATTATATAATTTCCCTGCGACATATAGATTTAAATTAAAAATACATATTTTCAATTTAAGTATGTTACTTGCATTCATTCATTCATTCATTACTCACTCGTAAAATCACAATATCGATGAAGTTGACATCACTATTGTGCAAATAAATATTGTACAAATTAATAAGGGTTGCTGATTACAAAATAAAAACAATTTGTCCTGTGGCTCGAAAAAAAATTTTGGTTTCTCGGAAATGATCGGGTGTGCTGGTTAGGCGATGGTACCCTTTTAACCGTGCTTTTTTATGAAGTCAGGGACACTGTAAGTATATACAGCATTAGTATTCTTAATGTTTATGAGCGCCGCCCAGCATGAATAAAAGGGCAAATAGTTTGATTATTATTTTAATTTATTATTTTATTTATTATTTTATATTTCCATGTTGTGTGGCAAAGAATAGGCTTCAAGCAGCCGCAAAAGTGTAGGTATGTACTTAATACTAAACTAAAAATAAACACGCAACGTACATTGTTAAAACGAAATTATAATTGGTAATTAATTAATACAAAATTACAGTGATTTATTACCAACAAACTTTTTCTAATTTTTGTCTTAATTAATTGAAATGCGATAATGGTCAACCCTAGGTAGTCTCGTGGGGAGTGCGGCCGTGACGTCATCAAACGAACTTTGAGCGCGAAATTTGAAATTGTAGTCTGCTAAAACATGAAATTATGAATTAAATAATAATCAAATCCTAACAATTATACTTACAAATGAAAGGTGACGCCATCTTTTTGCATACTAGATATTTTCGATTTTTTTTTACATTAGAAAACAGCACAGGCAGGCATTTTCGTGGGAGCTCTGCACGGTAAGACGTTCTGATTATTGTGGTTTTAAAATGGCGGCTCAACTAGTTTTATATAACGCACAGGCATCCGATGCTTGTGCATTTGGCAGAGGGGTAATGTTAGGCAAAGGCTACTCCAGTCCTGTTTACTCTGAGGCCATTGTACATGATTGAGATTTCTTCCTTTACTCCAGCCATCCTAGTTCATCCCAGAAGGCGAGTAGCGTTTTCAGGTTACTACAAACTTCCCGTAGTGATTTTGGAGACTAGAGAAAGCGTGTCCGTTGATCAGCCACGCTCCTGCACTCCAAGAGCACGTGATGTGGCGTTTCTTCCGCCTCCATGCAGCCTCTGCATAGAGGGCTGTCTGTCACACCTATGATAAATACATAGATGTTTATACAGAGGGACAGTGTATGGTTATAGTACCTAGTACTTAATGGATTGTGTCCCTGTTTAGTCTGGTGAGTTTGCGGGCAAGCATTTTCGAAGCCACCGGAATGGCATTCTTTGTTTGCCTGCAGCCTACTCTATTGTTCCATTCTGTTTGGTGGTTTTCTTCTGTTTTTTTACGCAGCCATGTTCTAACTTGTGCCATGGGTATAGGCAGTAATGGTTCCGGTCCATACACCGTTCTATTTGAACCCCTTTTGGCTAGTTCGTCTGCCGCGTCGTTACCTAGTGAGTTGCTATGTCCTTTGATTCATTGCTAAGTTACACTGTTTGTGTTTGCAATGGACTGGCGTGTGTTATGACATTCCAGTACTAGGACCAGTTATGGTGTTGCTTTGCAGAGCTTGAAGTACGGATGCACTGTCGGAGACGATTTTGATATTATGATCTCTCACATCTCTGGCTGCAACCGCCTGTGCTGCTTTGATGATATCTACATTCTGCTTGGAATATTGTGTTAAATTTATCTAAGGTGGTCGAGATTTTGATGTTTAGGTCATTCGAGAAGACACCAGCTTCAGTGCCCTGTGTGGTTTTGGAGCCGTCTGTGTATATCCTTACTTCGCTTATGCCAGAGTTATCATCTTTTTCCGCTGTAAGTTGGATATTGTATCTTCGATCGAAAACATGATGACACTGTATACTGTCCGTAGGTGCCTCAAAGAGTGGGTATTCTTTTAAGATTTCCTACAGTTGAGTGTGGTGTTTCTATGTTTCGTTTCCATAGTCCGTTTGCTCTTAATCTAAGTGCGGCCGCCTGTGCCTCTTCCTGGATAGCAAGGTGTAGGGGTCTTAGATTGAGCAAGTATTCAAGGGCGACTGATGGAGTGGTTCTCATGCATCCAGTTGCCGCAATGCTGTCTAAGCGTTGTAGGCTTTGGAGTTTTGTTTTTACTGTGGCCAGTTGTGTTCTGGGCCACCATACAACTGAGCCGTAGGTTATGGATGGTCTGATAACTGAAGTGTACAGCCAAAGTGTTATTTTTGGGTTGAGACCCCATTTTTTACCAATTAGTCTCTTACATTGATAAAAAGCTATGTAGGCCTTCTTGGTTTTATTTTCGCTATGACTCGCCCAAGTTTCAATCTGACCGGCCTAGTGATATCTTGTTATTTCCTTTAATATAATTATAAAACTATCTTCAAACAATGTAATCTTTTTCATCCTCATACAATTTCAATAAAATGAAGCCGAAATGTTGTTCCAATAAAAGCCTACCTTGTATCTAGATAAGTTTAAATCTCAAAATACTATTTTTCAGGTAACAAATACATTAAAGTAGTGGATGTCAAGAAATTACAACGAAATGCTCTTAAGGAGAAACCAATTTTAACGACTAATGCAGAAGTCAAAACAAACAACACTAATCAAGTGATTCAGATATTGCCTAAATTAGTACCGAAGGTAGCCAGTAAAGAAAAGAAAAGTAAGTTTCTGAGAATACAACTATTTTATCGTATAATTTATTATATCAATACAGAAAATTTCTCCAGCTTGCTTTCTTTACGTAAGGTTAAAAAATATTGTGCATTGTTTCAGCTCCTGAAAATACAATTGTCGTGTTACCAGCTGCACCATACATTTTTCCACAAAGACCACTCTTATTTCCAACCGTTCCACCAGCCATTGTGCTAGTTGATTCCAGTTTACAGAATCTCAATAAATTTACAAGTTCGGTTGTAAATAGACACAATGGGGATGTCACTAAAACAACTATGGTGAATGTGTTACCAATATCAGCGTATTCGCGTCCTTTATCTGCTACAAAAATGAAAAAGCATGCAACAAAATCAAAGAAAGATAATAATAGCAAAAAAATAATAAAGCCATCAAAATCCGTAGAAAAAGTAAATGAACCAAAGAAAACCGAACAACTGTCTGATAATAATACTAAAAAAGATGTCCCTGAAAATAAACAAAAAGATAGTTCCTCTAATATAATTGGTAAAAATAATTCTAATAGTAAAACAAATAAAGATTGTGAAAAAGGACGACTTGTTCCAGTAGAAAACAAAGAAATCAATAAAACAGATGTTTCTCCTATTGAAGAAGTGTGTATTGAAAAAAATAAAAATACATATATTACTGCTCTCGACAAACAATCAATAATTCTAAATAAAAATGTAGATGATACTCAAAAAGAAGAGGTTGAATTCCCCAAAAATAAAACTAATCATACAACAAATGTAAAGACTGCTTTATCTTCGGCTTCTGTGACTGAAAAAACTTCTAGCAGTCAAGAAAATGGTGTTAAGTTAAACAAGATTACAGCTGAAAAAGTACCACTAGTAAATGATAAAGACAAGGAAAATAAATTGCCAAACATATTAGAAGCCACGTTATGTGATACAGTGGTAGACGGGGGAAATGCCCGTCTTGAACTAGCTGAAGAATTTTTAGCAGCTTCCCCAACTGCTGCATTTCTTATGTCTTTTCCATTAGTAAGTGGAAATAGAGCTGATAGTCCAGCAGATGAACCTCAAAACACAGTACAAACTAATAATAAGGACGGTAATCTTAGACGAAACGAATTAACATCGCAATCTTCACAATACTTTGATAAAAATAATACGAACGATATAAAACTAAAACAATCTTCTAAATTAGGAACTTCTTCTTCAACTTTATCTAAACATAATGAACCTCAAAAATATTCCGAACATAGTCAAATAGTAAAACAAAGTGAAAACAAAACTATTTCTACAACAGCTAGTGAAAATCCGTTTCTAAATCTTCCTATGCCGTCATTAATTCCAACTAGTTGTACCATATCAGATACAACATTTGGCTTAGATTACGAGTGTAATATAAGTAAATCAATACAAAATCAATCAACTAGTTATGCTAGTAACAGCAATTTCTTCTACAAGAATGATCCGTTCAACACAATGAAGAATACTATTTATAGTACAAGCAGTATATCATCAAGTCATGACTTTAATAACCTTGCACTATACCCGTGTGCTATGGAAAAATATTCATCAAAATCGAAATGTGATTATCCAAATGTAGACGAAAACCTTATGAAAATCGGGTCGTCTCGGTTAACCTATGACATCGATTTAGGTTGGTCCCATAAAAGTTTTGATTTCGTTAACTGTACTACAGCATCAAATAGTTTTAATAAAGACAATATATTAAATACTGTGTCGGCACCATACTCGTCATCTTACAATCCGTTCAATCCTGAGTTTCATATGCCTATAGTGTCTGCTAAAAAAGATAATATCGCTAATAAAACCAACACTTCGTTTGCCGATACTATTACTAGTTTTTATTCCCAGTCAACGAATTTGTGGCCCGACGATGTACCATTTTATACTAATAGTAATATATCTAAAGCTGTTACATCGAAACATCAAAGCTATATAAATTTAGAAGTTTTACAAACGAACACTAATGTAAAGCCAATTGAAAAGCAGTTTGAAGCTAATGTAAAACAAAATCAGGATACAGCAACGGTAAATGTTATGAAACCTTCTAATGTATCTGTCGAACCTCAAATACCAGAAAAGTATACTAAAAAGTCGCCAAGTAAAATGCACATTAATTGGATGACCTCTGAGACAAGACAAATGGAAAATAATTGTAACCCCATACCAGTTGAAGTCAAAGAGAACCAAAAACCCTCTTATGCTCACGTAAACCATTCAGCTAAAAAGCAAGATCATAATGACAGCTATTTCCCGATTTCTATGCATAACTTTCCACCGCAGCCTACTCACGAAGAATTTCAAATGTGGCCATCTACTAGAACTATTGGACCCACTGAAATAACTATAGAACCTCCACCTTTAAATTTACCTACTTTAGTTGGTGATTTAGCTTTGGGCCCACACGATAAAAAGAAAAATGCTGATATTTCCAATAGACTACCTACACAGCCACAAGATGTACAAAATTGTGGTAACTTTTTATCAGTGACACAGTTAATGAATCGTTCTTCCGATAATATGGCTTCCAGATATCAAGTACCAAGTACAGAACCATCAAAAGTTGGCCCAAAACAGGTATCAAGTTATTTTCCAAATGAAAGCAGCCGTAAAAGCATGTCTTCTAGAATGGAATATCAATTACCGCAACCTAGTTATGGATTCAATGAAGCAAAATCACTATCTTATCAAAATATGGATCATTTTTCACATAGTAAAAGTAAAACAAATAAACTTGATAAAAGTTCTAAATCACAAAAAAATAGTTATTCAGCTGAAGCATTAATACGTGGAGGCACGCAAAAAATACAGGAAAACGCGAGCGCAAAATTTGCTATGTCTTCACAGAAGTTTAATGAATTCAATCCAACTCAAGATAGCAGCGTCGCACAAGTTTCCCATTTCCCTCCTATACTGGACTATACAGACAATAGTTATACTACTCAACAGTTTTCAGGGACCACATTATATAATACAACCACAAATACAATATCAAATTCATTTTATTCCAACTTTATGCCTGGAAGTAGTAACATAATGTCCACTAACTACACAAGTGGACCATTTTCAGGCGAATTTATAGATTACAATAATCAGTCAGAATGTAATTATACGAATCAGAAATACGAAGAACTAAAAATGCGAAATAACCCAAATGTATTCCCTCAAGATAAAGTGCCTTCAAACTATAAGAGCTCTCGTAGAGATTCCGCAACAAAACATAAAATGGAGTGTACTAAAAAGGAATCTAGCAAAAAGTATCAAAGCAAAAGAGCGAAATTAAACAATGAAGTTGAAGAGTGGAACGATCCCTCTAATCTATTGTGGCAAAACAAAACTATAGGCAAGAGGCATAGTAATTTGGTTTCGGAAGAGTTGCCATTTCCAAATTATGTTAGCAACCAAATGCCAACTCAGTACCAACCAGAGTTTTTCAATAGTCACTTGATGCCCTCTAACGTCCAAGCGGTGGGACACAACGTTGACAGGTCACTGAGTTTCCCCGTGTCATCTCGTGCCAATTTCAACCTCAGTACCATTTTCCCAGAAATCACTATGGTAAGTAAGCCTACTGTAAGGTTGACTAAGTGTAGGGACGTCGATAACTCTGCTAATAGATACAAACCTAAAAATCTGACAAATTTTCAAGTAAGGTTTAGACCAAGCAGTCCGTGTTCAAATCGCGTCGACGTACTACTACCGCCTTGTATCCACTCCTGACACAAGAATTCAGCTAATCACGAGGGATTAATGCGTTGTTAAAAATATGTTTGACACATTTTCAAACAAAAAATTTAAATAATAAATCTTTTCTTAGGGGCTGTCCATTAATCACGTGATGTTTTTTTTGGCATTTTTTAACCCACCCTTCCCCTTGGTTATTTTTTATTAATTACAAAGAATCTTCCTTTTATTTTTGAATATTTATAAAATACAGGTATAAGTATCATCTTATTTTATTATAGGAAATTAAAGACTACAATAATAACGTTTCGAGGTAGACAGAAAGGTTGCAGGTTGTTTTTGACTGACATAAAAATAATGAAAGAAATGCGAATTTTTTTTTTTTACTAATACATAAACATAATTTAATGTACAGTATCCTCGGACCACGGATTAGCAATACTTTCTTCAACACCAATAACTGGATAAGCATCTTGCAAGTCAGTTATTGGCACAGTGCTTTGTTGAAGATCAACATCGGTTTTATCAAGCCACTCGGCGTCATCATTTTCGCGCACTACGCGGAGAATCGACCGCGTAATAATCTATTTTTTATGGACCCCTCCCCCCTTTCGAGCGTCACGTAATTAATGGACAGCCCCTTACTCGACGGCCATATTTATTTTCGAATATAATTATAATAATTCCATATTTTTCGTTGCAGAAAGTGCAGTAAGAATAGAAGAAAGTCTAGTTGGATTAAAAATATAAACTACGCCGCCTGCAAAAAAATGGTGAATGAATTCAGTTGTATACGCAATAACCAAAACCTGTGATTAATATTTTATTTGTTAATTATATAAATGTAAGATATTATAAAAATATTTTAAATTGGTTTAACTGGCATATTATTTTCTTCCAAAGCTGGTACCGAAAGTATATATAGTAAAAGTCGAAATTGTACTAATAATTATACTTGAAGTATTCATTTTGAAATACCATCTTTAATTTTTAGTTAATATTAACGTTAGTTCCAAACTAATTTAGAGAGCGATCATGGTTACTGACTGAATCGATAATATGCCTATATATGCCTAATCATTTCTAACAATAAGCTTATTTATTGTATATAAGTATATACTTGTATAAAATAAATATGATTATGGCTATAAATATGGAAATTGGCTACATAAGAAATCAACGTCCTCATAACAGCATATAGGTACGGAACAAATTTTGTAGTATTTATAAAATGTTATCTCGATGATTGGTGCCTCAGTTCTTTATAAAAAATACAGAATTAATTTTTATTCTTATTATTTTTATTCTATTTCACACACTTCAGAAACAAAACGCAAGTATAACACACGCTTCTTACTTTAAAAAATGGAGAAAATTACAAAGTTTTAACACTTTTTCAACCCCTCAAGAGTAAAACATTAATCGAACTAACGAAACGTTTTTCATAAAAGCACGTACATATTTCGAATTTCTTGTTTCTTACTACAAAAATCACAATTTCCATACAACAGTTTATCCCTTATGTATGTCTATCCGTTAGCCTAGTATCCATAAAACAATAATGCTGTAATGCTGTTATATTATTATAAAGTAATCGACGCGTTGTTTACTAATCCAATAAATGTGAAAGCACAGAGCGGCGAATAAAACGTCATGACACTAGGCTAACAATACAGCCATCATATCAAATAGCCAAACATAGTATAAAATATCAAGCAGTTATGTAGACTTTTTAATAATTTGCCGACTAATTAAAAACAAAAATTGTTCTTAAATCTAGATTGAAATCTTATTTACTGGAGAAAGAAATTTATAGTACCTATACAAGATTATATTAAATCTGGTATTTGATTTTTATTAATAATAATGAATTCAATTATTAATGATGGAATTATTAATTTTAAATTTATATTATTTTGTTTTTTTTTATAATAATATTTTTATATAATGTGCTTCTTTTAATTTCCGACACAATGTAATATTGCTTAATGGAAAAAATAACTGAACTGAACTGAATCGACAATGCAATTTGTTTAAAAAATTGAGCACCTAATGTAATTCCTTTTAGAATGGAAGTTGGCCATTTAACTATATTGACATTGTTGGACTTCAGTAATGCTTTTGATACTGTTAATTGCTGCACTCCACTGTATGGACGCAGCAGGTTCCTTTTCCTCGAGGACAGTTTTTCTTCTTGGAGTCCCACAACTGCTGGTGTTCCGAAGGGTGGTGTCCTCTCTCCAGTTCTCTTTGCTATCTTTATCAACTCTTCAAATAATTTATTTTCTTCCTACCACCTGTATGCAGACGTCCTTAGAATTTATTGTGAAACACCTGCCACAGGCAGTCTGTGCCATCAACAATAATCTCTGTCGAATTGCAGAGTGAGCAAATCCTATGGCCTCGAGATTAATCCTATCAAAAGTAAAGTTATTATCGTTGGAATATCCAGGATGATTGCTAGCGTAGACTGGCAATTGCTAACGAATATAAATTTTGCTGGCACCGAAATATTTTCCCTTCAGCTCGACGTTGAAAAATTTAGGGTTTTTTTTTTGATAATTGTTTGATTTGAAAACCTTCGTTATCTTTGCTTCGTCAGCTGCACTGAGAAGACTGCGTAATTTTTTACCTTCTTTCACCAAAATTATCCTAACGCAGTTTTGATTATCGTATCTTAGTTTCTTTCTATGCTATCCAGAGAAATATGTAGTATGAGACGAAAAACGTGTAGTTAAAGTACACAAAAGAGTAGAAAGAGTTTCCTAAAAGTGACGTTGCGTGCGTCACAGATAAGAGCCTTAAGGAAACTACTAACTGTAAATAACTAACCTCTATCTGCACTTATGTGGTTATATCTGCAAGGTTATGGTATGTATCCATAGTGTGGTAGAAAGAGAAACTCCGAGTAGATCCCAAGACTTGTGATACGGGTGTAAGTTTGAGGGGCCCCTTTCCGATGAATATCAACACTCACCTTCACTACACACGTGTTTCTCTCCCTGCCCAGCCAAATCTGGTATGGAGCTGCTAGTGCAGCTTTAGATACTCGTTCTAATATAGAACTTACAGCAGTTCTGGACGAGCCAAGGTCTTTCAACAGGTTATAGAGAGATTGTGCTGGTATAGCTCTCGCTCCTAGTTTTACAGCATATAGGCTAACCACATAACCGGTTTTTTGTAAGCCCATTTTCAACTTGAAAATATCTTACTACGACTTTCGATAGATTTCCCCATATAAAACTTACCGTTCCTCACCTCGACCGCTTGGTCAAGGGACCCCCTATTATACTTTTCCAGAAAATAAATAAAAACTTTTTCACAAATTCACCCAAATTTAAAATATCTAACCGAGTACCAAGGGCAGTCACGCGTTGATGCCTTTTGTACTAGGAAGATCGAGCTTAGGTGGATTTTTGACCAAAGGTAGCCGACAAAAAATTAAAAAAAAATAATATAATCATTATAGATTCCATAGCCCCTAAAGCATCTTTTTCACATTTTTAATCTAAAATCCATCCATAACTTTTTGAAATATAAGCATTATACTAAAAATTCTACAAACTGTCAAGTTTTTCACCGTAATTCCGTATTAACGTTTTTCCGTTCTGGCCGATTTTCGATTTAAAGGTCTTATCTTAAAAAACTCATCGGAATACAACTTCTTCGTCATATAAGCTTTCCCCGTAACTATCATAGTTTATGAGACATAAATTCCTGAAATTCAACCACAAATTACCCTTTTTCATACAAAACAGAAAACCTTATTCCTCGAAAATAACAACAGATATTTTATCTCTGCTTGGATACAAACCATCTTACTCTCTAAACACTACAGAATATCTTTGTATTCTACAGTATATATAATAAAAATAATCCAACGGAACATATTTTTTTAACTCCGTACAAAAATCACTTTTTTGACATTTTTCAATCTGACAAGTTTTGAACTTTTTCATCCTTTTCTTACTTAGCCTGAATCTGAAGCCTGAATAAACTCACCAGTTTTGACGCAATAGCTTTTAAACTTCTCAAATCGGATCAATATCTGATTTTTAAGAATTTACATACAAAATAATGGTAACTAAATTAACCAGTCTATTTTTCAAAACCTATTTAAGTGAAAAAACATAGCCCAAAATAACTCAAACTAAACCATATATCAAAAGTGGTTAGGTTACTTCAATAATATTTTTAAACAGCGTACGAATTGAAAAAATTACTTTGAAATCTCTTTTTAAACCCAATGTGGTTCTATATCTTATTTAGACCAAATTGAACAGTCTAACAATACAATAAACATTCTTCTTAAACTTAAACACTTTCCCCATCTTAAACTACAACAGATACCCTACCTAAAACACCAAAAACTAAACAATTTAAAAATCACCATTAGCTCCGCCTCCTCTTTAGCTACCACTCCAACCAACTCCGTAGAGTCAGTTAACACGCTCACATATTAAGTAGTATCATAAGGATGACTATTTACCTCCAAATTTAATACAATCGGAAGAGACAGAATACTCCGATATCACAGTAGCAATTATTACCCTTGAAGCAAACAATATTCTGGAAATAATAAATTATGTCAAAGACTCACAAAGTGAAGACATAAAATCACAAATAATAAAGCAAGCAAATAAAATCACCAACGAATTCACAACCAACATTAATACTGAAAAACCCACACACCAATGCAATCATGACATCAACAACTTAAACAAATTATTAGAAACACAATAAAGGAGAAATTAAAAACACAAATAACGTTACATAAAATACCCCTATTCAGAACGTCTTAAATAATTAACCTGGAACTGAACTAACAGTCTGGCTTGCCAAAAATAATAGTTGTACCCGAAGTTGGGGTCTGAAAAAAAAGCGTCGTAGAGAGAACAGACCCCTGAGGAACTCCGGCAGTAATAGCCACTGAGAAAAAGGAGCAGCCATCGATAACTACTCTGGTCAACCGTTTAGTCAGGAAATCAGTAATCCAACTACAAAAGTCAGCGGGGATACCTTACGCAGGAAGCTGGCGCAGCAGACGCGCTTGCCAGACCCTAACAAAGGCCTTCGAGATGTCAAGTGACACGGCAAGTGCTTCGCCGTGCATCTCTAGGGCCTCGCCCCAGCAGTAGGGGAGAGTTGGATATTACCGCGCGGTTGATAATTCTGCGCATCAGCATATTTCAAAAACCATCCACTGGTTCTGCGATACAGTGCGTAAACATCGAAGCTCGACATGCCTCCACCCTTCCCCGCGCATCGCCACTACGTTCCGCGCGACGACTGAGACGGCACATTTTGTAGAAGTTTTTTTCGTCACTACTTAAAAAATCTCGTACATACTTTCGATAAGACGTAAGCGATACTGTAGTATTATAATACTTTGATACCATACATTTTAAATGCTAGTATACTGTAGAATTAATGTTAAAATACGTTTTTACATACTATAAACTTTTCCATATTATTTGAAGGTTAAAAATTTAAATGGGTAAGTTTGACAATTTCGCGCCCGGGGCGCGATTTTATCAGACGAGGGCGCGAAATTGTAAACTATGAAAAAAATTTACTATTTACATTAACTTGATTTTACCCCCGACAAAAAAGTTATTTATGCTGTGTCTGTCTGTGCGTCCGTTTGTCTGTCCGTGTCATTGTTTTATATTCGATTTAGATGGATGGATCTGTGTCAAAGAAAAAAATGAAGTCATGGGATCCAGAAAATATGAAGGCTGCCCTTGCTGCTATACGAAACGGTAGTAAAATAAAGACAGCTGCTAGAAACTTCAGTATCCCTGAATCAAAAATTAGAGATTGATTTAAATTGGGAGAAAATTATGACCCCCCCCCCATTATCCTGTGTGCAATTAATGTGGGCACGATTTTATCAAACCTAGGCACGATATTATCAGACCGGTTTGACAATACCACGCTTTTAACATTTTTTGAAATTTTAAAATAATTACTTCCCTTTTTAATTTTTGATTTTTTTGTTATACGGTTAATGTACCTGAATAAATGTCCTACTAATTACTGCATTTTGTTTCTTTTAATATCAAACATTTTCCTAACTATGGACCCAAGTCCTTAGGGGCTCGGTATTATCCAACTCTCCCCTACGTCACATAAATAAAAGAACCCCTGTTGAACATCCTCGGTAAAAAGTCTGTAATTGTAATCCGTCACGCCTACCCTCGAGTACTGGCTGCACATTGGCAAGCTTTCAGCATTTGAGTACGGTTTTTGTCTTGAGAGAAAGGCGGTACAAACGTGTTAGTACAGGAGACAACTCAGACGAACAATACCTCTGTAGTACTCTTGCTGGTAAACCATCAGGACCACTGGCCTTATTCACGTCCAGACTAAGTAAGACTCTACGGATCTGCTTTTTGTGAATTGTAATCTCTGACATCGACGAATCACAGAGAGGTATGTTTGGTGGTTGTTGAGAATCGGTGTCTATACGGGAATTGCCCGGAAACAGAGGGGCAAATAAACTTGCTTTCCCAGCTGCAGAATGAGCCAGTGACCCGTCAGGTTTCAGCAAAGCAGTTTTAATCCAAATGCCATAACATCTTGTGAATATTTTTTATTTGATTAGAAATAATTCACTGTGTACACTCTATAGTACTCAGTCAACCGGTGGGCAGTACACGGTGGAGCCTGAATATTTGAACCTTAAAGTTATTGTATTTAATTACATTTGTATTATCTATTATTATCTTTCATAATGCGCACAGCAAAGGAGTGGAACTCCCTCCCTACGACTGTATTTCCGAGTACATATAACCCGTCCGATATCAAGGCCAGGCAAGGTACCTTCTGGGTTAGCTCGTTCCATCGTAAATCCTGTATTTGCCCCCAGGTTTGACTGGGATCAAGAGCGAACCCATTCTAAATAATAAAATATTTAAATCATATTTGTTGACACAATCAAAAATATTGATAGCTGCCTTTATTACTTCAGGTTATTATTACTTCAGGTTGCCTCTCGCAAATCTATCTTACTCTTTCATCCCACCTAGAAATGTCTAAGATTTATATATTTTTTTAATTAAGTAAATAATTTTTATGTGTAGGTTATCTCTGATACCTACCACTCTTGATCGATTTTAACGCAATAGTGATCAATATACTTAAGGAATGTCTTGTTCATAGTGTACCTACCTACTCTCTCAAAATGGTTCATTCTTTGCCACTCCATACATACAAACTGCGAAGCTACGTAGCCACATGCACATACATGAGGTAGTTATAATAAGTAACTAAAATAGAAGCGCACGAAAATAACGAATATATCAAGTCCGTTTATATACAGCTGATATTTACGCAAGTAAAATGAGGCAAATTTTTACTCGGGTTTTTTTTTTCATTTTGCTGGTAATACGGAAAACAGAAGAACGCGGCAACGTGTATTACTAGGTTAAGCGCTTTGTAAAGATGCCTGTCTTAAATGAGCATCTAAACCAAAAATATAGACTATAAAGAAACTAACTGGACATACTTGAAAAAGGGTTAACTATTAGTGTGGATGTTACTTTTAAATATTAAATATTTAATAAGTTCAAAGAGAACAAGATCATGCTTTCATAGTTCTGTTTGTTTACAATAAAACGATTACACGATATTTTTATAGCTTAAAAAGTTAACATTTTAGTGTTAGTCCCAAATCAAACTCACTTTGAATTTATTTTGAGCTCAAATCAAGATAAGTAATGATTAATGATTGTGTGACTTTTCGTTGTCTTCTTTTGGAACGGACCCAGCTGATAACGAGGCTTTTTGCACCATGATGAACTACGACTTCAGAATATCAAATACAGCGGTTATGGTGAGATGAAAAAAAAAATCTATGTCTATCGGCCTTGTCCGTTAAAAAAAAAAAAAGATATTTTAATCAAATCTCGGCAGTCTTCTTTAATCTATACACATCTTATTTATTAGTGTCCTATTCATATTGTTTTTTCAGTTTTCTGTGTTTATGAAATAAAATTAGGTCGAGTAGACACATAAAACTAAACATATTATTTAGGTAGAAATTAATTTGCTCCAAAATTTTAAAAACTACACACGGCAAAACACTAGAAAAGATTTGTTTCTTTTTTATTTAAATTATTGGAGCGGAGCGAAGCAAAGCTCCCATGGATCAGCTTCAATGGCGCAAGATTATGACGAATTTTGAAATTCGAAAAAAATCTCATCGAAACCAAAAAAGAAATCTTTTTTTAGGTATTACGCTTCGCTCCAATATATGGTGCTAGCGTAGCTTTATGCTTAGCCACTGCATCGCCTAGTATTTTATAGATATTGACTATTGGCCAGGTATGCCTAAATAATCTGGACAGAAAATGGCTATCTACGGTGTAAATTGATGACCCACTAAAGTTTGTATCAAGTATTGTGTTAACTAATTTCTAAAATATTTGAAAAGCATTTGTTTTCTAAAACCTGCAACCGAGAAAACGATTGTGAAAATACTCTCATTACAAAAATGGACTTTATTTTTAATTGTATTTCAGCCAAAGGGACAGCAAACATAGCTAAAAAGCTATGCTAGCTTATCCAATGCGACCAAGCGCTAATAAATATTATTTAGACAAATCACAAATATAATTTAGACAAATCATAAAATAATTTAAAAACCCGTCCATTTAATACAAATATAACGAGATGTTAATGTAATCAGTTAAAATTAGGTTTAGTAATAAAAAAATAAGTCTGATAGTTCAACATTAAGACTCTGTTCGAAAAAATAATACCTAGGTGTGTACTGCGTTTAAATCATATCATTATCTAACAAAGGGACACTGGATCCATTAATCCTATTCACAAAGTAAAAGATACATTTCGCTGCTGTCAATATTTCAATTGGAATTCCAGCCCGTCGACGCCAGATAAAATAAATAACTCTACTATTTATTACGTAACTTAACCCTACCTAATTACTACTACTAATTTGTGAGTTATTTTTTAACCGTTTAAAAATCACAAACGTCTATCCTGAGTCATTTGGACACAATGGAAATGACTTGGATGCAATCTCGGCCAAATATTTTATTAGTTTTATTAGTACTTTTTCAGATTAGTTAAGTACCTAAGTATCACAACGCCATGTCAATTAATAAAGTAAATTATTATCTTTTTAATTTTATATTAATTGATGTGACTTATACTTCGATTATTGTCATTTTGTATGGGGAAAACCTCCTTTGTCGCTTGGAAATCAGCATCGAATGGAAACCATTTGGATTAAAAGGGAAAGGGAAAAGAATGTCTACTACTAAAGCTTTGTTCGTAGCTTGTTCTTAAATGTTTCTTTTTCTGTTAAATGTTGTAAGTAACAATACATAATAATAAATGTTTATTATACTCCACAATATCACAGTCTATTAATTTTTTGTGACCTATCATTAGATGTTATTAAAATCCACTGATACCTAAATGGCCGTAATTTCTCATCTCACACTCGTAGGTAAGACACAACATGCGCTACCTCCTCGGCGCCAAATAAGATAAAGTGAAACTTACAATAGTTAACTTTACATCTATCTCAATTATGTTTTTTAGGGAAATGCAACAATTAAAACTTTTCATAAACACTAGAAATAAACTAAATTATAACAGTAAATAATTAACATACTGCATTGACCTTTATAATTTTTTTTTTTTAACATTGCACAAGTCTTAGAATTGTTATATGTTAAATATAGTAAAAATCTATATTTATACTCATTTGGAAAAAAAAACACTTTGTAATAGGGTGATGTGGTATTATCCCTATATATCCTTATGGTATATGAGCCAGGTCAAATATTGCCAATAAGCTCAAAATTAATAATAAGATAGATAGTGCGATGATGACCGCTACCTTCAGATGCGTTGACTCGCATCTGCGTAGCTCACCGCTTGCTGTGTGTTCGCGGTTTTACTGTTTCCGCTGCTGCGTCAGTAGCCACGATTGTTTTGTCTGTTTTGTTTTTGGGCTGAACTGCTTCCCTTCTCGCACGTCTAGTGGGGCGACTGCGTTCTATTCGACTTTCCTTTGGTGTTTGGAGCGGATGGTGATGCCCTTTTTATAAGGGCGCTTGTGGGCAGCCACGGTCCAATGCGGCCTGATAGCAGTGTCTGCCGGTAGGGCCTCTGCGAGGCCTGATAAGTCCAGAGACTACATACGAGGGACAGACCGAGCTAGCCTCGGTGAAGGACTCCACTATGAGAGGTACCCTCCTGGGGTATTAATTTCTTTTTCCTTGTGCGTTCATAATTTCCTTTTGTGGACATAGGCCTAGGAAAGCGCCCAAGATAAGGTAACTCACATTACCTGCCCTTGGTAAGTGTGGTACAGTATTTCTGGGGGTATTTAGTCCCCCAGGGCAGCCCGGTGTGGTTTTGCGCCGCCACAGTTCGGCTCTGCAGAATTATTAAAGGGAGCAAAGATAGGAGCAGGGATAGGGATTATTTGGGAGGGTCGGCCAATGGTTTTTTAGTACCAACTCCATAAGGTCAATTGGCCAAGAAACAGGCGGCACTCTCGAGAAGGATAGTCCGCTGGCCTTGTTTATCATCACGATTTGCGTTACTCCCTAACCCATTTGCCAAACCCAGCATCGGACAGATGTTGGGAGTAGGGGTATTATCAACCATTTGTATGTCACTCACCTATTGATTGACCATACCACCACCCAATTTATTGGGCATGTTTAAAGATAGATATCGATCAGTTCAATTTACAATTTCTTAGTTAAATTAAATTTGCAACAACAATTGTAGTAAATAAATTTTAAAAATATCGGTTGTTTACGAAAATAAATAAATAAATATTTTTTATATTCGCACCAATTAGCCTAGCCCAAAGTAAGCACTGTAAGGCTTGTGTTATAGATACTAGGGGTAGGGAGGCCCCTATATATATGTATGTCTATCCTAACGGATATGATACATAGATATGAAATATTCATAGAAATATGTAATAACCATGACTCATGTACAAATGTTCGTATTCATCACACAAACATCTGCCCCTTTCGGGATTCGAGCCCAGGGCCGTCGGTGCATAAGGCGGAATCGCTATCGCTATCGTTGCACCAAACGGTCGTCAAAGGCAATGTTATTTTTATGATTTAAAGCGAATGAAGTAGACCGTTCTTTACTAAAATTATAACGTTTTATGGACGGACAGCACATTAACCTAACACAAACTGTATTTTTTTTTCAATTGTTATACATTTTATATGAAAGTATAAGATTTTAAAGCAAATTTAAAAAGTAGTTTTCAAGAAAGCTGAAATTAAAATGGAAAACATTTATAGTTTTGCAAAGGGTTTGCATAGTTTCAGTTTGCTGGTGATTGTAGGTACACCATGTTAAAAACCAATAAAGCGATGTCTTGTTAAATTCTATTTGTGACTGTTCCTCCTATAGTTGTGAAGCTCATTTAGATAAAATAATTATGTCGCCCATCGCGTGACGGATTTTGCTGGTACGCTTGTAAGCATGCTATGTAGTGCAACGACCATGTTTGCCTTGACCGGCAACCAACTATGTATTTCATTCATGTACAACCGTTAAAAATTATAATTCCATGTTTATCTGAAAAATTAAAATATATTATTTATTAGTGGTGTTAGTACGTATAATATATTTGCATATTTTTACTTAGATCAAAATAAAAGAAACAATAATTCCATTACACTCATAGAATAGTAGAAATTGATGTTAATATTGAACAGATTACAGAGGAATTTTGTTACATTTGGCTCATATTTGCTTTTTAGCTGGGTAAAGCTTTTCTAAGCACCTCTTTTTAGTACATAGAGTAATCAAATCGTATACAGCTGTATTTCGGTATCGTGTGTTTGAAAATGTGTTTAGCAATCGCCGGTTCGTCACCGTCTGCATTCTCAAGTCGGCATAGGAACTCAGTCTGAAAACGGGTTCCGCCGACATAAGACGTGCACGAGTGTCGCGTCGAACGCGGGAAAAACTTTACGATGTCGGTATAAGCACATTTCGTTCGAAAAAGCGTAATTATGAATGCCAATACTTTGTAATGATGTAAAATCGTTAGTACTGTGAAGTTTGACAATTTATAGTCATGAAAGTTATTATATGGACAAAGGTAAGATTATTAATTTGAATTGATATTATTTCCCCAATAATAGGTCTAAACAAAGTACAGTCAATAACACATAAAATAAAGAGTTTTTAAGGGATTTTCAACTTTAAGTCTAATATAGAATGAGAATATTTCAAAAACTGGGGTTGGTTGATGTGCCATTGATTGTATCTACATATATATCATCCTTGATTAAAAACTGTCAGTAGATTACAAAAAAAGCAATCTCAAACTTTTAAAATAAAACAGCACTGATAAAAAAGTGTTAGCGAAATTATAATTGTGCCAGAAACACGTCACATCGCAGAAAATTGTAAACTGTGTTTTATTCCTTTACACTGGTTTCTGTGAGAAAACTTATTACTTGTATATGGTTTTATTAATATAACATTAATAATAATGAGATTTGATGTGTGTTGTCCGGCAAAGTAAAATAGCATCAACCATTCAAAATTGATGGTGTCGTAAAAGGAGACTTATAAAATTGTTGGTTATCCTCCCGGAGACCACAAAATGGGCAGCCCTATTTTCCAATTATGGTCTTATGATGCAATTTGCAAAACAGAAGACCTCTGTCTTCTGTTCTATGAACTCTTTATACCCAACCTCTATCGCTACAACGAATGCCCATCTGCCTGCCATGTGATGAAATTTTCTATGTGATTGTACAAAATGATTCCAAATATTTCTGATTTAACAGGAACTCACTCATTGCTTGTCGGAGCATCCTCGTAGCGAATATTGTTTGCTCGTAAAATCTAATTTTATATAAGCTTTTTAATATTGTGATAAAATTCAATGCATTGAAATTTGTAGTTTTACTTCCTGAAAGAGTTAGTCTCATACTTCTCATCAAATGATGACTGTAAAAAATGATACGCTGCCCCATATAGCTCAAATAAGCTATAATTACGTTCGCTTACACACTATGTATGTAATTAGTGTAATATTTCAAAATTAACTAAGTTTTCAACCCATATTAGAGACACAAGACATTTGTAATACAATGCCTATTCATCACTAGCGTTGACTTCACAATTTTTCTCTCTGGAAAATCTTTTATCAGTGGATCCTGTGTATTATTTATGGCTTTCATTTATACTTAACAACAAATGTAGATTTGTACAGACACTCGATTTTTAGGATTCTTATCCTAAAAATCACACAAAGGTTTCAGGACAGACACTCAATTGTTAGGATTCTTATCCTAAAAATCGAGTATTTGTCATGAAACCTTTTAGCGTCAAAGAGTGGCATAGGCTTCTTAATCTATGCCACTCTCTGACGCACAAAGGTTTCGTGACATTTATTCTTTAGTCATTAACTTACAATTATTTACTGTGATAATAATTAAGGTTTACATCTAGGTAACAACTATAGCCTTCACAACTGCATTCTCACACCATTAATGACGCAAATCAAAATAATAAAATATCAAAAATAATGAGATCCTAATACTTTTCACTGAGTACGCATCGTTTTAAAGCTGGCTACCACTACGCACACCAAAGGAATGTGTTAATCATAATTTTCTGCTTATCATGGTAATCCGTTGTTCTCGTATTGTGAAAGAAGTCAAAATCAAAAAATACACTTAATTAGCAGAGAACATATTTTTTGTGAGAAATTAATTATTCTTACAGGTTGACTAAATTTCTAAACGAATAAGATTAAATACTTTCTCAATTTTTTGATAAGAAAAGACTTCAACGAGACTTCATAGATTTTTCTCTAAGAATGATTTACAAATAGAAATTGACATTCTCGAAGGGAATATTGTAAAATACGAAATAAATCTGCAAAACACTTTTTATATTTTATGTACAGTTGACAAGATATTAATTTAGCTACCTTTTGCTATTTTAATAGAGATAATTTTATGTTTAGAGTGTACAGCTTAATGTTCGGTTGAGCGTACTTTAGTGTAGTTCACTTAACATAATAATCCATATATTATAAGCCTCCCCTTTGGATAAAAAAATCCGTACTAAGAAAGGATCATAAACCGACACTAACTAATTGCAATCAGTTATCCAACGGCTTTTGGTGTTTTCATTGTAACGAATGGTACGCAGTAAAATAAAATAAAATAATATAGTCAATAAGATAGTAAGGTTAAGTCTAGTAGTAAGTGCAATTTTGTGGCATATGAATTTCAATCATATGAATATTTAGCTTATGCGAAAGTTGCTTAACTTCCGTAATCATAGGCTGAATGCACTTGTTGGATGATTTGGACTATCAACCTATTATCCGATAAGTTACACCAAACAACTTTAAGAATTCTGAAGGTGTGGAAATGAAACAAAGGATTTAGGTGACGACCGGCCAAGGCTGGTGCGCAATGACAACTAACTTATTTCTATAAGTGAAGAGTAAATACACATAGGTCAATATCTATAGAATAGGTATATAGTGCAACATTCCTGCATGCACACACATGCATCAAGACCAGGCACTCTGTGCCTACACACTTATCACTTCACAAAAGTCCTTCTTATCACTAAAATTAGTATGGTTTGTTAGTGCCAATGTTGGAACTAGCAGATTTTTTTAAGTGAAAACTTCTTTAGCGGCATTGTGCACTTTTTGGAATGGGTAAATAATGTTAAACTCGTGTCAGAACACGTGACCTGATCGAAAATTCGTAAGACAGAGGGAGAGTAGACCGCCGGCGCCGGCGCGGTTTAGGAGAGGAGGTAATATCCCCTTCTCTTTCTTCCGCGCGACTAAAATGTATTACCTGCTCCTGCTGTTTCGTTTAAGCGGCGCAGGGCGCTTGCGCGAGTGTGCATGTGTGTTTGTTGTCATGTTTTAGTACCAAAGCGCAAAACCGCAATTTTACCACATGAATGATAGTACTTTTATAATGATAATTAAAACAATTCGTGCGAAATTATTCCCTAACCATTCCAACATATCAAAAATGCACAACGTTAATGTTCATGTTTTCCTTTCTGCCGGCACTCCCGGAGTGCAACCCGTTGTTTTTTTTAATTTGTTATTATTTCAGCATTGCATGGTAAGTGCACTTACAGAATGCACACTTAGTTCGTTTGGTATCTAATTCAATTATCTATGTAAACTAAAATTGTTTTTATATACATACCTTTAACAGGTAGTTTGGGTGTAGGAGGTAATCTTCAAAACTACTCGTCCGATTTCGAATGGACTTTAAGGATGGACAAAGGCTATGATATTATCCTGTAAAACTAAAAGGGCATTTCGTGGTGACCTATTTCACAACTAAAGTCGACGAAAATATAAACGCGTTGCGTTTTAACGGTAAAGATTTATAAATACTTTCTATATAGTAATTGCAGGACTCAAAAAGTTCTATAAAAAGTCACGGCGCCATCCTAACAAATTTTATTAACACGACTGTGAATTTGTTTGTTTGTGTGTAACACTTTCATGTCATAACTACTTAACCAGTCATCGTGAAACACTTTGTTACACACTTTGTCAGGGGTACAGAAAAGGACGTAAGTACATTACGTCAATTCATCTAGAAAAAATTACCTACTGTTCCTGATGGATGGAAAAAGCTAAACCTAGTATATAGAATGCAAATAATTTATTAACACACAGCAATGCATAGCTTTACAATAAATGTGACAAACAATAAAAAACACCGCAGTGGTGAAAAAGCCTTTAATGCCACGGCATGTCTATATATGTAAAAGTTCATACACAAATTAATAGAATATAAATAAAATTTAAATTTCAATTTATTTTTAATGTATCATGAGGAGTTTAAGAAGGTGATCTTTATTTCTTATCATCATAATACTGTCTTTTAAAATGCGGTAACAAGATTATGTGAACTTTACATTTTTTCAATCTTACCCACATATCGCCTTGTCGTCTTCAACTAAACAATTAAGTGACTAGAATTTATTTTCTTCTGCCAAATATTTGAAAAATCTCGTATATATAGACGAGAAAATGGGAAATTTGTCAAAAATAAAAAAGGGTACGCTTGCTAAGACGCGCGGTTCGAAATAGCGCTTCGAAAAAGAGGTTAGAAATACTCGTATTCATCATACCTGCCTTCCGAGATTGGTACCAGAAAAACCACACAAAACATAAAACATGGTCACTCAAACAAATGATGTCTACGGCTGAACGGCAGCCTCTCTCAACAATGGTGGGGTTTTACCATGATCTCCTCGCTTGGCAGGCGAATTTAAGACCGCAATAAAGTACCACAAATCGGAAAAGGGTGCTTTTTTGTGGACTACGGATGTATATGATACTTGCCTCCAGTATCATCAGTTTTGCGACACCCTTAAATGTGACTAACCACACGGTTAGTGCCACTCCACGACTTGATAACATTACAATATGCAATTTCATAGGTCTTTCAAAAGCCATTCTAATATAACTATACCTAAAAAATATAAATAACTTTAACACAATTTTAGTAATATACCAGTCTGAACTTGTAGATATCAGTAACAAGGTGTAATGCCTAAAACAATGTTAAACAGTACATTAATATGTATCGGGCGCGTATCGAGAAGGCTGTGCGCGGGCGCAGCCATTGTTGGCGATGCGGGCGCTCGGTTATGCGGGCGGGAAGCGAAACGCATACTAATCGAAAGTTTATTGCCAAATATCTTGATGAATCTGACAACCATACCATTTGTTCCGTAAAGAGAAAATTTCTGTGCAAAAAATTTCTTAAAAGGCAGATTCCTAAATCAACAGATTAGTACGTCGACAATATAGTACATAAATAATTGCGTGTATAACATATAATATTTATATGCTTCGGTTAACTACTTTTTGCCGTTCTAAAATTTTGTAATAATTTAAATAAAAAATTTGCCCTGTCGTGTAAATATATGTGTGATATTGTGAATATGCATTATCGATTTATGTTTATTATTTCATGTAATTTAGAATTATAATTTTCTAAAAATGACGTAAAAATCAATTGTTTATTATTAATATTAATGGTATGTTTATAGTAGCTCCTAAGTTAGCGTGCGCACTCTGCGCCGGCACCGGCGCCGCCGACGGCGGCAGCGGGACGCTGAGGCGATCTATGTCAATGCCGGGCCACGACGCTATCGCACACTTATCGACCTCTTCGATTATTGGAAAATTACATTACGGCTTACAAGCCCTTTAAATAGTAGGCAAATGGCCGAGGAAACGTATTTTGAGACAGGTCAAGTACGTCAGCGATGAGGTAGTTGTACAAAGTCTAACACTCGTATTCATAAATACGTACATAATTCTCAGATTACTGTTGAGATAAATAAGTTTCTATAGTTTTAAGTTGTTACAACTCTTCTTATCCTAAAACAATATTCAATACTTAATGGAATCGTTACTCATGTCATTAGTTTTGCTCTATTGACCTATAACTATCTACACAAACGAATGTAAATTTTTGTTTTCTTAAGGTAAATATATAAATATATACCCTAAAATAAGATAAGTAAAATAAAAATATCCATGCTTAAGTAGTTATACTTTTTTAAATTCTAGACAACTTGCACAGATTATTTAGTTCCAAAACCGAGTAGAGATTGTAGTATACATAATAAGTTATTTATGTGATTAAGATGCTAATGCACAGTTCTGCACCCAAATTTTTAAACTTTTTGGGAATTTTAAACTTTCAACTGTAGTGTTTTTAATTTTCATTTGTTTTGCATGCACAATGTTTGTCCGCGATAGACTCCTAAACTACTTAACCAATTTTGATCAAACTTCGTAACTATCTGTTATTTGATCTAACTTAAAAGATAGGATAGATTTGATTTTAATTTATAACACAGCAACGCGTGGCCGTGGCAGTTAGTATAACGCTAGTATAACCATATACCAGTTTGGTAATTAAAAATAGTATTTTGTATTACCAAATTGGTAGGCAACACCACTATTACCACTTAATATGCATTGACAGTGTGTTTCATGCCATGTGACACTAGGCTTGTTATCGATTCTCTCGCGGGTGAATAATATAAATTAAAAATAAAAAACTGTCTGGCAATTCACACTAATTATTTAGTTCAAAACTAAGCAGACCTCGTGCTGTGGGTATTTAAAGTTTGCTAAACACAAATTGATATTCATATTAGTTTATAGTTTGATATATATTATAAAAAGAGCAGGTGTGACCTTAAAAGAAAACAGCTATAAAGAATAAATTAATACATATTTAAATTGGTAAATTAAAAACTACAAGATAAATTCTTGTAACTACTATTTACCATTACCAAATAGAGGAAATAATAAACAGTCATAAAAACTTGTTTCTGATCACAAGTTATTGACGGTTTTTTAACGGTTCTTTCTCGATTAAGTTTGCGAATTTAAGGCGGGTCCACATTACCAAAAGGAATTTAGATTTGAATAGGACCTGTAATTAATCATACCAATATACTTAAATGTTTCAAGTGAGTTGATCCTATATGTAGATAGTAAACCGACGCCGACGCCTCAGGCACTATCGCATCGAGGACCGTGCGAACAGAAAATTCGCAATCAATGGGCTGTTAAAGATTTATGTGCCAACTGTTTTAGATGACTAACTACATAAATGAGAAAATACACCTTCGTGTGTAGTTTTCTCATGAAAGTGTATTATTTCAGCCTTTTATTAGTGGCCACAATTTACAGTTGAGACAGATGTTGGAGCACTACTACTTCGACACAATGCTGAATGGGTACAGATTTGATCCAGATGTGGGATTAAGCATAAAAATATGTTTTTGGTTTTTATGTTTAATTTATTTCTTATGTTTTAATGTGGGTAGATGTTTTGTATTCAATTTTCTTCTTTATAATATTTTATTGTTATATCTGTTTGTAACTGTTACGTCCTGTGTCTGTGCCAAATAAATTATTTTATACTTCATCTGTTCGGAAAGCAAGTTGATACTTGATCAAAAACTGTCAGAACATCCATATTGTGTAGTGTATATGTCACCGTAAATTTGTAAATATCTAACCTAACCTAACCTTATAGTTAGGTTAGGTTTATCATATATCGCATATTTTTCGGTAGATAAAATTACAAGCTTAAACTCTCAGCAGTATGATCGGTTCACAATATTTCGATAGTTTACAATCTCGCGACATAGATTATAATGTAACAGTGTATACAATTTTACGGTAACATACATACAAATGTGCCGGAGGTAAATTTGTATTACAATCCTTATAGCCCGCGTAAGCGAACTGTAAAGTAATATGACTTTCATTATTACTTGCTGACTTATTTTTTGTGAGATTATGAAAATAAAACCTAAATAACATTTTCCAAACATTTTTTATTATTTATTAGGTATTTTTTGCATAGATCCTATTCTTAATATAAAAAAGTTGAACTGAGCTAACTTTTCATTTAATGATTATGATACAATAATTTTTGACTCCGTCATGTATTTGCAGTACTTACTTACTATTATACATATAAATATAATATATTTTTAATTTACTTTATGTAATTTAGTAGTGCTAGTGACGATTTTATAATGGCACTGCCAGAATGTATATCTTTCTTTGAGAACTTCTGTAATTAAATATGATGAAGTAGGTATTAATACATTAGCGAATTCTAAACAGAGTCTGAATAATATAGTAATAAAACTTTTTATTTCATAATATTATGACAATCAAAAGGTATACGAAATATCAAAATCCTGGATCCGCTATTGTGGCTATATCATGTTTTCAAGTCAGGGGAGTGATAAATGAGTGCTCCTCCATTTCCATCCAAACTTTAAAATAAAAGATTATATATTTTCTTTGTAAGTATGATGACAAGTACCGTGTATCAAAAGTGCGATTCCAGATTTGGAGAGCTTTTAATAGGTGTTTTAAACAGCACCCTTATCGATGATAGGTCACTTTCTTTCGTGCGATCATAATACAAATATGAAAATTATATATTTATATCACATGCAGCGATATCAGTGATTTGGGACGTAGGTATGTAATTTTTCACCAACTCTCAACATATACCGAAGCAATTAAACAAGGTCTACAAATAATTAGTTTATTTCGTTCAGTTCACTATAAAATATGCTGAGGGATACGGTGAATGAAACCACCGTTCCGTTTGCCACCGTTTATTTATTTCTGGTCTAGGTTTTCGACCCCTAGGTATCAGTCAGTGTTGCCAGAAACTCACTTTTGCATCAAACTAAATTATTTTTGAACTTCTCACTTTACCTCCATGTTACACGTTTCTAAATGTAACTTTTACACAACTAGTACGAATTAATAAAAAAATAAAAAACTTCCAGAAAGATAAAGAAAACAACCGTAGGATTTGGTTATTTTTTGCGTTCTCTTGTTGTAGCAAACGAGCTAAATTTAGCAAGGTTTGCATTATTAGAGTGGTTTTCTATCTACACTAATATGGTAAAGAGAAAAGATTTGTATTTTTGTATGTTTGCAATGAATAAACTCAAAACTACAAAGCCGATTTCAAAAATTTTTTCACCATTAGAAAGTTACTTTCACGCTGAGTAACATAGGCTATATTTAATGCTAAAAAAATTTAAAGAATTTTGTCCACCCGTGTGAAGCCGGGACGGGCCGATAGTATAGAATAATATAATTACCTTTCTCGTGAAATACTTCTGAGGCTGACTGTCTATATATTTATATTTAGTGATCTTTTATAATCTTTTAATTAAATTTTAACATGTCTTTATTTATAATTCATAAAGTAAATGCAATCGTATCATATAACCTACTAAAACATGAAACCGTGTACCAAACGTTTGTGTCATCAAAAGATAAAATCTTTTTACATTCCGATAAGAAATAAGAACCTTAGAACTTCGGCCTTAATGTTAACAATTATAGATTGGATAAAGAGTCGTGGATCGTTTATGGGGCTTTTCCCTTTGATTCTCCCTGACAATTGTTAGTTAAACAAATATATACGGGAGGAAGTTGTCCTTATCAACTGGCTAATTTCTCCATCTATATTGCTCTTACTAAAAGTTATGACTTATTAGAGAGAGAATAAAGATTATTTTTACCTTGACTATAATGTTTAGACATAAAATGATAATAAAAAATGAAACTGTGATCCAAATAAACAAATTCTTCTTTTAATGTCTGAAACTATAAACATCTTAAACATCTAAAAAGTATATTCTTGAAATAGTTTTACACTGTTTTGGCCAACTTTAGTTTATGAAATTTAAAAAATTGTTTTACTACATATTTCTTACTAGTTTAGCAATATATTTTCTGTGCCTGAGATGTAACTTTTCAAATGTGCCAAGATTAGTATTGTGTTAGAGTTAACATTGGAATGATCGATCTTAATATAGTCTCCGGCAAATAAGTTGAACATGATTTTGAAATCACGTGACATGCGCAGTAGCAAATTTAGGTACATTATTCACTACTGCGCATGTCACGTGATTTCAAAATCATGTTCAGCTTATTTGCCGGGGACAATACTTAGTATTGAAAAGGTATTGCTAGTAGAAATATAGAGATGTTACAAAAATGAAGAAACGACATGGACTTTAATGATAATTTTGAACTTATTTTATTCTTCCTTTTTTTTCAAAGTCATATCATCGGACAATTTCGTCACAAACCACATAAGCTACATTTTTTTATTTGGAAAAAGATGCTTTTAATATTAGGGAATCAGGAAAATGAAAAGTAGTAGCAGTAAGGTTTTAAAACCAACTACTGTTAAGTCTCATGTTCATAAAAATAATGCAAATTCAGTAAAATAGTAGCTAATGTTACACGTATAGTATGGTTAACAACATAACACCGAATTACTTTGTCATCATAGCATTTGAGATACGAGTCGCATCAAATACCTACAATATGATAAAAATAAACTCGGTGGGATATTTGTGTGACTATGACCGGGTTAACCGCGTGTCATAAATAGGGAGCCGTGTTTGCGATGCACTCTCATTTGGGCGCTTCATTAAAATGAATGGACGTCATCGAGTCGTGGTAAGCTCTGAGGGCTGAATGTAAGTTTACAAATATGCGAACTTAACTATAACGTTTTAGTTAACGTTTGTTATATTAAACAATGAACAACCTTAATTGAGGAAATATAATCTAAATATATATATATATATATATATATATATATATATATATATATATATATATATATATATATATATATATATATATATATATATATAAGGTATAACTGATTCACATTATATAGCTTTTTAGGCAAGTTTTTGTTGGTGGTAGTCACATCTGAGGGTCGAAGCTAAAGATACTTCTCGCCCAAGAGCGAGGAAGAAATAGATGGTAGACAGAAAGAGTGACAGAGAGACGGGAGACGGAGAGAAAGAAAAGAGAAGTAGTTCGAGGAAAAGCTTTAGTTATTATACAAGTTTTCATTATTCACAAGAGTATAATTAGAATGCTGTGTTTATTATCTATTTATTTGTATATATTTATATTAATATATATTATTACAAGATACTTATACAATAATACTTGTCATTTCCTAGAATTTGTCTGAATATGCTTGAATATGACATAGAGTTTGCCTTATGAAGTTGATGATGCCAGTGTTAAAATATTTTAGGCTGAAATAAATGTGGGTTATCATGTCAATGAATTATGAGAGAAGCCTAGGTTCGGATGATAAATTTAAATTGCAGGAGGGATTCCGTTTACGGTTAGAACTGTCGCAAAGTTGGCTGTGATTTAGTCTAGCTGACATGAACCTAGGACAGTCTGACTGCCCCGGGACTAGTCTGTTTTCGGGACTCAGCAGCTTGTGCAGCTGCAGAGTCCGCGATTTATTGCCAATTATTCCAGCGTGCCCCTTCACCCAACAAAATCGTATAGTGCTTAGCTGCGAATGCTCATGTAAGGTCCTGTGAATTGTGGCTACCAATGGATTAGCGTTACTTCGGCCGGAAATGGCCTCAAGGGGGGATATGGAGTCTGAGAGGTTTAGGGGGCCTTGGTATTGGCAGGCTTTCAGAATGGCTAGGAGTTCCGCTTGAAACAGTAAACACATGTCATGTAGTTTTTACTTTCTAATCAAGACTATTCTGGGAGCATCCGAATCAACGCAGACAATTACAGCGCCCATGTTGTCATTTTCGACATTTGCTGCCGTCAGTAAAGATCTGGATTGTGTTTTGTTGGCAGATTCTGTCTATGCTGTCTTGATTGGAAGCGACGTAGCAATTTGTTATGATACACAAAAGCAATTTCCTCCAATATGACATTTTAAACTGCGAAGGAGGCGTTCACTCAGAAACTTACAAACTATTAAAACTTTTCGTGTCGTATCATTTGTCGTTCATTTGTTTTTAATAATCATGAGACCATATAATATAAGTTTTTCTTGAAACTTAACTACTAATACTGTTATTTATCCGTATTTCATAATATGAATACTACCTTTTTCCAAAAAAAGAAATGTAGGTAGTATGTAATTGATTGTGACGAAATTGTCACTAAAAAAATGTCGTTTCGTAATATTTGTTGCAATTATATATTTCTACTCCCAAATTACCTATAACCATTAAAAATGTTTCGTGCGTTGTCATTTCACGTTTTAGTTTTTTTTTATTTCTTGAAGTTCTTGACCCTAAAATCAAATCAAATCGAGTAAACGCGCTTACTCAATCGAAATCCCGTTATAAACCTGTTACTGTAAGCACATGTGAGTTTGTCTGGATATACGCTTATGCTAAGCACTTCTGTACAAATTACAGATGGCAGCTTTCACAATGCGCAAACGCCAAAAAACGCGGCAGCTATGGCTCATGAACTGCAGCCTTGCCGGACGGGTTTTGGAATATGGCATTCGAAATTACACTTGTATCATTGCGTAAAATAATAAGAGCATGTCAGCGTCGCCAGCTCAAAAACAGATTAATTTCGAAATATAAATCACCATTGTATATTTTGTAATTACCAGATTCGGATTTATCCAAGTGAAACTATTTATTTTAAATTACTTAAAATAAAAAAGATCCCACCGCCTTTTCTAATTGGTTTTATCTATATATTACTTACACATATTATATCTAATAAATAAATAAACTGACGAGCAGTTTCTTATCTACTCAATAATATTTGCTTTAAAGAGGTGTAAAGAAACTTTGTAGCTATTTCGACGTAATTAACCATCACCACGACCGACTCTGTCAAGAGTGTAGTGACAAAGAAGAAGAAGAACGTAAAACACGCCTACACAACACAAAATGTACGTGAATGTAAATCTAAATATGTAATATATTTAAAGTTAAAAATATGTGTGACACTTTTCTTTAGTAATTAAACCATACAACTTATAAAAAAAATCTTAACTAGACACAATTTTATTATCTAGAAAAGTTTGGAAATGATTTGTATGTTTATTGGACAACACTATTTGTCGCAACTTTTCATCATAAATCATCGATATCTCTGTTTCGTAGTTTTACGTTGTTTATTCTTTCCGTGTAAGTAGTGTGTTATGTTACGCGCGTGTTCTCTGAGAGATATGACTACCAGTTACATTTTTGTTTGTGATTTATGACAGCATTTATTGATCCAGTTTGTGGATGTCGTTACAGGGTAGTCGTTGAATCCTCATATTATTACGTGAATATTGCTCGTAGTACATATTTGTAACATTTTATAGGAAATAGTTGTATCAAATGGACAGCAAAGATCACGTTTACGAATGCTACGTCCTTACCAGGTATAATGCAATCCTGGTCCAGCGATAATGATATGGCTTTAAAGCATACAAAAAATCAGCTGCTAAACTATGAACACGTAACTTCAGCATAATAACTGATAACTTCTGAATTTCAATCTTATTGAAAAAGCAGTAGTATAAAATTAAAAGCTCAACGTCCATAATAAATAAATAAAGCAATACTAATTAACCAGTTTGACAAATATTTATAATTTAGTATATTCTAAAGTCATAAGTCTAAAGTCATACAATATTGCAAACGCTATATGTAGAGTGTTTGCAATATAATAAATCAATTTATTTATGCCTACAACACGGGAGAAGAAAACGTTTAAAAAATATTTTAGCCTATAACACAAAAACTTACCAAATGGTCACATGATATATGAAAATGATATGAAGTGTGTCAAGATAAAATTACTGACTGAGTAACATAATTTGTTGAACGTAGATTTTTTTCGAATTATTGTTTCCCACCACGTAACTCGTGAAAAAATCTTAATTTCAAGACTACTGTATATTATAACTTAATATAAAATACAATATTGCTTTCAAACGTATACTTATTTATAGTTTAGTAATATACAATTTATTCACTAACTATAAGTTTTGATCATACTGTAAAATATATATTTAGTCACATTTGTGACTGACCCAGCCACGCGTTGCTGTGGCACAATAATTTTAAAGAATTTTTCTAAAATAAAAGTAGCCTAAGTTACTCCTTATTACATCAGCTACGTGCCAATAAAAGTCCCGTCAAAATCGGTCCAGCCATTTCAGAGATTAGCCGGAACAAACAGACAGACAGACAGAAAAAAATTGTGAACAATGTTATTTTGGTGTATGTACCGTATATATATTCATATGCATGTAGTAAAAAACGGTTATTTCAATGTTACAAACAGACACTCCAATTTTATTTATATGTAGGGTAGGCTGGTCTAGGAGTACGCACTTAAGGTTTGAAGTTCTCTTAAATAAAAACTTGAAGTAGAAGAAAATCAACATAACTTTTATTGTACTCTATGATAATTAACCTTTCATAAATTAATCACAAAAATAACAAAAATATCTCAATTCTCTATAATTATGCAACAAAAACAAAAGTGGAATATGCGTACTCTTACACAAGCTAGTGTGTAAGAGTTCGCATTTATATTGGTAAGAGTACGCAGCGCTTGTACTGCTGGAAACTATTAACTATTTTATTTGCAAAGATCACAAACGAAGTCAGATTCACCACCATAGCTTGTACAAGCCTCGTGCCACCACTCATTACATTTTGCACATCCAATCCAATTTTTCTCAGGGGGCTCTTCATAAATTTCACCACAAGCTGGACATTTCCATGTCTTTTTTTTTGTTACCGGCCGATCCTGGTGTTTGAGGGGTTTTTTTAGTTTTTTTTTTTGGTGGCTAATTTAAGGGAAGTTTTGGTTTTTTCTTTGGTACTTGTTTGGAGGTCGATGCTTCTTCGAGTGTCTGTTTGTAAGGATATCCACTCTAAATATCTGATTTACCTCTTTTCCTGTTTTTCGATCTTGAAAGGACTTCAGCTTTAGGTAATGGGGCAACACTTGCAAGCGACACATGAGAAGTTTCGTTCACTGGAAGTTGAATACATTGAAGTGCTCTACGAGCTCTTTCATTCAACAGCAAACATTCTTTAGTGCAAAGTGCAGTGCGACGTATGATTGTCTGGTATCAACAACACTGGATTGTCTTTAGACGGCTTTGTATGATCTGTGAAGTTGTACATAAAGAAAGTCCAGGGTGCCGTCTCATAAACAGGCGCAGCCACTCTGATCCAGCCTTATATTTTGCGTAGTTAGTCCATAAAACATGTTATCTACCTTTTTTATATGCTCGCACAGTTCTGATTCCATTTCCGGGGAGAAGGTTTGAGAATACCTACCCAAACTTTTTGCTGGAGATGTTCTTTTCAGTCTTATACGTAGAGTAGCTTCATGCATACCCAAGGATTTTGCTACACTTCTTTTACTTTCGCCTGCCTCGACATGTGCTTTTGCATCCCGCCATTGTTTCAAAGTACACAGATTTCTTTCAGTAGGTACTTCTTTGACGTCTAGACATCCTGTTAATAGATGAGAATAAAACAGAATTACAAAAAGAAAACAGTTTATCACAAATACGTGTAAGATTACGCACGTACTCTTACACAACATGCCATTGCGCACTCTTACACGCATTGCCTAATTCTTGTTCGAGTGATGAGGTACACCATCTATTAGTGTTGACCAGAAATATTTTCGCTCCGATCCCGAGAATAATGTCTAGGTAATTTTACCTACATCAGTCATTTTTACAAACTAATAGCTTTGTTGTAGTGAAAATAGTTCCAAAATGTTAAAAATATTTAAGAATATTAGAAAAAATCTTTATACTTACGTATTTTTTATGTTTTCATTAGATTTGTTTATTTTTTCGCACAGCACTTGTTACTAGCTTGCACTTGATAATAACACTGAAGTTAGCCGCGTATCGTAACCAACTTCACGGTGAAACGGTTTGCGTACTCTTATCGGATGCGTACTCATAGACCAGGCTACCCTATAGATGTAGACAACTAAGAGAGATTTCGTTCCGGGTGTTTACCACTGAATCCATAATTTGTGTAAGCGACAGGACGTAAAGGGAGGCGTGTGTTTTAAGACCGTATTCCCGCATTCCAAGAGCTTTACGAGCTGGCAATATTGGAAAAATGTTTGTGCCACGTGCACCTTCCCATAGATTTACCACACCAATTTTAGAATTGCGTTAATATTTTATTATTTCCAATTATAAATACCGAGTTTTTCTTTATGAAATGACATCAGTTCAATAAAGTGATAAGTGAAACCATGAATCACCCAAAAATATGTGACAATTGACAGTAGTTAAAAAATAGAGTGACTTGGCGGAAAATTTAATCTCTGGCGTGGTGTACTTTAGCGGAAACATCAGGCATTTTATTATACTTACTATATTTGATTAAAACAACAATATACTTTTAAGAGGAAGTTTTCTTACTTTAATTTTATAAATGGTCTTCATAGTAATTATAAAATATTCAATAACCTTAACATTTAAGGCAGAATGGAGATTTTCATACGCCTTCCTGAGAAAATAACATTTCTTCCTTGTCAAAGCTTCACTTTAAATAAGTAAAATTAGTTAAATTCATACACTTCATAAATTTCAACCTTATGATGCTTTTATGCACAAGAACAATACCTAACGAAAGATGATGAACTAATGAATAAACACCTACTTATACAAATTGCACATTGTTGGCAGCCGGACTATCAAAGAATCCATTACTTACTTTTTTCATTAATATTATTTACACATTACGCACAATCAAATAAGTTTATAAAATTGATCGTAAAATCAGATTTTTCTTTTTGAAAACTTTTTATTCAACCCAATCTCTCTAAGTGTAATGCCTCAAAGTTATGCGCCCTACAAATTATTTGTACAGAGTTAATGTTTGTTCCAGTGGCGGATATGTTGCGTCCTGTTATTAGCCTGGGAAGGGTCGGCCGAGAAGTTTACCTTGGGATATATCACCGGCTCGCAGAGGCGACCAGGCGACTACACTTACCAAAAACCGGGGAGGGTTATGTCAGGTAAATACTTTTTATTTTTAATCTATTAGAATTCCTTTTGCGGCGGGGATATGTCGGTCTCCCTCTGCTATAACGCAGGGAAGCAGAGGTATACAACTGGGAGGTGGTCTCCGGGGTCATGTGGTTCGTTGCGGCAGTCACCACATGCAACCCCCGGCGAGCTTTCCTAGGGCTTTCTGTTATGCGTGATCTATACAATGCCAACGGTAGACGAAACCTATCTGGCGATGACTGACCTCGCAAGGCTATCAGGTATGTTAGCTTAAGTTCCCGTTTTTATTATTTATACTTAATAATATCTATATACATTCTCCTCCGCCGGGACTAAGTGGGAGTCTCCACCATCCCTACACCTGGACTAGTGCCCGATAAAGGATTGGAGACCTTATAAATAACCCACCCAACAAGTATGCATTCACGCGTGTCGCCGATGGTCCCGCTAGGCCATTACAACTTAGGTACCTACCCTGTTAAATTTCTTTAAAAACAACTTTACAAGGTTCAACGTAGGTTTCAAATTTGACATGTTTGCTACACATAAATATATCATGAAGTATGTAATGAGGCGCCATAGCTATATTGGCGACTCGTTGCTTTCATTGCGCTCTTCTCTGGCCATTTCTCATATTTTCTTTTCTCTTGGTTTCCTATTTTAAATTTACTGTCTGTCTCTTTTTATTTGTTTTGTTCGAAGTTTATTCTTACCAGAGTCAGCGCGTAAAGCGGTTGACTCACCGATAACAATTATTGAGTGAAGCTCTGAAAGAGTGAAACTCTCTTTTAGACAACTCACAAATTTCGCTTGTCTCCCTCCTGCTGCTTAACGGTTCAACCTATTCGAACAAATTTTGGCATGAACATACATGATTATAACCTGACGGACATAGGCTATGTAAAAAAAATATAGACTTTATCATGGAGGAATAATCACCGAAAGAAAAATTCAAAAACTTATCACAGCCAAACCGCTGGTACTACATTGATGAAATTTGGCGCCAAAACTCACATTGTGGTCTTGACTAATGTGCAAAAAAAAGTTTTGAAATCGGACATACCATGGAGGAATAATCACCGAAAGAAAAATTCAAAAGTCGATCACAGCCAAACCGTTGATACTTTATTAATGAAATTTGGCGCCAAAACTCACATCGCGGTCGTGACTAATGTGCAAACAAAAGTTTTAAAATCGGACATACCATGGAGGAATAATCACCGAGAGAAAAATTTAAAAGCTGATTACAGCCAAACCGCTGAGACTACATTGATGAAATTTGGCGCCAAAACTCACATCGTTGTCGTGACTAATGTGCAAAAAAAGTTTTGAAATCGGACATACCATCGAGGAATAATCACCCTTCAATAATCTAATTCAAAACCATTGAAAAAAACTTCACGTGCAAAATAAAAATATTCTATTTCAAATGTGCAAAGTCCAGCGAAGCCCTTTTCGGATCATCTTGTATTAGCTCTGCCTCACAGAACTTCTAGCTTCGAGCGGCTGTAGCCGCGAGAGGCAACCAGTTTGGTGCGCGATATTTTCGAGGCAATTGTTAATGATTAAGGTGAGGTTAGATTAGGTAAGGTCAGGTGGTGACCATGGTGAGTAGGCATGAGAATGTTTTGAATATCATACCGAAACGTCACGTTACCGCAAAACATTAAACCGTTTTTCTCATAACCAACGCAATGCAACCAAAACTAAAAACGTAGCCAAAAGAGTGGTAAATTCAATAATAAAATAAATAATTTTGTAATTTTATCAGAAATATTATCGAAAAAAAAAACGATATACAAATTTTTGTAAATATGACGATTTTTATTCATATATCTCATTTATTCACGTTACATTAAAGATGGCACTGATTTAAAGAGGCAGTTGTAACTAGCAGTTTTGGTAAGTTAAAAAACTATAAAAACTGGTTGGTTGCCTGTAAAGTCGGTATACGGGCGAAAGTTTTACGTGACAACGACTTTGAGTGGTAAAATAATTTTAATGTGAATATTCATTCGTATAGTAGGAAGAAGGATGAAATAATAGTAACAATTTAAAACATTTATTTATACAAAGAATTATATTTAAAACATTAATTTATAGGCACGCGTCCCTTCCACTTTTTATGTCTGTCTCTCTCGCTCTTAGGCGGGCTAACCATGCCCGAGTGGAAGGGACGCGTGCCTCTTACTCGCTCTCATTGTAAGCGCATAACGTGAGCGGAGCGTAACGCAGTTTCTTGAAGTGTCACCCGGCAAACCAATTTATAAGACGTTGTCACGTCAAAATTATAAATGGCACGTTTAATAACTAGTTCAGCAGTTAAAACTAAGCAGTAAAGTAAACTAAAATGAGAAATAAAAAATAATTAAATGGATCAGGGAATATATAATTGAGCAGGAAAATAATTAAATGGACGGTAAAAATTATTGAACGAGCGGTTACGTGTGGGCAGTAATAAATCGGAATTTGTCGGTAAGAAATCTTATTCTAAGCAATTCCATAACCCAACCTAACCTAACCTAACCAACCCTGTGATTGGTCGTTTCCGCTACTTCTCATCTTAATGAATTTGAGTTCGGGTGTCACCGCTCGCTATGATCTGCCGAACTTTTTATCGAATCGCTCATACCATCATTTTTAGCCGCTAATTCAGTTATTGGACTGCTCGATTATTTTTAGGATTGACATTGTATGACAAAATAACCGACTAATTGATTTTTTATTCCTGTCCATGTTTAACTGTCGCAGTGATTAATCAACCGCCATTAAATTAAATAACTACTCAATATGTTTTCCAACTGATCAAAACAACAACAGCTCAAAAAATTAGTTCCCATTAAAGATTAATAGTTCATATATTTTAATTTTAACAAACTTGTCCTAAGTCTAGTAAAAACACAAAGGGATATCGTCATAACCATAATAACGTAAAACTAAAACAAAAACTTGCGTTACGTTAGCTAACAGCGTTTTAGTTTTCATTCGTTTTGCAGTAGCCAAACCATCTCGTCAACCGCGGTAGTGAAAACCAAAACTGAAAACGGTTTTAATAACGTTATAGAAACTTCAAAAACGTTACGTAACGGTTTTCAAAAAGTAGCCAAAACGCCCATATCTAGTGGTGAGGTAAGGTAAGGTAGTGCTTCGCTCAGTATTTGCAAACAGCAGCATGCATTGCAGACCTAGTTTAAATATATTTATAGTGCTGAGCAGTTATAATAAGCTCACAAGTATAATAAGCTCATAAGCATAATTCACAAGTTTTCCTGTATATGTATTCTGTACCACCAGTTCCTGTTTATAAGTCTATGTTTCTTTAAGGCACTATTTTGTGCCTTAATTCCTTAAATACAAAAACAAGTGACCTTGAGTGCTTTTATTTCTCCGGCTGCACCCCGTCACAAGTATATTACTAGGTCTGCAATGCATGCTGCTGTTTGCAAATACTGAGCGAAGCACTACCTTACCTTACCTCACCACTAGATATGGGCGTTTTGGCTACTTTTTGAAAACCGTTACGTAACGTTTTTGAAGTTTCTATAACGTTATTAAAACCGTTTTCAGTTTTGGTTTTCACTACCGCGGTTGACGAGATGGTTTGGCTACTGCAAAACGAATGAAAACTAAAACGCTGTTAGCTAACGTAACGCAAGTTTTTGTTTTAGTTTTACGTTATTATGGTTATGACGATATCCCTTTGTGTTTTTACTAGACTTAGGACAAGTTTGTTAAAATTAAAATATATGAACTATTAATCTTTAATGGGAACTAATTTTTTGAGCTGTTGTTGTTTTGATCAGTTGGAAAACATATTGAGTAGTTATTTAATTTAATGGCGGTTGATTAATCACTGCGACAGTTAAACATGGACAGGAATAAAAAATCAATTAGTCGGTTATTTTGTCATACAATGTCAATCCTAAAAATAATCGAGCAGTCCAATAACTGAATTAGCGGCTAAAAATGATGGTATGAGCGATTCGATAAAAAGTTCGGCAGATCATAGCGAGCGGTGACACCCGAACTCAAATTCATTAAGATGAGAAGTAGCGGAAACGACCAATCACAGGGTTGGTTAGGTTAGGTTAGGTTGGGTTATGGAATTGCTTAGAATAAGATTTCTTACCGACAAATTCCGATTTATTACTGCCCACACGTAACCGCTCGTTCAATAATTTTTACCGTCCATTTAATTATTTTCCTGCTCAATTATATATTCCCTGATCCATTTAATTATTTTTTATTTCTCATTTTAGTTTACTTTACTGCTTAGTTTTAACTGCTGAACTAGTTATTAAACGTGCCATTTATAATTTTGACGTGACAACGTCTTATAAATTGGTTTGCCGGGTGACACTTCAAGAAACTGCGTTACGCTCCGCTCACGTTATGCGCTTACAATGAGAGCGAGTAAGAGGCACGCGTCCCTTCCACTCGGGCATGGTTAGCCCGCCTAAGAGCGAGAGAGACAGACATAAAAAGTGGAAGGGACGCGTGCCTATAAATTAATGTTTTAAATATAATTCTTTGTATAAATAAATGTTTTAAATTGTTACTATTATTTCATCCTTCTTCCTACTATACGAATGAATATTCACATTAAAATTATTTTACCACTCAAAGTCGTTGTCACGTAAAACTTTCGCCCGTATACCGACTTTACAGGCAACCAACCAGTTTTTATAGTTTTTTAACTTACCAAAACTGCTAGTTACAACTGCCTCTTTAAATCAGTGCCATCTTTAATGTAACGTGAATAAATGAGATATATGAATAAAAATCGTCATATTTACAAAAATTTGTATATCGTTTTTTTTTTCGATAATATTTCTGATAAAATTACAAAATTATTTATTTTATTATTGAATTTACCACTCTTTTGGCTACGTTTTTAGTTTTGGTTGCATTGCGTTGGTTATGAGAAAAACGGTTTAATGTTTTGCGGTAACGTGACGTTTCGGTATGATATACAAAACATTCTCATGCCTACTCACCATGGTCACCACCTGACCTTACCTAATCTAACCTCACCTTAATCATTAACAATTGCCTCGAAAATATCGCGCACCAAACTGGTTGCCTCTCGCGGCTACAGCCGCTCGAAGCTAGAAGTTCTGTGAGGCAGAGCTAATACAAGATGATCCGAAAAGGGCTTCGCTGGACTTTGCACATTTGAAATAGAATATTTTTATTTTGCACGTGAAGTTTTTTTCAATGGTTTTGAATTAGATTATTGAAGGGTGATTATTCCTCGATGGTATGTCCGATTTCAAAACTTTTTTTGCACATTAGTCACGACAACGATGTGAGTTTTGGCGCCAAATTTCATCAATGTAGTCTCAGCGGTTTGGCTGTAATCAGCTTTTAAATTTTTCTCTCGGTGATTATTCCTCCATGGTATGTCCGATTTTAAAACTTTTGTTTGCACATTAGTCACGACCGCGATGTGAGTTTTGGCGCCAAATTTCATTAATAAAGTATCAACGGTTTGGCTGTGATCGACTTTTGAATTTTTCTTTCGGTGATTATTCCTCCATGGTATGTCCGATTTCAAAACTTTTTTTTGCACATTAGTCAAGACCACAATGTGAGTTTTGGCGCCAAATTTCATCAATGTAGTACCAGCGGTTTGGCTGTGATAAGTTTTTGAATTTTTCTTTCGGTGATTATTCCTCCATGATAAAGTCTATATTTTTTTTACATAGCCTATGTCCGTCAGGTTATAATCATGTATGTTCATGCCAAAATTTGTTCGAATAGGTTGAACCGTTAAGCAGCAGGAGGGAGACAAGCGAAATTTGTGAGTTGTCTAAAAGAGAGTTTCACTCTTTCAGAGCTTCACTCAATAAAATGTGCATTAATTTACGTTTCTCAATGAACTACTTTAATACCGGTATATGAAGAGAAACTTTGACATTTTGTGTTAAGCAAAATGCTGTTACTTTATTTCCAAATGTTAAAAATAGTAAATATTAGGTGCTCACCTATTACATTACATTAGGTGCTTACCCATGACATTGTGCAGTTGCTGAGTACATAATAATAAAATGATGTTAGTAAGTAAAACACACTTTTTTTTCTAAATAAATTATTTTACTTAGTAACATTTTGTAATTGTACTCAGATTCTACATTACCCTTCGTTACGTATATTGTTGTTGTTATTTAGGCAAAATCAAAAAAGAAATGTGTTTTAAAAATTACAATGTACCTATTAAAACATCTACAATGCGGAACCCAAAAGAAAGCACGTTATTGTATTGAACCTACAATATCAATAAAAAATGAGGTTTGTTTTCAAAATGAATTACACTTTATACAATTCTTCCAGAATTTAAACGCAATAATAAGTGATGTGCAAAAAAAACATAAGAAAATTCCTTTAATATTACTTCCGACGTTAAAAATATGTTTATATTAACATTAAAATCAAGCACACTAAAAACTCTTTATTACGTGGGCAAAAAAGTGGAAACTTTCTTCAATTAAGCTATATCCAATGTCTTGGCCATTTTGAATAGCTCCTGAGAGCTTTGCGATGTCGATGAAATTTCCATTAGCACGATATTCTGGCGCTAGTAACGAAACTAAGTTCTTGTACACTTTGCCCCCTGAAGTTTGTTGAGAGAATAAGTGGGACTTAAAAGATTTATGTTCGCGAATGTATGTAGTAGACTACTTATTTATGTACTTAATACCTTGCTTGTATTGTTCAAATCAGGGTGAGGTTTATGTGAACGAATAAATCTGCCTTACTAATAATTTTGTTTGACTTCTTGTTAAAATTTGTATTATTTTTTTATAAGCATCGAGACCCCCATGATAAAACACAAATCAATAAAATCATTGTCTTTTTTAAAATACACTTAAATGATGTTATTTATCGGGAACCAACTAACAAAGCTTTGTTGTTTTTATTTGTGTTAGAAAACGTTTGCTTTCTACAGTATCACGTCATACTTCCTGTTATTGGTAGGCTTCAGGATTGAGGCTAAATAAATAAAGAAGAAAACGTATGTATCTCGGTATTTTGAACTGTCCTTATTACACGCATAACAGTAATTATTTGACTACAATGTAAATAAGTTTTATAACTTATTTGTCGCAAAGTTGATCAATTAAAAGAAAACTCAGTTTTTTTTTACTTTACAATTGAATTCTTATGATTAAAACTTCATAACTTTAGAGTTAGGTAACCGATACTTAAATTAAACTCATTTAAGTAATAACAATACTATTTTTTAGGTTTGCATTCATAGTTTGATTAGTACTTTTTTTAAATTGAAAGCATTTGATAGAACTAATTTTAAGGGCATTGGATTAAAATATAGAAAGAAATATGTAAAAGAGTTTTGCAAAAGAATAAGCGTTTATATTATTTAAAAGTATTAATAATTTATTATATTGTTATTTAGGCATTCAACTGCTTAATATTTGTATCAAAAGTATTATTTATAGTATTCGTAAAAATTGCTTTAGAAGTAACAATTTGTCAAGACATTAATCTCTCTAAGATAACATTTTAATTAATAAAAACATACCTATTAATCGAAAAGTTATTCCTTAGAGTTTATATGAATATTTTTTTTCCAAAATTTCATAGACATATATACTTCTGTTTGTCGGTAAGTTCAATCAGTAAACTTTGAGATAGGTGTAAATAGTTTAACGTGATTTTGGCTGAGGCAATAAAACTTGCAACAGCTTGCTTAGTTGGTTGCCAGAGATCGGTAGCTGGCTGTGATTAATCGGTGTCATGCCCACACTTGACGCCGCCAGACGCAGTATATCAAACTGAAAATACCTCTTAAATCAATGTTGTCATAAATGAAAATATCATTAGATAATTTTTGTTAATCGTGGGGAGTATAACGGATCAGTTGAAAGAATTTCTAATAATACAAATAATAATAGAAAAGCATCGTCATGTTCCTTGTAATTTCATGAGAAAAGAACCACCGAAAAGTAACAAATCTTTTTCCTTTTTATAATCGTTTTCTTTAAAAATTACATGGCATAGCAATTTTTTTCTACTCTTATTTCCTTATCTAAATCGGGTGACCTATAATTATATTGGGCACATTGACAAGACAAAATAAAGAAAATGGGATTGATTAAATTAAAGAATAAGAAGATCATTGCTCTGGTACATATAACAATGAATAACATTAAAATATCGACGGTAAAATTATTTACCTTAAAATGTTACTTGGCTAAAATTAAAAATTCTGAAAATTTTAATTAAAGAAATTCTATTTCATGGAAGTACGCATCCGTGGCATGTTTCTTACGCTCGCTCGGCTCGCGCTTTGTTTTGGTCTCCCAACATGATTTTGTTTTTGAAACTCGATAAAATACGCTTTTAATTATTATTATTTCATATTTAATGGAATATATATTAATATTCAATTTCGTTATTTTGTTAATGGTTAATAGCCAACTATTACGTATTTTAAATTTAGTAATTTAGAGCTGTAACAAATTCTAATATGATCAATTATCTCAGTCATTGTGTAGTCTATACCTTAGTATCTTAGCGGTTACGGCTTATGGCTCTACCTGCTAGAAATAAGCGGGCTAAAATCTCTAATAAAATACATTTTTCCTTAAAATAATGTAGTCATTGTATTGAATTTTCTCACAGGCGCCATCTCTATGGCAGTTGACGAAGTAAATGAAAAGCTCCTGGGACCTATGGGTCATGAATTGGACTTTGTGGTAGCAGAGACATACGGACAAGAGGAAGTTTCTATAAAACAGGTATGGTTTTAAATTAAACATAACAAACAATTAAGTTAATATTTTTTGTTAATATATATTTTAAACAAATTTTGAAGTATTTTTGTTTCTCTACGTTTATTATTTAATAACGTTACTTTGTCTAGCGGTTATAACTAAAATAATCAAATTAATATACTAAAGCCTGATATCTTGAAACATTAATGACTCAATTACATACTAGTTAACCCGGCCACGTATACTCGTATTTTAAATGATATATAGCCTATAGCCTTCCTCGATAAATGGGCTATCTAATACTGAAATAATTTTTCAAATCAGACAAGTAATTCCTGAGATTAGCGCGTTCAAGCAAATAAACTCTTTAGCTTAATAATATTAGTATAGATATATCTAGTATACTAACATAATGATTTTATGAATGTTATGTTAAGAAATATTATCTCTAAAAAGATTATTTGAAACATCACATGATTCTTCTGTACTCAACCGACACTTAGATACTTGAACTTTGCTTACTGATAGGTACTTACACAAGTTAAGATCGCTTTTTAAAACTACGGTGAATCATTTTTTCGACTTTCTAATAAAAACAAAAAGGGTGATAAGTTTTAATAAGAAAACTTCAAACCTGAACGAATAGTCTTCAATATAATCTATTCTTAACTTATACAAACCTAAAATGTGTGTAGCAATACAGCTGCCGGAATTATTACCCTATCACCTATAAATCAATATCGCTTGCGGGATTAATTTTACACTGCACGGAAGATCCAGAAATTCAAACAGGTTTTATTTCTATTTATAATAAGCATTAATATTTCGTTTAATCTAAAAGAAGTAAAATAATACTCTCTTAACTAGCGGCAACTAGTGCACAAACCTAAGAGGTGCTCAGCTTAATGTGCGTATACAGCCGATAACATCTATTTTGTATACACGTGTGATTTGTTATCTCATATAGGTGTCGTAACTTAAAAAGCTCCAAATATTCCAGACAGGATCATTTAACGCATTTAAAAAACTGCATAGCCCAATTAAAACGAATCAGATAAAATCATATAATCATTAAGACTTTATACCATAAAATTCGATTGCAATGTCTCCATTATAAAGCTCTATTATAATCCCTTACCTATATTGTAAAATAAAACATTTTTTTGTATCGTAACGTAAATGTTTGTATGTAATTGTATTAGTGAATGAATATAGTTTGTACAAACATTAATTATGGTTTTAAACTGTAAATATATTATGTAACTAAATCCACTTGTAGATTTCTCTCCCTTTTTAAGTTTATAATGCTCTCCCTGGAAAACGAATGCTGTAGAATAGAATATTTCTTTATTGCCATACTGTGTACAGTTTGCAGATTGAAATGCGATAGGTTTACATAAGTTCCTAACAACAGTGTACCCACACCGGGCATGCAATGTCTAAATTCCTTACAATATATTTAATTAAAACTATTTATGACACAATTATTAGACTACTTAACAACATTCATAACTAATACATTTTTTTACGAATATATAGATACGAATACCTATAGATCGCGTACTATATGTATACAAATTATCGCGTATACAAATTAAATTATGTTTTAAATGCATAATATTAATCCAGACTGTAAAATACATTTTTGATTAACCCCTGTTTTAACTTAATTTTAAAAATGTGCAGATCAAGAGCTTTTAAATTTGAAGATTGATTGAAGACCTTTATGCTAGTATTAAAGGCACTATTGTAATGTAATACAAATGATTATTTGTCCTTGGTATGCATAGGTTACATTTATATTTATTGCGGATATTTGGACGTGCAGTTGTTTTACATTCAAAGTACTCAGGATTTCGTTTCATTAACATTGTCGCCTCTAAGATGTAGATATTAGTTAATGTAAGATACCCCTTTTCCTTAAATAGTTTTCTACACGATTTGTCTGAATGCATATTATATATTATTCTTAAACACCGTTTTTTTAAGAGGAATGTAACTTGAACGTTAACTAAGTTTCCCCAGAATAGCACGCCATAATTTAGTAGCGGGTAAACCTGGCCAAAATAGGCGGCTCTAGCTGCATCTGCCGATGTTGTCTCAATAAGTATCGAAAGATCATAACAATAACTAGAGATTGTTTTATTGGAAAGATCAAATCTTAAAAATAAAGATTTGATCTTTCCAATTTAAATGTCTATGTATTTAAATGTTTGAATGTCATGTAAAAAAAAAATTCAATCATATTAGATTGAACTTAAACATTTTTTTTATTTTACCGAACAAAAAAGCGCACAGTTTCATTTTTCGTGTTAAAGGTATACACTTATTATTTTATCCAATTCATAATTTCTATGTTGATTTATATTTAATGATTTGAAATGTGTTCATAAACGCCCAAACCAATATTTTGCAATCTATTTCATAACGTAACGACGCTATAAATTTGTTTAATCTTACATAGATTTGCATTTATGCCCTATTGAAAACTTATCAGTTTACTTTTATAGAGCTTTTATTTAGATATACACAACAGGGCAGTAAAAATTGTCAATATTAAACACATGAAAACGGATAATTTCGTTCCAATACATATTTATCATATTTGTTCAATATATCAACTTGGACCGATAAAATCATATTTATCGGTCCAAGTTGATGGCACCAATAATATCTACGTTTTGTGACGTGTGACCTTTATATTCGAAACACTCCTACATGTTTATTTGATAATCCCGCACATTAACGACTTTTGGGCCGATTTTTTTTCCAACTTATATAACTGATTTTGTAGCCGACTGAACATATATGTTCAATTGTCTATCATGACGTCCTCGTTTCGGACGTGTACAAAAATCGGTAATAAAAATCGGTGAAAAACAGCGGTAATGGGCGAGAACCCTTAATATGTTCAGATTCCTGCGCGAAATCTCAGTGGGGATGATAAAAGAAAACACGTTTTTTTTTTTTGCTGGTTGGCTAGGCACACCCCGGCGTGTGTGGCTTACATTGTACAGCGTCGCCGCACACGAGCCAGTTGTGAGAACTCAAATGTAGCGGACTGCAGTTTTTAAATGTCATAATGACCTCGTTCACATTTGTTTGGATATACACCACTTACATAATTATTTTTAATTTATTAAAGCTTATATCTTTCAACTTAAAAGAAACATGTTACTTGGCATATTTGTAATAAAGTGAATTTAATAATATTTCTTACATTTACACCAATTAGCCTAGCTCGAAGTTAGTACTGTTAGGTTTCTTTTATTGATACTAAAGTGACGGATAAACATAATCAAAAACATGTATTTATTTCAAATAATAGCACCAAACTACGAAATTAAAACGTTCTTTTCGTTTTTCCTACGTTCTTTAGATTTACGAATACTCACATTTAAATTAAACTCACAATAATTATACTTATAGTAATACCTTATATTAAACGACACCTTTTATTAAATTTAAAAAGCCAAGGGTAGAAAGTTAGTAAAAGTTATAACAGAATTCCAATTTAGCAAATACTTGTTCCAATCGGCTTCTAAATTACTTGCCAAGTTCCCCGCTTACTCGACGACCATTTTTCTTTCACAGACCTCGTGCCTCGGTTGGATACTTGCAATTGTATATTTAGCATTTACTCTTTCGCAGTTCATTTCATTTCAATAAGACGACGGGACAACATTGGCGAAATAAAAGATTTGTAACGAAGATGTTGTTCGATTGTACATGTATGTAATACATGTTATACATCCTATTTTTTTTCGAAACTACACAATGGCCGCTGCCTACAAGTAGTAGTATAAATACCTATTTGTCAAGTAGATATATAATATTATCTTTATATCATCCACGAATATAAAAAATTATCTTTTTCTCAGACAACTATAAAAAAACAATAAATTATGTTGATATTTTTTATACTTTAAAGCTTTTTTAAGTATACGGATACTTTTAAATACGGATTAAGTTTAAAAATAATCGATATCTCATCCAGTTTAATGTAAGACGTGGTTTGTTATTAATACATACACATACATGATAAAATAATCACAATTAAATTCAGCACCAATACTTTAGTAAATAAAAATGTAAAGTAAAATTTCCATTATCATATAATAATTTTTATATTTTAATATAAAAGTTTAGTCAACCGTGTTTGCCGTGATACAGAAAAAACGAGTCACAATTTATAAATAAATATCATGTTGATATAAATGGGTCGACACCCGACAGTTAAAAAGCAATATTTCTATTTGAATGTCATGACGACTGAATTTACGCAAAATCTTTGTCAATTTGTCTACGTAAGTAAATATTGTAATCCAAGAACGAGATTTCATTACTAAGCCATATTCGAAACCGAGCAAACAAAATAAATGATTTATAGCGAAGCCCTTTCAGATTACACTATGGGCCAATTTTATGGGCTATATAGCCTGAACTTTATAATAGCTATAACCCGATAGATAAACCAAATAGCCTCTTGATCTTTCACTCGTCTGATCTCTTCGAATTAAGGTCTCTTGAATTAATTCAGTAGAAAGTCTACCTGTACTTAATTGATTTTCTAAGGGTTTTTTTTAAAACCATGAATTGGACCTAGTGAAATATTATAACTGTACATTATATTAATACTTATTTTTATTTTATAAGCATGAAAAATAAATAGACTTTTATTAAAGAAGGATTTTTACCATAATTTTCTATTACGTTTCTGAATTTTAGAACTCGAAATATAGCTGAGATTCCACTTAAATTACTTGTGAAAGATAATATAATGCAGGGTAATATAGCTATTTAAATAAAAACTTTGTCGTGTCGGGGAACCGATAAATATCAAACTACATACCTACTTACATATATCTTTGTATCTACTCATATTAGCTACGTATAACTAATGTAAACTAATTAGAAAACATCACATATAACGGTGCCGCTCGGAAAATGTTTTGATAATGATTTTTATATCAAACTACTAAAATAATCATTAATAAATTGTAAAATTTCAAACTTAGCAGGGACGAAGAACTACGACAAGCGTTCGAAAGCGTTATATAAGATTATTTTACGCGTAACAGGCCCTAGTAGGAGCCATCTGTAAAGCGTCAAGTGTGTTGCACTCCAGAAATAATCGAAGCAATGCGTTATCCCGCGGATGAATCGCTATGACCTAATGGCTACGATCAGCACGTGTACGTTGCCTCAATTCGCTTTCAGTGAGTGATAAAACACACTTTATTATTGATCGACATTTTATGACTAATATTTTTCAACGCAAAATAAAGTTACTTACTACCAGAATCTGTTACTAATACAGTAGTATTAGAGCTAATAAACTCACTAATCTAAAAAACATAATCTTAAGGTCTTTTGTAAGATTCGAGTCTAAAACAAAAAAATCAGTTACAAGCTGCTGTGACAGGTTTCAGTCTTTTTTATAAAGACTCGAGTCTAAACAAAAAAACTCTAAATTAAGTCCTTTGAAAAGTCTCAACAAATCCAAAAATATTCCACTAGATAGATAAATTCTTTATGCTCACATTCACGACAACAGTGCACAGAAAACAGTCTAAAACTATTGTGGGCAAAGGCGGCCTTAAAAATAGCTCAGTCTTTTAAACAGATACGAAAACTGAGAAACTTGGAAAACTATAAAGCGTTTATTATCTTAATTGTATGTTCAAATCGTTGGAAATATACTTTTAGGCATACAGGCAGACATAAAAAAAAAACAATAAAATCAGCATTTTTTGGCCACCGACTTCTGAGTCCAATCAAAAGGCCACAAAATACCTTTTGATTGGACTCAGAAATCAATTTGACTTTAAAATATTATAAGGAACCATGTCTCTCAATTATGATCTCTCTTAATATGAAAATATGATTAAAATATAAACTTGCTAGCTTTCCGCCCGCGGCTTCGCCCGCGTGGAATTCGGTTATATTGCGGTATAAAGCACAACTATAAGAAATCTTCTCATTCCCACGGAAAAATCTAAGAAGCGCGATGTAACGCTGGATACAAAATTCATATAATTCATTCCACTTCTTACGTATCTTACAAAAACACTTCGTTACCACGTTTTAAAAAACACCCAGCGCCATCTTTTGCATACCTCTAGAACTAAAAGCGTAAGCTATCATTCCACTTCTTACGTATTTTAAAAACACATCGTTACCATGTTTTCAAAAACACCCAGCGCCATCTATTGCATACCTCAAGAACTAAATAGCGTAAGCTATCATTCCACTTCTTATGTATTTAAAAAACACATCGTTACCATGTTTTAAACAACACCCAGCGCCATCTATCGCATACCTCAAGAACTAAATAACGTAACTAATACTTATACCAATTAGTAATTCGTTGACTTTAGTGATTTCAGGATAAGTAGATGTAAAAAAAACAATTTAGACGATAAAACAAATTGTACGTCATCCCTCGAGGATTCATTTTCGTATCATTTAGCTTCAAAATTTACATGTTCATATTCGTTTGCAACATATAAGTAGATGTAAAAAAAACAGTTTAGACGATAAAACAAATTGTACGTCATCCCTCGGGAATTTCTCATTTTCGGGGATTCATTATCGTATCATTTAGCTTCTAAATTTACTTATTATTTATATTCGTTTGCAATATTTTACGTTGTTTTAAACGACACACAGCGCCATCCATCCATCCATCAAGCAAACAATATTTTTGCTTTTCCTCGGGAATATCAATTTTTTCCAGGATAAAAAGTACCCTATTATTTAATCCGGACTTTTATCTTTACGTCTGCAAAATTTCAAAGCAATTGGTTCAGTAGTTACGGCGTGAAAGCGGAACAAACAAACAAACAAACAAACCCACTTTCCGATTTATAATATTAGTAAGGATGATGTCTCTAAATTGAGTCAAAAGAATCGTCTCGAGAAACTCCAGTGAAAGCAAAGGACTCGTAAGACTAATAGTCGCGTGTTCAGAAAAACCCCCATTCTCAAAGTAATGCTCTAATGACTTAAGTCTTTAACAACACTAACAAGAATCGAGTAATCAAAATCTGGTATATGTATATGTATATATCTTATACCTAAACCAAATATATGAATAAAAGAATGACGCTTCAGTAAAGCTTAAACAGTCTTAAGGAAATACAAATATTATTTATTGCCACATTCCACCATTCCGATTGTGCCAATGTTTAACCAGAGATTTCTCCAAGTTACAAGTAACAGAATAGATTTAGGACACTTATACCAGACCGCCCCCAGTGGGTAACTTGACATATTGGCTTTGTTAATGCAAGAAATGGAAAATGTGGATTTCTTCCTCCATTTCGGCACTCAATAGAAGCTTTTTACCCTCGTTTATCCACTTTATGTCGAAATTACAGCTATTTCGATTGCAAACACTGTTGGATTATAATCTTTAACACAATATTTAAATATTTTTGAACGATTTTAAACTTTAATGTCTAAAAGTAAAGCTCGATATCGATCGATAGAAATTGCCAGTTCTTGTATAGGTTGATGTATTGTTGACTATACATGAAAGGAAGTATATAACATATAACAATATAAATTTCCTATTATAAAATTGTAAAGAACCCGTGTGTTTACAATAAAGATATTTCAGAAAAAACAGTTGGGATAATAAACACGCCTAAAATATTTATTTATTATTTTTGTCTGTCTGTCTGTTCATTGTCGGTGCGAGATTTATCGCAATCAAACCTTTCTGCGTGTCAGCAATATAAACTGGGAGTATCTAAACGAGGTGAAGGCGGTAACAGCGAAAAGTAGCTAATATAATCCGTTCCAAGATTTTCTGTGACAAACCAAACGCCACACACCCAAAACCGCGGTTTCGTCCGCGGTTTCAACTATTCCAGGATTAAGGTAAAATATACAATACCTGCTCATAACTCTTTCAAATATGTAGAAATGTTCAATTTATTTGAATAATTAGAAAAATAAAAAGTTATGATAACATGACCTTTTTTTTACTATTATTACAAATATGACCCCAAAAATATATTTTAAATTATTTAAATTCCAATTTTATTTAATATTATTATCATCTAAAAACACGATATGAACGCGGTACTTTACCAATGACGTGAAATTATACGAGATATCTGAATTGAAATATGCTATTCAGATTTGTCGTATAATTTTACGAAAGAAAGGAAAAAAACGGTGGTATCTGTAACTGTCTCTCACAGATATTGACGCTAAAACGCAAAACGGAAATGAACCTTTATTTACTGTAACAATTTTTATACTACGAATAAATGTTTAATGCTTTCCAGAGTAACAAAAACAACAAAAGCAACGATATTACAAAATGTTTTATCAATAAAGAACAAAATATACATATACATCATCATCTATTAGAAATTCAACTTATATCAGGTATCAAGCAGGACTCGTTATTCGGTCTCGGTAGATAGATATAAAAATCTGGCAGTTAAATGTTTAAATAACCGAAAATACAAGTATTTGAGTTTTTTTTTAATTTCAAATATTTATGGATCATGTTTATTAACATCATCGCTGACGTTTTATAATCTCCAAAATGTTCAAACATCAATCAAATTGAGAGCAAACCGTCAGCACAACCCCATTTTGTGTAAGCATAAAAATAAGGAGTCCGCTGATTTATCTGCCTGTTAACGACAAAGTGCTTTCAACACTAAATTTTCTGCTTCGTTTGTTAGAAAGTTCGAGCAGATAATAATGTTTGTTCATTTCCCTCAGGCGACGCTAAGCCGCTTAGTTATACAAGAAACAACCATGGGTCCATTTTTACTGCCGACGCATCGAGTTTAACTGGAATAGTAATTGCCATTTGATGATGCAAAACGCGAATGAAAATGCACTTTTCCTCAAGAGAAAAATTTTAATAACTTTACTAATATCCTTGATATTCTCAGGCGAATTTCCTGTAACTTAATAGCACAACACAAAATTGTATCATTAAATTTTTACTGGGTAATACTTACCAGCAACTGAACTCTTTTTACGGTATAACTTCAAGACGTTGCGAGTGAATGACGGACTTGTATTTTATTAAATCTGTATCGCAATTTGTCACAGCAGTCGTAAAAGGACGTCCGTAAAATCAGTGCTGTGAAGTTTAGTGCGGCAATCTTTGTGTTTCTAACATGCGCTAACAACTGTAAACGACGACAGACGCTAAAAATATTAAAGTTGAATGCTTTGTTTGTTTAGAGAAAGATCAAACATAACATATAATTTATTTTTTTATTATTATTTATCATTAAATTATTAAAATATTCGATAGAGACTGTTTAGTTCCTTACTATATGCAAATTTAGTAGTATAAATGGAGTTCATAAGATATTAGCTCTTAGAGATAGGATCTTAATTGTACTATTGAAACTTTTCAAGGGATTAATAGTGGTGAACTTTAATGGCAGTTCTGTCATTACTGCTGAGTTTGCATTGACTATCGCTCCATATATAATGAAGATCTAAGAAATATATCAGAGTCGGTATATTACAAGTACCGTGAAATTAATTGCCAAGTGTCTCGCAACCAGTAAAAGACAGAAAAAAATAAGAATGATAAATTAATTCCACTGCCAAATTTCGAACTGAACAAATAAAAGATGCTTTCTAAAAATTGTTATAAGTTCTTTGTGACACCAAAACAAGTACTTTCAATAAAAGCATTATGACATGCTAGATAGATTAGACAGATAGCTACATTTGGCCTAGGCTCTTCTAAGACTGAGAAACATAGATCTAATTAAAAGACGCTAGGTTGCAAGATAGATCAAATACGCTTTGTGTTAGATTATCTTCGTATGATTGACGCATCTTTTAACAAATGTAATGTCATATATTACGGTGCTTAGCAGTGCGGAGGAGGACTGCTTTCTTGGTCGAGTTGCGGCTGTATCTTTTGTTTTCATACTTGTACCTCAATAGGAAAGGCCAGCAGTTTTAAATAATTTTAAAAATTGGTGTAACACATTTATTGATTCCCGTTTACCCCTCGTGGTAAGCTAAGTGCTTGTGTTACGAGTGGGTCCGCCTCAGTAGTATAACGGAAACGATTTGGGGTAAAACTGACATCTCAAGCAATGGGCTACGGCCGCCTTGAATTGAATTGATATTTTATCAGAGAGAATATATTCATCATTCTCTCATTTAGTTAATCTCGATGAATTCATCATCAGTAAGCGGTCATTGCTTGATTTCCTATGATGAAGTTGTAAAATTTCCTCAAACGACTTTCCTAGTTTACCTCTAAGAAATGGACTTCAATTTCCATTAAGAAAATTATGTAGTAAATCAAACTGCTGTTTTAGTACTTTTTAATTCGCTTTTATAAACTTCATCTGTATGATTGTATGTTTATTTATAACAGAAACTAACACGATTTTAGCCACTTAAAACCGTCAGATAAATTTGGAGTTTTGTACACTTATCAGAGGCCATGACAATAAATTAATAAAAACAAATTCATAGTAGAAAAATTGAAAAACAATTTAAAATACAAAGAATTATAAAAAAAAAATAAGAAGAATACGTCTGAAATCGATATCAAAATATTAAAGAAATAATAAGTAAGCACATATGCAGAAATGGCATTGTTAGAAAAGCGTGGAAAAGCTTTGTACGACATTCTTCTTACACTAACTCTACATTTGGAAATAAAAATAATTAGATATCTTGGTAATAAAGGAATAATTAAATAAAGAAATTATTATATTTTTTTTATTGTTATTTATTTTTCGCCATTTATTTTTCCACTCTTTATGATTGTATTAATTGACAGCAATGTTTGGCAGGTGGCAGCACTATGGGCTGCAAATGTATCCGCATTCATTGGGCCACAAGAGACGTGCGTCCATGAGGGGCGCATGGCGGCTGCCTTCAATCTGCCTATGGTCAGCTATGTAAGTATATTGATATGTAACTATTAAATATAAATTCATTCATTCCACTTAGTGTAATTCGAAACACGATAGTAAAGAATGTACCCCATCATCATATTTAGGAAAAAACTTAGATAAAAATATGCATTTGAATATTGTAAACTTGCGTATCGAATTGGAGCGATCATAGTGTCTAAACAAGTTAAAAAACAAACACGTGTGTAACTACCCTAAACTTTGATTTGTCCTGTACATGTAAAAGACTTGTTTTTATTTCATGTTAACTAACCTAGACACGAAACCTGTTTACGAGATGTCTCGAGAATCTCTTTTTTATTACCATACAAAGAAGTATTATGAGAACCAGTGACAACAGTAACTTTTGAATAATTTATACACTGCCTGACGAATGCTTCCATTGACATCAAATTACATTAAGCTCTACAAGAAATTACGTTTTTAACGAGTAAGAAAACCTAATCTTTTGTATATACGTTTGAAGAAAAGACAATAAAGAAATGGACCACATCTTCCTTAAGATTTATCAATTAATGTCAAACATAGAAGTCACTGATTAGTGTATCATAATCCTAAAAAACAAACTCCAGCAAGTGAAGTTAGTATTCGTATTGTAATTTCAATAAATTTAAATTGGCTTGAAACAAAATTGTGTCTGTTCAGTGTACATTGTATTGCGCGCTATAAATTGAAATGCAGAACATGTTTCTAGCGACCAACGGCACCAAAGTCATTTTGCCAAAAGACAAGAAGCTCTTTTTGCTTGACTTTTTTATTGTATTGTATATTAGCTAAGTTTTTATAATTTAATATCTACGAGTAATATGTTTAGCAATATATATCATTCATATGTCGAGAATGATGAGATTGATCATCTCATCATCATCAGTCTATCATTGTCCCCCACTGTGTTTTTGTATTTATGCGTATCGTCTCTATAGTTAAAAATACTGTTAGGAACAAGGAACCGTATCGTGACCTAACACGCGGCCTAGGGTGGACCATCGAGCTTCTGTATGGCATCAGACGATCTTTTACAACCCATTTGACTATATACGTTTATATAAAGATTGTATTTTTAGGTAAATAAATTTTACTTATGTTTAAAGAATATGTAGCCGACATAAAACATAGGCGTGCTAATAAGTCTGCAGTGTGTGAGCATGTTTCAAGTGGGAACCGTAGTCAGTAAACCGTAGTGGTTTGGTCCCGATTTGATAAAACTCAAATTCTCCCTAGTGAACAAAATTTTGCCTCTAGGATGCCACGCGAGGTTATTGAAATCGGAACATCCTTATTTCGGTAGAGATGAAGGTTTAAGTTATTCCGCCTGCTTGGTTACCATTAATCAAAAAAATAATACAGTCGAACCTCTATAAGTCGAACATCAAGGGAGACGCCAAAAATTTCGAGTTATAGAGTTTTCAACTTATGGAGGATTTCGACTTAAGCGGATTTTGATTCGACATAAAGAGTTTGAGGTTTATTCTTATAAATTTTGAGTTAGAGAGGTAAAATAAATAAAAATTCAACTTGCAGAGGTGACAAACATACATATTTTTATTTATTATAAATCAACATTCTTTCAAATCATTTTAAAATAAAAAATATGGCATTAAAAAAAGTCAGTAATTTTTTTTTGCTTTAGATAATTTGGTTGTTCTCTATCTATAGCATTGTCTAATCTATAAAGAGCAGAAAATTCTTCTTCTTCGGAGTTACTGGTCTGCTCTATAAAATTACGTAAGGTATTCAATGCAGTTCGCGCCTCTTTGATGGAAACCCATGGAGCGCATGTACTATTCACGTCTTCTATGTCATCTAAATCATTAGTATCGGTTTTCTGAGCTACTGAATCGATAATTTCGTCATCAGATAATGTCCCAGCAGTCATAACTCCATCATCGCACGAAACAAAGTCCTCAAAGGATATTCCTGATTCAGATACCACTGCGTTCCATTCTGCAGGAGGTGAAATAGAAATATCGGTTTCAGCTACTACTGTTGATGACGATGAAAAACCACAGTGTACATAACAGTTTTTTATTGTAGTCGCAGTAACATTTCGCCAAGCTTTATCAGCCATTCTCATGGCTTGCAATACATCTATAGTAGAATTCTTTTTTTCTTCCATATTATCCAACATGTTCCTGACAACTTCTTTTCGATACAATGACTTGAAGTTTTTAATGATACCTTGGTCCATAGGCTGTAATTTTGATGTGGTATTGGCAGGCAGGTAATGTATTTTAACAGCTTTCATTTGTGGAATATCATTGTGAGCTGTACAATTATCAAGGAACAACAAGATTTTTCTTTTTTCTTTGGCCATTTTCTTATCAATGCTTATGAGCCAGTTTTTGAAAATTGCAGAAGTCATCCATGCTTTTGTATTCGCTTGATATTGCAGTGGTAGTGATTTACATCTTGAAAAACAACGAGGTTTTTTAGATTTGCCGATGACTAATGGTGAGAGTTTTTCTGTGCCCGACATGTTTGCTCCTAGCAGGATAGTCAAACGTTCCTTGCTATGCTTCCCACCATGGCATTTATCATTTTTAAAAGTTAGAGTCTTATCAGGAAGACATTTAAAAAACAGGCCTGTTTCGTCAGCATTGAAGATATTGTCAGGTTCGTAACCATGTAACAAATCTTGCAATTCACTTTTCCATTTGTTACAGGTTTCAATGTTGACACTTGCACTTTCCCCACAAACTTTTTTAAAAACAAGATCCTGTCTTCTTTTGAATTTTTCTAACCATCCATTACTGGCTCTGAAATTAACGAGTCCCAATGATTTAGAGAATATTTGGGCTTTTTCTTGTAACAGTGGTCCACTAACACTGATATTTTGGCTGCGACACTGCTCAAACCATTTAAGTAAGCACTCCTCCAAGCCCGGATATTCTGCAATTCGTCTTCTTTTGCAGGACAAACTTTGACCGTTTTGTATTTTTTTCATGATGTCTGATTCATTTTTTATTATTGTTGAAAGAGTACTCATTGGCAGGCCAAATTGTTCAGCAACATCTTTTTTTTTTGACACCTCTTCACAGCTTCGAGCACTTCTAATTTTTCAGCAAGACTCAAAGTTTTTAGTTTACGTTTCACAGCACTCATGTTAACTGTTGTACTAATTGATGTGTATTGCAGTAGAACCAAACTACATCTGACAGTATTTAAGTCGAAAACAAATGACTTGCTTAGCTAAATTTCAAAGGAAATCAAAATTGAACACCTGACACCAAGCAAGCAAACACGTGTGCGTGAGTCATAAATTTATTATCGTATACTCCTAAAATGTTTTCAAGTGTACACAATAGTGTACACTCACATTGTCGGCAAGTTCTTAAAGTCGGTAACTTATTTTTGTTCGAACAATAGAGGTAATAAATTCCAAATGATCAAGTTGTAAAGGTTGTAAAATAAAACGTTGCTATGTTCGAGATACAGAGGTCAAATTTAATTTTTCGAGTTATAGAGTGAAAATATGTACCAAAATGGCTTGGAGGGACTCGGTGATTATTTCGACTAACAAAGGGTCAAGATTTCAAGTAATGGAGGTTTTGGTGTTTGAAGGGAAGGGAACAAAACATTTTTTCGAGATTTGGAGGTTTTTGACTTATCGAGGTTCGACTTAACGAGGTTCGACTGTATCTCCAAAGACACACTACAAGACCTATATAGTAATGTAGCTAGCTCTTTTTACAAATAATAAAAGTAAGATGGAGACCGGTGCACCTGCCCGAGTTTTTTTCGCCAGTTTTTCTCGGAAGGACCTCCCAATTTCCGAACTGATGGTAGACTCGGTAGTGTACAATGTAATTGCAGTGAGAATTAAATAACTAAATAAAATTCAAAATAAAACAATTTGATTTATAGAAACAATTTTATCAGTTAGGAACGTGCCCGATTAAAATATTGTGAATTTAGTAGAAAATATATGATGACCATTACCTTAGTCATCCTGTGACCACGGCACGTGTCGAAAAGTCAGGATTTAAAGTAAAATAAATTATGCGCACAATCCATAAATAAGTTGTTTTATCTAAATGTGTGAAGAAGTGTAAGAACTAAATATAGTCATGTTTGTTCACAGTACTGCCGAGACGTTGCGAGCTCAAACAAACGCGTGTATGCAACATTCGCACGCACACGCCCTTCTGACATCGACATATCGCGATCCGTGCTTGCGGTGCTCCGGCATTTCAACTTCATGCATGTAAAAATAATACTCTTGTATTGTCTCTGTAATGTCTATCCAAGGAAAAGTTCGGTAAAATCTGTAAATAATGGATTTTCTCATTAATTATTATCCAAATCTATAATCTAAGAACACAACTTTGTTGTTTGTGTGTTTGTCCGTCCGCTCTTTTTCCCGCTCTTTTTCCATTGTATATGCGTTACCATAGCAACGCGTTACCGGGTCAGCTCGTTAAATATTAAAATCTATACGGTAAAAAATTCTCTAACTGTTTTTCAGTCAAATGTTGATACCAAAATTGAACCATTAAAGTTACATTCTTCTCTTGAAAATCATCGATATAACTTTGACACTGGCAAAAATATTCGGTATAACTATAAATAAAAATCTTTACCTACTTGGGTGAGTGAATAAGGATGAAAAACAAATCTGATATTTATTGGAAAATCAATCAATCGTATTTGTACAAAATTGTTTTCTTGGAAAACTGTTCCAATATTAATGATGAATTCAGATCCCTTAAGCGTTCGTGAGAGTGGACCGCCATGTCGGTAAATAATCCCGGATTGAGAAAAATAATTTTTCCTCTACTCCCAAAAAGTTCTTACGAAATCCGCCCAATTGAATCGTAGAATGGACCGACCCATAATGAGATTCTTGTTTTTTAGCTACTGGGACACTTTCCGTATTTACTCATAACTTTTTCCTTACCAAGTCAGTTATTTGAATAAAATAATAAAACTAAATTATGTTAAATTGACGTAATTAGCGTCCACTAATTAACTTCATTTTAATAATACTAGAGGTCGCCCAGATGTCGATATTCCACCGCTATTCATTTCATTTTAAGTTGTGGAAGAATCGGTTCAAAAAATATTTCTTGATAAAAATAAAGCTCATCAAGAAGTTCTGAACAAAAATAAATAAAATCGGTTGACAATTAGAAAAGAAAAAGTTAATGAACTGTTTTATCGATATAAATACATAAGAATTTTATGATTAACTTATTTATAGCACTAGCTGACCCGGCCACGCGTTGCTGTAGTTCAGTTATTATAATTTGAAATATTTATTTAATTTTGAACTAAATTAAATTCTATGTTCTAAGTCGGAAGAAATCCAGCAAAATGAAACAATAATCATTACAATCGGTTGAGTAGTTTCAGAGTTTATCACGGTCAAACACTGTGACAGGTATTATATATAATGTAAATGTACACAATATGTAAAAGATTGAAAGTCAATCAACTCTACATGAATAGAACATTTCAGGTAGCGTTCGTGTACTTAAAAGCCCTCAACCACGACTATTCGCGCCTCGCTCTAGCGATAATGACGGCAGCACGGGAGCAGCACATCTCGATTCGTGCTGCAGTAGAATACCGACAACCCTTCTATTATGAGAATCGACGGGAGAACTTTAGCAGGAATCCTTTTCTTGACATCGTGAGGGATACCTACAAAGACACGAGAAGTAAGTTCCATCTTTTGAAAATTTGTAAATCACATACATATCTAGGCTACATACATATATATATTTGCATATTTATCTTAAAGCTATCTAGTACGCACAACGTTCCTCGAGAAAAGTCTCTCAAGTGCGTTAGTCACACAGAACGATCCTTGTAACAGTTCTTGTAAGCAACTTAGGAAGTTATAATAACTTCTTATAGCCAAAAAGAAGGTCGATCTTGGTTCATTACTTCAAACTTCCAGTTACATAATGTTAAATACTTATAAGCTACTTTCTCCACTATCTCAGGCTACACATATTAATATAAACAACAAAAATAATTCAATATTAGTTCGTGATTTTATAACGGAATCTTTTTTTCCTTTTGAGATAGTTTTTAATGAAAATTCAACTCTGATCTATTTAATAAAAAAACTATTCAAATGTTGCCTTGCTTGAAATTAAGCCTTTAGTTCAAATACAAAACTCTTAATCCTAACTAAGAATAAGTATTGAATATTTATTTATTTTGATAAAATAGGTACTAGATAGAGCCAAACACATTATACTTAGGTAAACATCTTACAACAGATTTACTTCAATATTGCAATTAGACACGTGCAAGCCTTTTGTAAGCTTACAAAGCATTAATAACATACATATTTGAATAATAATGCCTACGTATGAAATTTTATCACCAATCTTCAATTACAACGGTACTCAATCTTATTATAGGTTCAAATTAGAAAACTGAAATATCTTATTTTATTATCATGCTGCGAAACAATAAGACTTCTTATATTGTTTCAGTTTACGTGTCTGTGGGCTATTATCACGACCACATTGGACTAATGTTAGCATTAGATACTATGCAGTTATTAGACTCAGGTAAGTCTATACGTGGAATAAAGGTTATTCGTACATGTTTCATGGATTCTTTCAACAAGGAATAATACGCAATTGTCAACTTACTATGTCAGAAAGCATTTTTTGACTTGTACCTTCTCCTTGATTCCTAAAATAGTTGTTCTAAATCAATAAGTTTAAAATGAACTTGTATGATTAATAAAAAAAATTGAACGTGCCACCGTGGGTTGCGTTCTTGAATCAATGTTCTTGAACAATACATCCAAGTCAACGGAAATGTATTATCGAAGATATTTGCCGGTTTCTTCCGAGTTCACTTGAAGTTCGCCCAAAAATCAATCGCCTAACGTGGAACTATAATATTGGTTTCTTTAAGGCAAGTTGAAGTTTTATTGTTGCTCGATCACGCAAAAAACGGTTTAGCAGACTGGGTTGTGACGCTCAGATTAGTACATTAATTAACACATCGGATCCCCGTTATCTAAATTCAATATGGACAAAATCGCAGGCTAAAGCTAGTGGTAAATAAAAAGATATACTTAAAAGTCTCAGTGACTTCACTGACTAATTCCTCTTGTTAAATCACTTACTAAGACTGCCAAGCACAAACTAATAAAGACCGATAAAAATAATTATTTTTTTTATATATATATATTTTTAATATTTTATGGATTTTCAATGCGATCTTATAAGATAAATCATTATAATAGAAAAATACTAGAAAAAATCGACTCGGGTCACAAGTGATTCCGCCCGAGATTCACTTGTGACCCGAGTCGATTTTTTCTAGTATATTTCTATTATAATATTGTTTTTTGTTCTTTAACTTTCGAGTCCACTCATTAAAATGAAACATTTTTAAAAGCTTTTATTGAGTTTCACCAGTTCTGGTGGCTGTAAAACATAACATTTAAAAACATATTTTAAAAGTACAAAGGGAAATGTGCGAATTGGTAGCATATTTGGGCATGCAAATTTGTAGGCCGTTCGATCCATAAAAAATCAATCTCTACTTTTTGTGAATAGCATATAACATTTCTTACGGATATGCCTGAACCTCAATCATCTGACAAAATAAAAAGAGAGAAGTGACAGCCACTGCTTAACATAAAATGAGTTAGAGAGGGTACAATGTAACTAGTTATATTTTACTAGCGGCACGTCCCGGCTTCGCACGGGTGAACAAAATTCTTTTTATTTTATTTTATCTAGCATACAATATAGCCTATGACACTCAGCGATAATGTGCCTTTCTATTGGTGAAAGAATTTTTAAAATTGGTTCAGTAGATCCCGAGATTACCCCTTACAATTTAACAAATATACAAACACACAAACTTTACTTCTTTATAATATTAGTATAGATTAATTTTATGAAAAAGTTAGGCTAATCTATGAAATTGCAAGCTAATATATTATATGCTTTTCAATTTCCTTTTTATCTAAATAATTCGAAAATCTGTGTGTTTTATTAGTCGTTATCTAGAAATGAATCATCATTTGAGCCAAAGACACCCGCTACTGAACGGTAGCCTTCTCCAAATGAAGGAGTTGCTTTAATCTCCTCGCTTGACGGCTAGCAGTAATAAACCATAGTTTGGAAAACGGTGCTGCCTAATTTGTTATCTATAAGAATTGTATAGTGATTACCACCAATTTCATTAGATGCCTTTAACAACATCCTTAAAAATTAAGGATTGGTTACATTTTACTCTGCCAAACGCCTCGCAGCACTACGTACAGTAGAAGAAAAATGAAGAAAAAATACTGTGTATTTAAAAAGTATAAAAATATAAACCATACGAAACCGTAAAAAGAGCTGTGTTCGACTGACCAACAATTTGTTAATTTTTCAATACTTATCATCACTTCATAGTATAAAATAGAGTCGCTTCCTGCTGTCTGCCCCTATGTATGCTTAGATCTTTAAAACTGCGCAACGGATTTTGATACGGTTTTATAGATAGATTAATACAAGATTGATATAATACAAATATAGTAGAGAAACACTGATAATTTTAGAAGTTTCTAATGTGATGTCGTAAATAAACGCTGGCTGAACCCTACGAGATAAATCAAAATAATGTACTACAGTATTGTACACCATTAAAAGGTCTACAAAAAAGTCCGTGATGGTCTATGTCTATCTGTTAGGGATAACCCACAATAACCATTTTTTATCCTTTACTTTTTACGAGAAATAATGGTTTATTTACGAAGCGGTTTTAAGCGATACAGCATTAATCCTTATCCAATTAAGTACCTTAAATACAATGTGTATTTAATATAGATCAATATGGCCCTTTACGTTGCAGGCTTAGATTTGAGCGTTGAGTGTTTTTCACATGTCCAATTTATGTGACGCTCTTTCAAAAGTAACCTCTAAATAAAACATGTTTGTATTGTCTAATGCAAAAAAGCTGTGAACGTTGTATATAAACCATTTTGTAGTATATTTAATATCAGCATTGCACCTATGCGAAGCCGGGGCGGGTCACTAGTAAATTCTAATCTGGATTCCTAATTAATTAGACAAATTAAGGGTTTATACGCAAAATGACGTGAGGTGACGCAAATGACTACATAGTAAAGTCAATTAACATGTAAAAAAGTATGAAATAAAATAAAGTGTAGAAATAACTTTAACGTAAAATATTTTTAAGATTAAAATCACGTTGTCCATTAACTCGTTATCTCTGTTCTTTACTCATATAAAAGTTTGCATCTCATTTAAATCTGTAGGTACACGTTTTATAGCTGAATTGCTTTAGTGTTATCCTTTCAATTTATTTCTTAAATAAAGTAGGTATACATTAAATTAAACATAAGTATTGTAATTAATACAATTTAAAATATTATTGGTGTGTTTGTAGTTTTTACGAATTTTTTAGGTTATGTTACGATATATCTTTATCATACAATATCATGAAAAGTAAAAATGTATAGGCATTACCAACTGCCGATTGGTATTAATCGTGTCTATTTTATATCTATATCTAATTAACAAATATTATTATAAAAATAGAAATATTTATGCAAATGTGTATTATTTATGTTGATAATATGGAATATCAGTTGTTTGTACTAATTTTGTTTTTGATTCTTTTAGTTTCTAAACAAAGTAAATCATAATGTCAAGCAATGACCATCGTTGTCATTACTATTGTTTGAGGCTGACGCTTCACCTCATCACGCGATCATCGATTACGACATCAGTTGAGCAATGGCCAATCTAGACGAACACTTAAGCTTTCCTGTCTACGATTGATTAGTTTGAGGTTACTGATCAAGATAGGAATTAGATTTCTTTCATTTTCTATTAAGCCGAAGCTTATATCATGAGGTCAAACTAAGATTAATCATCAAAACTTAAGATGGTAAAGTGTACCTCCATACTGATTTGAATTTTATTGATATTATTTTCGAAAAGTCTATTTCTGGTACCAATCATGTATTACTCATGTTTTCATATTGATATATTCCAAAATAATATTTTAATTCCTAACATATATTTACCAGCAGCCTATTAATGTACCCAGTGCTGGGTCAATAGCGTAAGTCTCGGAAGCTCCATGGAGTAGAAGATAATATTTTTATTTCAGCTTTCCAACGTCTGACCTTAGCGAAAGTGGCTTAACTTCCGCAATCGTTAGCAGAACACGCTGACTACTGTGTTATTCAGCTCCTCAACATATATTATTTGTTTTTAATTTTCAACCACAGACGTACGTGCGTATTTTCCATAAGCCGAGACTGATATATTTGTCTAGATCTTCCCCTTTGTGTCCGGACGACAACCTATTATTTGGCGAGAACTTTCCACTCTATTCTTGAAATAGAAACAATTTATTTTTATTATAGTAGTTTTCTTAGTAAGCAATCTCAAACCAACGCCTATTACTTTGAAGTTCGTTAGACAAGTGCCTATATAAATTTATAGTGCAACTCGTTCTTTTTAATATCTTTACATTCGCAAACATACGTACACGTATTACCTTAGTACCTTTGAATTCGTTCGTAAAATAGTGTATACATATTATCTTTATGGTGAGCGTTACAATGTATTACTTATTATAAAAGATGTATTTATAAAAAATGCGGTTCGTGTTTTTTTTATATGACTTTGACGAAAAACTGATGTCGCGGTACAAAAGAATGAAAGAGAAGTATGTATAAAAAGATTTATTTATTTACGAGGAAAAAAAACGCAAAGAAGAAAGTAAATGTTTATCAGAAATACAATCCATAATACAAATTATTAATTATAAATGGCCCACTTGGTAGATTTGTTGGGAATACGGAAGGTAGGAACACGGGAAGTGGGAGTGCGGAGTACAAAAACGCGGAGTGAGAGCGTGAGCATGGAATTTTATTATAAAAAAATGGAGTAGAAGCACGGAGAACAGAAACATCCAAATAGTTGCGCGGCAAGCAGGAATACGCAAAGAAGTACGAGGTGAGTAGGAGCATAGGGATAAATAGGTAGACGGGTATAGAAGCGAATGAGTTACGTTACCAGAAACAAGCAAGAACGTGGCACTACAGGAGTCGAACACTTAGGTAAAAGATTCCTGACTGACTCGAGATAATGCATCGAATCATAGGGATAGATTGATCGATGTTAGTAAGCTGACAAGTGATCGTAAACTCACGGATATAATAGATTCACAGGTAGTAGTATAATTTAGGTGGTATTTATTGTAGTCGAAAGCTGATCTCATCAACATCTTGGACCACTCCTTTAAGTTACTTATGGCACAGCAAAAAGCTGAACTCTGTGCAATGAAATTAAAAATCTGAAAATAAAATCAAAAGTTTTATTTTTCAGTACCATGGAATATTTTAGTACACAACCTCTGTAGTGAACGCCAAAAAACACAAAATTGCAAGAAAATTAATGCATAAGGTGGAAAAAACATACAAACACTAAACAAAGCAATAAAACTACTAGAAGTAATGTAACATGTAACCACGCAATAACACTACATCACTACAATATCACAGATCTATAGTTATATAAATGAGTAAAAACTGCGTGTCTGCACATTCAAATTTCATTCAATTTTATCAAAAAAAGGGAATAACAAAACAAAAAAAATTGTTACCTTTTTTACTTTCTGTCTTTATGCCTACGCTTATCTTCGATATACTAAGCGGAACATATAAATAATTTTTTAGAAGTTTTCACTGGTAGATTGAGCTTAGCTTAATTTAATTTATTAAGGCTTTATTTCGTTGAAATCGCATGTAAATGAAAAGTTATCGTCATTTAAACAAACAGGCTAATCTTCGAATATAGCTTTATTTTATTTAAATTAAAAGAAAATCGTCATTTAAGATTTATTTCATTAAAGGAAGATAGTGAACAAGTTATTGTTTTTTTATAATAAAAGTACAGGCCAATTTCCGAAACTACTAAACGTATTTTCTGTTTAAACAGATAGATTAAGCTCAGCTTGAAACTTTGCTTAATTTAAATTATTTGACGATGATAACATCTATCATCATTTATAGATAATCTTATATTCGCCGGTCTCCTGTTAAATGCATACATTAGTACCGATCAGCCGGTCAATTTAGTAAACGAATTTAGTAAACGCTTTGGTCTGTGTATTGTGGTACATACGTTGTTTCTTATTTTTATACACAAGTGCTTTAGGCAAAAGATTAGTGATTTTCTTCTGTAGATCGGTAAGGATATAAAAAATACCTATACGCGATTCTTAATGCAGGATAACGCACACAAAACGCAAGACGTAATCAAAATCGGCTTTACGATAATGCTTCTTAAAAATCTTATTCCATTTATGATATTTTTATATTTATTTTTTTGCATTTACAATACTATAATTTAGACTATAATTACACAGCAAATTGACTGATTTTTTGACTGTTCTAAGAGGGATGCTTATGTAACCGAATTTGACGCCGACGAAGACGCGAGGATCAACTAGTTATAAATATGTATTTACTGAAACTTAAAACTATTTTTACTGCTATTGAAATTAATTTCAACAAGTGTATAGGATCACACCTGAGCATGAATGGAACTGCGGCAACTTGTTAATTGCTGAAGTTATTACTTAAAATATGAATGTCATTACAATAATCGCTGGGAACTTGTTAAAATGAGTCGAACTGTTACTGTATTACCACATTAAAATGTTTCATGTGTTATTTTACCTTAAAACACAACATAAATACAGCTTATTCATAAATTTAACTTAAACGAGGTTTCACTTCCAAAACTTGTTTGATTTAGCCAATTAACTTATTCCCACACGCTTCATGCTAAAACTTAGAAACCGCTTTGAACTAGCAATTCCATTTTCAGTAAAGTCACGCGGACTTCTGTTAATTTATCGTGTATTTGCGGACACTTCATTTTGTACTATGAGTTTATCATTCACGTGAATAAAATGTGTTCATATTTTATAAACTAAAATAATAATAATTCTCATTGCGATTTAATATTTAAATTTAGGTATATTTAAATCCATATTTTAATAAAATTAGTATACTTTAATATAATTCGCAACACAATAATAAAATTATTTTTTTAAGCAAATGTAGACTTCATTTAAAATTAAAAACTTAATCTAATAGACCGCCACGCGACACCTCGCGACTTAAAGACTTCTTTTTACTGCCTTTGAAACAGGTATGGCCCGTATCCGTGATCATACTCGCATTTCAGCTCAACTAAACGATTACCTAAATTACCATAAAAACCTTTACCTCTAGGCCCCACATGCCAGAAATCACTACCGCAAAGGGGACATAGATACATTTTTGCTTTAACGTCTCATATTATGCATGTTTTTGTCCCACGGCACTCTCAACAGCAGATCCAGTATTTCGGAATGTGTTAGAAAAATCCCACAAAAGACACGCTCCTCTCTCCCAAGGAACCAGTGTTAAACCATCGGGGATTTTGCCGTCTGTGCGACTCAAACTCAGAGGCTCCAGAGAACAAGGAATGAATGGCAATCAAAGCTCGCCGAATGAGGTCATCTCGAGCAGCTCCACACATGGTGCCCATTGACTACCAGCTAAGCACCGGAATTCAATGCTGCGTTTCACGAATATTGCAACACAATCCTACCGCCACCCGTAAGGAGTCATCTTCCAGGAAAAAGCCCAATTGTAGAGAAGGCAATGCATGCAACCAAGCACCCAATACTGGTTACGATACCGCTTTGAGCCTTGGCAGATCCGAAGCACTTATGTTGGGTATCAGTGTTAAATTGGATGGATAATATTAATAACATAAATCTATAATCTAAGATCACAAATTTGGTGTTTGTCTGTCCGCTTTTTTCCCCGCACTTTTTCCATTGTATATGCGTTACTATAACAAAGCGTTAACCGCAAGTAGTTCGTCTACCGGACGCTAGATGGCGCTAACTGTTAAACATTAAATTAAATGGGAATATGATCATTATAATCAGCGTATCCATGTTGCAATTACCGCTGGGAAGAAAAGAGTTCCAGTAATTAAAACGCAGTAGACAGAATACGTCATAAGCGTTGTCTGCAACGTAGGTCCAATGAGATTAGGCTAATGACAGCAGATGCCACTAGGACCAACATGGTTGAATAATTAAATAACATGTTTTCCAAACCACAAAAGAACTCGATTTAATATACGTTATTTAATAACGTGTAATTATTTAAATACTTTTAAGTTTATAGAGATAAAGATTTAATTAAAAATGACGTTTACTTAAAAAATACTAATAGCCCTTAGTTTGTTCTATTAGGTCCTTACCTCTAAAATCACCGATTTTCCATGCACACTATTATAATATGTATAAAGTAATTTCTTTTAGGGTAAGAGTAATTGCCGTTTGTGTAATTGATTTGGTATGCCGACCATATTTAAGGACATTTGCAACAAATTGCGATCGTTTAAAATTAAAAATACATACATAATTATATTGTATGTTTTGGTTTCGTATGATTGATGCTTTATGACTTTTCAAATATACAGTTTTTCTCTTCATTTCCTTCTGCGATACGTACTACCTATCTTAGCTTACGAAAAATAAGAAAAAATCGCAAATAAGCATTATGTTGTTCCTAAGAAAATAAGAAAAACAGACTGTCATACTGAATTTCGAAGTAAAAGCACCACGCACCACTAATATTATGCTTTATGGCATACTCAGAAAAATGTTTGATATAGTAATTTTGAAGAAAATCATTATCCCTCTGCACGATTATTTTCCCTGCATAATAGCTCTTCTCGTATATCGGTCATTAAGCGAGTACACAACCTCTTCTAACCGGTTCTTACATATTGGCTTGATGCCTCATTTCCCTCCATATCTGTTCTTAGGTGAATACGCAGCTATCGGCGTGGATGTTGAAAAATATGAGCCAGACGAGGCGGTAAGATACCTCGCCGGACCTCTACGGAAAGAACCTGAGCCCAGAGCTTTGAAGGCGTTCAGGTCCTACCTGGCCGTAGCACCATCTCCTTCGCCCTCCTACCCCGTCTTCGCCATGGAAGTGAATAGGAGACTACAGATGCCGCCCTTCAACTTTACTAACCCTCTGCTTGCTTTAGGTGGCGGAAAAGTGGTAAGAGTAACATATAACTAATGCATAACAATATAGCGAGTAGTTCGTTGTTTTAGAATACAGTTATAATTGCGTAATGTGTTTTGTATCTTCTTCCAATGGCCTCGGAATTGATTTGAACAAATGCATGGTCAACTGTCCCCAATCTGTCCCGAATTTCCTTCTCCCACGGCTTTAAATGTCAATCCTATATGAAAATAAAACACATAGAATATATGTATAAACTTAAAAATATAATTAATTAAACTAATAAAAAGCACTATTAAAACTTTCGTTTCAATATTAAATCGCAGTTAACTGTTTAAATAACACTTTTTTGTTTGACGTTCACATTTAGTTTGTTTATTGAAAACAATTACATCGACACAAATGGATCTAAGTCCTTAATAACGTCAAAAACAGTTCTATGTGTGAAAGTATTTCTACTATTTCAATAAAAATCCCACGATGCTTAATTAATTGGGGCATTCATTAAAATGCTGCATTCCTGCAAATGCGACGCAGTTTCCTCTAATTTTCACGATAGAGACTAGTTAAGTTAATGAAAGAAACTAATGATATTCTTATAATAAGAAGAAAAAAAATGTAACTGACACTTAAGTTTTTGATGACTGAAACGTTATTAAAATTTTAAAAAGTTATTGTATGTTCACTGTTGCCAGACGTACGAGAAATCTCATACCGGTACGAAATTTACCGTCTCTGTACTAGATACGGGAATAATAAAAATTTCGTACACTTGTACGCGCCATATATCCTAGCCAAAAATATAATAATGTGCCTCTTAATTGGTTTTTATTAAAAAAAACATACTTATGCGTGGCAGAACTAAGGCAAGACTATGGTTCTTTAAGTGATGCGGTAAGGCATCTAGGGATGAGCTAAGTCGACCGTTTAGACAGCACCGGCCTACTTACTGCCAACAGCGACTACACAATCTTCCGCAAGTGTATAGTCGCCTGGTACTTTACGGTAAGCATGCCACTACGTCACTCACCTGCCACCCCCATCCCGACAAACGACGAGCGCGCCCGAACCATAGCCGAAGACGAACATTAGCCGCAGTGTGAGTATAATGAGCGTAGCGGGTGATAATGACTTATCAACAACAGACGGAATTACTGTGCGTAATCACAAACGAAGCGACGAAGGAATTCAGGGAGGAAATAATGCAAATGTTTACTATGTGGGAAACTGAAATGTCTGTCATATTTAGTACGATAAATGCCATAAGGGATCAAAATATAGTTATAAGGTCATAAATTGAATTTATGTAAACAACTACGACGCATTACTCCAAAAAATTGAAAAATCGGAGACGATGCGTAGGCACCGTCTGGGGTATATTAAAGCATTAGAAAATAAAAGAGAACAAATAGAGTAAGGCCAAAATATCTCGTGAATTGAGTTACGCGGCGTCTCACGAAAGGAATCCAAGTCTAAAAATAACCTAGTTATTCATGTGCAAAATATGGGAAAAGCTCTTAACGTACCTGTGCAGCCGAACAACAAACGCGATGTATATCTCATTAACACAAAGTCGGGGAAGTCTAAACCAATCATTGTCGAATTCAACGGGGTCAAGATAAAAGAGGACATCTTAAAATAAGTTGAAAACGTTAAAAAGCATTTAACCGAAAAAGCGAAGAAAAATTTAACAGTATAGTGCTGCAGATTGAGGGGGCCCCAGCACCGGTTTTTATATCAGAATGCCTAACCGCACAATCAAGAAAACTCTTTGCGTCAGCAAGGATGTTTGCAAGACATAATGGCTATCGATACTGTTGGTCATCATTAAGTAGAAAATACCTACGTAAATCGTAAGGAGATAAACTCATTCGTGTGGACTTTGATCAAGACTTGGATAAATTAAAATGACTAGCGGGCCCCATCGGAGATGCAACTATTGGTTACTTTGTTTTGTTTAGAGTTGTTTTATTTAGGTTAAGACTATACACATTATACCATACCTACACTTATACTGACAATCCTAATTTTGTATTCCCTACAGAATGCAAACGCAAAACAATTGACTGTCCATCGGAATAATCTTATAATGAAGTGAAGAAATATTACACTTTACACCACCAGAAATTTGCTAAGCTGCGTTTCAAGGGATGTGTTTTAAGCACCAATGAAATAATATGCATAGCCCCGTTCCATGCAACTCTAGTCGATAGGCTTAGCGATGTTTTTGTATATAAGTACAAAACAAGCGAGCAACGCATTCGAGGGATGTAAGCGATGAACGTGTGCAAGGGACGCGTGCAAGAATTAGTGCGATGTAGTGTGCTGCACCACTTGCTTGTATATAGTATATGGAAGATTAAAATGCAATAGTGAAGGATAAATTACTTTTTTATTTAATAAACATCCGCACATTGCTCATCTGTAACATACGATTTCGCTGCTCATCCTTGCTCGAACAAATTGACTATTGCAGCTTCTTCATTGGTTGTTGGTTGGACGCGATATAGGCTGACGTTCTCCAAATGCTCATACTGAAATAAGCATACAACCAGAATACAGTCTTATTTTTTTTTACTTAACAATAATTGCAAGCTAAAACTTATTCAATATTATTCTGAAAACGTTATTCAATGTCAATTTCTTTTAACCTTAAGGCTACGCTGAAACCCAAGTGTTTGTTTGCATTCTGTGTAGATTCCGGTGGAAGCAGCTTGGCTTCACGATGCAGTTTGGGTATATGCGCGGGCGCTGGTCGCTGCCCTGTCTTCCGGAGACAACCCTCGAGATGGGAGAGCTTTGGCCACGCATATGAGGAACACTACTTACCGCAGTGTCATGGGGTAACATAAGTTATCCATATATTGATAATACCTCAATAATAATTATTGCACATCATTATTATATAATATTTTCGATAAACGCATTGTATATGTTCCCAAATACAGTGCATTTATCGAAAATGCACTGTATTTGGGAACAGAACAGAACAAAAACTAGTTTTTGTCTTTTTCTAACATTCTTTTTAATTGTAATATCACAAATTCAAAAGTTCTAAAAAAGTATAATCAGACAGAGTTGTGTTTTGTAAAATTTTAATGATGATGAACTAAGTGTTGATTTATAAATGATAGATAATCAATGAATGATTAATTAAAATTATAAGTTCCGATTATGTGTGGGGATTTACTGAAACCTGTGCTGACTTTGGAGAGATGGCGAAAAGACTGTTTCAGGTGCCTTGTGTCACTTGCCACACTCTTTTTTTCTTTTATTCACTTACACATAATTCTTCAAGATCCAACATTTTTACACATAAATATACGATAAAGCACTCATTCGCATAAGCTTCTCAAAATTAATAATGTGATGCTTCACTGTCAGTCCTAGCCTCGCTCGGCTCAGGTTTGTACATTTATATGGCTTGGAATGGAATAGAACACGCTATACGCGAACAGCATACTCGGCACAGTCACTGATTCGATGAAAATATAATTAGTTACAAATTATATTAAGAAATTAAAGCGATAAAAAAAATGTTCACGTTTTGTTTAATTGTTCTTTTCTGAACACGAGTGTATGATTACCACCTATTCAGAAAACGATGTGTCACATCAAAGTTACTAAAAAAATTCTGTATATATTTTTTTCAATAATATCTCCGATAATTGTCCTTTTTTCGATTACTTTTCTAGGATTAATAAATATATGTTTATTTTTTTATTTAGTAAAATTAAAATATTGTGTAGGTAGTAGAAAGCGTGACAACCATTATCTTAGTCAGCCTGTGATAACAACTCCTGTAAAGGAGTCCAAACGTCAGGATTAAATATAAAATAAAATATGCGCAAAATCCGAAAAAAAAGTGTTTTATTCAAATGTGTAATGTGCGCGGAGGTAAGAATTTAATATCAAATGTTTAAATTTAATTAAAATTAGGATTATTTAAATGATGCCTAAGTTGGGCACAATTAAGTAAATCTAAACATGATGGCCTTTTAAAAACTTAAGTAATTTAGTCGATGATAGTCGTTTGACCGCAGCCACCAGCAGCCACCGTCTCAGTGTCAAACAAAATTCTGATTGTAAAATTTGCAATTCAAAGATATAATATATTCGTTATTTTCTCCTCTTTCGCTGGACTGATCGAATCAACGCATAGTCACACGTATACCTTGATATACGTGTGAATATGCGTTAATTAAGCTATTATCTTAAGATATTGCTACAAATTAAAATTAACCATACACCTGGATTTTATACATGGGCTAGGATTTTTCTAAGGTAAGTAAGGTAAAAATGTAAATCGCCATGAAGCCTATGCTATCCACGAAATGGAATATCTGATTCTAAAATTTTATAAGCAAGCGTACAGGTTTTCTTTTTTAGTGTGAAATAGGTGCACCAAAAATTAGACGTTGTCAATTTGATTTGATTTTTTCAAACAGGTATTGGGTGCACATGGATGAGAATGGTGACGCTGAAGGCAACTACACTCTATTGGCTATCGACCCTAAACGGCCACCCGGTCTATACCCGGTTGCTGTGCTACACAAGTCCACTCCAGTTAGTAAGAAATAATCGTATATCGATTCATCATTTATTTTCCATAATTCAAATTTAATGTCAAATCAAATGATTATTTATAACTTTGATTCTACGACAATAAGGTAGCAGCCACAAGTCAATTTGTGCATCACAATGACGTAAAAGCAGTTCCCTGCCTCTATGGTCTTACGTGGCCTAATCTAAAGCTCATTAAAGGAGGGTGACTGTCTACTGCGACATCACTCCTTGTTATATATACCTTTGAACTCTTGCAAGTTTTACTGATCAGTCCTGATACACTGTACTGATATTTCAATTCAATTTGTTGAACCATGGATTGACAATAGTTACTATAATAACACGTAATAAGAATAGTAAGCAAGCGACCGAGTTTTAACACAGTCTCAGTTTGGACAAGAAATACAACTGCATAAGTAAACTAAAATAGCAAAACCTTATGTAAATACATTTCGCGCAATATTTAATAGAGATACAAGAATTTTTCTTTTAAAATAATTTGAACACTGCATAGTCGCATGCAGAACCTCCTTAAAACAAGACGAAATACCTAAGAAAGAAAGAACCCACTTTGCGGGCCTAGTGCTGTTTGGTGATTTATAAAATCATTGCATTAATATATGATGCAATGGACCAACGATCTGGTGAACCTGGCTGTGGGGGGCGCAGGACCGGTCATTGTGGAGATCCTTGGGGAATGCTTTAGTCCAGCAGTGGACGACGTTTGGCTGAGACGATGATATAATGCCATAACACTTTATTGCTTACACCAAAAAACAAAAAGATATAAAATAACGTATAATTGCTTAAAAACTAAAGGGTAACAGTGGGCGGTTTTATCCCTAAAAGCGAGCTCGAGCAGACAACCTTATGTGGTTAATATTGTGGGGTTATAATATTATCTTTGTTTTTAAGGTACCCTGTATTGTATATACTATGTGTAGGTTTCAATTTTTTTGTAATTTTTCAAGCATATTGTTACTTTTGGCGGATAACCAATAGAATTTATTTTTATTTAACTTGTATCATCTTTATCTATTTTTTCTAAATATATAAACGACTCTAAACGACTTTTTCTATGATTGTTCTTCCCACGCTTTTGCAAAACACACTCAGACGTTGTCAGACATAGTTACGAAGCAAAACTATTTAAATGCCTTATTTGGTACACATAAATTGCTACGTAATGTAGGCAGGTTTATTATACAAATAGGATTCTATTCATGTAATAGATAGTAAATAATAAGATTCGCATCACGTACGCATGGCGAATCTCAGAACGGGCCGAGTCGCTGCGGTTAACTGTTTTGGGCAAAGTAGGTATTTACGTCACATTTTGGCTTCGTAGTTGCATTACTGTGCCAACTTGCGTACGTTACATACGACTAATATTTCGTATCCTTTATAACTGCAAAATATATTTTCACCTCACATGCTCGGAAAAGTTTAGTTTGTCATTCAATTTCTACGTGGAAAATTGCTTTTTATCCGCAAGTGTGTTTTAAAAATAGAAACCTTTCTATTCAAGGAAAAACACACATGGTACCTTTCGAATCGTCATTATAGTCTTTATCAGTTACATTTTATCCTTATTTAAATTAATACTAAATAACTCCGCTTTGGTTTCATTAAATTGTTTTAGTTACTTCAATCATAAAAACGCATCTTTACAAATACTCTCAACATCTATGCATATCATACATCTCATTACATCTCACGTTTGAGTGGCCCCTCGCTTGGCCCCGCCGGGTTATTTTATTATTTTTTGGTCACTAAAAAACGTGGGATTTTTAGATTTTTAAATCTAGTATTATTATTTTATTCTTTTTAATTATTAACTCAACGAAGTAACCATGTGTTACGCAACAATCGGATAAGCCCCATACAAAAGTGAAAGTTTCCGAAAGTTGACCTGAAAGTGCACCTAGAAAGTTGAAAGTTGTTTAAGCGTGCATTGTCATTGGGTTCTGAGCTACCCTGAAAGTTTCAACTCGCTAGGTGGTCGGGAAGTGCCTCAAAATTGAGATACAAGATTCCAACCGGACAGACAAGACGACAGACAAGCAAACGGACAAGAAAGCGACCTAAGAAAAACGTGGGAAATAAATAATATCAACGATATACTATTTGTTTAGTACAAGAATTTATAATGTACGAGTATATTGGATAAGATTCCATGACTACTTATCATTAGACTTCGGACCACACCCGAAAATGCACTGCCAAAGTGATCTTATGGTACTTTTAGTCAATTTTCATTGAATAAAAACCAATTAATTTTTTTTTAGATGCATTCTGAAATTTCCTTATATTCGAAAGAATTATTATAAAAAAATGACCAGCAGCGACGGAGATACCAATTTACTATTTTATTTAAGCTGTTGCTTGCACCTAAAAAACTAGAGAGGTGAAAAGTTGTCTTTAGCGTCTCGTTCCTTTGAAAATAGAGGTAACTCGCGGCCAAATCTCAACTTTGCAGCTTTGCATAACAAATACGTAACTATTGAATCGTTTCTGTGACATCGGAAATGAAATCATTTATATTATTTCAAGTAAGACATGCTAGAAATAATAGCAGTGGTGTTAGGATTTCCGTATTGCTTTTGATATTTAAGGGATGTGAACGGAACGAACACAGCAAATAATTACTTCAGTTGTTTCAGAATATTATATTACCAAAGAAATTCTTGCTTCTAAAACGCACTTACTGCCATTTGATTAAAAAATATCAATACCGTGTTTGAAGTAGGTAAATTCTTAGAAATAAAAATATTGACTGTTGACCTATTGACCTACATTTTGACACTTTCAGTCTATGTTGCGGTCAAAAATATATTACTCAGACTCAAATAATCGGAATCAAATAAAATATTGGTTACCAAATAATGTAAAATACTCGCCACGCTACGTTACGCTTAAGCTCCACAAGCTCAAAGAATGATCCATATATTTTATCACTTTAAAACTGAAATCTTAACGTAGTGCGTCCAATTGTCGCGATACTTAATAGCTATCACTAGACGGTCCCAGCAAAACATTTTAATTACTTAGATTTAGTGTTACCTTCATAAAATTTTATTTTACGGTGCTATTTTTGTGTCAGATCTATTATCGAGATAGCCGAAAAGAAAAAAAATATATCTTACACAGCGCTTTCTTTTTTGTATCATGGCATTTTAATTATCCCGCAGGAGGTGAGATTCCTACGTGAATTGAAGTGGCCCGGCGGGCGGGTGCCGTTGTCGGAACCACCATGCGGCTTCCACGGAGAAAAATGTGCTAGTAAGTCTCAAATATTTTAATTTGATCCATTATGCATTGTCAGAACATTTTCGTCATGTGCACAAGCTCTTTTATTTTGGTACTGTATATTGAAATAAAACAATTTTAAACTTATCACTAATCGCGTTTATTGTTATAATTTTTATATTTAAAGTTTCGACTCTTTTTCAGAAGCTTTATCAGTCATCCAGTGAACACATTCCTGAAAAGGAATGGAAATGTCATGGTTTCATTAAATTAATTTCATGAAAAAAACACGTTTAGGGATCGGTTTAAATTAATTTTATTTCAATTAGTTAATCACGCGTAAGTGTAAAAACAAATGGGTAAATATTGCACTGTAAATATTTTAAAATGATTTTATTATATTGATAAAACAAATTTATAACATGTCAATAATAGCACTGTTATTTGGAGACAAGAGTAGAATACTTATATTCGTAAGAGAGAAGTAAAGCTGGACCTTATATAGATTATACTATGTCTATCTGGAAGGGAGACGTCCTAAAAATTATGTACAGCACCTCAATCAGGTCCTATGCATGCTGAAAAGTACAGATCATAGAACTCACAAACAAATAAAAAAAGAAAGAAAAAAGGCGATCCTTGATATCCGCTTACTTCGTAAGGACCATAAGATGAAAAAAACACTCCCACAAAATATAACAATCTTTAAACATTATTACTATCGAGTATAAAAAATAATGAGTGAACATAATCGATACATAGAAAACGTTTTAGTCGAGTAGTGCTTACCTAAGTAACGGGAGTCTGAACTTGCCCTTATACACGGTGCTTGGTGAGTAATAGAATCTTGTAAGCCGGAATGGGCCATTAGGGTCGACACTTGGTTTATAGTGACGAACTAAAAAACACGCACATTAACTCCACGTTCAGTCCGATCGCTGGGTAACTCGTAAAATTTCTGTATTCTCATAAAAAACCAGACCTTATTTGACTGTAAAATTTTGTGTTTTTCTTTATTTATCCTTTTGTTCCTAACAACATTTTTTTGTTATTCAAGTTAGCTAGATTTTTATATCCTCAAAATCTATAGAATTCTCCCGTATAGCTATCAGATATTAGTTCGAGTCGCGCCTGACACCTGGGAGAAGTTGATTTTTTTAGAGTGAATTTCTTTTGTTACAGCTTCCATAAATTTTACCTCAAATGAGATAATATGTAGGTGATAAATATATTTACGAGGAGCTCGATGGCGTAGCAGTTAACGCAATCGGCCCACTTTTGTACAAAAAGTGGACCTTTTTCGATGTTTTCATGCGAGCAATTGCGCTGAAAGGAGACATTAATACGCCGATGTTGATGAAATATACCACTCACAAAACAAAACTCACCTTTGGAAACGACTATATCCAATAACCTAACCTGATATATGATAGGTCTACTTTGTATAGTTGCAAGGAAACTTTTGCTATTTCCTGTCATTTAACAAATATAGATAACGGCCGGTTGAATCAATTGATAACGGATCCTGCCTATACATCCACGGTCCTAGGTTCAAATCTTGGTCCATACCAAGATTCCATACCAGGGTTTGTTCCCGAGTCATAGTATCCATAATTCAAACTCTGCTTAGTTAAGTAGTAAATAATTAGCGTGCGTTGCCCGTAATATTTAGATATGTATTAGCTATGTTAAATTATAGTAGCCTTATTTGTTAATAGGGATAGATTATTAAAAAAGGGCTGTTAATTTATTCTGGGAATTGGTCGCTATTGTTTAAGTTTTGCATAAAAAAAATCTTATATTTCTTCAATTATATTATATTTAAAGCAAAACTATTTTCAAAGGCTGAAAGCACAAATGGCAAAATATGCAAAACTCTTACTTATTTTGCGAAATAATATAACAATAGTGCTTCACATTTTATTAAAAAGTTAAATGTTATAAGAATATTTTGTGGCAAACATGAGTGTGTGAGTGTAAAGTCTGCACCCTACCGAGCGACAGGCGACACGCTACGGGAGCCTGACACCCGTTGCGAGCAATATTCGATCCACCACTCTACTGCACATACCCACATTTTAACGTGACGGTTGCAAAAAAGGCACTACACCAAAAGACGTCTTCGCGTCTTTTAATGAATTTTGGTCATGTAGTAGCATCAAAGTGTCGTTAATTCCTTCAATTCTTATTAAAGCAATTCAAAGTCAGCAAATATGATTCGTCATTTAAGATGATGAAAAAATTCTAAGTTTTAAATGTTCCATACAAGGTTTGTTGTTTTTGTTTGTTTAAAGGAGGGGCTTTCAAAGTCGATAAATTTAAAAAAAATTGAATTCATAGTTTAACAAATAGTCTTAATTCTAGAAAACTTGGGGCAATTGTGTCATAATTTCCGACTGTGGTTCTAGAAATTTTATTTAAGGTTACGGTTCCAAAGTTTAAATGAACAAAAATAATAAAAATTAACCACAATAACCGAATAAATGGTTAAAGTTTGACCAAATTTCTAGGTTTTTCTTAAATGCCCATAAGTTTCAAACTGCATGGGATAGATTTTTTTCTGATTTTTTTCATGATGGTTACAATCAATCCTGTCATCCCGTTTCGGCTTGACGTTGAGTTCTGGGACACCCTGTATAGATCGCTAGCATTGCACCAGATGGTCCTCAGATGGCTCTCAAACTAATAATTAAATTTATAATTCAAAAATAAAATAACCATAAAAATTAAAAACATTTAATATTACTTTGGTGTTTTCATAATTATGGTCTAATTTATAGACCTTAGAGTCAGCGAAAGTCAGAATAGAAACATTCCATATCTTAAATAATAATAAGTAGTTATTCGATCAAAAACAACTTTAACTAATTAAGAGCAGTCTCTCTATTTTTTGCTACACTTACGTTTGTAACCTACTAGCGGCCCGTCCCGACTTCGCACGGGTGGACAAAATTCTTTAAATTTTTTCAAGCATTCAATATAGCCTATGACACTCAGCGATAATGTGCCTTTCTATTGGTAAAAGAATTTTTAAAATCGGTTCAGTAGATCCCGAGATTACCCTTTACAATTTAACAAATATACAAACACAAACTTTACTTCTTTATAATATTAGTATAGATAAAGAGGGCAATGTGACCATTTCTTGAAAACTTTCAATAGATAGAAAACAGAAGAAATATTAAACTACTCAAAATTATGCGTTAAAAAGGAAAAATTCCCAAGAGACTATTCTACTCCAGTTATTTGCATGTAAGAAAGGCACGCATTCGAACCCTCTTCATAATATCATTTCACTAGTCTCGAAATGAATCTCACTGTTACAAAATTAATATAACCATTTAAAAGGCACAGCTAAACAGCTGTACGTACTCTACCCGTCTCCCAAGTCGCCGCCGTCAAAGTAAATTCTATTAAATATTCTCGTGGCGAAAATTTTAACTGATTTTTATTCTGACAGCGAGGGAAACCAGACCTGTAATTTTCTGTTACTGGCACTTGTTATGTAATTGTATTACGACGAAATAACATTAATGTAAGTAGATGTGAATGTTATTCTAGTAGAAGAAGTTTTCATTAGTATCATAACAATAATAGAAAGGGAAACAATCGTTTCAATACAATCGTATTGAGCATCAAATTAATTGTTTAACCACGGGATTTCACAATGCGTATATAAATATTGAAAACGAAGAGGTGTATCGCCTCTCATTCGGCTTATAGACATAGAAAGTCGAATCGGATGAGTAATTAAATATATTTCGGAGTGGATATAGTTCTACTCAAGTACTGATGAAAAGGAGAAAAAGATTACCTTATCAAACTGAATGAAAAGGGGCAGAGAAACATAGTTACTTAAAAAGGGGTACCTTATTAGTTACCTAGTTAACATCCGAGAATCGTATAAAACAAAAAACCGAAAAATAAAAAGATCTGGCAAGAACTGAGCCGTATATATATAGGTATATATTTTAATAGATCAAAATATATTTGCAACCACCAGATTTAAAACAAGCAAAATTTTCAATACAATAATGATACTCGCATAATTGAACAAGAACCTTAACCGTTAACGGCCATCCAAAGAAACATCAGTTATTTAAATTATATTAATCGCCACTTATAAATGAAAATATAGCCGCATGTGTGAAATAACAATATTACACATCTTATGACTTTTTTAGTATGAACCTTTGATCCACAAACCAATTTATTTCCTAAGTCGATACACAATTAGACTGGGTACTTAGCCTGAAATATCCTAGATTACTTAGAATCAACCCTGCTTAAAACGATGCCGTAATTTATAGACAAGTCAACGGATCTTTCAAGTCGCAATCCTAACACAATCCCGTCTCGAACTCTATAGCCAAACATAAAGCCTGCATGTAAAAAATAAAATAAAGTGGTTTCCCCAATGACTTTTCTGAAAATTCGTTATAAATCGTCGTTTTGTCATTGTTAAAATTTTAAATTACATCATATTTCTGAATAGTTAAAGTTTAGAGTTACTTACAACCTCTGAACGTTACACAAGAAGTTATATATCATTAAATGTTTTATTGCTAAAAGCAGCTCCGCTATCCTCAGGTCATATAGGAGCTTGGGCACTAGGAGCATCAGGAGCCACCCTGGTTCTTCTCGCTTTGGCTGCACTCGCGTTATACCGTGGCTGGAGATATGAGCAAGAGCTTGATTCGCTTCTTTGGAAAATCGATTTTCGAGATCTGCAACTACCCGATGATGAGCAGAGCACCAACAAACTGAGTAGGTAAAACAAATTTCTATGATGTTGTTCGCATAGCTGCTTCATAGTCAATATGATATAATGTTCTTTCGCAAAGACTCTATCAAAATTTTTAACTAATGGTACTTAACGTAATGGATTTATTTTTAAAATAATATTTATATATTTCATTTCAAAGGACAGAATTTATAATCAGTTATAGTACTATAATAGAGAACTATTAAAACATGGATGCCTATAAAAATACTTTATAAACTCCTATACATATTATATTGTTTTAAACTTTCATGGTCACTAACATTATAGTAATATAAGTTATTTACGGGATTGCTACCATGTACCTTGTTTTTGAGTTTCCGATATTTCGGCACTGTTGCAAGTGCCATGATCACGGAGCGACTGAAGTAATTGCGGGTAGGCTGTTATTGGCAGAAATATCGGTCTACCCTCCGACGAAGTCTCTTATTGCGTTCGTTACCCGTACCACTGTTCACATTCTCACTATTTTCATGGAATTGTTCTCGACACACAACACTTACAGTATCGGATCGCGACACGACACTTTTTTGATTTTTTCGGTTCTTACACATACGAACCACAGGATTCCAGATATTCGACAATTTAAACCCGTCCTCACGATTGAAATTTTCATGTTTTGTTATTTCAATCGCTTCCCTGACCAATCTTGGTATGTAGTGGCGTTCTGTCGAAATAATCTGTGGTTTATGAAACTCAATCCAGTGGTTAGGACCAGAATCAATCAAATGTTCCGCGATGGCCGATTTCTGCTTATCGTTGTTCTTGATTGCTTTTATGTGTTCCCTTATTCGGCATGCTACTGTTCGTTTTGTTTGGCCAATGTACGAACTGCCACAGCTGCAATCAATCTTATAGACACCAGGTTTCTCCAAGGGGAAGTTGTCTTTAGGAGACCGTAGGTATTGTGAAACCTTACGTACAGGAGTGAAGACAGTATTTAGCGAGTACTTATTCAATATGTTTGAGATCTTGTCAGTCACTCCTTTGACATATGGCAAATAAACGGGTTGTCTGTCTACTTTGTGTCTCTGGTGTCTGGATGGAAAGTGTCCCCTGTATCCATTACTCTGTAAGACTCGTCGTACATGCTCCAACTCTTCGTGAAGATGTTCCTCATCACACAGGTCATATGCACGGTTCTTCAGTGAAGTCACTACAGCGTTAAGATGTTTAGGGTGGTGATGTGAGGTCGCGTTGAGATAGCGGTCAGTGTGTGTAGGTTTACGGTAAACGGAATGACCAAACGAACCGTCATTCCTCACCCGAATCTTCACATCCAGAAAGGCCAGACTTCTGTTTTCTTCCATCTCATAGGTGAAGTTAATTTTATGATGGATACCATTTAAATTTGCCAGGTGAGACTCAACATCATCTTTGTTACCCCTTAATACATAGAAAACGTCATCGACATACCTCTTCCATAGTTTTATTTCTGTGGGTGCGGTGATGAAGTCTTTTTCTTCAAAATGCTCCATCCATACATTGGCAACCACAGAAGCCACGGGACTGCCCATTGCGACTCCATCTATTTGGAGGTAGTACTGGCCCTGATATATAAAGAAATTCGTCGACAAACAATGATGCAACAGCTTGGCATATACCATCGGGATGTCATTTTCTTGTAACTTCACCTTCACCACTTCAAGACAATCTAACACAGGTACATTTGTGAACAGCGATTCCACGTCAAAACTGACCATCAACTGATTTTCATCTACCTTGTTTTGGTGCAGGATTTCTATGAAATGGCGCGAGTCCTTTACAAACGATGACGTTCGTCCTACTATCGGTTGCAATACTTTTGCCACATGCTTGGCCAGTTCATATGTAGGTGAGTCTATCTGACTCACGATCGGGCGCAGGGGCACATTCGGCTTATGGATTTTCGGCAGACCATATAGTTTTGGAGGCTGGGTGTTCCTAGGACGTAGTAAATATTTGACAATGTCATCGTCTAAAGCGTAGGCGCATTCTTTTATGAGTGAGCGAGTGTTACGATCTGTCCTCGCCGTTGGGTTGTAATCCACCTTCTTGTATATATGTTCATCAGTGAGTAGACTAAGGATTTTGTTTTCGTACTCACTAGTATTCATTATGACAGTCGCATTCCCTTTATCAGCTTTTAGTACCAATATATTCTTGTTCTTGCGAAGATCTTTCAAGGCAACTGATTCAGAAGAAGTAATGTTCGGTCCTGGTGGTCTCGCATGGCGTAATACTACAGCAACATCTTGCCTAAGTGTATCCGCATCTACTGTTGGTATCTTGTTACGTATGACACCCTTTTCAACCGACCCAATCACTTCCTCATAGGGAATACGTCTGGGAGTAACGGCGAAATTCATCCCTCTTTCAAGAACAGACTGTGCAGCGTTGGACAACTCAATATTCGACATATTTATTACCGTTCGGGTTGGTAGTGAGTTCTCGTGGTAGGGGACATCTGGCTTTTGTCTTTGTAATAACAATTCAAACTTACGATCTTGTTTTTTGGCGCTTAGTTCCCTGGTACGTTGAGCTTGTAAGTATGTAACACGATCGCAAATATCAAAATCACTTGTCGAAAGAGTTTCACTGCACTTCAGATGGATTTCGTATAGTTCACACTGACTTTTGTCCAGTTGGTACCTACAGTTACGAATCGATTTTCGCAATAATTTTACACTCGCGTTTCGCAGAATACTCGCGGAACCATGAATGTCTGGTCGTGGTTTTATCCTAACACATATAGGGATAATGTCCGAATCACGACACTTCACGAGGAAAGACAGAGATTCCTTCAAACATTCACACTTTTTCCGCGTGCGTTCTAGATGTTTTATTAATTTGGACGTATCCGGCCCGTACCGGTTAACAATATATTGTTTTAAACTTTCATGGTCACTAACATTATAGTAATATAAGTTATTTACGGGATTGCTACCATGTACCTTGTTTTTGAGTTTCCGATATTTCGGCACTGTTGCAAGTGCCATGATCACGGAGCGACTGAAGTAATTGCGGGTAGGCTGTTATTGGCAGAAATATCGGTACTTATTTGCCATATGTCAAAGGAGTGACTGACAAGATCTCAAACATATTGAATAAGTACTCGCTAAATACTGTCTTCACTCCTGAACGTAAGGTTTCACAATACCTACGGTCTCCTAAAGACAACTTCCCCTTGGAGAAACCTGGTGTCTATAAGATTGATTGCAGCTGTGGCAGTTCGTACATTGGCCAAACAAAACGAACAGTAGCATGCCGAATAAGGGAACACATAAAAGCAATCAAGAACAACGATAAGCAGAAATCGGCCATCGCGGAACATTTGATTGATTCTGGTCCTAACCACTGGATTGAGTTTCATAAACCACAGATTATTTCGACAGAACGCCACTACATACCAAGATTGGTCAGGGAAGCGATTGAAATAACAAAACATGAAAATTTCAATCGTGAGGACGGGTTTAAATTGTCGAATATCTGGAATCCTGTGGTTCGTATGTGTAAGAACCGAAAAAATCAAAAAAGTGTCGTGTCGCGATCCGATACTGTAAGTGTTGTGTGTCGAGAACAATTCCATGAAAATAGTGAGAATGTGAACAGTGGTACGGGTAACGAACGCAATAAGAGACTTCGTCGGAGGGTAGACCGATATTTCTGCCAATAACAGCCTACCCGCAATTACTTCAGTCGCTCCGTGATCATGGCACTTGCAACAGTGCCGAAATATCGGAAACTCAAAAACAAGGTACATGGTAGCAATCCCGTAAATAACTTATATTACTATAATCCTATACATATTACAATTTAACGATTGTTTTTAAGGAGATTTCCACCTTTATAATAGACATTAATAACGAAAGAACATTTTGTGCCACTTTGGTCTTAAAAAACCACTTTTCAGTCATTTGCCTTTGCTTGTACACTGTTCTTGTTCTTTGATTGCTTAAACACTCTTCTTGTACTTTGATTGGTTAAGCCTGCACAGTTTTTTTCACTATTTAACCTATGCCATTTAGAACACAGCCAGCAAGTAGATCAGAGCTAATTTTTTCCAGCAAGACAGCAGTGTTGTTGTGAATACCAACACCTCGTGTAACACCGTCACCAACGAGAAGGGCGGGGCTAATGGCGGTGTACGCTCCAGTCAAGTCTCTCTCAGTTCCAACCCCGACTTGGACTTCAGATACTCCGCCATCTTTACTGAAGTTGCGCTCTATAGAGGTCGCCTGCTTGCTGTCAAAAGAGTGCGAAGACATCATATCGATATTAACCGGGAGATCAAAAAGGAGTTAAAAATCGTAAGTATTTCCCGTAAATAAGGCTTTTAAGGGGAAGTCGACTGCGGTACACTTCAGGGCTTTGACTCATTAAACACGCATTCCACGATCCAAATATTTGATTTTAGCTCACCTTCAGTTTTGGACTCCACTAGATTATGATACTTGATATATGTATCGTAGGAATGTATTTTGCTTATAAGAACTACCTTCTCATCGATGTGACAGTTTTTAAAAGAATACTACCGCAATCGACAAGATTCTTTCAACTATAAAGATCTAACCAATAACAAAGGGGCATCCAATATCAAAAGTCATCACACATCTTAACGTGTATTACGAATAAAGAACTCGTGAATCTAATAATGTAGGCAATATATTTTTATTATTAACCACCAAAAACTGAATATAAAAATTATCAAAGTAATACAAAAAAAAAATAATTCCTCGCCAAATTTTCTAATTTACTTGTTAATATGACTGTGAATTTTATACATTTAGTCATTCACTTCACATGAAATAATAAAACCCAGTGTGTCCAAATTCCACTTAATTTTATAAGGTTTAGTATAACAAATTTTACTAACAATTTACACTAATTACCTTACTTAAGACAAGTTATCTGTCTGTACCTAGATTAGTGCAACGGGTACTTTTCCTTATACTGTCCCTAATAGATTCGTCCGAGACCAAAAGTCAACAAAATGAGAGTATTATTCGTAATGCTTTTGTTGTCTTTATTTATGAAATGAAAATTCGTGCTTTTCTCATTATTTCGGTGTAGATAAAAATGGCCCATTCATCTTAACATTAATATGGAATCTGTTTGAAAACATCACGCTTTAGCTTAAGTACAAAAAATTATAAGACGATCTCGAAGATGCATTTCGACAATTGAGTATTTTTAGTAGCATATTAATCTGTCTGTCTGTAATACATCAGAAAGTATAATGTTTTCAATGTGTACCAGTAAACCTTTTAAAAATATATAATCTATATATATAAAAATGAAACCCGTTTTCCGTTGTCACGACATAACATGAAAACGGCTTGACCGATTTGGCTGATTTTTTTTTTGTAGTTTTCTAATACTCTGTACAAGGTTCTTACGGAAAAAAATATAAAGAAAATCTCTCAGAAAGATTGATAAATATAACGTAACGAATGTCAACGTCATTCAATTTAAAACAAAAAATCTGTGGTAATCTGTGACACCACATCGATAACCGCACTGACAAATGTCAACGTCATTCAATTCAAAGCTACGCTAAGGCGGTACGAAGTTCGCCGGGTCAGCTAGTATATAATAATAATTATGTCTTTGTAATTATATAATAATTACAAAGACATTGGATTCTTAAAATCTTATAATGAAAATATTATAGAGCTAATTTTAACTCTTTAAAATATCTTTCCTCGTAGATAATGACAGTTATTAGGATTGTATATATGATTAAAGTATTTCGATAAAATTTTACAATTTGCTAAATATGAGAAACAAATATAAGTTGTAAATAAATAGTAAAAACTCACAAATAAACCCAGATTATTAAAACGTATTGTATGTACCACTTGAAAAGCTTACGACATCGGGACAAGTTTTAAATAATATAAGAGTATTATGCAACACATGTGTAATAAATGCTTTTTCAACACAACATTTAAGATATGTAGTACCAACCTCCGAACGTGTATATTTATTTGTGACTTTTTCTAATTATCATTTTAAATCAACATTTTAAAAAGTTAAAGTAAAAGTAAAAACAAATTATAGGCATACCGAATAAAGTCAGAAAAAAATACATTTTAATGGTATTATGCCACGGTTGTCCAGTTCTAGATTACGTCAACTCTATACGGATGCTTTGTTTAGACACGACGCAAAATAAAAACGGAATAGAGACACCGTAGTCTCGTTACGCCCGTAAGCCCCTCTATAAATAAGGGGATGCCCTCAACAAACAAAACATTTTCTACGGAATGACGACGCACTGACTGAGACAAATCACTCATATATATCTCAGATTTGTTATAACCTACTTACGTCGCAGGTAAAATACAAATAAATGGACAAATCAACTAGCTACGCACGTTTGTACCAATACCAAAAAAGTATTATTATGAAGAAAATTTCTGTTGTGTTTGAACAAATCGTTAGCTCAAAATAATTAACGTTTCCTTATTATAATAATTGTACCGATTTTTAAAAAGAAGTTTAGATACGTAAATACAAACACCAGTGAACGGCTTATCGACCCAATATAAAATTTCAAAATAATAAATATTCTTTGTAGAATAAACATTGAACTTTGTTTGACCTTCAGACGATAGTTTGTTCAGGAAATTTGTCGTTATGCCCTGTACAACTATTTTTCAAAGGCTATTATAGAAAATACCAAAGTGATCGGAAGCGGTTATTAAAAATAATATTTTTCTTTAATTGATATCGTTATTTCACTTAATAAATGTGTCTTTTCACCAATATCTTTGTATGTGGCGATGAATAAGACGATTTTATTTTAGAATATTTTAAAAACATTTCAATATTAACAAAACGACTGTGAAAGTTGTCTACTGCTGACACAGAACTCTGTTAAATATTCAAATAGATAAAAGGAAGATCGTTGATCCGATTATGTTATTGCAATTTTAGTTTACGTTCAAGAGTACATTCCATAGGATGGACGAAAATTTATCTATGTTTCTATCTATCTGTTTGTGTCCATAACATTTTCCTTTTTGTAGATGAGAGATTTGCAACACGATAACGTGAACGGTTTCGTAGGCGCCTGTATCGAACCACCCAATGTTTGTGCGCTTTCCGAATACTGCACAAGAGGAAGCCTCAAGGTGATTTCTTTTCTATATATATTCTGAACATCTTGATAATCATTCTGAAAAAATTGGTACTAAAATGTTGTCTACAAGCAATCAACATCAAAGCTAGTTTTGAATTTGACAGCTAAGTAAAATTTATGCCCACAGGATATTCTTGAGAATGAAGATATCAAGCTCGACAATATGTTTGTGGCTTCTCTCGTTGCCGACATTATTAGGGTAAGTAACACTTACAAAATTGATGGATGGATACGAACTGTGTACACAGAGTATGTATGCTAATAACGGTGAATGTTTGCGTTAAGGAAACATTATTGCTTGTTTAATGGTTGTTTATTTTGTGCTGTTTATCATGCATGAGCTAGAGAATTTGTAAATTGAAATTCTTATACACCATTTTATGAATATATTGCATTATATAACGCTATTTAAGTTCAACTTTGTGGACTGCCCCTAAAGCCGCAAACAAGCTATAAATAAGAACATACCTACCTAATCGTTTTCAAAATGTTGAAGGCATTAAGAAGTAGACCAAGTAATAAATGGAGAACGTTTAATAAATATTCATCATATCAGCCGTACGACGCCCACTGCTGGACATAGGCCTCCCCCAAGGATCTCCACAACGATCGGTCCTGTGCTGCCCGCATCCAGCGTTTTCCCGCGACCTTAACCAGATCGTGTCGGTCCACCTCGTAGCGGGCCTACCCACTGAGCGTCGTCCGGCACGCGGTCGCCATTCGAGAACCTTTCCGCCCCAACGGCCATCAGATCTCCTTGCTATGTGTCCTGCCCATTGCCATTTCAGCTTCGCAATTCTTTGAGCAATGTCGGCGATTTTAGTTCTCCTACGGATCTCCTCATTTCTGATTCGATCGCGTAGGGAAACACCAAGCATAGCTCTCTCCATTGCCCGCTGGGCGACCTTGAGCCTTCTTACAAGACCCATAGTGAACGACCACGTTTCACTGCCATAATAAATATGAGTACATTTTAAAAATAATGAATGTATAGTATGTGTAGTCTGTGATATCGCACACATAGCCTTTTTAGTGTATTGTTTACGATGACAAAACGGTATAAAAAATCACATGTTCTCCGCTATAGTCTGACCACAACCGCTATACCGCGCCTTAGGTATGCGAGCGGCGAGACGAGGGGGCGAAACAGTTGCTTCATTTTGTCATTCTGCCGTCATCGCTCACGGCGGTAACTAGCCTTAACACCCCCCACCTCCCCGCGGATACCTAAGGCGCGGTACAGCGGTTGCGGTCAGACTATAGTTGAAATGCCTAACGGCACGCCCTGAATGTATATGTCATCGTAAAATTATAAATGCCGTTAGATTATAGTCTATCTCGGGAGATTGTAAATTGTAATATAAGCCATTTTGAAAGTCGGCAGATTTTTGATAATAAAAACATGTTGTGGGACCAAATGTTGACACAAAATGCATAGATATAGCAAAACTCGTTTACTTTTAATATTTAAAAATTAAAATATATCTTTTAAGTCTAACATTTCTAACATTATTAATTATTAGTGTTAAAAATCGTAGGGTATGATTTTCATTCACGAGTCACTGCTGCAATATCACGGGTCACTGCGGCCTTCCAACTGCTTGGTAGATGCAAGATGGGTGGTCAAGCTCACCGACTTCGGTCTAAAGGAGTTCCGCCGCGGAGAACTACCGCCGGCTGACCCCATCGCTTTGAGAGCACATCTCGAAAGTGAGTAGCATTTCAATCGTTTTTTTTACCTAAGAAAATTCACCAATTAGCTAGGCTTTGCAGCAGATTCGCTGCAATACTTGATATAGACATTACCTATTGCATCAATTTATCAAATTCACCTAAAGTGCGTCATTGACTGCTCCCAATATCCTATTTTCAATAAGAAGATGTTACCTTTACCCCCTTCACCCCCGGTTTACCCGTATCCGTTACTAAGAGGTTATTTAGTGCGGCCCTTAATAATATATTTACAACCTTCTACTTCTAGTCCATAAGTGCCACAGGCCATAGGTACTGCAGTGGTTCGGCTACATATCTCTGGAATGGTCTTCCTCAGTCTATTCATCTTATTGTAATGCATGTAGTAGGTATATTAAACTGTATGTATGTAGTTTTTATGAAGTCATAATATAGTATTGTAACTATTCTTGATAATTCGTTTTATAAGTTTACACATTTTCTTATCATTTGTATAACATTTAAGAATTGTATTGTATTCATTGTGAACCACAATTAAATACATCGTTTTCCCAAACGTCGACTGATAGATAATGCCGCTTGATGTTTTTGGCGAATAATGATTTTGGCCAAAATGATTTTTGGCGAATAATACCTTTTAATAAAATAAACAAAAACTAGTGTAAATTAATAACATAAATAAAAAACAACGATCCCAAAGCCTGTTCCTAACAAGGATATTGTATACTTAGTACCTATAGATTAATTTATATCTTAAAAAAAATAGACAAGAATATAAATCTCATTTGACGATTGAATCCACGTCTTTTGGCAAACTGTGGAAAGTACCTATTCATAATTATGCATTCACGAAAGGCTACAAAAACCTCGGATCTACGTGACTTAATTTTATTTTATATAAAAAATAATAGCAATTTATATGCAATAAGTTCTATTCTTATATCATTTTTTCCTCAGATCTAGTCTACCTTTCTCCCGAACTCCTTCGTAAGTCCGGTTGGACATCGGACTCATTTCCGCTGTTAGACGAACACCGGGACGGATCACCAGCGGCGGACGTGTACGCATTCGCCCTCGTACTGTACGAGATCCACACGCGAAAGGGACCGTTCGGACCAGATGCTCCACCTGCTCCCGCGCTACTGAGGCGGCTCGCTGTTCCTGAACCAACGCCTTACAGGTAGGTGTGTGTATCTAGATGTTTGCAGAGTAAACTTAACACCCAGATAATTTTCGTATGAATTGTTTGAAAATACATATATCTAATTAAATGTCAACCTGAGAGTACATTAACTTATCAATTATGTTTCGATATTTTAACTTTTTTAACTTGACACTTACTCACTTCAATACTTAATTGACTTGATTTATCGCTTTGCAGAATCTAATTAAACAACTTACTTACTTACCCATCTCGACCGCTTGAATACAACAGAGATGCGTCAAAACAGATACAGCGATTAGGCGTGTTCGAACTGACACTTATTAGCTAATTCATGCATAACAAATTACTTGTTATCGCTAGTAACGAGTTGTGTGATATTTTTATTACTACTATATAAATTTGAAAGTTCTGTCTGTACATTTATTCTTTGATATCAATTACTTAGACTTATTGATATCAATTATACTATTTTTAACATTTTGTCTGTCTTTCTATCTATATGTCCTTCTATAAGTCTCGACTCGGATGGGTAGACCGATTTCAAATTTATAAATATAGGTTAACTAAAGGTTTAAAAAAATCTAGCAAAAATAAAAGTTTACTTAAAATACTTTCTATAAAATCGAAAAATCTAATCTTAAGACAACATTATAAACAGTAAGAGGAATATATTTAAAATACTTAAAAATTAAACAAGAAGTTCAAAGAATAATGAGGACAATGTGGAATATAATAAATGGAAAAACCAATAAATAAATAAAAAATCGAAAAGTAATATAGAATTAAATATAAATAAATCCCTAATAGTTGGAGAGCTAGTGAACCCTCCGAGTAACGGTCAACCTGTAATGCTAGAAATTTGTAGAATGATGATTAATAGGACCCTAAGGGCAATAACCATGACCTGACAGACATCAGCCATGTACGTCATTGACAGGCGAGGAGAAAGCTGCTAAGGGCGTGCGAGTAAAAGGTGTAACTTATCCCAAACAAAAACTATGACTCTTCATCCCTCTCAAAAAACAACATTAAATTTAAATTTCAATTACCTATAACGTTACAAAACTAGAATGCGTGGAAGAATTCTCATTATTAGGCATAGTTATAAATAGGCAAATTAATTGGAAAGCCCAAATATAAAAAAATAAATCCTGAGCGCCACGAGAAATATAAAGACAACCGATTAGGAAAGGGCGATAGTTACATATTACGCGTACGCGCATATTGAGTTACGGAGACGTGCTGTGGGGCAACAGTAGGTACTGACGCGGGCGGTGTTACTCACACACCATGAAAAAGAAATTAATCCGCATTAAAGCCAACATCTAACAGACTGAGAGCTGCAAATCGCATTTAAAAAAATATATAACACTGCCCCTGCCGTGTATTTACAACTTATATGTATATATTTTAGAAGTTTGCAAATTTGTACGCAGGCATAGCGAATTTTATACGAAACGACAAGATAAGTGTCATCATCATCATATCAAGGATCTCCACAACGATCGGTCCTGTGCTGCCCGCATCCAGCGTTTTCCCGCGACCTTGACCAGATCGTCGGTCCACCTCGTAGCGGGCCTACCCACTGAGCGTCGTCCGGCACGCGGTCGCCATTCGAGAACCTTTCCGCCCCAACGGCCATCGGTTCTCCTTGCTATGTGTCCTGCCCATTGCCACTTCAGCTTCGCAATTCTTTGAGCTATGTCGGCGGTTTTTGTTCTCCTACGGATCTCCTCATTTCTGATTCGATCGCGTAGGGAAACACCAAGCATAGCTCTCTCCATTGCCCGCTGGGCGACCTTGAGCCTTCTTACAAGATCCATAGTGAACGACCACGTTTCACTGCCATAAGTCATCACTGGCAACACACACTAGTTAAAGACTTTCGTCTTAAGGCACTGAGGTAATTTGGACGCGAAAATGTATCGCAGCTTCCCGAACGCTGCCCACCCGAGTTGGATTCGACGAGAGATCTCTTTCTCGAAGTTGGACTTACCTAACTGTATTATATGTCCTAGGTAAACATAGTGGTCAACAACTTCGAGTGTAACGTTCCCAACATTTACTGGAGCGGGTGTAACATGGGCGTTGGACATAATTTTCGTCTTGTCCATGTTCATCTTAAGACCCACTCGTTGGGATGCGTTACTGAGATCTTCGAGCATGGTGCTCAGGTCTTCCAAGGTCTCAGCCATTAGGACCACATCATCGGCAAACCGAAGATGCGTCAGGTACTCGCCGTTGATGTTGATGCCAAGTCCATTCCAGTCCAGAAGCTTAAAAATATCCTCCAACGCAGCAGTGAACAGTTTCGGAGAGATAACGTCTCCCTGTCACACTCCTCGCTGTAGTTGGATAGGATTAGAGCTCTGGCTCTGTACTCGGACCGACATAGTGGCGTTTTGGTACAGGCACCTTAACACTTCGATATACCTGTAGTCCACTTGGCACCTCTGGAGAGACTGCAACACCGCCCAAGTCTCGATCGAATCAAAGGCCTTCTCATAGTCCACAAACGCCAAGCAAAGTGGCCGATTATACTCTTCGGTCTTCTGTATAACCTGCCGCAGCGTATGGATGTGGTCTATGGTGCTAAAGCCTTTTCGGAAACCGGCTTGTTCGGGAGGTTGGAAGTCGTCAAACCTGCGAGCAAGACGATTCGTAATGACCCTCGAAAACAGCTTGTAGACATGGCTCAGAAGCGAGATGGGTCTGTAGTTCTTCAGTAGGGTTTTGTCGCCCTTTTTGAAGAACAAAATCACCTCGCTTCTGCTCCATGCCTTCGGCGTTTTGCCCTGGACGATGACAGAATTGAAGAGCTTCTGGAGGACTTTAAGTACCGGCGTGCCGCCCGCTCTCAGAAGCTCTGTTGTAATTCCGTCATCTCCCGCCGCCTTGTTGTTCTTTAGCTGTTTGAGGGCTATTCTAATCTCGTACAGGCTGACGTCCGGGATATCTTCGGTATAGTGTCGGGTAAGCTTGGCTCTAGGATCTCGAGCTCTGCTTTGGCCTGGTGTGATACTGGAATACAGCTGCCTATAGAAACTCTCAATCTCTCTCAGGATTTCAGGAGTCGATGAAATGATACTGCCGTCCTCAGTTTTCAGCCTCGTCAGTTGACTTTGCCCAATAGACAGATCTCTAGCGAACACTTTGGAGCCTTTGTTCCGCTCTATGGCCTCTTTAATACGCTCGGTATTAAATTGGCGAAGGTCACTCGTCAGCGACTTCGAGATCTGTCTATTAAGCTGTCTATAACGTAGGGCATCCGCTGAGTCTTGCAGTCTCATTTCATGTCTCTTATCCATGAGTTCGAGTGTATGTGTGGAGAGTTTCTTCAATTTGGGACGGTGAGTTTTGAAGTATTTTGACCCTACCGTACGGACAGCATCCACCACCAGGTCGTTCAGATGGTCCACATCTATGCTGTTTTCAAGGGTCTCAAAGTGGTTCTGGAGCTCGAGCTGAAAGCGTTCGGGGTTTTGAATCTGGGTCGGCACTGGTCGGAGCGTAGATTTTATCAGTCGCGATCTTTCAAGCTTCACGTTGATATTCAATGTGCCTCTTACCAGTCGGTGATCGCTCCCTGTCTTAACAGCGTTGATCACAGAGACGTCATTGAATATTTGCTTCCTCGTTGACATGATAAAATCGATCTCATTTTTGACCTTGCCGTCGGGACTTATCCAGGTCCATTTGCGAGTTACGGGCTTTCTGAAGAAGGAGTTCATCATATAGAGGTTTTCCCTCTCCATAAAGTCCGCCAGCATCTGGCCTCTGTCGTTCCGTTCTCCAAATCCAAATTGCCCCTCTCTCAACTCGTCACCGCAGCGCTTCCCCAACTTTGCATTGAAGTCTCCCATCACAACCGTGTAGTGGGATTTGTGACTATGTATGACCCTAGAAATCTCCTCATACATAGCCTCCACTTCGTCATCGTCGTGTTTCGAGGTTGGGGCGTATACTTGGATGACCGTCAACGAATATCGTGATGATATTCTGAGTACCAAGTATGCCACTCTGCTGGAAACACTACCGATGGATAGCACGTTGTTGACGAAGGACTTGTGGACGATAAACCCGACACCACCCATGGACAGTTGGTCGCCCTCCCGGAAGTACAGCAAGTTACCGGAGTCCAGAATTATCGTGTCCTCTCCCTCTCGTCGGACTTCAGACAACCCGATGACGTCCCAGTGTAACTTGCCGATAACTTCTTCCAACTCTGTAATTTTCGCGTCGGTCCTCAATGTGCGCGTGTTATATGTTGCCAGGTCCAGTCGTCGGTGTTGGTAGCCGCAACCTACCCGGAGATTCTTCGCACCCCCTGCCGCACCGTTACCGTAGCCGATACCGTAGCTAGGAATGGTTTGGCTGCCGGGGACTAGGGGCTGTTTCTTGTTGTGCCTATCCATATGAGGGGTTTTGCCATAATCGCCACGCTTGGCAGGCGGGTTGGCGATCGCAGTATGACCCGTACGCATAAAGAGATGCTGCTGCCCATCTCCTTAGGTGAGGTTTCCCTTAGTCGGCTCTTACGACACCCACGGGATGAGAGGGGAGTAGTACTATTCTAGGCCGGCACTACACGGCACTAAGATAAGTGTAGGTACTAAATATTCATCACGATATAAAAATAAATTAATATTGCCCAGTTCAAGAACGTTCAAGGATGTTAGCATTAGCTACCATCTAAAAGTACATTATACTCGTCTATAACACCTATTATAACAAATTACCCCGTTCTAATTATTATTTACTAGCTTTCACCCGCTGCTTCGCCCGCATTTTTTTTTTTTAATAAAAAGTATCCTATGTTACTTCTAATACCTCCAAGAATATATGTACGAAGTTTCATGGTGATCGGTTTATTAGTTTTTGCGTAAAAGCATAACAAGCAAACTTTCATTCACATTTATAATATAAGTAAGGATAAAATAATTAAAATAAATGTTCTTTATTAATGAATCAATCGTGAATCAAATAAAAATATTTCTGATAAATAAATGCTATTACAATCTTAATTAATATTTTAATGATACCACCATATTAATACTTATATAAGTTGTATTTCTAACTCTGCTTTCTTTATAGCGCCTCCTCTCTTCTAGCACCCTTTTGCATGCCCGTCAAGTTCCATAATAATCCTGTATTTATGTTCATCATCTTTTAATATTGTGAAATACAATAAATGAGTCTCGAGTTAACATGGTCTTTGACCGACTATTGTATATGTAAAATTAACTTCTCCTTTCGCAGTTCTTCCATTGTTTATATACATAATCTATTATCTTTATTAGGCCACCTTTGGAGCCCTTGACTGGGAGATTTGACTGCGTACGAGAATGCTGTTGCGAATGCTGGGCAGAAGAGCCTACCTTAAGACCTGACTTCAAGGCAGTACGAACTCGATTACGGCCCCTAAGGAAAGGCATGTGAGTACCTATAATGAAATAACTGTCATCAAAATCTTGACTTAAAATTCGAGCCTGGTGAAATTTTTCAAACACTCTTTTTTGACAAACCTATTTTTAAAATAATGGATTCATTTTCATAACACTCCAAGAATTATTTTTAATGAACTAATGAACATGAAGTTTGTTAAAAATTATAAGATACATAAATAAATAAAAATAAATAAGTAAATACTTAACAGCATCATAAGCAAATAGTTCGTTCTCTACATTGATCCGACCGGCGATCCGGGACCTCGCAGTGGCGTTACCATTAAAACTGGTATGCAAGCCACTCAACCACGGAGGACGTCAAACATCTTATTTCCATAAATTATAAGGAATGGTATCTCTTTCAGGAAACCAAATATATTTGACAACATGATAGCTATGATGGAGAAATATGCAAACAACCTCGAAGCTCTCGTGGATGAGCGCACAGACCAACTACAGGAGGAGAAAAAGAAGACTGGTAAGTTATGCATTTATTATAAATAGTACCGTTGTGCATTTTATACAGTAAGTTTTGGAAAAAGATAACAGTTACCGGCATGGAACCAATGTCCTATGTCCTAACTTTTCTCACGAGATCACTTCGCAATGTAAAATGTCTCACACATTTCCGACACGCAGTTTTAAGTATACTTATAAGTAACGATTTACGATTTACTGCGAATCTTCACATGCGAATGGTCATAATGGGGACCAGTCACGTTTTATGTTATGAATGCAGTTCTATAGACATTGAGAAACTAAAACATAAAGTGCAAAAATTTTTGTTCTACGACCAAAATTGACAAAGTTATGAGCAAAATACCGAACGAGGTTCACAGACCGCGCGAACGCATGCGATGACGTCACAATGACCCAGCGCATGCCGCCGAACCACTGCGCGGTTTTATTCTGTTTGCGATATTCGTCCAACAGGGAGCGTAACGTCACCAGTTTATACCCAATCGATTAATAACTGATTTTATTTGTTTAATATTAGAAGGTTGTTATTATAATATAACAAATGAGTGAAATAAGGTAGATATCGGTTTTGAGCAAGCGCAATCCGATAATCTACCTTAAGTGTATTTGATTATCTTAGTAATCATTTAAACTAGACAAGCTCTGAAATTCATGGTTGGAAACTCAGAGGTAGGCAAATCTCATTATCAACCTAATCAGAACAGCAGGAAAATAAGTAGGTAGGTACACGTACTTGGACTAGCCTATAAAATACCCAAAAGCTTTAGGTTAGTCAGCCAGGGCAGTTGTGCTTGTTGTTGTAAGTACCTACGCCGTTATTTTAACATTGTTATGTAGATGAGTATGTAGAAACTTTACTGTTCAAAAAATATTATGTATACAATAAATAAAATTAGAGTTAAATACTTCATTTGACAGGAATGTACCTACGTTCTTTGGACACGTAATTTTGAGCTATGAATAAACGAAATCGCTTTGTTAAGTCCTAGTATTGTTTCTAGGTAGGTACTACTTTCTTAAATCCGGTTTATTTATTATAATCTTAGTACCTACTATATTTACAGCAAGTTTCGTGGTGATAGCAGCAAGAAAACTTACTTCTCCATACAAACTTCACTTGTGGTCTTCCTAGTCCCTTGGGGTCAAGGCGTGATTATTGTACAAAATTATGTTTAAGAGGCAGAAGGACACTCGAATGCAAAAAGTTTTATTTATATACGTCTAACTGTTTTCACATGGAAAGCGTACAACAGACAGACAGACAAGAAATTCAATGACAATGTTTTTGGTTTCTATTGCGTGTATGGAGCCCTCCTAACGCGATTATTCAAAAAAATATTCAATGTACAGAATTCACTTTGGCTACAGTTTAATTACATGTATAGATAGATATATATTTATTCCCTAAGGCGGGAATATCCCCCTATGTTCCGGGGAACTTCAATTTTATTGTAGTTAGACCTTAGTAAGACCCTGGTTTTTATCCCAGGAAGGGTTATTAGAAACTTCACTACTTACACTTTTTATCATTAATTTACTCATTGAAATATACATAATACAACCCTGTATTTTTTTTAACATTCGTAAACAAGTTGTAACTAAGTTACCTACCCACTTGTTTACCACACGAGTAATGATGATAAAAGTTGGTATACAATTGTTGTGTTGTATACAAGCTAATGGTTGGTAGGGAGGTATTTACATCAAAATGATCCTCGCTACAAAATCTTGAAGCTTGGCACGAAAGCGGAATTTTGTCATCCCTCTTCATGACAGTACACCATTTTTTGCGTACTTTTGAGTCCTTTGGCACATTGAAAAACACAGTTTTTCAGGTGTACTAATTGAAGTATTAGTACATTTCGGTATTATACAGTACTTATAATCCGGCATATTTTCACTTAAAAACTGCAAAACCACAACATCACCCGCGCAGATCGAAGGAATCTTAATAAATGAATTGCGGAGAGTGCGCGCGCGGGCGGAAAGGTAATCGTGACGTCACATAAGTTATTCGGCCGCCCCGCGGTCGGCTTGTACAAAATGTGTAATATCTACGCAACCAATGGACCGATTTCAATGATTTAAAAAGTATCGTACCTAAACGAGTTAAAGGAACAGCATTATATAGATAATATATGCATTTTCCGACTTAATACGGGGACCCATTTGCGATACTTGGAACATCTTAAAAAGTTAACACTTACTCAAAAACTTAAAAAAACATCGCAAGTATCTACGTACTTACAAGATGAGGTAACTACCTACCTACATACAACGCATACAACATAATACATACAACCTTGCAAACAATAGAATTAAATGAAAACTGACAATTATTAAAATATAATATTGAAACGACCAGCTAGACAAAGATCAAAACTAATATTGTATGTAGGGTCTCGCCATCTACCGACGCGTGGTAACCTCAGTGCGGAAACTTCTTCTGAGGAAGACTAGGGGCAAAAGACCCGAGCGGTACCGCGACGTTTAAAAAGTTTCAGATTTTTCGGGTGCAGCCGAGCGCTTTCCACGTCCGTTACACCCTATGTCTCGGACTCCCGCCCAGTATTAAAAAATACACGCTAACTTCAGGCAAGCATTGCGGTTAGAGTTTCAACTTTAACAACAAAGTAGTTTAAAGAAAAATACATAAGTAGCACTCACATAGTGATAATGTACCTACATTAATAAAACTGTTTGTGTATCCTCTGGTCAATAAACCATTAGTACTTATTTTAAAAAAACCGTATCTCTCCAATCCCTAATCTGGCGCCCAACGTGAGGTTTTAATCCAAAATCCTGAGAATAAGAGTCTAATGCTCGACCGATTTTTAATTTTTCTAAAATAATATGACGGTTTTATTGATAATAATATACGACTACTGAAAGCCCTTCTTCAAATTACAAACAGAATTCAGAATGTAGTACAACTGTATACTTTGTTTTTAAATTTTTCTTATTTTTAGACTTTATTTAATTTTTGAAAGTGGTAAGTAATGGATACATTCAATATATAGAGTTAAATAGGTTATTAAATAGTTTTATATCTAACCTTTAAAGTTAACCGCATTTAAACTCTTTCTAGTTCTTTCTTTTTCTTCACCTGAGAAACATTCGAATGCATATGTCGACATCGCCACTCTGATCTCTCTTTCTTCCGTATGTTTCTTTCGTAAATAAAGTTTACTACAATGTTGGACATCTCACAGAGGCGTTGTTGGAAGAGATGCTCCCGGCGCCGGTGGCCGAACAACTCAAGCGAGGGCGGCGAGTACTGCCTGAAAGTTATGATTCAGTCACCATTTACTTTAGCGACATCGTCGGTTTCACTGCCATGTCCGCAGAGAGCACGCCACTACAGGTGACTACGTTTTATGGAATAGTATTGTCTCTTTCAGCCAGGTATTAAATTGTAGATTAAAATGTATAGGTACTTAATAAAAAAAAATATCCCGTAGCATTGGTCAAAACAGAAGCATCATCGTTTTTTTATTATAATAAGATATTTTTTTGACTTTCAGGTGGTCGATTTCTTAAATGACCTGTACACATGTTTTGACTCCATATTGGAGAATTTCGACGTATACAAAGTGGAAACTATTGGCGACGCCTACATGGTGGTAAGATTGCTTTCATACACATAATATGCTGGTTGATATTTTTCTGTTTGGTAATTCACAATTTCTTTCATTTCAACAATTAAGAAAAAGAAGGCGCAAAATAACAATGTGACACAATGTCGAAATTAGATATCGAGCACAATAAAATGTTCATTTATATTACCTACATACCAAAAATCTCTTATATTTTACGTAGATAACATCAACATTTAAACTCTTATCGCTTTTTCTATCTTAATTACTAAACAACGCTGCATCCATAAAGCAAGTAACAACTTCAAACTCGCACGCGTTTGGAATTAAGCAAGCCAATTCCATCGAAAATATCAGTCGCGATGCGATTTTGCTCAGAGAGGATGTTTAAAAACCTAGTTAAAGCCTCATATACCAGCATTGTTGACAATTCCCAAGCCCTGCCGTACATTTCAACAATTCGATTACCAGGCCACGGTCGATTTAAATGATAGAGTATCGAAATTGATAGACCAGTTACTGATATACTGTAATAAGATTCTAGAGTGGCCAAGATATCAAATCGGTTGACTGTACCTTCTTCTATTCGGGCAGCTGCGTAGGCAGAAGTTTTTTTCAACTGTTTCAGTTATTTAAGTTATAGGTATAAATTGAAAATAAAAATATATACACACATATAATATTAGGTTTAACTTTTGTTTTTAGGTTTCAGGGTTGCCAATCCGCAACGGCATAGTGCACGCGGGTGAGGTAGCGTCGATGGCCCTAGCGTTACTTGCCGCCACGCGCGCATTCCGCGTGCGCCACCGCCCCGACCACCGCCTGCTGCTGCGCGTAGGCATACACTCCGGTATGGTCATGTGTCCAACCCAAGATCTTGAATTTTTTGAGGCGGGGCAGGATACTGAAACGGGCTGCCCCCGCCCGCCAATATTTTTACTTACATCAAGATCATCATGTCAGTCATGTCATAACACATAGGCCTCTCCCAAAGAACGCTACAAAGACCGGTCCAGCGTTGCTCTTTCCCTGTTAAGCCTATATTTTTTCAGAAATACATGAACGAGTCGAGCACGTACTTTGATAAGGATTAGACAGGATAGGGTCTGAAATAAAATGTGAGATTAAAAATAACTATTATATTGCACATTGAATTTACAATTTTACTCTTGGAGTCTTTTGTTCTGCAAAGGAATCGATGGCCTAGTCATAATTAGTCTCATGAGCTAAGCACAGGATCCATAATATGTTAGTTAGGCTTATACTTAAGCACTTTAAATACAAGAGACACAGATGAATCCACAGGAAACGAGCTGATTTTGAGACTGTCCTGTGTTTTACGGATCTGAAATATAGGGTTTTTTTTTTTCGGATGACGGCTGTAAAGGCTCCCGTGTGATATTTCGCAAACATCCCTGATGCACTGCAGAAGCGGACTCCCATCATCATCCTAAAGATATAACTATATTTAAATGCACATTCCATTTCAGACGGAAAACTTGTTTTATGTAGGTATTTGCGTGCTTTCAGACCTTTTTTGTATTGTATATGGCAAAACACGTGTAGGAGAGTCACAGCTTATATAAACGGAACCCTCTTATTTAATGATTATCTTTAATATGAAATAATTAGTAAGGAGCTAGTAAATTCTTACTAAATTGAATAGTTCCATGATGTTGTAATAGTACTATATTTAAGTCAATTTTAAAATATATATCAAAAATAATTTATGAATGATTTTTTCAATCGTCTAACGAGTTATTGACTGCGACATAAATTATTTTAATTTATTAGTTAAAATTAGGCTTCTATTACTTTTATATAAGTACTTTAATAAAATGCACATGATACGATAAAGCTTCCTATAATAGTGGTGATCATTGAGCTGCGACGGATTTGATAATGCAGCACTATAATAACTCACTACTTAACGGAAATTAAATAATAAACAAACATTAATTAATTAGACGTTTGGATCAAAGAATGCTTGTGGAGGGAGATCTACAACGGAGTTTTTAAATAATGATACATCCCTTTAGTACGCACGCTAACCGCCTTTAAATATCAGTACGTTTCACTTGCCGGCCGGTACAGTGCACACTGCTATTGTACCAGCCACCGTGCGACCGCGAATATGTTTATACGCAGATTTTCCTGTTGTTAAGGTAGCACTTTTCAAGGCATATTGCCAGTTTTATACTGGGGACCTGATGGTCGTGTATGCCAAAAGATCAGTAGACGCCTGGCGCGTTCAATACAATAATATATTAAGGATGATCATTTTTTTATGATGATATTGCCTCGCTTCTGCAGTATCTTAGGGCTGTTTGCGGAGTAATAGACTTTGCAACCGTCATTCACAAAAAACTATACCCCTAATCCATGGAACACGGGACAGTTCCAATACCATCTGTTCCACTATGGAGGTGTCTTGTGCGAAGTATAATCACAGAATCCGGCTCATTACCTTCATCGCCTTCGACGCTGGGGAGTGGACCTATCTGCGTCATTAATGTTTACATTTAAGTACTTTTTGGCTTTATTGATACTTAATAACATACCATGGATACTTTGATTGTCCGAATATATTTATTATTTTACCATACTGCGCGTCATCGCAAAGTTGCGTTTATTAGTGTATTTGTCTGCCAAGATTTAATTTGCTGTCCGGGACACGGGATTCGGCTCACCTCGAGATCGTAGCTACATGTCTCAGTTAAAGGCATAGTGCTCATGAGCGCGAAAGCATACTCTAAAATACGCTAAGTAATTTTGATTGAGAAGAATGAAAGACCGAACTTGTTAGCCCTACTGGACTAATCTCAACTGTAGGCGCTCTCTTCAACCTCATTTAGAATGACTGATTTTTTATGCTATATTTATTTGTAATACTCTTGGTGCTCCTTATACATTTATCAAATTAATTGCTTCAGCTTTTTCAGCTTCGTGTAAACTGACCGAAGCAAGAGTTTAATATGTATAATTAATTCTACTATAACACAATGTAGCCTGTAGTATATAACACTGTAAACAAATGTACAATTATTGCACTAATAATGCAAGTTAGCAATTTGAATATACTTGAAGTTCTCATGTAACTGCACACATAATTTTGTTACTAGTTCATACTGTCTTATCTTGACCATTGCTAAAAGCTTGTTATTTTAAGTACAAAATAGATCGACATAGAATGCAATTCTACCTGGACCTGAGTGATCATTCATTCATATACAGGCTGTCCCGTGAAATAGGGTCAAGCGGAAGTGCAGATGTAGTGAGCTCCTTATAGGATATTATATAATTTAGGATGATATCCTGAACTAGTGAAATCGCCTATTCTTACTGTAGAGTAACCTAAAATTTTTGCAGTTCATAGCAGGCGTTGGCGCTGCTGATATAAATTAAATATCAATAATTAGACAACCGTTAGCTACTATCGAGTGTATAACAAATGTTCTTCAGGAGATAATTAGCAAATTATGTCTGCAACTTGTTTAAAAAATGTATTTTGGAAATGACGCATACCATGTAGCCATGACAAGAAGGCCGGACTGCGTGGCGTCGCGCCTTCACTTTCAATCTTATCTTATCTTATCTATGCAACAAGGTGCTAAGAGTCCAATAAATTTTATTGGGTAAAACTTATTTTACTAAACGTGAGATCAACATTTTTTGTGGCTCAATGATTCAAATTAGCCATAATTGCTTTTGTTTATTTTAAGATATATTTTTCGCTAAATAAAAAAAGTCCAATACTTATCTTAATAATACCAATAAGCTTTTGTAAATAAAAGTTTTTAAAAAAATGAATGTCAAAAATTATTAACTCAAAAACTACGAAAAGATGCGGATTACATGGTGATGATTCAGGTAGGCCTAGTGATTCCCTACCTCAGGACTCCTGCTTGGCCGTATTTTTCGGGGCAACCTGTATATTTTCTCGGCAATAGTCAAAATCTCTCTTCATCCTTTATTGCAGGACCTGTATGTGCTGGAGTCGTAGGACTGAAGATGCCCAGATATTGCCTTTTCGGGGACACTGTTAACACTGCCAGTCGTTTTGAATCAACAGGAGCACGTAAGTTAATATTTTTTTCTAATTAGCCCATCGCGTGGGACTAGTAAAAAAAGTAACTTTTTTTCCAGCTCTCAAGATTCACTGCAGTACAGCCTGTAAAACGTTATTAGACCAACTAGGTGGTTACATTTTGGAAGAACGTGGAATAGTATCTATGAAAGGCAAGCGTGATCAAATGACATATTGGTTACGTGGTGAAGAACCTGTGGCAGCCGCAGCAAGAGCCAAACGCAGGGCACTGAAGGAAGATGTAGGTGCACCATCTTCAGTCGATAAACGAGGGCAGCGGAGTTCACTAAAGAGTAGAAATTGGAAGAACCAAATTGGAGGATTACACAGGTATAAACGCTAAAATAAAAAAATGGTTGTCTGTAAAGTCAGTTTACGGACGATAAATTTACGTGATAGAGTCATAAGAAAACATTAATTTCAAAATTGCATACTTTTATGAATTGAATTAAATTATTATCACTGAATTATCATTATTTTGTATAATACAAAGAAAGAGTTAATTGAAAAAAAAAATTCAATAAATTAACATTCAATTGTTGTAATAAACAATGGAAACCACATAACCTTTTCATTTCATGAAGTGGAAGTGAGATAGATGCGCCACAAGTCGAACGCTTAGGCCGATCGTGCCTCTCTATCGCTTGTCCCGCCCTCTCGCTTGCACGCTCGGCTCAGGCGGAACATTACACTTTTTCGTGCATGCAGCCGGTGTTCCTCGATTTATAAGACGTTATCAAGTAAAAAAAAAAATCCGTTAATTTATGCCATCGACAGTACCAAACGTGAAAGATAATGTCTGTTAACCTTAAAGTAACATTATTGTAGTGATTGGATTTCCTTTGTAGAAATATGATTGTCTGCTTTCAGGTGTTGTAGCTTAGAATCTCCAAAGAAACTTAGATTCGCATCAGGAAATCATTTAGAATCACATACAGATAGTGTTTTACATCACAGGAGTGATGAATATCTCATGGAGGTAAAATATTACTATTTAGCACCTCGAAAATTATAATAAAAACAATAATTCACATTTTTCCCCATTTTTGTTTGCATAGGTGGTTGGCGAAGGAAGACTAGCGCCAACACAGCGAAGCGATTTATTGGAAGCTCCCAGCCTGCGCCATGAGTACACGAGTGTCTCGTGCCCGATCATAGAGCATACGGAATGTCCTCCGGCGTTAATAGAACCACGACCAGGCACGCCTCTACTTTCGACAAATGAAAGGCCGAGCGAACCCTGCGATATCAAACTAGTTATCAATGGTTGTTCAGACGATGAGAGAGACAACGTCGGCACGCCATTGCTCTCCGACATGTAACTCGAATGATTTACAAACTGTACTTAATGCAACGTTTTCACTAGTCAAGGACTGCCATTATTTAAAGCACGACTATAACTTATTATGTATCTCTAAAGTACTCTCTATAGGTTAAATATTGCAAATGTGACCGCGCGACAACCGGTACTAACCACGTATGGACCGTGGGGTTTAGCTTAATTGTGATCTATGTCAGTATTATTAATAGACCATATTAAATATAAATTTAATAACATTAAACTCTTATTTCACAATTCACGGTAACATCGTTTTACTTACATATATTATTTACAACATCATTTCATATACATACATATACATATCTAATATACATTTAATTGGAGTAGGATACATAGGCGCTGGCCACGGAGTCTTCAGAAATCAAACGTACGAGCACTACCTACACTAATTCACGAACTAGAATACATTATGACTTTTTGAGTAAACGAAGCGGTACTATCTATATTCGATAAGTGGAATCCACCAAACGAACCGACTTCGCAATGACTGCATTACTATGCCAGGCTCCGAGGGCTACGCGACCTGCGTGCGTTTATGTAACATAATGGAACGTTCGTCCACGGTTCGGTTTTTTCTGGGATGAATGATGCCGATATTTCATCACGATAACGGATATCGAGTACACAAACGGTCCGCTGTGACGAATCCGGAAGGACAAACGCCATAGACAAACGACTTCAGACGGCAGACTCCCTGTCGAGGAGTGGTGGCGCGCGGCGCAATGACGAGTCGCTACTGCGAGTGCCGCTAAAAATGCCGAGCAACCACGAGCGGATAGCAAACCGTGACATCTTACGGATATCATTCTTCTCGACCGCTATGTTTTCCAAAGAACGCCACTTTTTGTAAAACTCTATGTAATTAGCATCGTGCACTTTTCTCTTGGGGCGGTCAAATTTATTGTAGAGACTGCTTTTCCGGAGAAGTGGACTGTCTTCTGCTTTATCGTCGGTTATGATGCCTATAATGGTTCCATTGAAGACGGGGTCTCCGGAGACTGTTGCAACGGGGCCATCGGCATCAAGCGACCGCGTCGTGTGATGACGACGAATATGCGCGTCTCTAGGAAGGATGTCTAGAGACTGCGCCCCCCGTAGGGCTTGAGATCGAAGGGACTCGCCGTCTCCATCGCCAACCGTTGACGATGCTATTGAGCTCAATGCGTGCCTGTTGAACAAATTATAAATGTATTTACAATTTTTCCTATTCTATCTTTAAAAAGATAATACATTTCAGTAGTATTTATAAACCGATTTTTAAAAAGACATGAAAATATGTTTCCTTCTAGTTTATTAAAATTCAGCGTTCAAATGGGCATCAAGCTTTATGCTGTTCGATGCAAACTACATGGTGGCTCAGGTAATAGCTGCGAGGGAATACTCGTGTTTTATAATTTTTATATATTTTATGCATTTTCAATGCGATCTTATCAGATAAATTATTATAATAGAAAAATACTAGAAAAAATCGACTCGGGTCACAAGTGAATTCTCAGGCGGGAAACGAACCCGCAACCTTTGGAAATCCGGTCCAATGCTCTCCCAGTTGAGCTACCGAGCCTTGCGAACACTCGTCGAAATTTTCTAGTACCTTCCTGATTTTACGCTGTAGGCCAGCGTTGTTTCATCACTGAGAGGAACATCCTCTCGTATTCGAAAGAAACATTTTTACAAATGTTTGGTCAATCGATTAAGATGAAACAGCCATTTTAGTTTTATAATTTTTATATATTTTATGCATTTTCAATGCGATCTTATCAGATAAATTATTATAATAGAAAAATACTAGAAAAAATCGACTCGGGTCACAAGTGAATTCCCGCCTGAGAATTCACTTGTGACCCGAGTCGATTTTTTCTAGTATTTTTCTATTATAATAATTTATCTAATACTCGTGTTGTTTATTATACGTATGTGACTTACACCTTTACACTGCTACGAGTGGGGAGACTGCGACTGATACAGAGCTTCAGACCCTCCCATCATCTATGTTCAACTGATGATACCTAATATTGCTGTTTCCTGCGTATGATCTTGTGCGATGTATCAAACCACGACAAGTAGGTTACCTACTTATAAGACGAAATGTATCCGACGTCAAGTGCAATTTCTCGTCCACAAATTACTGCGTATTCAAGTACGAACCTCGATACAGCGCGATACGCGCTGCGTGCACACTGCGATCCTCTGTCCGAGGCTGACGTTTTCATTAAATACAGTATCAGATACATTGCGTGTTACACCTCCAAGTGGGCTGCTGTTTTGACGTTCCCTTCAATGATCAACTTTTTTACCGTTTTTTCGCAAAGTTCTATCACCGATTTGACCAACAAAGATTAGTGTGCGGTGGTCCGATGTTATCGGTCGTATGCAGCATTGCTAATTAGGGCTGTTAATAGTATCACCTGGTGCGCGCAGCGAAGTCGGTGCGCAGTCTGCGGGCGGGTGCGGGCGAGGAGGGGGCGGGACACGCGGCGGGGAGGGAAGCACGCGAACCCCGAGGCGCAGAATCCTCGCCCGCTGACCGCGTGCTGCTCGCTACGCGCTGTCGCACGCCGCCGCATACACCGCCTGTGATACGATAAATCACTTTAGTAAATATTGATAAAAACAAAAACTCAAAAATTGGATCATTATTATGTCAAACTTCTTGGAGATAATTCCTAATTGCTATACATTTTTTTTATATAAATACCAGTAATAATACTTTTTTAAATGGAAACAATTTTATCACCGAAATGCGACAATGGAACAGAAATCTGCGTTAAAATTAAAAAAAAAACTAATGAGCATGAAAAATATAGTTGAACATTTTTTTAATAGATATCTAATAATTTGACAAAATGAGTTCAAACGAGAAAAAATTAAGTGATAATAAGTTACCGCGCATCATCTTATTATAATAATAAATACAAGCCTTGGTCGCAACCAGGCACTGATGGACTTATTTATGTATGCACCTCGGCTTGATTGTCCGAAAATGTCTATTTTGCCTGCCGCTGCTATTATGTACTATTAACACCCAAAAATCATCCTATATATTAAACATGATACATAATGTAGCCTAATTGCACCATATTACAGGTTTCTCGTCTAACCGTCGAATAAATACCATCAATATTCGTTTATGCCAAAAAATACAAGAAACGGTATTACCTGATAACGAAGGGTGTCTGGAGTCTGTAAGCTTTGGACTTTTCCTCGGCCGACGGAAGAGCGGTCGTTCTTCGCCTTCCACTAGCCTCTTTTGAATTGCTTTATCTGTCGCACTCATCAACCAATACGTTTGTACCTGTAATCCAGAAAAAATCCAGACCTTATTTGATAAAATTCAACGTGTACACATGCAACAATAATGGTAGGTGAAAGAAATAGCAGCAACTAACTTCTCATTCTCAAAAAATCGGCAGAGGTTTTCCTTACTGCTAAACACCGCAAAAACATTGTGTAACGCATTCTTGGTTGGAGTTTATAATATGAACTGCAATCTGTAAGGATCTCCTTAACCTCGTACTCACTTAATTGAAATCAGTTAAATTGTAGAATTTAAAGACCAAACAATGTCTTTTACATTTTAATAAAATAAAATTCTTATTAGTCTTTATTTGATATAATAATACGGCTTTCTCAAAATATACTGTTCGTTTAAACTGACAAAATAATAAAATATAATAGTACTGTACAGTTGACCAACCTGTCCCTTGCCCTTAATGGGTATCATGCCACGTGGTTCGACGATATACCCGCCGATCTTGTCAAGCGCCAGTTTACAATTCGTGGAGATGTGTATACGAAGCGGCTCGCCGTTGGACTCCATCCGTGATGCCGTGTTCACAGTATCACCGAACAGGCAGTAGCGAGGCATCGTCAAACCCACCACGCCCGCCACCACAGGACCTGGTAGCGGTTTCGTATGACTGAGATGAAGATGATCATGCAAACAATTTTTTACACGTGGATGTGATCAAGTTTTATCAGAAAGTGATAAAACTTCTTTCTAATCTTTCATTGTAATAATATAGTCGATATGATAATTATTCTTGTTATTAAATATGGTGATTTAAATTGGTATAAAAATAATACATCAATACAATACAAATCACTTTAATGACACCGCCCCATTGAGGAAATAACGAAATCAAAGATAAATTAAAATAGTGGGTGGTTATCACTCAGTGTTCCCTGTCGGACAATCTTTGAATGAAAGGACTTTGGAAATAAGCATAAGTGTCGGTATAAACGAAAATTAAAACGGTTATTTAAAGACATAACATATACAAATACATATATAATACACATACATCCTTTACTTGATTCCTAAAAACGCTAATGGTTTGTTGTCTGAACAGTAAAGGAAGAGTCATAGAGCGTGGAACACTGTGTGGGAATATTAAGAGCGAGTTTCTCTGAAGACCTCAAAGGACCTCGCGTTTGATGAATAAAGGAATTGACAGCGATCTTTGAGATAGCGAGGAGCCGAAGGGTTAAACAATACTAGAATATTCGATTTAAAATCTATCATACCTGTATGTATTCCTATTCTCAATTTGAGAGTTTCGTTTGGTCTATGCGATATTTTGTGACTCTTTGCTGCATTCAGGAGCTCGAGCGCCATCGATGCTATTTCTCCGACATGTCTATCGTTGTTCCTTATAGGAAGTCCTGAAACCTGTGAAGCATTTTTTTATCAGTTGAATTTTATATTTTGAAATAAAAGCGATTTTCAAAGAGGATAGAATTTAAAAGAAAGAGTAAAATTATGTTTTTATTGTACTATATCTTTTTTTTTTAATAGTAGCTGTTTTTCTAGAAAAGCTTTACTAGAGCGGCCTAACATTGTCAAAAAGGGATGAAAATACTTACCACCATATAAGCGTCGCCTATTGTTTCAACTTTATAAACGTCATAGCCTCTAATAACCCTGTCGAAAATAGTGTACAAGTCGTTCAAGAAGTTGACAACCTGCAAAGTACATAAATGATCATAATGTTAGACTTTTATAAAGAAACTATTAAAGAATACACGTTCTTTTTTTCGATTTCGATTAGATTCGATTTCTGTCTGTATTAACTGAAGATATTACTACCGTTAGCATCTTTATAAACTTGTGACTTATAGAAATATACCTGTAGTGGTGTGCTTTCAGCAGACATGGCGGTGAAGCCGACGATATCGCTGAAGTAAATGGTAACCGAGTCGAACGACTCCGGCTCCACACCCTCGCCCGTTGTTAGCCGACGCGCTACGGACCTGCGACAAACGTAAACTTAACCGTTCTGGAAGTGATGTCACTGAATAAATATGTGTGTGTGCAATAAGAGACCGCCCCTAAGATTGATAAGTAATTTTATTTTATATTCCTTAAAAAAGTTCGCACAAATAAAAGCAATATGATCTTGAAATCCTGAAATGGAACTGATATTTGCCACTCCATTCTTTTCACAAAGATTATTAACTAAAAATAACTAAATAACTTTAAAAAAAAATCTGGAATAAAGTACTGATTTTGAAAACATGCGTTGGTTTTGTATGAATAGGGGCCTAAGCAATGATTTTGAGTTTTTTAACTGGTCCATGCTTAGAGTTTTTCTCTGATGCCGGGGGCCTCTATTTTTTTACCGAAAGTTTAGTCAAGGCTCAATAGAACGCCGGCGTACTCACGCGCCATTAATAAGACACTTGACATGCTACTTTCTGCTCGACCACCATCTGCTCGACGACTACCAGTTAAATTACATTTACTTTTTTACTTGTTATTTAATAAATAAGCTGTTTATGTTTACGTGTACTAAAAGTCTGTATGAATTACAAACTTTTAAACACAGATTACTAACTTCATACTAAAGATACTCGTACTTAATTTTTGAGTCCTACCCGAGATCTCGCTGGCATTCTGTGAGAACTGGGATCACACTGACAAGGCTGTATTTTATTTATTTAAAAAATATCTAGGTTTGTTCTACATTTGTTTCAAACCAACTGCTTAACCTTGCTAAATTATTTCGTGTATCGCAGGGATGGTCTCTCAGTGCACCCACACATGAATAACAGTTATGAAATATTTTATGAAATCATTTTGAGATACCGTAACGTAGCGTGTTGTTTAAAAGTCTATATTTCCCTTCACGAAGTGTTTGTTTTTTTTGTAACTTGCTAAACCGTGTTACTACAGAAAATAGAAGAAAAATAACTGAAACATGCTGCAATACTTACTATGACTATTATTATAATTATAACTATTATTTTAGGTATATTCTGATTGCGAAAATAAATCTACTTCAACGGTGGTCTAATATAGCAATATCAACGTTTAATTTTAGCATCTATGAAAATATATATTTAATAAAAATATATGCTTACTAATTCTTAATTGAAGCTAGCAATTTTTACTATTGCACATGCATATTTGTGTTCATTATACATTTGGTAAGACTACAAACCATTTCTACTGTTTGTCAATAGAACAACATTATTATTATTATTAACTCACATGATGTGTAGGATACCAGAATATTGCAGATTACTTAAGACCGCACTCAAGAATAAGTGTACCATTATTCTTATTGGAGCGGAGCGAGCGAAGCGAGGGAAGCTCCCATGGATCAGCTTCAATGTCTGTTACGCCATAACTTCCCGAGTTCTTAACCGATTTTAACATTTTTTATGTGGAATCGAATCAACAAGTTTAGGACCAGATTGTCACGGAACCCAAATTTTGAAATTCGCAAAATTCCCATCGAAACATTTTTTGTTTCTTTTTTTATGTCCGCTCCAATATATCTTGCTAGCGTAGCTATATGCTGCTTACTGCATCACCTAGTATTATATAGACTAAACCATATTAAACGCTATATTTGAATACTCTTAACATGCTAAGGTGCAAACGGCTAATATATACTACGTAAAGTTATTCCTGTAGCATCACAAGTACTTAGGTGTTCGAAAACGCAAACGAAGCAATCATATTCACCGTTTGGGGTAAAACTCCATCACCCGACACTCCATAACCACCACAAACCCAAAAGCAAGCTCAAAACTACCAAACTAATAAAGAAAACTAAATGATGGTGTCCCTCCTGTCACCTGGGACCTACTGTTCAAGGCAAACCATTATGCACTACTATCACCAACCAGTAGAGAGTTAATTACCTCAAAACATTTTCACGACATTTCTATAATGGATTCAACCTCCAAATCTGGAAAAGAACACAAGTACAACAAAGTGAATATATTAACTTTTTTTAATCGTCTGATTTTTGTAAAAAAGATCCACTGGTTTACATGAAGTCCACAACGACGGTATGCTTTGCACATAGTGGCCCAAACTATACAACATAAGTACTGCTATATTTTTATATAACATTGAATAAGTCCTGACCAAAAAGAGTAACTGTTTTAAATTTAAAAAAATGTACAATACATTTTTTCTGCACCTAACAATATCTCAATATTTTATATACTACCAAAAATGCCGAACTATACAATATATATATTTAAGAACATAAAACCATTAAATTTTCGTGGGAAAAGGAATAGGTTATATTTTTGTACACAAAACGTAAAGAATATCTATTATTAGCAACGGAAATCTGAAGAGCAAGATATTATACAAATGATTAGTTGGACTAAATGTAAAGCAGTGTGCACACCACTGCGTCAGCCGGGAAAGTCACAGCTTGTTGTATTTGCGTCTTCCTCAACAGTGCTCACATTTACATTAATTACACCATGTTATTAACCTTTAGCAAAAAAATCTAGGAACATATAAATGGGTTAATCGTAATCAACTTTTACAAAAACATGTAGGTACATGTAACATGCAATATATAAACGTAGCTTATTTGATTTTAAATAATCAGGCATTTTTCAATAAGATGGGGATAAAACCATCATGATGATTTTATGGAGATTTTTTTTAGATCAAAAGACACGAATTTTAAATTTCTAATTTTTAAAACATACAATATTAAAGAACTTACTTTGGTAGCATTCTATGTAATAAATCTTCAGTTTTCTGCTTCTCCTCGATCAATAGCCTCGTTCTTTCATTGACTAGTTCTTCTAAATTATTAGCGTACTTCTCCATCATGTCCATCATTTGGTCCATTATATTTCTTGACCTACAGAAAAACATGATGACGCAGTTATCAGTTATTGTGTTAAATCTTCAATAGTACTAGCTAGACGTATACTATCGATACAATTAGAAATATATCAAAAAAACATTTTCATTCAGTTTATTTATTTCACAATATAATAAAGTGGTAGACTTAAGGGTTCAAATAAGTTTAGAGTATTTGGCGTTTTAGAGTAGCTTTTCTCTGGCCAACGGTCCTGTCGTTGACCCTAGCAATAAGGTATTTCTTATTTTTATTTCATGAATAAAAAGTTAATTTATTTCAAAATGTTATAAAGTCTTAGACTGAATGGTTCAAATAAGTTTAGAGAATTTGGTGTTTTAGGCCAACTATCCTCTGACCAACGGATCTGTAGTTACGTTATATCCACTAAAACCTGCGGCGTCCCACAACACATCGGTGGGGGTCACGTGATTCCTTTCGGATGCAACCGCGATCCCGACCAGTGTGGGTCAGCCCCTTGGGCGGACGTCGCCTATTCTCCGTGGGGGACGGAGCAACAGAGTGAGTCATGCCGTCCTGAACATTCCGCCCGCCTGATGCCGGTCTCCCAACCCGACAACCGCCGGCCCCCTTTCGGTGGAGAGGAGGAGTACCACAACCCCCGACCGATCCCGGCCCACCGGGAACAGGACGTCCGCGCCCGCGATCAATAGTTCATAGGGCCTCCGCCCCGACATGTCGGAGGCGGCCGGGAAGTGCTGATTGGCACTCCCCCTCCCCACCATACCGGGACGTCTGCGTCTGCAGAAGTCCTTCGGGAACAATAGTTCCCGGCCTCCTTCCAGGATCTCTCGAGCGTCACCATGGCTCTTGCCACGGCGGCAAGCGAGAGGTTTCCCCCTACCTCCATCAGGTCCACCATCTTCTCTCTTGGCCCGTGCTCGTCTTTACAGGACTGTGCCTCGGACCTACGTGCCGCTGCTGCTCCTTTACAGGACTCGTCCATTTTCGCCTTCAAAGCCCTGTTTTCTCCGAGCAGTTTTACCACCTCCTAGCCAGGCCGTTATGACACCTTCCTGAATTTCCCTAGTTCGGATTTCTCCTCAGGGTTTGACTTCTAAACCAGTTTGTTGGCGACCTCGCCCAATTTTCTGACCGTCTGCTCTAAACTTCTTCGGTCGGCCCGTCCCAGCGCTTTGGCCACGCTTTGCATGACGGTCTTAACAATCTCCTGTTATTCATGGAGCTCCTCCGCCATGTCGCAAGAGTATGGTTCGGTCCGACATCTCATCATCCGCGAGTGCGTCCGGGGCGGACTCCTCTCTATAGACCACCTCCCTCGGGTTCCTGCCTGCAAGCCTAACTCACTCACAAGCATCACGAGCTCCTCCTCAAATGCTGCGTCTGATTCTTCTCCTGGGCGGAGCGCGTACTCGACTCTCGTAGGGGTAAAACTTTGGTAGCTTTCCTCGCTCTCCGTTTTTTACCGCCCTTTCCACTCACGCCTTTCACTTCAACGCCAGAGCCAAAGCTCAACGGCCCCCTCTCCTCTGAACTTGGCCGCTTACGGCCCACACTACTGCTTCTGCTCCCAGTCGGGGTCTCGACCCGTAGCTTTTGGTCCACTAGGAGACCATACCTATTATGGGAAGGAGGCATTTTGTCTCATTCCCGGCGCCACTAGCGTCAAAGGAGACCTAACAACCGAAATACCTCACCGGACTACAGCGGACTAGCCGCCCCCACTGGGACGCACCTGAGTCCACCGAAACCCTCAAAAATCGAACAACTACTTCCAAACGACGCCGGATATGAGTAACAACCCTGCGGTGTGCGATAGGGCGACAAAAACTGCAGAACAGATACGTGAGATCTAGCAACCCTCCCTTCCCCCTTACGGCACACCCCGAGAAGGGCGGAAGTCGACCCAGTGGTTTTCCCGCACGCCGGAGTCTCGGTAACCCGACAAACGTGGGTGCGGTTTTCGCCTATCAGCAGGGCTGTTACGTAACTAATAGCCACTGAGTAAAAAACTGAATTCAGTTGTTAAGCGATTCAACTCTTTCAAATTTGGTTTTCGTAGGACGAAAGACCTCCAGAAGCTTCTCCGAACTGCAGAGTATCACGATAGTCGTATATAACTAGCCCTTCGAAAAAGCGTCTGTCGTTGACCCTAGCAGTAAGCAGTAAGCTTACCTAGCAGTAAGGTATTTCTTAATTATTATTTTTTATTTTCATGGGTGATCTTTCAGTGTCTATGTCTACTTTCCGTGCATGTACCTGATGTATGTGAATATAGCTACAACCGTCGTTATTAATATGAAATGATACCAATGACTCACTTCCCAGACTTCATTTTCTTGAGGCGGCTTCGTATGGTCGGAAAGTCAGGGCGCACATTAGGGTCCTCCGCCCAGCAGTCTTTCATACAAGATATCACAAAGTCATCAGTATATCCTTCCAAGCTACTCGTGTCAGGTCGAAACACTTCTTCGCCATCTAGTTTCGGTCTTTTTACACGCTCTACTATGTCTGCAACAAGGATTTCATGTGTTGAGAATTTTATTTAAAAGAAGTTACTAAGAGTGACTGTACTACCGACAGCTTATCAAGCTATACACTTTTACGTATGGACCTACTTTATGTCAGCTTAAAAGCTTGATATGCTGTCAACTATACCATACTTATGAATAATTTTTAAGCCCTTAACACCTTAAATAATAAGGAACACATGTAAGTTGTGAACAAAAATTTTGCTTCAATTTTTAGTATAGAGAACATGAGTTGGAAAATTCATTTCAGATGAGAATGGAATCCACGTCTTCGGAAAAAAACAGTTTTAAAGTAAACCAGGACCCATATCCTAGCAAATTTCATCAACGCTATCTACTACTATATTTCCTAGACACTGTTAAAGTCATCATACTAATTAAGTTATATTTTAACTAACAATTATTTAACTTAAAAATACTTATTTATTGAATTTATGATTTTTTTACGAGGAGAAAAGGAGCAATTAACATTCATGTTCAGTAAATTTTCATTTGGTTATTAAGGGTTCTATGGATACATACAGACAAAAATATACATATAATACAAATAGACAAAAATATTAGAATCATCACTAAATCCTTTGTCAAATACTGATTAACTGAAGTGAAAATACTGGCTTATTCTACAAATTTGCAAATATAGACCTTATAATTTGATATCTTATAAATTTTATCGATTCTAATGGCGTCCAGAAAGTGGTAAAAAGTATTTGCAATAATAGTACTAGAACTCACCTTTAGGTTCCAAAGTAGTAGTCCCGAAGGGCCCTCGTCTCGCAATTATCTCGTATAAAATTATACCAAATGCGTAAACGTCCCCTTTTTGCGTCCCACCCACTGTCCCATTAGGATTGTCATATTCTCTTAGGAGCTCTGGTGATTTCCATAACAACCCTGCACAGGTACAAAAACATAACTTTAGAAATTTATTTCAAAGTTATATTTAATCTTTAAATAAATCAAATCTACAACCTCTATAATATTGGTGTTCCCCTATAAAGTCGTTTTCAGCACAATATCTTAATTCATGGAGACCAAAATCGGCAACCTATAAATACAAAGCAATAGTGATTGATTGTCTTTGTACTCATCTGATGTAATAAAATTAAGAGTGAATTGGCATCGTGTTTACCTGAAGCATCCATCTGGATGTAACTACACAATTCGAAGACTTGAGATTTCCGTGAAAAATCAATGGCGAAGTATGAATAAAAGTCATACCCTGAAAATTTTAAATAAAAAGTATTATTAATTACATATTCAATTCAACAATACAATTGATGCCATGAAAAAAAAAACTAAAGACGCAAAGAAAAACGACTAGAAAAAAATAGATGGCATTTTAACATTGTTACCTACAGTTGTTATATCTTATGAGAAGGGGCGGGCTGGTCTTTGTTGTGGGCGTGGGTTAGTATCCACAACGAAGACTAACCCCTAAAATGAGTATGTTCTGTACGTTCTAAGTGTGAACAGGCATACACTCGTGCAATATCCTTATGGGTTACGCGTTTATAAACACATCACCACACTACGATGGTTTAGCCCGCATCGCATAAGTCAAAGCATATGTAGACAAATTATACAAACCCCATTTTGATATAGCTATTTCTTCACATTGTTATATTTAAACTATTTTATTACTACTCACCTTAATGAGATCATGTATTAGAGAAGAAATAAACATTTGATCCAACTTTATATCTTCGTTTTCAATTATATCCTGAAAAGTAAAGAAAACATATTATTAGTAACAGATATACAGCCGTACTTACATATTTACAAGATAAAAATCCAGTCGCATCGGCAACAACTAATAATATAGACATCATCCTATAGCAAGTCTCCATCCCCTCCTTCCCAAGGTAGTGAAAAACCGACACCTTGAGTTTCCTACCAGAGCAATTACATCGCAAGATACGACAATTGTGGGATAGTTTCACTCGTCGAAAGCTAATGTATGTTGTATCAGGGACAAGAAGAGATAGTAAAAGAGTTGTGTATACTATGCATGAGAACGTTATATCAAAACGTAACTAAAAACCGTATTGAATTTCATACCGAAACACGTTACTGCAAAAAATAAAAGCGCTTTTCTTATAACCAACGCAATGCGCGCTGTCAAGAAGGGGTCGCGTTTACAAAACTTACATAACACAACCAAAACTGAAAACCGTGCGCCGCACTACCACGATCGGGTAAATGCGCCGAATGAGTGATAAAAGCAATGAAAAACAAATCATTTTGTAAATAATATAAATGATCGGAAAAATTATCAAAAAAAAACAATCCAAAAATTATTGTAAATATAAACAATCAAGTAATAAAACACTGGCGCATTTAAATATCGTAATCTTTAAAGTTCTCATTTATTGACATTAAATTAAAAATTACTAGTACATACATTAGAATTTTCAGAAACTAGTTCTAAGCCTAGTAAAAGCATGAAGGGAATTCGCCATAACCATAATGAGTAAAACTAAAACAAAAACTTGTGTTACGTTAGCTAACAGCGTTTGCGTTTTCCATTCGTTTTGCAGTAGTCGAACCATCTCGTCAACCGCAATAGCGATAACCAAAACTGACAACGGTTTTTGATAACTTTATGGAAACTTCAAAACTGGTTTTCAAACAATAGCTAAAACGCCCATCTCTAGTGTATACTCACATACAAGCTGCCCTTGGCGCAGTAGTCGGTAATGAGCAGCACCCGTAGCGGCTCCACGACGGCGCCAATAAACGAGTTCAGATTATCGTGTCTCAGCTCGCGCAGCAAACGCATCTCCTTCATCACGTCACGTGATATATCCTGCAGCGAAACGATTTCACACTCGCAAAGATTGCACGAAAACTTTATCAGCTGATATATAATAACATCGATATAAAATGCTTTTAGAATATCGAAAGACCACATCAAAAGAAATCGTGTTAAACCAAAACAAATTTAATGACAAACAAAATCGAAATTATCTCCATATGTAGATGATAAATTATATTTTTATTCTGATTAAGTACCTTTTTCTTGGAGAACTTCAATTCCTTAATTCTTACGACATTTCCTCTGTACTGAGCTGTTGTAGTAAATATTTGTGTGCAACATCTGCTTTCACACGATATGCCACTGGCTAAACTCAGCTAAAAAAATAAAGAAAACTTTAAGGACGGGCCAATCTGTAGCACTTATCAATACCAACGTAGCGAAATGTGATTATTTTTCACTACATAGATCTGAAATACAAACTACATATACACGTAAAACATCCCTTTTATTTAAAATAAATAAAGATCTCTAACCCTTTAAATACATACCACCGAAATAAATTAAAGAAACAATGCACCCCGAAATAACACAAAGTACTATCGAGGTCTCTCGCGCCTTACCACTTTGTAGAAATATTCGTTTGAACTGATCACATCGGACACGCCCACGCGACCCATTCCTATCCCTAATTGGTATTTTACTACGATTTATACTACGGCCAATCATAAACAATTGGTTTTAAAATCGCCCTTGATGTCAGTACTGTCAACTGTCAATCTGCTCCCACTTGCTTGTTTGCGCACGCGCGCCATTGTTGAATGAATGAAAGGGGCGTGGCCTGAAGCAATAGGCATCGTGCAGTGTGCAAGTGACTTTTGACTTAGGACTGATAAGGCGCCAGAGGCCTCGATAGTACATTAAATACCGGTTGCAAATATATCTCAACCTAGCCTACACCTCATAGAACTTAATATTTTTTTTTTGTAAATATAGTCAAAACCCCACACTTTTCACGTAATCTCTTTACCTTGCTCGGCGAGCAAATGAGCCCGCTACCCAAATACCCAGCTATCTCCTGGGGATCAATCTTCCAAAGCAAGCCTTCTATTTCCTGTTCTATCTTCCACTTGCGGTAAATGCTGATGGTGACGACTAAGGCACAGAACAATGTGACTGCCAAAGTTCCCGCTACCACGAGTGATGTGATTTGTGAATCATCCTTCGGACATTTCTCGTTGAGGAATCCGCATGAGGGTTCGTCCTCGGGTTTCACGTTGTCTGGCCAGTCGATAGGTAAGCGAGGATTAAGTTTATACTCCTGAAATCATAAAGCAAAAGGCAATAGTTATAACGAATACTGTTTTTAAAATAGTTATGCTCCTGTCCCATAATTTAGGATTGATTTCAACTGAGAGCTTATTACAACCGCCAAATGGTGTGAGTTTATTGTACCAAATGTGTAGTGTGAATATGAAGTTGCCGGAGTTTACATTGTCTAGTAAAATGTGAGTCACCAGTATGCACAGTGTAACGTCGTATTGATGACTCTTAGTTAATAAACTCATCTATTGAGACTTTAATCGCAATATGAAATCATATGCCACAAAATAAATACATAACTTAAGGGGTTTTTAGATTTAGATTTCCATTGTATTTAGAGAGTTTGTAATATTAATACATATACGCTTTCATATAAAAAATTGCATAAAAAAATTGTTATGATGATTTTTACAACACGGTAACGTCATCAATAAAAACAATTGCATCAGTGAAACTTTCTTCACATCGATGTTGTATTGTTAATTTTTTTACGTAGTATCCGTTACGAATAATACGTATACATGTCGTGTGTCTATACAAGGAATGTGTAGAATCAGTTCAACATAAAGAGACACATATATGTATGTACGAGTTCAGTAAAACGTCATGATCAAAAGTGTAAAGCTCGTGTAATTGTACACTAGTAGATCAAACTTTCCAAAACTAATGAATTTCGTTAGTCAACTTTTAACTTACAGCCCCTTAGAAAGTCCTCAATGCGAAGTGAAACATTGTGAGTAAGCATAATTTAATTAACGCGTTGTATATTTTGTATGAATATGCAGGTAAAGTGTGCAAGCTTACAAGTATACTTACGGGATACTCCCTAGTGGTCTGCTGGAAGTGTCCGACGGGGATCATGCTGTAAGTGCAGTTGATGTCGTCGTCGCTGAAGGTGGTGGGTTTGAAGGCCAACACTGAGAAGTTGCCCTCAGAGTCACCCCGCTCGTCTAAACGGATCGTCATGCCTGATACACCTGCGCGCATTTTATCGTAATTATTTCTTTATCATTCACATTAATTTATTAAGTGTATTAAAATTTAAAATGGACAATACTTCTATCACCAATACATAACATTCGGGTTTTTTATGATTTCAACTGCTGTCTGTGCGACGACATCGACGTTATTAGAATATTTTAGTCTCTCTGAAAGCCTGTTTCAAAGTCACTACAGGTTTTAATGTGCATTTCAGGAATTCGAACATAAATTCCAACTTACTTACTTACTCTACAGTAGGTATGTTCCTTTTCAACATCGTTCAGAGTTACTAACTAGAAGCTATTAACAAATATTTGTATAGTCTATTACTGTCATGAAACAACTGTTAAGCAACGTCTAAACGTGACTGCAGACAAAACAGCCAAAGCTAACAACTTTAACCAAAAGAGAATTATTATTATTATGAAAGTGTCCCTAATGGATCGTACGGCCGTCAATTATTACTTAATGATATTTAGACACTTAACCCATTGTCGTCAGAAGCATGGAAAAACAATAAATTTCAATACCTATATAACAACGGGCTCTTATGAAAGCTACTTAACCCTTATTAACAAACCAAACCCGCCGCTACAAAGCTCAATTCAATGGATATATATTATAACGTAATAGCACGCCAAGTCGCCAACCTATCCAAAACTATCTAACTTTCAATATTTTCAACTTTATTTTTATGTTTATCGTTTCGATTTCTATTTTGTAGTAATCACAGTATCAAACAACTTCCGGTGTATTCGGTAAAAATGTTTCATTTCAATGAATGGCTCAAAAAGAAATCCTTACTAATATTATAAATGGGAAAGTGAGTTTGTTTGTTTGTTTGTTTGTTCCGCTTTCACGCCGTAACTACTAAACCGATTGCTTTGAAATTTTGCAGACGTAAAGATAAAAGTCCGGATTAAATAATAGGGTACTTTTTATCCTGGAAAAAATGATATTCCCGAGGGAAAACAAAAATATTGTTTGCTTGATGGATGGATTGTAGATGGCGCTGTATGTCGTTTAAAACAACGTAAAATATTGCAAACGAATATAAACATGTAAATTTAGAAGCTAAATGATACGATAATGAATCCTCGAAAATGAGGAATTCCCGAGGGATGACGTACAATTTGTTTTATCGTCGAAACTGTTTTTTTTTACATCAACTTATATGTTGCAAACGAATATGAACATGTAAATTTTGAAGCTAAATGATACGAAAATGAATCCCCGAAAATGAGGAATTCCCGAGGGATGACGTACAATTTGTTTTATCGTCTAAACTGTTTTTTTTACATTTACTTATATGTTGCAAACGAATATGAACATGTAAATTTTCAAGCTAAGTGATACGAAAATGAATCCTCGAAAATGAGGAATTCTCGAGGGATGACGTACAATTTGTTTTATCGTCTAAATTGTTTTTTTTTTACATCTACTTATCCTGAAATCACTATAGTCAACGAATTACTAATTGGTATAAGTATTAGTTACGTTATTTAGTTCTTGAGGTATGCGATAGATGGCGCTGGGTGTTTTTTAAAACATGGTAACGATGTGTTTTTTTAAATACATAAGAAGTGGAATGATAGCTTACGCTATTTAGTTCTTGAGGTATGCGACAGATGGCGCTGGGTGTTTTTTAAAACATGGTAGCGAAGTGTTTTTTAAAATACATAAGTAGTGGAATGATATCTCGCTCTTTAACCTGTAGCTCATACACTTATTCGGTGCACTTTTCGACTCATTTACTTACTTGCTGTTTTATCTTTATTCACTGTTTTGCGCTTTTTTTGCTTCCTACCATTTTACATTGAATTTTGTATTTTATAGATTTTAGGTTTTAGGCAGTAGCTGTATAATAGTTAGGTTAGGTTAGTTTAGTGCTTTTTTTCTAAGTAGATATCTAAAGTAGTAATTGTTTTTTCGATAGGTAATTACGTCACTTTGTTCGTCGTTTAGATTGTTATAGTTTAGTTTGGGACTTTAGTTTAGTTTAGGTTTATAGTTTACTCATATTTTCACAATGCCTCGCAAACGTAAATCTAATTTGTCGAACACCTCATCTAAAGCTCGGGCAATGAAAATTGCCCGATCTCATGAATCGTCTCTCCATGCTGAATTAAGAAGGCGCGAACAAGCAGAGCGTCAGGCTGCTTCGAGAGCTGCTGAGCTACCATCTCAGCGCCAGCAAAGACTTGAGGAGCAAGCCGCTCGCCAAGCTTCTTTGAGGGCTTCTGAGAATGATATTCGTACTCAAGTCCGTTTATCGCAACAGTCTCAACGTCAGGCAGCACAAAGGGCGTTAGAGTCACCTCTTCAAACGCAGCTACGTTTGGAAGAGCAAGCAGAAAGACAAGCTGTTTTGAGAGCTAACGAGACGTCCCTTGAAACACAGCTTCGTTTAGAGGAGCAAGCAGAAAGACAAGCCGTTTTGAGAGCTAACGAGAGGCCCCTTGAAACACAGCTTCGTTTAGAGGAGCAAGCAGAAAGACAAGCTATTTTGAGAGCTAATGAGACGCCTCTTCAAACGCAACAACGTTTAGAGGAGCAAGCTGGGCGACAGGCAGCTTCTAGAATGGCGGAGACTCCAGAAGAGTCTCTGGCGAGAAGAATCGCGCATGCAGAAATGCAAGCTGAACGGCGTCGAGCTTTTATGAGAAATACTTGGTCTGTGTTTAATAATACTGCATTTGAATACGATCCTTTGATCGATTACAAAAACCATTCCTTGGTCGTCATAGGGTTAATGAATAAAAAATGTAGGTTTTGTGATGCCCTTAAATGGAAGGACGAAACGGCAGGTCTCTGTTGCGTCAATGGGAAAGTACGTATTCCTACATTGGATGCACCAGAAGAACCCCTCAAAACTCTTCTTTTATATGACTCCGATGAGTCACGGCGCTTTTTAAATAGGATTCGAAAATATAATTCCTGTTACCAGATGACATCTTTCGGGGTAGACCGGGAAATAATCATGCCCGGATTTTCACCTACTTTTACTATCCAGGGTCAAGTTTACCACAGGATCGGTTCTATGCTTCCCGCGGCCAATGAACAACATAAATTTCTTCAGATATATTTCATGGGAGATGAAGATAATGAAGCAGATCGGCGATGTCAGTACATTCAAGGAGTTGAGAGGGAAATCGTACTAAAAATCCAAAGAATGTTACATGAGCACAATCGACTTATTAATACTTTTAAAACGGCGTTAGACCGCATGCCTCACGAACAATACAAATTGGTTATTCACGCAGATCGCACTCCGCACGGAGAACACGAGAGACGATTCAATGCGCCTCTCATCAATGATGTTGCTGCAGTAGTTTGTGGTGACTTTTCTTCATCACGCGACATCGTTCTCCGAGCGCATGATAATACTTTGACACGCGTACCCGATACTCACAAGTTCTATGACGCCCTTCAGTATCCCTTGATTTTCAGCAAAGGCCAAGAAGGTTATCATTTTGAGCTGCCATTAATCAACCCAACTACAGGTCAACCCATGCCTAATAAAAAAGTATCCTGTATGAACTTTTATGCTTATCACATGATGTTACGTGAGAACGATTTTAACTTGCTGCCCCGTTTCAGGCAAATTTTCCATCAGTTTTTAGTGGACATGTGGGTTAAAACAGAGAGCGAGCGCCTCCGTTATATAACTCTTAACCAAAAAAAATTACGAGCTGAACAATACATTCACCTGCAAGATGCAGTAGGTAACGATGCCAATGTAAATCCCAGTGATTTAGGAAAGATGGTTATTCTCCCATCAACTTTTATCAATAGCCCGCGCTACTTACACGAATATACGCAAGATGCTTTTGCATACGTACGTGCTCACGGCCGTCCCGATCTCTTTGTTACATTTACCTATAACCCATCTTGGAAGGAGATAACCGATGAGTTAATGCCAGGTCAGAAACCAATTGACAGACACGACTTGATAGCGAGAGTATTCAGATTAAAAGTACAGAAACTTATGGGTGTCATTACCAAAGGTAAAGTATTTGGCGACGTGCAATGTTATATGTACTCCATCGAATGGCAGAAAAGGGGGCTGCCACATGTTCATATTTTGATTTGGCTCAAGGAGAAATTGCGACCTACCCACATTGACAATCTGATTAGCGCTGAAATTCCTGATCCTACAGAAGATAAGGAGTTGCACGACACTGTGGTTAAAAACATGATGCATGGTCCCTGTGGCATTCGTAACTCTACGTCACCGTGTATGAAGGAGAGGAAATGCACAAAAAAGTACCCGCGATCACTTATAAAAGACACTATCCACAATGAACAGGGCTATCCGTTATACAGAAGAAGATCACCTGAAGACGGGGGCCGAACGGTTACTATCAAAACCCGCAGCGGAGCTTTTGAAACTATGGACAATGGTTGGATTGTTCCATACTCGCCAATTTTATGTAAAATATTTAATGCCCATATAAATGTGGAGGCCTGCGGTTCCGTGCGCGCTATCAAATATATTTGTAAATATATTAACAAAGGAACCGATCAAGCCGTGTTCAATTTTATACAGGAAGCTGGAACGTCTGTCATAAACGAAGTGCAAGCTTTCCAACAGGGGCGTTATGTGAGCAGCAATGAGGCAGCATGGCGACTTTTAGGATTCCCATTACATGAAAGGCACCCTACTGTCACTCATTTGGCCGTGCATTTAGAAAACGGAGAGCGTGTGTATTTTAATGAAAGCAATTTTCATGATAGGATGGCGTCTCCGCCAAAGACAACACTGACCGCATTTTTCCATCTTTGCCAAATCGACCCATTTGCAAAAACCCTTTTGTATTCAGAGGTTCCCCGATACTATACATGGAATGCCTCTAGAAAAGAGTGGAAACGTCGCATTCAAGGCACCCCAGTAAAAAACTGGTCCGGGGTAAAATCAGGGGATGCTCTTGGTCGTGTATATACTGTGCACGTGTGCAATTTTGAGTGTTTTTGTTTAAGAATGCTTCTGCACCATGTTCGTGGACCAACTAGCCACAGGGACCTTAAAATTGTGAACGGTCAAGAGTGCGCAACATACAGAGAGGCATGTGAAGTTCTTGGTCTGTTGGAGAATGATAATCATTGGGAGGAAACCATGATAGAAGCAGTTCAATGCAGATCACCTACAAAAATAAGAGAGTTGTTTGCAACCTTGATCTCAACCTGCGGTGTTTCTAATCCTCAACAGCTATGGGAAAAATATAAAAATGATATGGCAGACGATATTTTAAAAAGATTGCAGATGACACATCCGAACATCACGTACAATGATTTTATTTACAACGAGGCTCTCACTAAAATAGAAAATAAAACTATGGAAATAATCGGTAAAAAATTGAGTGAATTTGGAATGAGTAGCCCACAACGATCAGAAGAAAGCGTAACTGACATCGCCAGAGAGCTAGATTATAATGCTACTATACTACAACAGCAAGTAAATGACATGGTCCCACAATTGTTACCCGAGCAAAAAATGGTATTCGACGAAGTATCACGCTACGTAGAGTCAGGGAACGGCGCACTTTTCTTTCTTGATGCTCCGGGGGGCACTGGGAAAACTTTTTTGCTGAATCTTCTTCTGGCTCATGTCAGAAAGGATAAAAACATTGCAGTAGCCGTTGCTTCCTCTGGAATTGCTGCCACGCTGCTCACTGGAGGACGAACTGTGCACTCCGTTTTGAAACTGCCTCTAAATCTTGCTCAAGAGGAATCCCCAATCTGCAATTTTAGTAAAAATAGTGGTCGGGCCGCGATGCTGCGCCAGTGTAAGTTGTTAGTTTGGGATGAGTGTACCATGTCGCACAAAGGAGCTATTGAAGCTCTCAATAGGACTTTGCAGGATATAAGGGACTGCAAGAGCATAATGGGAGGATTGGTCGTTTTATTAGCAGGTGACTTCCGGCAAACACTGCCAGTCATACAAAGGGGGACTCCAGCAGATGAAATAAAAGCTTGCCTAAAATCGTCCAAGTTGTGGGAACATGTCATAAAGTTTCAATTAACCACAAACATGCGAGTGCGATTATTCAACGACATTCAATCGGGTCATTACGCGGATACATTGTTAAAAATCGGTGATGGAAAAATGACAATAGATGCAGAGGGAATGATAACTTTAACGGAAGAGTTTTGTAATGTTGTGGGCAGCGAATCGGAGTTGGTAGCAAAAGTTTATACTGACTTACACGATCATATAAATGATGACCAATGGATCTGCGAACGCGCAATATTAGCACCAAAAAATGAAACGGTCACTAAAATAAATGAAAATATTTTGAATGAAGTAATGGGAGAAAATACTGAATATTTATCTGTAGACACAGTGATAGAAACAGAATATAGTACCTCATATCCTGTGGAGTTCTTAAATTCTTTGGAATTATCTGGGGTGCCGTCTCATAAATTAAAACTAAAAGTAGGTGTTCCGGTGATGCTCATGCGTAATCTCGATGCCCCTAGACTGTGTAATGGTACTAGGCTGCGTGTCACTCAGCTTGGGCGGAACATTATTACAGCCACTATTTTAACTGGCGCAGCAAAGGGTGAAAGTGTACTCATTCCTCGGATTCCGATTATTCCAACAGACCTCCCATTTCAATTTAGAAGACTACAATTTCCTATAAGGGTTTCATTTGCAATGACCATTAATAAAGCACAAGGCCAAACTCTAAGGGTTGCTGGAGTACACTTGGAAAAACATTGTTTTTCGCATGGTCAGCTCTATGTAGCGTGTTCCCGGGTTTCCAGTGCCCAAAATCTGCATGTTTTTGCTCCACAAGGGAAAACATATAATATAGTGTACCGTTCAGTTTTGGTTTAACAACTAATTGTATCAAACGTTATATCGCGCTTCTTAGATTTTTCTGTGGGAATGAGAAGTTTTCTTATAGTTGTGCTTTCTACCGCAATTTAACCGAATTCCACGCGGGCGAAGCCGCGGGCGGAAAGCTAGTAACTAAATAAAAGAAAAACTGTGCCTTTGCCCCACTTCTAAACAAATATATCCATTTTACCTACGGAATCAAATATCTTTACACGTAAATAACATAGTCGAATTCGTATGATATTTTCTATTTTCTCAAATGATACTGTTGTGATATACAATCTTTTTTTATAATCAAAACTTATTTTATGACTTAAGGTACATATTTAAACATAGAATATTATTTGTTACTTCAAAATATACTGTTGACAATGTTTACACGTTTTTAATATTTTTCCTATAAAAAATATTTCCAACACGTTATCAGCACGAAAATAAGTATTTTTGAAGTCTTTAGTGAGATATAATAATGGCAAATGGTAGTGGTGATGTTTCTGGAAAAGGATTTTCTTCGTCACTTCCATCATTTTCTCTTCGTAACAGAGATGGCTACAGTCTTTGGAAGTTCAAGATGCGTAATTATTTGATGCATGAAGATCTATGGGATGCAATAGATGGTTATCCAAGTGGTGATAAAACTTCCGATCCGATCAAGGTAAGGAACGACCGAAAGGCTCTCACTAAAATATGTCTAACATTAGAAGACTCCGCTATAACGTATGTTAGAAATTCTAAAACTGCTTCTGAAGCATGGAAGTCCCTTCAAAATGCCTATGAAGACAAAGGCATGGGACGTAGATTAGCATTAGAGAGGAAACTGTACCGATATACGTTAAATAGCTTCAATGATATTGAGTCATATATTAATGCCGTTGTAAGTACTGCTCAGGACTTGGCTGATATAGGCAAAAATATTGAAGATGCTTCACTTGCTGCTATTTTATTGGGAGGCTTATCATCTAAATATGATCCTCTAATAATGGCATTAGAAAATAGCAATATTCAAGTAACTACTGAATTAGTGAAGTCGAAGTTGTTAAATGAAATGTCAAAGAGTACTACACAATCTGAGTCAGCTTTGCGGACAGATCAGAGTCACAAAAGTCAAACTAAAAAACCAAAGAAAAAGAAGCCCATCATATGTTATGATTGTAAGGAGCCTGGACATAAGAGGCCGGATTGCCCATTGAAGAAAAGGAAATCCACAGAGGAGAAGTCCTTGGTTGCATTAGGCATCGGTAATGGAAATTCGATGAACGATTGGTTTATTGACTCCGGGGCGACAAAACACATGACACCGCGGCAAGATTGGTTCGTAAATTTGAAACGTTTTGATATGGGTTCTGTAACTGTTGCAAATGGAGATAAAGTAGATTGTATAGGTGTAGGTGATATTTCTTTATGTACGAATTCCTCTGTAAATAGTATTTCTAATGTTGTATGTGTCCCTAATTTAAAAACTAATTTAATATCTGTATATAAGGCTGTACAAAATGGTTTTACAGTATTATTCGATAAGCAAGGCTGTAAATTTTTTGGATCTGATACTTTTTCTTTTTCAGGTAGTCCTATTCTGTTTGGTTCTGTTGTGGACGGGCTGTACAAGTTAAACTGTACTGTAAATACACCATGCGATAGAACTCGAGATGTGGCTATGGCTGAATCACTGTCTAATAAATACCAGTTATGGCATAGACGTCTAGACCATTTATGCCGTATTGGGATGAATCTGCTAAGAAATAGTAAAGTAGGTATGGAATATAGCATTGTAGATAAAACTAGTTGTGTTGCTTGTGTAGAGGGAAAGCAAGCACGTAAGCCCTTTAAAAGTGTTGCGTTCAAAAAGGCAACATCATCACTTGAGTTGATTCATTGTGATGTATGTGGGCCAATGTCTGGCAATTCTTTTCAAGGCAATAGATATGCTTTATTACTAATCGATGATTATACGCGCAAAATATTTGTATATTTTTTGAATGCGAAATCTGAAGTAAAAGAAAAATTTAAGATTTTTCATTTACTTGTAGAGAAGCAAACTGGTCAAAAAATTAAAACTGTCAGATCTGACAATGGGACTGAGTTTATTAACGATGACTTGCAAAACTATTTTGCGATGAATGGAATCGTTCATGAAACATCAGTGCCGTACTCTCCTCAGCAAAATGGGGTAGCAGAGCGTACCATTCGGTCTATAGTTGAGAAAGCTCGCTCTATGTTAGCAGGTAGTTTTCTTTCGATATCTTTTTGGGAAGATGCTATTCAAACTGCTGTTCACTTAAAAAATCGGTCTCCACACCGTGCTTTAGTTGGATCTGATACACCTTTTGAAAGATGGTTTGGGCACAAACCGAATTTATCACACCTCAAGGTATTTGGTTGTCGTGCACTAGTACATATACCATCATGTTAAAGGAAGAAATTTGATCTTAAAGCCGAAGAATATATTTTTGTTGGGTACACTGATGATCCGAATAGTTATATTTTCAGAAATGCTCATTACCCAAGAAAAATGATTAAAGCACGAGACGTTACATTTTTTGAGACCTGTTTTAAAAGTCTAAAGGAAACCGGGAATTCGGAGCAGGTGAATATTTTCAATCCTATTTTGACATTGACAAACAATGTAGAAATAGAAAATGAGCCTTCTGCTAGTACCTCTAGGGGCCAAACTACCGAATCCTGTTCTCCTTCTGAAAATGTGGATCAGTCTGTGTTGTGTCCACTAAGGGGGGATAGTAATAGGGATATTGAAGCTGTTGCTTCGTCAGATATTCAATCGCCAGATATTGAAACTGTCGCTTCATCGGATATTCCACCACCGAATGAACCTGAGACAAGTTCTCAAACTGAAGGCCGTTATCCTTCTAGAGTTCGTAAGCCGCCTGACTATTTTTCGTACAGTGTCGCGCTGAACGATATGTTGGAGCCTCAGACATACACACAAGCCATTACATCTGATGATGTAGATAAATGGCAGATGGCGATGGAAAGTGAATATCAGTCTCTTATGAAATTAAAAACATGGAGGCTAGTGGACAAACCAGACAAGAAAGTTATTCCGTGCAGATGGCTTTATAAGGTCAAGACGGATGCACATAACAATATTATCAAGTACAAAGCGAGACTTGTCATTAAGGGTTATAGTCAAATAGAAGGCGTTGACTATCATGAAACGTTTGCTCCTGTTGTAAGGAATTCATCGCTTCGAACCCTCTTTGCTCTTGCTGCCGAATACGATTTAAAGATGCAACATCTGGATGTTGACACTGCATTTTTAAATGGTGATCTTTCGGAAGAAGTGTACATGGAACAGCCCAAAGGATTTGTTGTTAAAGGGCAAGAAAGAAAAGTTTGCTTATTACAAAAAAGTTTGTATGGTTTGAAGCAAGCTCCGCGTGCATGGTATACAAAACTGAATGAAACATTATGTAGTATTGGTTTCACAAAATTACCTTCAGAGCCGTGTATCTATAAAAAACTTTTTGGTTCTGATATAATAATTTAGGCAATTTTCGTTGATGACATTATTGTCTTTCATAAGAATGACAGCATTTTTGACATTGTGAAATCTGATCTACAAAAACATTTCACTTTGAAAGACCTCGGTAATTTGACATATTATTTAGGTATAAATGTTAATAAAAATTGTGATGAGATACGTATAAATCAAAAGACATATATTAAAAAAATACTTAAAAGGTTTAATATGGAATCGTGTAAAGGCTATTCTACATCTTTGGTAAACAATAAGTTAGATGATGGAACCGCAGGTGAGTGCAATTACCAAGTCCATACCAAAATCTCATAGGATCTTTGATGTTTTTAGCTGTTAATACCCGTCCCGATATAGCATATGCTACGAGCTATTTAAGTCAGTTTAACACTTGTTTCAATAAAACTCATTGGGAAGCTGCAAAACGTATATTACAATACTTAAAACAGACTATAGACTACTCTATTGTTTATAGGAAAACTGAAAGTCCTTTGATTGGATATACGGATGCAGATTGGGCCAATTGTAAGCGTGATCGACGCTCATACACGGGGTATTATTTTAAGCTGGGAAATGGACCTGTAGCGTGGGCCTCACGAAAGCAGCCAACGGTTGCTCTGTCTTCAGCGGAAGCAGAGTATATGGCACTTACAGACGCCGCTAAAGAAGCCATATACTTGCGTCGTTTGATTTATGAGGTATGTGGTAAATTATACGATTGTGTTACGATTTACAGTGACAGCCAAAGTGCACAAAATATCGCAAATAATCCCGTGTACCACAACAGAACTAAACATATTGATACCAAGTATCAGTTTATTAGAGAGAAGGTATTAGAAAATATTATTGGCTTAAAATATCTTAAGAGTACAGAAATGTCAGCTGATGTGTTAACAAAGCCATTGACCTACGTTAACCATCATAAATGTATATCTTGTATGGGAATAACGTAATGTTGTAAGCCTTTATATTTTTGTCCTTTTTGTTCCTAAATTATACTTAGTTTTTATGTTCTGTAATTTTTTGTGGTCAGATGTTGTATGTACTTACATATAGGTTTTGATTAAGGGGAGGTGTTGTGATATACAATCTTTTTTTATAATCAAAACTTATTTTATGACTTAAGGTACATATTTAAACATAGAATATTATTTGTTACTTCAAAATATACTGTTGACAATGTTTACACGTTTTTAATATTTTTCCTATAAAAAATATTTCCAACAGATACTATCATATTTTTTATCTGAAAATACACGGAAGAAACTTTTCGCTTATGTTTGTATAGACTCCTGGATGGTTTAGATTTACTATTGGACCAGGTAGCGGAGCTGTCATCGAGCAGCAAAATATCTACCAGGACTGCTAGTTTACACACATACACAAACACCTTCGTGTACGCACATGAACACACATACGGACGCACTACATATACCCAGGTATGTATTGATTTCAATAGTTGGTATTTGGTTTGCTTTCTTAAATGTAAGTGGCTGACATTGTTGTCTTGTACAATTCAACTTGAGAGATTTATACAGACAACTTTTTGTATATACAAATGTGTTACAACAATCTGCAAAGTTATTATTACATTGTAATTTTAGAACGCCTTAAATACTGACGTATCTAGTAAGATGGTTATTAAACTAATCTAATGGACACTCACAAATGAATCATAGTAAGTAACTCGTCCCGCAGGCATGCTAATCTTGCGTTTTCTAAGCTTAATCATTAAACATTATGTACTTATAAGATTAATCTCGTTGTGTGAAATGAAAGTAGTTTAAGAGAGAAATTAAGTAGACAAGAAGTTTATCGCAATGAAATAACGATGCACGATTCAAAGAATATAAGACACATACAAACATTCTCACTAAATCATGTATGTGTGATGTAGTTAGTCTTTATTCGCTTACTTCTGAAAGGTGTGCTAGCAATCATTTTCTTGACAATCCTTGTTCCATTGGACGCGATTAAAATCAACTTCTCTTCGGTCAACTTCTCCTTTAAAGATTCTTCTCGTACCAATCTATCTAGCGCAGTGGCATACAGCTTCAGTGAATCGTACAAATAAGCAGCATAGATGGACACAAACTGAAACGAACACGTCCCTGTTACATATCTGCTGACGACTTCAATGTCCGAATAGGGAACCATAAAATGTACAGTAAAAGTACTATACATAAAATGGTGATCTTTGACTAAATGATTAACTAAAGTAGTTTTTGCACTAGCAACGTAATAATGGTAATAACATTACAACAAACTAACATATAAAAATAAATAATTTGAAAATTCTGTTATTTCCTAATTGTTGGATTACATAAAATGTACATACGGTGCACAGAGCAATTAGTACATTCTATCATAGAGTCAATAAATACAACACAATACAGAAGGTATACCCATTCTTAGAAAACTGCCATAGAAACTTACGCAAAGACAGCAACGATGGTAAGGGTACTAACCACGACAGCGATGTTGGCTTTTTAGTAAAAAAGATAGACGTCGTCGTTGCTTCTCAACAGAAATAATCATGTTTAAATAGTATAATTCTACAGAGTCAGATTTCATATGACAATATAAGTGATCAAAAATCTATAACGCAAACTAATTTCCATCACTCATAATTTTATCTCAAAAACCTACAAAAAATACCCTGAGATGTCAACGTGTATGTAATTGCTGGTACTTAAGAGTCCAACTAAATCTGATATTTTTTTTATTTCTATTGCAATAATTATGACAAAGGTTCCAAGTAAGTTTAAGAACTTTCTGTTGTGAAAATAAGAAATAATGACGGTACCAATAAATAAGTTCACATAGTAATTGGGCAATTGAAATGGGAAAAAAAACAATGTTTTCGTTAAAATTTCTGTCTTCCTGACTCCAAATGAAACTTGTAACAACATCTGTTGGTGTAAAATCTGTACCAAATCTCAAATAAATGAAACCGACTATAAAGGATTGTATTCAGAACTCAGGATTATTTAGAAAAAAATCCTTTCTTATCTTTCTACGATTCAATTTGACTATTAAACAAATAGCAGCTTTAGATAAAAAAAATATAACTACAATGTAACTCAATTAAAACCCAAAAATATACCTTGTTGAATTTATTCTCAAATACAGCAGGTAGAGGGAATTGAAAAGGCTTCATAGCATTGTACTGGCGTACTCTCGCGGTGAAATTCTCGTAACTGCCCACCGGTTCCGAAGAAACAACGACTAACAACGACTGCGCACGCTTCTTGAACTCCGTGGTGTTCGGACACACCAGTTTTGCTGAACCACGGTCTTCTGTTTCTGTAACAAAGTTAATATTATACAACCTTAATTAGACTTGAGTAGTTCGGGAACGAAAAACAAAAATTAACTAATTCACTGTCAAAAAAAACCAATGAATCTCTCGCATAGTATCATATTGGTCGCTCGTTCCCGATGGATATGAACCGAATGGCTCGGCATCCTGCCATCGTACAGAGTGTATCTATAGTATAATTTAGTTTGCTAATTCGCAGCTCATATACAGTATTGTAACATTCGCTCGCTATGGAACGATCTGAAATTTTTAGTGATGCAGTTTTGTAATTGTGCTTTAATAAACCATTTTATATTATTTAATTCGATTAAGGACTGGCTAAAAACGCCTAAGTATTGTGATCTGTAAAGGTGTATAAGAACTAATGTTGTTCTTGTGTACTTTTTTATTCTTTGTTTATTAAATTATTATGAATGACTCTCAGCTTCTTGCAACAAATGACGAATTTAAACTTGTAAATTTTAATACCATATTTACATTTAATACTTTTTTATTATATTATCTATTGTTACATTTAAAAAAGTAACAATAGATACATTATATTTATTCTGCAAAAAGATGTTTTTTGACCAACCAGAAGACTGGCTTAAATGTACACTGCAACCCATTTAAATTCGCGATTTGGTGAGAATCTATATTCTAATAGGGAGCAATGATGTATATTTTGATCATCACATTATTCTTTTCCAGTTTTTAGCACCTATCTAAAAAATTAGAACGATTTTCATTGTGCACTGTAACTGCACAATAAAGACGCCTTAGTATAAGAACACACTCTTTTAGATTGGTGACTTATTAAAAGGCATGTTTAGATCGCAATTTTTTAAACATTTCAGACACTAAGCTACATGAAATATTTGTTTTCACAGTCATACAATAATGGTAACTTAGAAAGTCTGTTGTCAGAGCGAAAATGGAATTAACGGTAATTTATGCTACTTACTCATTAAATATTTTAAAGATTCCTTGGATGAATAAGTCATCATGTCGACGAAGATAACCATGTACTCTCCCTTCACGAACAACTTCAACGATTCCATCGCCGTCATCATGTCTATAAGACCGGAAGTAGATCCCAAAAACACGTATACTTGAAAAGAAATAAATGAAACATTAAATTTTATTAGTAGGGATGTTAGTAGGGATCTGATCCGCAAAATAGTTGATTTCCAAAGTGACATCGATTACACTTTACTATTTTTGTTACTTTGGTAGATGGTATTCAAAACAGATTTGATAATTATTAAGGAAAATTAGGTATTTATTTAATTTTAGTCATATGGCATATGGTCATACTAGCATTATAAATCTTTGCCGCCTTGTTAAAAACTGGAAATACAAAAACTTACTTCTAGTTCTATTCTTCGTCTCCTGTATGAACTGGTACCAAAAGCCGGGGGCACAGCAGGCGCGCTTCTCCTCGCAACACTTGAACCCTTCAATGACCTGCCTCTGGTGGTTGACTGTCATATTGTACTTCTTGGCGACGTTCTCCAATGACAGCGCAACCTTCAACCATGTTTCCTCGTACAAGATCGAGAACTTATTCCATCTGTAGTACCGGAGCAGCGATATCACAAACTTGGTGGCCTGACGAAAATAAATGAAAATTTTCATAAGTTCTATCACAGATATAATCTTAATCCTTTGTCTTTAAAAACATAAGAATATACCTTAAGATGCGAATTACATAAACATATAAGACTTATTACTTCAATTGATATTATAAGCTTTAAAATGGTGATCTTTAAGATGATTATTGGTTGAAAAAAGTAATTTTGAATAAACAGTAAATAATTTTATATGGCTGACCCAGCCACGCGTTGCTGTGGCTCAGTTATTATAACATGCAATCATATTTTTATTATAAATTTAAATGAAACCTATCCTATATCCTGACTCAGAACGAATCCAGCAAAATAAAGAAAAAACATTAAAATCAGTTGAGTAGTATAGGAGTCCATCGCGGACAAACAACGTGACACGTAATTTATATATATTAAGATACTAGCTGACCCGACCACGCGTTGCTGTGTTATAAATTAAAATGAAACACCTATCCTATGTCCTAAGTCTAAACAAATCCAGCAAAAAAAATATATCAAAATCGATTGAATAGTTTCGGAGTTTATCGCGGTCAAACACTGTGACACGGAATGTATATCTATATATAGAAGATTAAATTTAATATTAAAATATATAGCCTTTATCCAGCTTCTTCTCGTTTGATGATATATAAGCGGTTTCGACACTGAGGAAATTTAACGGTATTTTTGCCCGTTAGCGCGCATAAAACGCCTAAAAAGCTTGTATGCAAATTGCTTACCTGTGTATCTGGAGGTTCAAGTCTTGCGAAATTAGGTAGAGTCGAGCTTTGGTAGTCAGAACATTTCTGAAAATAGATGCATATTGTATTTAAATATCTGAACGTAAAAAAATAAAAAGTGGGAGTCTGACTTATGTACCTAGGACTCCGTATTAACTTCCATGTGGACGTTTCGTTCATCGCACGAATCTTAAGATAAAACCGTTTTCTTTTTCGAGTTTGTTTAAACAACTATACCGAAATTAATTTTTGATGGAACATGAAAATAATAGGAGTTCAAATAATCGAGTTTGTTTCATAAACAAATTATTAGTAGATGGGTAAACTCAGAACAGTGTGACCTTGGGATAGGCGTATTTCTCCGGCGTCAATGATGCTTTAAAAATTAAAAAAGTAACTCAGGTGACATTAAGTATACTAACAGAGAAAAAGAAAAAAAATCACAGTCATAAAAACACTGTGAATATGAGCATATATTCACATAAATACATTTAGGTTTATTTCTCTTCTTCATGCTGTACTTACGTAGGATATCATAGGTAGGTTCTTAGACTGCGCGATGATGGCCTCGGTATGACAGCGGCCTTCCGGCCCAAAAAAAGCTACTACGCCTGAACAGCTCATATCTATGAGCAGTCGTGTTGCCGTGATCGTATCGCATTTGGTGTCGTTCCACTCTAGTCGTAATTCCACATCAGGCAGTATATTTGTGCTGTTATTTATCTGTTAAATAACAATAAAATTTATTAATACTTAATAATACTGCGTATGAGTAACGACTACAAATTTAAAATAGTTTAGTTTCGATGAGTTTTCTAGAATTTTTCTGATAAAATTAAGGTAGTAAAACATTAACTTGAAATATTCTCAATAACAAACAGAAGTGCAAATATATCACCACCTATACATATTCAATTGCTTGTCAAGTTTAAACGATTCGGTTTCTACTCATTTTATTTATAGAAGGCATAAGTTGACCCAACACAAACCGGCACATAGCCCCTTCGAGTAGTTAGTGCCCACTTTCTTCATACAACCGCACCAACATAAATATTAGTCTCCCACAGTACCCTACATAGTGTGAGTAGTAAATACACATTGCAATTTTCAGACTCACTGCGTTACAAGCAACTCCACATAAAGTAGGTATAAATAAGACTTTATTTGAGTTAAATTTATCCAAGGAAGTGTAGATATGAATTATTGTTATTCAAATAGAATTTATCATTCGAACATGAAGCTGTGTAGTGTGGTTTGGAATTTGTGAATAAGGCTGGTTTCACAGAATGGTCCATCTGCGCACATAATTCTTCTAGGTATACCCAGCATAAAATGCTGGGAAATTCCTTTTTGAGGTCACTATTCAAACAATTAAGGTAGTTTAAGTAGAAATGGGATAAAGGTAATTTTAAAATTTGGATCAAGCAATTCTTTACGTTTAAACAATGTTTGTTATGCTAATGTAGATTTTTATTACTGATAAATGAATAAAGCATATAAAACAAAAGGAATAATCAAAAACGATACTTTCTGATAAAGACCGGCTTATTTTAATTAGTTGATGTTAAATATTATTTTATTCTGATCAGGTATTTACGTATATGACGTCGATGCTGTTTAACAGTTAAATAACAATTACTTAAATTCTTTTCTTTCTTTATTAATTGTTGTTTTAGGTTTTTAGGTTAATTTAATTTAATTTGTCGCAATGGTGACAAATAAATGACAAACACTACAGATAAAAAAGTTACCGGATTAATCAGAAGTTATCACTTGTTGGGCATTAGATTTGTCTTCGAGCTGGTTAGTTTTATTCCAGATGGAAGCAGAATCCAGCATTTTTAACGTAAGTGTTTCAATAATGTAGGTCCTTAGGAACTTTATAGTTAATTATTTTGATTTACATGAAATGAGTAGTAATACCTCTTCAAGGGCCATGGAGAGTGCGCCGGATATGGCGAGGCCTTGGCGATCGCGCAGCTCACCCTTGATGGAGGGCAGGTAGCCGATGGTGAGGCTGAACCTCTTGGCAGCGAACGTAGGCCCTGCCAACAGGCCTAGCGCTGCCACCACCAGCGCGCGCCACATGCCGCCGCCTCACCTTAATGACACCTGGTTACAAAATACACATTACTTTTAAAACTATCACGCTATTTACTTATGGCGTATTCGGAATAAGTCACTTAAAAGTCTAGTGTACAAAATTTTATTCTGTTTTGAAACTGAAATAGCATTGTATTAATTTAAGACGCGAAACTTAAAGCCTTCCATCGTCATCATCGGTTTGATTAAGGCTGAGGACAGACGAATGACACTGCCGTCGACAGATGTTTACGACGTCGTCGACCGTCCTCGCTTGTGTTAGTGACAGGCTAATTGTCATTGGACAATTAGCCTGTCACTAACACACACACAACTAGACGTGTTTGCTATTATAGTTTCTGAGTACTTCTATTAATTTGAACATAGAATTTAAAGAAGAATAAAGCCTTATCTCCTGAAAATCGCTCAGAGGGGATGCAAAGCATATTTTCTTACAGATAACAGTATAGTCAAATTTACCGCTTTTACTAGTGATGTGCCAACTCGGAAAAAACAAAACTCGATTTACCCCGAGTTAAAATTCACGTAACTCGGGTTGAACTCGAGTTACGTAACTCGAGTTAACTAGATGGAAGAGTTGTTTTTTTTTTACCAATTTATTCCCTGACCTTCGCATTAATAGTAAAAAAATTTTGAACAGACAAATGATATTTTTATTTCTTCGACGGTAACACTTGGATGCTTATTTTTAATGTGGTTTAATAATGTGGTCGTATTTCCATTATATTTGAAAGAATCTGAACACTGTTTACACGTAACACGTCCACTCACTGGCGCCTTTAATACATCCCAAACCAAAGATTTTCTTTTAGGACCCGGCATTTTTCAAAAACAGAACTTGTTTGTTATGAATGAAAATAGTCTCAAATGATAGCAAACTTTGCTTCATGTCGGTTTCCTTCAGTTTTTAAACTCGAGTCAGAGAATTCAACTCGACTTAGTTCGAGTTAAGTCCAACTCGAGTTTACTCGAGTTAGTTACTCGAGTTGACCATCACTAGCTTTTACCTTACAACGAAGATAATTTTTTTTTAACGGCTTCAGAACGTCGATTGCAACATTCATGAATTAACGAGTATTTTAAAAGATTTAATGTTAAACCAAAATACAGTATTGCGAAGAAGCATTTCGGCAAAGGAAAGGATTGCTGTGACTATAAAGTAAATCAACAACATTATCTCCTAAAATACCTCCACAACGACCTTCATGGTAATAGCATGTACAATCATGAGCTGTGAAATTTATACGTTGAACAATTTTTTCAACCATAATTATTATCACTATATTATATTGCAAAAAGAAGTAGTATACAAAATTATCATGGGGATTCCAGATGGCATCGAAATTATGTTTATTTTGTATACCTACATATATGTATATTTATATTATACAAAATATGTATGTATACATTTTTTTTAATTCATTATCCCCAGACCAGTAATACGTGAACATTGGTCACACTATACAAGTAATCATACTCATTTCTAAAATATCTATACACAAGATAGTATACAATGGTTATTAAAATTTGATTTTCGTGTTTCTGTCAAAAATTCATAGATAAAAAAAATATGACAATACATTTGTTCTATTATGTATAAACTCACTTATTCGTGTTTTTATTATATAAAGTAACTATTAATCTGGAAGACTGTGGACATTTACATTAATCTATTTTCCCCTCAAAATCAGGTTATGTGCTGAAATATATTAGCTTATAGCTTTTAAATCTTTCTGTGAACCCTTAATTATTGGGTGCGTTTGGCAGAAAAAAACGATTGACGGCGCTCACTAGCGCTGAGAAACAAACTATACAGTTTTCGGCAAGGACACGTTTTCTAACTTTCGCAGCGCTGACGTTTTCCGCCATTTTGCTTAGATAAGTTTGTTTACAAACTTAAGTTAACCGGTGATTTTGTGCAATTATTAATATAATAGTAGTAATATCGTCTTCTTCAATATTGCCATTCACTAAATTATTCAATATATTATTCATAGTTTAAAACTTTTCACAGCTTTTGATAAAAATATACTTAATTGATGTTATGTTCCCCAGTAACCGCTAAGTCAGCGTCCTAACAGAAAATAGTCATTTAGCGCTCAGCACCGCTTACTGCTGAGCGGTCGCCATTTTGCTTTCGAGCGCTTTTTTCTGCCAAACGCACCCATTATATCTATTATTATATTACATTATAGAAGAATCATTAGTTTCTCTCGTATTCTGATGCCATCAAAAGAGATGGAAAAGTTGTTCTGTACTAGTGTAATAAATAATTTAAACAGCTTTGCTATGAATTGATTTATTCAAGCGTTGTTTTATATTCAGAACTTTTGCTCACATTGACACCCAAACATTACTTTCAATGATTTTTTTACTGTACTCTACATTTGCAATACTAAATACATTCGTATTTGTATTGAAGTCATTTATTACGTCAGTTAATTTTTTTAATTAAATACGTGCGGTCTCTTTGACTAATGTCCTCGTTTGAATAAAACATTTTCTTTACGGATTTTACGCATAATTTATTTAATATTTAATGAAAATATTTAATCCTGACGTTTCGAATTGTTTACAGGAGCCGTGATCACAGGATAACTAAGATAATGGTCGTCACATATTTTCTACTACCTTCATAATATTTCAATCGGGCATGTTCCTAATTGTTATTTTTTTTTAAACATCAAATTGTTTTATTTTGCTTTTTATTTAATTATTAAATTCTCACGACGATTACATAGTATACTACTGAGTCTACTACCAGTTCGGAAAGTGGGTGGCCCTACCGAGAAGAACTGGCGAAAGAAACTCGGGCAGAGGGACCGATCTTACTGTTATTATTTGCAAAAAGAGCTAATTACATCACCAGGTCTTGCAATGTGTGTCTTTGAAGGTATTTTATACAAATGTGTAATACGCGCGGAAGTATATGTCCTCGACTAAAATGAGCATGCGCGGTGCTTTGTAATTGTACCAGTCGACGACGCCGTCGTCGGCTGTGTCGTCGATCGAGTGTCGTTCGTCTGTTAGCGGCCTAAAGTTACTTTTAAAGTAAGTCTCTATGAATTTACTTTTGATCAGTGAAGATAATGGAACATAAAAAATATTCCAATTGTTACAAAATAGTTGAACAAAGAGTTTCCCTTATATATCGTTTGTAAACATAACAGAATATACTTAATTAATGGTGGAACGGAAACGGTTGCAAGAAACAAACGTACGCACTAGGGTTCATGATTTCTCGAAATCATGAACCTCAAAATAATCTTAAAACTTTTATAAACAGTTCTCAACAAATTTAACTTCTCTCAAACAAAATAAAGAAATAAAAATTTAAATATTAAAATATCAACACAACGCTGACTTGTAATAGCAATCGCAGAATCTGTTTTGGCAGATGAATTAGAATAAAAATCAACTTAAAACATGAGGCTGAAACTGGCAACAGAAAAACAGCAGCAAAACCCAGGTTTCCAGTATTCTATGAAGTTTCTTTTAGCAATGGTCACATTTTCTAGAACTATTTGAGACATTTCAACATGTATCATTTAACATACTAGTAGCAATTTAAGAGGGAGCGAGATCTCCAAGTATTTTTTTTTTCAAAAAAACTGAAAAGTATGACTTTTTTTATGTAGTTTCCTTTCGCAACGACCGAATTTTCAAGAACTTTTTTAAGACATTTAAAAATGTATAATTTAACATTCAAGTAGCTATTTAAGAGGGAGCGAGACCTCCAAGGATTTTTTTATCAAGAAAAACTTGGAAAAAGTAGGACTTTTCCTATTTAATTTCTTTTTGCAACGATTGAATCGTCTAGATTACTATTTTACCACGTTTTTCTTATCTCACTTTTCTTATTTGTTTGTCTGTCCGGGCAAAATCTTGCAACTTAAATTTGAGGCACTTTCCGATAAGCTAGAAAGCTGAAACTTTCAGGATAGTTCAGAACCCGATGACAATGCACTCTAAAGCAACTTTCAACTTTCCAGATGCACTTTCAGGTCCACTTTCGGCAACTTTCACTTTTGTATGGGGCTTATCCGATTGTTGCGTAACACATGGTTACTTCGTTGAGTTAATAATTAAAAAGAATAAAATAATTATACTAGATTTAAAAAATCTAAAAATCCCACGTTTTTCAATGTCCTAAAAAGAATAAAATAACCCTGCGGGGCAAAGCGAGGGGCCACTCAAAACGTGGGGGCGCATCTTTACAATAATCGGCATCAATGCATGTCATTCATCTCTTTAAAATCTCCTCTTAGTAATATGCGCCCCCACGTTTTGAGTGGCCCCTCGCTTTGCCCCGCAGGGTTATTTTATTCTTTTTAGGACATTGAAAAACGTGGGATTTTTAGATTTTTTAAATCTAGTATAATTTTATTTTTGCAACGGTTAATTTATACATATTGAAATGTCTCATAAAAGTTCTAGAAAATTTGGTCGGCGATTTTCGCCGGTCTTCTTTCGACAAGTCTACCAGCAGCAACTCGGTAGCTCAGCAGTCAAAGCACACGCCTGGGTAGCGAAAATTCCCGCCTTAGGGCTCGGAGATGTGGTTGTTTTTTATAGGCGTATTTACTCTTACAGAAATACTAATGAAGACAAAATCATTTATGAATATGCCACTTTGTTTTTCTAGTTAATAGTAATTAATAATTTCATATGACAAATAAAGCGTTTCAGTCGCAATGTGTAAATATACTATTTTAAACTTATTACATATAATAATAAAGTATTAGTAACAAATATAAAAGAAAAATATCTCTAAAATTTGCCCATAAAGACACCAAATTAAGATCTTTTATTTAAAATAACATTCAAATTACACACTAGTTTTTTTATTAAAAAAAACTTGGATATTTGTGAAAAACTCAATAGGATTTTCAAACTAAAGTCGTTGTCCTATATGATAAGAGGATGATCGACTGATAACAGATGTCGTAGACAGAGTCTCCTTCATTAGAAAACGCGAATGTACTATTTGTTGTGTGTAGCGTTGAGATAAACCGTTTTCGCCTTAGTGTGTTCAGTTAACACTAACAACAAAGAGGACAAATTACATGTTCCTGTCTGCCAAATCATCCTACTCGAAGACACGGTTTAATCTCATCCACAGCCAAAAACTTGTAGGCAAATAATTTAAGCTCAAAATAGATATTTTATTTTGCTATAACGCCTGCGTTCGGGAGTGGATTCCTCACATGCTACAATATTGTACATGACGCTACAAATCATTCACAACTAACAATACTTATGAATAACACGCATGAGAGCATATCATACTGTGTGTAGATAGCAAATATACTGACAATTTTGACGTTGAATATAATTTTTTGTTGATATAATAACATAAAATGAGGAAAATTACAGTCACGTATAGAAAGCACATAATTCTCTGTTTTTAGGGATCCGTACCTCAAACGGAAAATACGGAACCCTCACTTTGTTGTCCGTCCGTCTGTCTATCTGTTAAGACCCTTTATCTCGGGAACGCGTGGAGGTATCGAGTTGAAATTAAAACCAGATACTCAGCTCTACAGTCCCTTGAAGCTGTGAAAAATCAAACTTCTGAGTTAACGTGAAAAAAAGATACAGCTATTTATACCGCAAAAAAACCTATAATTCTACACTCTCGAGGGAATCAAAATTTATTTTCTGTCGACCTAAAATCATGAAATATGGCATGAAGCAACGTCATGTAACACAATTAAAGGAAAAAAACAGCAATTTTTTTTTTGCGATCATACCAACTTACTTCCAATTGGTAAACTAACCGCGACCTATGTCGATGTATGGGTACAACAGTTTTTCAATGGCAAAGTTAGGTTTGCCCCTCAATCCGTTTATCTTGATTCCTATGATGAACGAACAATTTACTTCTTCTTATCTAAAAGTTTGTACGCAACCCTCGTTTCACGAGTCCGACACGCACTTGGCCGATTTTTAATAATAAACAAGTTTAGGTAACGGTCGTTTTTCCTCCGTTTGCTTAGAATTTTATTACACTTTGTTTGCACTTGATATTTTCTCAGATATCCTTTCCACATTATAAAGAGTTTATTGTGTAATGCCTGTTATATACGTGAAGGACAAGGACCAGTTTTGCTCAGACTTATCAATACTAGTAATGCCGCGTATAAGGGGTTGCAGCCTAAACATGACGTAAAATGTGACAATTAAGTTTTATTTTAACTTGATTTTATTAAACAAAGACAAGCAGGCAGGTGGTATAGGTTCAGATTGGTCAATATCTTTATGTTCAATAACAATGTTATTAATAAAGTTGCTTTCAAAGTAATTTTCATTTCTTTGTCGGTATTCTTTCTCTAAATTAGTTATTTCCTTAAACTCAAAAAATACTCCTTATGCCTAATTGCTGACTAAAAATAGAATAGAATAAATCGATTAAGTGTGCATAATATTTATGTAATATAAGCCATTTATTCAGAATAGTGCAATTAAAACTGTATTATCGTTTGTGTTTAAATGGCTTCGATAATAATATGATACATGACCGGTTTTAAAGTCACAGAGAATAGATATTTTCTGGACAATCTTCATATTAGCACCTATAAAGTTTAACAAACGAACGTAACGTATTTTGTAAGCGAACATTTATAGAATCAGCTGATAACGTTAGTGTACATGTATCGTGACTAGTACATATTACAATCAATGTAAATATAGTTCAGTGCACTGCATCATAGGTTCGTGGTCGAGCCGCGGTCGCCGACGGCTCACAGAGAGTGGTGCATGATGGTGACAATCAGCGTGTCTATTTTTGTAACTCAATAAAGGGAAGTCTTCCTGCAGCGCGCTTTCCGCCCTCAAATGTGGGAATTGCTTCCATGCTGGCAACTAAGTAATTGCTGCACAGCCGGCGGCTGATTAAACCAATTGACATACCCACTGCTGTTTTGACAACATTCCTCCTTAAATAGATAGATACACGGATAATAGGTACCTACCTATCTACATCTACGACATATGACTTGAAGATGACTTTGACATTAAGTGAAATGCGCCGCGGTTCCAATTTTAGGTGGTCACCTGTGTCAGGAGATTCTGATCTATAATTTTAGTAAAGTTTTATGGTGCGATGTATACTTATTACCTAAACACTCTTCAAGACGAAGTTAGCGTAATAATAATTATTTACATTAAACTAAAAGTGTGTAAATATTGGTGTTAAGAACTGCTATTGTAAATAGAGCCAAGTCAACAAATTACACCTGAAACAGAGTCAGTAAAGGGATAATTGGATAGTCGAACCCGGCGCGTGCACAGGAGAAGCACATTAGCTGTGGAGCGGCGGCGGCGGCAGCGCGACGCATGCGCCGGCACAGCGTGATCTCGCCTTGAGATAACGTCCGCGTCAGCGATAACGCTCTCTCGAGCTATTTTTAGAAATTAATAAAAAGGTAATATGATTACATTTCGTGCAACAGCAAACACTTGGCTGCAAAACAATGTTATCATCTACACAGATGGATGTCGTCTTCTTATAGGATTTGAGGATTAATTTGTCTGTATTTTCTGTGTCGATAAAATAAATCGCTGATCATCTACAAAAATATGTGTTTATATTCAATTGTATTGCAAAGATACTTTTAAAAACAAGGAAATAGTAAAATATTATACTGTTTTTGTAGTAAGTCTAGGCAATTTACCTTTACATTTGCGTTCCCGCACTCGACCGAATGTTTGCCTGATTTTTCTGCCGACTTTTATGACCGATTTTGTGACAGACTCAAATAATAATTAACTTATTATATTCGACAGTTAGTGCACGTAATTTTCAGAAATTTTATATTATATGACAATCTTAAAAATTTAAACCTTAAGACTCTACCAAAATTAATACCATTGAGACATTATTAAATTTTAGTTGAAGATAAAGCTTGACCCATTATAATTATCATTATGCATGTAACATCTATATATAATACTACTGGCATTTTAATGTAAGTATTAAAGGTATTTTTTGTTTCCATACACTATCTTTGCCTATTAATGGCTTTTCTTCGTTGTGTTGACTAGTATACGAATATATGTTATATCTTATGGCAACATGTAACTTTTTGTGAAATTAGTAGTAAATAAATTAAAAGCTATTTTCAAATTTTTCATTAAATATGCTCCTCAAAAAGCAAATAACCTAAATAAATTGTAACAAACTGATAAAAAAATATGTGTCAAAAATAGCTCCAAGCGAGAAAACCGTCAATTGTAACACTAAACTGTAACTTTCCTGTAAATATAATATTTTTTGTAAAATATCTAACATAAAAAAATTGCTTGTACAAAGGTACCATTAAAACGATTAATGTAATCTGACTAATGAACGACTGACACAAGTCATGCTGTATATTCTTTGTATCGTTATATTGCGTCACTCGTATTCAAGTTAATATTTGTAACCTCGACTTTGGTTACATATTTACTAACTTATTAATAGCATACCAAATAAGTACATAAACTTAAGGTTGATTCAGAATGGTCAAATGATTCTTAAAATAATGGTGTTTTACCTCACAACACGTGTGTAGCGTTAATAGTTTTCAAGTGTATAGGTACCTAACAATAACGAACCTCATAAAACACAGAATTAATCAGTTTAAAGTCGATTCACTAATACAGACCATGAAAAGAGTACGAATGCAACCAAGAAACAAACAAATAATAATACTTAAAAATTTATTTTAAAGTCAAAAGATTTCACAAATAAAGTTAATGTCCACCAAGTAATTTAACTTAACGCCTAAAAGATCGGGCACCCCGTCCGTCCCGCACGTAGTTCCCAAGATGCTACTCAAAACTGCGCGAGAGCGTATAGGCGCCATTCATTTATTACGTAAGACTATTTTCGCTAGTTTTTGACCCCCTCCCCCCCTATTATAAGAAAAAATAAGAATAGGTCGACCCCCTCCCCCCCTGTTTAATATTTATTACGTAAGAATCTAAAGGCAAAAATGAATACACGTTTGGCTTTTTTTAATGTTTATTTGTCAAAGTAACAATTTTAGAAATTTATATTTGTACTTACAAAGGTACTAATAATTTTAATTTTTTGGTAGAATAAACTTTGATTTTAATAATTAATCTTTACCTACATTAGATTTTCAGTCCAGGGGCTCAAAACCCACACAACCGACTCTTGTGCCGACAAGACTTCTTGGCCTCGCCTTGAATATATGGCTAAAGATTTTTCTCTTTCAATATTTGAAATACGGCCATGAAATTGCCCGTGCTTTTTCAAAGTATAATTTCAACTTTGCGCATTTTTGTGATCTTACGTAAGAACTATCGAGACTCCCCCCTACCCCCTTGTAAGAAAAAATAAGACATGGTCGACCCCCCTCCCCCCTAAATCGTCTTACGTAATAAATGAATGGCCCCATACACTGTTTCAATTCTAAACTTATATTACATACTCTTGACCTTTTGTTATAATAATTCATGGGACGAGTAATCTATAATTATAAAAAAGCGTATTAATAGTTATCTTTATATATATAATTCTACTGTACGTGTGTATGTTACTGAACTCCTTCTACACTGCTGGACAGATTTTAATGATTTTTTGTACGCGTTTGGGTGGCGCTCTGGATGGTTTAGATTCACAAATCAGCCCGGCACACAGTGGTCCGGATTTTCAAAAAGGTGGACGTAGGATCGAAAATGCATATTTAACTTAACAAAAAATTGTTTCGTATAGGAAATTTAACGCTGATTAATACTTATTACTACAACTTTTCAAAAAAACTGCTCCTTCACGTCAAAAAAAAATATTGAAAATAAAAATGTATGGGAGAAAATCTATTTTATTTTTTTTTCTCCGTTCAGTATCAAAGTATAGCAAGCAAACCTTATATTCTGGTAAGTACCTATTGTTCTTAATACGACGACATATAAATTGCGTGCGTATCCCTGCGGCCTTGACGCCTACGACGATTCAAAGTTTAAAATTTCAATTGGTTTTTTTTTTAATTATTATCGAGTTTTTCAATTATGCTGAATTTAAAATATAATTTCTTAATTATATAAGAATTAAAACATACGCATTCCAGCATTTGTTTCATTTTATTTTAATAAAAAATAGTAATAAAAGTCTTCAACAACAGTCACGTGCTGATTCGTTGCCTATTTGTAACTGACTGAAACGACTCCTGTGATATAAGAATCATTTACCCCCACCACCGGAGACATCGACGACGCTGATTGGCTGTTGAAGATGTGGTACTAATTTTGTCAGTCACTACTTGCGCGCGTGTGTTTGTTATAAATATCTGTGCATGAAACAATTAAAGGCACTTGTTCCTCAACCCTTGAGGAAGCAACATATCTTATCATCCGTGCTGTGTAAAAGTTTAGTGAGTTTCGTTATGGCTGCATTTGTAACAAACTTGGACATCTTTATGTTCCTCCGTGTTGAAGGAGATATGAAAAATTGGGCACGACTCTATGAAGCTATTATTCTACATATCCCAGTGGAAACATGTTCACAAGATTTAGAAATAATCAAGACCTTTTTGAAGAACTACGTCAGTAATATCAATCGCAGATGGACAAGTGCTTCTAGAAATCAGAAAACTTTCATGAATAGACATGCTGCGTGGTTACAATCAAATATTAGTTGGCCAAATTGCACTACTGTTAATTTATCCGAGATTTTTCAAGCCCAAGATGAAGTTATCGAAAACATATCGTCAGACAATACTTCATTTGACATCGATACTACAACAGCTGTGATTCCGTCGACATCTAGTACAACAACTGTGGGCACATCTACCGAAGTTCAGATTAGGAAGCCTTTTGTTGACCTCAGCAACAAACATAAGAAAAGACGTTCAGAGTCTCTTTTGGACTATTCGCCGGAAGAACTTACTTTTGCATTAGTCGAAAGACTTAGGATAGACAAGAAGAATGACTTAGCTCGTGTTATTGACCATATAACGAAGAACCCTGATAGTGTTGCTATCGTTCAAGCCACATTGTTTAAGAAAAATACGAAAAAAACTTTTGATGGAGATTATGCTCTTGGTCTTTATACATCATTGAACCTGTCAAAATGGAAATACTTGTGTTTAAGGAAAGCGCTGTTAGATTGTGAAGTTCCAGTGTTACCATCGTATCACAAACTCCTTGAAGCTAAAAATAGATGCTATCCTCATGATTTAGAAATTACTGAGAGAGGAGCCAGAGTGAAGCTTCAAGCCCTATTGGATCTGACAGTCCAGAAGATTCTTCAAATTACTGGTACCCAGATTGATTCGTCAACTGAACGATTGAAGTTAATTAGTAAATGGGGTTTTGATGGTGCTTCTTCACAAAGTACCTACAAGCAAAGGAGTGAAGATGTAGACTTCAGTGATTCATCGGTTTTCATGTCAAGTCTTGTCCCTCTTAAATTAGCACCATATGGGAAAACCCAACACCTTCTTCAACACATTATTGCAGGCCCATTAAGTTCGAGTTTTGTAAAGAGACAGCAGAATACATCAAGCAAGAAGAAGCTGCATTGAAGGAAGAAATAAAAAACATCGATTCTACAAAATGGGCAGGGCTAGAGATTAGTCACAAGCTTCATATGACAATGATCGACGGAAAAGTGGCCACTATTATAACGGATACTTCGTCTGCATCTGCCTGCAATATTTGCCTTGCTAAGCCAACTGAGATGAACAAGCTGTCAGAAGTATTTACAAGACCTGTTCGAAAAGATGTTTATAAATATGGACTTTCTACTCTTCATATGTGGATTCGTTGTATGGAGTGTATTCTACACATATCTTACAACATGGACTTTGAGATGTGGACTGCACGAGGTGCTAACAAGCAACTAAAAGCTGCGAAGAAACATTTGACACAAGAAGAATTCAAACAGCAAATGGGAATACTTGTGGATTTTGTGAAGCAAGGCTTTGGAACCACAAACGACGGAAACACAGCCAGAAGGTTTTTTAGAGATTATGAGAAATCTGCCGAAATAACCAATGTTGACAAAGACCTGCTAAAGCATATTGCGGTTATTCTTCAAACGATTTCATCAGGATGTGCCATAGATATTGAAAAATTCAGGACTTATTGCAGAGAAACAGCTGAGATCTTTGTTCATCTATACCCATGGTTTTATATGCCCGCAAGTGTCATCACTTTGGCCTCCTACCAATTGGCATTCTTTCCGAAGAATCTGGAGAAGCAAGAAATAAAGAATTTCGAAGAGTTCGTGAGTCTCACACAAGAAAATTTAACAGGATAAAGACCAACGAGGACTTGCTTCATAATTTTTTAATTAGTTCAGACCCATATTTATCCCATATTCGACCAAAATACAGCAACTCAAAGCAATTCGATTTTTTTCCAGATGTTAAAGAGCTTTTGTTGTTGCCTGAGGTAGTAACAGAAGAAACCGAAAATATGGATCTACAGGAGTTGCAGTCTGAACATGATCCATTAATGTAAACGTGACAGATTTAGTTATGTTGTAATTGTTAGAATTGAGTTTGTTAGTAGTAGTAGTTAAGTTGTGGTCCTTTTCAGGACTACTTAAAATAGTCAAAGGGTCGTAATATTCAGCCGTATCCGGTTAGACTGGACTGGACTGGAAGACAAGAAGACGCTCGGATGATGATGATGACTTAAAATAGTCATTTTCAAGACTTCAGAAAAAGCCCTTTTTAGGGCTAAATCTATTTCTAATTGTTTCTTTCAAGATAAGTCACACTAGTAGTATAACCACCAATATCAACCATGATTTATCAATAGGAATATCAACAGATGAAAGAATAATCAACAGAAGATTATTTAAAACAAAAATAAGCAAAAATGCTTATTTTATCATAACGTCACGCTTTATATTCCCCGAAGGCAAAGGTGTATACTACACTATAGTACACTGTAATTTCGCCAGTTATATTTAAGTCCCAAGTAATAGGGGGCGAGCCTAATAAAAGGATGGGGCACGCGGGGGGCTTGTTTCATTAAAAAATATATTTTGGATTAATTGTAATAGAAAAACTCGTTAATAATAATAAGATAATTCAACATAAAAATTTTAAACTTTATAGCATCGTAGGCGCCAAGGCCGCAGGGATACGCAAGCAATTTATATGTCGTCGTATTAAGGACAATAAGTACTTACCAGAAGATAAGGTTTGCTTGCTATACTTTGATACTGAACGGAGAAAAAAAATAAAATAGATTTTCTCCCATACATTTTTATTTTAAATATATTTTTTTGACGTGAAGGAGCAGTTTTTTTCAAAAGTTGTAGAAATAAGTATTAATCAGCGTTAAATTTCCTATACGAAACAATTTTTTGTTAAGTTAAATAAGCATTTTCGATCCTATGTCCACCTTTTTGAAAATCCGGACCACTGTGCGGCAGATGGAAATGCAGTCGGCACAGCGTGGCTGGGTCAGCTAGTATCTATATATTATAAAAATAATAATACAATCATCATATTGAAAATATCACTAAATATTTATCTATATAGGTATCACAAAATTTCCACGTGACAAGTATATGTTTATAGTTATAACGTAGTCCATAGATAGATACTAATCGATAGATTAAAACATAGTAGATACTATTTATCCCGGAAAATCGAAATGTTCCCTGGGAGATCGCGATAGAGATCTTTAATAATCTGAACACTACGCGCGTGAAACTCTGGGCGGAAGCTTACAAAATATATAAAATCTTGAAATTAATTACAAGTAGTTGTAATAAATCACAGCGATTTCTTTTTATATACAAGATGAGCTTGCGTTTGGTTACACCGACTAGCGTCAAGGGGAAACCTAGGATGTTTTTGGGATTTAAAGATCTCGGTGTTATAGGCGCTCGGGAAAACAGATGCAGACAGGTTATTCTACTCCTTAGCTGTGTGCATTGTAATAGATGAAAAAAAACATAGTATACGCGACTAACATATTATCCGCGAATCCTATTCCTAGTCGAATGCGCCTATTCTCCCAATGGCAGAAGCGGCAAGGTGGAATGAGCTCGTGCAGCTCAAGGGCATACTATCAAAATACCGAATACTATCAAAAAATAATAAATGCAGAATACCGACAAGCAGTCAACCCTACGGCGTTGGACAAGGCTGTGAAGCTTATTTTTTATCAGATTAGTTATTCCCGTATTTATTTTAATTTAGCATTCTCAACGACATATTTCTATAAGATTTAAAACACGGCTATAAAAAACAACCACAATTTCGAGCCACTTAAGAGTTTGGAGATGATTGTTTTTATATAGGCGTATTTTAAATCTTATAACGCTCTTCTTAGTCAAATGCGGCAAGCTGGTATTTAGCTGAATCGCCCGAAACGTAAGGACAAATACTCCGAGCACGATCAGTCTTGTGGTTTATACAGCGTTATTTTATAAACACCATCCTTAACTTATGAAAATCATTGTTATGTATCAGTGAAATAGGGTCGTGTAATAATCTGGTACAATACCGTGCGTAGTGTGATAGTGATATTAAAAGAAAAAATACTTGTTTTGTTATTTTCTTCAAAGAATATAATATATAATAGTGTTTTCAATGTTCCTGTATAGAACCAAGGGCGTGAAATATCGCTTAATCGTATCAAGATCCAGCTTTGTGGCCGCAAATTCAGTTTTATATTCAACAGCATCGCCTAAGTTAAAATCGGAGTCAACTTCATGTCAAGATCTAAACTATCGGTAATCGATACAATAGTACCTCGGAAAGAAGGTGCTAACGTAAAAGTACTCCTTTTTGCGGTGAAGAGAAAAGCCTGCATTTTGGTGAACAGCCAGTGGAAAATTAAACAAATTGTTGTTACCCAAGTTAATAAGATCAACGAAATTCAGAAAAGTACGTACCTACATTCGATCTAGAGCAATAGAGTGCACTTGGCAGTGTGGTTTTTTGCCGCTTCCTGTTAAATGTGGAGGTTGAGCGGAGCGTGTGAGTTGACAGAGTAGAGTATGACCCTCCAGCCGTGCGGTGTGTAATTATGGGCTAGGCAGGCTCGCAGCAGGTGAGTTAGAGTTTCGAGTATAAGTACTCCCCCCCCCCCCCCCCATTGTAGAAGGGCAGGGAAGATGTTGTGTGTTCCCGTTGCCTTAAAGGGAGAGAAACTGTTTATGGTCCAGCTTACGTTTTCAGGGATAATCACCGCATTAGCAAGGCGATAGCATTCTTCTGTTGTGAAGGCTGGTTCGTCAGTCCATGTTTTTGCGCCTTGTTTAGCCAATACTTTTCTTACCCTATTTGCCTGTTTTGTCATATTTATCTCTGTGCTGAAGTTCCTCCAGAAGCGGTTCTCCAGTATCTGATTCGTTTTTTGTACTTAGCTTTAGCTGCCTTGTACTCGTCCCAGTCGTATTCGTTGCAGTGTTCATGGCTCTGTTAAACCTCCTCCTCACCTCTGTTCTCAGTCCCTCTAATTCGGGTCCCTACCAGTGGAGCTACCCCGAAACTCAAAGGGGTGGTCAAACTAAAGGGTGGGAGTTTGAGGGAGCAGGCTTATTCATAGCATTCTATCATGATTTTTGTTAGATTTTTTTACCTGCTGTTCAAGTTGAGAGGTGTTGTCTATACTTGTACTATTGTTTCCTTGCTCAGCGACTCTTCAAGTAGCTGGGTGTAGGAGTTACAGTCCTGGGAGGCGACGACCTCCTTCTGCGAGGACGTCCTTTCGCAGAAGGAGGCCGCCGACATTTAATAACTGTTTCCCAGATAGCTGGATCGGCAGAGATGGGCCTCTCTCTTGGCCCGCACGATCACCTGACCTAACTCCGGTTGATATTTTGATATGGGGATAACAGAGGAACTCGTTTACACAACAGAAATCATGTTAAAAATTACCACGACCGAAGTGAGAAATATTTGTACAAAAAAATAAAATAATTTCACCAATAAAAACATTTTTTATCTAATTAAAAATAGATTTTAACACAATTAGTTCGCTGGGACACCTTAATTTTAAAAATTGCAAAGATATAAGCGTAAATAATACCTTTAAATAAAGTACAATAACCGAGCCTGTTCTTAAGTGTGTTTATTTTTTTTTTAAAGTCGTCTCTAAATAATCTATCTAGTGTATTTAAATACTCTGTAAGTTAATAGTATTATAAGTTATATTCGGGATTTTACCATGTACCTTGTTTTTATTGAGTTTCCGATATTTCGGCACTGTTGCAAGTGCCATGATCACGGAGCAACTTGGGTACAGGGTAAAAATCCCGAATATAACTTATGTTACTATAATGTTAGTGACCATGAAAGTTTAAAACAATATAGTCTGTAAGTTTGTTTTTTGGTAACAATACGGCTTCAAAAGTGCTAAGATACAGTTGCACCAACATTACATTAAGAGAATAAATTGTAAAATATAAATATTTTTATTTAAAAAGAACGTTGTTAGCAACTCATTGGCAAATTTAGGATTTTTGGCATTACAATCGAAGTTTCACTAAAAAAATGACAAATTTGTGGGTCATAATGTTCTAGATGGTCTATACTAACGTTTCCTTAAGACTGCACTCGCCTTCCCAACACTCTGCATATTAATAAGGTCGTCAACGCATGATATTTATAATAAGTTAAAACAATCTTCAGCGCGTTTAAGAAAACAGTACTGAATCAACAGCCCCATCTGTTGACATATTGACGTTATTACATAGCTTTTAACATCTCATTTTCCGATTTTCACTTATCATCTGTGCTATTCTGATGTATAAGATAAATAACTGTAAAGTTTTATCAAACTGTGTTCTGTAGTTTTTGCGAGTAAGAATAACAGTTATAAATATCTCTCTCCTTCCTGATAAACATACGCTCCCAAAACTAAGAACTATTTTAGCTGTCCAAACAATGTTGTCTAAGAAGCAATTTTGAGTTATATAAAATTTCCTCGATGATAAGCAAATGTCTATTGATAAGAATTTAAAATTGACTAGGTACTTGATCTCACGGGCAATTCAACTTAGATTACCTACTTAAATACAGTAGACCTCAAGTGAGGTAACTTATCGAACCTATAAAAGTGTCAGTTCTTTAACAGTAAATAATACACAAATGTGCATACCTATTATTATAAATATAAACATTATTAATTAAATACGTGTCATTTTAGAGTTACTGATACTTCACCACTTGAGTGGAATAATCCGTAGTAGTATTGATCTTGACGGTCAATGTTTGGTCTGCCACTCCTGGACACACCCATTTGTCGTAAGATAATAAAAATCGACCACATTCGCTACCCTCCCTCGTCTAGTAGCTTATAACTAGTATCCACCTTTGTAGTTATAAGCATTCTGGTTACATAAGCAAATCTGATCAAATAATCAAGACTAGACTCCAACTCAATATCGAAAAAGCGATATTCAATTTGATAATATCGGTATTTCCTATATAATTTACAAGTCAAGTGGACTTCCTTGAAAAATCTTTGAGCAAGATATTGATTTTAAACTATCTAATTAAGCTTCTAGTACACTGAAACAGGAATTGTAATCAATACTCAATAATACATCAAGATTCACTGTGGCAGTGCAGCTACATTTGCAGATGGCTCTAACTTCATAAATTTAGGGCTTGTAGAAATAGACGGCTCAATGCGCGCTAAAATACATACTTTCAAAAACTACGACACCACCATCGAGTCCAAGGCTCAAACTTCAGCCAAAAAGCTGGGCGTCCTAAATAAGGTCAAGCGATATTTCATGCCGAGACCGCTTTTAACTCTCTTTAAAGCACAAGTCCGATCTAGCATGGAAACATTCCATTCCTAGAGGTGGCTGCATAGAATTATTTGCAGCTACCTCTGGGACGGCTCAGCAAATACCACCTTGCTGCAATGGACACGATTCAGCGCAGAGCTGAGAGGCTTATTAGCGACGAAAAATTGGTGAAGAGCAAGCTGCTACACCTTAGCTCACCGCCGCAAAGTTGCCTGTCTGTCGGTCTTTTACAGATTATACTTCGGAGGGTGTGCTCAGAAGTACCTGGGGCTGGGGTGCAAGGTCGGATAGAACCTCCTCGTGTTCTCGGCCCATTGTAGGTCCCACTTCACACGTGCAGTGGGTACGACACTGGGTTCGGACTGGTGCACTCTAGGTGCCTTCGTATATAATCCCATCGGGGATTGCATACCAAGGCGGCTAATAATCCGACAAAGGGGGAGCTCGGCTGGCGTCCTGGGTATCCCGGGTAGCCATAGCCAAGCTAGGGAGTTGAATGCGATGCCAGTTCTGTCTGACGTCGTCGCAGGAGCTCGTAACCCTGTACGTAGTGCAGGGCCGAGGGCCGCTACCCACGGGTGGGGGCCGCGGGAAAGACAATCCCTCTAAATAATTACCCTGGTTGGGGCAGGGGGCCCAGAGAAGCTCGCAACACTATATATAGTGCAGGGCCGAGGACCGCTACCTCCTCCTCCTCGCCGAAACGAGGCCAGCGGTTGTCGGGCTGGGAGACCGACAGCTGCATTGCGTTTGACCCTCAGACGTGCGGAGGGTTCAAGGCGTCACGGTTCACTCCGTTGCTCCGTCCCCCACGGAGCATAACAGACCCACACTGGTCAGGATCGTGGCTGCATCCGAAAGGACACCACACGATCCCCACTAATGTGTTGTGGGGCGCCGCAGGTTTTAGTAGGCGTGGGCTCGTGTGCTCCCTACACGAGCGAATGCCTAATGCATATCCTACGAAAACAAAAAAATATGCTCAGGAGCTCTATGAGCTCATACCGCCATCGCCTTTCTTAATTCGGGCATCCAAACACACTGCGGGCTACCACCCTTTCTTGGTTTCCATTTCTAATTGTCGCACCGAGCGCTACTCAACATCTTTTATAATGCGTACAGCAAAGGTTTACGCAAAGCAAAGGTCAACTTACATTACAGACTCGTAATAAAAAGATATTTCGAAAGGGCGATTTTTTTTATTCCAAAATAGAGACTCTAAAGATAATGAGGATAAGGAATACCAGTCCAGTAAACACGACGACACGACAAAGGTTTCACAGGTGCAATTTCTAGCACCTGTGGACTTTAACAAACAGAATTTCAGTGCCTGTAGAGGAGTCGTTACGTCAGGATTAAAAACAAAATACAAGTATAAACGCGTCGTAAATTCGGTTAAAATAGTTTTATTTAAACGTGCGACAGGTGCTGAAATGTAAGTAAGAACTTAATAGAAAGTCATCTCCTTCAAAGATGATACTTTGGGCGCCTTGATGTGTATGGAATTTTGACACATAGACAATGTTGATTTTTTTAATAGACATACGAATATTAACATGTTTTATTCAAATAAATTACTTGAAAATCTATTTTATGGTGATCAAGATTTAACATTGATTGAGAAATGTTATGTTTTAAAAATATATTTATTTAAATGTTAAAGTGAGCAAATTTTAATATAAAATCATTCACACATAGACAGTAGTTTAACCCCTTATGTATCACGTGTTTTAACTATGTCTTAGTAGTTTTTGTTTAGTTCTGAGGTTCTTTAATGATATTCGTGGTGAGGAAGTTTTGAGCGGTTTACTTTGTCAAAAGACGGATAAAATGTTTTGACGTATTGCTTCCATTTCCTTCTTCTCAGGTTATTTTTAACTGACCAATCCTTAACATTACACATAATTTGCTTATACGGTATCCGATATTTAGAACTTTTTCTAAAACTGCAAAGGAGTCGAAAGCGTCAGGATTAAATAAAACAAATTTTTATTTAAATGGAAATGTATGCGATATGCGCGAGTGTAAGGACAATGAGGATTTTTATTCTCTTTAAAAAATAGTAAACAAACACATATTTATGATGATCATTTGGTGTAACGGTAGCGATCCTGCCATTCGCACCGACCGACGCCCGACCTGGGTTCAAATTCAGCAAGAGGCGGATGTAAGATGAATACGAGCAGATATATATTCAGAGAGAGAGATATATATATATATATATATATATATACCTATATTATATATATATATAACTCCAAAACTACTCAACCGAATTTGTTTTTTTTTATTTTGCTAGATTTGTTCCGACTTAGGACATAGAATAGGTTTCGTTTTAATAGACTTTTTAGACTAGTATTCATAAAAGTATTCACTAGGTTTAAGTAGTGATAGTTATGAAGAAGAAGAAGCAGGTTTCTTCTTGAGAAGTAAATATAATAAATAATATGGTTGTACTATTTACACCGCACATTTCAAGTCACCTCATAGTTCGATGCTCTATTTAATAATACTTACATCACCTTATCGTCTTAAATTTCGATACTACTGTTGACAAGTGCTGCAACATACAATGAGCTTTTGCAACGAACGGTCGCGGAAGGGTCGGTTGTAATTAGAGGATTCGATCCCGGGATCCCGGTCATATTTTAGTCCCGAAATTTTCGGGATTAAATGTAATTAATCCCGGAATTTTCGGGATTGATATATTTTTTATAAAAGTCAATAAAAATGTGCGTGAAATGAAACGCACTTACTTTCATTTGACGTTTTGACAGCCATCTTGTTTACACAGCTGACTTAAGTTATTTTTGCTAACGACCGGTACCGGATTATATGTAAAGCGTGTAAAAATTCTACTTCACGTCGTGTAAGTATTGGTATGTTTTTGTTAATTGGTGATAATCAATGAATTTATTAAAAAACAACCAATGCATTAATGTGTCTGAGTAAATATAGATGACAGACAACGAGTGTTATTTTCTGTAGCTCTAAGAGGTTATGTTTATGTTATACATAGACTTAAATGTTTTTTTCATTTTTGTTTAGGTTTAAGAAGTAAACAATGTCATTATCCAAAGAAAGTTTTATGTCAAGCATAAAAAAAGGAAGATGTTTCGTCAGTGTGGAGTCATTTTTTAGTCTTTAAAGCGGGTAGCTCAGCACAATGTGAGCGTTGCGTAGCTATTTTAAAGACCTTAGGAGGCCACCAACCAAAAGCCTACATACTCATCTATCGTCAAAACATTCCGTTAAAGTAGATTTTGCTAAGACATCTTCCTCAACGGGCCAAAATAATGAAGAACCACCTTTGAAAAGAAAAATAGCGTCAGTCGCCGACTATTTTATGACACGTCCACACGAGGTTATCATTTGGAGAAGACTTATAAAATTGACTAGCTTTCCGCCCGCGGCTTCGCCCGCGTGGAATTCGGTTATATTGCGGAATAAAGCACAACTATAAGAAAACTTCTCATTCCCACGGAAAAATCTAAGAAGCGCGATGTAACGCTGGATACAATTAGTTGTTAAACCAAAACTGAATGGTACACTATATTATATGTTTTCCCTTGTGGAGCAAAAACATGCAGATTTTGGGCACTGGAAATCCGGGAACACGCTACATAGAGCTGACCATGCGAAAAACAATGTTTTTCCAAGTGTACTCCAGCAACCCTTAGAGTTTGGCCTTGTGCTCTATTAATGGTCATTGCAAATGAAACCCTTACAGGAAATTGTAGTCTTTTAAATTGAAATGGGAGGTCTGTTGGAATAATCGGAATCCGAGGAATGAGTCATTTAGTGAATCATTTAGCTTCAAAATTTACATGTTCATATTCGTTTGCAACATATAAGTAGATGTAAAAAAAACAGTTTAGACGATAAAACAAATTGTACGTCATCCCTCGGGAATTCCTCATTTTCGGGGATTCATTATCGTATCATTTAGCTTCTAAATTTACATTTTTATATTCGTTTGCAATATTTTACCTTGTTTTTAAACGACACACAGCGCCATCTACAATCCATCCATCAAGCAAACAATATTTTTGTTTTTCCTCGGGAATATCAATTTTTTTTCAGGATAAAAAGTACCCTATTTAATCCGGACTTTTATCTTTACGTCTGCAAAATTTCAGAGCAATCGGTTCAGTTGTTACGGCGTGAAAGCGGAACAACAACAGCGGTGAACAAACAAACAAACAAACAAACTCACTTTCTGATTTATAATATTAGTAAGGAAGTAAGGTTTGGCTATTCCTCCAACTTCTATCGAGCCTAAAGGCGCTATTCCGCCTCTTCCTATTTGTGCAACAAATTGAGTGCTTACTTTGGGCTTAATTTGTGTGATTGTAAGAAATATTATATTATACCATACCCAAACGAATGTTGTCGGTAATCTTCACAAGCAATTCTCACTTGATTTTATATTTGGTTTCCTCGGTATTGTTACATTGAATTTAAAAAAAATTACAGCAATGTTTGATACATCAATTTAACGATTTAAATAATTTCTTAAAAAATAAAGTAGAATATAAAGGAGCCTTTATTTCTTCCATACCACTAAGGCTAAACATGTACCAAAGATTCAAAGATACCAAAAAATAGCAAAACTATTGTAGATTCCGATAAAAAATCTTATTTATTTTTAAAAACATTTGTAAAAACAATCATTCAAAAATATACATTACTTGCAACAAACAGTATTTTTTAGCTGGCAAGCACAATTTTTATTAATTTTGACGCGTTTTGTAGCTTAAAGTTATGTCAACATTTTTCGATATACAGTCTTAAATATAAGATGTATAGTATAGTATAGTTACGTATAAGTTTATCAGCAACATACTGCTTTAAGGATTCTTCTGTTTTAATTAAATATAGTAGGATCAATATCAAAAATAGATATTTCTTGCTATTGCGAATCATTCTAAGTGTTTAGTTATTTCATTAGCCTTTACTAAAATACCTTTTATTTATTTATACATTCCGTATGGTATGTAATAACTTTTCGGTATTTTGCTGTCTCTGGGATTGCTATTTGTGCGTGGTGTTTATTTCATCTTAAATCGGCTATTCTTTCTGGATTTCCGTTTCACTTACTCTAATGACCTGACTGTATTAACTTTCGTGATTTGGCTGCTGTTAATAATTCTTGGATTCACGACAGCCTGTGCTTACCTACTGGATTCTGATTCAAAGGGCTTATTTTATTAGAATTGTGTAAGACCCATAAAATGTAGAAAACGAAGTAATTAAATAAAAAACTATAAATATGTATGGTTTTATCACAAGATCTTTATAGTTATTCAATAAACCTATATATAAGTGAAGCTCAGAATAGCAATCTACTTTTAATAGATATGTTTGCTATATATTATGGTTCAGAATAATTTTACTCTTAATAATTAATAGGTAAGTACATAACCATATCAAATATGAACAACAAAAATATATTTCTTGATGTCAACGGAAATTACTAAAACGTAAATGGTAAATTAGGTGACTGTTGCAATGAAAAATAGCAAATAAAAATTAAAGTAAATGTCAAGATTATGGCCGAGTACAATTAATATCCAGATTTCTAAATATCATTTCTGATTCTTAATTATAAACAACAAAACGCCAATCGGCGTGACAATAGGGTACTTTCGTTAGTGAAAATAAATTATGAAATTTGGTAAAAATTAACATTTATGTAGAAATCTACCTACTTATACCTATATTCTGATTTTAAGTCATTTATTTAAAGTTAAAAGTTGTAATTTTTTATCTGTATATCACGTGACCTAAAACACGAGCCGCCATAGTGTGACGTCATATAGGCAAAAACATAAGTGTAAAATAAACAGCTCTTGTTTTTGGCGCCGTAGAATTTTGACAGCTGTCATTTTCAGCAAAGTATCAGATTTACTAATACTTTTAAGTCTATCAACTTTATCTTCAAGGAGTTGTGTTTCAATGTTATTATTATTATAATTCAGTATTTTCTCAATAAACACCAAATATTTATAGACTTGAATGAGTGCCGGTCGTACATACGCGACTGTCAAAATGTCTGACAGCGTTTTTTTGTGGGAATAAAAAGGTTTAAAATTTAATTGAATTTTATAACACGAAAACGGTTTTTTTTTTGCCGAAATATTTATTTTTGTGGCTTTTTACTAGCAAAATCAACATTTTGAAGTACTTTTTCAAAGATAGTAGAATATCATATTGGCACTGTTTATTTATGTCAGTCTGTAGCGTTTTGTTCTACGCAGTTGTGATTAAGTGTAGTTTTTAGTGTTTCATTATCGTTCCGAAAATCTAATTTAAAGGTATATTATATGTTATATTATTATAAGTGTTTGAACAGATTTATGAATATTTACAAATAACTTGTACCAGGGTATATTTTTGGCCTGAAAAGAAAGGTCTCCTTTATTTATTAATTGTCCCATCCTCATTTAGGGTTGCCAGGCCAGGCCAAATGAGAAGCTAGTCAGAAATTCATAATTAGCTAGTCCACTTTACCTTAAAAGCCTGGTCACACTGGTTTTTAAGAGAAGAAATAAATGTGGTACCTACTTTAGTGTATCATACGACTTTTGTGACACACTGGCCGCAGCAAGGTTGACAAAAAATCTAACAACAACCAGACAGGCTGGACACCTATTTATTCACACAATTGTAAAAAGTTGGACCTGGCAACCCTAATTCCATAATAACATGAATATTGCAAACTCTGTGTAGAAAGAATAATTTATTAAATACAAACATGGTTAATTATTAAATGGAATTTCTTGGCCATGTACAACATTTATATTTTATTTTGTTGTCTGCTAATGATTAAAAAAAATTAAAGATAATTTGCTATGCTAATTCATGATAAAATGCTATGAATTGGTCTTGTTAACAACAAAGTTAAGTGTAATAAATGTTTGTTGTGAAGCATAAAATATAATAAACATAATAATATTCTCTGCAAATAACCTTAAATTTGAATAGGTCTATGACTGATAGAAATTTTCTTAGGACAGTGGAAACGACGACATTGGACGAGCATTTGTACCTGAGTCATGGGTGTTTATATATATTTCTATGAATATTATGTATGTATCATATATGTATGTTTATCCGTTATCCTAGTATCCATAACACAAGCCTTACAGTGCTTACTTTGGGCTAGGCTAATTGGTGTGAATGTTAGAAATATTTTTTATTTATAAAAGTAAAAATCGAAAGTTAGCTTTTGTTATTTTTATTAATTATCCAGCCCTCCATTGTACGGATTTGCGATCATCCAGGCTACTAGCTTATATTAAAAATAACTTTATATGTTCAAATGTAATCTTTGCTAGTATAAGCACAGTTTAAACTAAATTAAATTTAATATTTTATTTCGTCTTTATGACTATTATGATTACCAAATGAAAAATGCCTAATCTATAATCTAAGATCACAGTTGTGTCTGTCCGTTCTTTTTCCCGCTCTTTTTCCATTGTATCTATAACGTTATCGTAAAATTTAAAGACTTTTGTCCACCCGTGCGAAGCCGGGACGGGCCGCTAGTCTATGTTTTTTTTTTTTTTTTATATAGAAAATAGGCATGCGCTTGACCACCATCTCGCCTGATGGTAAGCGTCGATGTGATCTAGGATGTGACGCGCTTGCCTAGAAGGTACCTATTTACTCGTGACTTGAAGACCCCTAAATTGTATTTGTCAGGAAACACAGACTCAGGCAAAGAGTTCCACTCCTTAGCGGTACGTATCACAAAATTGGAACCAAAACGCTTAGTGCGACTCTTTGGTATATCCACCATATAACGGTGTCGCCAGTTTGTAAGTCTGGTTGTCCGATGATAAAATGGGGACGGCGGAAGAAGATTGTACAATTCAGCTGCACACTCTCCGAAATGTATCCTATAAAATACGGATAGGCTTGCTACCTTCCGTCTATGCTCAAGGCTTTTGAGTTTTTTATAGAAAAGATCTTCATTGCCGATGAGCCTCTTTGCCCTCCTCTCAATGGACTCAAGAGTCTGGAGCTGGTATCGGGCGGAACCGTCCCAAAGATGAGAACAATACTCCATACACGATCGAACTTGTGCTTGGTAAAGGCTGAGCAACTGTTCCGGTGTGAAGTATTTTCTCACCTTCGCCAGAATGCCAAGTTTTTTTGAAGCCACTTGAGCCATGCTCTCAATGAAAGAGCCAAAATTGAGAGTTGGTGACAAAGACATACCTAAAAGCTCAAGATGGTCAGTGATCGGCACGGTTACACCTCGGAAAGTAGGAGTCAAGTTGAAAGGACTCCTTTTAGCGGAGAAAAGACACGCCTGGGTCTTTGCCGGATTGAACCCTACTAGATTCGCATCGCCCCATTCGGACTGCCTGCAGAGATAGGTTCATGCGGCTAACCATCGCCTCTCTATGACGCTGGATCTGTTCAGCACTGGCTCGTGCATCAGACATATAGGTCTCTACAACAGTGCTGTCATCTGCGTACCCCAAAATACCGGGCAACAGCAGGTCATATATATGCAGCAGAAAAAGTGTTGCAGAGAGAACGGAACCCTGAGGGACGCCGGCATTGATAGCCAAATGGTCAGACGAGCTGCCGTCAATGACAACTCGTATTGACCGATCTCTCAGGAAGTCCGATATCCAGACACACAAACCAGTGGGAAGACCATATGATGGAAGCTTGCCAATAAGGCCCTCATGCCACACCCTATCAAAAGCCTTCGAGATATCAAGAGAGACGGCAAGCGCCTCACCGTGCCTCTCGATGGCTTCGCTCCATATGTAAGTGGCGTATGCTAGAAGATCTCCAGTAGACCGGTTCCGGCGAAACCCATATTGCCGGTCACTAAGGAGGTCATTTTCTTCTAGATACGATAGGAGCCTGTGGTTCAGTACACGTTCCATTATCTTGCAGAGAATGGACGTGACCGAGATGGGCCTGTAATTGATAGGGTCAGCACGACTGCCCCTTTTAGGCACAGGTTGCACGTTGGCCAGCTTCCAGGACTTTGGCACTTGTCCTTTAGCCATAGATAACCGATATAGGCATGTCAATACCGGAGCTAACTCAGGAGCGCAAGTCCTTAGTACTATGGCTGGTATACCATCCGGACCACTGGCTTTATTCACGTCCAGTTCCCGCAATGCCTTTCTGACTTCGGTTTGTCTTATACGTATTTCAGACATAAAAGTCCCACATCTTGACAAACCGGAAGGTACAGCATTGCCAGGATCCAAACGCGAACTTTCGGCAAATAATTCGGCAAATATATCGGCCTTTTCCTTGCCTGAGGAACGGCAGAAGTTACCCTCGATCGACTTAGCCAAGGACCAAAACGCTTTGCTACCCGAAGTGTAAGAGGCAAGCTTCTTCCCAATGCGGCCTATGTGATCGAAGCGAGCTCTTTTTACAACCTTTTTGCAGGACTTGGCGGCTTTGTTAAAGGCTTTCTTCTTTTCGCGCGTATCAGTAGCTTTACGGGATCGAGCTTCAACCCAGGCCAAATATGCTTTGTGTTTAGATGCCACCGCATCACGGCATTTGGCATTATACCACGGGTGAGCTTTGCCGGCAAGTGATATGTCAGAGAAAGGAATAAAATACTCCATACCCTGACGAAGCACATTGGTCACAGCATCCGCGCAAACTGAGGGGTCGCTAGAAGAAAAGCAAACCTGCCGCCAAGGATAAGATGCAAAAAAACAACGCATCTCACCCCAATCTGCTGATTTAAAACGCCAAACCCGCCGGGAGCCTTTTGGGCTTGGGTCGGTCGGAGAGTACACCGACATAGATTCCACCACACAATGGTCAGAACTGCCAAGGGGTGGCGTATCCGACACCGAGTAACTGTCGGGATTTGACGTCAGCAGAAGGTCCAAGCAATTAGCTGTCTGTCCATCAGAGTCCGGCACTCTAGTGGCTTCCTGGACAAGTTGGGTGAGATCAAGTGTCAAGGCTAGCTTTCGCGCTTCTCGACCAGCGTGGTCGAATTTTTCGTAAGGGAACAGCCAGTCCTTGTAGTGTGCGTTGAAATCACCAAGAGCCACCAGTTGAGCGGATGGGTATCGCTGTTGGGCAATGTCTGCCTTCTCAATAAGTTGGTCGATAAGCCTGGTAGTCTCCGCGTCTCCACTATGCGAGCGATAGACACAAGCATAGATATTTTTTTCTAAACCTGTATCCACCAGAACCCAAATGATAGAAAGGGTGGGGTCTTCAAGATCACGGAGACGCAAATAACAAATGTCATCGCGTGCATACATGCAAACACCCGCATGAGCCCTAAAACAATGTTCAAGGATATAACCCGGGTAAGCCAGGTACGCCGCGTCAGTTGGACATTTTATCTGCGTCTCCGTGAGAAAGAACAGATGCTGATTGCGAAACAAATGAGAAGAGTCAGGGCCTCACACCTCGGGATAGCCAAACCGGAGACCGCGGGGACGCCCGAGCCCCCCCAAGGGTGTCCACCGGGTCCTCTCGTCCGGGCGCCAACCGGCACGATGGCGCACCCCCAGGATTTTTCGCGAGATGGCGGGGCAGCCTTTTGTAAGTGGCTAGCTCACTACTCGGGCCCCCAACTATATGCGGTCGGCCAGCGGAAGAACCGTGCCTCGGATCCCGCTGCTCTCCGAATCTGGATATCCGATGCATTGCCCTAACACATCCCAAGAATTCGTCCATTGCAACCAGCACAACTGTACTGACCCGTCCTCCAATATGGCTTCACCAGACTTCAGCACTGGAACACGATCGGTTGGGACCGCTTGGCAGTGCTGTCTTTGTCTAGTGGGTGGTAACACGCCGCGGCCGAAGCCTACCACCTGAAAGAGGTTTACTCCTTTAGCACCACCCAGGGGCCATGTGTGGGACATCGAGGGTTAAATCCCACGGACGCGAGTAAACTTGGATGATTCTAAGATCACAGTAGTTTGAGTGTTTGTCTGTGCGCTCTTTTTCCATTTTATCAATAACGTTACCATAGAAACGCGTAAACCGCATGTAGTTTGTCTACCGGACGCTAGATGGCGATAACGGATAATTATTGAATAATAAAAAAAATTAAAGAATTTTGTCCACCCATGCGTAGCCGGGACGGGCCGCTAGTCTATAATCTAAGAACTCAAATTTGTTGTCTGTCCGCTCTTTTTCCCGCTCTTTTAACGCTACCATAGAAACGCGTTACGATAGCCACGCGCTACCGGGTCAGCTAGTATTATAAATAATTATAAACAAATTAAACTGTATTTTTGATAACTTAAGATTATATTATTATGTATGTAAATATATAATAAGGTGTAATCATAGATTGTATGCTGGAAAATTTATCTCTTTATAATTATTTACTTTTGTTAATATGTATTTGTTGTTTTTAATAAACATCTTACATAATATACTCAGTATTCAGATTTTTGATTATTTGAATGCTTAACCACAACTAATTACAGAAACTTACTATTGTACAGATAATGCAAAAAAGAATAATTTCATAGTTTCAGGTGATTGTATTAGTTTCATAAATAATATATAGTAAATAATTAATTATTAAATAATTATTGTTCTCGCAAATATGTTTGGGTTTATTACTCTTTTTTAGATGAGATTTACAATAAGATTGCTTAAATTTTTAAAAAGATAATATAGTATAAATTTCAATATCTGCGCTATGTGATCTGTGCTATTTTATTATCTAAATTATTATTTGCAATTTTTGTAGTATACATAAAGTTTATACTACAAAGTTCTACTATATAGGTAGTTAAAATAAATAAAAGTAGACAAAAAAATGAAAAGGGTGATGGAAATGTTTCCTTTACTTCCTTTGAGAGCCGCTTCGTGTAATAGAAGCAATCCTACCTTCTGCATCAAAGGTTCCAGTCCAGGTTTGAATCCCAGTATATGTTTGTGTGGTGAATATATGCATTTGTTCTAAAGTCATAGCTGTCTATATACTTATTTAGGTCTTCTATACATTATTAAGTAGTCATAGTAAGAACTCTGGTTAGTTTTGGTCTAAATAATTGGTGTAAGTTGTACATAATGTAAGCCATTAGCAAAATAAAGGACAACAACAAACAATACCTGAAGATAACATATGTAACAATAAATTATGTATACTCAGTTATAAATCAAGCTTTTGGACAATCATAATGTACAATCACATGTAATGTAATAATAAGCAAATCAATCTTCAACAAAACAGGCAAATTCTTTTGATTACATTTTAAGCTTAAAATCCCACATATAGAGTTCAATATCAATTAAGTAAATTTGACAGTTTGTGGTAAGTGTTGGTACAATGTTATATGCATTTTATACAGGTTGTCTAGAGGTACTTTCACCTCTAATTAAATATGAAAACTTAAAAAAATCACTTTTGTTAAGAATCTAGAGCTACCATAATGTTTTTGGTTTATTGCAGATTAACACTAACTAGCTATTCCTATCACAAAACTTCATGTTTATAAAATAACATAAATAAAAAACAAAAGGGTTTAAAATTTACTTAAATCTGTACCTTACATTCCTTTAAATTGCATAATATCAATCTTATTCAACCACACGATTCTCATAAGAAAATATCCATTTCATTGATATTTAATTTCGTAGTGTTACCTAATATAAATAAAACTTATTAATGTAATTCTTGTAAATTTTATAGAAGAATATATGTTATCGAAATCACTTTAAAGAATTAAACAATTTATTATTGAGTAATTCAGATATAGTTATATAATTCTCCGAACAAAATTTAATTTTATAGACAAGATTTTCTACTAGTCATGTTATGACAGAATCACTACTTCATAAATATATTCTCACATAACACTATCACTAATATTAATCATATTATTTGATAATCAAAATTAATAAAAGATCACTCTGGCCAGGTATTTAGAAAAGGGATTGGAATAAAAATGAATAATATGTACAGTAAAAAATTAGAAATAATAAAATGTACAAATGAAAACCACTTACCATATACTTCAGTTTCAATTATCTTCTTCCCAATATTTTCAACTGATGTTTATGCACCAATTTCATCACAGTAAACAGTCAAAGGATATATGTTAACAACTCTTAACAAAATATGTACAATCTTTAAGACTTTATAAAGATACCAGACTCAAATGAATCTAAAAATACTTTTCATGATAAAACTGTATGAATGTGTTAAACATAGCAAGCAACGCACAGACGACAATGAGCAAAGGTAGATTGAGAATCCGGATTAACCACTGCGCAATGTATTTAAAGAATGTTTAGAACAACTGATAATAATGCATACAAGAAAAACAAAAAATATCGACTGCTTCAAGTTTTAGATCAAAATAAACTTATCATTTCACAGCTAAAAGTATAAGAATCATTTTATCTGACTGACGCAGCAAGTAACACAAAATATCACTGAAATTACTAAATAGTTGCTTTTATAATTTACAACACCAGACACTGGATCCGAGAAAGTCTTTGCAAAACATGAGTTTTTCACATATAGTAAGATACAAATAGAACTGTATTTACGTCTGTTATTATCAAATTATCACTCTTAACTTCAATTATTTGTAGAAAGAAATGCAGCCAACAAGAACTTGTTCTTAAAAAACACAAATGTGACACTACTCTGCCACTGCCAAGCTGATAATCAACAGGCTGACAGTAGGTACTATGCTGACAGCCTGATTTGACACTGACATTGACGTTAATTAGTGTTAGTTTCTTTGTTAAGTTTTCCCATAAGAACAGGCAAAGAATACAAAACCCATACAGTCCAGTCTTCAGTTTTTTTTAATTCAATGAATGAATGATGATGAGAGCCGATCTATGAATGATAGATGTACAAACAGCAACAACCTTAACTGCCCCTGTCACGTGACTACCAACTTTTTGAAAGAAAGTGAGAATAGATGTATGACGTCTTAATAAATGTCATTTTTATTGTAGATGTGTGTGTAACGTTACAAAGTTTTGAAATGAACCATAATAACTGAAACTAATACTTTTTTCTAAGATCCTAATGAGTTTCGCATCAAAAAGGTGGGATTGTTTCAATTCAATAATAAGTAGTAATGTAATGTCAGAACAATCATTGTCAAATTTTTCCGGTCGTTAGATATCAATGCAGACAGTGCGGCGTAGGCTAAATGAAGGTGGCCCACACCATCACATACGAGGGCTGCACTAAAAGTATCGGGAATGGAATATTTCTACTGTTCCTGTAATATTAAAATCTTTTTAATTGAAAACTCCTTGGTTGCAAAAATCAAATACCATTTATTTATTTAAAAAAAAGATTCTCGGTCTTGTCACACGGTCTTGTCAAACTTAGTCGTTGAGAAAATGGAATTGACTCGAGAAAAATCAAGAGCGATGATTTATTATAACTTTTGACGTGGTTTAACACAAAAACAGTGTGTTGATCGGATGCTTTCTGCATTTGGTGATGAAGCCCCATCCAAAACCACAATTTATCGCTGGTTTGCTGAATTTTAACGTGGACGTGTCAAGCTCAGTGATGTTCCCCGTCAAGGTCATCCAAAAACTACAGTCACCCAAGAAAACCTTGATGCTGTGCGTAAGCTGATTGAGGAAGATCGACATGTGACATACCGCGAAATTCAGGCAACTTTAGACATTGGCATGAGTCAAATAGGTACAAATAATCTTGCATGAACAATTAGGTGTAAAAAAGTTGTTTTCCCGATGGATACTGCATTCGCTCTGTGAAGACCAAAAAGCGGCTCGCGTTACTTGGTGCGTCAGAACACTCGAAAGATTCCACGAAGGATCCTCAAATGCTGTATACAACATCGTATCAGGTGACGAATCCTGGATATACGCGTACGAACCCGAAACAAAAAACCAGTCACGAGTTTAGGTGTTCGAAAATGAGTTAAAGCCAACAAAAATTGTTCGTTCACGGAGTGTTCCAAAAAAATGGTGATCACGTTTGTCTCCAAAACCGGCCATGTTGTGACTATTCCTCTTGAGGGACAAATAACGGTTAATGCAGAATGGTATGCTAGCATTTGTTTGCCACAGGTCTTTTCTGAACTCCGTAAAGAGAACTGCAACCGCCGCATCATCCTCCATCACGACAATGCGAGTTCTCGCACCGCGCACAGAACAAAAGAGTTTTTGGAGCAAGAAAACATATAATTATTAGACCATCTGCCGTACAGCCCCGACCTAAGCCCTAATGATTACTAAACTTACCCTAAAATAAAGAATAAATTGCGTGGTCAGAGATTTTCATCACCTGAAGAAGCTGTGGACGCCTACAAAACAGCCATTTTGGAGACTCCAACTTCCGAATGGAATGGTTGCTTCAATGATTAGTTCCATCGTATGGAAAAATGTGTCAAATTTCGCGGAGAATACTTCGAAAAGCATTAAATACATTTTTAAATAGTAAAGTTGTGTCACTTCCTTGATTCCCAAAATTTTCAGTGCCGCCCTCGTACCAGCCCGAAAATTGTCACTTACACAACATCAGTTTTTTATTACTGTTGGTGTCAGTTATCTTCGTATGATAGCGATTTTTAAAAGGCAGAACGCACAAACGGTTGGTTCTTCATAATAATGTTTGAACATTGTTATGAAGTGGTAATAATATATTTTTACTGAAAAGCGTATTGGTTTTTAAAATTACCAGGACTACGATATTAACCGTCCAATCAAAATTATAATATTGAAGACAAAAGGCGATTCTATCTTCTTTGTGCTTTTGTGTATGTAAGGTTTTTAAAGTTTATAATTATATATTGCTACAAAAAAAGTGTTGGTTTTTTATTTTACTTTTAGTCAGACTGGCGAACAAATTATTTACGCGCTTTGCGCTCTAATATTATAGCAAAAGAATAGGTATATTTAATAAAATATTATTTCATATTGCACTACAAAAATTGCAATTTTTACTTTCTTCACTTTTGTCAACCTGAAATTTAAAAGCAAGACACATTTGAACCTTAAAACCATTCTAATCTTTGCATTTCGAACACCGAGGTTTTTGAACAGAAAAAGACACGCTGTCACAGATATAAAATTCGAGTAGAATTGAATAAATTACCGCATGTCTGAAAAATGATTACTTACTTCATATTTTAAATAACAGAAATGATAAAGTTTTGGGAACGGAGGAAACCATATGCGTGGTGGAATAAGAGCTAAGGACAAAAAATATAATGAGGTCGAGTTTGGCAATGATCCTACTAATTATAATCAGAAAAGATTTTGAGTTAGAGTCCCGGTAAGGAGAAATGTTTGTGTAATAAAAAATCACAATAATTATGCGCTATTTCGATTTGTTTATTTGTTAAGTTAGTATATGTTTTATTTGAGTAGTATAATATTAATAATAAGTTTCTCTAATGCAAGTGTAAGAAATCTTTATTATTATTGGCTTGCTGTATCTATACCTTTCTAAGTCTATGGATGCAGGATAAGTAAAATTAAATTTTATCATTATTTCATCCAAAAGCATGCGACGTTGCCGTTGCTCTTTGTTTTGGAAGAGCGGCAACAACTGAAAGCACGTCATCAGGCATGTCAAGACTCTGCGTCAAGCAGTGACAGTTCTCTGGCGCCTAGAGACACACACCACACACACAAAGATGTTATGTCATAAAAACTTTAGTTATTGTTATGAAGTGGTCATGGGAAAAATAATTTCATCTCTTTCTACCTTTCTGTCTGTTGGGTCTTGAAGGGGCAGTTAAGAGTGTTGCTGTTTGTACAAGGAAATTTCCCTTTCCCTAGTTTTCAGTAAAGGTGTGGGGTTTTATTGAAACCTCCCTGGGATTTCTTGAGAAAGCAGGAAAAGACAACTTCCACTGCTTTGTTACATTTGCCAACACTCTAACATGTTTACAAACACTTAGTGATTAATAATCTACCATTATTACGCACTAATATGTATCACAACACAACCACCAAAGAGACAACCCCGCTCGAGCCAAAAAGTCCTTAGTTTATTTTTATTAATATTTTAACGGCCTTTGCTCATAAGGCGGTTCACACACTACAGATGCGTCCCGCCGCGGTGCGCGTAGCGACAGAAAACGCGCCCCCGCGCGGAGGCGCAGATCTGCCTAACTTAGCGGTGTAATCTGCTTCCCCGCGCAGATTTTCAATACAAGTTGACCCTACTTCTTCACGCCCCGCGCTCCCGCGCAGAATCTGCGCGCGGGGCGCCTACCCGCGCGTTCCCGCGTCGGCAGTGTGTTGTCATAGGCGTGTTTTCTATATTAATTGAGATTCTTGCATACAATAATAAAATCTGCGGCCACGCGCTACGCGACGGGGCGCGGTGCAGTGTGTTAACCGCCTAATAGACATTTCCTTATTTAAGTTACAATTTCGAGTTTTCCTACAAATGAGTGCAAAATGTAGATAAAAAGTCGGTTTTTTTTTTTTTTTTTTTTGCCTGTAAAGTCGGTTTTACGGGCGAAGATTTTACGTGACAACGTCTTTTTCTCGGTAGAATATTTATTGATATGAATATAATTAAATTGCACAATGCGCGCGGCAGACCGATCATAGTTGAGTGGGAGAGAGACGCAAGGCATTCGGCGGGCCTCTCTCTCGTTCGGTGACTCATCGTAACGTTACCGAGCGTTACACTTTTTCATAAGTGACTCCCAGCCGCAACCAATTTATAAGACGTTATCACGTCAAAAGCTCTATTATCAATAAGTAGCTAATATTACATTTAAATATAACGCAAACTAATCAATAAAATGACTTCAACATTAGAAACCACAATAGATAGAGGTTTTCCGTTTCCTGACTTGTATCATACTTTTCGCGATGACTTCTGAAACCACACGTATCCGCAGCTGATTTCGATATATCTTATTTATGAATATCTACACTACAAAACAACATCAAATGTAAAGCATCGGGAGACGTCGGTAGCTGTCAAAAGTCTTGATGAATTTGGAAAACTTATTTTTTTGCCTCACTAATAATTTATTATTTCATTGAAAATTTATAATAAAACCTACAATATCATAATTGCTTTTAAATCTACATACTATGAGCTTTTAAAAAATTAATAATACTAAAAAAAAATTATAACCACAAAATTTTTCAAGAAATTATTTTAAAGTTTTGAAGCAAACAGATCTGTAATAGACATTCTTAAGAATGACACTTTTTGATAATTAAAAAAAAATATTGCGAATGAAATTCATGCAAAATTATTACACTATAATAAAGTTCCACTCCTATACTGAATAATAAACTTTTAAAAGTGCGTCAGTAATGACATTAGTAAAAACGATTTTTGAAATGCCGTTGTTTTACCATTTTCCATAGTGTGGCGGTTCGATTTTATATGTTCGTTCGCAGGTTTGTACGTTGCAGTAAACAGATCAAAATAACCTAATTCAAAGCTTACTGCCAGGTATTTTATACGTTTAGGCTGTGGACTAGTTATACTCAGAAAGCCGTCAGCGCTCTGCGAGTCCAATTACCCAATATAATAATGGCTTTAGGATGCTGATGGGGTTGCCCCGCTTCTACAGTGTATCGTGTATGTTTGTGCAAATGCGTACAGATGGTTTTTGCGCAAAAGTACCACCTCGCTGCTCTGCAAGACGCGGGCTAGCTCCAGCGGAATCCTGAAAAACATTGCGAGTAGGTATCACTCTCCATTTATGAGTCATTGGTTTAAAGTTCTTAGCAGAACCAATGACGCACTTTAGTAGATATAAGTAGTTATTTTATATCTTTTACTTACATATTGAGTAAGTTTGTTTTGTTACTAACCAGAATGGATCTTTATTATCTGAATAAATAAATATTATTATTATTATTATCATAATGCTAATTTTTGTTGGAAAATATCAACTTGCATTGCTTTTGTTTGGAAGAATTGTGTTTGGCAGGGTTGGCAACACTGCCGTTACGCCATATTTAATAATGGGAAAAGTGATTGGTGTTGGTGAAACTCTTTACATTAAAATATAATAGACTTATTTTGAGTGATTATTCTGTTGTGGTGATCAAAGAATATTTAATCACAACGTTTTGTTGTCACATCGAATAAAATTGATCAATACTACGTTGTAAAAATAATATTACTATTTGCAAACAGACTTTTTGTTCATAGGAAGTTGTCCCAAATTAAGCACTAAATCAAAATGGGTAAAGGATTTAACAATTATATGTGTAAAAAATTCTTCCATCCCGCATCTAGAGATAATCTAAAAAGGGTAAGTAAAAAAATGGCTAAAATTTCCAATATGGACCGTTGATTTAAATGCCCATATTTTTTTTGTAGTTAGTACTCACTAAAAGAAAGCGTTTTGCAAAGTATTAGGTTACGAAAACTTATGGTTCATGAGATATATTTTTTTAAACTTTTCGTACAAATTGGCAAATAACACGCAATTACACAATAAATTTGACAAATAATAGATGTCAAACATCAATCACTCCTCGTACTAGTATGTATTCATTACTATGACAATTAGTTCTCGTTACTTCAGTTACTGAGTATCTTATAACCACGAATCTGTACTACAACTGGATTGCGCACTATGAGCTTGAAAACGAGCCGAAAGAGAGCCATAAAAGTAGTAGTGCGTCTCTTTCTAAAGAGTGTCTGTTTCTTAATAATTTCTACGGACACAGAAAACATTAATATAATTAGATGATTTATTTTCTGGTATAAAAAAATCCAACGCGTATGTTGCGCTTTCATAGATTTGAAAAAGGCTCGTGACTGGGCGTATAATCGTGATAACCGATATGGTCAAAGTCAAAGTTTCTTTATTCATTTAGGTACAATTTGTACACTTATGAAAGTCAATTTTGATGCAATCTGTTCAAAAGTCTACCAGGAGGCCTTGTTCTATGGTGAGCAGCTTCTGATATGATTATTGAAATCTCTCTATAGTAGGCTCCAATGCTTCTGTTACCTTAAATGGTCCGTACACTGAACCGTTTAACATTGAAAAAGGTAATTATTTCGGATTAGAACGCGCACATTAACATAGTAAATTTCGGCTACCTTGTCGCGCCCGAGGCCTTAGGTACTACCTATGTTTATGTGCACGTTATGACATGAAATCTAGTTTAACCGGTAAGCTAGTTCGAAATAAAAGAAGGGTTGTATCAGGTATTTATATTTATTGATTCTACTTCTGTAACCTTATTATAATATCCTTATAATATGTAAGACAATAATTGCTTTCTATGTTCATAATTCGCAAATCATGTTATACATTGCTAAATAAAATAGTCTTATGTAGTCTTTGACGCATTGTCATGCGATTACCCATAATTTTGATGGTCTCTTCTTTACGTTTTCAGTCTCATGTTAAGATAATTGTTTGCTACACATTTAATTACTTCTATTTCATGTTTTGATTCGATGGTGCGTGACTGTACTGGGTGGGGAATATTTTTTAGTTGGGTGTAAAAATGTGTAATTATATTCATCATATATTTTCTCTTAAAATCTTGTTTTGATTGCAATGATAGCGTTAAGAACAAATTTTCCGTGTACTTCACAATATCGAAAACTATTTTAGAAGCATGCTTAAGACTGCCTCTGTCGACGAAAGCTGTGAAGGATGAAAAGTTACAAATGTCAACAAAATAGGCATGATCTACATGCTCCCGTTTAGTTAACAAGGCAGATTTGCAATATTCACAAGTAATTTTTTGTAACATTTTTCCCACGATATATCCCGATATATAATACAAAATGTTTCTTTTAAAATCGGAAACATTTGTTCTTTCAATTAACTGTATTAATGAATAAATTTTATCTGCTTCGGTACTTTCATGATTAGGGTCTTGTGAAATTGATGATCTTTTTGCACTTCTAAACTCAAGTATAGGGGAAGATTCATAATCCTCTTCAATACAGTTAGCATTAATACTTGGTTTTACACTATTACGAAAAAGTAATTTACGCATAATGTACATGAATTGTAGCGCATCTGGATTATCATTTGTTCGCCCACAAGCTCTTACACATGAAAAAAATAACTCCAAATGGTCTTGAGAAGCTTTGTGTGTTAAAAGATAACTTTGAACATTTTCATCAAAAAGATCTGTAGCTAGATTTGTGAAACTATATGTATCCATTATGATACCAAGAACAGGGATATGTCGTCTATGCATTAAAATATTCTGGCCATTTACTTTTAATTTTGACAAGTATTCCCTTGTGTCCTGGAACACATTAACCCAAACGTCTTTGTTATTTGGGCGCAGTGGAGATTTAAATCCGGTTCCAAAAGGATTTTTTGAGTCCAGTAAATCAAAAATCCTGTCCAAGTATCTTAAATATTCAAGAGTTGCCTCACTACCTGCAAAATCAATATGTCCACTACATTGCAGGAAATCAAGTGCATCAGCCACTGAACTACTGAGAACTTGCGCTGCCAACCTAACATTCATTTTCTTTCCAAAAAAATTAATGTGTGCCCTTGAAATTTTGTTAGCAAGTTTCAGTCCTTCTTCTTCTTGCAGTTTTTGCAGTTTTTTTATATAATCAAATTTTATTTCACCTTTTTCAGAGCTTAAAGAAGTCTCAGCAAAAACATTTCTGGCTAATTTTAACATATGTACAGGGTCTAGTATACAATGCACATTAATATTGTCTTTGGTTGGATGCTTAAAAAACGGCTGAATATTAGGATAATTTACATTACATCCTAATATTCTATATGTTTTGACATTACTCGCAGCACCATCAGAAGTCAAACAGCGAACAAGTATATTTATATCCGCTAACATTCTTATTGCCGTAGATAGTAATTGTGCCTGGATATCCGCAGATATCTTGTCCACAAGAAAGTAAGCTATAGGACATTTGAATTTCTCTTTAAGAGATACAATTTGAAATACCAGTACCTCTGAAGCCAATTTCTCTGGATCAATTGGAGCAACGCCGCCTAAATCAATTGTTCCCCACCATTTATCACTTTTTGCTTCATAATTAGTTGCTGTTCTGATTGCCATGGAATCAAATATGAGGGCCACATTAGTGATATCTTTGCATTGGCTAGCTTTTTGTTTCAAAAATTCAAAAACTTCGGACATAAATCCGACATTGCAGTTGTGAGTGGCCAACATTCTCCGGAGTGTAGCAGGGTGTGGCAGTGCAATATGGTTTCTTAAGAAACGATAAGCTTTTCCCGAATAATAATATAATGTTAGAGCAAAAGATTTTACGTCATTGCTATATCTAGCTCCATGAATAGATTTATTTGAGTTTATTTGGTCATGAATGTTTTTAAAATTTATTTGTATCATTTCTTCTACTTCGCTGTAACTGTTGCATTTTTTCTTTATAATAGCTAGTAATGATTTCAAATTAAGTACTGTAATGTTACGTCTTTTCAGACGCTGAGACAGTACTTTTATTTCCCGCTTTAATTTTCTTTTACGGGGTGTATTTGCACATAGGTCTTCGGTTTGAATATATTTCTCTGATTTGTTCTGCAGTTTACGTTTTTTGCTTATTGTGTCTATTGTTGATGGTCCTTGAAGCGGTTCAACCAATGTTAAACTATTGAGCACTTGAATTTTCTTGTCAGGTATAACAATCTGTAAGCATTATTTAATATGTTACTTTCATAAGGGCATACAAATAAATAATGGTTTTCAACCATAGAAATAAAAACTGAAATATCTTCATACCTTTGGAAATATTGAGGGGACAGCTGTGGATTTTAAACGTTTTCTTGATTTGTTCATAAAGTCTAAATCCTTAAAATGTAAACCACAAATGACAGATTTCTTGTTCACTTTTCCATGAATACTTAGCTTCCATTTTTCGGCCCTTACTTTGTCCTTAGGAATCCTATAAAATATTATCATATTATAAAGTAATAACCATTATATTACATTTGTACTTTACAGACAATCAGACTATACAGACTGTTTGCCCAACAGAGCCCATTTTTATGAGAATTATTACTGCAGGTATGATCATTATTACAACAAGTGAAAATTAAACTTATTTCATTAACATGATATGAAAATTAATTCCGGCCATAACGCGCCAGTAATATTAGCTCAATGATAGGTATCTGAAGACTATAAACTAGTAACAATGTCAATTTTGTAATTATTGTAGTAGGTAGATACATACATTATTTTGTTTACAGTTTTACAAATTTTCTCAAATTGTACACATGTATAGATTTGTTTTAAAGGGCCCAGGTCAGATTTTAGGTACTTACTACCTACACTCAAAATAAACGCATCAGTCCGGGTTAGTAAATAATGTTAATTAGGTCACCCTACATCGGTACACTTAAAAATATACTATATTAGCTTACCTGTGGAAAGATAAGCCGCAACCGGGATACCATTCGGTTTTACATCCGTTTATACAACAAAAATAAACCATTTTCACTAACACTTTCGTAAGCTTATTACAACAAAACTGAAAATAAGATAATGTGGAAGTGAAGACGAAAACAACAGCAGCCATATTGAAATTTCAATCCTACCACAACAACAGTACCACCTACGTAAATTATAAAAAACTACTAAAATTTTAAAATATAAAATCATGTCATTTCAAATTAATTATATTTTTTTGTAATTTTATGGTAGCGAAATAATTATCATTGCTTATGAACTACTTTCAAGTCCTAAGCAAAATAACAAGTATTTCTTCCATTTCCACATACCAATAATTACCAAAGAATATTTTATTTAATACTGGCAGGTAGGCTAGACAAGGACAGACTACTACTTTTGTGCTATCTCACTGAGCTCGGATTTTCTACTTTGCGTAGGATACAGGAAAATCTACTTTATTGTTACCACATAAGGTTTAAACTTTTAAAAGTGTCATTTTGAAGTACGCAATCCAGTTGTAGTATAGATTCGTGCTTATAACATGCTATGTTATGTATATTAGAACAACGTACTGCGTACGCGTACAGTATGACGTCGCGGCGTTCCAACATTCGTGATTTGTAGATAACATACTTATACATTACATACCCAGCTGCGTCAGATATTTTTTTCACTTTTCTTTATTTTGAACCAGACTTTTAATAATTAACAGCTTTTGTTAACCAAGAAACAATTAAATCTCATTAGAGCTCATTTAGACACATCCCTTTTAAGGTAGGAACGAAAAAACCGTGAAAATACGCGATAATAAAAAAAAACATTTCTAATTTGTAAAAATTACTTTCTTACCTTGTTTCTGTTACAATCTCAAACTTTGTATGCATACATAATACTACAATAGTAATCAGTATTATATACATTAATTTTGGTTTGGTTAGGTTAGGTTAGAACTGTGACCAGAACCGAATCGGTCCTATAGTTATTGGTTTAGGTACGGTTAAAACTAAATAGCGCTATTCTAACCTTAAAACTTTAACCATGAATATCTCAATAACCATGGGGTTCCGCAGGGTGGGGATGGCACGGGGGGATAGCCCTAACCCCCCCTCCCACCCCTCAAACCTCATATATTGACGGTCCATATCGTGTTATTTGCCAATTTGTACAAAAAGTTTAAAAAGATATATCTCATGAACCGTAAAATTTCGTAACCTAATACTTTGCAAAACGCTTTCTTTTAGTGAGTACTATCTACAAAAAAATATGGGCATTTAAATCGACGGTCCATATTGGAAATTTTAACCAAAAAAATAAATTCTAAGTTTTTATTTAACGTATACAAATGATTAAATAAAAACATCACAATATACTGGAAATATGTAAAATCAAAGCTCAAATATTCATGTAATTGATGATTTTAGGTATGGATGGCAGAACAAAAAACTGATGCCTACAAGAAAAAACAAGAAGAGTTACGTGTACAATATGAAAAAGAACAAGAGTTACATGAAAATAAGTAAGTTTTAGGTAAAATAAACTAAGGAGTGCATACATACTGGAATTTTGATTAAATTTTATGTATTATATTTGCAGAGCTCTACTAAGCAAAGATAGTAAAGACAAATTGAGCTTAAATTTTATGTATGAACCACCACCAGGTGTTAAAAAAGAGCGTGAACGTGAGGATAACGAACCAGAATATAAATTTGAGTGGCAGCGCAAATACAATGCACCCAGAGAAAGTTATTGTAAAGGTGATAATGAGATCAGAGACCAGCCATTTGGCATACTGGTAAGAAATGTAAGATGCATCAAATGTCATAAATGGGGCCACATAAACACAGGTTGGTTTAAAAAAATATTTGTCAAGTCATTATTAAGAAACCTGATGATATTAAATACGGGGTGAAAAAAACCTTTGATAGTGCAAAATGATCACTTCAAAGTTTATTTTTTGTTTGATTTTCTTAACACAGGTGTGCTGCCAATTTATCTTCTATAATTTAGTAATTGTTTCACAATGTTTATATTAGATTTCATTGAAGAGTAATTTTGTTTGTCAGGGGCCAGTAACAGTAGTTTTACATGCCTTATGAAGCATAGTAACAGTTTTAGTTGATATTTATAACCCAAGAAATGGTATATGTATGTTGTTTTTAAAGTATCCATTAATACATATACAACATGCACAATTTTAATTTTATTTCCTAAACTGAGACTGTACTCTATGAGTGTTGTACACCTATTATTGGTGTTCACATCAGATATTATTGTGTTTGTCTTTCTCCTTTTCATCTTAAAGTGTTCACTTAATGTGTCTTTAACTAATTAATGCATACATAAAATATTGATAGCTTTAATAATTTGTTACCTGAATACATCACCAATATTAATTGCTCTCTCACAATCATATGCATCTAATGAAACCTCATAATAAATTAAAATTTATTATCTATTTTCCTGGTTGAGTGTGCCAAAAAATAGAAAAGCTTAATCTCAAAAATATGAAATTTTTGAAGTAGCCTGCTTTAAACAATATAATTAGAAAAGATTACAAATATTTCCCATTCTTTTGATTTACATTATAACTCTATTATATTAAAATCCATGTATCATATTTCAGATAAGGAATGTTCTATGTATTCATTATCTATGAGTGAAGCGAGAGCTTTGCAAGCCTCAACCTCAGCTCCAGAAGAAGAAGAAGCTAAGCCAGATGTACCTACCCTTATGCAACAAATGCGTGACACTGGACTTGTGATGAAACCAGGAGCTATGCCTTTAGCTGCCAATAAAATAGAAGATGGTGACACATCAAATCTCACTGAAGTGGACTTAATTAGTCAATTAACCAAAAAACAAAAGAAGAAATTGTTAAAGTAAGATAATTTTAATGTTTCATAATGAAATATTGATTTCCATAATTATTTGCAATGATTACATTGAATATTGCACATAGGAGTGGACCAGTAACTATAAGTCACTGAGGGCAACTTCTACTTACAGTCACTAAAAATGATTAGCGTTAAACATTTTAATAACATTGTTCTATCCCATACAACTTTTAATAATTGACAAAAATTCAATGAATATTTAAAACTTGTTCTGTATAGTGACTGTGAAAGTCCACTAAGCACATCATATTTCAGGCTTATTAAGAAGATCAACTGACTTGTGTATCTGTACATTTTTAATTATTTTAATTTTTTATGAATATTTTTATTTGCTTTTTTATGGATCTTTGGTTTGATTTATGTCCGTATGGATTGAGGAGCCATGCCAGATTTTAAAGAGCAGCTCACCCCCTTATTTAGCAGCAAAGTAGCCGATTTTGCAGCACAAATTCTGGATTTAGCAGCAAAATGTATCACAAGTTATATCAACGCAAAGGTGGCTCCTCAATCTAAACATCAGAATTGAGGAGCCACCTAGAGCTCGTTAAGTAATAGATAAATATTTTTGAACATTGTGTATCATTTAGCAGCAATTGTGTATAGTACCTACTAAAAATTTGGGTTCAGTAGTACTCTGGAATTCAAGAAAATACATTACTTTTAGTATGGCTCCTCAGTCTATTTATAAGAGGGTGAATTTTCATGAATGTAATCGGTCAATTAATATGTTCGGCATAGTTATCATTTAGCAGGTGTTGTGTTTGATTTTGCACTAAAACAATAAAATAGTAAGACAGAGTGATATTGGTAAATGAACGAATTTTATTTGGCTCCTAAATCCTGACGTGCATATAAATAATTGACTATACCCACTTGTAATTACAATGAAATCAAAAGCCAGACACACGAACATTTAGCAGAAATGTCTGCTAAATATATATGTATAGTTCAGCACTGTATCTATATCGGTGTTTGAAAAAAAAAACTTTTCGATTTGCGTTATACATGCGGTATGAAGAGTGACCATATTATATTAATGAAACCAGGACAACTAATTTTTGAAATCTATATTTTCATAAGATAGGCAGGTTTTAGTTATTTAGCAGTCGATTTCGCTATAAGTTATAGAATGAATAAATATTGGTTGGTCGGTGCTTCTACGAATTTCGATCGGCGTCCTTTTGGCATAATGGTTCGTTGGCACCTTTGCGTTGATATAACTTGTGATACATTTTGCTGCTAAATGAGGGGGTGAGCTGCTCTTTAAAATCTGGCTTGGCTCCTCAATCCATACGGACATTTTGATTTTTATCAGAATGCTCTTGCCTTTTCACTCTAACAATTCTATTTACAAAAGTAACAAATATCAACTCCTACGTGATATACTTAATGTTCATTGAAATTTGCTTGAAGATACTATTTTGACGGACACATGGACTTGTATTAACCGGGTACGTTTACGCGTCGTCGTCGCGCTGTCATCATTAGATAAGAACGCTGTGGACTCAGTTTAGCAGTTTATGAATTCAACTAGTTCACAAATGAACTGTAGACTGTCGAAGCGTCGATTGAACGTAGACCGTCTATTGAACAGTTCGTTGACGCCCATCGCCAAATTATACCATCTTTTTAATAATATTTCAGACCAAGCAGCCGAATTATAGTTACACCTCAAGTTGATTCTAAGTCAATTTCCTTGGTCATAGTCTATTCATGTCTAATTGTCTAGTCATAGTTTCATGTACACTATGGATATGTTGTGGTTTTACTAATGGTCTTTTCTCTAAAGAAAGTTAACAAAATTTTTATATTTCAGGAAACTGGAAAAAATGGAAAAGAAGAAAGATAAGAAGCATAAGCACAAATCTAAACATTGAGCATTACAGTTATTGGGCAACTTTACATCTGTATCAGTTAATAGATGTACCAAAATTAACTTGAAGTTTAATTATATGTAGCAATGTCAATATTATATATTATTCTACTATAAGTATTCTTAGTGACAAGATAAATTTTGAAAAATAACTAGTATATCTATGTTTTTGCATTAATATATCCTGTAAAAGTATTTAAATAGTAACTGTAAGTATGTTAAGATATAATTCAAAATAATAAAAAGATTTTCTTGTTTCCTTACAAAATTCTTTTCAATTCACTTTTTACCTACAATGAATAATGAGAATTTATGTTATAGATGAAAAAAATGTTTTTTAATAATTAATTCGTCGCCATGTTGTTTGGTTCCTGTTGTCATCGCCACGACATACCAGAGTTGTTGCCCCTTCAAATAAAAATTTCTTTTGATGAAGTTTAATACAATACCCGTTTTATGTCTCCCTACCAGCTTGGTCTGTAAAAGAATGAAAGAAGCTCTAAAGAAACAGTAATAGTAATATACATACTTACAGGTACCAATACAAAATATTAAGTTTTTGTATATAAAAAATACTTAACTCGATTTCTGTTCACATTTTTACCAATATCACAGTTTACTACCATATACAATCACTCTTAATAGAACCACATGATCAGGAAGAATATCACAAGTACTCGATAGAACATTTTTGGGAGGGAAACTTTGGGTAGAGTCTGTAGACTAGGTATATTAGATGAATAATGGATTTTGAGCAATTTGATCTCTGATAGTTTTGAGATAAGTCATGGTGGACTAAGCCGAATCATTATAATCGTAACAATAACATTGTTGCTCTAGATTCATGACTTAAGATTGTTTTTGGGATATTGATTAAAAAAAAAATTCCCAAAAACAATATTAGGTACTAGCAGCATTTTGTTATATCGCAGCTGTATTTCCATCGGCGTTAAAAGTAAATCTGTACCAGCTTTATCTAACCGATTCGCTGCGACTTCAAAAAATGCTTCTAAGGTGCGTAAGCTGTTTTCGGACAAAACGCCGATCGGCGATAGTCGCACTTAGCACAAAAAACGCCCATAGGCGTTTTCCGCACTGAACAATGAATTTTCTGTGTTAAGGGCACATATTTATTGCATCATTCCATTAAGCAACACTCATATAATGATACCAAATACCAATGTGGTCCGATAGGGGAATGGCCCAAAATATGGGAGAATCCGACCATGGTTAAAGACGCTCCATACAAACAAACCGTTATGGCGTGATTCCTCGTAAAGTATTAGTTTTCCGGAAAAATGATGTATAATAGATACAGCATTTTTCCGAAAAACTAATACTTTACGAGGAATCACGCGTTAATGGTTTTTTCTGAATGATATTGGTGAGCTCTATCGATTAACATAAAAAAGGTTTTATTTTCGAAAAATAAATCCTATGTCCGTTTTTATTAGAATTCGATCCAGTGTGCGCTGTCTCCCCAATAATATATACATTCTCCATCTCCAACCATACCATAAAAGTCACTAGTTTCAACACCAGGCGCCCGCTACGTCTACAATAACTAAGAAGCCACAGATCGTTCGTGAACAGATATCGACTGGGCAACAAAATGGAGGACAGTTTGTCGCGGGCCTGCTACTTAACGGTTCAACCGATTCGAACGAATTTTGGCATGAACATACCTGATTATAACATGACGGACATAGGCAATGTAAAAAAATATAGATTTTACCATGGAGGAATAATCACAGTAAGAAAAATTCAAAAGCTGATCTCAGCCAAACCGCTTACACTACATTGATGAAATTTGGCGCCAAAACCCACATCGTGGTCGTGACTAATGTGCAAAAAAAGTTTTGAAATCGGACATACCATGGAGGAATAATAACTGAAAGAAAAATTCAAAAGCTGATCACAGCCAAACCGCTGAGACTACATTGATAAAATTTGGCGCCCAAACTCACAAACGAAGGTAATGTAGTGCTTTGCTCAGTATTTGCAAACAGCACCATGCATTGCAGAACTATAAGTATTATAGTTTAAGTCTAAGTAATAACGACATCTAAACCAGTGTGGACTTATAAAAAGGGTAATTTATGCATAAATAATTGATTTTTAAAATGATATTCACATTTTTCGGTTATTAATTTTAAGATTTATTTTATTATTATTTACGAGCCAAATACATCCGACTACGATTATTGAAGGTTCAAGAATCGTAAACTGAGTCAGATTGTCAAATGTGATCATGATTAGATTGTAACAGACCGCGAACGAACCATGATAGACCTAGGCCGCGTTCCGAATCACGCTTAGACCGCTGACGTCTTTTTGCCTGGTCCAAATCATTGGCACGCTTTGAACGCGCTTACGGTATTATTGATTCGGACCACTCTTAAGCAGTTGTGAGCGGGTTCATGACACTTAAGTGATTTAACGAGAATGAGCAAACAAGTTTTTCATCAAGCATTTGCTTTAATTCTTGAAAGCGATGGAGACACTGACATAGAAATTATGTTACTATCTTCATCATCAAGCGATGATGAAGACGACAGGCAATTATGTACACGACGAAGAAGGAAGTTGATACTGAAATCCGTGTCATTGGTAACAGTTGCTTCTTGTTGAACATCTTGTTTTACAAACTGAACGCTTCTTCGTTCTAACTCTTCGTTTACGAGACTTACTAGATACTATCTGAAATCATGACGAAGTCGGTTAGTTTTAAGTACGTAGAATTTATATAAATAGAATTTTTTATGAAATTTATAATGATAAAAAACATTTCATTCTTTGTACAAAAACAAAAAAAAAGTTATTACCAGTTTTGGCTTTCGCCACATCATCAGGAAGCACTTTTAATATTATGGCTTTATTAATATCATCTAAATCACAAAATTCAGCCATCGTATTGTAAGGTTTATTTATTGTTTGTTTTCTGAGATTGCAATCGCAACTATTGACAGCACTTTGACATTACAGCCAATGCTTCTCACGATGTTTTCGCGCCGTAGCGAGAGCGTCGTTTGCACGAGCAATGACGTCATTTCTGTCGTCACTTGAGCGTTATAAGCATGAATTGGACCGGGCGTTAGTGCACTAATAGCGCTGTTAGTGCGATTCGGACGCGGCCCTAATAGTGTGTATCCAGCCTAAACGAGCTAAGTGCTATAGTTAACCTTTCGTATGCCGGAACGTGGATCCGCGTTATCCCGTTATACTGCCGAAACGCGGATCCACGTTAAAACGACTCCACGCGATTTTTTCCATTTTTCTATAATATTCACATGCAGACAAGGTTGCGAATCATAGAATAAAGTTCCTATTAAATGAAGTTATCGTCTCATTCAACCAAACCATTCATGTTCGTTCATAACTTGTGTCAAAAGTATTTGAAATGTTCAATCCTTTCCCTTGTTCCCTGGCGTAAGTCACTGTGCGTGTTTAAAAGGTTTTTATGAAGAAAAATAATAAGCTATTTTATTATGTATTACGTACACAATATATTCAAGAATCCAATGAAACTAAAAAGTCAAATGAAAATATCTAACTTTTTATTATCCGTATTTTACCGCAGTACTAACAAATTTTGCCGTTTCATAAGAAATAATGGGTTATAACCGATATTCGACTGATGATATTCTAATAAATTATGCACTAACAAAAAGGTAGATTCATGGTGTTTTAAAAACAAAAATCAGATAAAAGTTACGTTTTCTAATCTAAGTGATAATTGGTGTAAAAACATCAAGTTGCGCATTCGCGCTACATGCGATATTTCTCGGCATTTAGCGGTAGCGTCGCTGTGCCAGTCGCGGCATACGAAAGGTTAAGGAGATTCAGGCCATGATTGTTGTGGCACCCGCCGTTGGGTTCACGTCTCCCTTTTGAGTGTCTATGTATTTACTTACTTTAGCCATTTATCTATTTTCATAATTGACTGCCTAGATGATTTCCGTAAGTTTAACTACAGAGTTATAGCTTTGGCGCTGCTTGCCTGATCTGTAGCGCCATAAACGCTTTAATAGTGAAACGACTCACTTTGGCAAAATACTACAATTTCTTCACAGAGCTATGACAATCTAAGTCAATAACTCATTTCAAAATCCAAAAGGGTGGTGCAAGAATGACGGACACAAACAAATTTAATTCTTCATTTATTATTTATAAACTTTGGTCAGTTATATTTGTTATATACATTCACCGTCGGCGTCTATACCTACAGTTATTTAATTTTACCTTAATAATACCTATCACAGATAATGATAACAAAATATGCATCGTAGATTTACATTTATAACATATATATACTATAAATATATAATTATTGGCACATCAACCTAACAATTTTCAACATAAAATTCAAGGTTCAATATTATTTCAAATTTATTTTGCGGTAGGTGGATAAATTGTGACATACACAAAAATTTATCTTTCATAAAAAAAGTTAAGTTGGTGCTGATGTGCATTCATAACTATTTTGGAAATTATATCTAAGTATTAATTAAAATCACTTACACCTAATTAACCTATCACTTACACCTAACTAACGTGATGTGTTCCAAGTATCTATTTATTACTCACCATAACACTTACATAACAGCTTCTTTGAATTACATACTACTCCTATTACTCAAAACAACATATTACTCAAATACAAAATGTTACATTCTTTTTCAACTTGAATTAAAAAGCGCAATATGCTTAAGAGAGTTTCTGAGAAAGTTTGACATTTTATGATAGTTATGTTCACGAGCTTTTGCCCTAAAGCTGCCATACATCTGTGCGTGGTATCTTTTTATTGCTTCAGTAAAAGAGCAATCTGTGTACAGCAATCTGATTACTGATAATCATAATATATTACAATACAGATAATATCTGAAAAACTGCAAGACAGACTTTATGATTATGAAGACTTAACAGTTTTAGTGATCATTAAGTCTATGATAACCCACTTATTCATTAATTTTAGTTTAAAAGAAATTAATTTGACTCTTTTAAATTATGAAACTGATATTCTGTTCTCTATGATACAAACACTTTTTTGAGGAACTGCAATAGATCAAAAAATTACAATTAATAATAAGTATTTATATTTCATTCATTGCACATATTCAGACTCCATACACAGCGTAATACATTCTAGCATCTTTTCAAATTTTTACATAGGTCTTTTGATCAATTTCAATTATATCCTGCCGGTCGCCTCTCTCCTTCCAATGTAAATATAAAACAAGGCCAGTTATAACCATTACAATTGCTGTTAGCACAAATACACTTTTGAGAATGAGCTTGCTTGGAGTAACAAACAACTGTGCCCTCCACTGTGAAGCGTCATTTGGAGGTGCTGGAATTACTACTATTTGTGAATTAGGGATTATCTGAGTCCAGCTTTTATAGTGACCTGAGAGACCTACATTTAAAGTATCCACAAAGTTTGGTGTGCGATCCAGTCCAAATATTGAGTAAGGCAATTGAAGAGCAAAGTATGCAGACTGAGGTAACTGTGCACAAACACCAGTTCTGTAATTACCTTCCTGTGACCAAGTATTATAACCAATTTTTGGTCCTGGCAAATTAGTTCCTGTAAGCAAAATTTAAACGATTAAGAATAATAAATAAGAATTATCGTCTAACAGAATGTGCATTGATTTGTATATAATGTAGAACTATGACACATTGAAGAGTTTTTCACAAATGGCCAGCAGGTATAAAAAGTACCTAATCAAATTATGTTATGCGATATGGTTCTCAGATATTCATATTAATGCAGCAAGTATGTACAAGTTATATAACATAATTTTCTGCAAGGGATCTCTTATATTAATTAACCGTACGGTATTTCGAGACTACAGAGGCCTCACGATTATTTCTTAGCACAATGCAAAATCCATTGTCTAAGTCAGACACCACAATACGCAACTGCGTATTTGTGGTGTCTGACTATATAAACTTATAGCAGAGCTGATTGCGGTTGTTAAATTTCGGTATATACCACCTCAAAATAACAATACTGCAATCTGAACCCTTGAGACGTATACCGTTTTTTCACACAATATTTAATTTCGGTACCGAAATATTTAAACTTGCATATTAAACAATATTGTACCTAACTCAACCGGCAGGGATCGCAAAATATGTGAATAGATCCACGTAGGTACTTTACCAGCAATCCAAACGATCATTTAATTTGGCAGTCGTTCATTCGTAAATTGTCGTAGCGCATACTTTAGTTGTCTGATAACATGTTGATCTATATTATTGGGGTGAAATAAATATTGTTACGGGCTTCGGGTATCAGATAGTTAAATTAAATAACTAATTTATTACGATATTTAATTTATATTATTTTAATAGAAAAATACTATAAAAAATCGACTTTACTCACAAGTGAATTCTCAGGCGGGAATCGAACCCGCCTTTGGAAGTCCGGTCCCATGCTCTCCCAATTGAGCTATCGAACCTTGGAAACCCCTGTCGAAATTTTATAGTACTTTTCTAATGGGTCCCCGTATCAAGTCGGAAAATGCATATATTATCTATATAATGCTGTTCCTTTAACTCGTTTAGGTACGATACTTTTTAAATCATTGAAATCGGTCCAATGGTTGCGAAGATATTACACATTTTGTACAAGCCGACCGCGGGGCGGCCGAATAACTTATTTGACGTCACGATTACCTTTCCGCCCGCGCGCGCACTCTCCGCAATTCATTTATTAAGATTCCCTCGATCTGCGCGGGTGATGTTGTGGTTTTGCAGTTTTTAAGTGAAAATATGCCGGATTATAAGTACTGTATAATACCGAAATGTACTAATACTTCAATTAGTACACTTGAAAAACTGTTTTTCAATGTGCCAAAGGACTCAAAAGTACGCAAAAAATGGTGTACTGTCATGAATAGGGATGACAAAATTCCGCTTTCGTGCCAAGCTTCAAGATTTTGTTGCGAGGATCATTTTGATGTAAATACCTCCCTACCAACCATTACCTTGTATACAACACAACAATTGTATACCAACTTTTATCATCATTACTCGTGTGGTAAACAAGTGGGTAGGTAACTTAGTTACAACTTGTTTACGAATGTTAAAAAAAATACAGGGTTGTATTATGTATATTTCAATGAGTAAATTAATGATAAAAAGTGTAAGTAGTGAAGTTTCTAATAACCCTTTCTCGGGTAAAAACCAGGGTCTTACTAAGGTCTAACTACAATAAAATTGAAGTTCCCCGGAACATAGGGGAATATTCCCGCCTTAGGGAATAAATATATATCTATCTATACATGTAATTAAACTGTAGCCAAAGTGAATTCTGTACATTGAATATTTTTTGGATAATCGCGTTAGGAGGGCTCCATTTTCCTTTCACACGCAATAGAAACCAAAAACATTGTCATTGAATTTCTTGTCTGTCTGTCTGTTGTACGCTTTCCATGTGAAAACAGTTAGACGTATTTAAATAAAACTTTTTGCATTCGAGTGTCCTTCTGCCTCTTAAACATAATTTTGTACAATAATCACGCCTTGACCCCAAAGGACTAGGAAGACCACAAGTGAAGTTTGTATGGAGAAGTAAGTTTTCTTGCTGCTATCACCACGAAACTTGCTGTAAATATAGTAGGTACTAAGATTATAATAAATAAACCGGATTTAAGAAAGTAGTACCTACCTAGAAACAATAATAGGACTTAACAAAGCGATTTCGTTTATTCATAGCTCAAAATTACGTGTCCAAAGAACGTAGGTACATTCCTGTCAAATGAAGTATTTAACCCTAATTTTATTTATTGTATACATAATATTTTTTGAACAGTAAAGTTTCTACATACTCATCTACATAACAATGTTAAAATAACGGCGTAGCTAGTTACAACAACAAACACAACTGCCCTGGCTGACTAACCTAAACCTTTTGGGTATTTTATAGGCTAGTCCAAGTACGTGTACCTACCTACTTATTATCCTGCTGTTCTGATTAGGTTGATAATGAGATTTGCCTACCTCTGAGTTTCCAACCACGAATTTCAGAGCTTGTCTAGTTTAAATGATTTTGGTGATTGATGACTTAAGGTAGATTATCGGATTGCGCTTGCTCAAAACCGATATCTACCTTATTTCACTCATTTGTTATATTATAATAACAACCTTCTAATATTAAACAAATAAAATCAGTTATTAATCGATTGGGTATAAACTGGTGACGTTACGCTCCCTGTTGGACGAATATCGCAAACAGAATAAAACCGCGCAGTGGTTCGGCGGCATGCGCTGGGTCATTGTGACGTCATCGCATGCGTTCGCGCGGTCTGTGAACCTCGTTCGGTATTTTGCTCATAACTTTATCAATTTTGGTCGTAGAACAAAAATTTTTGCACTTTATGTTTTAGTTTCTCAATGTCTATAGAACTGCATTCATAACATAAAACGTGACTGGTCCCCATTATATGCTGTAGGCCAGAGTTTTCTCATCAATAGGAGGAACATCCTCTAGTATTCGAAAGTAACAGTTTTATTTGTAAAACTGTTTGGGCAATCGCTTAAGATGGAACAGCCATTAAATTTTTATAATTTTATATCTTTCCTGCATCTTTTAATGCTATCTTATAAGATAAATTATTTTAATAGAAAAACACTAGAAAAAATCTACTTGACTCACAAGTGTAAAAACAAACTAAATAATATTAAATAAACAATTAATTATTTTTAAACTAAGCTGAGCTTGTACTATGGGTAATAAATAATGTATAAAATACATAAATAATTATATAAACAACGATGACTTGAGCACAAATGCTTATGTTCACCACTCAAACAAATCCCCTTATCAGGATTTGAACCCGGGACCTTTGGTGCAGAGAATCGCTACAGTTGCACCAAGCAGTTGCCACTTATTCCAACAAAAGATGTAATACAAACAAATTTAAGAAACATGAATACACTTATTCTAAATCAGCTCACTTTCTGAATAAAAGTTTAGCACTGGACAAAAAATCTACAACAAAGAACATATCAAGGGACAGAGAGCAGTGACAATATAAGTGATTCTATTTGGTAGGAGAGTTAAATTTAAACAATGATTTCCTATATTATCAATGAATAGCTTTGCTTAAGATAAAGAGCTGTTATATAGGCTAACTTATCCTTAACAGGATCTAAGTAAGCACTCACTTTTTGACTGGATTGCTCACAATCAATCGATCAAAAGCAATGTTGCATCTAAAAAAAATATTTTGCAACCTTTTAACTTTGTGCAAACTAAAGAAACTATACTACTACTGTTTTCTTTTAGCTGTCACACCTCTAGGCGCACCCTGGTTGCCCCCACTTACCAGTGTTGGCAAAAATATTAGAAAAATGAAGATAACAATATCATAAAAATACTTACCAAATGTACCTTTACGTTTATAAAGAGTCCCATTGATAGTTAGAGTTTCCTTATTAGTTAAACCAGTTACAACTATAACTTTTATGAAATTAGTATCATATTCTAACTCATTTCGGAATGCATGCATAGTATATCTTTGTGTTGTAACATTTTTCTTAACATAAATAATATCAAGTACACCATCCATATAAAAGTCATAAAACGTTCCCATAACAACATTTGAACCAAATGAATCAAATAGATCCCACTGGACTTGGAAAGTTCTAGTAAATTTACATCCAAATGCAGTGCATGGAATGTTATGTAGTAAGAACACTCTTGTTTCTTCATTATTTATGGGGCTTAAAGTCATTAATATATCTGGGTAGCCATCCATATTGTAATCTCCACTACGCATTGTAATAGCATCTAAATAAATCTCATCTCTAGGTGGTGCAAATCTCCAAAGAGTTCCTTTGCCATCATTAAGATCAATTTGTAGATCATGCCATTGTTCATTATCATAAATTAATATGGTACTATTAAAACATTCAGTATCAGAACACACAGGTATTACTAAAAAAAACTGTCCAGAGAGTGCTACATCAATAAACAATGCTTGTCCATAAATAGCCTGATGACCTACAAGTAATTCAATGCTATTACTGAATTCAAAACCATTTTCTTCTTTACTCAACCATACTTCTATGTCTATTTTGGTGGTAACTAAAAGATCAGCAGCATTATCTTTATTGACATCCAAAAATGAGTGAGAATGAGGTAATTTTATCTCTTTAAGAGGACCTCCACCCATTGATAACTCTTTAGGAGTACTTCTAGTTTTATCGAAAACCCAAAATACTCTTTCTTTTCGTGTGTTTATACCAAATAAATCTAAAGTCATATCTCGATTATAATCCATAACCAATGGTTGACCATAAGTAATGGCTTTGACTAGAACTGCATCAGAGCAATTCAATAATGAAGAACCACCCCACAAAATTCTTACTTCGTGAAGATTAGAAGTATCATTAATATTTTGTGTGGTTAGAAGAATATCCATGTAAGCATTTCCATCAAAGTCTCCTGGCACAATACTAGTTACAATTAAATTACTAAAATTACAAGCATAAACTGACGGTCTTAGAAAAGGTTCTTTATCATGGGCAAGATATACTTGAACACTTGTTTTATTGATGATAACAAAGGCATCTGTTAGCTCATCAGAGTTGAAATCGCCAAACGCAGCTATTATACCTTCAGTGTATTTTCCAAATGAACTTCCCGTCATATCAGTCACTGTTGCTGAAATATGTAAGTTCATAAAGACTAAACAAGATACTATGATTATTTGTAGAGACATTTTACTAAACACATTCAACTCGTTTAATACAGTCAACACATAATACTAATTATCTATTATAACAATTAAGGTACTTATTTGATTGCTTATACACAATAGAATCAGTGTGACCGTTTCAAAATATTACTAATCTACTAAATTCGGCAAACTTTTCTACTAAAATCTACTGAAATTATAAAATCTACTGAAATGCTACCAACCTACATTTTGATATATTCGAACAATGTGGTTGAAATAAAACACGATTTACTAAAAATAGTAATTCTTAATCATATTAAAATTAGATTTAGAATATTTACTATCATTTCAATTTTTGTTTAATCTAATATATTAGAATCAGGTACAAAGTTTGTGCAACTTTCTCCACCGTCAATTATTTTTTGTTTTGTGTGCAAAAACGATGATATGTGTGCATTTAAAAATAGATTACGATATTAAGTTTTAAATAAATTAACTTGCGTTTTATTCGGGCAAACACATCTTTCTGCGAATTCAGCTTATGCTGATTTACAGATATTATCATATTTCAATTTATTATTACTATCTTTAATATATGAACGCTCACCCAAACCTTTTTTTTATTTTTATATTACAAGAAAAGATATGATACATTTGTATACATATAGCGCAGTCGTTGGCATGCAAAAGAGTAGCTTTATCTGTCGGTATGGAATGGGACATATCAATGAATCAAAAAAGCAAATATAGGGCAAGCAAAAATAATGTGGTTTAAATTTCCTTCATCTAGTCCACACTCACACCCAGGATCATTTATTATATGGAGCTTCGTAAGATGTGAAGGCGTACACAGGAACCCCAGTCTTATACGAATATGGGTAATTATTAAAGTTTCCATCTTACCTAACTGTTAAATTATTATAATAGAAAAAATCTACTCGGGTCACAAGTGAATTCTCAGGCGGGAATCGAACCCGCAACTTTTGGAAATCCGGTCCAATGCTCTCCCAATTGATTTATCTTCTAAGATCGCATTGAAAATGCATAAAATACAGGGTGTCCCAAAAAATAGTGTCAAGCGTAAGTCCAGAGTTAGAGCACCTCTTGGAGTACCCGAATCACCCCCATGTATGTTTCGCGATTATTCGTAGTTTTCGAGTAATAATTTATTTCTGACTTTTTGAAAATTTTGATCCAAAGAACTTAAAAATTTTAAATAAAAAAAAGTAGAACATATTTTAATGTTTTTCTTTTTGCCACTGAATCATCTTTAGTGCTTCTTTTATGTCTAAAATAATCAGCTTCGTAACTGTAGTGGAAATTTAGAAAACAGTAGTGTAAAGTCAAAATTTGAATGTTAGTGAATAATTACTTAAAAATTCATCTTTAAATTAAAAATCTAAACAGGCGAATTCGTGGTTTCTAAGTATGTGTAAAAACTTCTCTAGACTCTCTGCTTTCATAATAATTTAAAAAAAAGTACTTAATAGGGCTACTTTGGCTTAAATCGGCCATCAAAGACAGCAAGGTGAAAATTTCATAAAATTTACCAAATTCCTATCAGATGATAAAAAAAAATATCTGGTCTTTTTATCATTTCTAAGGTTCAGATTAATTACAATTTAGCAAAAATTAACTACATGAAACCCATATTTAAATAATTTTCTCGCGGATCACATCGGTTGTAGTGTTGGATGTAACGTAGTACTTACCTGCTAAAAAATTGCCCGAGTGAGAGGATATGAAAGAGACCGCATTATTGCTATCTCTCTCACTCTCATTGGCGAAATGGATAACTGTAACTGAGGAATGCTATTCTTTGTGACAAGGGGATGAGGCGGGGGGTGTAGTCCGAGCGCCTATTGTGTTCTGGCGCCAGTCGTTTGCCTGCTTTTGTTTGCGCCTTACGTACGATACGCTCATTTGTGATTATTTGACGAACTTTGCTTTCTCTACGGACCTTGAGTGCGATTACGATTTGGTTTTGTGTGAATACGGGATTTTGACAAATTTGGCATTCTTAACGGACTTTTCAAGCTCTTCATTTTGTGATGTCTTTTTCATCGCAAGAATATGCTCTTATGCATTACTTTTATGATTCGGGTACTCCAAGAGGTGCTCTAACTCTGGACTTACGCTTGACACTATTTTTTGGGACACCCTGTATATAAAAATTATAAAATTACCTAACTGTATTTACTAATCTAACCTAACCTAACTGTATAACTGAAAACGAAGGTTTGTGGGGCATAGTTTTGTATTAATTAATAGTGTCTACCCTTGTTTTGCTTACTGTTATACCACAACTTTACCCACGAGTCTCATAGATATAATTTAGGAAGGGCAAGGAGATCTTGGCAATAATTTTAAAACGGAAATACATTTCCACATAATACTGCGTCCTTGGCAAGATTGTCCGCAACTACGTTATCATTTATATCTACTTATCTTGAAATCCAAGCAAATTGTATGTATAACCCTTTACTAATACATTCTTGGATATTTTTTCTAATATTGACGATTAGTGGAGAGTATTGTTTTAAAGTAAAAGGGAATTTAGTTAGAGCTTGTAAAGAACTTTTGGAATCGGTAAATATTAGCAGATTTAAGTTTTATTATTTTCACGTATTCGACAGCCTTCAAGATACCAAAACATTCTCCTGAAAATACGGATGACTCACGAGGGAGCTTTACTTTTTGTACGATTTTATATTGAGAATGGTACACTCCTACCGATATATATCCAAAACTTGAACTTTTGGGTACAGCTGTTAAATGTAGTGTCCGACCGAAGGTTTTTATGGCTGAAACCGAATTTCGGTAACGGTCTCAGTTTCGGCTGACTGCATATATTTAATAGAGAAAAGATTTCAAGTACGAAAACTATTTAATCTGTGTCTCTTGGAACTTTTTGGCGTGAGCGGGAAGCCGTCTTGATGGTGGTTTTGTTTCTTTTATTAAAATTTGGATATAAGTGCGTAATAGTGGATTATTAACCACTATAAAAAATTAACTTGTAGACATACAACAGTGTTGGCTTGAGTAACAAAGCATCGAAAGTTGTCTTTTCCTGCTCTCTCAAGAAGTCCACGGGGAAGTCTCAGTAAAACCCCACACATTTACTGAAACCCAGAGAACACATTTTTTTCTGTTCATTTATCTTAATAAAAGAAATTACTCAAGAACTGGCAATTATACTTACTTGACACTGGCGAAATATACAAATCGTGCAAGCCACAAATAAAGAGAGAAAAAATCTGTGACTTAAACATGGCGTGTGGTGTATTATATTACAATCAATATTAGTTCTTACAAGAATTGTTACTGTTTTACTTTACTAGTAATAGATAGTAATATAATTGTGGCGAAGGTTACCAACATTTAATAATTATGGCAGACGGCGTTCAAATTTTAAGACGCAACCGGCCTGGATCTAAAGCAAAGGTAAATAGGTGCTCTGGGTATTAAAGGTATCATTCGAATAACATAATCATTAGCCATTTTTACTGTACAGGACTTCTGCCGATGGCCAGATGAACCTTTTGAGGAAATGGATAGTACTTTAGCAGTACCACAATATATACAACAGACCATTCGTCGAGATCCTTCCAATCTTGAAGCTATTCTGAAAAAACCTGAAGCTCAAGAAGAAGGAGTTTGGAAATATGAGCATTTGAGGTAGAGTCAGGTTATCTTTTTTTAAATTGGCTGCATATATTCACTAAAGTAAAGTGCTAAATTGTGTTTCAGGCAATTCTGTATGGAACTCAATGGCTTGGCTGTCAGATTACAAAGCGAATGTAAACCTGAAACTTGCACACAGATGACAGCTACTGAACAATGGATCTTCTTATGTGCTGCTCATAAAACTCCCAAAGAATGTCCAGCAATTGATTACACCAGACATACTTTAGATGGTGCTGCTTGTTTGCTCAACAGTAACAAATACTTCCCAAGCAGGTACACTTGATTAATAATATTATCTTATAAAAAAATTATTTCATATTTAATCCAAGTTCATGATTTATTTCAGAGTTAACATCAAGGAGTCATCTGTCACTAAATTAGGTTCAGTATGCAGGAGGGTTTATAGAATTTTCTCCCATGCATATTTTCATCACCGTTCTATATTTGATGCATTTGAAAAGGAAACACACTTGTGCAAACGTTTTACATACTTTGTGACAAAATATTCTATCATTCCTAAAGAGATTCTGATATTACCTAAATTGGATGATGAAACACCTCTATCTCAGCCTAGTGGAGAATCTGAAGCTTAAGCCTCCAATACCTGCATTCTATTATATTAGAGTAATTATTATTTATCACTTATGTGGCATTTATAACTCAAATGAGATAAGTATTTAGTGATCTGTAATAAATTTTCAACTCTTAACTAGTTTTTTTTTGCTGTTATCATAAACTATTTTTGGGTTAGTCAAATGCTTGTTACACAAAAGCACATTGAAATTGTGGGGACAAAATGGTATTAAAAATCAGATTGTTAGGGTTTCCATATATTTTGTGAAAATGCATTTTTCTTAATTATTCGTAGTACCTTGCTTATGTTTGAAAGGTTTTTTGTATTTTAATGATGAATTTTGTTTTGTATTGTTGATGTGTGGTTCTTGCCAAAACTTTTTTCCTTGTATAGACTGATATCTGTAAACAAGTGTTTTACATTGATTATAAAAATAAAAACACCCTTTAGTTCACTGCAGTGAAGCAGATTTTCAAGTAAACCAGAAACAGAGGATGACACACAATGTCAAACAACTGCCTTGCAATTGCCTGATTTTAACACTGCTCTGTTCCTTTAAAAATTGCATGTTCAATACAAATTGGGCTATAAAACTTGCAATGAGAAGGAATGATACTAATTCACCACAATGATAATTATGAGAAGTAAAATGTGATGTAAATGCGACTTCAAACTATTGAGATAAAAATGTGTTAAAATTACTTGGATTTAAATTCAGGTAACTGCTGAATATTTTTGAATATAGTTATATTGAAGGAACAATATTATTTATATTTTTCTACTATAATACACAAATTAAGAATAATATAAATTTTATATTTCATTGTAAATGAGGCAAAAAAGGCATTGCCAAAACAGGCAGTTTTGCACACCAAAAATGTTGTAATTATCACCTTAAACAAAATCCTTTGCTACAATCAATAGAAAAAAAAAATAATTAAAATTTGTAGGTGTTTTAAAACTGCACATTGAAATCAACACTAACACTAACTAGTTCTTTTAGCTAAATAGATAAGGTCTCATTTAGCTAAAAAACTAGTCATGATCACATTGAACTATGTTCTATGGAATAGTCGATATACACACCCATGACTCAAGTACAAAAATTTGTATTTATCATAAAACTCCTAAAGCCCCTCTGATCTGTCCCTTTTGAGGCCAATACTGTCAGTGCAAAAGGCAGAATCACTTATATATACTAAATAGGCAGGCATTTGACCGCTATCTTGCCTGATGGTAAGCGACAATGCAATCTAGGATTTGACACGCTTGCCAAGGAAATGGGCTTGTCGCCCTCACCTCGAAGGCTTGACCTCTGCTACTAACGTAGCACCCCCCAGGAGCTCTGGAAACTTTACTCACAGGAACACAAAAATGTTGTTTGGCTGCGGTCTTCTGTAAGGTAGAGGTACTTCACCAGTTGGGCTGCTACAATTACTACTCCTAACTCTCTTAAAACTACTGTTATGCCAAACAGTTGTCCATACTAAATATATTGTGATAGAATTTCTTATTTACTAACCCAATCTGACTTGTGTCCTTTATGATTTGAATTGAAAGTAAAATGTGGATGACTGGAATTTGTCTTTTGACTACTATAGTTTCAAGTCCATCCAATTTAGGCTCCCAATATTCTTCAACTCTGTAAATAAAGACAATGTGTAAAATAATATATTTATAGTAAAATAGAGACCAATATTGAATTTTTTTTTAATTGTCTTTAGTTTATACAAATGACATTTAAATATGTACATATCATGTATGGAAGATTACATATATTCGCTAATTTGCAAATTGAACCAAAACCAGTAGTATATTTGTAACATCATAGCATACATATTTATTTCCTGCTGCTTTAAAACTTACACCTTTTATTAAACCAGGATGGATGGCGAATCTGGATTTCCAGAGCGAGAAGTTGAATGTTGATGTATTGACATTGATTAATATTAGATATTATTTTTATTAATATTATATTAATTTTACCTTTTATGTGTTAGCTTAGTAACTTGATGCTCAATAGAAAGTTGTCTCTTCAAAATTTCTGCACATGAAATTGCTTTTGGTATACCCACTCCTACTCCACTCCAGACCACTGCAGACGCTGCTTTGTCTTGTAAAATGCCAGTGGCATGAGATAACAAATTGTTCATTTTACTTCCACCTTTCACCTGAAAAATATGCGATTCAATAAAAATATTTTAAAACAAGTAGGTAAGTATCAGTAAGTTTATACGAACCTGCATCCACAGAAAGTTATCTGGCAAATCTTCAAATGGTATTTTTCCTCGTTCCAATTCTTCTTCAACATTTTTACCTTTGTAATAATTTTCCATTGTATCCTTTTGCTATTACATTAATTAAACTAAACGCACTTGTTAAATGCACTAAAAAATATGTTGTTTTCTCAGGTTTATTGCACTGTTTTAAATTTAATTGCCTTTTAGATCGGTATGTTCGTTTCGTGCAAGTAGTATTCAAAGCAAAGATTACAATTTAATGTACTATAAATCTGTCGTTTTGAGGTTATGTTTTAATAGAGGTAGTTTATATTTATTTCTCATTAGGGTTCGAACGATACTTTCGATACCGAGTAGGTATCGATACTTTTGATAGCGATACTCGATACTGAGTACTCGATTCCACAGTCCGACTAACTCGTGTAAGTACTTACACAAATCATTGGTATCGAGTATCTCTGAAAGCAATATAAAATGAATCTTTAATTCAAAAATGAATAGTACGGTCTGCAAGTATGAAAAAAAGACGAAGGACTCAGCACAATGCAAGTTGTGTTTGAAAACACTAAAATTGCAATGCAATTGCTTCAGGTGCAGTTACAAAAGCGTTTTGATGAATTTGAGCACATGCCAATTGTAGCCAGACGGCTACATTTGGCATTTTGCTGACGGCTTAGCGCGCACATAAAGAGCTAGTGTATAAAAGTCGAAAGAAGCCGGGGCATAGTGGAGACGAGCTATCACATTATATTAAAAGTCCTGTGACGCGGTTAAAGTCCAACCCCATAAAGACTTGGAAGATAATGAAGAAAGTCTTTCCAGTTCTTTATAAGGAACTGAAGCGTTATGCAGTGGTAGTACCCACGTCTGTATCAGCAGAAAGGCTATTCTCTAAAGCAGGGGCTATAATGGTCCAAACGCGCAATCGTTAAAAGCCTAGGCGCTTAAACCAATTTCTGTTTTAAGACGGTCGCCCAGAAAAGGAGTAGTTTTAATTTTTTATTTGTTTTTTTTTTAATACAATTTTCTGTTTTTGTATTAAATCTTTTTATTTTCTTACATATCTCAAAAACTAATATTTTATTATATCCCTTTTGTATAAAAAAAACTAAGGTTAATGTGCAGTTGCTCCAAATTAAATGATCACCGTAAATACTCGATACTGAGTATTATCGATACTTTAGGACCGATACCTTTTGGGTATCGATACCATACCCTTTGATACCACGTGAGTACTTGGTATCGATACCTAAGGCCGAAACTTCGAACCCTATTTGTCCTTTTCGGGACAGGCGAAGGTCTAAGCCATACTGCCGGTTTTTGAATATGTATTTTTTTCATAAGATGACGAATGATGTAGAGAGATGAGAGAGAATGATCAAAATACAGTGAAATATCTTTTTCCCTAGGTTTGGTAAAGGTGTGGTGTTATACTGAAACCTCCGCGTGCACTTCTTGTGATAGCATGAAAAGATAACTCCTGCTGCTTTGTTTCACTTGCCAAAACTCTTGCATGTTCGCAAACACTAAGTAGTTAATTAGTCATCATTATCAAGCACTAATATCCACCACAACACAAATTTTAACATGGAAATCAAAACCGCCGAAATGACACTGCAGGCTCCCGCCAAAAAAAAAAATTATATATATATATACAGGGCCATTTTATAAACACCATCCAAATTTATATATTATATTCTTTGAATAAAGTAACGAAACAAGATTTTTTTCTTTTAATATCACTCAGTACTAAAATATTAAGTTAAGCCTACACAAAGTTATCCGAGGAAAACTACCGATTGCTGTCACAGTCATGCTACGCACGGTGTTGTAGCAGATGATTACACGACCCCGGCCCCGCCCTCTCGTATTTCATTGATACATTACAATGATTTTCATAAGTTGCAAATTTAAGCGAAAAAAAATAGGAACGTCAAATTGAAGAAGAGATAAGTTGATTTGTTCTTTGATTATAACAATATTAATCGATAACACTTTTAATAAATAAAAAATGAACATAAAAGTAAGCCACACCTTATGCACTTACGTCGCATTTTTTAAAATTTAATCAACTTATGTACAATAATTGGTTGGAGTAAAGCAAAGGGTGTGTCTTAACCACAGAATCTAAAAAGCACAGGGATCGCAAAGGCAATTCGAAAATCGCAAAAAAAAATGCTGTGCCAAAACCTTAGTACCTACCTACCTAAGTTATTTTTGTCTATTTTACACGATAGGATAAAGAAATGTATAATTAATAGTTCTAAAAATATTTTTGTGAAAAATTTCACAAGTCTTAGCCGCCCTGCACACATTTTGCTTTACTCCAACAAAATAATTAATTAAAAATCCAAACAAAATACTCTTACATGAAGTTTGAAAACAATCACTTTACCTTAAAGCAGGGTTTCTTAACCTTTTTGCAGTCACGGACCACTTTCACAATTTAAACTATTCCACGGACCCCAGCCATAAATATTTTTGGAAATAAAAAAAGTCTTATTTATATTAATCAAAAATTCTTTTATTGGCACTTTTATTGCAATTACTATTATGTTAATGAGAAGGTTGCTGCTGTTTGGCCTCAATGAGCACGTTAAATTGTGGGACAGTCTTCAACAAGGCAAGGTGCATGTCATCTGCGACGTTTAATCGGTTGCGACTTTTTGTTTTTATTGATACCAGAACCGAAAACCCTGCCTCGCAAAGATACGTCGTAGCAAATGGTATCAGAACAGACATAGCACGCTTGATAAGAAGAGGATAAGCTTGACTCAAAGAGCACCAAAACTCGCCAAGATCTTTTGCATGAAATTCAGCTTTCAAAACTTCTTTGGATCTCATGTCATCGTCGATACAGGGCGGAAGGCGACATCTTTTGGCCCTGATTCCTTTTTTTCTTGTTAGCTTTTTTTTATTATTGAAGCTACCCGACAAAGTCTCGTCGAGTTTACTACATAATTCCCTAATAAATATTATTAGACTGACTGACCTACTGCGGACCCCTGACACACATGCTACGGACCCCTAAGGGGTCCATGGACCCCACGTTAAGAAACCCTGCCTTAAAGTGTAGGTAATTTCTCTCTAAACAGTATTGCACGTTTATGAACATTGTCTTTAACCCACTTAAACCTACCAACCCATGTATGGGTATTAAGAATTTAAAAATTCTACCGTCTTTTTTTGATATGTTAAAAACAAAATAAACTTATTTTTAGAAAATTTAAGAGGTACTTGTTATTTATAATGACAAGTAACATAGTAAATCAAAACATTACCAGTTGTTATTTGCGGCCGAAAAATTGTGAATCGAAAATTGTAAAACATATCCTCCAAAAAGTAAGTTTATATTAATTTACCGTTATTGTTCTAATAAAACAGTAGTGAAACTAAAAAGTATATAACTTTAGTAATATTCATATTGTAAAAAAAATAAAAATTATCTTTATTTTTACCCTTTTATTCAGCTGTGCATTGCATGAACCCATACATGGGTCCGTCGGCACAAATATAGTACTTTTAACTTTTTAAATGAATATAGTTGTTGTTTGTTATTTCAGAATATTTTCAAAATATTGAGTGAATTAGATGTTAATAATTATCTAGCTCCATAATGCATTATATTTGAACCACTTTGTAACGCAAATACTCCTGTCACAGATAGAGATTCTGAGGAGGAGGGTGCTATTACTATACATAATCTACCTAGTACTATTCTACGTGCATCGCAGAGGCTTTGTGTGCTATTTGGTCTATATCTGATAAGGAAAGTGAAGATGATAACATTCCTTTGACCAGTTAACAAAATAAATCTTTTTCATAAGCCAATGGCATCTACATCTTAAAAAGTTAGTTCTGCGCTTTTATTCTACGTATGTCCGTAGAAAATAAGGCCTACCATTGGAGGAGTAGACACAAATAATACTAGTTTTCTAGTTTCCAACCTCTGGAAAGACCAAAAAACTAAATACGTTATAAATAACTTTAACCAATTATTCAATAGCATGGTGATAAACTTTATGGTGGAGTATACGAATCTATATGTTTAAAAAAATGTAATGTAACCATAATTAAACTCAAAAATGTTTCGTTGAAATATTTGTTTATAGTGGATATGTTTCTATACAAACTCGTTGTATGTTTTGGGGAAAACATATCTGACTGTGGCGGGACTGATTCAAAATGATAAATTTACTAAAATGAGGCCTCTATTTGGTTAACTCAATGGTATTTTTCAAGAACAAACAACGCACTTTCCACTATAAAAAACGAAGCGTTTTTCTCAAATTGTAAAAATATATAATGTAAACATAGGAGGCGTCGATCTTTCCGATCTGAAAATAGGTCTATATCGAACTTCTATCAGAGGCAAAAAATGTTAGTTTCCTCTATTCTGTTATAGCATTGAAATGGCATAACATAATGTGTGGCAATATTCCGTATTGACGGTGGAGATTTTGATCATCTTGATGGTGGAGGTTTCAGACACAAGAGCCTTTTTACAAAGGTTTCTCACAAAACGCGGCTCTTATCCTATACCAAAAAGCAGCTTTGGAGATTCATACAGTCTCGACCACATTGGTGATCTTATGTTAGTAATGATCTAAAATATATAAAAAACTAGCCACATTTGAGTAGAAAATGACATACATTTACATCCCAAAAATGTGTTTTAAAATATTACACAGTAATATTTATATATATTATCAATACCCGTTATCATAAATAAACTAATAGAAAGTTAGAAAACACAATTGTTTCAATTTTAATCGTTTTATGTATATTTCTATTTATTACTTAAGCGTTTACTGAAACGCAGTGCTTATGCCGACCGACCCATATATGGGTCATCAATTTTCCAGCTTTTCTACTAGCGAAATTTTTTTTTTATATTTTTCCAAAGATACTGGGATTATAACAAAACATATATCAAAAAATCTTCTCTTTCTAAGATAAAAATAGTTTCAGGCATATCTGGGTTAATTGTATTACTTGTTTTTTCACTTTGTCACTTCGTTAAATGCATATTTAAGTTCTCGAGGCTTTGGGCCTTCTTCACATAAACCCGTCGTTCAATTTCGCCCTCGATTTCAATTGCAAGTGTGAACACATTTCGTTAAGTAGATAATTATGCGACGTAAATGCGTGAACGCAACATTTTCATGTATAAAAAAGTACTCTGTGTTGTACATACATACTCTTTGCGCGGAAAGTCCGCGGCTGACTGATTTCATTGCGCCGATGTCGTTACAACTTGCGCGCGCAGCTCGGTGGGGCGCTTCGGGCGGTCGGTCGTTCAACTGTAAGTGCCTATTTTGCCAGTAACCAGCTGTTGTAATAATTCGCTCGGACAAAATTTTTTTTTGCGGATATTTTACCTCCCAATTTTTTTTCATAAATGAAGTGTTTGAATGATATCTTATGCCTAGAAAAAATTTGGATGGTGTTTATATAATAACCCTGTATATATATATATATATACTGGAAAACTACAAAAAATTACTGAGTGATAAAAAATCGCTTACTTTGTACTTTAATAAAAAGAAAAGTGTCTCAATTAGACTATTGATTTGACTGTCAAATACCCTTTTCTAGTATATTTTGAATTTGGCGGGCGGACTTTGATGTTTTATGAAACTTAATATAATAACCGAATTTGAACATACTCATTTTTTTACATTTGCATAATACTCATAGGTTAATAAAATTCAATTGCACCACCTAATCTTAAATGGGTTTGAAGGTTTTGGCCCTAACATCAGTCGCCATTTTGATTTTTTTTTTCAAAATGGCGGTGCAGAATAAATGTCATATATTCGGATAGGGGACACTTATACAAGCATAAAATGTTATATAAGATAACATCATAAATCGTCACGTTTCTGAATTGTTCTGGTAGTTCTCCATACAAAAATCTTCAAACCCCTTTAACTATAAATAACGCGACTTGAAAAATGTATGGGAATTGACAGATTTGTCAAGAAAACTCTGTTTATAGTGAAATGGTGCAAACGATACAATCTTTATAAAAGTCCGAAATAGTTTCAACTGCCCACTTTTAGAGTTATTTAAGGGGACCCGGTGGTCGAGAAAGATAAAAATATCGATTTTTTTATCTTTCTCGACGATATTTCGAAAGTATAGTATCTTATGCGTATACTGTGAAATTTTCATGCGTGTAAATTCCCAATATTATAGGTTCTACAGCCCATTACATTACATTCTACAGTGGTCCGCGCGCTCCTCATGGGTCTAGCGCTCGGAGCACGAAAATACGAGGGGCGTTCAAAGTATTCTCGGTATCGGGTTGATAAACTAATGATGAGGGTAATTGTATCACTTTGTAAGCGGGCATTTCTCGCCAAATCGCTCCGGTCCCAAATTAATTGTATCGACAGGTATACGCATAGGGTACCGCTGACAATAGAAAATGCGCAGTCCGTCACCCGTTTGGCGCCCTTGATTACAAGTTTTCTGCGTCCCACCACTTAGCGAAACAAAACGAGTTACTTGTTTCCCGCGCATTGGTATAAAAAGCGATATGACTAGTTAACTCGGGACCCGCAAACAATGTGATATTATCTCATTAGCTAAAGACACTCTTTGAGGGTATAAATATAAAATTTAATTTAATTGTCATCATTACTATTCAAGACATCATTACTAAAAGACAACTACGATACTTAATTATTAGGTTAATTTATTTTAGTTATTTTCATAGTGTAATGTCTTATGGGTTGTTGTTGTGGGGCTCAGCTGCTAATATTGAAAGCATTTTTGTATTACAGAAAAGAGCTGTCCGCGCAATATACAGCCTTCGGTCTCGGTATTCTCTCACAGATTTTTTTAAGGAAATTAATATTCTTTCTGTGGCGGGACAGTACATTTATGAGAATATAATTTATGTACGAAAACACTACAATACTTCTGTCAAAAATAGCGACGTACATTGCTTTAACACCAAAAATAAGAATAGACTTGCCCTTCCAAGATTTAGACTTCAAAAGACAGGAGGCTCTTTCTTGGGGAAAGGTATAGCACTGTTTGATAAATTTCCACAAAGTATAGTAGATTTGCCTTATCATAAGTTTAAAATGTATGTAAAAAATAAGCTCATGTCCAAAGGTTATTACAAGGTCAACGACTATTTAATAGATCGCGATGCATGGAAGTAATATGTGTCATTTCAACATGACACTATTTATTACAGGTTGTATCATACAACGTTAGCATTTGTTAATTTTTTTAAACTAATTTATTACTGGTAGTTAAGAGTATGACATGCTCTCTTAATACATTTCTTGGGTGGTGGCATGTGGTGCGGATCGTTACGTTTAAGATATGGTTGAGCGAAGCGATGGCTGTATCATGCGTCATGCTCGTGAACGGGTGCTGCCTTGGGAAATGGGTCTGCTTTAACCTTCAGTATTCAGTATTGACTAATACTAAACATAAATCTTGTTGTTTTCTTAAATTTGTCGTTTATTCCCTGTATGTTATTGCAATGTTCAGGGATACTTACTTTGCGTAAGTACAGATACTTGTTGACTTTGTTGTAATCTACGAAACAACGAAATAATGATATCATAACACTATTAGTATTGTCATAACAAAATAATTTTGTTTTTTTTTGGTGGATTGTGTATCGTGACGACGTATTATATTGTAAATGTCGTTACTTCTGTTAAAGCTGACGAGTTTCTTGCGCCCATTCTTCTTGTCAGTTAAAAGACGTCCTGAATGGGTGGTAGGAAAAAATGTTGGACGATTCAAAACTACTTTTATTTTAAGTGCATTTGAATAAAGTTATTTTCATTTTCATTTTCGATGACAGATTCCACTATGTTGAAAAAAATCGAGCATCGCGCCGTCATAAAATTCCTCACAAAACAAGGAAAGACTCAAAAAGTTATTCATGAAGAAATGGTGGCTGTTTATCAAGGTGGCTCCTTCCTTATACACTATTCAGAAGTGGTCTAGTGAATTCAAACGGGGTAGAGAGAGTATTGAAGACGACCCCCGTGCCGGTGGGCCGGTTAGTGTTAGGACTTACTTAAATTAGGTACTATTTCTGGGCAATTTTTTTTTTTATTGGTTGAAACGAGTGGGTACGCTTCGCATTTGGGTAAAGCACATAATAAAAGAAGAAAAGAAATTATGTCCTTGGATGGAATAATTGATGATGCCACCCCGGTTAGTATAAACGTGGTCTCCGACTCATCAGAGGACACAGAATCGGACTCTGACAAAGAAAACTAAAAAAAAAATTGAAATGAAACACTTACAAATACCTAATTAACGCGTTATTTGTTTATAAAAGTTGATTTTAGAATACGTGCTTTAATTTTAGGTTTTTTGGTTTATATGGTTTCCCGACGTTTTAACACCTTTGCAGGTGCCGTGGTCGCGGGGTGACAAATTGTTTCTTTTTGTGTAAATAAATAACGCGTTTATTATCCATAAGTGTTTCATTTCAAAAGTTATACACGTCAAAACCTAAGAAGTCAATATTAAATTTGTCTAACTTTAATATTAAATATATGGCTACTTTATATCAATTTTGTATTGATAATAAAATACAAATAAAATTCTTAGATGATGACAATGATTTTTATTTACTTACTCGAATTGCAAAATATCTTGTAGGTATTGCTGCTCTCTATTGGTTGTGCACCCCACCATGCGACTTATCTCCACGTCACCCTACTGAGGTTGCCTGGTAAAAAAAAACATAGGACATTAAGCCCGCCTTTTGCTCTTGATGTGCAATAAATAATAAAATAAAATGTCATAACTTAGTACAAAGGCAAAATCGTACTATTTTTTGGACAAAAATCCAAAAGCGTTATTCCAACCAGATTTTTTCAAAAACTGCAATGGTAAAAAAGTGAGCATTTAACGGGATATACGTACCGATTTCTCGATAGGAAGCGCATTGGGTTGGGAGTTTTTACTTCTACTGGTGTTTTTCCAACAGCTTTAATGGAGCTAGCTAGATGGTGCTACCTTTTTAAAAAAAAAAATCGTAAATTGACGTACCAGATGGTCACTCTTTAAACCCCAAAATTATAAAAAAATGAATGAACATGTCCCACTTAACAGCTACATATTTAAAAAAAAATCATTTTTGCTAAATTGCCGGTTCCCATTCCCAGAAGTTAGGGAATAATTATAGAGTTATGTTGGTTAGCAATACAGAAATCATAGAAAAATAATAGCACTGAAGTGCACTGTACACACAAGTACACAAAAACGGTTAGTCTAAAAGTATGTAGCGGAGAGAAGAAAGAATAATGAAATAAATGTTCTTTAAAACGAATTAAAATAGTTAAAAACAATATTTTTAGGTACTATACGCCCCTCAAATTATGGGCACTTTAAGTTATTATGGGCAATATGCTCAACAAAATACATATGATTTAAATTGTTTTTTACCATAATACCGATACGGCTGGTTAAAAAATTGTATCACAATGTAGTTAGAGAGAGAAATAATAACTTCGTAGCGGATAGTATGGTGCGTGCAACGCTGCTATGAAACTTAGGAGTAACGTAAACTAGACACTATGTCACTAATGTAAAGATCTTATTACTTTTATACATAGTTTTTGTCGTTTTCATATGGGTTATGCCGATCTATTTCGACAACTGCTTGCAACATTATCGTTGGTGGTTGTAAATACACAAAGTTTTCATTTAATATGTTTTGTGAGTGTCCTTTTTTGAAAGTCAATGTTATAAACGCTCCTTTTATTTATTCCCTAATATTTTTTTAACAAATAGTAAGATTCTAATTCCTAATTTTACTAAACAGAAACCACTAAAGTATGTAAATATTAGTCTTTTTTAGTGATTCTTTGAGCAAGGCTTAAAAAAACTAGAGCAAACTTACTTTTTTATTCGAATATTTTTATAGTCTAGACTTGCAGCATAGAAAAGATTGTATAGTGCTTGTTTCGCAATGTGAGATAGAAAATAGTGTCTCTATTCTTCGATAAAGAAAAGAAAAACCAAAGAAAATTTCCTAATTAATCCCTTGAATATTACTCACAAATATATATCTTGGAAGGGTTATTGTTATTGAGGATAAGTATATCCCAAAAATAAATGCGAAAATGTATTTATTTTATTTTTTTGCATTCACAATGTCATATTTCTATAAGATTTCAAATACGCCAGTAAAAACAACCACACCTCACTACTAAAGAATTACTTAATATGAATCTCTTAAAACTAAGAGACAGAACATTAAGTGACGCATACAACCAATTAAGGTACTTATACAAAAAAAGAAGAAAGCCACATATACGATTTAAGATACATCAAACTTTAGAATCAACCAAAGAGTACTTTTTTTAAGAATCAACTAAATATTCGTATTACTAATAGCTGCGGTTAAGTATAAGGAATTAATAATTTAATGTACAAATGGAACCATGCCTAACAACCTGGGTTGTCTCCGGTGTTAACACGCTTGTATCACCTCACTCTCAAGACAAGAACCATACCAAAATGCTTGAAGCTTGCCAATGTGCAGCCAGTACCCAAAAAAGGAAGTCATGCCGACCCAGGCAACTACCGACCAATCGCCATTACTTCCATACTCTGAAAGGTCGTTGAAAGCGTGCTAAAAAGTAAGTTACTCTCACACCTAGAAGTCAATGATCTCTTCAGTGACCGTCAATATAGCTTTCGCAGAGGAAGTTCAACTGGGGATCTTCTAGTTTATGTTATGTACTGTTGAGGCGAAGCACTCGAGATCCACGGCGAAGCGCTTGCCGCGTCATTTGACATCTCGAAGACTTTTGACAGGGTCTGGAACGCAAGTCTCTTGCGCAAGATTCCTGCGTATGGTATACCCGCTGAATTTTGTAGTTGGAGGGCTAATTTTCTGACTGAACGGCCATCAGTGTAGTCATCAATGATTGCTCCTCTGACTCAGTGGCTATTGATGCCAGTGTACCTCAGGGGCCTGTTCTCTCTGCGACGCTTTTTCTGTTGCACATCAATGACCTGTTGATAGCGGGAATTGTTGGTTATACAGACGACAGTACTGTCGTGGAGAGATACTTGTCTAATGGAAAAGTCAGCGGTGACGAAGTGATGTTGATGAGAAAGGCTATGGTTGAGCGAACGAATCCGAGGTTAGGCCACTTTTCCCAGTGGGGTTACATTAACCTCGTTCATTTTGACGCCTCCAAAACGCCAACATATCTGTTCACAGCGAAAAGGAGCCCTTTCGACTTGACTCCTATTTTTTAGGATGCATCTGTTATGGAGTTAATTTCAGACTTCAACTTCTGCACCACCATCGAGTCCAAAGCTCAAACTGTAGCCAAAAAGCTTGGCGTCCTTAATAAGGTCACGCGCTATTTAACGCCGGACAGTTTTTAATTCTCTATAAAGCATAAGTCTGATCTTGAATGGAATATTGCAGCCCTCTCTGGGACGGTAAAGCAAGATACCAACTAACTGCACTGAACACAATTCAGCGCAAAGCTGTGACTTTAGCTTACCGCCGCAAAATAGCCTGTCTGTCGGTCTTTTACAGATTATCCTTCGAGGAGGGCACACGCTCAGGAGCTCCGTGAGTTCATATCACCATCACCTTTCTTCCTTCGGGCATCCAGACGCACTGCGGGCTACCACCCTTTCTTGGTTGGTATTCCTAATTGTCACACCAAGCACTACTCAACATCGTTTATAATGCGCATTGCAAAGGAGTGGTACTCCCTTCCTGAGTCTGTATTTCCGAGTACATACAACACAAAAATAATTTAATTTGTATAGCATGTTGTACTGTTGTTGATAAATACGATAACAAACTAACATTAACAAACAAAAGTTTCTTTTTTAATATTTATACTTCCGTATATGATCCTTTAAGACCAAATAAATATCACAGTTGTCCTTTACTTCCGTGTATTGTAGACAAAAGTCTACAATACACGGAAGTATTCCATATAAGGCAGTAAAACAGATTTACAACATAAGGTGCTTGTTTAGAAAAAAAAATTGTGGGGTGTTAGAGGCATACTTTTGCGATTTTTTGGTCGTAAAAGACATACTACATACTCCGGGACATTATTTCAGTTTTGCAATAAAAAATATTACTTTTTGTCTAGGTTCCATTTTAATAGCTTAAAAAACGAAAAAGTTATAGGTGAAATAATTTGTTTTTGTTATTTGCCTTTCCTGTAAAGTTGCAATCGTTTGTCCAATTGAGCCCAGAGGTATCGATATGCTCTAACGTTTTCAGTTTTTTAACCATTTGTTATGTCCTCTTGGGTGGTAAACTTCACAAAACTTAGTACAAATGTTTATACTGAGCAATTCTATAATGATCACAACGACACACTTATTTCGCGGAACTCGGTTAAAGGTTATCTTAAAGGGCATGTTTAAAATTAAAGCATTTATTAATCAGTCGGTCTTTTATGTATCTATAGAAACACAACATTACAACAGAAAATGAATATTTTAATAAATGTTTTTATATTCGGATTATTAATCACACTAGTAAGACCTAAAAGTCGTAGCGCTTTTGTTCTCAATGAAAACTGGGTGTGTAACGTGAAGAGGTCGTGTCTAGAATGCTTGCGACTAAGTCAGTGCTCCTGGTGTGAGGAAGAAAGAAGATGCTTTTCTCGCAAGTTAAATCATTTTGAATTGTTTTGTAAAGACAACTCCACTGAATACCAGGATCATGGATGTGAGTATTTTCAAGTGAGGGACGATGATTTTAATTAAACTTGACGTTTAGAACTTTGAGTACGCGCATGTTGACTGTTTTTTTGGAATATTATATAACAATAACAATGTATCAATATTACAGTGGGATAGTCTCCGGCAAATAAGTTGAACATGATTTTGAAATCACGTGACATGCGCAGTAGCAAGTTTAGGTGCATTATTCACTACTGCGCATGTCACGTGATTTCAAAATCATGTTCAACTTATTTGCCGGGGACAATATGCTATCTGTGATTACAGTAAACTTCATCGAAAATGCACGGTGCTCATGCGCCGGCGGTCGACTAGAAGAGAAGTGCGTTCCTGAAGGCGAAACTTCGGGGTTGAAATGCTCCGGCCGTGGGGAGTGTCTCTGCGGCCGTTGCGTGTGCTCTGTGCCAGACGAACAGCATCCTACTAAGGTACGCAAAAGGACATTGTCCACTTTATATAGGCGGATTGGCTTAACTTGGACATGTTTTTAAAACAATAAAACTATATAAGTTTGGAAGTTTACACTACCAAGAAACTACTTGTCGTATTTGTTTTGTAATATTATAAATTTATAAATAATCCAAAATTAATAGTAATAATATTGCTTACATGCTCACCGATTAGCCTAGCCCAAAGTAAGCGTGGTAAGGCTTGTTTTATGAATACTAATGGGGTAATGGATAGACATACATATATGATAGATAGATATGTAATATTTATAGAAATATATATCAAATACCCCTTCCGGGACCCGAACCCAGGACTGCTGGTGTGAAAAGCAGTATCGCTACCATTGCATCAAACGGTCATCATCTTTACTCATTAATAAGGTTTATAATATTAAGGTTCATATAAAAATCTCGACCGAATACACATTAGAATTTATAATACAAGATAATTAACTATTTATTAATTGAATTATACAATTCGTGATAGTTGTGTTTATTTAGTTACTACTTTACTTAGCAGCACATTGATTCATTCGAGAGGAAGTGGTGGCATTTGAATAAGAAAATATAATATTAATGATACATAAAAGTCATACTTGTGATCATACAAGATGTAAATTGTCTATATCATGGTCTCCACTGTAGAGTATAAGCACTAATACTTGATTATTATACACTCTCTAGCACGCACGTACCTACTCCACTGCGGCTGCATCAGTACAGCCTATATGTTTCTTCTTCAAATCAATAATAAACAGAATTTTTAATCGGGGGTGCGTGTTATTACTACGTTTATAATTTCAGTTCAATAATAAAAAATGTAATGATCAATTCATGTGGCAGATGCCAGCAAGATACGCGTAAGTTTAGTCATGAAAATGAGACGAAATTTAAGTACCTAATTGCTTTTAAATAGTATTAAGAAGCTGTTTTCATAAAAGAAAATGATCTTAAATTTTATCTAAAACTTACCTAAAGATCAAAAACTCTGTGAGGGCGTAACTGACATTTTAGTGGATAATGTGCGAAAAGTGTTTTACTCTTAACGTCTTTTTTGTTCTCAGGTCGTTTTGGGTCAGTACTGCGAGTATGACAATTTTTCTTGTGACGGGCCACGATGCAATGAGGGACCGTATCATTTACAGACCGATTCCCTGGTACAGCCAGATTCTGTGCCTTCTGAGTAAACTATAGTTGGTAGTCAGCAGCAAAAATGAGTGCACACTTTTGTTAGTTTATTTATTAGTTAGTTTAATCATTAAGGGAATAAGATGTTCGAGTTGTTAAAAATGTGAAGAAAAGTATAAATTACATTATATTATGTTATACCTTAATTAAGAACTGCCACTTCAAGCTTAACTTACGTAAAAAAATAACAAAGCACCATAGTACCATTTAATTAATGATTATTATTATAACTTAAGGTCCATGCTAAGTACACATTGGTTACTTGAGGTAGATTTTTTGGAAACTATCTAAACTGACTGTACACAAAAGAGCGTTACTTTTGGCAGAAAAAATCTGAGTTACCCCCAAGTCGCACCTAAAGAAGTTTTATTTCAAAAGTCTACGAATGTATTTAATGTAATTTTTTGCATTTACAATGCCATTTACTATAAGATATAAAACACGCCTGTTAAAAACAACGAAGCCTCCTAGCGTAATTTATAAGTTATAAAAATCTAGCAGTTTAATGATTAAATATCAAAAAATAGGGGTGCGTGTACTTATGTACGCGCGTGAGAAGTTATACTTCTTTGGCATCATTGAATTAAATAATTTTTATTATAAACATTAAAAAAAAGCATGTGTGCAATTCATACGTGGTAGAAGTTCCTTCAAAAATTCCTTTAAAAATAATACGTACACGTATACAAAATACCACGGTTATTGTGATGCCTTCTCTCAAGTTTTGTACTACGCATGCGCGCACAAACGCGTATTAACACACGTACATAATGCTTCCTATCTCATTTTCTTCTACGTTAAATCTTATGAATTTATGTGTCTGTCTCTTTTCACTATCGCTTTTTCGTTTCATCGACTTTCAAATCACAACGATGCTAACGAAGTTTTCACTTCAAAAGAATGCATACCGACAGTTAACCTCGAATCAACAATCGCACATAAAAAGATTATACTATAAAAACCACTTTTAAATAAAATTTTTATAAAATTAGTATATATAAAAAAAAAATATGGGGTTTTAAGAGTAACCATACCATACATGAAACATAATAGTTATTATAAATATATATGTAGGATAAAATAGTCTCATTGATTACTATTTAGTTGATTATTTAGTAAATGAACCAGATAAGTACGTTTAGCTTTAAAGTAACAATAATTACAATCTAAGGCCTTTTTGATGTTATTCAATATATATCTCGTTATAATTTTAAATAGTACTTCTATTCTTAAATTCTTAGTTATACCATCCATAATATGGATAGTTAGTCGCTATGCTTAGATAATATTGATACAGCTTTAATTCTGAAAAAGGTTTGCCCAACGATTGTTAGAGTGCAATAAATTATGAACAGGATATAAGTTAAAAAATCTTTTTTCAAAAACAAGCTTTTATTATAACTTTTAATAAAATGAACTAAAAAGATAAGAAGCCCAAACTCGATTAGCTTGTGTCGTTTTATGGCGGAGTTCCTATGAATGCCTTCACGCACCAGCATCAAATCAGCTTCATGTAGTGATAATATTGCATTGTCACATAATATTCATATGCATGTAAAATTTCAGCTCAATCGGAAACCGGTAAGTGGGTCAAATAATAATAATAATAAATTACACTTTATTGCACACACAGATAGAATACAGAGAAATTAAAAATAACAAAGAAAAGTATACAGACAGGCGGCCTTATTGCTAAACAGCAATCTCTTCCAGGCAACCTTGGGTGAAAAGAATAAATAAATAAATATAAAAGGATAATGATGAAGTGGGTGCGCATATTGAGAGGGAAAAAAATCAAATTTAACTTCCAACATTTCATTGCCTCTACCGGACAGGTGAAAATAAATAAAAGCTTGTCATAAATAAACTTTATTAAGTAATGAAGTTATATAGAAATAAAAAATGCTCGTATATAAAATTGTTCGTATTATTCATGCAAGATCCAAACCACTGGCATCTAATAAAAAAATAACAAATAAAAAAAATGTTTGAGTTTTATTGAGCATCAACAGCAAGAAAAGAATCCTTGGGATCGTTGGAGGCGGGCGAGTTTTTCAGTGGGCGCACTGGAGCGAGCGGCTCCTTCAATTAACGAATTGATATGAGCTGCCGTCTGTCGCGGATGGCTCATCGCCTCGAGTGGCTGCCCGTTATGGTTACGCGAAATTAGATTTCAACGAGTCTATTTTCTCTCTTCACCTTTTATTTCCTTGAGATCTATCGAGAACATCTCAGAAGCTGAAAGTCATATCGAACCGGGTTAAAACTTGATTAATATTTATATATGAAAAGTATAAATAGAAATCAAAATTAGAAAGAAATCCAATTAAAATGAGTTTCAATATAAGTTTCAATGAGAAGCAATTTACTTTTGTGAGACAGCATAGACCTATTTCTAACTCAAGCTCCTTTTTGCTTTACGATATAGGTCCCGACTGTTTATTATTTTTAATTTTTAGGTCAACAAAACAGAAAACAAGCACTTCTAAAGCTTAAACTTAATACAAAAGTTTTTTTAGATGGAGAGATCCTACTCGTACAATCCAGATGTAAAGATTAACTAGCTACCCGTGTGGAAATATTTTTCAGAAATAATTTCTGATTTACTCCGAAAAAATCAGAATTTTTTTATAATGATACGAAATATTCAGAATCTTTCTCAAATTTGAAACATGTTTTTTAGAAAGTTTCAGAAAGAAGAAGAGTAAATAGGAAGAAAAAAATTTTGTATATTTGAAACTTTCTTATATTTTCGGCCTAAATTTGAGAAAATGGGAAAATTCAGTTTGATGGATTTTTTAACAATTCAAAGAGTGTTAGATTAAGGTAGGATAAAACATGACTAAGTTTGAATACCTTTTCTGAGAGTTTCAGAGAAACTTTATTCGCTAAGAAAAGTCTCTTAGTTTTAAGAGAATTTCAGAGAGTTTCAGACTAAATTTATCCTTATTTTATTCTGAAACCCTCTGAAAAGCTCAGGAACTCTCCAAACTTACGCTTCAAATTTACTCAAATTTAGTCTGAAATTATCAGACTGTAGTACAAATAGAATACTACCACAACTCGCCCACGACCACGTAGAAAAACGTAGCTATATTCATTTATCTATTTTATTGTAGAAATATAAAAAAATATTATTAGGTACAAGCAAACTTCTTTGCAGCCAGCGAGGAAGAGCGCTTTCATAAAAAATACAAAAACAATTGTGTTTTAATGTAGTTGACTTAAGTCTTAAAATAATTTCGAATTAGTTGTTGCACATCACTTCCATAGCAGTACATAATGTATACGACCGTAAACTCGTTGCGCATGCCGCGGTTGATCGACACTAAAACAATTTGGAGCTCCTTCCCTAATCGAGTTGCAGGCGACCTCCTTCTTAAGACCGGAGGCGGCATTTCGCCACAATTATTGAACGAACGATAACAAAATAAACTTTATGCTATAGAAAAAAAACGTTTAAGTTCTAATCAATTTACCTAGTTAACAAAACTGCAATCGTTGTTTTAATGTGCCCAATTAACAGTATTTCGATTTATAAACGACAATTAAAGTGCGACAAAAAAATCGAAAGTTATTTGGAGATTAGATTAGGAAAAAATGGAGATTTCAGTTTGAATCAGAAAAATATTCAAATATCTCGGAAATCATAATGCTATGTGTGTGGTTTGAGTGCTCCTTTTTGTAAATTAGTTTTAATTACAAGTAGAATATAGTAAACAGTTGCGAAAACTTCATGGTAAAGGGTAACATTTGTATCTATACTTATGGTCAATTTTTTTAAGCAAAATAATTAATAATTAGGTAACTATAGTGGCTATCAATTCGATGGACTACTTTCGATTCGATTCTTTTATTTTATTTAGTTTTCTAAATAAATAAGTGACAAATTATTGGTTTCCTGTGCTATGATTAGATGTCAAAAAAGTAAAGTTGCATGGACTTTTTGAATAGCCAACCAATTAATTAACCAAACAAACTTTTTTTTCAAGTTCTGTTAATTCGTGGTTGAAACTTAGCCGCAACGCAAATTTCTTTATTTAGATCTAATCTTCAGATTTTTCGTCGAGTTCTGGGAATATGGTATAATTGTAGCTGCAGGGGGCCACCGGAACCAGAAAAATTTTGAAAGGGGTCTATGAGAAAAAAAAGTTCGAGGTCCTCTGGTATATATATTGTTTAAAAAGAGTCAAAATCATAATACAATACAAATCATAATTGTAGGAAGTCGTCACTGGTCGTTTAATGCTGGTTAATGGTTGTTAATTTCTGTAAGTTTATTTCAACATGTTAACTGTTGAATTGTTACTTGAAAATAGCGAGGATGGCAGTGATCTTCAGGAGAAGAAGAACCAGGAGGTTTTGGGACCGTGCAGCTTACCGTAAATAGACGTTAAGTGTTCGTTTTTTTATTATTTCTTATTTGTTCAAAATGTAGGTATTACTGTTTCAGTAAAATTGTTAAGTTCTTAGCAGGTTGGGTATTCGTTATTAAAAGTTATTAACTAGGGGTAAATTAAATAGGGGCCACAGCCAGAGATACTGATCGCCCAGGGGCCACAACACAGAGAAAAAGAAATGAGACAGAAAGAGCGATAGATCGACAGGAAGGAAAGAGAAAAATAAAGTGAAAGACAGCTTAGATAGAAGCAAAATTGTTAGTCGAATTTATCTTATAATTATTTAAATTAAGAAATAGAGATAATAAAAATTATGTTATATATTGTTCTTGTATTTGCGTTGTGTGTGATTAAGTTGGGAAAGTTTATGTGATTGAGTTATTTTGGACCGTAGTTTATGCGGTCTTCTAGTTTGGCGAGGTAATTTTTTAGTGTTAGGCTCTTGGTCATAGCACCTTACTATACATACCTACCCTATCCAGCTTGACGGTCTCGTCAAACTTATCTCACCCTCTGAAATCAGGCTAAAACTGTAGTTAATTCGATTTATGTATTTTTACACGCTTTGTAATTCATTTGATAGAAAACTCGTTTCTCTAATGTCATACACAGAGAATAGCTATTAGTATAGCCAGCTCGGCAAACTGATGTAAGTATGATTGAAACGAATACATGTTAAGGTGAACGTGCACTTTCTTAAAACTTATAGGTGTAAGTTATTTGTTAGTTAGTTTAGGAAAATATTTAAAGTGACTTAATAAATAAATAAGTGACAAATTATTGGTTTCCTGTGCTATGATTAGATGTCAAAAAAGTAAAGTTGCATGGACTTTTTGAATAGCCAACCAATTAATTAACCAAACAAACTTTTTTTTCAAGTTCTGTTAATTCGTGGTTGAAACTTAGCCGCAACGCAAATTTCTTTATTTAGATCTAATCTTCAGATTTTTCGTCGAGTTCTGGGAATATGGTATAATTGTAGCTGCAGGGGGCCACCGGAACCAGCAAAATTTTGAAAGGGGTCTATGAGAAAAAAAAGTTCGAGGTCCTCTGGTATATATATTGTTTAAAAAGAGTCAAAATCATAATACAATACAAATCATAATTGTAGGAAGTCGTCACTGGTCGTTTAATGCTGGTTAATGGTTGTTAATTTCTGTAAGTTTATTTCAACATGTTAACTGTTGAATTGTTACTTGAAAATAGGGAGGATGGCAGTGATCTTCAGGAGAAGAAGAACCAGGAGGTTTTGGGACCGTGCAGCTTACCGTTAATAGACGTTAAGTGTTCGTTTTTTTATTATTTCTTATTTGTTCAAAATTTAGGTATTACTGTTTCAGTAAAATTGTTAAGTTCTTAGCAGGTTGGGTATTCGTTATTAAAAGTTATTAACTAGGGGTAAATTAAATAGGGGCCACAGCCAGAGATACTGATCGCCCAGGGGCCACAACACAGAGAAAAAGAAATGAGACAGAAAGAGCGATAGATCGACAGGAAGGAAAGAGAAAAATAAAGTGAAAGACAGCTTAGATAGAAGCAAAATTGTTAGTCGAATTTATCTTATAATTATTTAAATTAAGAAATAGAGATAATAAAAATTATGTTATATATTGTTCTTGTATTTGCGTTGTGTGTGATTAAGTTGGGAAAGTTTATGTGATTGAGTTATTTTGGACCGTAGTTTATGCGGTCTTCTAGTTTGGCGAGGTAATTTTTTAGTGTTAGGCTCTTGGTCATAGCACCTTACTATACATACCTACCCTATCCAGCTTGACGGTCTCGTCAAACTTATCTCACCCTCTGAAATCAGGCTAAAACTGTAGTTAATTCGATTTATGTATTTTTACACGCTTTGTAATTCATTTGATAGAAAACTCGTTTCTCTAATGTCATACACAGAGAATAGCTATTAGTATAGCCAGCTCGGCAAACTGATGTAAGTATGATTGAAACGAATACATGTTAAGGTGAACGTGCACTTTCTTAAAACTTATAGGTGTAAGTTATTTGTTAGTTAGTTTAGGAAAATATTTAAAGTGACTTAATAAATAAATAAGTGACAAATTATTGGTTTCCTGTGCTATGATTAGATGTCAAAAAAGTAAAGTTGCATGGACTTTTTGAATAGCCAACCAATTAATTAACCAAACAAACTTTTTTTTCAAGTTCTGTTAATTCGTGGTTGAAACTTAGCCGCAACGCAAATTTCTTTATTTAGATCTAATCTTCAGATTTTTCGTCGAGTTCTGGGAATATGGTATAATTGTAGCTGCAGGGGGCCACCGGAACCAGCAAAATTTTGAAAGGGGTCTATGAGAAAAAAAAGTTCGAGGTCCTCTGGTATATATATTGTTTAAAAAGAGTCAAAATCATAATACAATACAAATCATAATTGTAGGAAGTCGTCACTGGTCGTTTAATGCTGGTTAATGGTTGTTAATTTCTGTAAGTTTATTTCAACATGTTAACTGTTGAATTGTTACTTGAAAATAGGGAGGATGGCAGTGATCTTCAGGAGAAGAAGAACCAGGAGGTTTTGGGACCGTGCAGCTTACCGTTAATAGACGTTAAGTGTTCGTTTTTTTATTATTTCTTATTTGTTCAAAATTTAGGTATTACTGTTTCAGTAAAATTGTTAAGTTCTTAGCAGGTTGGGTATTCGTTATTAAAAGTTATTAACTAGGGGTAAATTAAATAGGGGCCACAGCCAGAGATACTGATCGCCCAGGGGCCACAACACAGAGAAAAAGAAATGAGACAGAAAGAGCGATAGATCGACAGGAAGGAAAGAGAAAAATAAAGTGAAAGACAGCTTAGATAGAAGCAAAATTGTTAGTCGAATTTATCTTATAATTATTTAAATTAAGAAATAGAGATAATAAAAATTATGTTATATATTGTTCTTGTATTTGCGTTGTGTGTGATTAAGTTGGGAAAGTTTATGTGATTGAGTTATTTTGGACCGTAGTTTATGCGGTCTTCTAGTTTGGCGAGGTAATTTTTTAGTGTTAGGCTCTTGGTCATAGCACCTTACTATACATACCTACCCTATCCAGCTTGACGGTCTCGTCAAACTTATCTCACCCTCTGAAATCAGGCTAAAACTGTAGTTAATTCGATTTATGTATTTTTACACGCTTTGTAATTCATTTGATAGAAAACTCGTTTCTCTAATGTCATACACAGAGAATAGCTATTAGTATAGCCAGCTCGGCAAACTGATGTAAGTATGATTGAAACGAATACATGTTAAGGTGAACGTGCACTTTCTTAAAACTTATAGGTGTAAGTTATTTGTTAGTTAGTTTAGGAAAATATTTAAAGTGACTTAATAAATAAATAAGTGACAAATTATTGGTTTCCTGTGCTATGATTAGATGTCAAAAAAGTAAAGTTGCATGGACTTTTTGAATAGCCAACCAATTAATTAACCAAACAAACTTTTTTTTCAAGTTCTGTTAATTCGTGGTTGAAACTTAGCCGCAACGCAAATTTCTTTATTTAGATCTAATCTTCAGATTTTTCGTCGAGTTCTGGGAATATGGTATAATTGTAGCTGCAGGGGGCCACCGGAACCAGCAAAATTTTGAAAGGGGTCTATGAGAAAAAAAAGTTCGAGGTCCTCTGGTATATATATTGTTTAAAAAGAGTCAAAATCATAATACAATACAAATCATAATTGTAGGAAGTCGTCACTGGTCGTTTAATGCTGGTTAATGGTTGTTAATTTCTGTAAGTTTATTTCAACATGTTAACTGTTGAATTGTTACTTGAAAATAGGGAGGATGGCAGTGATCTTCAGGAGAAGAAGAACCAGGAGGTTTTGGGACCGTGCAGCTTACCGTAAATAGACGTTAAGTGTTCGTTTTTTTATTATTTCTTATTTGTTCAAAATTTAGGTATTACTGTTTCAGTAAAATTGTTAAGTTCTTAGCAGGTTGGGTATTCGTTATTAAAAGTTATTAACTAGGGGTAAATTAAATAGGGGCCACAGCCAGAGATACTGATCGCCCAGGGGCCACAACACAGAGAAAAAGAAATGAGACAGAAAGAGCGATAGATCGACAGGAAGGAAAGAGAAAAATAAAGTGAAAGACAGCTTAGATAGAAGCAAAATTGTTAGTCGAATTTATCTTATAATTATTTAAATTAAGAAATAGAGATAATAAAAATTATGTTATATATTGTTCTTGTATTTGCGTTGTGTGTGATTAAGTTGGGAAAGTTTATGTGATTGAGTTATTTTGGACCGTAGTTTATGCGGTCTTCTAGTTTGGCGAGGTAATTTTTTAGTGTTAGGCTCTTGGTCATAGCACCTTACTATACATACCTACCCTATCCAGCTTGACGGTCTCGTCAAACTTATCTCACCCTCTGAAATCAGGCTAAAACTGTAGTTAATTCGATTTATGTATTTTTACACGCTTTGTAATTCATTTGATAGAAAACTCGTTTCTCTAATGTCATACACAGAGAATAGCTATTAGTATAGCCAGCTCGGCAAACTGATGTAAGTATGATTGAAACGAATACATATTAAGGTGAACGTGCACTTTCTTAAAACTTATAGGTGTAAGTTATTTGTTAGTTAGTTTAGGAAAATATTTAAAGTGACTTACATATAATCTATTGTAAATAAGCATGCAAGTATTACCATATAATTTTCTATTGAGATAACATTTTGTATTGAGATAACTGAGAAACGAAATTGCTATTGAAATTTACATGAGGCGTGAACACCATTCTAAGCGTCAAATAAAACGTCAATGGCGGCATCTGTCATCTGTATATCTATATAGGTGCTGCATAATGGAGGAGATCACACATAATAATATGGCATTGGTATTCAGGAGCGGGAAGGAATGCGGTCGGGCGATGGCTCTGAGTGGCGCGTGCTCGGTCTACGAGGAACGATAAAAAAACGCAAAGAAGGTCTTCTTCAGACCTTGCACAAATAATTAAAGAAATTTTACTTAAATCGGAACTTCTGAGACAAAGTTACCTTCGTTCAAGTTTTGTAAAGTTAATATTTCGTGTTAAATGTACCTACTATACAAACACTACTATCTAAAGAGAATTATAATTTTAAGTTCAGGACTTTCTGGCGCAGTATTAAAGTCTTCAAAACAAATATATAAAGTCACAATCATCTAATTAAATTGTCTTATACTTTCATAAACATTACTAAGTTCATTAAAAAGCATTAGATTAACAAATCATTCTTTTATTACTTTTATTACGTTAAGAAGCTGGATTCGGAAAAATAAGTCCGCTCAATTTGTTGAGTTGTAAAATATGAATCGATGAACTAACGGCATGTGAAGGAAATACCATACCTGTTGATATGGAAACATAGCTTCTTATCCATAAAATCATATGTAAAAGGAAAAATCTCATATCTTTGGTTTTGCTGAAATATTGAAGCAACAATAGCGATCCCACCTTCTGGAATGCACCTACGGTATTGGGTACGAATCCTGGTAGGGGCATATATATGAAGCATAAAAATTTGTTCCTGAGTCATGGTTGTTATAGACCTATACTACGTATTGTATATAGTATCAATAATACAAGATTTGCTTAGTTTAGGACGACGAATTTTTAAAAAATTATGGTCGTGATATTTTACACTTCTAAATTGCATTCATATTTTAGCAGAAGCATACTTAAAGCAAACTTGAATGCCAGCGACTTTAAATCTAGGTACATATAACATTAGACGCTAGGGGAAATGTTTATAGATACGACGCCGCAGGTAGACGAACGGAGATATTTGCGGATTTCCCCTGATCATTGCGCACGTAGCGTAGGCCGTGGATACCACACTAAAATCCCTGGGACGCATCAACCTCTTTGCAGTGGTTCAGTGCCAAGTGCAGTCGCCACTCTGTACCACAGCAATCGGCCCGTGGGCCCTACCACTACGGAGATTTCTAGTACGCCCGCAAAATCCCCAAACCAAGCGAAATTACTATCTGTAATCTGTTAACTTTTACAATAGCATCCAAGGAGAAAGGGAGTGTTAGCTTTGTCATCAATAGTGAAATACCGTCGGCGCCTTATATATTTTGACGCTGACTTAAAGTCAATGTCGTATACCTGTAAGCTTCTAACAAAAAAGTCATTATGCCATTGGGGTTGGATAAATGGTGGGGGAAAAATCGGAGAAAACTTTTCTTTCACGAGAGTCTCATTAAAGTAGGTAACGTAGTCCTCCGTAATACTGGTAGCGTGAATCGGATTTCGTGTCTTGGCCCTTAACCAAGCTTTATTACATATTTTTTTATTTATCTTAATGTGTCGAGTGTTAAAGTTTAATTTAAAAGATTAAAGATAAACAAAAATTATACCTACTTGAGAAATATAGCTTGATACCAGTGACATAAGTCATTGAATCCGACAACATGAGTGAACAAACGTCGCAAAAAAAATTACAACGTCAATAACTTTTATTTTTACATAGAAATTTTCTTTCGTAGAGCAAATTATAAATTAAAATAGTGTTATTCACACTTATAACATCACCAACTCTAAAGTTTTTTTTTTTTTTTATAGAAAATAGGCATGCGCTTGACCACTATCTCGCCTGATGTTAAGCGTCGATGCGATCTAGGATGTGACGCGCCTGCCTAGAAGATACCTATTTACTCGTGACTTGAAGACCCCCAAATTGTATTTGTCAGGAAACACAGACTCAGGCAAAGAGTTCCACTGCTTAGCGGTACGCATCATAAAATTGAAACCAAAACGCTTAGTGCGACTCTTTGGTGTATCCACCATATAACGGTGTCGCCAATTTGTTAGTCTGGTTGGTCCGATGAAAAAATGGGGATGGCGGAACAAGGTTGTGCAATTCAGCTGCACACTCTCCGAAATGTATCCTATAAAATACTGATAGGCTTGCAACTTTCCGCCTATGCTCAACTACCGCCGGTGCCGGGTTTTAGCACTTACAAAGTTAAAATGGTAACCTATGCAAAATATTATACCTATCCGATATCAATATAGTAGAGTCGTTCGGGTCAAGTGCGCGCACTTTACTGTTTTCAGCCTCACTGTGCAGAACTAATGCAGAATTTCGGAAATAAAAATATTGTTTCGAAAAGAATATTCATTAGGCTATAAATTGAAACAAATGATAAAACATCACGTTCCATAATTAACAAAAAAAATCAACATTTTGATAATAAGTCAGAATGCGGACACTTGACCCATATTGCGGGTAAGTGTGCGTACCCCTGTAGGGTAAGTAGACGCAATAGGGTAAGTGAGCGCATTTAGTAACTAATCAAGTTATAACTTAGAAAAACTGAAATAAAGACTTAGATTATCGAACAAAAAATATAAAGACATTTAACAAAATATTTATTTTTCTTTTAAAATCAGTGAAAAGTATCTTAAAATCTAATATTTAGTCTTGGACTTGAGATCTATCTTTTATTGATGCGACTATCAAATCAAAAAATTAGTTCGTGATTAATTCGTGAAGAACTAGAGATAAGATCTCGAGTATACAAATAGAAACAATAAAAACTACAGACGTAAATTAGTTAAACATTAAATTTAAAACATGAAAATTTTTTTTTTATATCAAATATCAAGAATATTATACCAAATTGGAACGATTATCACAAACGAATATATTATTATCACCTTCCTGGGAGACACACAATTCATGCCACCAATCCTTACACTTTCCGCATTGAATCCATTCTTCTGTTGGTTGGTTGGTTGACCCAACATATTTTTCTTGACATAAGGGGCAATAATATTCTTTGTCTTTTGTTTTTGAGCTAGAAGGTCTGACTTTAAATGGTTTTTTTAAGTAGTTTTAATCTAACCATAGAAGAAGCAGCTTTGTTTAATTTTAGTCGTTTTCAAAGACATGACTCGCTTACACCAATAGTACTTGCAGTAGCTCTCTTACTTTTTCCATTTTCAATAAGATCTTTAGCTTTAGCGATTTGTTGTTCAGTAACTGGGGCAAGTTCAGGTTTTTTTCTCTCATATTTTCGAGGCATGACGATAATCACTAAAACAAAATAACAATAAAAATGTAGGTATTCTTTGAAATATATTTTAACCAAAAAGTACATATATATTTATACTATCATATATACATATACTAGTTAATATATGATAGTTAGTGTGCGCGGGTAAGTGTGCGTATGCGCTCACTTACCCGCGCACACTTTTCCCAGAAAGCCAAATATCAAACAAATGGCTGCCGATTCCCAAACACTCAACTTAACCTTTAATCATGCTTTGAAATCGAAAAATGAATATGCATTTGATAAACGAAAAAGTAACTTATCACATAACAGTTTTAGAAGTATCAGTGTTTTCCAAAACACTAAAAAGTTAAAAGTAAATCAATGAAAATACTTTTTTGGCAATTATTAACAGACAACATGTAGTGCGGCGCTCGGGCAAGTCGCAACTAATTCACCTTATCGGCCCCACTGATTGACAAAAACGAACCCCTCGCCTCCCGCACCCCATCCCGGAGATACAAGCAGTGCGCTTGCTTACCCACTGCGCTCGGTTACCCCGTACGACTCTAAGGGATGGATTGAATCGATAAATGTAAATCGAACGAATTTAAAAATGTCACGTTCTTACCAAACAATGGGATTTCACCGCCATTGTTTCACCCAGATTGATTTAATACGCAAAATTTGTGCCGGATTGATGATTTGCGTCAAGTAAAAACGTATGAAAAATTGAAAGAATAGTTTTTAATTATTCTTAACAACTTGATTGAGCCACATGTTATCATCACAGACAACGTTTTATCCCACTCTGTTCAAAAATATTAAAGCTCCAACGATAAGCAATCGTTATGATCAATGAATTGATCTCAAGGCTAGAAAACAAAGGCATAAAGGCAGTCGCAACAATGCTGAAGAAACAACCGACCGACTGAAATAAACGACCAGGCCGTTAAATCGTAATAAACGATCCGTCGTTTAAAGCGATGTCGTTATAATCGGTTTTGACTGTAAATTATGAATTACGTAATTATGAAATACGTAGAATATACAATTTAAATATAAATACACATATAAATATAAATTCTACTTAAATAAATACTATTTTTTTACTATTATTTTTTGTAATCAAACAATTACGATAGCTACTGTTATGAATGGTTGATAAAATTTAACAGGAAACTTCCAGCTCTGTAAGGAATCTTCGCAATTTATTTTTAAACGCATACCGACTGGTGGACATTCTGATGTCTAACGGAAAAGCGCTCCACATAAGAATAGGATAAACGAAAGAATCAAGAATGAATAATATCGGAACGATGTGAAGGACAAAAAGTAAACGGTTAGAAGAGGAACGGAGATTTTATCGCGAGAAGTGCGTAAGTATCACACGTCACCATAGTCGACTATAGGAAAAAATAAGGTCTGCATATGCTCTATACCTTGATTTTGGCAGGTAAAAAGTTTTTAAGTCGATAAAGACATCGCAAAATTCCAATGACCTTCTGACAAATACTTGTCACTTGAGATTCCCTGTTTAACCTGGAGTCTATATATAAACTCAGATCCTTGACACTTGGGTCAACTGAAATTATACCGCCGTCGATAACAATAGGAGGCAGATTGGCCAAGACGAATCTGGATATCATACGGGGACCACAGTGGTGGGTTGGACCCGGGTAAAAGCCAATGTCAAGCTTTGTTGGTACAAAGCTGACGGTAGCACCAAAACAGTCAGACCAAGACTTCATATTGTGTAGATCCCTATTAAGCGCATTGATAGCATCATTTAAGCTGTCAACACTTGCCTGAGCGTATATCTGCAAGTCGTCAGCGTAAAAATGATACGAACACTGAACTTTACATATGATAAAGTTAATAAAAAATGAGGACAGAAGAGGGCTATGTATGCCGCCTTGAAGAACACCAGTATCTAAACTACGCTGCGATGAGGTTACTTCATCTGACTACACTGCCTGCAGACGAATATAAATGAAAATAATTTCAATACCTTATCAGATATCATAAGATGGGACAGTATGGAGTGAAGGATGTAATGACTCACCGTATTAAAAGCGTTGTAAAAGTCATTAAGTGCCAAGACGGTTACCTTACTGTCCTCAGCCACTGCCCTAATATCGCCAGTCACTTTAAGGAGTGCGGTATTGGTACTATGTCCAGACCCAAAACTAGACTGAAAAGGTTTCAGAAAGAACTTCTGATAGATAAAGTGATAGAATTGATTGTGGACACAGGCCTCAAGCACTTTGGGCATGAAGGGAAGGATGGAAATTGGGCGAAATTGATTAGGACCAGTTGGATTTGCAACTTGAGAGGACGGCTATGGGCTATACGCCAAAGGTTAGGGAAAATACCGGAATCAAGAGAGAAGTTGATAATGTGGATGATAGCAGGGAGAGGATGTTCTAATAAAGCAAATTTCATACGGCGACTTATACTATCACTATCACAATCTAGCATTGGATTTGATGGAGGGGGTAAACTTTTTGATTTCAAACTAGATAACTGGAGAAAAATGAAACGAGTTTATATTAGGCCGCGTTAGACCTGCTATAGAAGCAAGTTTCGATGCAGAGGTGAAGAAGATATTAAAATCATTGAAACCAATTGTGTTGGGCAGGTCTTAATATCACGATTTGCCAATACACAGAGTTCCCAGGAACTTCCCAGATACCAGCAAAAAAGGAGGATGAGATGTTATTAAGAATATCAACGTTTTTCGTTACGTATCTGATTACACAGGTTTTCTGGCAGCTTTAAAATGTTTCCAATTATTGTTCAGACGATCCCTCTTAACTTTGTGAAATGCTTTGCCCCTACGCTTCATCGCCATTAATATGCCTTTGGCCATCGAAGGCGTTGGTAGCCGCTTTAGTTTGATCTTTTCGATCGGGGCATGGGCTATATAAGGCCATTACCATGTCGTCGAACATCTGAATTTAGAAACTCTAACTATAAGGAATTTGAGTTTTTATAAAAATACTAAGTTTTTAAAGTGAGAAAATAAATCCAGATAATATAGGTTGTAAAACGTCAGAGAATAACCGTTTAATTTATTTTTATTGCTTTGCTGATTTATATCAATATTATTAATACAAATATGAGTTCCTAAATATTATACTGTTTATATAATAAATATATGATAATGTTTTGGTAGAGCGAGGTCACCTGATACAGACATTCTAGAATGCCTACTGGGTTGGTTCAATCACTGTCTATAGTGTTTGTTATACTGATAGACTAGTAAAATCGTTTATTACAATTCGATTTGATTTAAAATTTTCACCCGAAGAACTTAGGAGTTCACTAAAGCTCACACAAGTATTTATATTTTGACAACTACAAAAGTAAGATTTAAAGCTCTTTATGAAACTCAAGGAAACATCTACGGACTTCAAATTTTGCTTACCCCTACAACTTGTTAATCTCTACCTTTCACTTTTCGCCTGAGGGGCATCCCACTCTTAATTTTTTTTTTACAAATTTAATCAAGTCAAAAAATTTTGACCCACTTCTAGGTCGGGTGCGCGTTGAAGTCCTTTATATGCGAGCATCCGAAAACCCTAAATCTAAAAAAAAAGAATAAAAATCTAATTCTGATATCATTTTCATTTTGTTTTTCATTACAGATAACATAGTCCCTAAGACATCTCAGTATTTTTAATTGTAAATTCCTCTATTATAGACTGAATAATAAGCTTTTTCCCAAAATTTTCTTAAAAATATTTTTTTTTATCATAGTCATATCGTTCATTGTTATCAACATAGTTCACTTATACCTTTTTGGTTCCGAACGATTTCGTTTTCATAGTGTCATATTGAAGAACTCATTAAACTCAAGCTTTTACTTTTCTTAAAGCTTTTCTCTATTTTCAATAGTTTTAGGAAAAATAATTCCTAAATATCACCGAATAATCAACGAAAATTCACCTTTAGAGAAGCACTTATATTTCTCAAGCCAACTCTGGAATAAAACACCAACCTCCACTCAAGCTACTTTATATTGTTACAACAATATCCAACCAGAAATCAATTTGTTCCACCCGTACTAACTTCTTCATTTTTGACCATTTTCCACTAACCCGTAATTCTGTCAATTTTAATAAATTTCAACATTTTCTTTTAAATTTTTTTTATGAAGAAGGAAATAAAAAAAAGCGTGTGTGTACTTACGAGGGCGGGTCAAAAAGTTCGCGGAATGAGGGGCATGGAGGATGGAAAGGTGACTTTTTACTACCTGCACTAGTTGTGACACTCATTAAGAGTATAGATACTAAGTTTCAAAATAATAGGTCATAATTACACATCAATCAACAAATCAATCCGGAAGAAAATTTGCAACATGGAGAAAATTGAGTTTCTCAGAAAATTAGTGCTGTTCAAAGAGTGGGCTTCGAAATCTTTGAACATCCTCCCTATAGCCCAGATTTAGCCCCAAGTGATTATTATTTTACATTTTTTATTAAAACTTAATATAAATTCAAGAACTGTTGAGGAATGAAAGTTATAATGTTAATTTCTTATTAATTTTAGACTCCTAAGTGTGTAATATATGTATTATAAGTGGTGTTACTGATATAAGAAAAAATATTCAATTAGGAGACTAATAACAAATAGTACCTTATTATAAATTGTGTTTATTTATTGCTAAATATTTCTTCAGTTCATGTTAGTTCTTTTTGTTAAATAATACAAGGTTAAGTATTGGTGGCATCATTTCAGATTAGGTGAGCAAACTCCATTATTGGTGGCAACCTCAAACTTTAGATGTTAGTATTTCGTTAATTACTGGTAATTTTTTTGGCAAAATCGGAAATAATACAATTGTTTGTCTGGGTATTAAGTATTGTTATATTATTTATCATGAAAAACTAAAAATAAAATGCGCCACCAAAACTTACAAAAAATCGCATATGTTGATATTCACCCTTATTTAGATATAATCACCCTTTTTTACGTTAGACCAATCTAACGCTAAAATAAAATTACTTTAAGTAACATTAATAATTGTTTATACACAATTACACAAAACAACACTTAATACAATAAACAAAAAACATTTAAAGAATATTTAATAGATACATGTTTCATAATGTAACAGCTAAAGAACAGCGATCTCTACTAATCGTCGGCGAGGAATCGTTATAACTATGTAAACATCCCGCTTTCATTTAAGTCACAGAAATTTACCAAAGCGGTAGGAGGTCCTAAATATCTCACCGGTAAAGTTCCCAGACAGAATTTTTAAATGAAATTAAAATGAGGAAATAATATATTCGAAATATCCAATTTAAGCAACGGATGAATTTGAGAGCAGCTTCCCCTTTTAAGGTTGAATATTCATGTGGCCCCATTTACTGCCACTCCAACAACACTTGATACCCCTTCTAACCTGTCTAAAATCCTAAAAATTTTAAAATATTTCAGAACCTTATTTTGTAAGTGTGGGAATAGCTTCGTCTATAGTGATCATGATCAGCTTTAAAATATGCATAGGAACTGGATTTTAGAAATGATCGGTGAATTTTCAAAAACTCTATAAACCCTGTCACCCGCCAATGCTTACTAACATAAGCTAAATGGGATTGCAAAAGAGGAACTACGCATTATTGATGATAATGATGCGCGTTTCGTTTCATTTTTCATTATTTGCTTATAAGAACTAGTAGTCGGCAAAACGTGAATTTACATATAAACTACTGTTAACTCCAGCCTGCAAATTCACCCTATCTGTTTTCATAATTTAAACATTGTTCTTTACATTGCACTACGAAGAAATGCTACTGCGCTACAACAGAAACCAGCGATATGAAATGAATGCTACGACGTTGAAAAAGTGATATTGCTATGCGCTACAAAACAGGTTGAACTACGAATCATAAAGTATGATCCTTAGGCTTGCTTTGTTTTCCTATTCTTGTTCCTGAATCTCAATAGGCAGTACAAATACTATTTTGCAGCTAGAAAAAAAATACTGCTTTATTTGCTTGCTACTCTTTTGATTACTAAAATATAGTATTCAAACGATCTATTTTTCTATCATATAATAATTATACTAGATTTAAAAAATCTAAAAATCCCACGTTTTTCAATGTCCTAAAAAGAATAAAATAACCCTGCGGGGCAAAGCGAGGGGCCACTCAAAACGTGGGGGCGCATATTACTAAGAGGAGATTTTAAAGAGATGAATGACATGCATTGATGCCGATTATTGTAAAGATGCGTGAAAAACGTGGGATTTTTAGATTTTTTAAATCTAGTATAATTATTTTATTCTTTTTAATTATTAACTCAACGAAGTAACCATGTGTTACGCAACAATCGGATAAGCCCCATACAAAAGTGAAAGTTGCCGAAAGTGGACCTGAAAGTGCATCTGGAAAGTTGAAAGTTGCTTTAGAGTGCATTGTCATCGGGTTCTGAACTATCCTGAAAGTTTCAGCTTTCTAGCTTATCGGAAAGTGCCTCAAATTTAAGTTGCAAGATTTTGCCCGGACAGACAAACAAATAAGAAAAGTGAGATAAGAAAAACGTGGTAAAATTATAAATTGATTAAAAAAAATTGTTGTTTATTATTTTTCTTAAGCGTCATTTAACTGAATACAGAAATACAATTTTAACGATATCGGAAATGTTTCTCGGGGTTTCATAAAATTCTTAAAGCGCAGTAAAATAAAAAAGAAAAAACAGTTATTATTCATCACTTTGTTTAATGCTTAATAAGCTGATGTCCACGTCTTTGTCCGCGTTTAACTGTAACTCCTTTTACCTCAAATATTAATTTCTGACAAATTCGTTTAATGTACAGACCACAATTTTTACTGTGTTATTATACAAATGTCTTTTTAACCCATTAACGCTAAGGTGATCAGAATTTTTACTAACTTTTCAACGTGTTTATTTATTATATTATCGGACCAAAAAAATAATGGAACATCTCCATTCATACGCGAAATTTAATGCTCTTTCAGAATCTGAGCTCAAAATTTCGATTTGACACCGAGAAAAAAAATATAGTCGATTGAAACGTGAAAAAGGTGAAAATTTTCGAAAAAAAAAGAAATTTCGATTTTTTTTACAATGATACCGCAAAGATATCAACTTTTCACTATAATCAGAGGTGATCATGACACTCGAACATTGAGAGGATTTTTTTTCAGAAAATTTGATGGATGCGTTTTTTCAAAATGGCAGCGAGAATGAAAAAAAAAATACAAAAATCTTAATTTATCGGTTTCTAAAAAACTATATACCGGTAGTTCTACAGATTAGGGAATTTTACGGGGCTCACCTTGTAGATCCTTAATTAAGCAATGGATGTTTCTCGTTTTTACGTATTAATAAAGTTCAAGTAAGCTTGTGCGTGGGCATAGAAAATCAACTCGTTTAAATAATAAAATCTCTGAAAAAAATAGCTTCAAATATGAAAAATTTTCACTTCCCTGTGGGGCGACATTCCACAATCTATCATATTGAATCACAATGAAACCTTATAATAAACGAAGTAGTCAAAAATATTATTAAATTTAAGGCAACCATAAATTTAACGTGCATTTAACCTAAATAGTTCATGTCTGAATTCCCTATTTACATTATTTTTGATTGCTAAACAAAGGCGACACGAATTTAATATCACTTCCCTGCCACCTCTAAATACGTTAAAATCTGCAACAAAAAAACTACCAAGCGACGTGGCCGTTCTTACGTTTCAAAGTATGCAGTGAAGTTAGCCTAGTGAAGCTCTTGTTTCGGCAAAATCGCCATTCAATTAGTCGCGGCTACGCTGTCATCGCCGGTTGTCGTGTCTGGGCCAGTCAAAGTCTCACTCACCTGGTACGTATTTGTATAAAACTGTATTGAATATTACTTCGATTATCGACATAGTGTTGTTAAACTTACTTACGCCCATTAACTGGAAACATTAAATTTGATATTAAATTTATTTATTTTCATGATTGTGGCAAAATACATCAAAAATCTCACTTCCCTGTGTATCACTCCCCTGGATTTACGTAGACAGGGAAGTGATAACTCACCAGGGAAGTGAGATTTTTAATTAATAAATCATTTATTTTTATAAATACATGTGATTAAATTAGCTATAAATACATTGCATAATTTTGAAGTGATTAAAATCTTATAAATTGATGGGGGCGGGATACATTCATGAAAAATGTTATGTTATTGTCACGTTTATATGGTTACGGAAAGTGCAGTGTTATTATGACGTTCAGAATTGAGTTATTGTACTCATGGTAGATCGATAGATATGGTTCACTTGCTTTGTAGTAACGAAAAGTTTTCTTGTAGAATTCATCATGGCTAAACCAAAGAAAAAGACCCAAAGTCGAGAAGAAATATTAGAAAAAAGGCGTAAAAATGAAAGAGAACGCTATGCCAGAATAAAGAAAGATCCAATAAAGTTGGCCGCTTATAAAGAAAAGGATAAACAAAAATATTTAAAGGGAAGAGCTAAGAGCTAATAAAAACAATCAACAATGACAACAACAATCAATCAACAATGACAGACCGTGAAAAACGTCAATGCAGGAAGTCGTGGAGAGCTAGATCTTCTAAATACTACAAGAAAAAATGCGCCATTAAAAAGGCTTCTGAAGATTTTATGAGAGCTAATACACCGTCTAGTTTGTATAAAGAAGAATTAATTCGTAATGTACCATCACCACTCATTCACTCTCCTCGCACACCCCCTGTACAAGATCCACACGCGACGCAGTCACTTAGATTGGCTAGAGCGAAACAAAGGTCGATAAGACAAAGACGTAAACGAAACGAAGAAATAAAAAAGAAAGACAAAGTAATTCAGGAACTTAAATCTAAACTAAACAAGTATCGAAAAAAGGTAAGCAAATTGAAGAAGCGAAAAGAAAAGTTTAAAAAATCGATAACGCCTAAAAAAAATTAAAATATGTTACAAATGGCTGAAAACCCAGTAACAAGAGCTGAAGTAGTGATAAAAGCTTTATTTGGAGACATACTTGAACAACAAATTTCGGAAAATCTTTCTAATATTAAGACCAAAAAAGACAAGGAAGTAGCAAACAAATTGCTTTTAGGATCTTTAGTGAAGAAAAGGAAAGTTTGGAAAGTCAGTAAAAAATTGATAACTTATAAAAAGATATGGAACATGGAAAAAAGACAACACGGATTAAAAAGACAAGACGATGCCCCAGAAGAATGGTTCAAGAATTTCTAGAAGATGATAAGTACAGCCGATTAGGAACAGGGAAAAGAGAATTTATAAGGAGAAAAAATATAATGAAACAAAAGCGTTATAGATTAAATACACTTAGAAACTTGCACAAGGAAAGATAAGAATTGGAGAAAGATAACAAAAATAACAGGAAACAAAAAGAGAAGCAATCTAAATGAGAAAAAAAGTACTAAGTTAAATTCAAACAACAAGTCAGTAAAAGGGATGAAAAAGAAATGGAATGAAAGTGAATCAGATGATTGTTCATGTCTTATTTGTGGAGCTTTATATAAAGAAGATACAACTGGTCAAGATTGGATCCAATGTATCATGTGTCATCAATGGGCGCAAATAAATTGTATTAAAACCTATCCTACCTCATTTACATGCTCAGAATGTTTGCCAGAAGGAGATTTTATACCTTAGATAGATTTAAGACTTTCCACTATTGTTGCTACTTATGACGCGTTATTGGTTGATTTATTTTTATAACTTTATTAGATCTTAAAAATAAACGTTCATTAGATTGTGGTCATTCCAAAACTACCTGTTATGTCGTATTAGTTTTAAGTACTTAACTGTTAATGATTACAAAGACGTTTAACGACGACGTGATCTCTCTATAAATGTGATTGGAACTTTAAAGATAAATAAACAGTGCCTATTGAGATTATAAGTCTGACTTGATGATTATTTTAAGTTAATATAAGATAGGTTCTTCGATACCTACAGTTTAATGCAAAATTAATAGTTTTTATAACGCATTTAAAAGTTATAAGGCTGAACCTTAGGACTGAACGCATTTTAACTTTATTATTTTTTTACTTTTGTAATAAAGAATATGATTAAATACTACTTTTAATTTAATTTTCACTTCCCTGTACATGTCCTCACTTCCCTGTTCATCGAAAATAGAAAAAGCGCTATAAAATTGATATTAAACATAATTTTGTCTGGCGCATTAAAGAATGGATAAGTTGTAGTAAATTCTTGGTCTCTACTCTCCGTTTATATCAAATAACAACAAAAAAAGGAGATTCACAAAATGGTCAAATTCATTCCACCGTGAGTAGAACTACCCATACTTAAGAAAAGAATTTGAAGAACAAAATGTCTTAAAATTAGTTAAAGAACAGTCTCAAATTTTTTCAGAATTTTTGGATACAATTTGTGATTTTCGAAAATTAAAAAAAAATTTTTTTTTCAAAAATACATGAATTTTTTTTGAAAAAAATTGAGTCTTCTTTGACTATTTCTTTGCTGATTCTTTGCATATACATTGTTTTTTTTCTATTCTTAGCATTACCCAGAGACAACGGCGTGGACGTGGTAGACGTGGTGGTCGTGTTGCCTCTCACGTTTCGGGGTGCTTTTTTTTGTGAGTCCCGTTGCCTCTCACGTTTCGGGGTGCTTTTTTTCGTGAGTCCCCTTGCCTCTCACTTTAACATTTCTTTTATCAGTGCTTTTTTTGCCCAACAATTATTGCATACATATAGATTGCATTTTTCACAATAGATCCTTGTTCTTATCGGACATTTTTAAGTTCAACAATTTTTTAATTCGTCCCTATTAGATCGTGTATGAACTGTTTTACTTGTTTGACCTTTTTGAATATAATATTTAGCAATCGAAATAGTTAATTCTTTTATTCCAACTTTTTTCTTTCCATCACGTGTAGCATTGAAAATTGCGAGGGCATTTGTAATGGACGCTTGTTTAAATCTTACAAAAACGATCCATGTCCATTTTTTGGAACGTATACTTGGAAGTACATTATTGCAGTGTTCATCATGCACGTCAACACCGCACATAAATTTGTTGTACAAATGAAAAGCTTGCGGAAAAAGTAAATCAGTTTTGGATCGATCCCCTGAACTATATCTTCTCGAAGTTGATAGTGGACTTACACCTGCAGCAGTTGAAACTATTGAAACGGGCTTCGAATCCATAATAGTGATGAAATTTATGCCACCATTTTGATCATGTTTTACAATATAAGTACCTCGTGGAGCTTTCATTTCAAGTATATTCTTTTCTTTGACTCGATTCTCTCTTAGAGTGTCGTATAAAAATTACGTTTCAAATCCATATTTGTAAAAAAAATATCAAAGTTTATATTTTTTTAAGAAAACAATAGATTAAGATTTTTATAATTTTTTTTCATTCTCGCCGCCATTTTGAAAAAAACGGGTCGATGAAATTTTCTGAAAAAATATCTGAAAGAGCATTAAATTTCACGTAGGAATGGAGATATTGCATTATTTTTATGGTCCGATAACATAATAAATAAACACGTTGAAAAGTTAGTAAAAATATTGATCACCTCGGCGTTTATGGGTTAAAACATTAAAGAGAATAAGGTAAAGCGGCTACTGTGGCTGTCTGTATGATGCTCATATACGTGCCGCGGTCTTTCGTAGTTTTCGAGTAATTATTTTCACAGAGACATATTATAGATAAAAATTTGATTCAATTACTACAAAAATCGAGAAACTTACATAGAGGTGATTCGGGTAGCCCTAGTGACTACTTGTGGCACGGCTGGCTGGATTAATTTGGTTCTTTGTAGGGTTTTTGTGGACATATTGAACTGTAAAATGCACACTTAACATTAGTGGTTTCCTCAATATTTTCGATCCAGCGCTTGATTTTCCAAAAAACAATCAAAGGCCCTTTTTTGTTGTATTTTCAAATTCATGTGACAAAAAGAAAAAAATTTTTTTCGGAAAAGTAATGGCTAGTCGTTAAAGAAAATACATTCAAATTCTTGAAACCCACCTTTAACTTTCTGTGCGATCATTGGTTGCTGAGATATCGATAATCACAGACAAAAGGAATGTTTTCCATTTAAAGACCGATATCTCGGCAAGAAGTGGACGTATCAAGGTCTATAAAAAAATAAATTAAAGCTAATCAAACAAAGTACCCGATCCTTATAGAGGTTAAGCAAAAAAAAAATTCCACGCCCGTAGACAAAAAATAAAACTAAAAAAAATTTGTAATTTATTTTGTTGCTGGTTTTTCTAAGATTACTCAAAAATCGCGGAGGCTACAAAATTTTAAAATTCTAATCCAAAAACTAGACACTTGGAGCTAGAATTTTTTTTATTTCCTGTACGACCATTTCTCTCGAAGTTACGGCCTGTTGAAAATTGCCCAAAACTTTGGAATATTTTTTTGATCCCTTAATTTTTCCAGTGAATGTCTAGTTTTTGATGCACTGTTGTCGGATAATGTATAATTATTTTTTCACATAAAGTGCAAAATGGCGTTAAACCATAAGTTTCCTTACGAAGTAAGACTTTAGACAATATTGATTTTGTATGGCTAGTTAAGACAAAGCAAAGACAAGTTACATTTGAAGTAGTGCTAGTTAAGAGCTATTATACTTAACTTATTCTTAAAACCGTATTGGCGAAGTACTATTTAATACATTTTGGTATTAAGTGATTCTATAGTTTGATTTAGTTAAGACCAGATTTCGTCTTAATTAATAATCAAATAAATTTTTACTCTAAACTTACTAATATTAGTAAAAAGGAATGAAAATATACTTCAGAAAGTCAATAAAGTTGGTATTAAAATCATCTTTAATTTATCTAGAAAATATTTTTTTCTTAGTGAGTTTTAAAAGATTTCAATTATTCAATAGAGTTTTAAGTAACCTTTCAAATAATCTGAGTATAGAAAAAAAAAGGTTTAAATACTTAAAACAAACTAGTTTTCAGAATACTTAACTTGGTTTTTAGTATTCCCCACATGCTTAAGTAGCGGTAGTTTAAAACTATTTAGTTAATACTAAGAAAGAAAGAAAAGTCTTCAGGAAATCCTTTTTGATTTAGGAAAATCCAACTTTAGAATCTAAAGTTTAGATAAAGTAAACATATGTAAGATTTTATCACTAGTCATAATTGCTACTTGGGTCGACTGTAATGCTTTTACAAGTATTTAAAAAGCGATAAAGTAGAAACAGCTATTTAATTATTATATTTTTTGTTATTTAATCATTTAACTGGTAGATTTTTACATCTAAAGATTTAATTAGTAGAATTAACTTAACTTGTGCCGACATCTTTGTATCAATTCTACTCATTTTTCATTTTTCTGAACTTACTGGCTTATGACAGCCTAATAATATACATAAGTAGTCTTCGGTTCTCTTCTCATGACATTAAACGATCAACTATCGCTTTTTTCTCAAACTCTAGTAGTTATATTCTTTTCATGAGATATATCATCCGTCATATATAGGTAATAACATCGTCATGAATAACAGTTATTCTTTAAGTTTTTAACAACTTTCAAGATGCTTATTGTAACATATCAAGCTATCAGAACTAAAATCCTAAGAATTAGTGCGCCTTGTATGGATAGTGGACTACTTTGGGCGCATCAGCGGACTTAATGAAGTGGCATCGAGGGCGGGGGCGGTGATGGCTGTCTTGGGAGCTGTGGTCTTACAGCAGGCGGAGCGGGCTCATGCTGTTCCACACTTCTTATATATGAAATTATTAAAATGCAGATTTGCCTGTAAATTGTCTGAAGAGTTTCTGAGAGAAAGAGTTTGTTTTTCTTAATTTTTTTTTGTATTGTTATATAAAATGATCCTTTGTTACAAAATTTTGTGTATTTTATTAGTCTCTTTATATAGACACAAAAAAGATAACAGGGTCGTATTTAAATGGTTACAAATTTATTAAAGCAAAAATTTTGCACATAACCCCTGTCTGTAAGGTGTAATAGTGAAGGTGCAATAATAGTGTGTATTGTAGGAAAAAAATACATAGGAAACAACGAAGTATTAGTAAAGAAATCGCTTTTACAATTCAAATCTAATTAGATGAAAATACTTAAAAAAGAAATAGGTATTTTACATTAATAGATAAAGGTGATTTATTTTCCATAAATAAAGTAATTTCTAGTATAACCTTTCACGATTACTAAAATCACGAATTCTTTCCATTATCAGGATAGTTTTTTTTTGAGGCAATACCTGGAAGACGGTTATTTATGCAGTTATTAAAGATAAATAGTTTTTCATAAAATCTAAGGTGATTTGACAGTTGGTTGCTACGTGGCGTAGCATTGCGAGTCATACGAAATGCTTACGTTTTAATACATAAAAATAATGATAAAGTCGTTTCTATCATAACTTTGTCTATCTTAATCAGTTTTATGTGTATGAATAATAAATAATGAATATTGTTATTCATAAGTCGTAACTTCGTTAAAAGGGTTTTTGGGAACGTTAAAAATCTCATATTTTGCTCATATCTGACTGCTAAAAAAATATTGTATCAAATATGTTTTTATTTAAAACAAAACCTTATATGTGAAACTCAATGGTCGTTAAGTATTGATCAATTAAAAATACTATAATTTAAAATGCCACAATGCGAGGGCATCTCGCTGCATCCCGTCTTTGGAGCCCCGAGTATCTAAAAGTTTCTGTAAATGCCTTTTTTTATCCAGTTAATTGATTACTAACTTCATTGAATATCAATTAATGGATATCGCTCTAGCTTATAACTCGAACGTATTTATGATTTGCCCCAAGAAAATCCGACATGCCTTCACGCTCGCTTCCACGCCCACCCCGCGTCCCCTCCGCCCTCTCGACCGCAAGTGCTTGTCCGCGAGTCAGCCGGAGGTCGTCGCGCCGCTGACACCGCACTCCGCATCTTGCACCCACCGCTACCATGGACGTCGAAGAGTTCCGTGTCCGCGGCAAAGAGATGGTCGATTACATTTGCACCTATATGAGCACTCTGCGTACACGGCGCGTCACGCCGTCTGTGGAACCTGGGTACCTCCGCGCTGCCCTGCCTGCTGAAGCTCCGTACCACCCAGAAGCATGGGACGATGTAATGAGCGACGTAGAAAACAAAATCATGCCGGGCGTTACTCATTGGCAGCACCCGCGCTTCCACGCTTACTTTCCTTCGGGCAACGGGTACCCATCCATCCTAGGTGATATGCTGTCAGCTGGTATCGGCTGCATCGGGTTCTCTTGGGCAAGTAATAGAATTATTTATCTCAACTTCTGTTAGCACAATGGCCTCTGTTAAAATATGACTATAAAATTGCATTGTAAACTAAAAACAATTTTATATTTATTACTATGACAAAAATTAATCGCTATAACTTAATTTTTTTCATTCGAGGGCAGAGAAAACGTTAATATAGTATGATAGACTTTAAAATTACGGAAATAAGTTAAAAATTAAAAAAAACGACATTGCGTTGATTAATTATTCGAAAACTTTAAGCCCAATGTCAATAAAATAGATTATAGAATAATATGAATGAAGGTAGTATTTATCTTTTTGTTACATAATTTAATATTTTAGATAATATTATAATTTTATACAGTATACAACTGAGCCCTTAAATTGTGATATCCAAAAGTGTTTGTTATTAAATGATTAAAATATTAACTTCTTAAACCTTTATCAATAAACGTTATAAAGTGTTATTTTGAATTGCACTAATGAGCAATAAAAATAGGATTTTTAGGCTATAATTATGTACTTAATATGACATCATCATTGTTTAGCCTCCCAAATGTATTTTTAACAGGTTAAAATTTACAACGAATATTTGTTTTAGTTTCAAAATAACTTTTGGCATTTTTTTTCTCTTTACTAAGTATTAAAAAAAATATGCACAATTAATTTAATTATCTATATGAAAAGCTCCGAATAAATATAACACAGTAAAAGCTTTTTACTTATTATATTTATTCGCAGCACATAGGGCAACATAAATGTCAGCGTATATTAACATTTACCAATAAACAGTCATATTTTTTATTTATTATTATTATTATTTTACAATTCGGAATAACAAAAAATAAAAACTGATTGTTTTGTCTTAATTACTTCCTAATAATAATATGGCAACTATTTTAATAATAAAATTATTTAATTTCTAACAGCAGATGCTATACCTAATATGCAAATAATGTCCCCTTTCAAATAGCTCCCTTGCGGATCGTCTGAATTCCGCAGGTTCTTATAAATTTCTAGCCTCTGAAATTCCGTGTAGCGGTATTTATGGTATATTTGACAAAGTTACGGTCAAAATGTCTTTATATTAGGATTATTTTTCCTTTTCTGCGTCAATTCTACTAAAGTTTTACAAATCAGTGTATCCTTTCATCTATAATGGGTTCGAATTTCATGGGCAATAAATTTCTAAAAGCTTTTAAATTTATTGCTGTGTCACAAAACGATCGATTAAAGACAAATCATTAAAATTATTGGAGATTATGGGATGTAAATTCTATAGTTCACCTAATTAAGTCTTTGTGTACAATGTCGGTCTTTTATACTGGAACAGAAAATGTCCGTAGACTAGTTTTTGTGTGCATAATGTGCTTATAGTGTTGTCTTAATAGCTTACCATGTGTGTCATTTGATATCGACGTCGATAACTTGATTGATGTCTCTATGAAAATTTATACTTACATTAACAATAAAAGCCAATAAATATCATAAGATGCTTAAGTAGAATTTATACTCAAATATTCAGTTATAAAATACGAAAATGAACTAATTAAAATTTAAATTTCTAAAGGATATCGAAAATGTGTTCTTTATCTTGCTCGTTTTCATGAGTCGTTTCAAATGGATAAAATTTACTACCTAATACTAACATAATATAACATAACATATTCAATTTAGCTTAGATGTATTTGACGGCTTATTTAACAGTATCATGCTAATATAATTTTATCCTTATTTATCGTCACAATGCTTATTATATAACATAACAAATAAATTTAAAAATAACTGAAAATGTTATTATTATTGTATACAGAATTAGGGTGTTAGTGTTATGCTAACTTTTTTATCAGTAACCAACCCTGCGTTATGAGTATTTATATATATATCTAAGAATATTATTTATGTATCATATATGTATGTCTACCCGTTACCCTAGTACCCATAACACAAGCCTTATAGTGCTTATTTTGGGCTAGGTTAATTGGTTTGAATGTAAGATATATTATTTTTAATAAAAAGGGAACATTCAAAACAATTAATTAGCTGCCATTTCCCTGTTGTCTCTTCTGTCAAATAAGAACAACAAGGAAACTCGATCTCAATTTAACTTTTAGATTTAGATCAGATTTTTGTTAAGTACGTAAAATGGTCTGGGTATACACACAGTATTTTTGCGTTTTGTTTGCGATTCTCTATTTAAACTATATAAACTTTTTTTCCTTATCAATCTTATAAAAAAAATTTTCTAGCTCTGCAATTTAACCCCGGTGTAATTTTGACTTGACTGACTGACTATGTCTTAACCTCCGCCCGAGAGTTTGTTTAGGATAAAAAATGTTTACTGAACCTTAAAGTCCAGTTATAAAACCGCAGTAAACAATTATATTGCATATTAAACGAAATAGAATAAAAAGTGAGCTTTTATTAGTTATTAGTAAAAAAGTCCCTGGATATCATCTAGAAACAAAGTAATTGCCGAGGCAACTCACACTACCCCTAACTCAATGGAGCTGCTTCCTTTTATTACAGAGAGCCCATGTCCAATTCCAGCTCCTACGTCAGATCGTCGCCATGTCGTGTTAATATTGCTTTGTCATCCTTTTTACATACGCGTTTAAATGTTAAGTAGTTGGTGACAAATCCGACCAAGCAGGCTTTATTCTGCCATAGAACAAGTGAGAAAATAATCTCTCACTTTTGAAATTAATCATTCGTTAGGGATGTCTAAAACGGTTTTATTTTAAAGTTAACTCCATTTCAGTCGTCGAATGAAGTCGAAGTTAAATAAATACTTGAAAATAACGGCAAAAAGGTTTCATTTCCATGAGTGACTATCGCAAAATTGTAACAACGAAATATCTCACTTGTTTGACAACCCAGTGAAAACATAAGCTAAACCTTATCATTTTTATATATAAAATTGCCGATGTTTAGAAATTGACCACCAACGATGTACATATGCTCGGTAAGGTGTATAGCCAAATCAAAATTGTGAATAGCCAAACTGAACTACTTTCACACTAAAATACCACAATATTCCGATTTATCCAATTGACTTTCTTAATAGATATTTTTTTTTGATAATTTTTAACATAACAAAAAATCAGTCGAAAGCAATAAGATCATGCCACTACTTAAAAGATGACAACAATAAACGTCAGTAAGTAACTTTAGGAAATATATGTATATTTGAAAAGGGGTATTACATTATTGACCAATAGCATACACACATTACTTGAAAATATAGCTTTCACATCGTTGTTGGTTATTTTCCCAATAATTACATCAAAAATGTTATGGAGGTTTTTTTATTACACTTTTATACGAGCAACGTATAATATATTATATTATTCCAACAAATAGAAACATAAATCTAATTTAAAATTATTCTAGGGATCGCCAAAATATCCAGTTTAGGTAGTTTGACAGACATGGTTATAATAATAAACAATAAATATCAAAGTTTTAATTAAAGAAAACCTCACGAAAAATACCCATACGATAAATTAAAGCGTTTTACACACTGCAAAAACACGTTTTTTCTTTTTGTTGAAAATAGTCTTCAAGAGCTATCCAAGCTCAGTTGAAAGGAATTATGTGCAAAATAATCTACTTCAAGTTATATTCTATACTATTTTTAAGAAATGACGACAATTCCACCAGAGTCAAGTGGTGGCTAAGCGTGTTCTTTTGATGACGACCGTTTGGTGCAACGGTAGCGATCCTGCCTTTTACACCAGCGGTCCTGGGTTCGAGTCCCGCAAGGGGCAGATGTTTGTGTGATGAATTGGAGCACTTGTACCTGAGTCATGGGTATATATATATGTATGTGAATATATATATATTCACATACCAGTTGCTACCATATACAAATTTCCGCGTGGCCTGCTGTTTTTTACTTTAACTATTTAGTTACAGAGATCCAAATATTCTGTGGTGGATTCTTTATTTAATCAGCTATACGGTAATATTTTTTTTGTTGGGTTCTAGCTTAATTATTTAACGAGAAAATTGCATTTTTATCTAAGAGTCTGACATTTTTTTTCACAATTCGCGCAGCATTGAGACTGTCGAGAGTGGTGGGGCGCGCGGTCGTGGACTGCCAAGTGGTTAGATTAGATTGATTGATGTCTGAGTGTATACTAATATCACATATCTATGTAGCTAATATGTATATCTATCCGTTACCCTAGTATCCATAATACAAGCCTTATAGTGCTTACTTAGAGCTAGGCTAATTGGTGTGAGTGTAAGAAATATTTTAGTATTATATTTACTTTGTCTAGATTTTAATTTCTTAAACTTATTCTCGTAACTTGTCAACTTACTATAAAATCAACATAGGATTGTATCTGGATGTTAATATTCTTTTATACACTATAAATACGCCATTAAATACTTAACGGTTGGCAGTTCTACTCTTAAGTCTTTAATAAAGTTGAATTTCGCAGATTTCAATTGTAAGGTTTTCCTCCTCGGCCTTGCATGATACTGGGGAAGTATCATAATTTTGTCATCTAACACCCGCCAATAAATCCAATAACTATTTGTAAATATAAATTTTTAGGCACCTGCAATTAACAAAAGAATGTTGATGCGACTTTATAATGCCATGAGAATGTCATAGAAAACTTTGAAACAGAAGATAACGTAAACAAAGAAAGCCTTTTGCAATTTTTTAAGATGGCCGTAGCTCATGCATAGGTTGACATGTCAGCTAAGCCAAGCGGATCGAATTTGATCCTCGCCAATGTACTACGGATGGACTCACTCGTAACACAAGTATTTAAAGCTTACCACGAGGGGTTAACTGGCATATTAGTATTGCGTTTTACGCAAAGTTAATATTCTTTTTAAAAAGGCTATACCGTAATTTTACTTTTAATCAAAAAAGCAAATAAAACAAAAACTTTTATGGTCCCGTTATAGAGCCACGAACGATATGAAATGACTTGACATAAAGCTCAACCATATCATGATGTAGCAAAACGTTACAATCTTTTATGTGCATCGTGATATTAGGTATATGCACCGTACATAGACGTAGATAATATAATGAAAACTTAGGCAGATCACCATATGCTAGTTTTATGAGACGTCCAACATAAGTTTGAGTTATTTTTGCTTTTCAATTGCTCTGTATATAATACTTAAATAAAATTAATTGCCTGCGCAATAATGAATCCTTGCCAACTAACGTCAATGACATCAAATGCAAAAGTATTGATTACTTTGTAATCGTTTGTTATAAATAAATAACGATGGCAGCGATCGTTCTGCTCTAATGGAGTTCTAGCTAGACAATGCTTTGGTAATAATAAAATATCAATTCTTTGCAGCCAAATGAGTAGAAAACTTTAACAACTACTAAAGTTTCTTTTATCCTTTAATTGTTTCATATAAGCAACGCCCCAGTTTTACGCAAGTAGGTATAATTTGAGTTTATAAGAGAGCAGTTTATAATGAATTTTATTAATTATATACTTTATTGAAAAATAATTACGTAGGTAGCCATAATTCGTCCACATATGGGTGAAATAACAATTAGATCGTTACATGTGTCTCAATCGTAGGCTGAAAATAATTGTGTTAAATTTTATACCATGAAACGTATAAAATTAAAGTATAAATGAAAAAAAAATAATTGAGTGACCGCCATTTTTCCTGTATACGTATGTAAGTGCATTGCTAATATTAATAGGCAGAAAAATGGGAAAACTAGTAGGAATTGAACTTGACTTCTAACTTTAGATTATATTTCTTTGAAAATACTTTAAAAGTACATATTTTAAAAGTTTTTTTTCTTAAAATTTTACGTATTTTATTTCAGGCAGCAAGTCCTGCTTGTACAGAATTAGAAATCATAATGCTTGATTGGATGGGTATGTAAAAACATTTTTTAATATTTATTTACCTAAATAGTGATCAGATAACGGTTAAGCCATCTTTGCAACTTCGAAATATACGATCTTCAATTGCACTTAAAAATGCTAAATTATTAAAAACATAATTATCTAATCTCAATTATTTTTATTTCTAGGTGTTTCTATATACTGATATTAAGTTACAATAAACATTCCACTAACAAAGAATAATTATTTAGATCTCTTTAATTTATAGGAAAGGCGATAGGATTGCCACCAGCATTTTTAGCGCTCGAAGAAGGTAGCAAAGGAGGTGGCGTGATAGAGGTGATTTCGTAAATTGTATACTAGAAAGTACAAAAAATCCAGAAAGTGTATCAAGAGATCTTAACCGCAAATTTTTCTGTAACTATCATATGAACACCATATACATCTAAAAGAAGAAAAATCTAAAGGATTTTTTTAAACCCAAAAGTTTTTATTACTTAAAAAATAAAAGTTTTTTTTTGTCCCATCCTACTGGATGGGACAAGTCAAAATACGATGGGTAATTAATTTGTAAGGTCACCTTTCAGCTTCATTATGAGACCAGTATAGGTATATTACCGAATATTGTATTAACATATGGCTTACATAAAAATAACATAAGCAAATCGATTAAATATCAGCAAGTTAGTCAAATTTGGATTGTTTGGGTCCAATTTTGCAAGTCAAACAAGGTGCAAAGTAATATACCTAGCTAACATGCAAAAAGCATAACTATCTGGTAACTAATTATCACAATTAATATTTTTACGTGCCCCTTTATTTCTGAAAATAGCATTAAATCACTGCCCGATTTTGGATTGAAAATTGGATGATTTCGTTCGGCAGGGTTCAGCTAGTGAATGCGTTTTAGTATCCATGTTGGCCGCCCGCGCCAATGGCATTAAACGCTTAAAACATCAGTTCCCGACAGTGGACGAGGGTTTACTGCTATCAAAACTCATCGCTTATTGCTCCAAGGAAGCGCATTCGTGCGTTGAGAAAGCAGCAATGATCTGCTTCGTGAAGCTCCGCATCCTACAACCAGATGAAAACGGCTCGCTACGAGGCGAGACTTTAAAAGAAGTAAGTAAGCTTAAATAATAATAATCTAGTAATTAATACATATAACAAAGAAAAACTATAAAAGCTATTTATTTACTCAGTCAAATGTTTTGCCATGTTTATTGAACCTTTCCAAGATTAAGTTTTGAAATATTTAAGTAAATTTGTTATTTACACAACCAAATCACCCTGTATTTCACAGATATTTACCTAAACGAATATCAAGCTTTTTAAAAACTCTTTTATAATACTATCGAATTCAGAAGAGATCTTCGGATGGCTTAGGGCGGCCGTACACGGACTACTCGAGCAGTTAGCGGCTGAGCGAAATACACGGACCGCTCGAGCGGTCGGCGTCGACTGCTTGAGCTGTCGGTTGTTGACTGCTCGAGCTACGCTACCCAACTGCTCGAGCAGTTGATTTTCTACCACAGTCGAGTCATGGATTCTGACGAGGAAGCACTGCTTTTGCTGCTTCTGCTCAGGCGGAGACGACGGCGGCGACGTCAAAAGAGAAAATTTTGGGTTCATCCAATTTTGCAATTAAGAGAACAACATGGACAATTCCATCATTTGTTTATGGAACTTAGAAGTGATGAAGAAAAATTTTTCAACTATTTTAGAATGTCAATGTCTTCGTTTGATGAATTGTATAATATACTAACGTCTCAAATTCAACGTGAAGATACAATTATGAGGAGAAGTATCCAACCTGAAGAAAGACTAGCAGTAACATTGAGGTAAGAAAAATATATAGTAATTATTAAAATTTTTATTCATTAAAAATATTGGAAATTACATCATCGGACATTACAGAACATGATGAAAGGTCTTCAAATTGAGAATTTTGGTCATCAGCCATTGATGTAGAGGGGCCGGTTGCTGATCTACAGGGGGTAGGCACTGATGTAGAGGTAGAGGGGCCAGTATTGTAACCCCATTGTCCACGATGATCATTAAACGATGAATATCCCCTGTCACCATAACTCGAACGATATGTGTGATTTGTCATCCCTTTAAAGTATTTTACTACGTTAAGTATTTCGGTCTTAGCATCTAATTTATAATGCTCATGAATTTTTTTGAATTCGCTAACTAATGAGAGTAAAAACAATTTATCTTCATCTTCATTATCAATGCGCGAATTCTGCGATTTTTCATCGAAACGTTTGGATAATTTTTCAATTAAGACGTTCTCATCTGTGATTGTAGTAGTTAATTTTCTTTTGTTTCTTTCTTTGGGTATTTTATTTTGATGATTTTCGCTTTCTTCGGACGTAATTTCAGTGTGCTCACTTTCTTGTAAACTATTTGTTTTGTCGGGTCTATCTTCTATTATTGCTTTTAAAAAAGACATCTGCTGATAATATGCATATGGCCGAATGTTGAGGGCTGCTGAACCACTCTTTGGTTTAATTTTTTTAGCATATCTGGTGTATCCATCTCTTAATGTTTTCCATTTTTTCTGTATTAGCATGGCTTTAACAACAAAAAAATATAACTTAGTATAATTGATTGATTTATAAATATGTTTTTACAGGTATTTGGCAACTGGATGTACATTTATGGATTTGCAATATAGTTTTAGAATAGCATCAACAACAATAGGTAAGATAGTGAGGGATGTTTGCAGAAATATATGGATACATATGAAGGATATGTGTATGGAACAACTAACTGAAGATAAATGGAAAGACATAATAAATGGTTTCAAAAAAAAAGCTAACTTTCCGAACTGCCTCGGTGCCGTTGATGGCAAACACATTAGAATAATACAACCCGCGCAAAGTGGATCGTCATATTATAACTATAAAAATTATTTTTCGATAATACTTGTAGCAGTATGTGATAGTAATTACATGTTCACTTTCGTGGATATAGGCTCATATGGAAGGCACGCTGACTCGACTATTTTCGAAGAGAGTTGTCTATATAAAATGTTACAAGAAAAAAAGTTAAATATACCTCCACCTTCTGCAATATCACAAAATGGACCGTTATTACCGAATGTGTTTATTGGGGATGAAGCGTTTAGTTTGCAGGAAAATTTAATGCGTCCATATGGTGGCAAGAATTTACCAGAAAAAAAATTAATATTTAACTATCGGTTATCACGTGCGAGGCGATATATTGAATGCACGTTTGGCATATTAGCTAATAAATGGCGGATCTTTCATAGACCACTTAACGTCAATGTTGATTTCGCAGTGGATATAGTAAAATCATCGTGTGTTCTTCACAACTACGTAAAACAACGAGATGGAAATAAATTTGAGGATACGTTTGAGGGTCTTCCTCATTCTATAATACATTCAACTCAGCAAGTTCGTCCAGGTGGACCTATGTTAACAACAATCCGTGAAGAATTTGCAAATTACTTTATGAGCGAAGAAGGCAAACTAGATTGGCAATGGAATATGATATAAATCAATAAATATGTGTGTGACTTTATAATATGACATAAACTTAATAAATGTGTGTGTAAAATGACTGACTTTTTTACTTACCGATTTGATTTTTTTCTCGAACTGGTTTTTCATCAAAGTTCTCAATTACTTGGGTGCAAATAATTGCCCATGCATTGTTCTTCTTTATTTTGTCGCTGTGTTCCTTAAGTTTATAATTCCAAATAAGTTCTTGCGTTTTAATTGCACTAATAAGCGCATCACTATCGCACACGCCCTCCATGTTCAAAAAACAGTCGGCAAATGAGACGAGACAAACAGACACCACGAGGGCGCAAAGAGCGGGGGGGGGGGAAGTCGGAGAGCTGTCGACTGGTCTAGCGCAGTCAACGGCTCGAGCAGTCGGTGTATGCCTCGCAACCGCTCGCGAGCGGTCGACGGCACGATGGAATTTCATCATGCAGTTGACGGCTTGAAGCGGTCGCGACTGCTCGAGCAGTCGTGTGTACGGCAGCGAATGAATGACTATAGTTCACCGCGCGGTCGCGGCTTTAAGCGGTCGGTCTCAACTGCTCGAAGCAGTCCGTGTACGGCCGCCCTTACAATGATCCGCGCGTCGCTGCGAGACAAAAGACGAATAAACCTACCATCTTTTTCATCTTTCGAGACGAAAGTGGGTAACGTTCCTCCCAATGTATAATATCTACCATAATCCGTTGTTGCTTGAAATTTTTAATTGGGAGGTACGTCAATGATATATTCTGGTGATGTCCAGTTAAAAGAGGTATTTTCGACCGGATAAAAATCTACTCTTTTATCATGCGCAACATTTAATTATTTTAATTTTAAATCTTTCTTTTAGGAACCAAGTTCACAGAAATACTTATGAAATAATTAAAACACTTACCTATACACTTCAATTTTGGTATTCCGACTTATCGGGTATATTTTAAGTAATTAATTGAATAGACAAACCTTAAATGTATAAACTACAGAAGAACTTCTTGATAAGTAAATTTAGGACTATAAGTAAATAGTATTTTGAAAGTTTGGGTAGGTACTGTTTTTGACCATCAGTCAATTTACATAATTGATATAATATTGCACTGTATAGATGGTAGTTACGTGTTAGATGATTAGATGTGTTAGTTTCTATTCATGGTCGTTTTTCTTTAACTGTTCAAAAGATAATCATTACTTTTATATCTCGAACTGATGCAGCAAATTAACAAACATTAAATTTTATTTTGATTCACCCTGATATATAAAGGATAAGCATACATTATTAATTTTGGATTTTGTGTTAGCTTGTAGCGTTAAAAGTAATTTGACCTAAACAAGTAAATATTTTCTTTAAATTGGTGGCTATTTTATTCCTCGGCGAGTAATAGTGATAGCACAACACTAGAGCTAGACGAGGCGCTATGTATGGCGGTTGCGATGCGGCGTTTAATGACTGAGTCCGGATGCCGGAAATACGTGGCGGGCCTGGCAGTAATAGAGCCGCATTGTGTGCCATTTTCTGTGCCACAAATATTGAAATTTCACGATACGACGCGCTTATGAAAGATCGTTTTAATTAGAGTCTCACTGTTATTGAGATAAATGTAAGTAATTGATTGAAAAGTTTTCTTCTGAACTCAAGCAAGTTTTAAATATGTATTTAATCTATTTAATAAAACGATTTATTTAGAGTGTTCAATTAAATTTAATTACCACAAGATATCATATCTACGTGGGGCTATTGAATATATTTGTTGCAGTTATAAGAAAAAAGAATACATAGTTAAATGCTTATTCTATACATACGTCGTTGAATAATCGTATTGTAGGCACATTATACTAAACAGAAAATATATTTATGAGCACTTGTTTTATTTGTTTATCATTACGATTTAATTTTTATTATTATAAGAATTTACTAGTTGTTGTCATAGAAACAAAGATGAGAAAACCTTATGTGGTTACTTACTTAGTTTTCTGCCTCCGGTGTACTGTTTATGTTTTTATTGTTCTTAAAAGATAATTAAGTATCATCTTGACTTTTGCTAACCTAAATCTGTTATTATATTAAATACTAGCGGCCCGTCCCGGCTTCGCACGGGTGGACAAAATTTTTTAAATTTTTTCTAGCATTAAATATAGCCTATGTTACTCAGCGTAAATGTAGCTTTCCAATGGTGAAAGAATTTTTGAAATCGGCTTAATAGTTTTTGGGTTTATTCATTGTAAACATACAAAAATACATTATAATATTAGTGTACATTGGTAAGTACTTTATGTTTCTCAAATTATTTATTTATGCACAAGTTATTTATGCTTTTCCTTCTTGGCAAGGCAGAATGTAAACTAGTAAAAAGAATATAAACCCATGTGTTTGTTTAAAAAATATGCCTCTGTTTGCAGAAATCTTACCGTTTAGGAACACAATCTCAAAAGCACGAAACGACAAGCGATCGCAAATTGTTAAAAGAGCATAATGTCAAAAATCTACTTAGGATAAATATTTATTTTTAATATAAACTAAATATAAACAGTATTGGTGCTACCGTTTGGTGCAAAGGTAGCGATCCTGCCTTTCGCACCGACAGTTCTGGGTTCGTGTCCCAAAAGGGGCAAATGTTTGTGTGATGAATACGAGCATTGACTGAGTAACTGAATCATGGATTTTATATATTTCTATAAATATTTCTTATTTATGTATGATATGTATGTCTATCCGTTACCCTAGTATCCATAACACAAAGTAAGTAGAGCTTACATTGGGTTAGGTTAATTGGTGTGATTGTAAAAAGTATTATTATTATTCTCGTATGTCCAAGTAATACAAATCAATAAATATAGACATAGTCGTCTCCTATCTTCTAGTGACACAATTGCTCATAAATTGTATACATATCAAAAATAACTTGTCACTTTTGAAAGACATAATTTTATTAACATTGATAGACGTATGACGTAAACCTTTATCTAATTAAATGTTACCCGATTATTTATTATGATTTTCTAACGGTTTTCTGTATGTTTAGGTAATACTGAACATACAGAAACCTTTGAAAATCAACGCACGCGAAGATTTAAGCCTGCAACTCACCAATATTGACCCGGATTTCACGAAAGTCACCAGGTTCACAGATCGCTCTGATTTTTGTACTTTATCTTTATTTTGCGACCCCTTGGGGTCGATATCGAGCACGATCACTTTTAGAATCCCTGTTCCAGATCCTTCATTTAGGTACGTGACGTCATTAAAAATCGACATCAGCAATCTTGAATATTTATTTAATTATGTGTATATTTACTTCAAGTTACATCGACATCCTTAGTGTAATGTAATCTTTGATCGCCATGACTCATGAACGAAAGTTCCAACCGTCATCGAGCAAATATAAATATTCTTTTATTAAGAATAGAATCTACGCAGAAAAGACCATCCGGCATCATTTAGATATAGGTAGTTTTCGATTTTAGTATTTTTGTTTACTTTTAAAAGTAACAAGAAAACGCAAACACATATAAATGATTTTCACACAACCATGTATAATTCAATCTCCCGCATATTTATAAGAAAAACAAAAAAGTCTACTCGTCCTTGTACAAGTGTCAACGTACTTTCCAAGCAGCCCCTTGATACCGCAACTTAGCTACTATCTCACCGTCAAGCCTCAATAGTCTAATTTTTAACAAAGTCAAATATCATCCTGCCATCACGGTTTCTGTAAAAGAAAGCAATGAATATACTCAAATTATTTTATATATTATTATTTTATTAAATTATTATTATTACATCAATAAATTATTATAATTTTATAAATTCAATTGATATTTAACATATTTAAAAAAAATGAACCGTTGACGCTCGACTGGTGTACCCATACAAAAGTTATTTTATTTCTATCAAAACTATAAATTCTGATTTTAATAAATTGTGTCATAAATTACAATTGGATTCCCCATACAAGTATTATCCCATTCAACTTAGTAAGACCTAACAAAGCTATTAATAGTAATTTGTGCATAGAACAGTAAAACAATTACCTTTCATTAACTCTAAACATCTAAAAAAGTACTTATCCCATTTTAATGTTGTCGTTATAATTGTTTCAGGCTATGGAGGAGGACGAGGAAGCTGGTCACGTTCCTTTCTTCGTATCTATAACGTTAGGCACGACATCATGTTGTTCTTTCGACAATTTGCCAGAAATCGGACCTATAGCGCGCAAATTCCCTTGTGTGTGGTTACACGTAGACGCCGCATATGCTGGCAGCGCGTTCCTTTGCCCTGAACACAAACACCACCTCGCTGGAGTTGAATACGCGGATTCCTTTAATACCAATCCAAACAAACTCATGCTCACTAGTTTTGACTGCTCACTGTTATGGGTGACCAATCGGTATCTGCTGACGTCAGCATTAGTAGTGGACCCCCTCTACCTTCAACATTGTTATGACCACACTGCCATAGATTATAGACATTGGGGCGTGTCGCTGAGTCGTCGATTTCGATCACTCAAACTCTGGTTCATGCTGCGGAGCTACGGCATCAGCGGCTTACAAAAATATGTCCGCAGGCATTGCGAACTAGCAAAATATTTTGAAATGCTCGTCAAAAAGGATGATCGTTTCGAAGTTTGCAATCAAGTTAAGGTTAGTTAAAAAGTAATCTTTAAATAGGACAGAATAAGCATATGACTTAGCCAGAACATAGAACTGTAATCTTCATGATCTGCCAACCATTTCTTAAATTGGCGTACTTACCGCTGGCCACATAATGATAACGCCTAGCTAGATGGAAGTTAGAGTTAAATGCACGGTCAGATGTTGGTCACCATGTCATAAACTAGTTACATACATTATCCACCTTTTTTCAACTGTTCAATTATTTTCAACTGTACAAATGTTCATATTCATTAGATTCGTTTAAAAAGAAACCTATATAAAATGTTTTATTATCTGTAGTAATGAAACACTCCAATTTATAATTATTAAGTAGCTTTCCGCCCGCGGCTTCCCCCGCGTGGAAATCGGTTATACTATAAAGCACAACTATAAGAAAACATCTCATTCCCACGGAAAAATCTAAGAAGCGCGATATAACGCTGGATACAAAATTCATAAAATTCATTCCACTTCTTACGTATCTTAAAAAAACACTTCGTTACCACGTTTTAAAAAACACCCAGCGCCATCTTTCGCATACCTTTAGAACTAAATAGCGTAAGCTATCATTTCACTTCTTACGTATTTTAAAAAACACATCGTTACCATGTTTTAAAAAAAACACCCAACGCCATCTATCGCATACCTCAAGAACTAAACAGCGTAAGCTATCATTCCACTTCTTATGTATTAAAAAAAAACACATCGTTACCATGTTTTAAAAACACCCAGCGCCATATATCGCATACCTCGATACCTCAAGAACTAAATAACGTAACTAATACTTATACCAATTATTAATTCGTTACCTTTAGTGATTTCAGGATAAGTAGATGTAAAAAAACAATTAAACAGCTTGGCAACTAAGTAATTGCGGATTTTTTTAGAAAATAGAAGACATTTTTTTCATGGAACGAAATAACTTTACTCTGTAATGTATTGCCCATTTTGAGCAATGACTTTTGCCGTCTTTCAGGCAGCATCATAATTCCACGTTAATAAAACTGCGGGTTTTTATCAGCAAAAAACTGAACCAGGTACGATTTGACATCATCATCATTATTGAATTTTTTAACCATTCAAGGAGTTTTGCAAAGATCGAAATAAAAAGTAATCAGATGGTGCAAAGTAAGGACTATATGGTGGATGTGGCAAAACATCCCAACCAAGCTCCAATAATTTTTGCCGAGTGACCAAAGATGTGTGTGGCCTTGCATTGTCATGATGGAATACAACACCTTGACGATTTGTCAATGCGGGCCGCTTTTCTTTAACTGCATTGTTCAATTTTGTTAGTTGTTCAATGTAGACATCTGAATTGATCGTTCGGTTGGGTGATAAAAGTTCAAAGTAGGTAGTCAATTCCTTTGTAATCCCACCAAACTGATAACATAACTTTCTTTTGATGAATATCAGCTTTTGATATTGTTTTCGTACATAGCAAAGTTGTTTTAAGCGATTTTCAATGCATGTTTGTGATACATGAATCTTCTCTGCAATCTCACGCGTTATACTGTGACGATCCGAATCGATTATTGCTTTGATTTGTTTGTCATCAACTTCGACTGGACGACCAGAGCGTTTTTCATCTTTGAGTGAAAAATCACCAGAACGAAATTTGGCAAACCAATTTTGACACTGCCGTTCTTTTAAAGCTTCGTCACCATAAACAGCACTTAACTTGTTGTGAGCTTGCGATGCGTTTTTTCCTTTCCGGAAATAAAAAAGCTAAATATGACGAAAATGTTCGTTTTGATTTTCCATTTTTCAACAGACGCCGAACAAAAACTATACAACCGATCAAAAATTTTTTTTTACTTATTGACAGTTGAAGTACCAACTATCAAATAACAAAATGTGTTTGACATTTCGATTACGTCAGAAAACCTAAAAATTCAACTAAAACCATCTATGAGTGAAATCCGCAATTACTTAGTTGCCAACCCAATAGATGATAAAACAAATTGTACGTCTTCCCTCGAGAATTCCTCATTTTCGAGGATTCATTTTCGTATCATTTAGCTTCAAAATTTACATGTTCATATTCGTTTGCAACATATAAGTAGATGTAAAAAAACAGTTTAGACGATAAAACAAATTGTATGTCATCCCTCGGGAATTCCTCATTTTCGGGGATTCATTATCGTATCATTTAGCTTCTAAATTTACATGTTTATATTCGTTTGCAATATTTTACGTTGTTTTAAACGACACACAGCGCCATCTACAATCCATCCATCTAGCAAAAAATATTTTTGTTTTTACTCGGGAATATCAATTTTTACCAGGATAAAAAGTACCCTATTATTTAATCCGGACTTTTATCTTTACGTCCGCAAAGTAGTTACGGCGTGAAAGCGGAACAAACAAACAAACTCACTTTCTGATTTATAATATTAGTAAGGATAGTATTTAATTTCCAATAAGCTTGTTCACAAAACAAATTCAATCACTCTCGCTATTATTTTTGTCACTCTGATTTTAGCGAGAACTACGTTCCTTTACAATCTCAGAACTCTGTATTATCTAATTACCATATTTATTAATACGGTTAAGAACTTTTAAATGCATTATTGGAGCGGAGCGAAGCGAAGCTCCCATGGATCAGCTTTAATGGCGCAATGTCTGTTACGCCATAACTTCCAGAGTTCTTAACCGATTTTAATTGGAGCGGAGCGAAGCGAAGCTCCCATGGATCAGCTTTAATGGCGCTATGTCTGTTACGCCATAACTTCCCGAGTTCTTAACCGATTTTAATATTTTTTGTGTGGTATCAAATCAACACGCTTAGTACCAGATTGTGACGGAGCCCAAATTTTGAAATTCGCAAAAATTCCCATCGAGAAAAAATTTGTTTTTTCTTTTTTAAGTATTACGCTCCGCTCCAATATATGGTGCTAGCGTAGCTTTATGCTTAGCGACTGCATCGCCTAGTATTTTATGGCTATACTATACGCCAAATAAAGGAGACTAGGGTGACATGCAACAACAATCGATGCAGTTTTATTGGATTTGAAATCGGATGAAGTATTAATTAAAAAAATAGACGATGCTTTATTATTGGATTTGAAATCGAATGAAGAGTTTTAATAAAAAAAAAGTATAGTTGATGCTTCTGTTTGTATTGCTCCGATGGATGAAATTTCGGTGCAGCTTTGTCACCTACGCCCTCAATCAGAAAACTTCTATGTTTCACATAAACTTTGTAGTTATTTATTGCAATTTTTATATTATGGTCACCCTAAATTAATGATATAATTACGAACATAGATTGATATATGATCAAACATTGACGTTCTAACGATATGATCGGATTTAGATGGCTATGTCATGAAATACCACCAGTTCAGGAAATGGCTGATTATGACGCCATGAAGCGATTAATTCTTAGTTCTAGCCACGACATATAGGTACATAGCTTAGCTCCGACACGAGCAAAATAATTTTAATTATAAAAATCTGGAACAACTGCACTACCATAACCACTTTAATCTAGGACAATAGAATAAAAAAGTAATACATGTTCTTCTGTCATGAGCCATTTAGCCACCAGTGGGTGACAGTAACCTCGTTAACTTCAACGCCTCCAAAACACAAGCGTGTCTTTTAACGGCAAAAAGAAGTTCCTTCCACCTCACTCCTACTTTCCAAAGTGTGTGACCGACAGACGTCAACTTCGACGGCAACATAGAGTCCAAGGCTCAAACTGCAGCTAAAAATCTGGGCTGCCGCAAAAAAACCGCCGCAAAGTTGCCTGTCTGTCAGTCTTCCACAGACTGTACTTTGGGGAGTGTGTTCATACCGCCATCTCCCTTTTTCCATCGGACATTCAGACGCACTGCAGACTACCACCCTTTTATGGTTGCTATTCCTACCTGTTGCACTATGCGCTTCGCAACATCCTTCATAATGCGCACAGCAAAAGAGTGGAACTGCGTTTTTGTATTGCCGAGAACTTATAACCCGTCCAATTTTAAAGCCAGAGTGAATAGGCACTTTCTGGGTTAGCTCGTTCCGTTGTGGATCCTGTTTTGGCCCCCGGCTTCCACTTTTACTATATATCAGGTGGACTCCAATGTTGGCCAGCCTATAAAAATACTTTTTTTTTCTGTAGCTTGGTCTAGTGTGTTTCCGGCTCACGGGTGGACCAGACGAGACTCCAGAGCAAGTCGATGAGATGAACAAAAAGTTGCTTACTAACATCAACGCGTCAGGCAAAATACATATGGTGCCAGCAAACGTTCGCGAGCGCTTTGTCATACGCTTCTGCGTGGTACAGCAACACGCTACACGTGAGGACGTCGGTAATTGAGATTTTTATTAACTAATTTAAGTTATTCTAGTTACAATTACACTGATGATTTTTTCTGACCAGCAATCAAATATTTTAGAAAACTCGTCTAACTCGGTGCCTAACTTTAATATGATAATACCACATGGTTTAAGTAATATTTGTATGAAATTTAATAAAAGAAAAAGATGTCAAATATTTAGAAGGTAGACTTATATTTTATTTTACAACTTCTGTTAAATAATTTGGGGTAAAGATCGAAAACCGTCCGTCCTTTCCCCAAAACTTCGGAAAGACCTAAGTGTTTCGAGTTAAACAGATTAAGAGTAGATTGAACTAATCTTTTGGTATATGATATGTTATAATCTAGATTTTTTTTTCAGAAATTGCATGGGATATCATCAATGACTTCGCCACCGAGCTTTTAGAAGGACCAGACAAAGAACGAGTAAGAGAATTTTTGGTTCTGATTAATTACTTCCTAAGTATTTTCAATAATATAACACTTGCATACAATATAATCCTGCATCCATTGCATAAAAAACACACGAAACTTGGATTGCAACCAGCAAGCAACAAATATTGCATATTTAATGCTTACATTTCCTCGCCTCTCACACGTTTTAACAAAACCACTATTACCGGATTTTACTGTGCATTTAATTGTTTTTTTGTCTTTTAGGTACCTTTGCCACAGTAAGATGTAGTAGTCAGTGGTTTTGTTTAAATATAATTCAATTCTTATCGATCAATTGGTCTTCGAGAGGGTATTGTACTGCCTACAGAACCTCGGCATGGTAGCAAAGTGACCAATATTGATTTTAGATGAAGGAATCCCAAAAATCTGTATCTAAACGCAAATACAATACGAGATTCAATTTATCTGTTATTCAACAACATCCCTCGAAATGAGCGCCGTTGTACTATATTTAACACAGTTATTACTTATATCAGGATTTGAACGAGGAACGCGCACGGCGTAATCGCTCTGCTTTAGCGCACAAACGATCATTCTTTGTGCGCATGGTGAGCGACCCGAAGATCTACAACCCAGCTATTAACAAAACGCCGCCGCCTGCGCCAACATCGCCTTGTTCCCCGCCTCCTGCCGCCGCCCCATCTACACCTGATACACCGTGTTACCCAGACGCTCAGCCACAAACCCCGTATGATAATGCAGTTATTAAATTGTACATTGTTCAAGTATTAATTAATGGGGTTCTTAAACTTGATGTCAACTGCAACAACTAGATTTCGGACAATATCTAAAAAATCAGGAACTGACAATACAGACAAAACCGCTACAGTGTATAATTAGACAATTACCTAACACAACCTAAATGTAAAAAAAAGGTACAAGTTCGGTAGAAATCACTTACGGGGTTGTTGTCACAGACAGTAAGTTGAGTTAGTTGACGATTGTGCAATGGTAGCGGTCCTGCCTTTCGCACCGACGGACCCGGGTTCGAGTCCTCAAGATGTCAGATGTTTGTGTGATGACCACGTGAATTTGTACCTGATTTTATATTATATAAAGTTATCACAGAGTAACGTAACTGATTTATGTGTAAATAAATAAAAAAATACATATAATAAGTAAAGGAACCATGTACTGTAAGCGCACTGGTTCTAATCTATATTTTATATATGCAATCAATATGAATGTACGATCAAAGCCGAATTTACCTCAGACGGGGCCCCAAGCAACAACTGATTTTTGAGGCCCTCGTTTTAATATACCCCCCCCCCCCTCTCCCTTTTCTTTTTAAATAACAAGAAACAGATCAATTTTGCAAAATCAATATATTATTTGAACCATCTCCATTACAACTTTTTTTTACTTTTTTCAGTCGCAAATTGATTAAAAATATCCTCAAAGTCAAGTTCTCGAAGCTTGTCTTTTTCGAAAAACAGTAGGCTTAAATCACTGACTTTTTCTTGGCCATTTTTTAAAATAATAAAAAATGTTAAAATTTTTATTTCAAAAATTTTAACATTTTTTATTATTTTTACATTTTCAAATGTTTAAAAAAAAATTCAAATTTTGGGGCCCCTCTCCAAGCGGGGCCCCAAGCAATTGCTTCCTGGTAAATCCGCCACTGTGTACGATACCTATACCTGGCATTAGCATACAGCCTAAAGCAAGCCTTACAGTGCTCTCTTTGGACTTAGCTAATTGGTGCGAATGTAACAAATTATTTTTGACTTGAAATCGATTTGAAACTTTTTTGACAACAATTTTTTAACTCAGCCAGTTATTTTTATTTTTGTTAAGAAGTTTTTTGCCAAATATTGGTTTATCAACTTTCCAAGTTAGAAATCTTTCCTTTTTCGAACCAGTCTGACACACTACCGGGTGATTTGTTAGATTACACTAAAAATTTGCGTTATTTGTAATTGCAAAAATTATTTTGAATTGGCCCACAAGTATCGACTTAACGTATCATATCCTACGTATAACACCTACACCCAATCCATGACTGTATATATAACCCATTGAGCGCCCATTTCTGGGAAACAGGCCTTCTTCGTGGAAGAACTGGAATGGAAGGGTTTTGTAATGTTTACGCTTGGCAGGCGGGTTGAAGATTGCAGCAAAATATAATGTTATATATTGAAATTGATAATAAATATAATATTTGTTGGTATTCTTCAGGAAACAATCATCATGGATCAGCTGGCCACTTGCGTTCTTCTTCCAAAGCGTTGACCACGACGCTAACGACTTGCCCCTAAGGTGAGGTCCAAATATTTAAGGTAGGTACACTACCGTCCAAAAGTTTGGAAACACCATGGTAATTGAAATAAAAACAACAATAAAACACATAAGTCATGATTTATTACTATGAAATCTTAATCAAACGTTAGATTAACATTAAGTAAGAAATATTCAGTACAATTAAGTGCAAAAATAATGTAATTTTCATTAAATTTTGGCCTCATCAAAATGACCACCCTTGTTTTTAATTATTTCTTCACAAATTTTATTCATTCTTTTGATTAATTTTGCGAAGTATTAGGGGTCCAGTGACTTCCATTCATTTTGTAAATGTTGCCACAACTGTGCTGAGCTCGATGGACACCGACTTTTAACTCTTCTATCAAGCTCATCCCATACTAATTCTATAGGCAAGAGATCTGGCGATTGTGATGGCCATTTCATAACTTGCAAAAATTTTTCGTTTTGTTTTTGCTGTAAGAACTCCTGACATAATTTTGATGAATGCTTTGGGTCGTTATCTTGCTGAAAAATGAAATTTCGGCCAATCAGATTCATTCCAGAAGAAATTGCATTTTCTTGCAGTATTTTCAGATAGCCTTCTTTATTCAGTTTTCCGTCAATTTTAATCAAATGACCGGGCTTATTGTTACCAAAGCACCCCCAAACCATTACACTACCACCACCATGCTTAACGGACTGCACAGTACACGCTTCTAAAGCCCGTTCGTCTTTTGATCGGCGCACAAAAACACGTCTATTAGATCCAAAAATTTGAAACTTAGACTCATCCGTCCAAAGGACTTTTTTCCAGTCTTCTTCCGTCCAGTTTTTATGTGCTTTAGCCCACTCTAGTCTATTTTTCTTATGGGTAATAGTTAGTCTTGGTTTTTTGGCTGCAACGCATCCTCTTAAGCCAGCAGACAGTAAACGTCTCTTTACAGTTGTGATTGAAACTGGCTTTTCTCGTGTTTTATTTAAAGTAGCAGCAATTTGTGGCGCAGTTAAACGTCGATCTCGTTTCGATAACACTTTAATAAACTGATCTTCCTGCTTTGTTGTGTATTTGGGACGTCCAGATCTCTTCCTGTCTCGATTTTCTCCCGTAGCTCGCTTTCGTGTAAGAGTATAATGTACACCTTTACATGAAACTCCAACCTTTTTTGCGATTTGGCGTATAGAATATCCTTCTTTGTTCAAAGTACAAATAACACTTCGCTCTTCAAGAGAAATCTGTTTCCTTTTTGCCATTTTATGCAGTTATCGATTGATGTTACTATCACATGACCCTCACAAAGTACACTGAACTCTAAACTAGATACTTAATGGAATTATATACTTATTTTAAAAAACTGATCTCTATCAAAACAAAAACAATGTTTGTATCTACCAATTCTAAGAAATTAACAATTGGCAGTGCAGCAAATTTTGTGGTCATAAAACACGTGTGCCGGTCTTTTGTCAAAGTACGGAATAACTGATAAGAAATAAGTAGTTTTCTTCATTATTGTTATAAGCACGATTGTAAAAATAAATGAACTTTAACAAGAACGTGTATATTTAAAGATTTATTTGCGGTAATTTTTTTTATCTAATGAAAATAGGGTGTTTCCAAACTTTTGGACGGTAGTGTATATATATTGTAGGTGGGTGGACCACGGAAGGCCACTCTAAAGAGTAAACACTTTTATTTCGTTTATTTACTAGATAAATGAAGGAAACAAATGATTAAATAATACCTACTTTGTTTTATTGTGTACCATACAAATCATTTTTTAACCTAGCTTTAATCACTATTTATCAACTTTTGTTTTATTAAGCTCTACCAAATGGCCTTCCAAGAAACAGAGCTCTATAGTCTAGCAGAGTTGCATTTTTTTCTTTCGAAAAGAACAAAATTGTACTTAAACTTTATTTACATACCTATTTAATATTTAATTCATAAGCCGACATTTGGGATTTTTTAAATAATTTAAATTATCAGACTGAACAAGTCAGTTAATTTGGGAATAATAGAACAAAAAATGTTTCGCAGATTTCGTCACCTAGATACAATGGTGCGTTTAAAGAGTCCTGGCACCGCCAGCCGTCGCGGCTCATCGCCGTGTCCGTCGCCGGAGCGCCGCGCGCCATCGCCCTCCACGCACTGACCGCACAAGCTACTCACCAGTCGTTCATATATACTATACTAATAAAAGTTTCCTGAGCATCAACGTTTAACTGTAGTATTATTGGTTTTAGCAGTGTTATAAACGAAGCTATTAGATAAAGGTTGAATGAAGACGTGGGTAATCTTTAATAGTCGCGCCGAACGTGGAGCCATACTGCAATAGATAGTAATAGAAATAAAATGTAAAGTCGTAGAGAATGTTCTTTCTTTTATAATGAGTCTAGTAAGAAAAAACATCGTGAGCTGCATCATGCATCATGCAGCCATCGCTTCGCTCAACCATATCTTAGGGAACACAAAGACCCGCACCACATGCCACCCCCTGAGAGATAAACTAAGCAAACCTAACCTTTTTTCTTTCGCTCTGTCTTTCTAAATTCTTTTTCTCCTTTTGTATTTGCGTTCTAGGCGAGATGTATTCTTAGCCTCGACCCTTCGATGCAATTACTTATAATAATGTACCCTATGTGAAGAACTTTAATTTAAAACTGAATCAGTTACCCTAACCTAATTAATAACTCATTAATAACAAAGAAGAAACAAAAAAGAAGAAACGGCAATACAGTGCAGAATATATTAATTCATTCTACAAATCCATCTTTGCTTTTGTGTTTTATTTGTTCAAAAACATTTTCAAACGAAGCGATGAAGCCTTCAAGACTTCAAGATCATTTGAATAAAATGCATCCAGACAAAGGAGGATAAAAATGTAGCCTGTTTTCAAGATCTGGAAAAGAAGCTTAATGCTCAGCCAAGTGTATCGAAACATTTTTCGGTGGCTGCTAAGCAAGACGATGACGGACTTCGAGCTTTATACAATATCTCTTTGTTAATTGCTGAAACAGGTAAACCATACACAATTGGAGAAACGTTAATTTTGTCGGCAATAAAAGAAGCTATAACTACAGTCCTCCATAAACCGACGGCAGATATAATTCGAAAATTCGTTTGAGCAATAGTTCTGTGCAAAAACGAATTGACGAAATGGCTGAAAAAATTTAAGAGTCATTGTGCAATCATCTGAAGACTATTCAATTTTCAATTCAGTTGGATGAGTCCACTTTAGCAAGTAATGAAGCATTGTTGCTATCTTACGTGAGGTTTATTAAAGATGAAATAATAAGTCAAGGACTGTTATTTGTTAGAAATTTAGAGACAGACACAAAAGGAGAAACCATACGTATTTAAAACACTGGAAAAGTTTTGTGATGAAAAAGGAATCCCCTTGAAGAATATTTTATTACTTGCTACAGATGGTGCTCCAGCTATGACGGGGTGTCAAAAAGGCTTCATAGCGTACTTAAAAAATAAAATTCCATATGTGATTGCTGTACATTGCGTTATACATCGACAACATTTAGTTGCAAGAAATTGAAGTAAACCACTGTTTCAATTGTTGCAACATGTCATCAGAGCAGTCCGATAAAATCCAATAAAATTCGAATCAACTCTTAAAATGACAGATTATTTAGTCAGCTTTGTGCGGCTAATGATGAAGATTTCAACAGATTGATCTTTCACACAGAAGTGCGTTGACTATCAAAAGGAAATTGTCTGAGTCGATTTTACAATCTGCTTAACTCTGTCATAGAGTTCTTGGAAAACAAAGACACAGAATTGCGCGACAACCTCATTACATCAAAGAATGATATCGCATACCTGACAGACCTTTATAAATTGCTTCATGATATGAATCTCCAACTTCAAGGCGATGACTTGAACTGAATAAAAATAAAAATGTCGTCGCTGCTTTCGTAGCCAAGCTGCTTTTACACAAGTGGTGATGGATGAAATAGGCTAGATGACAAAAATTTTTTTTTTTGGTTTAATAGAAGCTCATTTCTATAATAAACAGACAGAAAAAATCGGTTTTCGAATAACTTAAAAAACAAGCAAGATATAAGGTATTGAATATTTTGCTCCATCTCCCTCTAGCAAAACGGAAATTTACATGGAGTTTATATGGCCGTACTAAACAGTGACGTCACTGTTGATGTCGGATCTCTCTGTCTAATCGCTTCCAAATGAACAACTTAAAATGCTTGTATCTAATGTATTTCTAAGCCGATTTCAATTCTGATTTCACAGGATTGTATCTTTTTCTACGGTATTTTAATATATTATGACGAGACGTGAAAATTAAAATTCAGTCATCATCCCAATTGTGATTTTTAAGTTCTAGGAGTGTATAACTAGGCATAATCCGCTCCAAAAAATTGGGGGCGTTGAAAAATAATTGATTTTCAAAGGGAAATAAGTTTGATAATATGAAATAAGAAATCTGCCATAAAACATTACAATACGAACGGGTTACCTATGAAGTAGTTTTAAATGAAAATTAAAATCGAGTTGTATTACAAAGTTTTATTTCTCTTAATTAACTTAACCTACTCCCAAACTACATTATGGGTTTTTATTTCTCCACACCAACCTACTGTATGTAGTGTCTTACACTGTTTTGGATCCCATGCCATACCTCTGACATAATTATTGTGCATATGTCTGTCATGGTATATAACTTTTGCACTGATATTATCAATGATGTCACAAACTGATACCATTTTATTGTCACAACAGACTGCCAGCTTTTGCAGGCTGAAAAATTAAAACCAAACATGAAATTTTATAAAACAAAATGGTAGCAGAATATAAAATGATGAAAGATAAAAAAATAGTAAATAACACTTACTTGGGATGAACCTTAATTTTATGTATAGCTGCAGGGAATTCCGAGAGCTTTGTGAATTTTTCAGGGTTTCTGATATCCACTGCTGACAAAATACCACCTTCATCACCAAAAACTAACCAATTTTCATCTATCCATTGCAAACAACGCACACTGCAGTTATTTTTGGCCAAGTCTGAAATAACAAGAGAAGAGTCATATCATTCTGACAATAGCATCTAAAATGAAAAGGAAAATTATTTATACTTACCCAATACTGACTTTGAAATATTGTCATCCCATAAAGTAATATATTCATCCATTGAACCAGTTGCAAATGTGGAACTTGATTTAGGCCTCACCGACACTCCATAAATTGCCAAATTGTGTGCTGTTAAATAATTCCTTATACAAAGCATTTCCTTAATATCCCACACCTGTAAATAAGTTTACCACAAAATAATATTATATTTCTCTAAGTTCAGATGATCTGAAGTGGCAGAAGGTGGACATTTGAGTATTTTATTATGTTCAATTATGTTAGCTTCTTATTCTAATAAATTAATAGAAATAAGCTAATAATTATCTCATAATTAAACTTGTAATTCTATTAATCAGTGTCATACAAAAGGCTTAGTCCTGAGTAACTGACAGACAAAACTGCCGTCAATCACTTCCTTTAAGACCAAACTTATCACAGTTTGGTCTTAAAGGAAGTGATGGATGAAGGAAGTCTTGGATGGCCAAAGAAGGTTAGTTCCAGATTTGTGCCGCACGGAAAGAGGAGTTGTGGAAAAATTTGGTGTTCGCTTTAGGCAATTTTAGCATCTTAGTAATACAGGCCCGCCTTGGGCGAGAGACTCGAACCGAGAACAGAGTTAGGGGAGGGACATTTTATTATTCCAAATATTAAAAAAAGTCCAAATAACTATGTTTAGCTTTTACAGATTTTTGCAATTTTTTTTTTCCCCTCCGGACGCGAGGGAGGGAGGTGGTGAATCCTACATGGATACATCGGCCGGCCGAGAGGTTATGTCAGACTCATACTGACTAAACACCACCTGAAGCCTTAGCCTGGGAAGGCTATACAGGCTTAACAGAAGCGATCGCACCCGAGAACGAAGGGCGACGCAACAGATTTTTGCAAACGTCCTGGTCCTTTAAGTATGGCCGTACTTATCACATGCAATGGTGTCAAGGCCGTTGTCTTCTTTACTAAATCTGTTTTTAGTGACACAACATTTAAATGCGGTTTTGACCTGTCCCTTTTCTCTAAAATATTCCTTAAGCAATGATTCCAAGGATTGACTCAGGACTAACAGGGAGCCAATCCACCAGATGCGATGAAATCCGTTCAATCTCTCAGCCGATCCAACTCTGGGTTGATTTCACTTTGTTGTCTACCAGAAAAGACATTGTCACTAAGTGCCTTAATTACCATCTCTAAAATATCGCTTTGGTAGTTGCTTATGTTACCATCTCTTGTTTACAGAAATAAAAAGTGCTTTTCACGCTATGACACACCCCACCAAACCATTGCAGACGTGGGGTGATAGCCTCTATCGACCTTCAGAATTACCTTAGTAGCTTTTGGGAGCAGAGTGCATTGGCTATTAAACTTCTCGACACAATAAAATTGTTCTCATACATAAGGAGAATTTTCCGCTGGGCAATATCTGCATGTCTCTGCAACTTATTTGCTGTCATAGTTCCTATGCGACGAAGGACAGCAGTCAACAGCTTACCTGTTCTTGTTCGATATGCCCTTTTTTTGAACCAGGGGAAATCTTTATGGATTCCCAAGCCAATTCCAATCCAAGGTGGATGTTGGGGAAAGATACGGACTCCCGTTAATCATTACGTACGGAGCGTAGGCCGGTGATACCATATTAAAACCCCTGGGATGTACCAACCTCTTTGCCGTGTTTTAGTGGGTCCGTTTGCGACAGTATGGGCATACTATATAAGGTCTTTCTTTGTGATATGAGACAATCAAACCTACGGAAACTTGTCATTTCCCTAGCCATGATTTTCTGCTCACAGATCGGATTTTTCGGATTCTCTCTCTGACGGATTTGATAGCTGCTGGTATTCCTGGTTGTACGAGGTCGAAATAATATATATTTAACATAGTTTTTTCTTCATTTAATCAATTAATCCATATTGTGTGCTTTAAAAACACGATTTTTCGGATTCTCTCTCTGTTGGATTTGATAGCTGCTGGTATTCCTGGTTGTTCGAGGTCGAAATAATATATATTTAACATAGTTTTTTCTTCATTTATTCAATTAATCCATATTGTGTGCTTTAAAAACACGAATATATATATTCGTGTCTACACACATATATACACGATCTATAAACATAATTACTTGAGATATATTGATTTCCTAAATATCAGTAGCTTTATTTTTTAGCAAGTATATAGGGGATAAGTGACACTTATAAAGTTCAAGACGCAGGCTAGTACACGACGTTTAGCGCTAACGTAATTTAACATTACTCATCAAATAATTATTTAAATTGGAACTTCACAATTCAATGTAAACAAATCAAATTTGAACACTTAAATATAATTATTCATTTCCATATGGGCGTTTTACAAAAAGTTTGATTTAAACTGGTTAAACTACTAGCCATAGAATATTTATTTGTCATAATTACAGATTTAACTTCACTACACTATTGTTATCATCATAAGTTCTGTATAGCATAGGAAAAAATAACAAGCAAGCACCGAAAAATAATTGTATAATGATTAAGCATAGGGCGACATGGCTGTGCAAGGAAGTCGTGGTGTTATTGAATGTGTTAAATTGTTTTTTGGGAATCAGTTCTTTTTAAAATTATATAAAGCTTGTGCTCTTGGTAAAACAGGAATTTATATGGGCATCTGTATTTTAGAAATTTTACTCTTAAGGTGGTGAAAAGGAGGTTCACCTTTGTATCAAAATTGTGCCACTTATGAAGTCCAAAGCATGAAACTAAGTATTGAGGCATTTGATAAAAAATAAATTTACAAGCAGTTCGTTGTTCCTGGTAATACTGCTCTTAGGTGTGTCAAATAAGGGAAGAATTTTTTAAAAGTCTGCCTATAAATTGGATCCTTTTAAGTTCCTAAAGCAAGAAGCTAGGAATTAAAGAGATGCATAGGACTAACACTGTCTCACCTTACCACATCCAGTCAAAATGATGGCCTAGCCCAAATTATTATGTAGGAATTTAATGATTTTATAGTGCTCAAACCTAAATACATTGAAAAATTCCACTTGATTATTTATTTCTATTCAGGAGCATGTGTATTGAACACCATGATTCTTACTTAAAAAAAGTACTAACTTAATATTACTTTATCCTTTGTAACACTCTGTGGTGTCATATTTCCAGAATAAATGAAAAATGTTTATGTTCATATTGGTTCTGTTTTTGATTTTATGCTTCTCACGTTAAATCTGGTGAACTTTCGTACAATATTTCAACCCCGTCATGTCCGTTCACGTCTTTTAGAGAATAATTTTCAAAAATGCTAACACATGTGTCTACTTATTTCTTACCAGGAGACTATGTTTCAAATTTCATGCTTATCGAGAATGTATGAAATTTAATATATCAGCCAGTTATCGGCCATTCAAACTTAAATTTCTAGTAATCAGTCATTTTATCTTTAATTCATCATCTGTAATGGCAGTTATTAATAAAAAAAAGAAGGTAGGTACTTTATAAGAGAAGCCAAAATAACATCTTTGGATTTTTTTATTTGTTTGTTGTTGTCTGTTACCTTAACATTACCATCTGCTCCTGCAGTAACATATTCTTTCTCTGGCTGAAGACAATCAACTGCTAGTACTGCATCATCATGGTCGGCTGCAGAAATATCTTCACCCCATAGTTGCCAAGCATCTTCGTTGCTGACAGACCAAATGCTAACTGTACCATTGTCCTCACACAGCAATACCTACAAAATACATTTTCCTTAAAATGGCGAAATAATAATATGCATTAGGTATAATAAAATAATGTACTTATTACTTTGTTGGAATTTCCAATAAAACAGCCATCTGCTGTGCCACTTGCTAAATTGACACTCTTTTTTAATTCGTTATATTTCTCAGGCTCTCTTATATTTTTGTATACACTGGCACCACCATTCCAATAGCGGCCAGTTAATTCAGAGCAACCTATAAGCACGCCATCATCTGAAGGAAAATCAGGTATTTAATTAACAGTTAACATTGATAATCATAGATCGAGTAAAGACTTGTTCTTACCTGGATGAAGATAAATATATTCCAAGTAAGAAATAGTGTTGACACTAGTAGTATCGGTTCTGTAAACCTCTGCGTTTAAATGTGGTGGAATGATTTTGTTGCTGTTTTCCATTATTAATTTTTACAGTACAATTTTGGCAGCAATTACTGCCATATAATAGTTGTTTCAAATACTTTAATATTCAATACAAACAATACTTTAACCCTACTTTTATTAAATTAATTTCCTTTTTGTAGTTTTCCCATAAGGGTAGGTAAAGGGTTCAAAGCTCATACAGCCTAATCTGTAGTGGCTTTTTTCACTTCATTAGACGGATGATGATGAATGATGATGAGATTTTTGATTGAAAGATGATCAATGAATAATTAATGAACAGTGAAATTTCCCTTTCCCCGGGTTTCAGTAAAGGTGTGGGGTCTTACTGAAACCTCCCCCGTGGACTATCTTGAGAGAGCAGGAAAAAACTTCTTCTTGCATGTTCTTAAATACTTAGTTATTAATAAACCACCATAATTACGCACTAATATGTACGACAACACAAATTTTAACAAAAGAAGCAAAACCACCAAAGAGACGCTTCTCGCTCCCGCCAAAAAGTCTCTAATTTTTTTATATATTTGACGGCCATCAATCGACCATACGACATATCATCAATATAACCCAAAAATGTTTAAACAAGTGTTGCTTGCCAGTAGCAGATAGTCAACACTACTTGCCAGCTAACTCGGATTTTAAAAAAGGCGTAGGCCTGACTATAAAATTACGTAGAATTAGTAAAGGGGTTTGAAGATTTTTGTATGGAGGGTGGCCCTAACGTCGGCCGCCATTTTGATTTTTTTTTAAAAACGGCGTTCCACAACGAAAGTTATATATTTAGATGGAGGACACTTATACAAACAAAAAATGTTATGTAACATGATATCCTAAAGCGTCACGTTTCGGAGTTATTCACCAAAATAAAAGTATAGGTAATAATTGTGACTATCCATGAAAAAGGTGTCTTATGGTTTTTGGCTCTTACGACATTGTTCTTATTACAAGCGTTAAACGCCCATATTGGCCATACCATCAGGTACATTTTCTTGTGGTCATATATTTTAGTTATGAGCTATAGAAATAGTATTATATGGTACATGGCATGTTCGCGACACCAAGAATATCCTATTCAGCCTCCCGCTGCCTTCTTAGATGATATTATTTATACCGAATATGATTGATAAATATGAAGTTGTATCGTTTTCAATTAATTTTATGTTTACCTACAAACAAATAATTAAACACATTTATATCTGATTCCTATACTGAATTGTATTAAAAGGTGTAGAAAGGAAAGAGTTTTCCGCTCTATGTCAAGAGCGGTCATAAACAATTTTAGTATAAAACCTTTGTGGCAGTCGCTACAAAGATATTAATAAAGAAAATCAATTATTAGTATTGAAATCTTTCTTTTCTTTCTTTGTCTGATTCAGATTACACGTAAAAACTTAAACAACATGAAATAACTACAAAATAAATAATTAAATTCGTTATAACAACTATTATTTTTATTTTTGAAAAACTCAGAAACGTGACGCTTTATGATGTTATGTTATATAACATTTTATGTTTGTATAAGTGTCCCCTATCCAAATATATGACATTTATTGTGCACCGCGACTTAAAAAAATTTAAAATGGCGGCTGATGTTAGGGCCAAAACCTTCAAACCCCTTTGGCATATGGAAAATTCGTAGATCTACGTACTTTTTAAAGTCAAATGAAGAGGTTAGGTGAAACGGAATAAAACATTTGTTGTGACAATTTATTTACGCTATTTATATTATCAGACAAATTAAATATGTACATATTTTTATTAAATTGTCGAACATATTCCTGTATAGACTCGCGGTTTATTTTTAAGCAACTGTGAAATGTCTGTTACTGATATTAATTTGGATCAGATTGATCGCTGGAAACAGAATTTCTACCTTGTTCTGCTGTGTCAATGTCAATAAATTATGGACAAAATTATTTTTAGGTTATGTTTGCCTTTTTAACAGCGCGAAGAGGAGTTTCATTTTACACACTCAACACAAGTACCTCAATGGAATATACACTTAGGAAAGGGAACGTTTATTAATTTTTTTCCTGAAAGTAGGTACTGCAAAATTATGCCGATTCAGCCTAATGAGTAGTTTCTTTTCCAAAGGACATGGACTAAAAGTGGTACTATGTCTTAGTCAGTGACGAGAGTCATATCATTGGAAAGCTTATGTCAAGGGCTATCAGATCCAATGTATTTTAATTTTTAAATGTCTCCCGTTTTTTTTTTAATTAATATTTGAATATTGACACAATATAAAAGAAAACATCATTAAAGTGTTATAAAATAATTCTAAGGTAACTTGTAAAATGTTTATTTATATAATGTTAATTTCATTCAGCTTCAAAATTAAATAATAATATGTAATCAATGAAATAACAATAAATTCAACTTAATTTTTGATAAGTAAAGACTTAATTGCTCGCCACCCTGATTATTATATTTTAGTCTGTGACACTGACATGACATTAGGGATGTGATCTGATACTCAGAACAATAACTAAAGCTATCTGATATCAAAGAATCGATATTTCAGTCCAAAGAAATCGATTTTTAAATTAATATGTATTAATCAATGTTTCTGTTCGGTTAAAAACCATAAAATTATTAACACGCCTGGGAGGCCAAGGACACAAGACTTGGCTTGGCAAATTCTATGTACTTGAATTTACTCGAGTGACATTTAATTTTTAACTGCTGTTTACGGATTGTATACTTCTTCCGTTGTGTCCGTTTATTTACCACCAATGTCAATTTACATTTAAATTTAAAAAACGATTTTAGTTAAATGTTTAAAGAAAAAAGTATTTTTGTAACATAATGTTCATATTCGTGTTTGAGGGAATTGATTTAACTTGGGATGTGTCTTCCGTAAAAAATCTATTTATTTGTAAATAGAAAATTATTTCTACTTAGAAAAAATTTATTAAGGGAAATGTGTTTTTTATGAATTAATCGACTTTCCACAAGAAAATATTTTTTTTGCACCTAAGTAATTTAACAAAAAATCACATTCCAAATCTACTGTAAAAGTAGAAAACTATTGCTTTAGTCATGCGATGGATTTCTGAAACTCAAAGTTCTGAGAAGTATTTATTAGGTAAAGTAAGTGGAATGCTGGGTGGTTTATTTCGATTCGGCGGTAACTTATTAGCAGAATTGGACCTTTGAGGCCTACACCACGAAATGAAACACTATTTAACATAATTTATGCTGAAAAATAAAAAAAAAACTATTTGGAATCAATTAAAGTTAATTGAAATTGTGTTTTTAATATAATCGATTATTACAATAATCGATAACTTTTTCACATACCTTGAGTGGCAGAATTAAATAATTTCAATTAATTATTACAACAAAACGGGAGATATTTAAAATGTATTTTTTTTTACCAGATGATCTACAGTAATTTAACCTAAGTGCTGCCAAAATTTCGAAGCTGATTAATTCTCAGTACCACCTCCCATACAATTTTAGACCGTGTCCTTTATTTGATAGAATCAGGCGTTACTTGGCGAAAGTCCATATCCATTAGTAAAATAAAAATATGTAGCTTACTTCCGCAAAACTCAATAAGAGCAATAATGAGCACTAAGTCATTTAGTGCTCGTTATTGCACGGTCTAACAACTTCTGATGATGCTCCGTGTGGGGGCGAAACACGTGTAGAGTAGTTGGTGAAGCTGCCGGTGTCTGCGGTTCCTGCATTTATTTGCGGGCGGGCGGGTGGTGCACACTGCTTGAGTATTGCGGAAGTAAGCTACATATTTGTATTTTACTAATTTTCCAAATTTGTTAAAAATACGTAGATTTTGGAACTGAAGTTCGTAACCCTGCAGGAAATGCCTAAAATACGTAAATCTACGTAAAAAGACGTAAAGTTGACAACGCTAGTTAAGTTACATGAGATAGTTCAAAAAGTAACGTTTCCACGAGAAATGTAACATTATCTTATTATATATAGATAACGACTCTAAAACTATAAACTGAGCAAAATTTTACTTCTAGCGAAGAAAATGCAAGACAAATGAAAATTATAAGGCGTGTAAGTAGTTAACATGGACTTAATATATAAAGATAATATAAGGAGCACGTGATAGATAGAAACCTCGTTACGCCTTGAAGTATATTTATTAAGTGTAAAATACAGTTACAATTCTATTAAATCAAAACTGCTTACTTGCTAACTGAATATACGTCAATTGTGACATGACCTAAATTTACTTCCGTTAAGTATATGCATATGCACAAAATACAATGGTGTTTTTGTCTCAAATCGAAATTCGAGTTGAAATAACATTTAGTTTGGAACTTCAAAAATACGAGTAATCGTAAATGTTACAAAACTAACATTCTGGCGTCTGGTAATTACTACTTTTGAACATGTCTCCAGCGTGAAGTTATAATGTACTTAAAGGTGGAGAAAATACATCTTTAAGTTGACCACACAACTGAAAGGTCGCCCGCGCGGTAAGAGGTAGGTGGGGGCGGGCATCAATAATAATAATATTCTTTCTTGTCTTAATTGTGGTTACATAGTGATGTGTACAAAATATCAGTAGGTTCCTCACAAATAACGTATTGTTAGGTGTACAATGTCTTTATATAGCGCACTATTGATATTATTAAAATTTAAAGTCTAAAGTGCAGCCACCGAAAGAATCCGATCCCGACGTCTGTCAGTTGGTCATGACTAGTGATGGGAAATAATAAACAGTAGTATTTACTAAAACCACTTACCCAATATAAAAGTAATCTAAGTTAAATTACCTCCTTGTTTGTCTGGATTCTATTTTTTTAATGTAACTAAAGTAATAAAGAAAATAAAAATGGGATACTAATGTTTAGAAATATTTAATAAAAAATATAAAAATAATTCTTGAAAAAGAGTTGCAACTGGCAAACAAACCAATTTAATTCGATTCTGATTCGCTTGAGGGGGTGCTATCTTCGTCATATTCTTCACCTATATGTATAATAACATTATCAATCATAGTATAAAATCTGATATCTCGGTCAAAATTTTCAAAAATAAGTTTATTTCCTTTTTTGGACGACCTTCGCCCAGGCATCTTTTGTAACTTTCCCGCAGGCTTCTTTAAAGTGGCTCAGCATCTTTTTTGTGTCGAATAGCAAAGAAGTGTTATGGCGGACTACGCAACCTTTTATTGGAGCACTTATTAGCTCAATAACATAATACAGGCATAAGGATGGTCACCTGGATGCGGGCATCGGAAGACCCGTCATTATGTAGGTCCATGGGCTCCCCCTGCCTTTATCCAGCAGTAGATAATATTTGGCTGAGACGACGATAAGAAGGAATATTCTAAAATTGCCATGCCCATATTCCAGTGGCAATCTATTTCATAACACACTTTTGCCGGCTTGTTGTAAAAGCGTAGTATGATTTAAAAAAAATTGTATTATTATTTATTCAACATTAAATTAAGCGAGAAAATATAAAATTCATTTTAAAGTTACATAATGTAATGATATATTTTTAAAGATCATTGTCCGTTAGTACGGCAAAAAACAATTTATTAAAAAAAAAAATTCAACGGCACTTTAAAGTTATGTCGTCTGTTTAATCACGTCCTGCAACGATCGCATTCTTTCTTTGGCCAAACGTCTGGTGCAATACCACAAATGGCTCCAATGCACTATTTTTGTGCTAAAATATTCTATTTTTATCGGTACTATTGCCCCATAACACTAATTCATAGCAAAAAATAGATTCAACGTATGCCCTATAAGATATGATAACAGTGTCAGTGTTTGTAACTTTCTTTAGTTTTTTTTTTAATATATTTTTTTTTTACATTCACACCAATTAGCCTTGCCCAAAGTAAGCACTGTAAGGCTTGTGTTATGGATGCTAGGGTAACGGATAAACATACATATATAATACATAGATATGTAATATTCATATAAATATATATAAATATCCATGACTCAGACTCGACTACCGGGATTCGAACCCAGATCGTCGGTGCGAAAGGCAGGATCGCTACCGTTGCACCAAACGGTCGTCAAACGTCGTTTACTTAAAGCGTAGATAAATCTTTTAATTCTACTACATAATTCAATTCAAGTCAATTTTTACACCTAGAAACTTAGTATCCCTAAATTATATATATAAAATAATTAAAAATAATTAATATTAATTATATATATATATATATATTATATACGGATTCGTATAACTAAAATTTTCCGGGGGAAATCCGGTAAAATTCAAATTTTCAAAGGGGTTTGAAGGTTTTGGCCCTAACATCAGCCGACATTTTGATTTTTATTCAAAATCGCGGTGCACAATAAATGTTATATATTTGGATAGGGGACACTTATACAAGCATAAAATGTTAAATAACATAACATCATAAAACGTCACGTATCTGAGTTATTCAAAGATAAAAATAACAGTTGTTATAACGAATTTATTTATTTATTTTGTAGTTATTACGTGTTTTGAGTTCTCACTTTTGATCTGAATCAGAAAAAGAAAGAAAACAAATATTTTAATACTAATAATTGATTTAGTTGATTGATTGATATTTTTTTTATACAATTCAGTATAGGAATCAGATATAAATGTGTTTAATTATAATGATTTGTTTGTAGGTAAACACAAGAGTAATGGAAAACCATACAATACAACATAAGATTTATTAATCATATTCGGTATAAATAATATCATCCAAGAAAGTAGCGAGAGGCTTCTTGGTGTCGCGCCCATGCTATGTACATTATAATACTATCTCTATTGCTCAAAACTAAAATATGTGAACACATGAAAATGTACCTGATGGTATGGCCAATATGGGCGCTTAACGCTTATAATAAGAACAATGTCGTAAGAGCCAACGACCATAAAACACCTTTTCTCATGGATAGTCACTATTACCTATACTTTTATTTTTGTGAATAACTCCGAAACGTGACGCTTAAGCACATCATGTTAGATAACATTTTTTGTTTGTACAAGTGTCCTCCATCTAAATATATAACTATCGTTGTGTACCGCGATTTTGAAAAAAAATCCATACAAAAATTCTCAAACCCCTTTGAATTTTACCGGATATTCAAATTTTCAACGTGCCATTTGTATATAACAAGCTAACAAACAATTTCTACCGGTAAAAACCGCAACTGTGGAGAAAAACTCATTTTTTTTGTTTATAAAAAATTGAATGTTTGAATATAGTCGGTGGATGAAATTTCCTTTTTCAGAAGTGTCCTTAGAGTCTAACAAATGATTTCCAGCTGAAAAATCTAAAATACGGGGAGAAGATCTCATCTTTTATTGTTTATTACAAATTAAATGGTTATATATAGATAGAAGATGTAACAATGTACGTTACATGCTTGGCAACAGTATTTATCGTCTTTAATTAGAAACAAAAAAAAAACAGCAAAATTCATGGAAAAAACTTGGATTTTTACCGAGTTTTTACCAGAATTAGCCAGAGAATATACTGGATTATTCACAGTAAAATCTCCTCAAAAAACTCAGATTTTTACCGAGTTTTTACCAGAATTTGCCGGAGAAAATACCAGATTTTAACGGTTAAAAGTTTGCACAAAATTACTGGAATTTTTCCGGTAAAAATCCGGTAAAAATGTTAGTCAATGGATTTTTCCCGGATATTTTTCAAGAATCTAAACATCGTAAGGGATGTGTAACTTCCATTGATTTGTCAACGTTCAATTGTATCGAATATTAGTCCTGTTTTGATTTATTAAATTGAAAGAAATTAGATTTGTCAAGATGTGTTTTTAAATTATGTAATATTGTAGCCTTAGCCTTATTTGTCGTATATAGAATAAATAGAATTGGTCCCAGAATACTATCTCGGAAATATGGAGTCCCTATAGTTGTTATTTTTATATTCTGATGAGTGAGATATTAATTCATTTCCTATCTTTTTTTATGACAACTTACTGTTGTAGGTTTGTCAAGTGTGACTTAATCGACTGTAGTGGCAGCCCTCTGATCCTATAATTTAGAGCTTACGCTATAGTATTTTGTGAGATACAAACACTTAAGACATTAGTCATATGATTATTATTTACTTTTGTCAAAATGGAGCGTAATAAATTAAATATGGCTAAACTTGTAGTTTTTTGCTTCTGAAACCCAAATTGATCGGCATCAATTATATTAAATGTGTCGCAATAATCAAGTAATCTTTTAAACAGGCATTTTTCAAAAATCTTAGCTAGTATCAAAGTAATGGGGCGGTAATTTTCAACTTTTCCCTTTTCTCCATTTTTATGCACAGGCATAATGAGTGCCCGTTTCAGATTTTCAGGAAAGATGGGGACCTTTTATTATAGACCGTCGTATCCTTCAGAATTGGTGGCATTTAAAGACCTTTTTTCTTTTATGACCTCTGTTTCTGTCATTGGTTTCAGAAACATGGAATTCAGGTTACTGTTGCTGGTAAAATAACCGTTATAATTGTGCAGTTGTGACGATGTGTTTGTTGAGTCAATGTAATGGTTATTAAAGCACGTAGCAATTCCAGTCGGGTTGGTCCTCAGAGTAAACAGGAGTTACAGTCCTGTTTACTCTGAGGGTTGGTCATATCATTAATGTCTAATCTGTTCTGTGCAAGTCACCTATGTATGTATCTTATCTGTGGTATGTATGTCACTATTGGTCACTTTTATTTAATTCCTTTGGAGATCCATGAAAACTTCAATATAAGTAAATATCGAAGGCATACATAAACTATCATATATATTTCATTGAAGCGTCACAATACTTTGTACAACTTAAATATTAGCTTAAGTAAGGTAGGCACTCTTAAAAATAATAAAAATTTCATTATAACCTTAATCATAACAATTGCTTTAAACGCAATAAATTTTAAACGAAAACAAGTAACAATTTACTGTTATTGTTTATTAATCCAGTCTGTACTTCAACACCATTAATTACTTTCAATTCAACCATTATCATGAAAAATTTGGAACTCTTACAAACTCTAAATGGCCACAAAGGAATTGTGTGGAATGTATCATGGCACCCCCTGGGAAACATTTTTGCATCATGTGGAGAAGATAAAACCATTAAATTATGGAGCAAAGAAGGCCAAAAATGGGTTATAAAAACAGTTCTTGTTGATGGTCATCAACGAACCATAAGAGAATTGGCATGGTCGCCATGTGGAAATTTTCTTGCTTCGGCTAGTTTTGATGCTACAACAGCTATTTGGGACAAAAAAAGTGGTGTGTATTCAATGTTAATCATAAAAATTTGATTAGGGGTTGATTTAAAAAGGCAATAATCTATTTCACTTAAAACTAAATACATACCTATAATGTTTCACTAGGTCAGTTTGAATGCAATGCAACTTTAGAAGGTCATGAAAATGAAGTGAAGAGTGTAGCTTGGTCGCCATCAGGGCAATTGCTTGCTACTTGTGGTCGTGATAAATCTGTTTGGGTTTGGGAAGTTGCTGGAGAAGATGAATATGAATGCGAAGCTGTTCTCAATGCTCATAATCAGGATGTCAAGAAAGTTTGTATACACGAACATCATTCTCAATATTTATGATTGGATTTTAATAAATTATAAAATAAGATTAATCATTTTTGTAGGTGGCTTGGCATCCCACTATGGATTTGTTGGCTTCTGCCTCATATGACAATACTGTGAAATTATACAAAGAGGATAAAGTGGATAATGATTGGACCTGTGTTGCTACATTAGATTCACATGAATCAACTGTTTGGAGTTTAGCTTTTGATAAAACTGGAGAAAGGCTAGCGACATGCAGTGATGATAGGACAGTTAAAATATGGAAAGAGTATAAGCCAGATAACCAAGAAGGGGTTATAGTTACTGATAGAGAGTCTACATGGAAATGTGTGTGTACATTATCAGGATACCACTCTAGGTGTATTTATGATATTTCTTGGTGCCACAAAACAGGATTGATTGCTACCGCTTCTGGTGATGATATTATTAGAATATTTCAAGAATCAGAAGAATCTGACCCAAATGCTCCTATATTTGAACTTATTTGTACTAAGCTTGATGCTCATCTCCAAGATGTTAATTGTGTCGCTTGGGCTCCTTCAGGGAATCGGGAACTTCTTTCTTGTAGTGATAATGGTGAAATCAAAATTTGGAAATTTGAAGAATAATGTAAAGTTAACTTAAGTAAACTTATGTATTATTCTTGTTATACATAGAAACTTGTTATACATAAATAACCTGGGGTGTTAATCATATAGGATCACAGATTTTCATTATACATATTTAAAAGCTGTTAAGTTATATACTTACTAAGTATACATTTTGTCTAAATGCAATAAATTATTTCAAAATGTGTGTGTATTTATGTATTATTTAGTATTAACTTGACTGCCAAAATTGGGTTATCCTCAGAATTGCAAAATAAATGTTTTGTAATGCTTATTTGACAACCCATATGAGTCATACCAAATCAAGAAAGAATAACATTTACTTGTGAGGCTTATTTATTGCATAGAGGTATTTAGAGATTTATTTATTGCATATAGGTATTTGGTTACTATATCCATCTTTAATTACAAGATTCTACAAAGTATGGATAATTGTGTGACCAGTGATAATTCGCAGATTCCATCTTTATGGAATGGTTTATCTACATGCACACAAACAAATGATTGATATACTCTCTGTTTTGCTAATGGTCCAGCGAAACCGTTGCGGCTATCAAGGACTCTTTACAAGCAAGAGTTGCCCAGGTATATAGCAGAGCAAGACAATGCATACAATGTTGGCTATTGATTCATGCACGTATGCTTACTTGCCTCTTCCATGCCAATACCTTCTCGTCGAAATTCTTCGAAATGAAAACTCCCGTTTCATCGTATTGTTGCATCCCCAAATCTTTTTCTAGGGAATACGTTCTCATACGAACGTAGCACAGGTTGGTCAATGATATTAACCATATCAATTTCTTGACCATTTGGTGCAATGGCAGCAATCTTCCCACGCGCCAATCCTGATTTCTAATCCTTGTAGATGCATAAATTATAGATTCTTTTGGTAAGCATAGGGATTTGCTTTTAAGTCAATGGTTATTTATATTTCTATATTATGTACATTATTAAGAATCTTTACTTATGCTTAGTTTAGGACAGTAATGTAAGTAGTAACCAGGCAAAAAATTTCGAAGTATTGGACCAATTTGGAAATTACCCTTTATTTTATTTTACATTCTATTTAAATTTTGTAATGTGCCTCTATAGGTTGTTTCTTCTTCCACTACGTTCCAATTTTACAGTAGTGTGCTGTTTGTGTCACATGATAAAAAAAATTACGATCATAATTCATTCAGTTCAAAATTACGTTCACTTCAGAGATTCTTAAAACGTGGGGAAAAGGTATATTGCTTTTCCTTTCCACTATCGTTATACAATTTGCGCAAATGATTTTATATTTCAAGCAATTTTTTAAATATTTTTTTAGATATTCCATTTGAATCAAGAATTTACCTGACGGGAAAGTATTTTATTATCCGACTATTTGGGTTGAAGGTTAAGAATTACTGCCACTACAAAAAAGCTTCCAGTTTTCCAGCTACAAAAAAGGTAATTAATAAAATTATAATTTCTTTTTATTAATCTATACAAAGATTTTCCATTACAATTTATCGCTCGTTGCTAATTGCTGTGGAATAAAAATATTTATCTTCGTAGGCGGGTGAAGTCACTTTATCTTGCCCGGGATGGAATTGTAAAAAATAAACCTACTTTTCTATCCTTTCACAAAAGGAACAAATCATGAAACATACATAAGTTTAAAAAAAAATCATAGTCGAATCTTCTTTCATTTCAGATAGTATCTGATGATCGTTATACTAAGAAGACTTTTGTTAAATCATAAGAAAATTCTGCGGAAATTCAGTTCAACCACAGATCCATTAACAATGTCATCTGAAGTTAGTACAGGTATACCCCTGAATAAAGTCATAACTGTGCTCGAAGAGTTTGCACCTAAGGCACTGTCTGAGAGCTGGGATAATACCGGTCTATTAGTTGAACCGTATACGCCAAGGTAATATACTGATTTTACTATTTGATTCTATTTTTACCTATGTGCCCAGACTTTTAAATTGAATCTTACTTTTCTAGGAACATTTCTAAAATTCTGCTCACAAATGATTTAACTGAAGATGTGGCTTTTGAAGCAGAAACAAATGGGTGTGAAATGATTATATCCTATCATCCACCCATATTTGCTCCTTTGAAATCCGTTATCCAGAGGTAAGTTTGAAGTATTTAGATAAATATATATTATCCTCTTTATGTTTTGTAATATCTTGATTGTGGATCCTTAATACATTAACGCAGTACCTATCCACCTGGGACATATGACTAGCCCGAAGGAACCGAGATGGCTAAGAAAATTCTAGACTTTTTAAAAGCTTTTAGACTAAAAAAACTACTTGAAATTGGAAGCGAGTCACAATAGATCTTCCAGATCCCAGTGACTACAGTTCTATTTGAGCTGCATAGCCCCAAGACTCGCATGTAATAATAATATTTAGATTTTAATTACTGTGTTGAATAATAAACAATGAACGTGAACCTAACTAGACCAGTTCAAACTCTTTATCTCTACTTACCCTACTTGCTGCGATTGTTCGGTCGGGTAAGTAACTTAGGAAAATATTGTGTTATTTTTCAGATCCTGGAAGGAGCGTATTGTTGCTCTATTGTTGGAAAAGCGTATATCTCTTTATTCACCTCATACTAGCTGGGACTGTGTAAGCGGAGGTGTGAACGATTGGTTAGCTTCGGCTTTTTCTTTAAAAGACTCTAAACCTATCACTCCAGGTGCGGATCCTAATACAGGAACCGGAAGGTAACATTCACCTTATTATACCGTCTGTTCGACTATCAAAATTAAAGAAGTTGACTAATTGCATTTTATACTTTTCAGAGTCTTGACTCTTGAAAGTGCTATTCCTTTATCCACTGTAATTTCGAATGTAAAGAAACTCACCGGGCTTGGTCATGTTCGTCTAGCTATTGGCAGAAATCAAGCAATGTCGAATGTGGTAACCAAAATAGCCCTTTGTGCCGGTTCTGGAGGATCTGTATTAAAAGGCGTGGCCGCAGACGTATATTTAACAGGTTTGTGAAAAGCTAGTATCGAAATGAAAAAAAATTACGGCCGCTTGATGCAACGGTAGCGATCCTACTCTCTGCACCAAAGGTCCCAGATTCAAAGCCTCCCTATTTCCGAATCACGGTCGTTTATATAATTATTTATGTATTCTATGCATATTTAGTGCCCATAATACAAGCTCAGCTTTGTTTATGACTAAATAATTGTTATGAATTGTTCGGAATTTAATTCCTATGTTAGCCGATGACCAAAAATGAGTTTTTAAGGAAAATTATTACTTTACTTATTTTTTAGGTGAAATGCTTCATCATGATATTTTAGATGCAGCGCAGAAAGGAATATCTGTAATTTTAACAAACCACTCTGATTCTGAAAGAGGATTTTTACGCCCATTTTCGATTAATCTTCAGAATAAACTAGAAAACCAAGTTCAAGTTATGGTGAGCATTGTCGATAAAGATCCTTTGGTAACAATTTAATATTGATTTTATTAAAGTATGAGCATATTATGTACATGTAAGTTAGTAATAAAATACATCAAGTACTCTATAAATAGTTTATTTTGAGTTTCATCTGTTTTTTTTTTATTAAGATCCGCATTTCGGCATACAACTTCACCACCCTGTCTTGTAAGAAGTCCATATCACTCTGGGTTAAGATATTAATATTTTTAGTTAAATTTTAATATTTAAATGAGTGTGAGATCATGGTTATCTTATCCTACTATATCTTACACGTCGCTCTCGCTATCAGCACTCACATGATCAAGATGACTACAACAATATTTTCAAGATTATCCTTATAAAAGACTAGATTCACTTTCACGTTACAGTAGTTGGCAAGTTCTTTGCACACTGGTTTTCTTCACTCTATATTCCTTTCTTCCTTTTACAATCCTGTGATGATCGGGGAGCTGCACTGAAATGTTTTTATTTTAATAGTGTCGTTTTTTAGTATTAAAAGAAATTGTTATGTAATTTTGAGCATGCATGTTGACTTACTTACGCAGAGCGGACATTTCTGCATTTCTTTTTTTTGTTTTAGAATCTGTCATATTGTTCTTATTTAATTCTTTTGAAACGTGCTTTTGTTTAGTTGTGCCATGGCCTGCTCTTACTTTAGATATGGAAGAGACTGTTCCATTCTTATCATCATATTTTATGACATACTCACTTTTTCTCGCTGTTCTTCTACCATTTGTGAGAGCATTTTTGTCAGTCTCTACTTGGTCAACAACTTTTAAATCCTTAGATTTTGTAGCATGTTCTATAAATACCGGATCAGTAATTTTATGAGACGATTCTTTTTCTAAACCGGGGATTATTTTAGGGGGCTCCGTACGTCTATTATACGAACCAGCTTTATCTTCAGATTTACGTTTTGGTAGTTTTACACCTGTTGCTGCATCTTTTGTATCTTTCGGATTACTTCTAACCTTGTGAGATCTCTCTTCATGTTTCTTTGTTCTACAAGAATGATTTTCTTTGCATTCATTTCTGTTTTCTTTCTGAGCTTTTCTTAAGATTGATGAATCTGGATTCTTTTCATTCGTAGAATATTCAGGGGTTGAAAGTTTTTCGGTGCGTTGCCGACTAGGTTTCTCAACGGTGCTTTGTTTTTTTTTCGGACTATCTGTATGAAGTTTACTTGTTCTTTCTTCTTTATTGTTTTCCAGTAAACGGTTTCGCCTCTCATCTTTGTAAACATTAGCCACTGTTTGTTTTTGCAAATCTTTTTTGTTTTTATTGACGTTAGCATATAAACGTATGTCTTCTTCTTCGCCCATAATAGTGTGAAGTGATTTTCTTAAGTCATCGGTGGCTTTAGGTATCAAGTTCTCTTCAGTTTTTTTTCTGTCTTTACACCTTAAAATATGAAATAAGAATCATCAACACCACTTTTATATTTTATGTAATTATCTATATATTTCATTATTTACTAACCATTTACTTACCTTTGTTGTGAATTATCTTTCCTGCTACCTCGTTTTGCTGTGTCGGAATTTTTATTTGGTGGTTCTGAAAGACTTCGGCTGGTAGGTACAATCGTTAATTCATGCTTTTTACTCCTTGAGCGCCGAGACTCATGAGAACCAACCGCAGTTTCGTTTGCTCGTTCGATGATTGGTTTTAAGATTGTTATCTTCTCGTCTGAATTTTTATATTTTACTCGTGATCTCGGCGTAGGTACAGGAGCAAAATTATTTTTTATTGGAATATTTTGGTAGTCAGGTGACTCATCAGATTCTACTTCACTATTCTGAGCACTGTTTGATATCTGTTTAATTAATCTTACGGACTCAAATGCGTTATCTAAAAACTCAGTTTGTGATCTTATAGATTGAAGGCTATCAGTATGCCTAGTCGCATTAAAGATGCCCTTTTTATTGTTATCATCAATACCAAAATAAGTTAATTCACTGGCACGCAGTTGCCTTGTTTTTGTTTTTTGTACAGGCGACATTTGTAAGAACTTTATATTGTTCCGAATAGAATTGTTTTGTGATTTATTTTCAGTTGTAACGCTCTCAATACCTTGAATATATTTTCCATTTGCAGAGCTCAGTACTTTTAAAGGATCTGGAATAAATTAAAAGTTATTAATTTATTGATGCAATGTAGGTTGCATACTCAGTATAAAATTGTTATTAGATTTGTATATAAAGTTATCTCAGTTTAAAACAGTTACGTCACGATATTGGTGCAAACGTTGATGAACAGTATTTTTAGAGTTTTAATAATATTTACCTTCTTTAACCGTCCTCTTCGAATCCCTAAAGCTCTTATCACTTGTAGTGCTAAAGTTCATAAAATTTTCTTCGTCTACGTCATTTCTTTTTATTTGAAGTTGCTTATTAATAAATGATACTCCAGCTGAAGTTAAATATTCATCTGATGATAGTCCTGCATTACCGGAATCCCCAAATACCATGTTCTCTCCTAAAAGATATGGTTTGGGCTTCGGAATTCTATTTTTGAGAATACTCTTTGTAGCTGCTGTATTATCTTCAATTTCCATGGACTCGTGGAAACCTTTTACTCCATATTCGTCTTCATTACTTATTAGGAAATCATTTTTGTCTCCAAACAAAGTTATAGATTTTTCAAACTTTTCATTGATTGGTACAAAAGCGCTTCTTCTTTTTCTGAAGTCATTTGTCGGCGGAGGTTTATCATCTGTTGCTATGATATTAACTTTCCCAGATTCAGCTGCAAAATGTAATTCTGTTTTGCAAAACCCTACTTTTTTGACCTTACGCTCTCCGTCATCATTAGTTTGACTAGTGTTTAAGTTATTGTCATCGTCTTCAATGGTGATAGGAACGTTAATTGAGACCTTACCCCGTGATTGCAGTGCTATATTGTTTTCTCTATGACCTACTTCCACAAAATAATCTGCGTAGGGTTTAAATGCAGAACGTTTGTAAATATTGTTGTTCATATGCCATTCGTCAGTAAATCTATCAGTGGTATAACTGTCTTGTGTTTTTTCATCAACTGTATGTCTTTTACGGGTATCTTCAGTGAAATCATTAACTATTTCCGAAGATTTACATATTCCGCTGTCTGTAGAAGATTCCATAGCTAAGGTGTCATTACTCTGTAATATAACTTCGTTCAAAGGAGAGGTATCTTCGAAACTGTAACTTTTACGCCTATTATTCCACTCATCACTGCTGTTCAAAAGTGATTTGTATTTTAAGGTACTTAGCGTAGCTGCATCATGTAAAAGAGGAGAAGTTCGAGAACTACTTTGTCTAAATGAATTGACATCGCTGTTTTCTGAGTCATTAGAATACTTTCTATGTAAACCTTTGTGACTATATCTCGTATCTAAATCTATAATACTGGCATTTTCTGTAGATGAAGATTCTTCACTTAGCATACGTAGACTACTGTCGCTTCTTGCACTTCGCCACTTTGAAGGTTCTGATATTTCTATGTCATCTGGTTCGGTCACTTTATAATTTTCTATGCCCATACTTGAATCAGGCAATGATTCTAATGGTGTTGAAGATATTTCTAATGGCTTCGTAATAGATGTCGGTGTATTCATGAGGTCAAACCCAGAGGAAATAACCTGAAACGTACAAAACAAAGTATAACTTAAATGAGTTTGTTTTTTATGTATTACTAACTATATAAACTATACTATAACGTACTTACTAAATTTAAAAACTATAATAAACTATAAATTAATGAAATATTGTTAATTTTTTACTTTGTCCAATTCAGATTCTTATCTACCCAAATGTTTAATTTAGTTTCTTTGGCTAGTCGAAGTTAGTCACATAATTTCGACACCGCATTCGAACGAAAAACGTGACACATTTGTAAAATCAGTGATATCGTCGATCGTTGAGTTTGTGACCTATACATATATAGATATAACAATTTTAACACCAAGATTGTTTACATTTCTCACACCCCAATGAAAAAATAGATATAAATATATAATGACTAGACAGAAAATGGTAAATATTTAATTACTGAAATAAATACAAACCCTGCGCGAAGAGTGGAGCATGTATGAGGACGCAGGCACTCCCGGGGCTGAGGTAGAATGGTAAGCGGCCCGCATGACGCGCACCTGGGCGCCAGGGCCGCTGGCATCTAGCACCTCCATGGCACGCGCTATTCGTCTCGTAATGCCACCCTCAGTAACCTGAAAATTGTTTTCATTTCAATAAGGGTATTTGACTTATCCCCATTCTATTGTGATTCGGTATTTATTTCGCAGTCTTTCAGCCTCGCAAAAAACGAGTTGAGGTAAGAAATTTCTAAAGTGCAGCAGCAGCAAATTATTTATTAAAGCCACCTCTATTATCTTACAACATTTAATTTGTGATGTGGTACATAAACAAACGCTCAGTTCGATACATACATATTCTTACTAACGAAAATACAATTTAATTTAAAATTATTATAAAATTTGTGTGTAAATCTGTCAAAACTATTTAACTATACCTAGTTTAACTGTATCGTTTTTGTTGATAGCACTCTTAAATAATATTCGCAGTAAAGTGAGATAATTGCCGAAAGACGAAAACGTCTTATAGGTGTTTTTACAGGTAGTGCTTGTTGCGTGCTGCTATTTTTTCTTTACGTTTTATTTCGTCATTAGCTAGAAAAAAGTCAGTAACTAGGTTACTGTGTTACTGTGAAATCATGTTCAATTGTAAAGATCGCAGAACGAAGATTTAGAATGATTAAAAACGTGACATAATTCAGTATATTTTTTTTATTTTTGTTATAAAAGCTAATTGCTATAAGATAGCTAGATTTACATAATAATATCTAAATTAATTTTATTAGGAAAAAAATCAATCTCTATATCCGGGCGATTGCTGTTCCGATCGATCTGAGCCTTGTGATTCTTTTCTTTAAATAGTATACATATATATTTGAGTGCATGCATAGGTATTCTGTTGTTTAGTGATGCGTTTACTTGTTGCACATGTGTGACCGTCTACAATAGTGTTCAATCATAGACAATCGGTTTCATTAGAAAAATGCGTTCATAACCGATCTAATTACTCCGTTCTGCGGATGAGATAAAGTGGGAAGGTATCTACGTATTCAAATATATAAATTTAAATTGACTACACCGACTGACAGTACTGTCAAGTAGTTCACTTAAATATTTATGAAGCCAAGCTTATGATGACTTCAGCTATTATTATAACTGTACGTGTTGTGCTTGGAATAACGTAATGTAACGTACTATGTCATTCTTGTTGATAAGGTAAAAAAACCATTGAATTAAGCTAAGCCGAGCTAGTAAAACAAAGAAAACTGAAAATCTCGTCTCCTACCTTTTTCGTAATTTTCTTTTGTAGGGCATACATTTACGTACTTTTATGAAACCTACGAATTAAGGCTGGTAATTCAACCTTCGTCGCGGGCGTAATTCTTATTTATTAGCAGTAGTGACGTGATCAGTAATGCGGGGGCGAATGAAATTGCGATGTGTGGGGATTACCTTAATCTTTTCAATGCATATGGCAGGCCATCATTTGTGTGTCAAACAAATAAGTACAATACTTTAAGTTATATGACATTACCTATAAAGTCTGGTGCCTATTGCATTAAATAAATCTGAATTCATTTTTAATATCTTTTTGGCTTAGTATTTATCTACGTATATAAGCTCTGCAGTAAGTGCCGGTTTACAAAAAGTGAAGCAATATCGTTATTATGACATACATATACTACGAATTTACATTCAGATGGAAATCAAACAAGCTAGAAACTAGGTCTGCAATACATGCTGCTTTTTGCAAATACTGAGCGAAGCAATTAGATCTTTGAAGGATGGTTATTCCTCGATGGTATGTCCGATTTCAAAACTTTTTTTGCACATTAGTCACGACGACGATGTGAGTTGTGGCGCCAAATTTCATCAACGTAGTCTCAGCGGTTTGGCTGTGATCAGCTTTTGAATTTTTCTTTCAGTGATTATTCCTCCATGGCACAGTCTATATTTTTTTTACAAAGCCTATGTCCGTCAGGTTATAATCATGTATGTTCATGCCAAAATTCGTTCGAATCGGTTGAACCGTTAAGTAGCAGGAGGGAGACAAGCGAAATTTGACTAGTTGCCTAAAAGAGAGCTTCGCTCAATAATAGAATTGTATCATAACAGTCTTTCCAAAAAAAACATCAAAGTAATAAAATAGTAAACGAAAAATGTCATCTTTAAAATTCGTAATTGTTTGGTATTATAATGAAAAGTATCATTATTTTCACGTGAAGTTAGAAGTTTCCATTATAGCGTTGATGAAAAGACAACCCGGACAACAATTCATATAAAGCAAATACGTAACGGAATTGGTCACTTAACAATAATAGTTTTAAGATTCACAGTATAAGTAGTTTACAATTGACTATTCTGAATTATAATAGTACCAAGAAACGGGGAATAGCAAATGAATCGGTTAATTACCAAAGGGAATAAGTCAGCATTTTTCCGATATGGCAATTTTAATACAGTTTTAATCATTTTGCAAAGATCTATAATATTATTCAAGAAGAAGATTTAAGTCAGTTCATTTACAGTGTAATACAGGCGATCATTTTTTTCGTTTGTTTACGAAGGGGAATAAGTCACTGACTTATTTCTTTTCATAACTACACTGGCAACATTATATTTTTTGACGTTCAGTTGTCAAACAGTTACTAAGTTATATTATAATCTTTGGTTATAATATTATTGTTGTTTTTTAACGAGGCCTTTCATCGGAAATACTATCGGAGTCAACACATTTGACATGAGAAAAAGGAAAATACAAAATGTAGCATTTCCATCGGTGAAAGCTTATGATAGGTTTGTGGCCATTAAAAGGAATAAAGTAGAAGACCTCAAGCGTACTTTGCAATATATTCCAGCTGAGAAAAAGGACTACTATGAAAATATAATTCAAAATTGGCCGAATTGTTAATAAAAACACAATTTTATGACTGCTGTGTTTATTTTCTACCCCAAAAATCAAAATTAGTAACCAAAGGGAATAAGTCAAGCAACTTCAAATGACCATATTCCATTTAAAGAAAAGAGAAATATGCTGAACTTTTGCATAAAATAGTGTACAATTAAACATATTGCTTATTTAAAATGAAAAAATCATAGCTGTCAAAGATAATTTAAGTGTAGACAGTTTTTCATTCATTGTGAAAAGTTGTGAAGTCTTGACTTATGTCCTTTAGTAATTAACCGATTCAAATATACTATACATTTATAACACTCAAGAAATATGGTTTTACCATAATAGGTTTCACTTTGATAATGAGATACAAAAAGTGTCTCATATCTCACCTGCTATAGTAACTTCATATGCATTTCTAGTCCATTTAATTATGTATTTAAATGCATTTATCTTCTGCGTCTGTGTTCAATCTTAGTTCCAGTGCTCCATTAAACAAAATAAAATAGAGATACAATGTTAAGTAAGCAGAATTAAATAACCACTTAAGCATTTACTCAACTAAAAGCAACCCATTATCTTCTAAACTACAATTAGGTATGTACCTACTTATCTAAGACTAACAGGAAACTTTGCTGTAGTTATGCCTTAAAAAATGACGTATCCCAAAAAGGAAACTTGTTGATTCACTTTAATTGAAATCGTTACGACCTATTGGCATTTTATATAGGGCATCCCACGCATAGCTATGCCACACAGAGAGAAAGTGCGCACTTTTAATATTGTTGTACATAGGAAAACTTACTGAAAGAAAACATTCAACCCACAGCCAAAATGTTTTGAAACCTAGAGTTGAGTAATTTCTTCACAAAGATTCGGTACGATATTTATTCGTGCAGATGACCTTGAAGATTTTTATTGATTTATCAAATGATTAAAGACAATAAGATTAAGATCAGTATTTAGTTTATACGTTAAAAAACCAACAAAAGGGTTAATTGAATTGATCTTCTGTTGTTAAAATACTTACTAAAGTGAAAATTGTTAATTATTGATAAAATGTATTCTACGAAATTGAAGTCACGTTAGGCATAGATAGCTTTAGTTAGATAATCTATACATATAAATAAAATTGGAGTGTCTGTTTGTAATATTGACATAACCGTTTTTTACTACATGCATATGAATATATATACGGTACATACACCAAAATAACATTTTTTTACAATTTTTGTCTGTCTGTCTGTCTGTTTGTTCCGGCTAATCTCTGAAATGGCTGGACGCATTTTGACGGAACTTTTTTTGGCAGGTAGTAAATGTAATAAGGAGTAACTTAGGCTACTTTTATCTTAGAAAAATAATGTTGCAATATTCCACGCGGACGAAGTCGCGGGCGGCCGCTAGTCATAAATAAAAATGATAGAAACCTTGAAACTAATTATATAATACTTTTGTTCAATAACTTTCCAATAATATGAATATTATAACAATCAATCTCTTGTTTACGAAATTAAGTATGTAGGTACATTAGCACTATCACCTCACCACCATCACCTTACTTAAGATTACCACATTTCGGGGTCTGATTTTGAAAAAAAAACTGCCGAAAATGCGAATTTGTATGGAATGGTTTTGGTTTTTCTATTCCAAAGCTAACGACGCGAGTAGCCTTTTACCAACTTAATATTAGATCAAGGTAATTTATTTCAGTAGATAAAATGACGTCATCCGTGTGATCGAATGCCCACCAAGACCGAAGGTAAGGTCGTCACCGCAACCCAGTAGGTTAATTCCGATATGACTCGATCAATCTCTAAAAAACTAAAAATCACTTATGGATCATTCGTAAGAAATGTGAATTCCATGATCTCATTAAGTGTATTCTGTCGTCACAATTTTCTTAACCATTTAACATGAGTCAGATTTATGCTAATTAGTTACCAACAGATGAGGAACTTCTTATAAGTTAGCAGATTTTTTACAGTTATTACAATATTTATTTCATTTCGTGATATAGTTTCTTTGTCCAATTGCGGAAGTAATATTTTTTAATAGGTCAATTTGTCAATCCTTGACAACTCATAACATTATGTTATCAGTTGATAATAACATGAAGTTCATTATCAAATGAAACTAGTTGATAGTTTGTGGCCTATTAATGTGCTGGCCAACAACATAAAACACGCATGATATAGCTCCGGATTAAAAAATAGATGGAGGTTGTCAGGAATTGCGTACTATTCACTTTGTATGGACACCGTCTCGTCGACCTACCAAAGTTGTAAAATTTTCTCACTGATATTGACTGCTCTGAGCTTCACTTTGAAGTAGGAAATTGAACGAAGACTGGTTATATCCCCAATCTGTCCCTAATTTATTTTGTTTGAATAGAGAAAAGTATAAAAAGATTTGATTACATTTAAATTATCGTGTTCACAGGTATTATTAAACGGCTGCTATTTAACGGGAATAAAATAAAAATAAAAAGTGAAATTAACATCATTGCCTGTGTTTTATACAATTCATATGTTATCCAACGCCGTGCTATAGGATTTGTGCATATATTTTCATAATTACAGGTATCCAACTTAATACATAAACTTATAAAATGTCACTTAAAACCTTAAAATTATTACTGATTTTCAACTGATTTATGTTAAAAAAATATTATATCAAACTAATACTTATGTGAAATACTTATTATAATAAATTCTAATGGAGTAAAATTATTTTATCGATGTCAAAAAAGTGGAAAATAACTTTGAGACAAAGCTTAAATATTTAAGACAATATTTTGAGTGTGAAATACGGGCTTCTCAATATTACGTATATTATTTTCAAGTTGAATTTACGTTATTGAAAATACATATATGTTGTTCTAAAAGCTACGTGTGTGATCCGTGCTCACATACTAAGAACTGTTTCCAGTCTGTTGTTTTGTCAAACAATGACAGAAAAACAATTATAACACTTTGATCTACCGTTACATTACTTACATTATTTTATCAAAACACTATCTCTTTTTAAAATGACCTTTGAATATCTATTTACATCCGATCATTATTTATGAATGGTTATCCAGTTTTTTTATTATTTGAGAAGCCAAAACAATAACAAATGCTGGGATAAATAATGGCGTTATTTTTGTGTTAGCGGTAGGTAAGTCGATGTGATATGATAAAATTAAAACCCGAGTAGGTACTCAGGTACAAAATATCTTATTCTTTAATAGATTTTCTATTCAAAAATTCAACTTCTGTATGTGGGGAAAATTGTGTATGGGTACTCTCTGAGACCTCTCCTATGACAGTTTTGTATAGATTGTTATGCTACCTATACATTTCCGTGACTACTTATTATTAAATTTCTGGTTATAATGTTATGTGTTTTATTGTTGTCATTATAATGATGCCTGTGTACTTGGTGAATTCGATAATAGAGGTGAGGTGAGGGGAGTATCTAGAAGTGGATCTCGACGCGGTTGATGACACGCGAGGAGGCGTTGAGTTGGGACAGTCTTCAAGTAAATAAATACGTAGGTTTCAAGGGGAAAATCATATAATTGAGAGAATCGCCCAATATTTGCAAAAATAGTTGGGCATAGTACTAATATTTAATTAATTACCAAAATGTTATTTTTATAAATAGTTTTCTACGTTAGTTAAGCAACAATATGAGTCATCATTTCACCATATATTAGGAAGTTTCAAAAGATTTTGAAAATTTACGCCACCATAATCTTTATCTTTGAGAAAAGAAATATGTAAATAATATAGAGATAACAATAGAACCTACATAACGTATTTTCTAATAATCGTTTGACACTTAAAAGCAGACGATACATCATGTGGGTAGCTTATCCAAATAACGCATGTAATCAGCTTTGCCTCAACAGCCTCGAGGCGGCCTTTGCGCAGGATTTCCGCAACCTGCGCACGAAACAGCACAGCAGCTGTGCGTGTAGGTTCTTTTGATGTGACTTATTATTGTTTGTTAAGTGTCTATCGCCGCATAAATGAAGTCATAACAAAATAATAAAACTTAAAAAATTGGTATTTTATTATATTTAATTTTCCGCTTTAAACTGCTAGCTACTTTATATGTTAAGCAGCTTTTGACTAGAACAAAGTCTGTCACAGATGTCAGCCGGAACTCGAACCTACATCTTCTTGCAATCCGGGCGAGGGCCTTTTGAATTTCGTATTTTGGTAACAAAAACCGTCAAAACATGTTGACATTTATTTTCTTAATTAGGACCAGCTCCTTAAGTGGTTTCCAGTTATTCTACTTATTTTCTATCACCACGGTGCGTCATCTAAAAACTGGTCATTCGGTAAAGTCTGTATACATCTCAAAGCAAGTACCTAGCCTAGAATTAGTAAGTATCCCCATGATCTGTATGAAATTCAAATCATATATCTTCTAAAAACTGTGTTATTTCCCAAGTTAATATTGAACTACATATTTATATATACAACGTAATGTATCCCATATACATTACTTAGCTTTAAAGTTCAAATCAGTTAAAGAAATTGTCATATTGGACACGTTGACGTGTTGTTGACACAACAATAAACCAGTATTTAAAAATATTGTTTCACTGACACAGAGTTACCTACTTATATGCTATGCCTATATAATACTAATTATGTAGCCCTGTTAAACAAAGCTAAGTTCTTACATCTTCAAATGCATCAGACATATAAAAAGGGGGCATCCATTAATTACGTGAGCTATTTTTCGATCAGTTTAGACTCCTCCCCCCCTTAGGTGAGAATTGCCTGGACCCCCCCCCCTCCCCTTACGTGAGATTGAAGCTAAAATATTTTCAACAAAATTTAGGCAAAATGAACACTTAAAATATATTTTTTTTAATATCTGTAGTATTTTATATTTTTTAAAGTTGACGTGAGATTTTCGATTATCCCCCCTCCGGTTGAAATGAGATTTGGTAAGATTTTACAGGACCCTCCCCCCCCCATTCTGAGCTCACGTAATTAATGGATGTCTCCTAAGAAACTACCACAATAATATAATAACACGAACTAAAGTGTTGTAAATTATGCGTATTATTGTTTGTGCTCTACTAATAATGATTTATGATAGTATGCTCCATGCATATAGATGTAAGTATAGAGTGGGGCATCTATCAACTCTTTAGGAAGACTCTGTTGAGTAATCGCTACTTTTGACTTCCATTGGTAATGAATAGGAAACAATCGACTCTACATTTAGTTTCCTCACGTTTAACCACTTTCACCGTTCGACATCTGAATCGAGATCGCTTTTGTCTGCAAACAACAGATTGGCTTCCTAGATACTAGTTTCATCTCTCGCATGGCGTAGAGTCATCATCTTATAAAATTTTAATTTAAATGCATTTATCTACAAAAATAACTTAGCTTCCACTAGCTCTTACCCGCGGCTTCGCTCGCGTTAATGTAGACTATTGATTAAAGTTATATTTCTATCCCTCGGGAATATGCAAGAATCTGCATTGATAAATCGTCTACATACCTTATTAAGGTATTTAAAAGGTCTTCTATCGAGATAAGAGTGACAAAAATATTGTTATACAAAAGACATCAACGTGAACTATAAAAGCTTTAAATTCTCTAGATCCTCCAATTGTTTATAGATTTCTTATATGATTTCTTCATTGAAATCCCTATCAATGCTTTTTTTGTATAAAAATATTTGAATTTAAAAAAAATAATAAATAAACTCCAAGCACCAAGTCTGGCTCAGACTGGTTTGACAGGAAATTTCTTTCTCGACATTGAACTTTACCTTAAAGATACACAAGATCCAATTTTGTTAAATGTTCATGTAATAATATATTAAAGCTCGCGCAGCCGTGTAGCTTTATAGCCGTATAAGGAAAAGCCGACCTTATTGTTTTGGCAAAGACTACTTGTTAGTGCCGCGATTAAACGGTTCAATATTATTAATAGGAAAGGTGATATCATACTTTATGAAGAGAGCTGAGACAGTTTAAATTATATTTAATTACGGAAACGTTGTCAATTATAAAGTTCGTTTCACTTATTCTTAAGTCACATTGGTTTATATAATGACTTGGAACAATAAACAGAAGCATATGTGCTTACCTAACAGTTTTCTAAAAATTAAGTTATATTTTAGGTCTTACATCGACACACGACCTACCAAAGGTAATATAATAAAAAGCATAAGTGAAGTTTAGTCAGTGAAGTCTGGAGTAACGTCTCGATGGCCTCACCTTTCCATATTCGGCGGTTCCAGCCCACTCCCGCCGCCATTGACCCGCAAGTTCCATGGCTCCGATTGCGGCAGCTACACTGAGCACTGAGGCTTTCGTTTCACGCTTTCGCGTTCGCTCGCCGCGCCGGCTCGCAGCCTACTGCGTTTGCGATTCGTATCGCCCACAGAACAAAATTTGAATATAGTTATTGCCTTCCATCAGCAAAAAACCATACCTATGCTTGATGTCAACGCCCACTGCCAAATTTAAGGTACTCGGGCTAACACCCAGACGCAGGTCGCAACCTACGCACTGCAGAAGTTATAATATTGTTTTTACTAAAGTGGTTCATAGGTTTCTGACGTACTAACTTTAAGAACATGTAGCGACATGTAGTCGCGAAATATTCAATCATTATTCAATCATCTACCACCTAATTCATGAAATAATTGTATACCTTTTTCAAGAATAATGTATTAATTGATGGTGTCTATGCTAAGTTGTTATGGTATAAGACTCGATCTAAAGTAGATGGATCTCAAGTAGAGCACAGTGAAATAATGACCCTATTTAGTAGTGCATTTGTTCAATAGTAAACAAATAATAATATCCAGGTATGAAAGGAAACTTATTTGATTTATAAGATTAAGAATCTTTTTCATTCAAATAAAAGAAACATGAAGTAACTGTTTCTTGAAACGAAATATAAATTATGTGGCATTTTATGGTTTATTTTCTGTTTCCTTCGTTGTACCTACACATGCTTGTTGGGGAAAAACAATAAAGATATTTTCAATTAGTGTAATACAATGGGAACACTTTTTAAACTTATTCCTTTTTATTTCCGTGTTTTTTACACACGGCAGAATTTTATGAAAAGGTGTAAATGGCTTTTTATATAATAGAAGACAGATCAGAAGACTATATAATAAATATAGAAAGAAACGAAATGTTTAAGCGCGGCCCCTATTAATGCCAGTAAAAAAACTAGTTTTATTGTGTTTTTTACTTTGGTTGGTGCCACGCCCCTGTGAATAAAAATATTTTTTTAAATAGATCATTATATAAAATAAGACCTATTGGGTATTTCAACTTATGTAATTACCTACTAATTGCTTCCATTGTTCCATAATTTGCCTTTATTTTAATAAAAGATGTCTCAAATGAAAGTTTATATTTTGGGAGCCGATAAAATAAAAAATAAAATGTCTATAAAAATGTTTATTAATTATCAATGTACAGTATTTGGGAATTTATTACTTAAAAATAATATCGTCTGAATGTAAACCTTCACGTTCACGGAAATCATTTAATCGAACGGAAAAATTCCAATGACGGCTCGGCAGGTCGATTCGCAAATATTTTCTTTCAAATGCGCCAGAGAAGACGGTTTATTTTTATAATCTTTAGATTTGAGATAAGACCACAGGAAAAAGTCCATAGGAGTTAAATCAGGACTGCGTGGAGGCCAGTGTATGTTACCTCTCCTAAAGACCAATTTCCACATAACGCTCTGAATTTATTGTAATCGCACATCCTCTTGCATCTTCAACAAAGTAAGGGCCAATAATTCCTCGCGCCGACATCGCTGCCCATATTCACTTTTGGTGAAAGCAGTGGCCTCTTATGCTTGGGTTTCGGACTTGTTGCACCCCAGTAGCGGCAGTTTTGCTTATTTACGTGCCCATTAAGGTGAAAATGAGCTACATCCGAAAACAAGATATAGTTAAACATCGAAAGGCGCTCGATCGCTTGATTTTCAAAGTCAAGCCTATGACTGGCATCCTGGGATTTTAATCTTGCACCAATAGAATTTTAGGTGCAGTTTTAGATCTTTATGCAAAATGCGGTTTAATGATGATTTATGCACTTGTGATTCATAAATTCGGATCCTCACGAACACCTTGGCCGCCCAGATTTTGGTTTTTCTAGTATTGGACCGGTTTTTTAAATTTTTTGACCCATTTCCGAATGAGATGAATGCTTGGCGCATTATTATTTAATTTTTTATTCTTTTTCGAATTGGTCAGATATTACAGCAGGTGTACCACAAGGTGGCGTGCTGTCACCTCTTCTTTTTTCTATATTTATTAATAACATTTCCTCTGCTATCTCTTCCTCTTTTACCTTTATGCTGATGACCTTCAACTCTATAGACAATTTTCCCTATCTGAAACTGCTGATGCGATTGATGCCTTAAATCAGGATCTAGCATCCATTAAAGCGTGGTCTGCATCTTTCGGTCTTTTAGTCAATCCTTCTAAATCTCAGGCTATAATAATTGGCAGTGGCAGGCTTAGGAGCCAACTTGATTGGAATCTTATACCTCCCCTTAATTATGACCAGACTCCAATTGCATATAACGACAAGGTAAAAAATCTTGGGCTGTTCATGGATAGCTCTATGTCATGGTCTCCTCACATAGGTGAGGTGAGTAAACGTCTACTCTTCTCACTCTCTTAGGCGACTCCAATACTTTCTTCCCTTTAAAACTAAAATAATGCTTGCGCAATCAATCCTGCTCCCCATTCTCGACTACGCCGACGTCTGTTATCTGGACTTTACTGAGGATCAGCTGAATAAGCTCGAACGTCTCCAGAATCTAGCCATCCGGTTTATATTTGGGCTGCGAAAATATGATCGAGTGACAGAGTTTAGAACTCGATTAAAATGGCTGCCAATTCGTATGCGCAGAGACATGCACATTCTTACCACCTTGTTTCAAATCCTAAAAGACCCTAACTCTCCTCCCTATCTCCGTTCCCGGTTCCAGACTCTTCCCCCTCCTTCTCGCCCTAGGCGGGCCTGCATTACTAAGATGCTAGAATTGCCTAAAGCGAACACCAAATTTTTTCACAACTCCTTCTCATTCCGAGCGGCACAACTCTGGAACAAACTTCCTATAGGCATTCAAAACTGTCCGTCCATCACTTCCTTGAAAACTAAACTTAAAGATCACTTTCTAGCACAGTTATCATAGTCTAAACATAACCAACTTACTTACAACCTTTACTATAGTTATCTACTTTATCTATTTACTCAATGTGTAATTTTATTTATTTATTGTATTTATGTAGTATATAGTTAGTTCCTATTTATGTAGTATATTGACATAGTATAATAGCTTTTTTCTTTTTTTGGATTTTGATTGATTATAATTTTTTTTTTATTTTATTATATGAATATTATATGATCTGCACTCTTAAGTTGTCCCGCTTACCTGTTTAATCACCCACATACCCTTGGTTGGCTGGAAGAGATCTCTTTTAGAGATAAGCCCACCATTGCTCACAAATATATCTATATGTACTGTTTAATTACTTTATAAGTGCAATAAAGAGTATATATTTAAGTGACGAAAACTTCGAATACTGCAAAATCTTCTACGCGCTACAGTTGCTGAATCGCCGTTTTTGTAAAACTCTGGCACGCACAGCGCTTGGTACACTACCGAGAAACGCTCCATGGCGACAGAATTCCTAAAAGCCTGGTTACCTAATGGCATACCTTCCGCGCCCCTCAAATTCGATGCGTTCACGCAGTCAGCTAAATAAATGCAAACTTTCTTTTGAGACACCTTGTATAATGTATACTTAGATACAGGAAATTTACCAAAAAACTTTTTTCAAGATTAGGGATAAATCTGACCCCAATAATTTAAATTTATTTCTATATTGCCCGCTTCAAACAGTCTTTGCAAAAAAAATCTATGGTCAATTATTAGCTCATTTCTGTATGATTTTTTTTTCCATGATAAACACTTCGGCTTTACAAGATGTAGATGAACCGTGGATGCTGGAATTGCTCCTTTGAGACACATTTTTGATGCCAGGGAAGGAAAAAAGAACGCAATTGGTATTGTTGTGACCTCTAGAGGGCATTTGAGTGTTTCAACCACGATACATTATTAAAAGCATTATGATGTCTCAAAAAACTCTTTACGTCTTTTCTTATACACTTACAAAATGTGTAAATGTTTTGCGTATAGTCGATGAGTAGCTCAAATCTTCTAGCCATTCTAAAATAACTTTAATTAGTACTTATTGTCATTGAATTATGTACTTTTAGTACACCGGAGAAATCCTAGCGATTTATTCTTGGGCTCGTCAACAATGTAATTACTTTATTTTGTTAATTAAATAAAAACATATCTAACGGTGAGAGTTGACATGGCTTCTGGAAAACCCATATCTCTCTTCAGTAGTTTACTACCCAACTAACAAAATGGTGTGTTTTAATAGACCCAGCCACGCTCTTTGTTTTACCAAATATTTCAATAGAAGTGCTATACTGTGTTGAATAGACGTGAAGTAAACGTACTCGACGCAAATTAGGTGCAATAATTCAATTATTTGGTGCAAAAGAAACTGAGTAACTTTAGAGTATGTCGCCTCATAATGGAATAAGTATGGAGTAACAGCAGAACGGATACATTTTATAACACTAATAATAATTAACTATAATATAAATAATAATAATTAACTTAATAATAACTAATAATTTCGCAGCAACTACTACATTGTTAATGGAATAAGTTAATGCTTATATTATAGGGAACAATACTTTTTGTAATCAATCATATGAAATGGCCATGGCAACAAACTTATTTTATATTACATATTATAAAAGTGCTACGGATATAGAGTAAAAACAGATGGTAATATGATAAATACATACAACCAAGGCTGTATTTAGGTCTGGAAGCCATTGGGCATCGGAGGCCCCTAATTATTTTTGAATAAAAGTTCAAAATCGTTTTTTGCGAATATGCGTTAAACAGTTGTAATAACAATTTCAAAAGGGGTACCTAGTTGCCGGCCCGTCGAGATTTGTATTATTCTATCTCTGTTGTTGGTGCCCTCTCTCTTGTGAAGGCCCCAGGGGAGTAGCCCCATCTGCTGTCCCCCAAATTCAACTCTGGATACAACAATAGTTAATTGTTATGCAAGGCTGCAAAGTTGAGATTTGGCGGCGAGTTACCTCTATTGAAACCTAAGCGTAGTGAGGGTTTCAAAGGTACGTGACGCTCAAGACTTTGCTGCCCAGCGAAACACAATTTTTCATTTTAAATTTTACAGATGCAACACTGCTGGATATATTTATATTAATTCTTTCGGATTTGAAAATTTCAGAACGCACTTGAAATAAACTTAAATTGGTTTCTATTCAATGTGAATTGACAAAAAGGACCATAAGATCACTTTGACAGCTCTTTTTGGGGTGTGGTTCAAAATCCAATGTTATGTAATAAAATGTTATCACTTCTTTTACATAACTCTACTGTGATGCTCTCTCAAGTAGTTGTAAAAAGTACTAAATAAATAAATAGCTGCAGCAGCCACAGTCTCAATATACATTGTTTAATTGTTAATGTGCGAGAGCGAGTTGCACCTGTCCAGAATTAACATAGACTGATCAACCTACAGACGTGAGGACAGCTTGTGGAAAATCATCTGCGGATGCATCTGCCAGAGTCCACAGGCGCATCTGTCGACATGAAGAGGAGCCTTATGACCACCTCCGCCAAAATCAAAGCCTCCCGAAAGCTTTTGCCCCGTGCAGTAATCATGGTTTATATAATACATATCCATAATCTTAATATCCATAGACAAAAGCTTTAGAGTGCTTACTTTAAACTAGGTTAATAGGTGTGAATGCAAGAAACAGTATTATTATTTAATTAGAATAAAACACTTTTTTACGGATTTTTGCGCATGTTTTATTTTATTTTATATTTAATCCTGACGTTTCGACTCCTTTACAGGAGCCGTGATCACAGGATGTTTAATTCTGATGTGTAATGTGCGCGGAAGTTTAAGAACTAAATATATTATTTAATTATTTGCTTTATCATATTCAAAACTTTAATCTTCATTTATGTTAGTACTAATTTAAAGCTTTATATTAGACTTTCGATTTATATTGAAGCCTCAAAACTAAAAAACATGGTAATAATATTTTAATGAATATATTTATTTCTTATCAATTTTTACCTAAATAATAAAATATTAAAACTAAATATTTTAAAAGATCTTAAATATTCATATTCCAAGCAGTGAAAACATATTTATTTCTAAAGTATATTCCTTTCAAAAAAAAACACAAAATCAGGTGAAACTTAAAATCAAGACAACAATCAATAAAAAGTTCAATAATTGTCATGAAATCTTTTTTAAATGTCCAAGGTAAAGATCTAACAATTTCTCATCACAATATCGCAACTCCAAAACTTCTAAAACAGCATTCTTATCTACACTTCTAACATTGTTAATTCTTTGGAATGCTACAGCTAGAATGTTTTTAGTTTGATTACTCATGCAAAAGTTATAAAACAACTTTTGTTCATAGTTAAAAGAATTTTTAATTCCATTCTTAAAATATCTATAGAATAATTGATCGCCACAGCAATTTAATTTTTCTACATCTTCCCATTCTTGAGGCGTCAAGTTAAATAACAAGCCTACAATAGGGCCTTTAATTACACATATAATATGTCCTGATATATCGCCAAGTTTTAAAGTTGCTATTGAAGACATGTCGCCATTCTTCAGTTTGTTAATTTTTAAAGATTCCAGATAAAACTCTGTTATTATTCCCCAATGTTCATGGTGAAATTTTAAACAACGAGCTTCACTTAACTTGATAGGTGCAACTTTTACAAAAAATACATCCCAATGTCGTTTTCTTGCTTCGTGTTGAGTTGTCATTTGATTGGCAAGGTTTTATAGTTTAAAATTTCCTTTAATTGCTTAACAGCTGTGTAGGGAATTCATTTGTCTAAAATATCCTGATTTGATTTTCACTCTGAGTTCTCAACGAAATTTGACTTTTCAGGCGACAAAATTTAATAAGTTTTTTTTTTAATTTTTTCATGACCATGGATACAAAGTCCTTCAGTCAATTTAATAAGATTAACGGCAGTGCTACCAACTCTTAAAAATATTTAACTCTAAATTAAATTAAAAAACCCTAAAATTGCCCTAATTACTTGGAAATCCCCCTAAAAATAAATTGATATTATTTTTTCTATTTTTTATTCCATGACAATTGTAATATAATGGCTGTGTAACATGTAAATGTTTAGCTATTAATTGACACCTTATTAATGTTAATAGGACATTTACATGAGTAGTGGTGGTCGAGTTAGTATGAGAGCCCAGGTCTTGGTTACCAAGAAAACAAATTGGCCGTACGAGAAAAACAAAATTTGAGGGGCAATTGGTCGATAAAAAATGCCATATTTCACACCATTAAAGGCTTTGACACTGCTGACGGGACACATTGTATAGATATGTAAAAGTACTCATACACTTCCAATAGATGAGACCACGATAGCCCTGTCGAATCAGGCGGTACAAACTTGATAGTAAATCCCAAGCAAGATTGCAGGTGCTAACCATTAAAAATAAGAACATTAATACACATGTAATTCAATCATAAATACTGTTTACGTAGGTACTTCCCTAATTTAGACGCATGATAAGCTTGTTGCATATGGGAAAACATTTAGATGCCGCTAGTTGCCTCCTAATGTAACTTATTTGTAAAGTCATTAAATGATTACAAGAAGCGCTAAAATCCCACTTATATTAGTATTCTTGTAGTATTATGTGCGAGGAAAAAAGAGCCAGGGTTACTTTAAAAAAAGTGCTTCCAAAAATCAGAAAAAAGTTTTAACAGAATTAAAACTTAATAAAAAGAGACGAGAGTATGTATGTATGATAGCTTTAGGTGAAACAAAATAGCACTAGGACAGATTTAACACGAATAGAAATTATTTATGACATAATAATTATTGATATTTTCTTGAATGTTGAAGAATCTTAATAATACATTTCTTATTTTAAAATGACTGGTTTGCAAATATTTTTGTAATTGTGTAATTGGATGTAGTGGTAATTATTAAATTGAAAATTATTGCTTTATTAGATGAATGTATTGTAATGTAATCCTTTACAGGATGTCGATTTTTTTTATATTGCCACAAAACGCAAATACCGTATAGTTTCTTGGTAAGTTTCCTTAACTTTAAGGTTTGACTGGTTAAAATCAATGGAAAAGAATCTAACAGTATTAGATCCTTACCGAAATTTCATAGAAAAATGCGAGCAACAATCATTGACTAGAAATAAAATAAATAAATAAATATTTCCTACTTTCACACCAATTAGCCTAGCCCAAAGTAAGCACTATAAGGCTCGTGTTATGGATACTAGGGTAACGGATAGACATACATATAACTATGATACATAGATATATAATATTCATAGAAATATATATATAAACACCCATGACTCAGGTACAAAAGCTCGTATTCATCATAAAAACATCTGCCCCTACCGGGATTCGAACCCAGGACCGTCGGTGTGAAAAGCAGGATCGCTACCGTTCCACCAAACGGTCGTCTTCAAGCACACCAAATCAAGCAATGAATGTAATTCGATTTTAAAACATATTAACTACAATTTTAATTTTTACACCACTATTTCATATTCGCCAATACCTGACAACACGCGAAGCGTCACTTTAATGGTTTTGGTTTTCTTGTTTAATTTTATGTTGTGGTTGATATTAATGTGTAATAATGGTGGGTTATTAACCACTGAGTGTTTCTGAATATGCATGAGTGTTGGAAAGTGAAACAAAACCAGTTAGATGGTGTCTTTTCGCGCTCTCTTAAAAAGGACACGAGGAGGTTTCAGTAAAACTCCACTTCTTTGCTGAAACCTAGGAAATTACTCAAGAACATAGAAGAAAGATTATACTTACTTGTAACTGGCTAAATGCACAAATTGTGCAAGCCATAAAGAAAAAAACTATGGCCTGGGGATGATCGATATCATAATTAAAAGCCCAACATCAATATTCGATATTTATCATGAGCTGAACATCGATGTTAGGTAACATAGATGATTTTTGCATCGATAATTAACAACAAAATAAAATACAGTAAAATCGTTTTTAAGAAACAGAACAACAGCATATTCTAATATTTTTTATCAACTGACTGAACGAAAAGTAATTTTGATAAAGAAGATGTTCAGAATTTAAATAAATATATACTTGTGGATCTGTTCATGGAAGACACCTTGTTTTTACCTTGCCCTTGCATTGGTCGTGACTAAGTTAATATCAATGTTCGATTTCGTTAAAACGGATGTTACGATATTTTAGCTTTCGACATCGATGATCGTCGATGTTCGAGCATCCCTACTATGGCCAATCAGTTCTGAGTTTCTGATTTGATTACCTAACAAATACCCATGCCATGAGAATTGGTTGGATTCAAAAAGCTTTAAACAAATGGCCAGGCAAGAAGACTTTTGGAATGTATAGGTTTATACCTTTATTCTTTGTTCTTGGAGCAGCATTGGAATTTTCTATGATTAATTGGAGAGTCGGTGAAGTGAATTTTTATAATACTTTTAAAAAACGCAAAGCTCACGATATTGTTGAAGAAAAGATAAAAAAGTATTCAGTATCGTAAAATGCCTGCGGGTGTCACATGGGGACAATATCTTACATTTTCTGCAGCTGCAATGATTTCGATGTTGGCTGGATCCCAAATAATACACCAACACTATAAGCCACTTCAGAATTTAAGTGAATACATTAATAGTGAACTAAAGAATTTTCCAGATCATATACAAGCTAAGATTAGAAAAGAACTTCAAGAAGAAGGTGTCTTAAAGTGATATCATTTCATGTATAAATAAATATTTTGTTGTATAAATGATCTAGACAGTTAAATCTTTATTTGTTTAAATCCCACATAATTTATTATAGTTTAGATTTTTGTCAGAAATGTATTTCCTACAAATCTGTTCGAAAATATGGTCTCAATACATTTACAACCTGTTCACACAATCTGCCGCTGATAAAGTATCACATGTTTATCTTAAAAGAGGAAAATATTGAGAAAAATTGCAAAATACTATTTACAATGACATTGTAAACATTCCTGAGAGCTTTGTGGTATTGGCAGTTATGCGACTTGCCTGCAGAGTTAGCTAGAATGGTATATTTATAATCTAGTATAGTATGACCATGAAAATTTAAATAACTTTATTGAAATACCCTTAAAAATAAGTTCCTAGAATGGTCCAATATTTTTACCTACCACTCATTCAGGATGTCTTAACTGACAAGAAGAATAGATGCAAGAAACTTGTCAGCATAACAGAAGTAATGACATTTACAATGTTATATGTTGTCACCATACCTAATGCACAAAAAAAGACAAAATTATGTTATGGTTTTATTAAATTGTTGATTACAACAAAAACAATTAGCATCTGTTTTAAGTAAGTATCCTTAAACTTTGCAATAATATATAGGAAATATATGACAAATTTAAGAAAGCAACAAACATGTATGTTAAGTCAATAATACTGAAGGTAAAAGCAGACACATCCCCCAAGACAGCACCCGTTCAAGAGCATGACGCATGATGATGCAGCCATCGCTTTGCTCAATCATATCTTAGGAAATGTAACAACCTACACCACATGGCACCACCCGAGAGATGTTTTAGGAAAGCAAGTTATACGCCAACTACCAGTAATAAATAGTTAAAATTAACAAATGCTAATAGCTGTATGACACACTGTGTGTAATGTTGAAACAGCACATGTTATTTCCATGCATTGTGATCTACTAAATAGTCATTATTATTATCTTAATTTTCACATATGTTTTAAATTTATGCTAGGACAAATCAACTAGACTGTGAAACTTTATTATACAGTGCTATACCTTTTCCCAAGAAAGAGCCTCCTGCCTTTTGAAGTCTTAAACTTGGAATGGCAAGTCCATTTTTATTTCTGGTGTTAAAGCAATTAATGTTGCTATGGGTATCAATTTTAATGATTAACGAAATAAAACAAACTATCATTACTTCAAAAATATTATTTATGAATTTGGTAATTTTCTTAACTTAATATTTACACTAGTTTTCTAAACAATCACTCATATTTTCAATAAATTAACTTATGTCTATTTTAATAAACATACAATTTATTAACATATATAACAAGATATACAACATTTCATAAAGATATATAAACTAACAGTTAAAAAACTTAATAAGTAGGTATATTTTGTTCTTGATGAGTATCATCAATAAATTTATGGGAAGAGAGATGTATCCCACTATTTCAATATAAATACCTGCTAAATGGAAAAACATATCAACATTAATTTCCATATCTTTACATATCTCCATATATGGTCCAACAGTCCAACACCATCATACTCTTTTTAGCTTTATTAATTCACTTACCAGAAATAATCAAAACGAAAATATTGTGTTGTGGTTTTTATCAAAAAAAAAGTATATCTTTCGTTAAGTTTTATGTTGTTTTTATTTTTATGGCTATTTTAACAAGATTAATTATTTTTTAAATAGTGTGATAAAATGTTTTTTTTACGTCACTTACATACCTACATTTTTATTGCACTTTGCGTAATTTTCAAGTGAGAGGGAATTTAACGAGAGTATCTATCCAAAGAAAGATCCTTAAACCACATTTTGCTTTTATTCTGTTCGTTCCGTTGGCCAATTTGGAAATTAACTAGCACCTACCTGCTTAAAAAGAATATTTAGGCATATATACAAAATATGAAGAATAGCATATATGTAGGTATATGAAATACACAAATGTTTTAGATTGGTCTCGACTTTGATCACTCAGGTATACCTAAATATAACTAAAAAAATAATACGACAATCAAACTGCTTCTCCCGTGTGTAATCGAACCCCAGTACTTGTTTTAAAAATAGTGAGATACCTACACCCAAAGATAATATTATCTTTATTAGTCAGGATCAATATTGTATACATAAAGGTATGACGGCCATGAAGTCTTCTTTTAACAAAATTTGATCTTCTGGCTGACCAGGCTACAAAGAAGTCCAAGAGACGAGTAGGTAATGTTATCATAAGCAATACATATTTTTTTACCTCATTCATTTATTATGAAGCATATTTCGAGTACTAAACATTTTACGAATTATCATTCGGTACCACAAGTAGGTAGGTACTTATTAGGTATTCGGTGTTACGCCAGTACGTGCGTAATGAGAGTAGCTGCATATTTAAGTTCCAATGTGATGTATATAGATCAGTACCTATACGATATAACAATAAAAATATATAAACGGAAATTCATTTTATTTTTAGGTATACTGATACTAGGTTATTAAATAGATTTATTTGTATTTAGAACAGTTTTATTTGGGTTGGACATTGTTATTTCGTATGCGTATGCTACATTATACCCATAGAAAAGCATGTGTCACATTGGGACCTACAGCTGCCGTATCAATGTTTTTATTCCTAATTAACTAATAGGTTTGTAGATATATTTTTTCGTTTTGGCTTGTCATTGACAATGATGAATTCTTGTTTATAGAAGGTACCTTAATCACTTAACATAAAAATTAATAAATCAAACATAAAATCCATAACAGTCTTTGAATACTTAAGATCCGTGGACCTGAAGAATGGGTCACCTTGGGTAGTTTGATATGGTTTGTTTGATCCAGTCAATTTGGGAGCTAATTGCGTCATATATTCGAGGCCGGCCTAGTCCAATTTTTGTACAGGCTATTCTCCATCCACTGACCCCTACCAAAGACCAATGCTTCATCTTTTGATCAAAACACATCATAGAACTGCCAGCATATTCTTCCTCCTGTAAAAGACATTGTTTAATGCAAAAGATAAAAGCTTCCATCACTTGTTGAAAAACCCTTTGGGAAGCAGTAACAAGTGCCTAATTAGGTACCTACTTAAGCATTGTTCGCTTTTTGGTAAGCTTATCGAAAATAATTATCAGAAGATGACTTTTACTTTAATAAATTAAAAACGGGCTTTATATGCATGCTTGAACACTATGGATAACACAGAGTTTGTTATTAACGTAAAGAGTGTATGTGTAGAAAATATACCCTATGCTGCCCATACGCTTTATAGAAGTACCCCTTTGTTAAAATTAAAAAAAAAATGGGTCATGCTTTTTGTTTCTAATTTTAAACTACTTAAGTCATTAACACGACATCGAAATTGGTCAACCCGTTCTTGGCTTACAGAAAGACATAGAGACAGACAAACAAACCAGACAAAAATTTAAAAAATAGTAGAATTGGTTAATACCAATGTGAGTCATAAATCGAATATTCATCATAATATTAGTCCAAAATAATAAATGTACAGACAGAACCTACAGATTTATGTTTATAGTAGTCAGTAGTGTATTAGACAACATCACATAATTGTTCTGAACCCAAGTAGCTCGTGTAATAGAATTCAGAAACAACGACGGTACCACAGCACCCAGATCCACGTCAATGTCGAAAAGTTTGTTTTCTTCATTAACTCGGAGCGGCGTTAAACGGAATGTGAGCTACTCGACCACGCTGGTCGTCAAAGATAACGAGCTAGATGACGCAGCGGTTAGCGAGTTGAGCCCTTATTGGGAGGGTCGTCAGGTGATGATCAAGAAAATATATCTCAAGCTTCTCCGTGCTTTAGAAGTCACGTTAAGCCGTTGGATTTGGTTGAATCTGCAGTCGTTATAGTCCATTTTTCCTAAGGTTTTATCTCTAAGGAAAGCATGTGCCCCAGCTGTGGAAACATAATGATCTTTAAAAATAAGCACAAAGCTTTTGAACTTACGTCACAGTCATCTTTATCGTACAGTCGCTCGGAACAAATGCCATTGACAGTAGCAATGCTAACGTTTTCGCACGTATTCATGGGGCTGGTGATGACATGCACGCGTTGCAGCTGATCCCGGTTGCGAGTCCAACTGAGCGTGTTACAGACCACAACTTCTGAGCTCGTGCCATTCTCTGGCAGGCATATAGGCCGCACGAAGTCTGTCATCTCAACAGGTCTCTCTAATCGCACTAAAGATAGCATGCTGCCCTCTACCGGCGAGTTGATGATCTCTACGACACGTTGTTCCTGCTGCCACGGCGTAGTGCTTTGAATTCGAACTGTCCCAAGTCTTGCAGTCCATTCTACGTTCGGCTGGCCCTGAATCAGAGTATAAAGTATTTTCTCAAACATGCTTGGAAATGACATTGACATTGCAGTATAGGTCAAACATGCGAGCAGCAGTCAGCAAAGTTATTATGAAAATCTATATCTGTCTGTAAAATGAAACTATTTTCTGTAACACGTCAATCACGGAGGTAACTTATGAAAGAGTATAATTTTATTTCTATGGCCGCTGGAGTACTTATCTAAGATCTTATGATAATAATTATACCTACTTAAATCTAATTTCATTACTTACTTATCACCCGCTTCAAAGTTGAAATAAAACAATATGTGAAAATGCTCATTGCAAAAGTGCCTACCTCCATCTTGAATGAAGTATTTGGAATGTAAGGCCCAGTGTTATGATCCAATTGTTATAATTGTATTTAGAAGTACCTACCAGTATTTTTTTAAAGATAAATAATCACATAAAATTTATTTAATTTCTCCGTTGAAAGGCCAAATGGCTAGTTCTGAAAAAAAAATCGCGGTTTGTAGGATACCTGGAAGCAGGAGGCAGTGGTGATGAGCCACGTAGGGTGCAGTAGCGCGGCGTCGCAGGCGTGCACGCCAGCGCGCAACAGAGCTGCTAGCCACGGCCAGTCACCGGGACGCGCCGCTCTCGGAAGTCCCTCCACGCCCATCTGGGCATGAGTGCCTCTCGCTGACGGAATACCGCATTCTACAACATATCCAAGACATTTAATCTTTCTGCTATAATATTTATGTGCTTATTTTAATGAAACGAGGTCCGTTAAAACCTTTTTAGAGTAATGTTAAATAAAAATAACAAAATATAAATATTAAAATCGGACAATTAATCTCTTTCAGTTAGAGATGGGCGTTTTGGCTATCTTTTGGAAACCGTTACTTAACGGTTTTGAAGTTTCCATAACGGTATTAAAAACCGTTTTCAGTTTTGGTTATCACTAACGCGGTTGACGAGATGGTTTGGCTACTGCAAAACGAATGAAAACGAAAACGCTGTTAGCTAATGTAACGCAAGTTTTTATTATAGTTTTACGTAATTATGGTTATGACGATATCCCTTCGTGCTTTTACTATGCTTAGGACTAGTTTGTTAAAACTTTAATATATGAACTAGTAATTTTTAATGTAATATGAATAAATGGGAACTTAAAATCTTTTCTGGCGCATTTAAAAATCGTCATATTTACAAAAAAAAAATAGTTCGATTTTTATTTCATAAAATTTCTGATCATAATATAAATTAAATTTTTTTTCTTTTTATTATTGCTTTTATCACTCTTTTGGTGTATTTATCCGACCGTTTTCAGTTTTGATTGCATTGCGTTGGTTATGAGAAAAACGGTTTTATGTTTTGCGGTAACGTAACGTTTCGGTATGAAATTAAAATGGGTTTTTAGTTACGTTTTGGTATAACATTCTCATGCCTACTTTCAGTATGTAGTATGATTAATTTTACTAAGTACAAAATAACTATGACGTCGATTGGTACACATAAGAGAGTGCAGTTATTAAAACTTTTTTCTTCTACAACAAACATTATCCATTGAAGTAACTTTGCTTTATTGTTTGTTACTTCATTCTTACCTAATTGATCACAGACGACTTTGATAATCTTCCGTTCAGGGCACTCGCTTTTAAGGAACGATATTTCTGAAGCAAAAGGATCAACAACTTCAACATATTCTGGTTTTTCATCTTGCAGTTCTTCTAAATCTTGTGTGACTTCTACATTCGAGGCAGTTCTGTAAACAAATGTCAAAAAATATTTTTATCAACGTAGTCATGCTCTTCAAAACATAAGTAATTTTGAAACTCCTAGCGGCAAATCTTTTTTTAAAGAAAATTAATAATACGTTTAATACAAAATTAATATTCCCGTTAATCCATGCCGGTCATTTAAATGCTTTGTTACAAATGGGTCCACGTCCGTAGTATCTACATTCCCAAATATCAAACTTGGTCCGGGTCGGTTAAAGCTGACATATTAACCGATGAGCTACAACCATCTTGTAGAACCTAGCAGAGTATCTATCAGAACATTTTGCACGATTTCAGATGAGATAGACTTTCACAATATCACCCTCAGTGGGCACTGGCAGTTTGAATGAGCGTTAGGGTTTGATTAATTGGCTGTTCCAGAGTGTTGACGGAGACAGCACGAACCGTAGAATAACTACTATTAAAAAAACACAAAGTTTGATTACAATATTTCGTAATAATGTGTTGTTAGCACTTTTCCAGCTAACAGCTTCCTATTTGAGCGAATAAATTGTACACTCGCACTCTTCACCGCCGTTCTTCCGGAAAATGATAAAAAGATGATATCTATCGAATATTAACAAAGCGGTAAAAATGTAATTTACTTGAAGCTCATCGCCTTGCAAAGCGAAGTGGCAACGCTCTTGAGAGCTCGCTTGTCAGTGTCGAATGGAGCAGCACATATTTTCCCATCCCGGCCTCGTTCCGACCACACGGCGTACCCGGCACGGCTGCGGACCGCGCCCAGCGTCGTCTCGCCGCGCTCTCGCCGCCACCACGCCAGAGAACGCGAGATCCATACTGTAATTAGTTACTAGATGATGATATTTAACTACAGACTTTGCATCAAATTTCGTTTCAGTTACTACGAATTTTTACAATTACATGGAAGGATTTTTTGCACGACTCGTTTCTCTATTACCTAAGCTGGATTTCATTAAATTTAAGAACACACTAAAATTACATGTGACCCACTTATTAAGAATTTTGCTTATTTCTTGCAATATTATGCAACCATTGAATTATTATTGTATTCTAGTTTTCAGAAAGGCTTGCTGCTTAATACATGTTTCAAGTTCTCAAAACGCCGATACAGCGATGCCAACGTCTTTATATTTTTTATTTTGAATTATTATATTTTATCTTTATGGGCAAATATTAACAGTTTTATTTTAGTAATGTAAGTAGAGTACTCACAGCAGCCAGATTCATCGCTGCCATCGGGACAGTCCGGTGTGCCGTCGCAGCGCAGGTGTTGCGGCAGGCAGCGTGTGTCGAACGCACACCGCAGCGCGCCCGCTCCAGCCGCCACACAATGCGTGCAACTGCGCTCATCCTCTGCGCCCGCGCAATCTGGCACTCCGTCACACGACCGTCGGGACAACGCTAGTCGATTAAGACCGCCTTGGCAATCTGATCACAAAAATGTATCATTATCCACTATTATTTAAAATAAAAAAAACCTCACCTTGTTTTTTTTGTCAAATACATACTTTAATATTCCCTTATCTTGCTAATCAAGTAAGTAAGCCGTAGAATACGAACATCGTTGAAGATATGTAAAAAAATAAATAACTTGGCTAATACGACGTATTAGTTCATTATTCAAGTTAGTATATGATAAATATTATTAGACAGCGTGAGTCAGAGTCTCGGTAGACTAGTTAAACTATTTAAAAAAAGTTGTTTTCGAATAGAGACCTTAGTGCGAGTTCACGCATTAGTACTCCGTTACATTTTTCTATGAAGATTCGTAGTTCCTTATCATTACCGTTAAGGGCGCTCATACAAAATCTATAGTGAAAAAAAAATAGTACCTAATATTTTACGCAGAAAATATCCAATATCGACGTGTAAACTGGCACTAAGACCTCAGTTCTCCTTTATTATGATGTAAAATTCCAAGTCCTTTCAAGGCTTTGTTTGATAGAAAATTCACGCGAAGTCTTGTCTTGTTTGATAATAATGTTTTGGTAGAACTCTGGTTCTAGATTTATTTAGCGTAAAGAAAAAAATAAAACAGTTGAAATATCGTCGCCACATTACACTTTAACACCCAGACACTATAAATTGCAATTTACATTAAATTAGCGGCCAATATCATCCTGCTGGTTTATTCCATGTTGCTTTTGCGGTCAACTTCAACATGATAATTACCCATTTGAAATATTTATTTTATTAAAAAAAAAAAAAAAAATTTAAGAGGGGCTCCCATACAACAAACGTGACTTTTTTACTTAACTAAAAGTTTGTACGGAACCCTTTTTGCGCGAGTCCGACTCGCACTTGGCCGGTTTTATTTCATAACTTTCACAATCTCGTGTTGTTTTAGGCAGGCGCTAATTAATGTGTCGTAATATTTTAAAATTTCACGCGATTGCGAAATTTATCATTTGTTCATTACTCATAATGAACAAATGCTAATTTTCTGACTTTATAATATTAAGTTTCTACAATCAAACATGCCATTTCACTCTTTTTATTTTTGCGACTCGGCAGAAGTCCAAATCCATTTAGAAAAACGTATAATATTTATTTTAATCAGTGTATTTTTCATTTCTAACAATCAAAGTAAAAAACAGCGTAGGTATTTTATTAAAGAAATTTCTTTTATTTGCTTAAAATAGCAAATAATTAGTCCACAATTCCAGGGCACTGACACTGCCATCGTCATCGTAAACTTCATCAGTTTGATGAAATATCGGTTCGTTAACATTCAAATCGATAATTACAGATCCAGTTCACTTTTTTTTTCAATTGGCCTACCGACAAACTGTTACGGTTATTGGTGTGTGTTCTTCCAAGCAGAGATCAATTTTTCTTTCTGACCGTTGTTCATATGGTGGAATATTCAAAAACCATTGGTTAAACTTACATTTTTTCGCAAGATGTAGGCCCGCTTCCATAATTTTATTGTCTTGACGTTTATAAGCTTCGCATTACTCTATAAAGGGGCATTTCTAGGGGTATTTGTATAAATTGAGTCACTTTGAACTCGGTTGCCGTGCAATAGTGTTGCTATTTTAACGTTCAGAGAATTCCCGTACCTGTGACACCGTTCGCTCGTACTAGCCGGAGGGATCCTAATGCACTTATTTGGATATGACGCACAGCGTACTCGTGTTATGTGTAATGTTATACATTACACTTCTATTATTATATATTAAGCGTTTAGTAGCTAGTCGGATTAATGTGAAATTATTTTATAGGTATAGTTAATAGATGTGGTGTTTATTTACTAGTCCTTTAATGACTTGCCTTAAAAATTGTTAGTGTTTTTTGGTTGAATCCGATTTGGTATTCGGAATCACAGAAGTAGTCAATAGGATAGTAGGTACATAAGAGGGAGGGCCGCTTCATCGGGATTGCACGCGGGCGCTCAAACAGATAGCGGCGGGTCTAGGAAGATGAATTATTCTCTGTATGGACAATTGATAGGATTTCAAAACAACTTGTTATTCCAAAATTGACCGACTTCGTACTATATTAAGCCAAATTCTAAAACACCAATGAATGTTGATAGACTATATAGCTACTAGCGGCCCGTCCCGGCTTCGCACGGGTGGACAAAATTCTTTAATTTTTTCTATTATTAAATATTTTTCCGTTAGCGCCATCTAGCGTCCGGTAGACGAACTACTTGCGATTAACGCCTTGCTATGGTAACGCATATACAATGGAAAAAGAGCGGGAATAAGAGCGGACAGACAAACACAGAAACCACTGTGATCTTAGATTATAGATTAGGACCTAACATAATCAAATTAGCTTTTTATATCACACTGGCATCTTTGATCTTAAAAATCTTCTCTATGGCTAAGTTATTTAACAGGTACATTTGAGTTTCGAAAACAGTCAGTCATTTGTTTCTTCCTGATTAGTATTTCCTTTGGCGTCACTCATATCGCACAATGGAAAACACGAAATATCGAGTACCAGTTCTACCGTAGTACCAGTGCAACAGCTCGAGGGATTAACGATGTCTATGGCAGTAGAGTCGCAAAAGAAAACTCGGTAAGTTTTTCGTTCTGGAAAATTCAACCTTCAGAACAAGTCCCGCGGACGGCCGGAGACCAAAATGGATAATGAAGACTTATACATTATTGTGGAAGCGGATCCAGCTCAAACCACTTCAGAGTTATTTGCAGGATTCGGTGTGAGTGATACAATCGGGAAAGTAAAAAAGCATGAAAGGTGGGTATCTAATGAATTGCTCAACCGACACAATAATGAAGAATTTTTAAATCATTACATGTGATGGCAAGTTACTTGTGTTTGGTGGAATAGTGCCGGTGTCGTTTACTACAGCTTTCTAAAATCTGTCCAAACGAATACGGTATTGCAACTATGATAGGAGAACTAGCTGCTAAACATTCGAGCTGGTCAATCGCTCTAGGCCATTGCCGCTTCAGGACAACGCTAGACCACACACTACCATTGCTTGCTCGCTCCAATTTTCCCGGGCCTTGCTAAAACAGATTACCATTTTTTTCAGAATTTGGATAACTTCTTACAAGGTAAAAAATTCAACTCCGATGTAGCAGTCCAAACCACCTTCAGAAAGTTTATTGATTCTCGCTCCCATAGTTTTTTTTAGTAAAGAGGTCAATGAACTGCATATGAGAAGGCAAAAGTGTATAGATAACAATGGTGCCTACTTAGATTATTCAAATATATTTTACCGAAAAAAATAGACTTTACATTCCGTCCATATAAAACTCCAATTTCATATGTATGGACCTTAAACAAACTTTAATAACAAAAGCGAAGTTAAGTGATAAACGTAGGTGTTAATAAATAATCTACAGTGACAATCTACTTATACAAATAAATAATGCGAAAAATATATGTGATTAACAATCTTGCGAAAGATTCGTCCAAGGATCCTGTATTTTATTGTAAACATACAGTATTTTACATGTCATTTTAAACGCTAATTTCGAATTCGAATTTTGGATCTCATTATCACAAATTTTATTCCGTTCGGACTAAACAGGTACTTCTTGCTACCAGCGGAGGAGGGGGGCTCAGAGTTTTTAGGGTTAGTAAAGATTATAGCCTTTTATCTCCTGCTACGTTATATTATACCTACGTCATCAAAACACTAAAACGAATTGAGAAGTTCTGTATCCCAATAGACCTTCAATAATAGGATTGTGGTAATATAACGTTTCAATTTATAATAGATTGTTTCGATATATTCTGGTGATATTTTATATACCTGGTTCTGGCACGCAGGAATCCGGGCCAAAGTACTCTGGGAAAAGCAGTGAGCAGTCGAACAGTGGTTTCAGACGATCGGGTAACCGCGCACCGCAGCCTGCATGGAAAGCACGGCAATACGCGCGACAAGGCTTCACCAACCGCCCACGCTCGCAACGCGGCTGCAGCATTTGGCAAACGAAATCCTGAAAGGGGGTTTTAACGATTGAATGGAAAGAATATATCGAGAAAGCAAATAGAATTAATTTAAACTTTAATCATTTTGCAACTAAATTTTACGGCTATAAGCGATTTCACTTAAGTACAGGTGCCTCATAGGTAGGGTTGCCAGATCGAATGACCATATTATCGGGAGAAAAAAAAAAAATTTTTCGGGTTTTTAGGACTTTGGTCGAGAGAAAAAAAATAAAATCACATTAAAGTAAATATATTGAAAAAAACAACAATTAACATTATTGTTACATCGTCCGCTGCCGATAGAAGTAAGCGTCGGTTCGAGCGACAACGTTTAGCTTGACAAATTTAAAATTATTGTTTTATAAAATGAAGTTGTTTTTCGGGAGATTTTTTACTTTGTCGGGAGTCGGGAGGGTATACAAAAATTCGGGAGAATCCCGCCATATGCCGACCATCTGGCAACCCTACTCATAGGTCCCTTGTATCTTTCCATAAAAGGTATACTCGAGTAAGATGTTTAAGTACTGGATCCAATATTTCATTGTACACAGCTTTACGAACAGCTGGCCGCCAGCTGGCAGCCAAAATCGCAGAGCTTTTTATTCTATTTTGATTTAATAAGGTAAATTTCTTGTACACTATTTATTTCAATTAAAATCAAGGTAGGTAACCAATAAAGATTTCATAATTACTCTTAAATTACGAAATGTTTTTCTATGTGCCAAAACCATAAATCAGTTTTGGGCTTTGCTTACTAACCAAACAAATAATAATATTTAATTAGCAAGTGTATATAATAGTGAGATGAAAACAAAGGTGTTCAAAGTATATTAAATAAGGTTTGTGGGTTAGGTACTCACTTGCGCAAGATGTGAGCATTCGGCGTCTAAGAGCTCTCTAAATGCTACTAGGTCCTTCAAGATAGCGTCTTTAGAGGTGTGCCCCACGAGGTTGGGATAAGTGGTCAAATTGTATGGCAGGTGAGAACACAGGGAGAGAGTACGCGGGTAACATTTGCTCATTTCCTCCACCTCCAATGTTATAGCCTCTGTGGTAGCTGTCACTTCCGGTGTGGTTTCACTATCGTCCGATTCCATAATCGATATCATGGAATTTTCCTAAAATTTAACTTCATTTATAATTTGGATGTACATTATTTTAATATAGAAAAATATGGTGAAACTGTTCTTAAACAATGTTCATATTATCAAAAAAAAAATTAAAATAGGTATTATAAATATATCAAGAAATAACCCTGGGCTCTTACCCAGGGTTGGTTAGAGAACTAATCTTAACGGTTTGCATATTATTTTATTGATAATATTTTTAACTATCACTATGTTATATTGTGTATCAGAAGTTACAGCAGAAAAATAGCCTAATATATTTTTTCGACGCCAATCAATATGAATTGAGTAGATCATTATCATTTCTTGACGTATTTGACATATTTTACCATATATGATTGCTTAACGCTTCAATATATCTGAATTTGTAATATGTATTTTATTTAAATTCTTTGACTTTTTTGCTTTGTATTACCTACTCCAATAGTAGAATTTAGTTTTTACTTACCTCTAGGTGTAGGCTATCGGGTAAGATAGATAGATTCGTGAGGAAGCGAGGGGCGGAGAGTTCACGCTCCAGGATGTCAATAACCTCGGCCGTTGTCACAGCTGTGAAGATGGGCTCAAATGAGACTTCGAAGTGCACCCGCTCTCCTTCTTCTGCACTGGTAGTTGATAAAAAGAGGTCAATTGGAGTTGAAAAACATGTAACTATTAGCTTTTACTCTAATCATACTTTTACATATTTTGTTTTTATTAAACACGTGACTGGAAGAAAATATACATGAAAAGTTGTTCAGGCGTAACTATAGACGATTGAAGGATCGTACTTTGCTCTATTCATATACCTATTCGCTGTGTCAAAGCGGAGAGTTGTGACGCGACATCTATTTACTTTTTGGACTTCAATGAACTTTATAGTATATTAAGTAACCCATAGTGTTAACCAACGTAAAGCGAATTCGCGCCAGTTTACGTGTTTCTCGCCGGGCGGCTATGCAGTACAGTAACAAAGTACAGTCGAACCTCTATAAGTCGAACATCAAGGGAGACGCCAAAAATTTCGAGTTATAGAGTTTTCAACTTATGGAGGATTTCGACTTAAGCGGATTTTGATACGACATAAAGAGTTTGAGGTTTATTCTTATAAATTTTGAGTTAGAGAGGTAAAATAAATAAAAATTCAACTTGCAGAGGTGACAAACATACATATTTTTATTTATTATTTTACTCGGACTTTCTCGTACTTAGATTGAAAGCATTAAGGAATTGAGCTTTAAGACAAGGCATTAATAGACATTTTGGTATACATATTTGTTAACGCCATTTTGACACTGCTTTCTTTCATTGGCAAAAGTACATACCTACTAAATGAATAATGTAAACAAACGGTTCGCGACAAAATTGTAACATTTGTTTGCTGAGCGTTTTGATTTTGTTTTGTTTTAAGAATAGTTTATTGAGATAATCAAAATTGAACACCTGACACCAAGCAAGCAAACACGTGTGCGTGAGTCATAAATTTATTATCGTATACTCCTAAAATGTTTTCAAGTGTACACAATAGTGTACACTCACATTGTCGGCAAGTTCTTAAAGTCGGTAACTTATTTTTGTTCGAACAATAGAGGTAATAAATTCCAAATGATCAAGTTGTAAAGGTTGTAAAATAAAACGTTGCTATGTTCGAGATACAGAGGTCAAATTTAATTTTTCGAGTTATAGAGTGAAAATATGTACCAAAATGGCTTGGAGGGACTCGGTGATTATTTCGACTAACAAAGGGTCAAGATTTCAAGTAATGGAGGTTTTGGTGTTTGAAGGGAAGGGAACAAAACATTTTTTCGAGATTTGGAGGTTTTTGACTTATCGAGGTTCGACTTATAGAGGTTCGACTGTAGTAGTAATCATAATGACAACGTTCTTTTATACAACAAGGCGGGCGATATGGTTTATCGTTCTTGCTGTACCGTAAATCCCCGAAAATAGAAATCATGCAACTAGTACCTACATGTTAGATCAATGGTAAACGAAGTTTAAATAGTGAAAAATAAGTTATACTATGATTTGTAATAAATGCTAGGACACAGTAGATTCAATTCTCACAAACCAATTCAAGAAATTCAAAATAATTTAATTTATTCCAAGCAATTGTGCAAATACTAAAATTTCAGCAACAATCTTCATGAAAGAATAAAAATAAATTATGAGCAAAAATAAATTATTAAAAAAAACTGATCTTATTTTAGACCCAATAGCGCTTTTTATAAATGATATATGTGGAAATAGAGACAGTTCATTAGGTTTCTAAAATAGTGATGCCATGTCATTATTTTGTAACAACAATAACCATGCATTTCTCTTCGTATCATCATCAGCATTTGAATGCAGTTGATATTATTGCAATTAAAGTAACAACCAAGCATACAGTTGGCGTGCAGTACAACAGAATCCTAGCTGCAATTTGATAGACAAAGTGCAATTAAAATGCAGTAAAAAATATCTAGAGCCTTAGCCTTCAATATTTGTTTGCTTAACTCAGTTTAATTTTTTTTACTTTAATGCAACGCATTTTTCACTAGCTCTCTTTTTCTAGTCTGGGGAGTCTTGGGAGTTTGGATGTATGAGTATAATTTATTTATACTAATTTGTTTCAATGTCCGTATATAGTGTGTATCAAATACGAGTTCGGAATTTACGATGTCATTACATTTCAATCTATCTTATATACAATATATTTTTCTATTTGTTACATTTGTCTAATGGATAAGCAAAGTCTAAAATGATCACGTACACTGATGAAATAGCGATACCGGTTCATGAAATGAAACTAGATTAGATTCGGAGTCGGTCTTGAAAAACAGTTATGACTTTGCTTATATAGAATTTGCTAACTCTGAATAAAAAGCAACGAAATTTATTACATTCTAATCAACATTATCGTCACGACTATTCCTTGAAGTACTCGGTCATCTTTACTCAATGTAAAGATGACCGTCTGTAGTGCACAGCAAATTAGGAGAGAGGAGGTCGCTTATTTTTTAATTGTCTAAACTCTCAATAAATTAATCGATTGGATTGAATTATTTTAAATCATTAACGTTTCTAAGATTCTTTTATTAACTCCATTAAAATTATTAAAACTTATTATAAGAGAAAAATCATTATTTTTAATACCATTTAAATAAATAAAATAAAATCTTATTTTACCAAAAATACTTATTCTATTATAATATAATACACACACATCATATATACATATAATATATTTTTTTATTATTGTTTTATATCTTGTCATCTGAATATTCCTGTAATGTATAATAGCTTTTGGATATAAGTAAATCTTTCAGTTTTTTATTAAATTATATTCGACTATTTATATTTTTAACCCCGCTAGCAACTTATTAAATATTTTAACACCCATTACTGAGGGGCTATCTATATGTAGTTTTAATTTGTAATTTGGTAGCATTAGTCTGTTTCCTGTTTTTGGCGTAGGGTATTTTTGACGTTAGGTCTCATCTATTTGTATAATATTCCTGATTTTTTTTAACAAATTTACATATTTCAAATATATACCTACATACATGGGAGGGTTTGGGGTACGTTTGATTCGCAAGAGTTTCTTCTGTTGAAAAAAAAAGAGAGATTCAAGCTGTGAAAGTTAATAAGTATTAAATCTAAGCATGTAGACGAATTTTCTGTAATACGTGTTGATTCCGTACGTATTGGGTATACGATATTCCGACATTAAACCTAGTAGACGCCTCTTCCTAGCAGTATTTTTTAATAAATCTGTTTTAAAATATCCTTCTAGTATAATATTTTTGTTTGAATACTTTGTATTTATGTATACTAATATTTTTTGTAATTGGTCAAAGAATAAATCCTCCTCGCTACTATTCCAATAAATACAAATAGAACGTTTAATTTAGATAACTTTACCGCACATACTTCAATAATATATTCAATTGTCATCGCAGTTATGTAATGTCAATACTTTCTATGTGTTCTTTCTATAATACAAACTCCGGCTTCAGGATAGCCAAACATTGTTCCGCTACGTCTATTTAAGTATTAGATGTCTTGATGTAATTATAGGAAGTACGTTGTCGCGGGACGCATAGTATTAAATAACGCGTCAAGTTTTAGCAAACTAAACCCAAGCTAAGTCGCGAAAAACTCAGAAGGCAAATTATGATTCGCCTTTTAAGTGGATTCTCTAAAACATATATTATATTTGTATCATCTAAGACATATGTTTGTCATGGAAAGATTATCCAGTTATATCAAAAGGAAAAGTTAAGAGGAAGCTAGCTACCGGTAGCCTAAAGATAATTTCGCAGTAAAAGCAGTTCAATAAACAACAAAATATATGAACTAATAAAAATATGTTATCTGGCAAATCTTTAATGCAAAACCATAATATGTTTAAAAATAGTGTCTTGGATACGAGGAAGTAGAATAGCTATAATTCACGTCGTTGTTTTTACACTCACTCAAACATACACACATATGTGCATACACACACGTATAAGATTATCGTTTTGTATATGCGGTAAAGCTGTTAGTATATAACAATGGATGACAAAGAAACATTCTAATTATTAATTTATCTAGATTATGTGTATGTTTCTAAAGATAATATAACAACGCATGCCCATGGAGCCGAGTATGACGGCCTGCAAAACGTTTTGATAGGATATAATTATAATGTTCTGAGAGTGCTGCAAATCTCTGAAAAATCTAAATTGTTCAGAAAACTCATTGGGATGATCGGCTACCGCCATTTTTTATTTTGGCGACTACACACGTCTTTATTCAGTAGTCAATATGGTCAGATGCGCGCTTTCTATCAAATATCTTTCACCTTTTATATGAGTGACAGCCAGGGACATGATATCGAATCCGATACTAACTCATATTACTACTTTTGATTTCGATCAAGTATCGAATCGATTCAATCAAGCGACTATATCTATAACGGAAGCGCAGCCACAGGGGCTAATTTATTAACTTATAACAGCCATTTTTGTTTTATATTATTAATTCTTCCCGCTGTTAGTGTACCCTCTGTGATTTATTCATTGGTTCGATCGTCGACCAAAGCAACAGCACTGATGAAGAGTGGAATGTTTAAGTGTGACCATATGTCCTATTTGGTAATGTTTTTTTTTTAATAAAAGCTTTTTCTATAACGTTATTGATGTATTCGTTTGAGTTTAATACATTTAGAGAGTGAGAGAGAGAGATAGAGAGAAAAAGAGAGAGAGAGAGAGAGAGATAGAGATACAAATGCTTGTGGCCCGCACCTTAATACATCAACCGATACTTACTCATATTGATACTTTAGTTTCATGTAAGTAATTTTACTCATTACATACTTTGGTTTTGATATCGCTACTAAGAAGGTATCGATACTAGGTATCGATATCGTGTCCTTAGCTATATCTCGAGATTGATCTTATTGATATTAAGATCTATGTATTAAAATATTGAAGGTACTTATTTTTGTGAAAGCAGAAGAATTTCATCTAAGGGATGCCGGACATAGAGGAGCACTACATTCTAGAATATGTGATCTGGTGGACCTTTTTAACCGCCACATACTTATAGAGGAAGAAGCTGTGATGAAGGAACGTTTAGCTCACTACTTACTGATATATAAATTAAAATAGTAGTATAGTTTTTCAGGCACAGATTGATTTTTCTAATTTATTTATATTTTGTCGTTTTCAGCAAAGAGCGTGACAATAATAAAACTTTTGCTTAAGTATGTAGCTCCTACTCCGAAGGTACTCTACACCCGGATACACATTTTATATGCGCAATATGCAGCGAGTTCCTTTATGCAGGTTACATTTGGTATTCAGTTCACTAAAAGAAATGGTCTTCACTTAAGTTCAGAAAAAACATCTATGTATGTGGCTTAACATTATACCGCAGACGCCATTATAGAAAGTGGCGACATTCGAAACAATATTCATATTAATGAAGTTCCTCAGTATTGACACTTTTTATGAATTGAGTGTGCGTGTTAGGAAATACTATACTTTTGCATATAACGCAGAAAACAAAATTTTTGGACTTTAAGTGAAACACTTTTCTACTTTCCTAAAAAACAAACCAAAAAAAAGATATATTAATAAGAAGTGGCATTACTATTTGGTATTGGCAAAAAATTATATCCATCACTTAAAATGCAAACAAAACGTAAAACTTAATCAAACAACTGTGTTTGGGATACTACTGTGGGGAAATGCCGCCGATACTGACTGCATTTTTGTACTGCAGAAGAGGGCTGTTCGGGATTTCTATGGGATGGGCTCTCGAGAGTCTGAGAGAGACTGTACATTCACAATATATTTATGAAAACTTACTGTATGCACACAAGAATAAAGATATTAATTTCAGAAAAAAATGTGAATATCATAATTTAAATTTAAGAAGTAAAGACAAGCTAGCAATGCCCAGGTATAGGCTCCATAAAATAAGCAACTTCTTTGCAGGTCACTGTATACGAATGTACAACACGCTGCCATGTAACATGCATGACTTGTCAGTGAATAAATTTAAATTTTTAATTAAAACTCAGTTATGCAAAAAGGCTTATTACAGTGTTGAAGATTTTTTGAATGATAAGACAGTGTGAACCTAAAAGAAATGAATTGCTCGTTCTCTGAATCGTTTTGTAATAAACACAATTTATAAAACATTTGGCGATTTTAAATTTTCCATTTAAATAAAAATAATTCACTATAATTACGACGCGTTTGTTGTTTTTTTTATATTTAATCCAGACACATCGGCTTAACAAGAGCTGTGCTACTTCCTTCCAATACTTTGATCGGGCACGTTCCTAACCACTCAATTTATAGAAATTAAATTGTTTGTTCTGTTTTGCAATTTATTAATTATTTCAATATATATCGATTCCGCCCATAGATCTATTTAAATTCGCAATATGTCGCCTAAAATCGACTATTGATTGATAGCTTTCACCTTTCAAGAACACTTAGGATGATAAGATGAATCTGATGATGAATAAAATAATTTAATAGATATCCGTTTGGCTGTTTGGATGATATTACAAACATACATAAATACGTGCGAAAAACAATCATCTTGCAGTCAGTATTTATATAAAAACCATTTCATGTTGTCAATTGTGTATCCCACTTTTGTGTAATTCCTTCGAGTGAAACGTTTATTCAGCGAGCTTCAACGTGCTTCTGATACTAATGCCTAAAATCTTTAACGGAACATTACAGAGAGGACAAAACCAGATTTACTTGAAGCCGCTAAAATAAACAGCGATCGAAACTTTGTTATGTTTTGTTTTAGCACACAGAATTTACAATGTGATCTTAAGATTGTCAAAATAATAAATCCTTAAAGGAAACTAAAGCCGCGTGTCGTTCGCATCGACTAAGTATGATTTTTGATATGAGACTACATAGAAAATGTATAATATTATGGATTTATGTCAGATCAATTTTTTTATTGTTACATATTTCATAACATCGCATTTACAATGTTGATGGTAATTGCAAAGAACCACACACGAGAAGAGAATCACGAAACACAAATATAATACACACAAATATTATATAGAAATAAATACCATTCACCAATCAATTATTTAGTTAAATTCAAATAGAGTTAAATATATTTTGTGGTTTAGTTATTTTTCGTATCCAATATAATCATCCTCCATTTACAACAAAAGGTATTTAAGAGTGAATAAATTTGCATAAATATGTAGCACTGGTTTGAGATCGAACAAAGTGAGTAAATTGATTGGTTACGTTCCGGCATTTAGAATATTTAAAACGCGTCACTTAAATGCAAAATCATTGTCTTGAATAGGTCTACTCTAGTATTTGGTCAAACAAAATCTGTCATACAGTTAATGTTAATTTCTTAATTTAAGATAATTGAAGATTTCGTAACATTTTTGTAATTTCTACCATTTACTTTGTATTTAAATATCTGTTGATCTTAAATAATCTCTTGATTATTATGGGATTGAAAATTCTTATCTAAATAATACAAACTACATATTATGTTAAATTGTGCTTTTTTTAAATGTATGTTCAAAAGTCATATTTTTGCGTTTTTTTTGCGGATAATTATTCTTGCGATCCTTATATAAACAAAACTTTATCATTATAATTTTTGCAAAAACTTTAAAAGCAGGTCACCAAATTAAGTATAAAAATTATGAAATTCTCATAAGAGTGGTGTTTGTAAGTACAAAATAGGATAATAAACATTTAGTCTCAAACTAAGTCGAGGTAGAGTTTGTTAACTACATAGATGCACACCAATTGACGGGAAGAATACATTAATAAATTATGATCGGCTCATGCAGAAGCCATAACAGTAAATTTAAGTAAAAAATATTTAATATACCACATTATACCATAAATAAAATAATATTATGTTGTGTATTTTCTTAATTGTTAGTTGTTGTTGCAGATAATATTGTTGTGTCTTTATTAATCAATACAAGCGACATCACACTAAACTAAACTATATGTAGGCACTTATAAACCAGTTTACCTTAATGTTATTGTATTTTTAAATTAGTTTATTATAAGTCGAAAAAGTAGCATGCCTGCTAATGCTTATTGAGAAAACTATTGGCTAAGGCATTGCAAACCATTTCAAAAATGCTTATTTACTAAAAACCAATGCAACCTGAACTGCATTAATACCTAAAGATCGTGCACGTCGGATCAGAGTGCGTCGTACATTTCGAGAAAGCGTACTTTCTCTGGCTTAATAACATATACAACTACGCAATGAAAACATTACTGACGTAGATTGTTCCCCATTGCCATCGACTATAAGGCCTCAGAAATATGATATTATCTTGTGTCGTATCCGATCTATCGACAGTTGTGTCAGAACGAGTCTTTCACTGGGATACAGATTTGTTAAATCTGATTTTGTTATGGTTTCACGCGCCTTTCAGATTTTTCTTTTTGCTTGACTCTACGGGGCGTCGTAGCTTGATGGTAAATACGCTATTATTTTTTTCTAGTGTTGGGCTATTCAATGCAAAAATAATTATTCATGTAAGATAGGAGGTTTTTTCTTTAGTTTTTTTTAGATTATTATATCTGTTATATTAGGTTGTCCCAATTTATTCCGTGACATTAGACAGTCAGTCAAATTTTGAAGTTGGCCTTGCGATTTAAAAATACTTACTTTCTAAAAATATGTATCGTTTACCAAATAAGGCTATTAAAAATTACGACCGATGTTCGTGTGCAATAAGTTACCTAAACGTGCAAAGCAGCAATAGCTTTTAATATTTTTCAGTAAAATCACCAACGTAGCAAGTAGTTTCTGTTTTGAAATGAGAATATTTTACGTAATGTAGAATGAGGTAACGGTAACAAAGACTATTACTCCTATACCTATCTTACAATAATGATTTGCCTTACTGTAAATAATTAGGAAATTTAAGTATTTAAAAGAAAAAACAAGAATAAAATACACTTATTATTTGAAGAACAGTAAAACTTTGTTCTAAATAAGTGTCATCAACGTAGAAACAGAAGCGTAATAAATACTAATGTTTTACCTACTATTTTAAGAAATAGGTTTCATTTATTCACTCGCATAAATACGATAACTTAACAAGTGCGAGATATTCAAAGTTCATCAGCAATAAGTTCAATAAGTGGAACGTTATATTATCTCTATCGACTTTGCTATACCGCCACAGCTGACTTACCAGTTAACCTACATTTACTGTATATTTCAACTATTTGTAAAAAGTTTCAGCTCCATTGCACAAAGATTTGGTCGTTTATTTTGATTTTAAATTGTTAAGTACAGTCGACAACATCAATACATATACATTTTAACTTTTAGAGACCTTATACCTTTGTATTAGAAGTAATTTAATTTTAGAAGGTATAGCTTCATTTGCTGTCGACCGTAGTTGATTTTCTTCTATGGATGCGAAATTAAACTGTATTTCGTGTTCGTAACGATGCTGACATAGGTATTCTTAGCTTCTTCAGTGACTTCCTCCGCGTTGATTTTAGAAAATGGCAAGTATATAGGTACGACTTCTAGAATTTTTTTCATAATTCCACAGCAACCTAACATTTTATCGGGATAAAAATAAATGTATTTATAAAAAAAGATTACCAGGTATGGCGAATTTCACCAAAAATACATTAAGTAACAACTATCTAAACATAAAACTTTCACATTTATAATATTATCAGGACTATTATCGACATAAGATCTTTATCTCATATTAACTGGGACCGAACACCTATAACCAGACAAACATCAGTGAGGCTATTTTTCAACGTACAATTTCATTGTCAAGCTTCGATAAATTTGCTTTTTTTTAAGATTAGTCGATTATCTATTGCGATGTTGCAGAGCAATATGTCACAATGTATTTTAAAATAGCCAGTAATGGACATTTTTAAAAAATTCGAACTGTCGAAGCTCGAAAGTGAGATTGTACGTTACAGAATCGACTTGCAATTTTATAACACTTTGGAACCCTTCATTTTAAGTAGAGCTTATTCAAGCTTAATATCCAATTAGGTCATTTACAATGCTTTACAAATAAGTTTCTTTGGTGGTACAGCAATTATTTTTGATACAATAACAGCATATCACATACGATATAGCATTATTGCTCCACCGAAATCATAAAGTGCTTTCAAATAACGTTCGGCGACGAGGAGTAATTACTGCTTAACAGAGCGCAATCTTCTTAAAAACACATATACGTAATAGTTTTATTGTGGCTTATATAAGATTTTCAATATTCCTTTCTTTTTACTTGTTCTAGAATACGGTTGTGCTATGAAAAATACTTCTTTTTTCCGACTTGTGCAGAGCCAAAGAAGTATGTATGTAGGTATGTTTGTTTGCTTGATCTAGAGTTACCTCCAGTATCATTAGTGGTGAGTGTCTTTCTGAGTATCCCACATACATATGTACACAAAAAGATACGCGTGAAAAATAATACCCTTCGTTTAGTCGACTAAAAATTGACATCTATGTTGCTACTACATTTAGAATTTCTAAAACTCCTTACATACCTATCTGCTTGCAAATTAATTTACTACAATAGGTTTATTCTTAAGTTTTAGTATTTGGTCATCCAAACTTACATTTTAAGTAATTTCTCTCAATAATGTTGAAAATCCTGGAGCCGATTGACATCTTGGTCAAAAGTCAAATTCATAGAAAAAGAACGTTATCAAAAATTAACTATTTTAGAATAGTTTAAGATGGTTTCTTACGGTAATAAATCGCTCTGTGAAAGGGTAACTTGTAAGAAATCTTAAATTATAACACATTGAAAATTTTTAATCCACCAATTAAAACGTAGGTAAATTTAATATAAAATCAACATCTGATAAATATACTGGTATTCTACTTATTGTACATTACTTATTGTTACTAAATAAATATCACAATAACAGTCACGTTTATTGGCTAAGCAGTAGGTTCTTATTCAGAGATAATAACCGTTTCAAATAAAGACTAAACACAAGCAATAAAAATCGTTTTAATGAACTACAATAGTCACAAGATTTGGCCCATTGTTCTAATAAACCAATCAAATCAAACAAACTTATATTTTTACACTTACTTATTAAATTAATTTCAAAAATCATGATTACTTATTTATCGTAAAAAATGTTACGGCAATAGAATGATTATTTGGGACGTTTTATGCTTGTGCATAAATAATAGAAGTGCATATAATGTTTTCTTCTTGCCTAAATTCGATCATTGAGCAGTAAGGTTATCATACAACTCATTGTGGCTTTTTATTTTTTTGCTATGTTAACATCATTGAAATATATTTAAAGTCTATTGATATTTGTCCGCATTTTTTTTTGTGTGATTCAATTATGTCCTAATATTTCTGTGCCAAATGCCGTCAAAATACTATAATTGTTATATTCATTTATTGAAAAAAGAAATCCTTGTATTAATTCTGTATTTACATAAACTGGCCACTATGTCTAAATAAGGTCCTAATATTCTATGTAAAAGTTTTTACTTAAGAGTAAGTATGCTACATGTAAGATTAATACAAGAAATAGTTAAATAGGTTTGGTTTATTGTTGATATTTATAATAAATATACACTTTTGCTGATTAACGACGTGTTTAAGTTTGTTTTTCTATGTTAGGTAGGTATTGAATTGTAAGAACTAAAAAGATATATATTTTTATTAATGACTTTTAATTTTTTTAACATGTAATAGTCATATGTGATGACTAACATAATATATCATTCCGCAGAGCAATTTATTACGCTTAAAACCATGCTGAGATAGCCTCTTAATGTAATGCTAGTTTTCTACGTTTCAAAAGAACTTTGGACCAGATTCTATAAAACCGCTTTAAAATTTTGATGGTGTCCGAATAGTCATTAAAAAGAAATTAAAATTAAAAAATGATAATTCGGACAAAGTGTACGAATATTTTGTGTAGTATTTTGAGTCGTTATCAACTCAAAAAGCGACCAAACTATTGTGTTGTTTAATAATAATAATGTAGAACTTAGGAAAATACGTATTGATATTCTATAATGTACTCATTCGTGACTTGTTTGCCTGTCCGTCATATAAACTGTTGGGGCGTATAGAGTCAATGTCAAATGTGTTTAATATAAAGGTGCTTTGTGTATTTGATGAAAGCCAACTCTATCAGTTGAGCAAAATAATAAGTATTCATTAGCTTATCGAAACAAACAACTTATTTCTTACAAGGTTATTGTTATCGGGACATGGACTTTCAAATAAATAAGTTGCAAAATAGCTAAATACAAAAATGTCATAAGGTTATTAATAATTTTTCTTCATAGAGAAAGAAGAAATATAAAGTATATTTATTTCTTACTGGCTTTACTGCTTAATTTGGATCGACTTTACTGCCTAATGGATTTAAATCCATATATGTAAATAAAGCGGTTAAAACATAAGCTTTGTGTGGTACGCCTTATGAAAAGTGATTTTTGGGAACTGATTGTAGATAATTGTCTACAATATTGTTTAATTTTAAATAACTTACTTATCCAAAGCTAGTATTTCAGCGGTTACGAAACAGGATCTAAGTTCGGTGTTCTGATATAAGTCGAGAAAGGCCTTTTGCAGGCGAGATTCTCGTGTGACGTTTCCGAGAAACACATCTTCCCCTGGCCTCGCTGCGATTACGAAGGAGCCGCGGAACGTCTGGCGATTTAGTGGATCGCCAAACAAATATAGGTCTGAAACAAAAAAATTATGTAAACAACTTAAATTACCTTCGTAATTTTAAAACAAATATACTATTGGGTTCTCTTGCGTCTATTACCATCGGAGTTATAAATACATTTTTGGGTGAAGCAAATTATAATGTAAACAAGTCTGAGTCCGTAGTCCATAAATATGATAAATAAAAAACGATAAATAAATAAACTAACATTTTTCACATTTACCGATCCTAATTAAAGTGTAATTAAAGAACAAATAAAAACTTTAGTCATGTAACGTTTGAGTTGATGTCGAAAAAGCTTATATGTAAAAAACAGTATTTGCCTAACATAGTCATCAACACCAGTTGATTTTCACTAATTTTCAACCACAATGGCTTTTAGAAACGCGTTTCGACGAATAAGGATACTTGATTACCACTTTACTAATACAAAAAGAACAATAACAACTCTATCTGTCGACATGCGTACGATAGTAGTAGATACATAGTTTTAAAAGTGTCGCTTGTCCTATTCTTAAAATATACCTAATATTTTAAGTTTTATTCTGATCTATATCTGCGAGGACCTTCATGTTCTGTTAATTCACAGCCAGTGGTCTTCTGTATTACTAAAAAAATATTGTACTGTTTCTAATTCGTATCTATTTTTGTACGTTTAAGGATATACATAATAAATTTGTTAAAAATAAGTATAAATATATTTTTAAAAAATCATATGACTGTTAATTACACCGACCGCGATAATGCTACTGCGCCTGCACGGCTACCTATCAACCTACCTAGTACACGAACCTTCCTCACCACCAAAACAAATTGTAAAATCAAAATTACTTGTATAAATAATATTTAAAAAATCCCTTCATGATATGCACATTTATATTAATAAGAATTTAAGATTACATACTTAAATTACCTGTGATTACTTTGAATGTTACTTACTTTAAAAGAAACGTAAATGTAAGATTTGTATATGGTCGCGATCTTCTTCGTAGAAATTTTTAAGTCATATAAATTCTCTACGCACGTAATACGTAGAAAGTGCTTATAAATCTCTTACCGTTAAGGCAGCGTAAGGAAGAAAACGCAGTGGTAATTTTTTCATCGATATTAGTTGTAAATTAGGTCACTACAAAAAGCCCTCTTTAACGGAATAATATATAGCCATTGTCCACCCTGAAAGTCGATTTCTACATCTAAGCTTAGAAATATTACATTTTTATAACATTCGTATATCCTTACTATATAATATTATAAATCGGAAAGTGAGTTTGTTTGTTTGTTTGTTCCGCTTTCACGCCGTAACTACTGAACCGATTGATTTGAAATTTTGCAGACGTAAAGATAAAAGTCCAGATTAAATAATAGGGTACTTTTTATCCTGGAAAAATTGATATTCCCGTGGAAAAACAAAAATATTGTTTGCTTGATGGATGGATTGTAGATGGCGCGGTGTGTCGTTTAAAACAAGGTAAAATATTGAAAACGCATATAAACATGTAAATTTAGAAGCTAAATGATACGATAATGAATCCCCGAAAATGAGGAATTCCCGAGGGATGACGTACAATTTGTTTTATCGTCTAAACTGATTTTTTTACATCTACTTATATGTTTCAAACGAATATGAACATGTAAATTTTGAAGCTAATTGATTCACTAAATAACTCATTCCTCGGATTCCGATTATTCCAACAGACCTCCCATTTCAATTTAAAAGACTACAATTTCCTATAAGGGTTTCATTTGCAATGACCATTAATAAAGCACAAGGCCAAACTCTAAGGGTTGCTGGAGTACACTTGGAAAAACATTGTTTTTCGCATGGTCAGCTCTATGTAGCGTGTTCCCGGGTTTCCAGTGCCCAAAATCTGCATGTTTTTGCTCCACAAGGGAAAACATATAATATAGTGTACTATTCAGTTTTGGTTTAACAACTAATTGTATCCAGCGTTAATCCCGCTTCTTAGATTTTTTCGTGGGAATGAGAAGTTTTCTTATAGTTGTGCTTTATACCGCAATATAACCGAATTCCACGCGGGCGAAGTCGCGGGCGGAAAGCTAGTATTCTAATAATATGTAGTATTTCTTTCTTACAATCAAATTTATTAGTTGCTCTATTGTTTAATCACCTGAGCCCGGTTTTCATGAGTGGTGTGCATTTCGTTTCATTCTTGCGATACAGTCAATAAAAAGGATAGCACGCGTATTTCGCAAGTCGCGGTAAATTGAGCTTAGCTTGGAGCATTAAGGCGCCATACATGGCTCTGTTCAATTGTGTTAAATTCCTAGACCGCGCTTAAAATAACGTTTTAGTTTACTTCAGTTAATGAGGGCTTGCATTCCGGCTGATTCCGGTTTTCAAATTGAGGACCCGCCTCAACTTGAAAAGGAAGAGAGCTATTTTTTTAAATTGGATCGGATCTGGGTGTTATGGTATCGCCGTTGTTAGTTTTACTTTGTGAGTTGGTTTGGTAGTAGTTTTTTTAAGTAAAAATTACGCGAACTAACTACTGCAAGAGCACGATACTGTTCGAGGGAGCACAGCTTTACAACAAACTACCAGACGACCTGAAAGAATGTGATAGCATTTGCATGTTTAAAACACCTTATACCCAGGTCAAAATATGTTAACTTTTTTAGTAAGTACGGCCTCTGTCGCAAAATATTGTGAGTTTATGGTATTATTTTATATGTATGTAATTGAAAGCGAACTGCATTATTTTTTATGAGAATAAGTTTCTTCAAACTGAGAAGAGATGCTATTTAGTAGTAATAATTAAAACGGGATCATTACCATGTTTTTCTTTTAAGAGACTCCGAAATTTCGCAGTTGCATGTACTATGATCACAGAAAAACAGTTCTTAGAAACACATATTAGAAAATTTATTTTATAGAATACCTATCTAAGCGGCTTAACTCATGTCCTGTCACACCCATGCTGTTGCCCTCTTGCAGTCAAGTCAATTAAAAGTGTTGAAAAGTACAGTTCTACTTTTTTAAGACACATTAGTAGTGGCATGATTATAACAACATTTTTAAATTAATGTTTGATGAAGGAATTGTTTTAAATTTAATGAAGTTTGTAGATTTATGCTCTGGGAACAAAAAAGATTCCAGTAATTTTAGATCAATACTACCAGCACAAAGCATAGATTTATAAAAAAGCATCATCAATTATTAGTTTAATTTTGTAGTAACAAAGAATAAGAGGTAGTTAGTGTCACTTGAGGTAGATCCACTACTGACGCGGGAATTGCACTTTTCAGACACATTTTTAATACTTGGCCGAGGATGACTAGAATGCCATCGGTATTTTATATGACCTTTCAAAGGCATTTCACTGTGTTTGTTAAGAAATATAATTGAAAAAATAAAATAAAAACATGATGGTGTATCAAAGCTATCATTAAACCACATACAGTCTCATAGAGTCCTCTCTCATGCCTCATACAGTCATCTCTCAACCAGATTTTTAAAAAATGTTATTGACGAAGTCAAGTGCCATAGAGCACTAATCACTATGGGCGTGCCCCAGAATCAGTATTTAAGGCCTTATTAATATTTGTTATTTGCATTAATGACCGCTCACTCTGTAAAAAAACTTGTGTGAGACGGTGCTGTTTGCTTTTAAGTTATTAGGCTGACAAAGTCAGTTTGTTTTTAGACAAAGTAAACAGTACTCCATCTCATCATTGTCAGTTTTTATAATTAAAAGCTTAACCTTAACATAACTGAGTGATGCAGGTCAATACATGTACTGTGAATGGTTAAGTACTTAGTTGTTGAAACTTGTTAATTCAAGAAAGTTTTTAGTGATACATTTGTCTCAAGGCTGCTATTGGATTCTTATATCGTAGCCTTATCAGGCAAAATTAGTTTCGTGGCGTGTGTCGTTAATAAGCAAAGTTACCTAATAATTGACATTAAACAGCAAGAATGGTTATTTTAGTTATTTTTATAGTATTTTGATATACGGGGTTATGATTGTGGGGATTAAATACTAATACTGATGATATATTTTTATATTTAGTTCTTACAGTTCCGCGCACATTACACATTTGAATAAACTACTTTATTTATGTTATTCAAAAGAATATATTTTTATTTTTACAAAAAGAACAACTCATAATCCAAAAAATTTGAGGTTTATCGAAACGAATGTAGTGGTTTGGCCCCTCAAAAGAACGCTCACACACTGCAGATCTATTATAGCGGCTATGTTTTATGTCGGTTAAGTGTTCTTTAATGCGCGTCCCTATGAAAGTCTCCTAAACCTAAACCTCTTTGAAAAATAAAATATGCGCAAAATCCGTAAGAATGTGGGAGTGTTGAAATATTGATTTTTGGGGCATAAATGGCCATATCTTTTTTTTACATTAATTTGGAAGTTTGATTTCTCCACAATTCCAGGGATTGTAGACACCTCAGTATGTGGTTTTTATATTAACTCGATACCTCCATGCGTTCCCGAGATAAAGGGTCTTGACAGACAGTCGGACGAACGGACAACAAAGTGGTGTTCCTATAAGTGATACAAAAAACAAAGTTCCACAGAATGTCACTAAATTACCTTTTAGAAAATATAAAGATGTATTTAATAAATAATGAACATCGTAAAGTCTTTTACGATGAGACAACAAAAACCACATGAGTGAGGTTAATGACCTTGTTTCCTTTTTCAAAATAACAAAATTGAATGTAAATATCCAGTTTATTGTTATAGTAAATTTTTTTTAAACTTTTTTATCTTTCCAACACATAAATAAAGGAAGAAATAAAACAACCCTTACAAAGCCCTTACAAGTCCCTCGGTGTGGGACTTACGATTTGTAAATGCACATGTTGAATAAAATCATTATCTATGAGAATTTTCGTGACATAGGTATCTGTAAAATAATTATCTATGTATCATATAAGTATGTCTATCCATTACCCTAGTATCCATAATACAAGCCTTACAGTGCTTTCTTTGGGTTAGACTAATTGGTGTTCATTAGTTTTTTTTTAACTAAATAAATAGTTTAGTAAGAACTATTTATTTATTTATTAGAACTAAAGGATAATAAAACTCAGCTTTTGTAAATATTCAAATATGAAATCAAAGAGAGTAACATCAGAATAAAACACTTTTTTACGGATTTTTGCGCATGTTTTATTTTATTTTATATTTAATCTTAGTCATCCTGTGATCACGGCTCCTGTAAAGGAGTCGAAACGTCAGGATTAAATATAAAATAAAATAAAACATGCGCAAAAATCCGTAAAAAAGTGTTTTATTCTGATGTGTAATGTGCGCGGAAGTGTAAGAACTAAATATCAAAGAGAGTAAGATGGAAAGTCTGAAAATATTTGCGAAATACTCACCGTCGTCGATAAATAAAAAATAAATATTGATTTTTTGTATTTTTGTTAAACCCTGTGGTAAATTCCAGTAACTCCGTACAATCTCGTTATATATAAAATATTTCTATATCTTATCTTAATAAATTACGTGTCACGTTGTTTGTCCGCGATGGACTCCTAAACTACTTAACCGATTTTAAGCAAATTTGTACACCGTGTGCAGTTTGATCCAACTTGAAAGATAGGGTAGATATTAGATATAATTTTAATTTATAACACAGCAACGCATGTCTGGGTCAGCTAGTACAATATATATCTTAAACATAAACACGCACGACGCGTAGTTGTCCGCATTGTGGTGCCAAATGGTGGACCCGCCTGCCACCGCAAAAAATAGAATTCAGATTTTAGAAATTCCAAATATCTAAATCCAGATTTTTTCCGGTTAACTCGGGCGTTCCCGGTGCACGCCCTAGGACTATTCTCCGTGCATGAACTAATTTATCACCGAACTGTTCACCTGCATCAGATTGTCACACGTTGACGTCAACGTGTGACGAACTAACCTAATAAAATGGTTGAATGAAAACTAACTTGAAAGAAGTCGTGGATGATTTTTAATATCATCGTATTTTAAGGAGACTGTGTTTTATTTATAAATAACAAGGGCGCTTAAACATGTTAGGAAGTTGATATATATGAACATACACATACATATTCCCCATACAAATTCCTCTAATTAAATAGTCAATTAATTAAGCTACTATAAAAGCCTGAGCTTGTGTTTCCTGATAAATACAATTAAAGGGGGTTTTCAAGTCACGAATGAATAGATATTTTCTAGGCAGGCGCATCACATCTTACATCGCCTCGTCGCCGTCGCTTAGATCAGGCGAGATAGCAGTCAAGAGCTTACCTATTAACAATATAAAAACTGTCATTATCTTGTTACTCATTTTATGAGTTCGCTATATGAATAAATAAGACGGAAGATCAGATCACTGGAACCAACAATGATATTTTATCAGAGCACCTGTCGGTATCGGTGCGCGTTCGGCGCAGGCGCAGGCGGAGTCAACAATTCGCGTGGCAAGGCCGTAATGTCGTCGGCCTTATGTGGTGACGGGCTAAACTCGCCTTCTCGGCTCAGTCTACTCACTTCACCTGTCCCAATGTTTACCAACACAAAGGAATATTACCAAAGCCTTGACTGCATAGAGGAATCAAATGTCATTTATGAGTAGTTGAACCTTTATAAGATATAATAAGTCTTTGAAAATACATCAAACACACTAATAATTTTGGGTATATGAAAGTGATTTATATAGTATTCCATTTCTTTCCATTATAAAGGCATATAACTTCTGTCCAAATTGAAAAAAATACTTTCTAATTCGTTCCAAATTTTGAAGTTTTCCGAGAAACTTTCCAGTAAAACATGATTCAGATTTACTTCAGTTTGTGTAATTTTGATATATAAACAATATTTTTAATGTATTGTTATTTGAAAATAAAGTCCATATATCGTTGGTTGGAAACGTAATGGACCATGTCCGAATGTTACTTTTTTCACTTTTTAGGTGTGGTTTCAATACAATTTTAACGCCGTTTTTAGCTCAGTATCAGAACAAGTCAAACTCCGCATAAAAATTAGGTAACTATTTCAGTTTCACTTCTGCTGTGTGCACATATTCTAATTCAGTATAGAGAATTGTCTCAATATCTGAGAACAACTTATTTTGAAATATTCCCCTATTTTTGGAGCAGAGCGAGCGAAGCGAGCAAAGCTCCCATGGATCAGCTTAAATGGCGCAATGTCTATTACGCCATAACCTCCCGAGTTCTTAACAGATTTTAATATTTTTTGTTTGGAATCGAATCAACAGGTCGAGGACTAGATCGTGACGGAGCCCGAATTTTGAAATTCGCAAGAATAAAAAAGTTGTAACCAAAAAACATTGGCCATTTGGGATTTCCCATTGATAAAAAGCATTCTTTCTTATGGAATTTCGAAATTTGATTAACATTATTGATTTTTTTTAGTTTTACGCTCCGCTCCAATATATGGTGCTAGCGAAGCTATGAAGCTAGCGAAGCTAGGCGATGCAGTCGCTAAGCATAAGCTTAGCGACTGCATCGCCTAGTAATTTTTATATTTTTTAGGCATTTTTGAATGCTATCACATTAGATAAATCATTTTGGAAGTTTCAATCGGAATTTTCAAGTCAATTCGAAATTTTAGTTATTTCAGACATCAATCTTAAACAAAAAGATTCCTCAACAAATTAAAGTTACACAAGACAGACATTAAGATCAATCAGCTTTAAAAGGACACTGTTCTGTGTCCTTCGCAGATGCGATGCAGAACTATGCGATATCGATACTACAAGTATATGAAAACAGAGTTTATTGACGGACGCCTCGTATCATAATTTTATTTAAATTAATTATATATATATATCATAGAAACACAAGTTAATGAATCCCTTTACTGCATTTATTAAGTAAGAGAGGAATCAGAGTAACATGGTTAGATATGTTTTAAAATAATCTTCTAGTACCGCGATACTTCTAGGGCGGCTCGTTTTGTAATAATGTCGTTAAATAGATGTCATAAGAAGCACTGTTCTTGTTTTCCTGTCCTCTTTCACTTTAGGCTTCTACTATAATTGTTTTTTTTTTATATCACTACATATTATAAAACAAAGTCCTCTGCCGCGTCTGTCTGTCTTTCTGTTCGCAATAAACTCAAAATCGGCTTAGCTCACTGTCTGTCGGTTTTCAATAGACTGTATTTTTGAGCGTGTGCTCAGGAGCTGCAAATGCTCATACCGCCATCTTCTTTTTTACATCGGACATCCAGACGCACTGCGGGCTACCACCCTTTCTTGGTTGCTATTCCTACCTGTCATACTGTGTCTGTATTTCCGAGTACCTATAACCCGTCCGTTTTTAAAGCCAGGGTGAATAGGCACCTTCTGGGTTAGTTAATTCCATCGCGAATCCTGTCTTGGCCCCCGGGCTTGATTGCGATCAAGAGCGACCATTCAAAATAAAAATAAAAAGTATAATCAATGAGGTATCTATTTAGCTCACCCGGTTCAGTAGTGTACAGTGCCATTACGATTAAGGTGTGCCACGAGCTTTTGAACGATAATTAAACTTAGACAACGTATCTTGTCACACTTACACCACCTTCTATAACCGTCACTGTCCTCTATCATTATACATACGTGTCAAGTATACAGCAACAGCAGCCAGTAGCAGCAGCACGAGGAGCGAGGCAAGAGCTGCACAGCAGCCGCGGCAGGGTCGGCTCAGCTTGCGCCGCGTAAATCTGATGTCGCTGCTCACTGACATCGTCGACTCCGGCGGACGATGCCTGGCACATCGCCTTCCGCTGTGCGACCATCCGTAGCCGAGCTGAAAAAAAGAAACTTTCAGTAGCTGTTACGTTAAAGTAATTTTGTGAATTAAACTCATTCAATGTAAATGAAAACCACGTATTTTTTCATTATTACCAAGATTTTTTTGAGATATCAGCCTATACTTAGGAAAAGCCCCGTTAAAATTATTGAAATCTGTATGAACGCCTGTGAAGTCCATATTTTTGAAGTTGCTCTACTCAAAATTTAAACAAAATATTTCTGTAGAAAATTCTTAAGTATATATTCATAAGTGAGCCGACTACATAATCTAAATATTATGTGTTTAGTTAATGTTCGATTTAGTCTCAAACTTTAAATATTATTTTTTATCTTAGTTTAGAATAAAATAATTAGTGTACAATTACGAGTAATGAAAATTTGTCAACTTATACTTGTCGAGCCAGTGACTAGCACGAATAATTGTTTGAAACTAAGTGAATATTTTTGAAGTGAAAACTTCTTTAGCGGCGCTGTGTACTTTTTTTGGAATGGGTAAAAATTTCTAAACTCGCGTCAGGACACGTAACCTGATCGAAAATTCGTGTGCGCTTGCGCGAGTGTGCTTGTTGTCATGTTTGTGTACGATAGCGCAATAAATGAAAATTGCATTTTACCACATAAATGATAGTACTTTTATAATTATTATTAAAGCAATTCGTGCGAAATTATTCCCTCACTATTCCAAAATATCAAAAATGCACAATCATTAATGTTCATGTTTTCACTTCTGCCGGCACTCCCGGAGTGCAACCCGTTGTTTTTTTTTAGGTTGAATACCTAAATGGTGTATGCTTTCTATATGTTATTAATCAAAAAGTATTTTTTATAACATCATTCAAATCACTAAATGCAAATAGTTGTGCTGTGTTGTGTTGCGATTAAATAAAAGAACAGTGGTCTAATTGGTAGGTACGTATGGAAATTCCACGGCTGCCAATATGCTGCCAATCTTCTAATAAGGCGGAACGGCATTGACGACAAAGATAAAATAATGTTTTTCTTTTGTTAGTATAATTTAAGGCGTATCTCACACTGCTACACGCAACGCTCTGGTGCGCAGTATGTATGGTACTCAGTATGGAATAGAACGACGGAATGACGACGCTTCAATGCACGTGGCTGCAGGTAACGCAAGAAATGAGACGGATTTGCTCCGCCGTTGTCGTACGCGTTATCGCAGCAGTGTGAGATTCGTCTTACTATACTGGCGATTCGTTGAAGAAGTTACGTAAAATGTCTGACATACATCGAGAAAAACAAAACATGTAAAACGATGGCTTTGTGTAGTTGTGAAATCGTTTTTTTTTTTTTGCATAATTCTGTTACTGTTCTTAAACCATCAGGTAAGTAAGATAAGTAAAAGCATGTATAGTTCCCGGCATATAAGTTGAACCTAGTTTTGAAATCACGTGACATGCGCAATAGTGAATAATGTACCTAAACTTTCTACAGCGCATTTCACGTGATTTCAAAACCAGGTTCAACTTATATGCCAGGGACTATACAATGCAATTATTGAAATTCAATAAAAATCCAATGTCTTGTACAGTAAAGAAGCCGCAAGAGAGCAGGGAAAGGTTGTTTTTAATGCGTTACATTTTTGTCAATTAGCAAACTTCTAACATTACTAAAAATGCATCAGATAAATTTACTTTACAAAATGTTATTAAGCAATGTAGTTTTTAGAGTTAAGATCATTAACTTCAATAATTTTTGTCCTTTAATAAACATCAGTTCTGAATAAGCTTTTGCTCATAAGAGCTTTTTTAAAAACTTATTTATATATCTTAAGAAAGAAAGTTTTTATTGTCAGTGTAAATATTGCTTCTTTCAGTTTTAATCCACAAAAAAACCACAAAACCTTCGAAAGGTGAAAAATTATAGATTGAGTCCTGCTTTCCCTTGGTGCACCTCTTGTCGGATTTACAACTTTGTTTATTTTCGAAAAGTTTGTGTAAACAGAAATAAACTAAAAACTAGTCATAAATTTTATTCAAGATTTTATTTAAAGCTAGCAATATAGAGATTGGTTTAAAATTATTGCATTCGGGTTTGTCCCTAGACTTAAAAAGAGGAATAATTTACACGTCATCAGTGTTTACATGAAAACAATTACTATTTTTTTTAATAGATATTTGTAAAAAAAACATCTCAGGCTTTGAATCTACAGTACCTATTAGGAAGATCATCTTAATTATCGCAGAACTCTAACTTTCCAATTAAGAAATAATAACTAAAAAGTAAAAAAAAAAAAAAACTTATGTAATCTAAATTATTCTAATAGAAAATTCTGTAATCTACACAAATAATTTGAACGTAAAAAAGGTGGAGGGAATGAGCTAAGCTATTTTGTAACTGTTTACTTGTCCCTGCTAACATGCACCCTTGACATGCAACAACACCTTTAGATACCTTTAATAGTATTAAATACAGGCCAAGAGCAGGGATCCGCAGTTGCTCTTCACAAATAGGGGACTTAGAAGAAACTTTCAATCCATACAATGTAATAGACCAGTTGATACAAACTTAAACATATTTAGCCTCTTACCATACAATTTTATTATCTAACAGGGGTTTATGGTGGTTGCTTCCTATATCACTACTTTTTTCGACACCGCCTTTTAAGGGTGAAGGGGTTGTGCCATTCTATTTTGCCCGACACCAAAAGGCTTCCAATGTGTATAACTTTTCATTACATTGTCATCTATGACTGGCTTTACGCCACCAAAATCATAGATAAGTTTCCTACGCCAGCTACATACATGATAGTGGATAGACTTCACTGTTAGTTTGTGTTAAAACATGAATTCTTCTTCGGTAACTTGTAGCTCTGGACCTATCTTCCTTCCTTGCAACTTTGAACCTGTAGTTTTATATAAAAGTTTGCGCAATGACTTATGCATGCCAAAATATTGTCTTTCTAGTCATTAGTAAAAGCAATTTTCATTTTTTAAGTAACATTCTGTCCTGTTTACAGAGAAACAAAAGAGAATAAATAAATAAGTAGGCGTAGGTAGTGGAATGCATATTCATATAATTATTGTTTGCAGTCAGTTACGATGTTTGTAAACTTTGTTTGTTACGAGGGTGACTTTTTGAATTTCCCGCCTCTCAATTGAAATGGCAACACTGCTCCTATCTACAGGCAACTGTCAGTTGACTCCTGTCAAAATTTGTACAAACTGCGTCATTTAGTTTGTGTTTGGCAGCCGTTGATAGCAGGCTACCGCGCGTTTTGCGAAAAAAAGGGGAAAAAAGTGAATTTCGTGTGCTCATTAAGCATTATTTTTTGCGCAAAACCGTCACTAAGGCTAAGCTTGATAAATATTATAGGGACTCTGCACCATCCATTTCCATGGTAAAGAAATGGTGTACTGAATTTTGATGAGGCCGCAGAAGCACAGAAGAGGCCGAACGTTCTGGACGCCCAGTTGAGGTCTCTACAACCGAAACAATTGGAAAAATATGGTTTTGGCCGATCGGAGATTGAAAGTGAGAATGATTGTGGAAGCCACAGGCTTCTCACATGACTCATGGTTTCAATTTTGAATGATCACTTGGGTATGAGAAAGCTGTCCGCAAGACGGGTGCCGCGTTTGTTCACAATCGACCACAAACGCAACCGTGTGACAATTTCGCAGAAATGTTTGGCGTTGTTCAACCGCAATATGGACGAATTTTTGCGCCGCTTTGTAACCGTGGACGAAACGTGGATCCACCACAACACACCGGAAACCAAACAGCAGTCAAAACAGTAGATTTCTCGGGGTGCATTGGCGCCAAAGAAGGCAATGGTGGGTTTGTCAGCCAAGAAAATCATGGCGACCGTTTTTTTCTTTCTGTTGTTCATTAATGACTTGGCAGCGGTTGTACATCCTTCCAAATGTCCATTGTTTGTGGATGATTTAAAGGTCTACAAATCAGTTCGATCTTCTGGCGACTGCTTGTTGCTACAGATGGACCTTGATCGGTTTGCTGCATGGTCATCATTGAACAAACTAAATAAATAAATAAATATTTCCTACATTCACACCAATTAGCCTAGCCCAAAGTAAGCACAGTAAGGCTTGTGTTATGGATACTAGGGTAACGGATAGACATATATATATATGATACATAGATATGTAATATTTATAGAAATATATATAAACACCCATGACTCAGGTACAAATACTCGTATTCATCATACAAATATCTGCCCCTACCGGAATTCGAACCCAGGACCATCGGTGCGAAAGGCAGGATCGCTACCGTTGCACCAAACGGTCGTCATCTTCCTTTAATTTCGATAACTGTAAACATGAAATTTACAAAAAAGCGCTGTCCTGTTAGACTCACACACTCTTGAAGAGGTTACCAATATGCTCGATATGGAAATTGGTTGTGCGGGCGATTCAAAATTAGTGGTCTGTATTGCGGTATGAGAAAATTAATTTCGACTACAATATGAGAGGAAGATGAAGGGGGCACTATTCCTTGACCGCCACGTGGTGTAAAATGCTGCAGGCTGCCGGGGACGTCCGTGAGCTTTGCTATTCACTTACACACATGAAGACAACGTCACATAAAGCTTTATGTGCGCAACAATCAAAGTTTGTTAGGCCATAGGCCACTAGTTCAATTTAATATTGCGTAACTCCTCGCGCGCCTTCACGCGTCGGTGTACGCGCGCGAGCGGCCATCAGTCCTCTTTTGTTTTCTATCTGTCCGCATCTTGGCTACATTACGGTATGATTTTCCACCAATAGATGGCGCAGTCGTCTCGCTCTTCCATATGCGAGACAAGTTATGTCCGAAAGGGTAATGGAATAATTGGAAGTGAGGCTAGGAGTATCGATCAAACCAATAAAAATTACAAAAACATACAAATAAATAACGCAGCAGATTTGAATTTAATACAGAAATATTTTAGATAGTAAACTTAAATTTAGTACGCATTTTGATAATATTATAAGAAAATCTCTCAAACTCCTTGGATTTATTTGGCGTAGTTGCAAACATTTCAAAAATATTGATGCTCTAAAATACACATATTTTACATTGGTGAGCAGTCCACTTGCAAGATTGTTCAAATATTTGAAATCCATAATATAAATATCATATTGCTCGACTGGAAAGAATTCAATAAAAGCTATTTTAACTATTCACCAGCGTAAAAAAATGTGAAATGGTTTCTTACAGTGGTACACTTGACTTTTTTGGATTTGCAACTCTGGAGAACCTTTGTTGGGTTGCAGATCAGGTGTTTTTGTATAAGATTTTAAGAGGTCACATTGACTGTTCTCACTTACTTCGTGAACTATGGTTTGAAATATCTAATCTAGTTCCAGAATAGCAAATTTCAAAAGATTTTTTCTGAAATTTAATTATAACCAATTTGGGCAAGCAAAGTATTGTTAATAGACTGTGTTACGAGCACAACAAATTTTGTCGCTCTAACGATATCCTTTTAAACTTTATTTTACATCTTATAAAGAATAATTATGTAAGACTCTTTTCTTTCTTTTTTTTGTTACGTTGCTTAAGAGTGCATGTTGATTTGTTGCCTTAATGTGTTTTATACATTGAAGTGATGTTTGCCTATAATTGTTTTTCTCTATTCTTTTAATTGTAAGCACTTTTATATTTAATGTGTAAGTTGTGGTGTAAAAATGTTGGCAGGCCTAATAAAATAAAATAAAACTTTGCATGTTGAGAGTTAATTAAACAATTATAAAAACAACTATTTTAGTATGCCAACTTATAAAAATTCCTACTTTACTGTTAATTGTGAATAAAAAAATGTTATTGTATAATTAAAAACTGATTTATTGAAAAAAGGTATCTACTTTCTCTTTGCCATTTAGGTGTGCCTCATTACCATAAATAGATATCTAATTACGATCAGTTTAAAATATCACTACTATTCGTCCACAAAAAACATAGATCAATATCTTCTAAACTTGACCTTTAATTATTGTCCGTTTATTATTTTAACATTATAACAATATTAACAAAAATGAAAAGAACTTTATCAGGCATATATTGTTTTAATTTCTCTTAAACGTGTTTCATGCACGAAATGAAATATTTATCCTAGTGTAAAACACTAAATTATACCTTTATTGGCGTAAAAATCAAGTAATAATGTACCAAAATAACTATTTAACAAATTTTATACAGTGGGTTGTTCAATCTTTCATTTTTCATTCAATTTGCAATCACTAGTATTTTGCTGGCGCCGAAGTTAAATACCAATTATTCCGTGGAGCGTTGTGGTCGTGATATTTTCATGGCGTGTTGAAATAGTTTATCGGAACCAAGCTGTTAATACTAAATTGCTTGAAATAAGCCGAGTTGCGTCAACAAATTTCGTTGTTATGTTTAATATCGTTCAGCAACTAATGTCAGATCAGATATACGTAAACTGTAGAGAAATCTCTGCCGGGTACGCCATTCTATTGTCATGGAAACCATTATTCAATTATTACTGTGCATTTAATAACAGCAAGCAAAGCAACCTGCTGAAGTCAAAAAGAAGATAAGTATTATTTAGGGGCAGTAATGTGACTGTCAAGAAAATATATACTTTTCCCGTCTGTCATAGTTTCTTACAATCGTAAAATTTAAAAGTTACTATGCTAATGAAAGCCACATACGTCACATTTCACTATTTTAATCTACCTATCTTCGCTGAAGATACAAAAAGTGTCAGGTTACAAAATACCGCCAAGAATAATTAAGGTTGTTTAAAAATGTCAACTATAAACATCAGTTACAAAAAGATATTAGTTGCAGCTCAAATTATCGTGAAAAAAAGCTTTGTTGTGGTAGATCAACCCGACCAAACGTAAAAGCGTGACATGCCTGGCATTGCGTGACATGCCTGACAAGACCTGACAAAACGAGAGAACAAAGACTTAATACTGTAGCAATGTCTCTATATTCAATAGGTACTTCTCGTCGGCTGAACGAGCAAGGTCAATCTAACGTGACGTCTGTGATCGTTATCTTTTATGCAATAAAATAAAAAAGGGCTATCTAATTCTTATAAGTTGCGCTAAAGAAAGGAGAACGAATCGTGTGAGAGCAGATTAAAACAAATCAGCGTGACCGAAACTAAATTAATACCTTCATCAATTATATTACATATTGAATAACAATAGAATGCTATTTAGAATTAGGTATTTATTTTTACCAACAGCTAAATATATTACAGTGGGCAGTGAACATAACAATTGAAAGCCAATTAAAGTTACTAATAAAAACAATTTGTAAAGCTAATGTTAACCACGTAATAAGTTTAATAACAGGTATTTACATACATAATTACTAACGCAAGATATAAGCCAAATCACAAACAAACGAAAAACAGTTTAAGCTCACTGATTAATTTTATAAAAATTAAAAATATATTTAACCGCTCATCGTGAAAAAACATCCTAGTAAACTGGGCATTTTGGTACAGACAATGGTATACGGTCGAGGCTGCCCGCGTTTATCAAAATTGAAAAATATCTTAACAATAATAAAGTCGGTTAATCTTCAAGGTAGTTGTAATTTCTTTACAAAATGTATATACCAAAAGAAGCAATTTAATGCAATGACAGTTTTTTGTTGGAGTTGTAGTGCGTGAGCGCAGTGTACACTTGCCGCGACCTACATCCCGGCGCACGTTTTTGTCGACTGGCAACAAAGACGAAGCACGAAGCAGCCTTTTCGCTAGTTTCTATAAAGATCTCTAACTTTAGCAACACGAACGGCCTCACTTTCATTCCGTACGTGCTCATTTCTGATAATAGCTGTTGCCACACCCGCTAATTTCATGTAAACGTTGCCCTAGGAGACAGATGATAACAGCTAACTCGGTGCCATATTGCACTTACATTTGGATATAACGGAAAGTTAGTTTTACCGTTTGCCTAAAAACGAAACAGAAATGTTGAAAATACTTAAACCGTTAGATATGTCTATTAAAAATTTATATAGAGTTAACCGATCAGTAATAATTTTTATGAGTGACACACCCGATTAGTTTTAATAACCACAACCGACTATGTACTCAAATAAGTACTGTTACCTATTATTTGAAAAAAAAAATACAAGTACATAAATAATATAAAAATATTATTGGCCCACCGATATTCGTTATCTATGATCTAGATAAAGTTTTTTATGATAAGATCTGTAATATGCATTAAGTCAACTGATCTCTCGGGTTCCATTTTCATACGTCCACTATAATAAAGTGTCAGTAGAAATACTTATATGAATACTGCTACAAATGTATTCTCTTCACTACTTTAACTGACGGAAAGCACACACCATTACATAAAATAGATAATAAAGGTTCTTGTAAGCTAGCTTCATAGTCATGAAAATGACAGAAATTCCTATCTCAATTACCAGTTGATGTGAATAATAATAGTAAGAAAAATAAAAAAACCTTACTTATTATATTTAAACCGTTAAAATTTCCAGATAAGTATTTCAAGTGGTAGCGTTCCACTTTTCCGATGTATCAATCTCCGGGGTTTTATAGGTACTTGGAAAGGGTATATTACATCTATAGGTTTTACTGATTATTGGACTGTTTATTTCGTGTCATAAAATCAAAGGTTCTTTGCAAAAATAGTTATCTTATTTTTGTCGCTTGGTCAAATATTATTCAACATCAAGAGACAATTTCTACATGTTTTTAAAGTAGTATTACTTCGGAACATTCGTAACTATTGTTCTTAATTTATTTTCACAACGAAACTGTATTCTAATAGGCGCTAACAAGGTGAGCAGCATCAGATTCCTACGTGAATGGACGAGTGACTGTAACTGGATCCCACAACCGCGGTCGGGCGCTACTCTACCAGCTTTTGTAACTGTATGCACTACACGTCATATTACCACTGTAACTATTCAAATCTCACCTAGTTCTCACAACACTAAATACATAACACGCTCCGATTCTATTTAGTAGGTATTATTTCGTAAAACTAGAGTTACTTTTACGTGTAGAAATAAATACCCAGCACAAAAGATGCACTTCGTGACTAAATCTAAATTTCAGAGGCCTTGAACTTTCGGATGTTTGTTCACCTTGCCTTTAAGCTTGCCAACGCAATTTCGTGAAGTAATTTTATTTATGCTCAAACGAATAAAAAGGGTTTCCTACATCCTTTTAGTTCTGTATTTATGAAAGACGTATTGTAGAAGACCTACACATCATTAGACATAAATGCTGTCTTTCGCCGTGATTCAGTTGTTGTTTGTTTCATTGAATCGATTGCTACATACCGCTGGTGTCATTATGTCATCATCTCTCTTGAATTTCATCCAGGACATCATAATAAACGAACTTTTTTTATAATGTCACACCACACATATCAAACAATTACAAATAAAGGAATCAATCATAAAAAGAAAATACAGTTAGACGGATTTATTTCTTAATACAAATCTTTTCCAACCATCTTTCAACATATGATGAGTAAAATAGAACAAGGAAAAGGGAAAGAGTACATTAAAAGGGAGAATTGAGTATGGAATAATATCAATAGATTATTATTAAACATATATAATAAGTAAATACTAATAAGTTATCGTAACTTATAAGAAGCAGAATTCTGCCGGCAAACAAGGAGCTAATTTAGTTTTGAGTGAAAATGTGAAAACGTGGTCGTATTCAACGAAGATTAAAAAAAGTGCGGACATTCATTACTATAAACTTGAGATGTTTTCTATTTCGCTAATACACTTTTTAGTGCATGTTTCGACGTTATGTTTAGTATTGTATAGTTCTTCAAAAGTTTGACTGTAGAGCGTGGCCCCGCTTACCAAATTCAGCATAGTAAATTTAAAATAGTAGAAAAAGTACATTAAAAGAATTCAACGTTTGGAGAATCTATCGTCTATCCTTACTAATATAATGCGAAAGTAACTCTATCTGCGTGTTATGCAATCACGCCTAAACTACTGATCCGATTCAAATAAAATTTGGTACACAGATAATCTGGAGCCTGAGAAAGGACATCGGCTACTTTTTGAAAAAGGGCTGTAAGGGGTTGAAATAGGGGATGAAAGTTTGTGCGGAAATTATGTTATTTTTAAAGCTAGAAGCTTGAAACTTATTTTTTAGGCTTTTGATTAGATATAAATAAATACGACATTCAAAGTTTGTAAAAACTTTACCCTTGCGAAGAAGGTTTCTTCTTTTTGGATGCTCCAGAAGGCATTGGCAAAACTATCTTTTAGCCCACTAACTTAGCTTTTACTATGAGCCAAAATCCAGAAAGATAAAGGAGTAGCTTCCTCTAGAATAGCTGCTACGCTACTTAGTTGGGGACGAATAGTACACTCAATTCTAAAACTACCATTAAACTTAGCTCATGAGGAAATGCCAGTATGTAAAATTTGCAAAAGCAGTGAGCGTGGATAAATGTCCCACAAAAAAACAATCGAAGCACTATGAAAGATATCAAAGGCAACCAGAGTATCATGGGGAGATGGAGGTACTTTTACCTGGTGAATACAGACCGACCCTCTCGATTATTACTAAGTGTATGCCGGCAGATGAAATAAATGCCTATTTGAAAGCATCTGTATAATGGGTACATGTAAAAGGTTTGTCTCACTACAAATAAGCGAGTACAACTTCACAATGATTTTCAAGCAGGACAATATGCAGTTGCTCTTTTAGAAATCGGAGAAGTTTATATGCCAACAGACAGTAACGACATGATCACACTGAGACGCGAGTTCTGTCCAATTGTCGATTACACAGATGACCTAAAAATTATGTCTATACTGATCATCAAATAAATATGGGCATAGGCAAATATAAAAGAGAAATTTCGACGCCGACTAATAAGATAGTTTACAATATAAACAAACAAATCATGTCAGACGCGGAGGGGGATGTTGTCGAATACAATTTTGGTAGACAATGTTATGGACACTAAACAAGTCACATTATACCCTATAGAGTTTCTCAACTCTTTAGAATTATCAGGAGTACCCATAAGTTGAGGATGAAATTTGGTGTTCCAATCCTATGAATGAGAAATCTAGATGCGTCAAGGCTATATAATGGTACACGGGTACAAATTACACATTTAAAAAAGCTATTATCATGACTGGAATGGCAAAAGAAAAAAAAATGATTTCCCCTAAAAGCAGCATTTGCAATTACAATGAAAAATTAAAAATGCTGCCGAAAGTCACTATTCTACGCGGACGTAGTCGCGGACACTGCTAGTTATGTATAAATGTATATACTGTGGGTCCAAGGTTACTCGCTTCCGTGCGTTTTAACCCACATGTGGCTCCTGGCTGATGTTAAAGAGTACGAGTCAACCCCTTTCAGGTGGTTAGGCTGCGGCCGCGGCGTGTTTGTGTGTCTGGATATCCCACTTCCTGAGGGATCGGTCGATACGAGTTGTCATTGATGTGAGCTCGTCGGACCATTTGGCTATGAATATCGGCGTCCCTCAGGGTTCGGTACTTTCTGCAACACTTTTTCAGCTCCATATTAATGACCTGCTTATGCCTGGTATTTTGGGGTACGCAGATGACTGCACGGTTGTAGAGAGCTATATGTCAGATGCACGAGCCAGTGCAGAACAGATCCAGGGTGATAGGGAGGCGATGGTAAGCCGCTTGAACCTATTTCTGCAGACAGTCTACGAATGGGGCGATGCCAATCTGGTAAGGCTTAATCCATCTAAGACCCAGGCGTGTCTATTATCTGCGAAAAGGAGTCCTTTCGACTTGACTCCTACTTTTTGAGGTGTATCTGTGCCGATCACAGACCATCTTGAGCTTCTCAGTGTCATCAACTCTCAATATTGGCTCTTTCACTGAGAGTATGGCTCAATTACTTTGCATTCTAATGGGAGGTGAGAGAGTACTTCACGCCAGAATAGTTGTTCAATCTTTACCAAGCGCAAGTTCGATCGTGTATGAAGAACTTTTCTCATCTTTGGGATTGTTCCGCCCAATACCAACTCAAGACGCTTGAGTCCATTGAGAGGAGGGCTAAGAAACTGAAAATCTTTTAACATAGACGGGAGCTATGTAGCTATAGCCTATCCTTTTTTTATAGGATACAATTTCACAGCTTTGTTCCGCCATCCCTATTTTTTCATCTGACAACCAGACTTGCAAATAGGCGCAACCATTATATGGTTGATATACCAGAGAGTTACTAAGCGTTTTGGTTCCAATTTTGTGATCCGTACCGCTAAAAAGTCGAACTCCTTGCATAAGTCTTTGTTTCCTGAAACATACAATTTAGGGGTCTTCAAGTCACGAGCAAATAGAGTGTCTTCACGGCAAGCGCGTCACATCCTAGATCGCATCATTGCTTATCATCAAGCGAGATAGCAGTCAAGTGCTTACCTATTTACAATAAAGAAAACTTTCCACTTGTCCAAAGCAGTTTTTCTAATGGGCGCAAAATTTGTATTAAATAAGCGTTTCCCAAAAAGGTTTGCAGATGATTAGACTTATCTTGTATTCAGGATTTTAAAACTTAATGAATTCAATTAAAAATTATTTTTTGTTCGGTAAGTACATTTACAATACGCAAGAAAAGGTAAAACTCGCGCGCAGAATTTATAATAAACGAAAAGCTGTGTTTATACACTGCTCATATAAAAGACGTCAACGCAGTATTTAGAGTAAAAAGTAGTTTAAAACTTCAACAGCTATGCTATCGATCGTACATTGTGAACACTATGCTGGTAACTGGAATAACCCTAAAATAAAATTAAATATCTTTTTAAGAAAATATAATGTTTGTTTGTTTGTTTTGAAAGAATGTATAAAAAAATGATACACTATCAATGGATATGATTTAAAAAACTTTTAATATTATATTAGCAAGTTGAACGAAATATGAACATAAGTTAACTGTAAATAATTAGAATAATTCATTCATTTAATTATCTTATTATATATAATGTAAAATTATTTATATCATAATTATTAATATCATATTATTCATAATATGATATTAATAAATAATTTATTTTGAGGTTATAGGCGTTTTAAAAAAGTATTCATATAAATTTGCATTTACTTGTTTACTGTTTCCTTAATCTGTTTATTTTTACCTGTATATTACTATTATGTAGGTAGCTGGACACGGGTTACAATATTCTCACTTAAGAGCGACGCACGACATACAAACTTTCAAGTCCAAATAGTTTAAAATAATGAAACTTCTTATGCAATTTCATTAAACTTAAAGAAGTTACATAAGTGTCAAAGTTTATAAGATAATATTTACTAAATATGTTATATAAAAATCAATAAAACATTCTGTTACCATGGAATGCTTAAAATTGCTCTTATTTGAAATACATCTTATCAAAATGTTTATATATATATATATAATATTTTTTACTATAAATTAAAATAAAACCTATCCAACAAAATGAGAGAAAAATCATAAAATCGGTTGAGTAGTTTCGGTGTTCATGGCGGTCAAACGCTATGACAAGAAATTTATATGTATATATACTAGCTGACCCGGCTACACATTGCTGTGGCTCAGTTTTTATAATTTGCAATTTTTTTTATTCATTAAAATGAAGCCTACTCTGTGCCCTAAGTTGAAACAAATCCAGCAAAATAAAAAAAAATCATCACAATCGGTTAAGTAGTTTCGAAGTTCATCATGGTCAAACACTGTGTTTTATATATAAGGAAAGTATAACTATATATCTAGAAAGTTAATTAATCATCTCAGTAAAGTATATATAGTTGTAATAAGGTCTAGGATTTTCGTAGGTAGCAAGGCAGATGATACATTCGCCCACTGTGCCATGTACTGAACTAAACAAAGACAATAATTAATGAAGTAGGAGATTGTCTATATATATGCCTATTTGTAATATCATTACATTTCACTGTCGTAGAGAATACCGTAACGAATTGATACGTCATCTAGAGATATTTAATAAAAAATACGTAAACACCTCTAGCACCTAGTTGACCCGGATCACGGATCAAATTGCGTTTACGCCGTTAATTCCACTAACACACTTCGCTCAATCCAACCGTTTTAAGACGACGACTATCTATCTACAAAGTTATTTAATCATCTCAGTAAAGTATATGTGGTTGTAATGAGGTCTAGGATTTTCGTAGGTAGCAAAGCAGATGATACATTCGCCCACTGTGCCATGTACTTAACTAAACAAAGACAATAATTAATGAAGTAGGAGATTGTAAATATATATTTATGTAAGTAGCAGCTCAGTACATTATGAATATTCAAAGTCAATACAATATTACATATGACTCAGTCAATAATTTATGTAGGTAGCTTAATAGCTTTTCAATAATTTAAATATTGGTAGTACTTGATCGCATTAGTATTGGTTTAGAATACGATTAAACTTCGTAATTTTACGATGTTTAGCTTGGAGAGTTTCATAAGCTTGCGTGCTAAAGTAGCACTTCAAGCTTTCATGAACAGTTTGGCTTACTTAGACGGTAGAGCGTCGGAAGATATTATAACTTGGTCCTGACTGCATTGCATTTGTAGTCGTTTCTTACAATTATCCCGATTGGACCAGACTTAGGTTCGGATTATAGAAGGCTAATGACCCATCAATAACTTTAGTAGACTGGTCACAACAACAGACATCAATGATGGAAAGAGAATTTAAATTAAGAATTTGCTATAGTTCCAATATATGTATAGCCACGTAAGAATCGGATACCCAAATATGCAGACAGATGAAAAATTAAACAAAAATTACAGTAGTGTAATATGAAACATTTGATTTCTTTTTTGGTGTTTGAAATTATTCGCAAATATCCCGAAAATAACGAAGCTTCACAAGAGATTCCATGCTTCCTATTGCAATGGATTGAAACAAATGAAACTTGCTTTATAATAATAAATAATATTTCTTACATTCACACCAATAAAATACTGACAAACAAAATATTAGGTCCATCGAGTGCCGTACTAACTTGTATCTTAAAATTTAAAAGGCATTAGGCATTTACCCTACTTTCGAACTTCCTGCTTAAAACGAAACAAGTTTGCTTTCGTCCCTAGGCGGTAGCGTATAGCACCGATTTGACACAGTCATGTCTTGTCCTACTAGTGGAACTCACCGTCATATAACTTATTTGAAATAAGTGAGAGGTAATCGTAAAACAGGCAAGGACAGACACATACACGAAAAAAATCAATCTATCAACTTCAACAATTTCCTGCTCTAATACGCTACGACGGAACATTAAATTTTCGCTCACCAGTAGCCTAGATATGTAAGTATGCATGCAGCTTTTCTGAGATAGAAATCGTTCATTTACTGGATGTGACATTTATTGTTGTTGTGTTGAATCCGCGAAATTGGTAGTTCAGCTCTAGTTTAGTCCTTTAGTTATATTCTGATTTATTAAAACTAAAATCGTAGGTATTTATATACTTAATAGTGCAATTTGAAGCTACTTTGGAATGCATACAATGGGCCTTCAACTTTATCGCGTAAAATATTATTTAGTCTTTTGGATCAACACTAAATATAATGACGTATACCATAGTCATATACCAAGTATACACCAAGTACAACACATAGTAAGCAAGTTTTTCCTGTGACAAAATCTGAAAACAAGATTTGATTAGCAGGCTGACAGAGGAATTCCTGCATGAAGTTGCTATCGCCATATTGGACTGGCCTGCGCTCTGTCTGAGTCAGAGTTAAATCCCATCGAGCACTTATGAGCTGAAAATACGTTAAGTTCGAGGCGTTCAAGTGTTGAGGAGCGAAAATCAGCTGTGATAAAGAAGTGGGATAGTATTAAAAAGAATCTCTCAAGAAGCTGGATCTGTCCATGAGGAATCGTCTCCGAGCTATAATAAGGGCAAGAGGAGGCAAAACAGAATATTGACACCAAATTTGAAACCAAATAAAGATATTTTCACAAAATTTTGTTGTCTTATTTATAAAACCCCATTTTTTTTTTCCTTACTGCTTTTGACTTAACCCAGGATAGCTCCTAAAATATCGGTGTAAAAATATGGTATAATTTAAAGTTTACAATATACCTTTAAAATTGTACTATTATAATCAATCACCATCAGTCATTTGTCTTATGGTCACAACAGGTTGATTCTTTATTTTTGCTCGTGAGTGTTGTAAACAATACCTGACTAAGAAAGTGATTTTGCTATGGTGTTTGGAAATAAACCTCGGTGATATTGTTTTCTATGTTGAGCCGACGGACATTCGAACCTGGGGCATAAGGAGAGCAAAACCGCATCACATAAACTATTCTAAGCCCACAGAAAGTACAAGCTCAAACATTTATTTAATAAAAACTAAAATTTCAGTTATGTTTAATTTGCGATCTCAGATGGCGTTTCTCGGCAATCTACTCACTCGATTGGAGATCGTATATAAAAAAGTAGAATTTTAATTTTTGGCATTGATTTAGCATTATGGTTGCGACGATTAAGGAACTTTAGAGAGGGTCGGTCATCGGATCGGTGACCAAAAGTTTATTATAACATGCTCCTCCGTGCTTCGGAAGGCACCTTAAGATCTGCCGATAACGTCTGCAGTCGTTAGCACCCACCAATCCTCTCTGGTCCACGTGGTAGGTTGGCACCCATTTTTCATCCATAGGGAATGCCTATGCCCAGCAGGGGACATTGATGGACTGGTGATTATGTAGTAGTATATAACAATAATGCTTTTATAACGTTGAATTGGCATTGCATTCGACAATATATTACTGCATAAATGCAATTTTGCACATTTTTTTCCATTCATAGTTAATACTTCGGTTACGTGGGAGTATTACTTATTATTAATGATATCAGCATTTCTGTGCCCGCTGTAAGAAAATTCAACGTAAAGTAGTACCACTGATATACGTTGTAATTTTAACTGTCTGATAAAATGTTTTATTCATTTATAAATAGTTCAATATCACATTACCATCTATCAAAAGTAATAAACTACACTCAACGAAAAGTGTAAAAGTGACTAAAAAGAAAGTAGTAGTAGGTAGTAAAATAATAGGCAATGAAAATCTCTCCTAACCTCTACTGAGAAAACTTTCAAATGAGATCGTAAAACAATAACAATGCCGTGAATCAGTTGTGTGCCAGATGCATAATTGGTGGCAACGCGCCTCACCTCTGACTCCCATGTGTCTTTCACGGTTCGCGGCTTACTCTCCTTCATATTTCCAGAGAACGTCATTCCTGCAAGTCCTTAGTCGGGGTCGACGCACTCTACACTCTGACCTTTGCACAAAGCTGTCAGGGCACAATGCACTGTTTGAGAGTACGTTTATTAGGGCACTTTGTTTAGCACTGTCGCTTTCAGTTATCTCGCGGGGCGAGCGATGTAGACTGAGAGAGCGTGAGGACCTGGCATGGCGCGCGCGTCTGTGGTGAGGCCGGCGCGTCAACTGGCGCCCCAGCGCGCGGTAACGGGCACGCACTACAGTTAACTTTCTCCCGAGACACTCGCGCCACACCGGGGCTTAGGACACAGTCGAAAGTCTACCGCAGCCTCACGGGTCAAAGACTTTATGAATTTGTATATCATGTTTACGCACACTTTAATAAAAAAAGGCAAAAAAAACCCTCTATAAAAATATTTTTATAAGATTTGGAATATAAGATTCTTTGATTTACAACATACATCTTCTTTTTGAATTTCTACCAGTTCAAGGTCTTGAAAAAAGCAAGAACAGAACGATAAAACTTCTTTTATTTTTGTGTTAAAAGTACGTAGATAACATTAAATAAAATTTTAATTGAGTTGTCTGTAGTAACAGTAGTTCAGATAGATTACTTACCGTGTCAAACTTTGTTGAAAAGTGAGTCCAAACAAGTTAAAAGGATGTGATCTTGTTATAATATTTCACGTAAAACTGTTTTATGGATAATAGAAGGAAATGTTTTTTTTTTTAAATTATCTATCTTTAAATCTCCAATATATTAAGAGTTCAAAAGGAATTTATAATTTTTCGATTTGGTACACATAGAAAAAACGTGACCTTGATATTTCACGTTTCGCCATTATATATTCAAATACAAGCGGCAAACAGATCTTAATAGTAAGAGCGAGTACGTTGTCATTAGATCTACATGGAAAATGTTGTTACACTATCTTTTATTTTTTATTCAAATTAAAAGCATAAAAAAAAAACAACTTTTTTTCAGGCGTCACACCGGACTCAAAGACGTAATATCTTGCTATCTGGACTATTCCAACTACGACTACTTGAATTTTTCTTGTAAAAAATGCTGATACTAAAAATCGAACAGTAAAATCCTTCAAGAACAAAAATTTATTATTAGATATTTATTTTATTTATTTATTTGTCTTCACTTTTCAGTTATAGAAACAGTTTTGACTTAGCATTAAAATTAATGAAATTGCTAGGCGAAAACTATGAACGGTGTCAATAGGTTCTATATCCGACAAGTTTTCTTCCGATATATACATTTTGCAGGAACTCTTTACTCTGGGTATAACTGGGGATAACTAACATGTTTCTGGTGGATCTTTTTTTTTCGTGTCGTGATAATATATGTATATATTACTTTGAAAAACCTTACAGATTGCCTTTAGATTTTTCATCTTTAAAAAAAAAACAAACCTTTTATCGGGGGCCTTTCTTCACGCCTTTTCTTTAATATTGGTTGTATAGCTGTGATATAAATTCATCAATTAAATATATTATATTTTGACATGAAATTGTCTTTTTAAACCTGAAAATAAAGGCCCTATGTAATCACGAAGCAATGAATTTGGAATTTAAAACAAGAATTTCTCTTGAAGATTAAATTGTCAGGAGTTGGAGATAAAACAAACACAATCAAGTATAAAACTTAATTTATAATCATGGTATTTACAAACTTATCTTATATAAAACAAGTTATTTTATGGCTATCAGTAAATATACTCATTACAGTATGTCATTAATAATTTACACAATATTCAAAATAAAAGCAACAGTATACAGTTTACTGAAGATAGCATTATTATATTTAATGTAATAGCACAAACGATACGCACGATATCAATGGAAATTAAGAGATTCCATAAATGTACATGATATTAAAATTATATACAGACATCAATAAAAATAATGTTTATCGATATAATTGCTTTAGAACAATCTAATCACATTCGCCATGTAAATAGATACGCCCTCTGGGTCCATTATGTAATCGTTAGGTACAAGATACAAGATTATAACTTGAACTTCAGATTGTTTTTTCTCTTCATACGCCTAATAAAATGTATCGTTTTAAAGTTACCCTTTCAAATTATTTTTATGCATCATTAAGTCGAATATATTTAATTAATAATAATTTAATCAATATTGGGAGCGATCATCTACGCTAAAGAATAGAATAAATTTAAGTGACCTACACAACAGCAATATCGTTCAGCTGCTCATTGAGCATCACTAGATATTAAAATAAAAATATAAAACCATTTTAAGAAGAGGCTAAGTAAAACGAAGTATCTAAAATAAGAAAGATCGTATCACATTTTATTGGTAAAGTATTTTATTATATACACACTACAATATTGTGATGACTGTAAAGTTTGAAAATATACTATTGTTTACACCAAAACACACTAAAGAGAAACTAATATCGGCCAATATATAACATTTCGCAATATACAAATATATACGTTAACAATGGCAATATGTAAGCTAGCTAAAAGAATTTAGTTGAGCCTTAGATCTTTGGGAATCTGAAAGTCTTAGTTATTATATATTATATATCGATAAACATCTACGTGTTACCTTACATGTTATTGCAAATCTAACAAAATCGTTTAGAAAAATAAGTCGTCATTTTGGCTTCCACTTTCAAATTTAATGGAATGGTCTCAAGAATAACCGTTGTATAAACATTTTGTAACTCGCTATCGTAACTTTGCAGTGTATTCATATTGAGTTAAACATCATATGCGCAAAATGGTCTTATGACTTATGCATATTATATGATGAGTGTGCAACTCTGTCTCATCTATCTTATGCACTTTTGTAAACTATTACAAAGTCTGTGTTTATCAAATTGACTCAGTCCCTGAAAACACAGTGTATCTCTTACAACAGTAAGATTATCTAATACATATCGCTTTCAACAAGAACTGTTAGATATTGATCGAATTTCGAACACGTCACGAGTAATGGCACCGCTACTGAACAATTATATAATGTTTTATAAAAACTGATTTATTTAACTGATCCCTATCTATTAAATTACACTACCATGTAAATTATCTATATAGTTATGTAAAAAAATCTGAACATTAAAAGTTTAAACAATTGAAACAGACTGATAGCATTATTATTATTGCTCATTATACTATCAAGTCGACTTAAATTACAGTGATAATTTTACTGAAACGATTATAAGCACTGTTAACGCCCAAATACAGCATGTAATCTCAAAAGGCGTAACTGTTACTACAGTTGAAAGAGTCATTCGATCGTTTATTCAGTTGTTTACCGTGATAACTTCGTAAATGTCTGAATAGCTTACGTCTAGGCTAGTGCGACAAGTCGACTAACAAGTTGTTCCCGCCGAGGTTGCTCGTGTCGTCAGGATGGACATTGTAAAACCTATCTACGCCTCGTCCGCCTTGAGCTGTGTCAGTAAGTACCGACGTCCCTACACACAAACCGCTCGTATGCCCATCACTGATCCTTCCCTGTATTTAGGAATATCAATACTTGACCGCGTATCTTAAACCAATTTTATTTCACAAACATAAACTATGTATTACATTTTGAATATTGTTTACCTCGCACTATGCGGAGATTACAATCCTAATTACAAAATCATTCATAAATATTCATTTACACATACTTCGAATACGATATGAAGCGTAATATGAAAACTAACTACGTTTTTCAACAAACCTTTTAATTTACTAATATAGTATCATTTTCGTTGAGATAGTGATAGTAGGTGAAATATTAGTACTAAAACGAAATAGAAAAATCGAATTATTCAGAGATAATTTTCCATTAATACTGAAATAACTAACAGACATGCATTACAGTTATCCAATAACTACAAGAACGCTATTCGAGAACTTATGTTACATAGGAACAGAGTCCTGTATAAATCATTTATTGTTATGTTGCACAGCATTGGAAGCACTTCTAAGACATTTAGTCCACAGATCGAAACAACGCAGAGAGCTGAATGTACAACATTTCGTTTCCATATCCAATATAACACCTATATCTCCGCATCTAGCAACATTCGTAAGTTACACACCCGGACAGTTGAACAATAGTTTCATAGTTTAGTGACAAAGTACGTAATGAAAATCATTGGTAGTATCTCGCGTACTGACCGTTTCGGTCGAGGCAAACTAACAAACAACTTTTTACCGCAACAAAAGGAAACTCGTTCGCTGTACACTGCTAACGCTACAATACTCAAAACGTGAAATTATAAATCGTAATTGTGACCGTAACTATAGAAATTTATAATAAAATAAATAAATATGCTCGAATCCAATCTAGCTTAACGACTATCAAGCTAAAAGCTAGCAATATAATAAAAATCACAAGACTACAGAACCCTACATCGGATACGTCTCACATATCAAATTAATTCACTCGTTAATCTCACAATTCACCGAGCAACGAAGCGCATAATCTCCACCACAATAATCAGTATCACTAACCTTTCTCGAAGGTCAATTCAAAGAATGTATAGGTACGCTTAGAATACGTCAACTTAACATAACGATTTTAATTTTAATAATAATAAGTAATAATAAATTGTACTCGGCAATAACTACAATACAAGTAAAATTCAATAAACAAGATTGCACACACGGTACGCATTTACAAAATGTAACGTGGAAACAGTAGTGTTACGCATGGTTTAGAATATTCAACACTTTACCCAGCGGCTGCGCCGGCGAATCACTGCATGGGTCCTCCCGCGGGGGGCGGCGGCTCACGCGCCCGCCGCCCCGGCTCTAAGGCACAGCCGTCATGGTCTATGGAACCTGCACAGACGTTTACGATTAACTTTATTTTTACTCAACAGTAGAGCTACAGAAAAATACGCTTTAGTCAAAAAAATCCATAGCAGTCATTAATGCCCCCTCTTATATAAAATATTTAAAATCAAATTAGTTCGAAGTAAATATTTATTACCATGTTTAACAAGATGCTTTGTGTGTGTTTGTGTGTGTGTATGAAAGAGAGAGAGAGAGAGAGAGAGAGAGAGAGAGAGAGTGGGAGTGTGGATTACAGAGTATGTAACCACTGTATTATTCTTATCTTAGATTCTTGTAAGATATTTGGTTTATACCTGATAAGTATATAGATGAAAACATAGCAGTACTATTAACCACGTTTTGATCAGGATTTATGTGTTATTTATTTATTTACAAAACTTGACCACAACATAACATTGGTACATAAGACGGACTAAACGCTAAAAGTATTCTATTACCATTAAACTTTTGGGAAAAACGAAATTTATGAATGCGGCAAAATAGATTACAAATAATACAGTTATCACTTCTTAAAATATAAACATTAATATATATACTCGTATGAAATATAAAATTACGTATATATACAAAGAGACAAATGACAATTTCTCCTTCATAAGTTTTCTCGAAAAGACATTCTAACCTGCCTTTTAAAGGCGTATATATCATTAGATTTTCCGATGGATTCGGAAAGGCTTTTCTGAAGTCAAATAGCATTAATAGTAAAGGAATGCCATAAAATCAGAATGAAATACAGGAGTGGAGAGTCCTAATATATTGATAGATCGTCGTTGACGAGCATGAACGTTACAGGGATATTGAAATAAATTTCAAATATTCAGGAGGACTCACAGGGTTAAAGAGGAGAGAGAAAAGGGCATAGGAGTCTCGGTTGCTGCACTAAAGGAGTGGCAGAAAATTAAGCCGGGACCGATATAAAAAGACATGAGGAAATTTTCGAGGTCAAAATACAAAACGAATACTAAGTCAGCCAAACTTATTTAAAATGTCTTCATTCGAATCATGATAACATACATCAGCACAATCAATGAGTGGAGGTATCAGAGAAGTGTCAAATAAAACCTTATTTTTAAGAGGATAGAGGTCAAGGTTTTATGACATTATCTCTGCGAGGTATGACAGAATACTCAAACGTGGAAGGCAAGAGCGACTTATTATTAACTTTGTGTATTTGTCTGACCTTCCCATTATTATTCCATGAAATTTTGAAGGATTGACAGATATACCGAAATCAACTAATCATGTACTAATATTCTAAATATTGCGGTTCAGTAACGCATGCAATGGTTTCATTAGCATCAGCCTGGAGGTTATCCGCATATAACTGATAAGTAGAGTCAAGCCAGAAAAAAAGGAAAAATAAACAATGAAGAAATAATTCTGCCCTACGAAACACCAGCAGACAAATCGTTTCAGTTGAATAGTATGGAGGTAAGAAAAAACAAATGAAAGTGTCTTTAGGATTCTAAGAAGGATTCTGTGGTTTACCACATTAAAGGCATTAGAAAAGTTAATTAACGCAATGATAGGGACTAGCTGTTTCTCCATACCCAACCGGATAACTTCAATAATTTTCAAGAGAGCCGTGGATGTATTGTCTGGGTCGAAACTCTGTCTCCTTTCTATTGTTTATCTTTTCGGGTAACCTTTCCGGGTTTTTATCAAAATACACACGGGACATATTATTATTTCATTGAGTTTTTATCAAAACCATTTTCAAAAACAGAATCTATTTCGGCAACGGGTTTCGAAAACCAAACTATTTTTATTTTGCAACTTAATTAAAATGGCAACCAGTTTCGAGAAAACAATTTTAATTCCACTCTTGATTACACAACTTGGTTTCCAAAAGGGATTTTACCAATACTGGCCCTCTAAAGTAACAATAAGCCCTAGTAATGTAATGTGTTATGTTGACTCACTAGTGGCCGGTATAAACATGTTGCTAGTATAAACACGCCAGCCTACGTTGAAAGAAAATTGGTGATAATTTACCTCGTGAGGTGCTTGCTATCCTCGTGCACGGCCATCTCAGAGCTCTTAAACTCGTTGAGCTCGCGGCGGATGGCAGCCTTGTCGCGCGGTGTTAGCCGCGTCCAGGGCTTGTCAGCGCGCCGGTCGTAGTCGTGCGCCTATCCAATACGACATCGTTCATTAAGTTCTTAAAGTTTTATTTATGACATTTCCTATCCATCGATAGTGTCTCTATATTTGTACAAAATAATAATAAAGAAAGAATAAGGTTATAAAAAAAAATATATAGTTGCTCAGTTTTTGCAGTTTTTAATAACTGCAAAAGCCTTCATTAATAGGACAAAGCATTATTGCCATCAATCATCATGTAAAGCTAGGATTATATGTCACGGGGTTATCAATTTCAAAGAGTGCAATATATAATCAAAATCTATGCATTACACTTGGTAATTACTAAAATATAAAATATGAAAATTCATGTTATATGGTACTCTATATTTTTATAAAATTTCAAACAACAAAATAAACGCCGTGGTCCTTGTTACACAAACGCTTTTGTTTAATTAAAGCTGGATTATTTGCATTACGAATATTACTCGCGGCAGTTCGTTTTGCAGTCAGGGTCACTCACTTGATTCATTTATATGGTACAGGGTTACCTATATATCATTATCCTCAGTTACCTTTGCAATCCATTCCACACCATCAACCAGATGTGAATAGTACTTTTGACACAAAGATAGTTCACTTGTATCTACAATTCTCTAAACAATCGCTAATAACTTCGCTATATAACTGCGCTAATAACTAACTCGTACGTGTGTACTAGGAGCGTATTATACGACAACAATAAATCCACATACCTGCGTAACCTCAATGTAATCACTGAACCTAATAATCTTCTTTTCCTTGAGTTCGTCGACAGTGGGCCGGAAGCTAAGCTTGCGTAAAAGATACCGCTTCTTCTCTTCTTTCTGTTTCTTTTCTTCGGCGGGGGATTGACCTGTAAAACAAACACAAATTCTATTAAAATTAATACTTGCGATTAATCTTTCAGCTTTAAATAGAAAAAATCTACAGTCACATACATAATGTCAAAATCTTGGGTTAATAATATAGGAAACTATGTTAGTTATGCCTTAACGTATTAGACAGAAATATTAAGTGCTATCAGCATTCTTTAAAAAACCTTTATGTTGTATGTATATATTATACGTGTTGTGTAAAATGGTTTTTATCCATAAAACTTAGATGTTGTTTGCATACATCATAATTCAGACTTACTTTTGAGTATATTCCTCTCGACTAGTTCTTCTGCGGTGGGCCGCATGGACAGCCGGCGAATAAGCCGCGCGCCTATCGCCTCCCACGACTCCTGTCGCTCGTGCTCGCTCTGCACCACCAGAATGTTCCTATCGACGAACGAAAATTATACGAATGTACAACGAAGTGTGACGTAACTTTCACAACTCGCAACTATATCTATCCTCCACTATTGCGCGCGCTCAGTGCCAACCCACCAGTCACATAAAATTTGCCAAAGCTGAAAATGTTTTAATAATGCTCTATTATCACGCTCTCTTGGAATCATTCCAAATCTCATAATAAAGAGCTACATTTATCAATTAGCTATGGTCGGTTATCACCACACACCACTTTCTCTTGTGTGTTATGCTAATGAGGCACATCGCACACAACGTTTTTTGGGATCTGTCAATGACGATAATTATAGATGTGCCAGTGCCAAGAGCGAGCTCGTAGAATCAGGAAGAACAAAACATCAATAACAATGACTTTGCCCGACGATGCAAATAAAAATAACTCTCCCAGGCTTGCATCGTCGCTAGGCGAAATTTTTCAGCGCAAAACGTAACTATTACGTAGTTGCGAAAAACCTCGTAGTATATGATAAAAAAATCACTTCCTATAAATACGTCTTTTACACACAAACCTTAAAATAGATTTAATATTTATCAACATAACAATTTTTGGCTACAAAATGTAAACTTCGGTACATTCGAGACCGTGTCAACGCAGTTCTGTACTGATGATTTGTTCTGAGTCATTCAATTGCTAATTTATAGAAGGCTACTTTTAGTGCTCGCTCATACTGTAAATTATTGCGGTAGTTTCAATGAGAACACTTTAATAAATCCACCTCTCTCTCGAACTAAAACTTGGTTACCATTTAATTATATGCCTGATACCGTAACCTATCGCGGTATCTATAGGGTCTATCGCGGCTTGTACCCGTAGTAGTAATCTTTTTCACGACACATCGCCTTTCGATATTTACAAATAAATCGCATTACTGAATTTCCAAAATAAAAAAAAATAAATTAATAAACAATACCATTCATTTTATTTCTATAGGATACCATGTTCTATACACCACTTTTTGTCACTATTTACCTAAAGTCAGACAAAGTAATAATTTTGAGTTTTCAACGGTAAGTGAACAAGCAATATTATGAGGAATTAAAAATTTAATTAAAGAATATAATAACAAGGCGTTAGAAAAAAAGGAAAATGTTGTCAATTATGTATTTCTAAAAAATAAAGCGATGTTATGAATACAAACTGCAACCTGAACTACATAAAGGAGTAAGCTGTATTTATCTGTTGATGAACTGCTAACTGTGTAACGGAAATTAACAGTGTTGCCATTCAATTAATAATTTTTTAACAATAAAAAGTATTGAAAATATTCACCACATATTGGATCTAGATTAACTGTTAGGCCATTGAGATTATTATCCAACTTTTTAAAGATAGACATATATATATATATACCTAATTTTAACTTTGTACCTAATTACAGAATTATACAATAGTATTCGGTGGATGACGCACGTGCACGGCTTACTCTCCCAAATGCTCATTTATGCTGTTGTAGTTACCTGTTGATTAGCTCCTGTCGGTCAGGGCGCAAGGCCAGTTTGATGTTGAGGCTCTCCTTGCGCGCTAGCTTGGCTGCGACGCGCTCCGACTCGGTCGCGTAATCGTCACGGTATTCGCCTTCCCATGGTCGCGCATTTTCCTTGTTTTCCGCTGCATTACCTACGCGCACCGGTCGGCTGCTGTTTGCAAGAAAGGGATACTTTCAATAAATGTTGGTTAAACTAAATGTTTTCCTTAAAGTATGTCGGTGAGGCGTTTGTAAGTTCGTATATGAAGTGATATTTAATTTTAATTGCCATTTATTCATCATGCCTGTTTGGTAAATCGGTGAAATGATATTATGTAGTACATTCATTGATAAGTTTAATATTACTAATTATTTTTTATTTTTTTTATCTAACACATCAACTAGCTGCTTATTTTTTTTATTGGATATAATCTATGTATTTGAAACATTAGTTAGATATCAACAATAGTAAGCATTTTGGCCATCACTGGGGGCTTACTATGAACTCTTTAATCCATTCAATTAAAGCCGTAAACTGAACTGCCTGATGAAGTCAAACAGTCAAAAAAAATTAACCATAAGTCAGAAGAATTTGGATCCAGTCTGTCTATTGGGATCTAGTTAGGTGAATTTTAACGAGGCAGTTTACGGTTGTAAATTCAGTTGCCTGGAACTTAAATGGTTTTTCTAGCTCATAATACGACTCCTGGTCAGCAGTGACATCTATATGTCGCATTAGGCAACTTTATTTGATAACATATTACAGATCTAACAATAAATTATACGACCAAGCTAAAGTAACAGTAAAGAATGAAGAAATATAATTAATAAATTAGACATAAATACCAATCTAATAACATTTTAATCATACATTTACATGCAACATAACAGGGTTTGAAAATAAAGTAATCGTATAATATTACTCAATAACATACATTCAATATCACATTTTATACTTAAGAAGATTATGACTCATGACATAAATAATTTTGACAACGAATGCAGAAGTATCGGTCCTCGTATCGCTCGGTAATGAGGTAATTAATGGGTAACGTTAGAGGCGAGATAACACTCGTGTAATATTAGTAAGGTGTTCTGGAGTCAAGTGGATAAGCATTAGACGTCGAAGTTAGGAGGTACGAAGACAAATGATAGACGGAAGCGTGCAATGCACCGATGCATGGTCTAATGGCGAGGCCAGCCGCGTGATATGTGCAACCCAATGTACCGTATATATTAAGAATTCTTGGTAATAACATTAACAATAGAGACATTCCGCCCCAATATGTTACTGGATTATTAATACTTATTTAATACTACATAATTTGAATTTCTTGTTTACTGCGTTGATACAGCTAATGAATCAGAAGCTAAAATGCAATGAACTAGAACACTCTTTACAATTAAAAACATTGAAAAATGTATCTTAATGACAAAATTAATAAACCGTTACCTTATAGATACATTGAATTAATATTCACGCGTATGGACTCGCTAAAGGCAAAGCGGGCCGTCAGCAGGCCTCTTCAGTCTACTCTTTAAAAGGAAACTAAGACGAAACAAGGCTAAATCTGTCATACAAGGCGTCGTTGCGCATGAGTCAAATAACCAAATAATAATGCGCACCGGCTATATAAGACAAACGCTCATTTTGGTCTTCGTTTCGTTTCACAGAATAGATTAACTGGTGTGTGGCTTGATCGACAACATTGCTTAACGTGGGGACTATTACCATATGCGGATCCTCGGTTTAGGCGGCGGCCGCCTGCAGCCGCGCGTTATGGAAATAAACGAACAACTTCACATGTATGTCCACAACCAATAACAAATTAACAATGTCATATTTTAATGATATTTTGACTTTATTTATTCATTGAATAATTAATCTTGAGTATTCCGAGTTTAAAGTTTAGTTGAAACTTAGTGTACCTTATATTGCGTCATTCACAACTTTGTAATCAAATTTAAACGGAATCGAACTGTTCTAGTCTTGTGAGTCCAATTGTGTAATTCGGCTCGTAAATGTTAAACACCACCGAACTAACAATATTAACTGTTTTGGTAAATGTCAGTTTCATGTTTTGGGTATGCTTATTATATATCTTATATATATAATTCTCGTGTCACAGTTTTCGTTTCCATACTCCTCCGAAACGGCTTGACCGATTCTCATGAAATTTTGTGAGCGGATTGAGTAGGTCTGAGAATCGGCCAACATCTATTTTTCGTCCCCCTAAATGTTAGGGGTAGGCCACCCCTAAAATTTTCACCCCTCTACCATCAAACTATATTTTTTATAAATTAATTAAAAACTTTTCCTAGAAATAATATACTTGGCAAAACAACGTTTGCCGGGTTAGCTAGTATATATATATATTTTTTTTTTGTTTGGTTTGAGAATGAATAAAAAACCCCATTTTTTGTATAACCAAGCATTTAATAGAAACTCGATGGTTACAACCATGTATTTGAAATCTGGCTGATCGTTCGGAAGAATTAAAAACTCCCGCTATGATTTTATAATTCGTTGTCCTAACCACTTACAACTAGGTTTATATTGACTGCTAAGCAACCTTATAAAATTCACTTATTAAATAATTAACACCATCGAGTTTTTTTTAATGATATTGAAATTGTTACTAAACGAAGGCTTAATTGTCTTGCCGGTTAAATGCTATCAATTTTTTTTTCTGATATTAAAATTAAAACCTTTTTTAGTTATAAATAAGTAATGTGCGGAATAAATGAATTTTATTATCTTTCTTACCATTTTCCTGTGGAGAGTAATGAATTAGCTAATCTAAATAAATGTCGAAATACATATATCTAGTAGCAGGCGAAGAAATCAAACCCTGTGGTGTTCGGCAAGTAAAATAGCACCAACCCTACAATTTATTAAGGAATTAAACGTTATTTGAAATTATGTAAAAAAGAACTTATCAAGAAATTAATTAAATTGTATATACCCACAGAACAGTAAAAAACAGTAGAAGTCTCAAGTGGGCGGTAAACTCTACGCGAAACGATATAGCAAAAAAATAGAAAAAAAACATGTGCAGTTTTAGGGCGTAAAAATGATAGTCGAAGGACTAATTTATTCAAAGTATGCATAATGTACCATCGTTATTTCATATTATCTGTTATTTTTATTAAAATTGTAAACTGATAATATTGCATTCCTGAAATGAAAAATATACTAAAAACCAACCTTATTTTGAAACGTTAAAGTTTAGAATTCAATGTGCAGTTTTGTTTTTCTGGAAGTTTTGAAAACAGCTACAAATTTCTAATAGCATGGTTTCGTCATGACTTGCCTGCTACTCAATTACGAATGCACCTAATTATCGTGTAAATAATAGATATCTATTAGTAGTATATTGAAGAGATGCATATTGGGTTCAACTAATTTATAGAATTGACATTTTCATTCAAATATTTTTATTGCTGTAATTTGTTAAAGTTAATAATTTTGTACACAAATAAGGTTGTAAATTACGAACGTCAATACACTCATTGTAACTGCTCATATTGAGTAAAAAATATTTATTAAAACTATATCGATAATATCAATATGTATATTGTTTGCAACCCTGGTAATTTGTTCAACTTCACACGCCATCGTGCGTGTGGTTGCAGCGTACAGTGTGTTTAAAGCAGTGCTGCTAATAGCATAACTATAACGCCATCTTGTACACAAAAGCGGTAATAGAACAAAGAAGTAAGTTGTTATTTACTATGGACCATAACTATTAGCAAAAAAGAGTAGAATATGCAATGATTCATTTTGCGATATATGCCTCAACGTTTTCAGTTTTTTAACCAATCGACATATTATGGCGATTTAAAGCTGTGCGAGTTAAGTTACGAAAGTTTTCTTGAAATGGCACGACGCTCATGTGACTTCTACTATTTTTTATATGCATCGGTTCTTCGTAGTACAAATAAATCACTGGCCGTAACTTTTATAAATTATTTTTCGCAAGATTTAAAAAATCTAAAACAACCTATGCTCTGTGTTTAGCACCACAGTATTTTTTCAAAATATTAGGTTGGGGAATAAGTTCGTTCGGTTTTTTTCGAAGAGGATTATTTAAAGTATTTGTTTGTTGTTGAGCAAAGTGTTTGTATTTATTAGACAGTGCCTTTTCTGCTCTACAGAACTGTGTTATTTGTTTTTCGAATATTTTTAGTTTTTCCTATTTTCTGGGCTTCGAAATGGAATACCCAGGTGACAAAAATCAGCATTTTCGACATCTACGTTTCTTCGCTTTTCATCGGGGTCAAAAAGCAGCTGAAGCCGCTCGTGACATATGCAACGTGTATGGAGAAGGTGTCATAGGTGAGCGCGCAGCACAGAAATGATTTGCAAAGTTCAAAAATGGTGACTTTGATCTCGAAGACATGCCTCGCAGTGGACGACCTGCAGAATTCGATGTCCTCATCGCCTTGAGGTGCGATACACGGGGAAATGCTTGAACGGAACGCAACAGTCAACAAGTAGCTCTACGCCGTGTAAATGAGGCTATGCGACTGAAAAGACCTGACCGACAAGGCCAAGTCATCTTGCTCCACGACAACGCCAGACCCCATGTTGCACAAGTCGTCAAAACCGCACTCCAAGAGCTCGAATGGGAGGTTCTTCAGCATCCACCGTACTTTCCGAACCTTGCGCCAACAGATTATCAGCTTTTCCATTCCTTGTCGAATCAAATGAGGGGTGTTATCTTCGACGGCGAAGAGGACCTCAAAAACTGGCTCATCAACTTCTTCGACACCAGACCGGACGATTTTTGGCGGAACGGCATCAACAAATTAGTCGAGAGGTGGGAGGAGGTTGTAAACAGTAACGGCGAATACATTATTGATCAATTTATTGTTATAATTATTGGTTTTTGTTAAAAGAAAGCACTTTGAAAAAACCGAACGAACTTATTCCCCAACCCAATAGATACTTCTATTAATGTGCTGAGAAAAAAATGGGCAATTGCTATAACTTTTATAAATCGTTTTCGTTGATAATAGTCTTTCTTATATATATGCAGCAATTTATTTCAGCGCCGGGCAGAAGCATAGGCTACCTTTTAATATTATATAATTTACTATACTTATAAATATTGACGGTTATTAAGGAATGGTGGAATTTACAAGTACGTACTTGTGTAATCCAATTTAACTAAATAAAAGAATTTAAATTTTTGCTATACTGACTTGAAGCTGGCGTGATGGTGGTCCTGTCGCGTGGCGAGTGGCGTGGCGGCGGGCGAGGCGGAGGGCGCGGGTCGCTTCTTGAGCGCAGACTTGAGCGGCACTGCGTTGAAGCTCGGTTCCTTCGGAGGAATCTCCTCGACGCGCGCAGCCTCTGTCAGGGGCAGAGGGGTGTCTTCCTCCTCCTGTTCGTCCTCCTCTTCGGCTGCCATAACAAGAAGATTTATTGTAGCTTACTGGTAGTAAACTAATACTAATGAGTTTGAAAAGATTTTTAACAACGAACTCACATAAACCACGAAAAACTAAGGAAAACTAAAAATATAAGTAATATGAAATCAAATATAAAAGCGAAAGGTCACTCACTCATCACGAAATCTCAGAAACTACAAGAGCTAGGAGCCTCGTATTTTGCATGGGAGTTCCGTTTAAGACGTAGGTGCTCACTGAGAAGGGATTTTGAGAAATTCAACCCCTAAAGGAGTAAAACGGGGTGGCAAAGTTTGTGTGAAACTTCTAGTTTTAATAATAGAGTTTCTAACTTATTAGAAAATACTCATTTAGAGTATTTATAAATTCATTCAATACTCATTCAAGAAATTTAATTCTAGTTAATTATTAACAGAGTTCCAAAAGGAGGAGGCTATCAGTTCGAAATTTATTTTGTTAAGTATGTTCGGGCATAACTCAGTCTATATAGACGGATTTGTTTAAATGGGGGTTATTTCGAAATGGCCCCATGTTAATTCCATTTAGATTCGTAGATAGAAAACGGAACTCTTCAAGACATGACAGCAAATCAATCGCGATTGCTGCTATCGCATAAATATGCATTGTTTACTCAATCACATAACATAACATCTTATCATAACACCCGTATCTTCGAAAGAGGTACAAAAAACAATATTATTATTTTTTTAATACGAATTATTATTGTCTCTTAAAAAGAATTTTCGAAAACACCCATACAAAATCTTTGTTATCTATCAATTCACAAATGCTACCCTTTTTAAATAGCACTGGAAAAGAAAGAAATGACTGACATATCAGATTTAACAAACGAAAAGATGCCCTAAAAGATACTGATATAAATTTATCTTTTAATGTGATTGAGTCGCAAGTTAATGTAAGAATCGATAGTTCTGAAGAATCTGCGTGAATGGTTCCAGCAAGAAAGGTTAAAAACGCAGAAAGAGATTCACAGACAACATTCGTAGGAAACACATACAAACTGCAGCTAAAAATTAATCCAAAATTCATCCCGAAGTAAGCTGGGCAGCTGCCAAAAAATATTCCCATATCCTGAGGTGAGACGGGCAGCTACTGAACAATATGCCCGTTATCATCCTGAGGTCAACAGACAGGCAGTTGTGAATTATAAGAAAAAGCATATACCTAGGTAGATTGTACACAATGTACTTGTTGCCGTAAGATTGCATGGGCAATGGTGGTGGGTATCTCATATACACACATCTAAATTTTCACGCGAGCGAATTCGCGGGTAACAGTTTGTTCTTATGTTTCTCTGACACCAAATGTAACGCACGTAGCAACAAACTGCGAATCATAGAGTGCCATGTGTTATTAATTAGAATGTTTCAAAGAGGATTTCACAAATCGTAAAAAGAATGATCGATCCACCGATACTACAATAATAATCATAAATATTTTCATACAAAAAAATCGTCTAAGAAAGAGGAAAAAACGCGGCGGCCGTCTACGTCATGGTTTTTTTTAAACCTTGTATTTTTGGCAGTCAAAATGAAAGTGACGGTTCGTTTAGTCGGACTATGATTAGTTTTCTTAAGAAAAGTAGCTTGAATACGCCAGTTATTCCAGTCAGCGAACTACGTTATTAGGATAAGAATTATATTTATAATTAACGACCGATTTGGCCAAGCGGGAGTGATCCTGCCTTCGTCCCGGGTTCAAGTCCTGGAAGGGACAGATATTTGTGTGATGAATACGAGCATCATATATTAATGTATATTCGTTAACCTAATATCGAAGGTTAGGCTAATTGGTGTGTATGTAAGAGATATTATTAGAATTCTATTGTACTAATTACTAGTCAATACTATCAGCATCAGACTGATTCTGGTGCTGGTGATAGTTTGGGGAGGCAGTCGCGATGTGCTTTTTTCGTCAACGCAGTAGACAATATTTAGATAAAGTTAAAAAATAGCAAACTAAACTAAAAACATAAAATAAAACTCTTAAGCACTTGCAGTCAGGTGTAAAGATGTCAGTAGGGGTGCTGATAGTGTACATGGATCAGAGCTTTGGCGACGTGTCGCTATAATCATATTTTTAGTTTAAATGTATTAGGAGTACTAACAGTCAGACAGAGGATGCTGTATGACGCCATGTTGGTGTTGGTGCTGGTGCTGATGCTGGTGATGGCGCGTGGGACTGGGCGAGCTAAACATGGGCGGGGGTGGGATGGGTCCGATCTCCGAAAGCGCGATGGGTGGCTCTGGCAACTCTGACAGCACTAGAGGCTCGTCGCCACCATCCCCACTTTCGCCGCCCGATGCCCCGTACCCACCAACTGGAAATCACAGACTTTATATTACATCAAACTCCAATTTGATGCAACTGGAAAAGCGGATTTTCAGATTGCGAATGAACTCGTTTTAAGACCCTGGTCGTCACACTCGACATTATTATTAACATATTTATTGTTTTAAACTTCGTAGTCACTTATTAGTATTAATCAAAAAGGGAGTCACAAAAATAAAAATAAAAACATGGTTATAATCCCGTTTTAATTATAAATACAAATGTGTTTATTCAAGTAATCTTGTAACAACACTTGGCAGAGCTTTCCCCGTGAGTAATCACAAGATACTTTGTTGGCTATGACCCGCTACTTTCCTTGTGGACAATATTAATACTTGCATTATTATTGTGTTTAAACTTTCTTATATTTTTGCATACAACTACTATTTATTATTCTGGAGAATGCCCAGACATGAAGTTTTACAAGAATATACTAAAATATGATCTTTGACTTGGATATGTATTATTTAAGTCGTGTTCACGTCAAATATTTTAAAGTCGCTGATTGTAAATAGACCCATATATTTCCTTCAATGGTCGATTGATGTAGGTATTGTTCCATTAAGCGCCGAGAACGTTGATTTGTGTCGTGTAAAGGAATAAATATCTGCCCTGACTGGGGTTTCCAATAGAACTGAGCTGATCTAAAATCTCAAAGGTCACTACTAGCCTGATTTATATATATATCTAGCTAGATAATTATATGTAATGTCAATTTTTTAATGTTACACTTGGTTTCTTATTTTTAGAAAATAGGCCTCCACCGTACAGACTTTAGTCATAAGACGTGAGTGCGGTTTTCGACAAATACAGTCAATGTTTTTGTTTGTACAATAATCACACTCACTGACTCAAAAGGCCAAGGCAGTTTGAGAGGATTGGAATCTATTTGGTTATTGTAATCTATCGCAAACTTAGTTATTCTGGTGCTTTGTCTCATTCGCTCTCTGCGGCCGACCGAACATCGTCCTTACAATACGCGATCATATAACTGACAAAAGCGCACTTAATACAGCATCTCGCACCCTTAGAATTGAAATGACCTATCCAAAAATGTGATTTGATAAAAATTAAGGTCACGGAATTGGAATTATGTTGATTTGAAATTTTCATACTTAAAATACGGGAAATTAAAACTTTAGCATTGCAAAACAATGTGCACTTTTTATATAATCTCAGGATAAATAAATACATAGAAAAAATAGAAATATGTAGAAAAGCCTAAAGACTAGGATTTTTTTGGATTATGTCGTTTTAGTTTTAAGGGTTGCAATATATAAATCCTCGACTACTAGTGTAATGTATAAACTATAGACTCTGTCATTTGGGGTATGATAATTGTGAATATAGGTAATTTAACTTATTAAATTAGCTCAATTACTGATTATTAGACACGAATGGAACTTACCAACGTCCCCTTGATAGCATATTCGCCGCGGAAGCTTCCCAGCTGCTGTCAAGGAGTTGGGTCGTTCAGGTCTCACCAGCTCCCCACCATTTTCCAATTTGTCTTTCTTTGGTTCTGAAAAGAAATAATAAAGTTATCTATTTGTATGTGACTCTTTTCATATTTAAAAGTCTTTGTTTCAAATTTCTCCTAATAAAAAAATATTCTAAATTATTCCACTTTTAAAATTGACACTCCAAATAATACACTCCAAAATATTTAACGGATAGAAATGGTGAATAAAACTTGAAATTTCAGCACAACTTATAATAAATATATTTGTATGTAACTCGAATTTTAACATACACACATCAAAACCGTCTAGAGACAATTTGTATAAAGTTCTAAAACTCAAAAAATACTAGCCGGTTTATAATTTTTTTAATGAAAACTTATTTTGTAGATTGAATAATTTCAAATTTGAATTTGAAAAAATAAATAAAAAGCAAAAGATTTTCGCGGCAAATTTCGTAGTAAAGTATGAAGATTTCAATTTACCTATCCTAGTTATAAGTATTTTTGTACCAAATTAAAGTATTATAAAAATATTGGTTAATTTCGAATTTATGCAACTGTATGCATCATGCAACGGCGCCATTTAACGAAAGACGAAATGATAAGGGCAGTGAGTATGCTCAAAGATGTGGCTATTCACCAGAGTCTTGTCGAGGAGATTGGAACAAGACAAAACGTGTTATCAAGATTGTGGTCACATCATCTTATCAAGCCACTGGTGAAGTGGCTAAAAGGCACCCAGGAGGGAAACGCATAACTACCCAACGACAGGACCGATGCAAGTGGCCGCAAGACGACAACCAAATGTTATGGCCATGCAGTTGGTTCAGGGATAAGATATATTTATTTGCTTGAATAATATGGTTTCAAAGGCTCTAGTCAAATCACCATTTGATTGTGAGTGACCAAACTGTGAGGAGAACACTGCACAAAGCTAACCTCCATGCTCGCAGACCGCTTCGTACTCCAGCACTATGCAGAGGAAATCATGGAAGAAGATTAGAGTGGGCTCGGGAATATATGTTCTGGGAAGATGGTATGTCTGTAATGTTGTTTACCGATAAGTCCCGATTCGGTTTGCGTCCTCTTTCAGCAAGAGTACGTGTATGGCTAGTTCCTGGTGGTGAAAACTTGAGGTGTGTTGCAGATCAACACGAGACTGCAGTATAGTCTGATATAGTCAAGTATAGTCTGATAAGTAGGCTTTATAAAAATATAATACATGTTATATGTTACATAAAACAAATTTGAGTAAGTTGTGTAAATGTGTATATAAATAAATAAAAAACAATAATGCCAAAAAATGAAAGAAATGCATGAACATAACTTAAATTTCCTAAAAAAGTATTTTTATATCCATAAAAGTATTGTATAACATAGAAATAAATACAAAAACAATGAAGATATTAAGTTAATATTAACAAATCATTATTATAACTAGAACCTTATAGCTACTAAATAGTCCTGCAAAAATATTCACCACCCTCATCTCTTTAGACTTCGCATCTACTGGCTGATTGGAACTCCCAGCAAAAATGGAGAGTTTTGTCACAATCTCTTCGCTAGACAGGCGGATCGGAGATCGCAGTAAAAGGCCATTAACTCGGTTTAATTGATTTCATTCTGGCTGAATGACGTCTGTTTTAATAGTTACGGGCAAACATTAACTTTTTAACATGTTAGGACTCACTCTTTTATACCTTACTGTACAATGTTATGGTATTTTCAAATAACAAAAAATGATGAACGCAAAAAACTGATATTATTTTATCTGATATTTATATTAGTTTGTAAATATTGATAACCAGTAAATAGCAAAACTTAGTTAAACCTATAATGAATCAATGATAATTGGAAATCGTAAATAACATGTACGTATGTAGGTTTGTTATGTGAGACGTAGTCGTTTGCGAGGATGCGTCAATACTCCATGGGCGGCCAAGGCCATCGCTGAATAGTGAATGGAAGCGCGTGCCGCGCGAGCGTCGCTCGTCTATTCTATTATTAAAGTAGTTGCGATACTACACTCAACTAGGTGTTGTATTAATAAACAAAATACAGCAATAGTGCACATTACCAGTAATCGCAAATTCGCAATACTCACGATTTATCCGTAGTTAACTTATCTGTTTTTTATTTATTTTTTAGGCTAACTGTAAGCCAATATTAGTTGATGTTGATATATTATTATCCGTGCAAAAAAACTTATACAGTTCTACTACAAAAATAAAAATATACAGATACACTCTGATCAAAAAAGTTTTATGATAATCAAAATAATATAAATTAAATATATTGTTTACAAAATATCATCAAACTTGTCATTGTACGTAAATTCCATTACATTCCTACCGTATTACAAGCTTAAGATTAACAAATATTGATATTCTTTTTAGACACAGCTTCTGACCCCAATACGTCTTGGAAGCCTTGAAGCTAGTTCAAAAATCAACATCATTAAGATATGCACACAAAAAATATGTTTGATAAAACAGGCAAGGTTTCGTAATTATTATAAACGGAATATATGTGGGAATATTCTGGGTTCAAGTGCCTAAGCAGCTTTTTTTCAGGTTTTGTTAGCGGTTTTATAAACCTCGCGAGCATAATATTTTATCTAGCTTAACATTTTTTTATAATAATCTTAGTCCTAATAATAAAAGTATCGATTAGTTGAATAATAAAACGTACAAAGTTTTATATTTAGGTACTTCAATTACAATTTTCATACAAATCAAATAGATCAAAATAATTTCGTATCAGTAATGCAGGCCTTATGCTGTCGTGATGAAGTAATCTTGGAAGCAATATGGATTGATACAACACCTGGCAGCGCACGGAGGGACACGCTCCATACAAGGGCGGTCATAAATAGTTAAAGTCCTGTTACTATCAATACATTGTATTATTTTAGTGACTTATAGTTGTAAAAGTGTTTTAGGAACATTAAAATGAAAGAAGTACATGTATTTACGGAATAAAAAACGTTTACTTCAGTAAAAAACAAATATAAACAATAACATACTTTTACCTAAATTTATCATGAACAAACACTTAAAAATTGGAATGTAAAACATATATTTTAAATAAAATAAGAGTCAAAACATTGATAACATTATTTAATTATAATAAAATAATAGAAATAAATAAATTAAAATTAATTAAATACAAAAAAAAACAAAACAACTAACAAAATACAAATAAATTATTCTTATTCTAACAATATTAAACATGTAACAATTCTATTACACTTTGTGACAGAGTATTTTTCTTTTTAGGGGGAAGTTTCCGAAGACTTGTAATATAAGGATCTGAATGTAATAATAGTCGTTGTATTAAATCTTGATTGGTAACTTCACGTGACATTTTTCGAGTGTGACTTCGTCTATAAATTTTGATATACTTATTTGTCGCTTCAGCAGCTTCTTCGAAAAGTTCTCCTATAGATAACAATGCATAACTTATAATATCTGATCCATGTACGAGCACCTTGTGGACAGAAGCAGGAAGACTATACCACGGATATTCCTCGACCAGGCTGTATGCTGTTTGTAATGCATAGTCTTTAAACTTGCATTCATTAATTTTATGTCCAGAAGATAACGTTTGTAATATTACACAACAACGATCTATGAGATCCTTATTCAAAACTGTTATTTCAGCAGATACAGCTGATTCCAAAAAAAACTTCCTGGCCGTGTTTCCGTCGTTAGACGTCCCGCTTCCACCACTACGCGGCTTGTCAACTATTAAACCTAATCGTTCCCTAAACTGGGACTGTACATATTGTTTTTTATTTGATAACAATTGTTTATCACTATCTAGCCTAACTTGCCATTTTTTTATGTCTAATCTATATGAAAGATGAATAAAATATTCGAAGAAACGTATCCAAGAATGTAGTGGTGATAATCCAAATTGGTATCTACTCTCTATTACAGGTTTTTGTAAACATTCGTCTATTTTATTCATCTCTTTAGGGGTAGCATTACATATATAACATCTACTTGTAGATGTTTCACTTAAAGCACTACAAATTTTACCATCTATCATTGAAAGCTGCAACTTATGAGAAACGACCAATTCACGATTGTCGATCTGAATAAAAGTAGGTTGCAAACTTTCAATTTTATCCTTAAAATAAGCTTCCTCTTGCAAAGACACTGCTGTGCTTTCTTTCAAAAATTGAAATCGAATAGGACGGCAGTACCTAGTGGAAGAGGGTCGAGGATTTTTCCATAAAATTTTACAATTATCTTAGCTAATTTTACAATAATTTGAAGGGGTACATAAGATGTTACAAACAAACTACTATCTTCTAAAGTTGAATCTGAAAAAAATTGTTTGTATTCACTATGTCCAGTGCTGCCATCGAATCCCCATTTCCCAAGTAAAGAGATATTAGATAAACAATCATCAGGAATCTGATCTAAGACCTCTTTTTGAGATTCAAGGATTCGAGAAGCTGTGTGATCAAAAAGACTTTGTAATTCAACTTCAGCTGAAGACTCGGAAACAGTTATATTAGAAGGGTAACATCTCTGTTTCGCTTTAGTAATTTGTTGGTAACATGGTAATACATTAGGAGAAATCTTACTATTAACAAAGTTTTTAATTAATAAATACTGATGTTTTGTCAACTGAGCATCAGTCACAAGTGACAAGACATCATCAGTGCTAACTCTAGATATACACGAATCGAATGAACAGTCTGAAACATCAAGCAATGCACTCACAGTAGAATCATCAGACTTTGACAAATCAGCTACTCTCCGACGTTTAGTCCTTTTACTACATTGCGTAAAAGGTTTTCGAGGACGACCACGTGAATGACACGGCGACGTTTCAGACGGAGTACATTGCTTATTGTTTTTCACAAGTTGAATTTTTTCAATAACATTCGGAATCCATAATAACCAATCGGAATTCTTATATAAAAGCTTGGTTTTATCCCTATTACATTTTTTCCAGAATCGAGCAATAGCTTTACATAAATTATTAACAATTTTCTCTAAATAATGAATATCAATGTTCTCAGCATCGTTCAGAGTAGTCAACAAACTTTGTAGGACTTGACGACACTTTTCCGAGTCATTATCGGTATTGACAGTTAGCCATATTTCAAGAATATGCATTCTTGAAAACGAGCATATATATAAATTACCTAAAACAAAAAAAAAACGGATAAAATTCAGTCACAAAACCTACACAAAGCACTAAGACTAAATAAACTAATTTCGTAGCAAATGCTACGAGATAATCTGGCAACCGTAGCACCCTTGTCATCGCCAAAAGGGCAGATAAGGGCAGCCAAGTTTTAATTTTCCTAAGATAAGAAAGTCTAAAGATTATGGTGCAATATACCTCCATAGTCGGAGCGAGTGGGAACATATTTAAAAGTTTATTCAAACTTTGAATATTAAAATATAATACTCCAAGAAAAGTCGCCTCGTAGCAATGACATACTAAAGAAAATATATACTTAGATACAATTAAAATAAAAATATTAATTATTACATACCCTGTTCTTGGATATCCATTTCAGAAAAAACACACACAGCACTCACAGGTCCCGCAATGACAACAAATGACGTCACGCTTTTTAATGACTCACTGATAACAGTATTTACGATTGGCGATGCGCTCTCTTTGAATGCACAATAGATAATGAAGGCGCACTCTAATTACTGACCTATTTATAGTTTCAGAAGGTACCGCAACTATCCAATGTAACGACAAGGAATAAAATGTAAAACTAGAAAGCAGGTTTTTAAGATTTATGACCTATGGATGTCCCACAGTGCAGCGCCGGCTCCGCAATTTTTATGACCCGCAAAGCATTTGTTGTTGAAATAAAATTGCAACACAGACTGGTTACTGTATAAGTAGTAGATAAAAATACGTTTTGTATAGCAGATACAAATTCTTTTTCAGGGAAAAACGGTTACCTCCGTACGGGACACAATCTTTTATTTTTCTAATTACTCCAATAATTAAAAAAAAATGCTGCATGCGATCTTGAAAACCTACTTCTCGATACTCGCGTGTTTAAATTCGAATCTATCAAAAACAAGGAGTTGTGGAATTACTGCATCTCATTACCAAGAAATATCTAAGGTATGATGTGATTAGGGAAAATTTTCCAATAAGGTAATAAAATAACATAAATAAATATATAGTCAAATGTGAAGTCAATAGAAACTAAAAAGACCGTGAACGCGATTTGTTTTACGTAATCATATTAATAATAATTGTACAGGACGCGGGCCGCAAGCAAGTGTTTATTCAACAGGCGGGCTGGCCGGAGCAAGGGCACTGGCGGGGCATTGGCGGGCGCCGGCGAGCGGTGCGCCCGCGCGGGCTCGGGTTTCAGGGCTGGATCGATGGAGCCGTCCTTGGCCAAGCCGTTGATAGGTACGCTGCAATATTACGTAAGTACCCCGACACGTACATATCAAACTGCCAAGCTTACTTCTAAAGGCGTCATTAATCATTTTCGATTCAAATAATGATCATTTCTAGAGTTTAACACGTTGGATACCTACACAAGATTTCATATCCCGTGAAAGGTATAAAATGTATGATAAATGAGTTCGTAAAATCTATTATATTCGAGCGTGCAAAATAAGTTGATATTTAAACGTGACTCTGACAACGGTGACACAATGGCATATTAGTCGCATCATGTTATGGATTGCTACAAATTGACACGGGTCGTGTTTATTGTCGCACTGAAGGATGAAAGCATGTGTAATGCGATGATGTAATCAGACATTTATGCCAATAGCGCGGAGGATAGACTAGTAATAGCAACACGCAATGTCAAGAGTACGAGAGATGGACACGCAAGTTTATGCGCGTCCACCCCGCTCTCGTCATACCACGTAAACGCCGACGACGCATACATACCACAGGCTCGTTAAAAATACATTTAGTACAACAAAAAAGAATACGTTTACACTGACGTTGTTATATATTTGCCTTGTTTACGCGCATAAAAAAATACTTTGCTTTTATGTTTTGGAGCTATTCGTTCGCCACAAACACGAAATTAATGTCTACATACTGATGGTCCGAAATTTTATGCATTACCTATTTACAACACAAGGTAATAACAATATTGATCCATTTAGAATTTAACATCAAAGTCTAGGAAATACGTTATTACATATATAATTTTATTATTTGTTTTACTGGTGTAATGTTTGCGTCGAGTGATAAATTTTGAATAACAAATTGAAAATCACGGTGATCGTCACAATGGCCAGCCGTCTGTATCGTTTTGCTCCCCGTTACTATATTTTTTATTAAGTATACTAATAATGCAATAAACACATATCTAACTCTAACCCTTGGTGATAAGCTAAATGATCTCTAACAATGGGCTACTGGCGCCTATAGTCAAATAATAGGAACAAATTAAATAGACTTCACAATGACCAGCCATTTTGATATCAGTATGACTGGTCAACTCTCCGTTTGTGAAAGTGATATTATTTTTACTTCAATAATTGCTACCCTACCTCGTAGCTTAGGTTGCTACCCTACACGTAAGAATTTAAGATATTTTTTTTAATTTTGGGGATCAACTACACTTATTGAAATAACACAATTTAAAACGACTAGAGAAATGTTACTCTATATACAACTACCTATTATGTTAAGGTTATTAAACAAAATGTGCACCTAGAGACAGTTCAACTTGGTATAAGAAATAATGTTTTTTTGGTTTAGTTCTATAACTTTTCAGAGTTTTACATTGCAAAACTTTGCTTTAGACTTATATTTTGTAAAGGCCTAACTAATATTCCTACCGAATCCATTTTGAATTGAAAGCTCAATCGTAGAACATATTAAATTTACATATATTATTTATAAATTTCATTTAAATTTCGGGTAACCATAGGAAAGTGTAAATCAATAGCTTGCAGCATTTTGTAATAAAAAGTTACAGAGCTTTGACAAAAATTTATGATATCCTTCAAAATATTGTTTAATTTTCCAACTATAGCTTGTATACATTTACTTGTATAAGTAATTTAACACCACTATAAAACGATTATTCCTTATAGTCAACGGAATGGCTGGTCATTTCGAAGTCCCTTTGTAGGTAGTGAGTGGAAGACCCTGTAGGTAGTAACGAGTAGCAACCAATTTTTGGTTGCCTATACCAGATTGTCGCGAATCGATACAAACAATGAGTTATTTAAACGCTTACAAATCACTTTTTTTTTTTAAGTAAAGTCCCGGAATCACAATCAAAAGCATACACGCACAACCGTGTCTATCGTAAATATCACTTAATAGCTTATGGTAGGTTGATGTGGTATTCTCCACCGTACAATAAATAATCAACTCAACAACGATATAAAATTTGATAGGAACAGAAATAAAAAGAAGACAGAATGAATATAATAGGAAATCATTGTTAATATTTGTCGAAAATACTGGTAAGAGAAATTGAAGAGCGATATGAATATCATTTTATATATTTTATGGCCACAATTAAAAAGACACAGAAAAACTCAAAATTAAAAGCCTTGTGACTGTGATTCATGGTATTAACTAGGCCGTCCTCACTGCTCATCTAGCGGTAGTCACTTAGAAATATGAGTAAAAACTCGATTAGTTGAATGCAAAGAGGACAATAACATTAGTGAAACGACTAAAAGTGGGTCGTAGAATATCGGATCGTGCGGAATTCATGATCTCGACATTTGCTAGAGACAGTGACGAGTACCAGTGGGCGGTCGGCGATGGGAGCGTTAATGTCTTTAAAATACAAACAAAAATAATAAAAAAGGTATTCTATTAACTGTGAAAATTGTAACATTTTTATTGTCGCACAAAAAACGGTATCTTAACAAAAGGACGGCATCTTGTCACTCGATGTTCTGATAGACATAATTTTCTCTTATGTTGTCGTCGTTCTTTAAATATGACCTTGTTTATATAGTTTGTTTCCTACACTTTTCGGAGATTATTTTTTTGTAGGTCTATTCTATGTAGGTAATATTTATTAACCTCGACAATTTTAATCACTTTCACTATCTCATAGAGTGATCAGAATTTTCTCCAAAAATAAATTATTTTCCCTTGGTTTCCTTTACCACTCAAACAAAATATGTAATTATTACTATTACTTTTGAAGATTTCCAAGGAATTTTGGCAATAAAGATGACATGCTTTTGTACACAAACACTTTTGTGATTCAAATCGAACCTGCATGGCGCGTGGCGTGGGTTTTAAACAATTTTGTCTGTAAAATTAATTACAAAACAAAATAAAATATTATTTCAAATATTTAGTTGTTACACTTACGCACACATTACACATTTGAATAAAATAACTTTTTTACGGATTTCGCACATAATTTATTTTATATTTAATCCTAACATTTCGACTCCTTTACAGCAGCCGTGATCACAGGATGACTGGGGTAATGGTCGTCGTTCTACAACCTTCACAACTTTTAATCGGGCACGTTCTTAATTGTTAAATTTTATATAAATCAAACTGTTTTATTTTGCATTTTATTTAGTTATTAAATCTATAATCTAAGAACACAAATTTGTTGTTTGTGTGTTTGTCTGTCCGCTCTTTTTCCATTGTATACATTAACGTTACCATAGCATCGCGTTACCGGGTCAGCCAGTTCTCACTACGATTACATTGTATACTAATGTGTCTACTGCCAGTTCGGAAATTGGGAGGCCCTTCCGAACTGGCGAAAGAAACTCGGACAAGGGGGCCGACCTCCATCTTACTGATATCATTTGCAAAAAGAGCTAACTACATCACCAGGTCTTACAATGTGTATTTTTGGAGGTATTCATTTAAATAAATAATAAATTACCTTAGTAATCCTGTGATCACGGCTTCTGTAAAGGAGTCGAAACGTCAGGATTAGATCTACACTAATATTATGAAGAGGAAAGATTTGTATTTTTGTATGTTTGCAATGAATAAACTCAAAAACTACTAAGCCGATTTCAAAAATTCTGTCACCATTGGAACGCTACATTCACGCAGAGTAACATAGGCTAAATTTAACGCTAGAAAAAATTTAAAGAATTTTGTCCACCCGTACAAAGCCGGGACGGGCCGCTAGTATAAAATAAATTACGCACAAAATCCGTAAAAAAAAAAGTTGTTATATTCAAATCATATTTAAAATGTCAACGTCGTCTATGAATACGCGCCTAGATAATTATAATGCCAAGAATACTACACTAAAATAAAAAAAGATAAGATGTATTATAATAAATGGGTCACAGTCACTGCAGACATTCTATATGAACTAGTAACACACAAAAATAAAAAAAATCATATAGACTCATTCGATAAAACAGTTCCAACTAGTTTTCCCAACACAACGACTTACAAGGGCAACAACGAGCAAAACCTTTATCAGTTAATAGTTGCGAATATTAAATACTGAATCTTTTCGCTATAGCAACACAAATATTTACATTAAACTAAAGATTTCAGTGTGCAAACAAAGCGCCAAATATAGCGGCCGTTATCGCGGTGCACGAACGGGCGAGCGGAACAACGGAACAGAATGGGCGCTCTGGGTCAAGGGCGGAGCAAGGCTGTAGGCGCCCGCCCTCGACAAATGGCCTTCGCTTCCTCAAACCTCCAGTCCACCATAGTTTTTATTTTTGTGAATTGGTACATACATAACCAAGTGAAATACACCCTCTCTGAAATATTTAATTATATAATAAATTAGTGATAATAAATATTGTTTACATAATTATTGCACAAGTATTAGGGGTTAAAGTATGAAATTGCCGATTTGTACTGAAAATCTATATTGTTTATTTTTTAAATTTTTAACAAATTTATTTAATCAAAATAGTTGCCATTATTATCTATACATTGCTGCCATCTAATGGGAAGGTCATTAATGCCTTTGCGATAGAATTCCGACGATCTAGACTGCACAAACTGTGTGAAAGCATTTTGTACTGCCTCCTGGGAAGAAAACTTCTTGTCACGTAGATAATTGTCCAAATCACGAAAAAAATGGTAGTCCGTTGGAGCAAGGTCTGGTGAATACGGAGGATGACGAATGGTTTCTAACTGCAGTTCCTGAAGGGTCAAAATGGTTTCTCGTGCTGTGTGAGGTCTCGCGTTGTCGTGGAGCAATAATGGTGAAGATCGATTCATGAGTCGGGGCTGTTTTACTGCTAGTTTTGTCAACATGGTTCGGAGTTCGGCACAATAGACATCTGCCGTTATTGCTTGACCAGATCGGAGAAAACTATAGTGAATAACACCATGCTGAGACCACCAAACAGTTACCATTACCTTTTTATTGGTAAGTTTTGCTTTAGGACACTGTTGTGGCATTTGACCTGGGGTCAGCCATTGCATTTTTCTTTTCCGGTTATCATAAAGAATCCACTTTTCATCACATGTTACAATTCGATCCAATATTCCTTCATTTCTGTACCGGTTCAACAAGGCAACACAAGTTTCAACACGCGTTTCTTTCTGCAGATCAGTCAAATCATGAGGCACCCATTTTTCGTATTTTTTTATTTTATTGATTTGACGCAAGTGAGTCAATATTGTGGGTAAGGTAACGTTAAACCATGCCGCTAATTCCTGGGTACTTTGACTAGGATCGGCTTCCACTATCTCTCTTAATTCATCGTTATTTACCTGTGTGGGCGGTCTTCCTCGTGGCTCGTTCTTTAAGTCGAAATTTCCATCACGAAAGCGTTTAAACCAAAATCGCACGGTGCGTTCATTAGTAGACCCCTCTCCAAACGCAGCATTGATATTGCGGGCTGTTTCTGCCGCGTTAGTTCCGCGTCGGAACTCGTATTCAAAAATAACTCGAATTTTCGCAGTATCCATCTTTCTTGTCTAAATTGAATAACAAAAACAATTGAAAGTCGATATTCAAATGTTTTACATTTTTTAAAAAAAGAACATCATAGAAACCATTTAAAAAAAGTTTCATTCGAAAACCTCAAACCATGAAGATTCTATGTCAATTCAAAGAACCTATTGCAATAAAACGGCAATTTCATACTTTAACCCCTATTATTAAATTGGTATAACCCTGAGTTACATATGTCAGCAAAATATAAAACTACCAAAGACAGTTTTAATCCAAATTTAATTAATAACATTAGGTACTGAAGTAAAGGTCACGTTGAAAGTCTATCGTCCAGGAATGTGGTGATTGACATTCCGGCAGGCAATTAAAACGTTTCAGTCCACATCGGCGCCGACGCACTCCGCAAATAGTTGGACAAGGCCACACGACGAACGCCTTTGGTGTTATTTATCGACAGCTTCGTGGGCCGTGCCGTTTTTGCAAATATCCGCCTTTCTACGCAAAACTATATGTTGAACAAAAGATAATCCACTGTGTTTTGAATTGTTCTAGATATACGAGCAATTTTTTAGCATCTATAAACTAGTAAGATTGACCGTGACCGTGAACCATTTTCTCATCGATCTACTAAAGTTGTTCCCATAAGCGGGGTTTTCAGTGCAAGAAATAGATATATATGTAGGGTAGGGTGAATATCATAACTAATTCGGTAAAGGCAAGTACAATGAAAAGCCGCGCTAGTCCAGTCGGTATAATGACTTCTACTTTAGTTGACTTAAATGACGATATTCTAATGTCATGTGGACGAAAGGATTATACATACTCTATACTGTATATATATTACGCAAATATTAAAAGGTAGGTGTATATTACTATTAAATTATATGTAAAGTAGTTATAAGTTTCATACTTCAGAACTGGAAAACTAAGTAATACGCCTGGAAACTTTTCGCTTGTGGAAGTTATAAACAAGACTAAACATTTGAATTTGTAAAATGCGTGGGCTAAAGTTAACCGAGCTACCTGAGGGTTTATACATAATGTCAAAATAAGTTATGAAAGGGAGCGTGTCGCGTGGGCGAATAATATTCGCAACCATCTAGGGGTAACCCTCACAATGAATATTTTGTTGTTTCAGAGAAACGTGTTCACTTGCTACGAAATAGAATTGTAAGCGAATTATTTTGTCCCTTGCGAATTACTTGTGTATGTGAAAGGGCATGAGGAAATTATTAACGTATTATTTTGCATTAAAAATAAATGAGAATTTACATTGTTTTTAGTTTAAATTTGTAAAGTAGTATTTAAGTGCTCCAAACACTGATTTCTCACCAAAACATTTCAGTTTGTACTTGTTAGATATAATATATGTAATTTACTCATATTTAAACAGAATTCGGATTAATTTACTTCTTTTACCCGTTAAATATGTAGACAGTATGGCACAGAATCCTTTGATTAATGGCTAAGCTCAAGTGTTTTTTGGAATTCTTTTTATGAACCAAAGGTTTGTAAAGGTTATACATGTGACCATTTGTCAATATCGCTGCTCGAACATAAACTTGGACGCATCGTATCGTGCTTGAGCAATTCAAAACGGCGCCGAGGCGCCATGGAAAAATAGAACGGTCAAAACGGAGTATAAATATATCACGTATTGGATGCTTTTAGCTCTAATAATAAGTTCTTCCAATCCTTCGGAATAAATTCTGATTAAAAGAGGAAAAAAACTGAATACTGCGAGTGTCGCGGTGAGATTTTTTTCTTTTTAACATTTTAAATATGTATAATTTCTGCACGAGCAGGATAATTCAGAGCATATAATCATTTTATTATGGCATGAAATTTTGTATTAAATAAAAATATATTTCAAACAAAGCAGTCTAGTATATGAATTCCCACAGTTTATAAAAAACCGCCATAAAAATAATTACAAAAAAAGGAATCGACAACATTTAATTTTTAACAATATTTTTTAAATATGTGTAAGTAAAGTCACTTTGAAATGACCATGATAATTGCGAGGTCCCCATTTTTCTTTTCTGACATAGACAGAGGCAGAAAATTATTCTGCCTAATAGTGCAGTAATTGAAGCGAAAAATAGGGTCTAACCTCTGAATTTTTTTACTGTGAACCGATTTGCATCGAATTTTGGAATTATGCTCGTCTTACTCTTAACTTCAAAAGTGAAAATGATCTGAGCTCCGCCAATTACTTTTAAGGGGTCTAAACAACCCCTTAATGGAAAAATTGACATTGATCCATTTTAGCGCTAGAAAACATGTCTAATAGTAAGTGGTGAAATCGTAAAGTATTTTCTAACATAAATACCTCATATTAAAATCATTTTCAACCCCTTGAAAATCTTACAACCCTTGCAAACAACCCCTAAATTGAAAAAATCACAAAAAAATACTTTGGTTTGACATAAAAAGATGTAATCTATAAAGTATAGAGTAAGTAATATTTTAAATTCTCTATAATAATTATCAAATTTTTAACCCCCCCCCCTTCAACCCTTGAAAACTACCCCTTGATAAAAAATTGTAATTTTTTTTTTGATAAAACGAAAAGGATTTAAATATTATTCCACACTCTCGAAAATAATTTTCATATTCTTTAGCTTTTCTACCCTTAAAACTACCCCTAAATTAAAACAGTAAATATATTACTTTTTTTTTTTAAACAAAATGTATCGAAATTGGGTGTCTAGTTAAAATATTATATTAAACATGTGCTCATTCCTTTGCAGACGGAAATATACTGGTCACATTATAACGAATAAACGGTGCACGCCCAGCTGATCACATGGCTTTTTCGTTGGCCCCTTCACTCAAATGTGTTATATATACATATAATACATATAAGTTTCCAAAATATTTGAGCCATATTATGTATATATATACACATTACAGTAGTTGTGGGTCTCTATTATACTGCGTACTTTCACATTGCTCCAAATATTCACACTCCGAAATTTTCAGTTACTAAGTAGAAAAAAATATGATAAGTTTTTGGACCATAACTCCTTCAATTTTCATGCTATCACAATTTATAAAAAACCATTTTAAAGGTAATTAAGACAGCTACAACATCCTTCATTGCAATATATAGTAAAAAACCTTTTTCTAAAACGGTGAAGGGTTAAAGGGCTTAAGAGAGGCTGTGATTGCGCTGCCACGCGCTCTTTAAACAATCATATCTCCGTCAATTTTTGTTTGACAGAAAGAACAAAAAAACCAAATTGTTTGTCAGAAAAATACCTAAATTTTTATTCCATACACTTTTATACGTATCTGTCGTCATTTTTGAGATATTACGAAATAAAAGTGGCTTTTTAAAAAATTTGAAATTTTGTTTTTTTTTGTTAATCGTGACTTTTTTTTAAAATATGTGTCCTGAAGCAGCCAAACTGATACTATCTATCAAACTCTTCATAATAAAGTTAATTTTAGGCGGAATACGATTAATTTTAATTTTGGTGGAAATGGCACTTATGAAACCCATTGATTTAAAAGAAAAAACATTAGATGCTTCCCTTATTTGCAAAACAGCTCACTTATTTTACGTGCAAAAGACTTTTAATAGTGCTCATTTTAAAGCTTATTTCAAGCACTACAAAACCCTTTTGTATTAGAATGCATAAAATGCATCTGCTCACCGCTAGATGGCATTGACCACATCGATTAAATTTCAGACAAAATAAAAAACCGCTTTGATCTTTAATATCTAGCTTAATATTACACTTAGAATACTTTGTAAAAAACCAAATTGTTCATTGTTTTACCTGCTACAATTTTGTTCTTTATAAAATTTTCGATAAAACGTATATTTTTGGAGATATTTGCAAAAAAACCATGAAAAACGTAAAAAAATTGCGAATTTTCAATTGCCAATAACTCGAAAACTATTGGATTTTTTGAAAGACTTTATAGATGATTTTTTGCTTTAAATTAGGCCTTCTATCGATATTCGAGGTTATTTTGCAAAAAAATAAATTCACCTCCGAGAAGGGGTGGCAACCACCCCCAGGGTGGTTGCGGAGTTCAAATCATTTTCACTTTTGAAGTTAAGGGTAAGATAAACCTAATTCCAAAATTGTATGCAATTCGGTTCACAGTAAAAAAATTCGGAGCAATAATGCTTCAATGACTGCACTATAAATATTATGAATAACAAAATAAGGGTCACTTTATTTTTAAACGAATCCATATAAACAGGGGGTTAGATAAATTTAATGTAAATAATTGCACTTAGTTAGGATCACGACATCTTATAATTATATAAGCTGGGTCAGCTAGTAGATATATAATTGTTAACGTGGCCATGGCAGATCCCCCATTTGGATGGGGAATCCCCCATGGATTGTACCTAAACTTTGAAGACGTTTCAGATCACACGATGCTAGATACCCCTAAAGGTAGCATTCACAATAATAATGGTGAAGAGTTTACAAAAAGATAAAAAATATTGCTAAATTATAAAAATATGCTACAATAAATAAAGGAAATCATAATTTTGAGGTCAAAGACATTTGATTCAAAAACATTTTAATCGAACTTAATTAAGCAACAACTAATATGAGGACTTCATTTTAATTGATCTCTATTGTTCAAAATAATAAAGTATGTCTTATAGCGGTAAATAGTTTTTTAAAAATAATTATTGAGTGATGAATTGATGACTTTTAATATATTGTTTTGCTAAAAACTTTCATGGTCAGAGGGGATTTTTTACCATGTGCTTGTTTTTATAACCACGATATTTCGATAATCGTTTAAAATCAACTCCACATTTCTATAAAAATCTTGGCAAAAGATCCCCCTTTAATAACACTAATGTATAATATATTTATCACTATCACAAAAAGAAGAATAATATGAATAATAGCTTTATCTCTGACTACTTTTTTAGTTACATAGAATCTAAATATTATATATTAACATAATCGATTTCTACAAATATAGAAATCATAAAAAAAATAAAAGCTTGTCTTTACATAAAATTAGTCTAATCACACAGGAAAAATATTGCATAATGAAGATGTAATGATTTATTAAGAGTAAAGACAGTTTTATTTACAGAGTTGGAGACAAATGATTTCGTGACACTATAATAAAAGTTACTGAGTATTAGAAAATAATACTGACTATATGAAATGACAGAAGTTCAAAAGTGCGTGCATGATGGTAGCGTGACATTGACATTGCGGGCGATTGCGTGGCGCACAGGTGCGCGCCTGCGCCGGTCGCAGCGCGTGCATGCAGCTCATTGCAAGTGCAGTAAATTCACGAGGGTACCGTTCTTTCGCGCAAACAGCGTGAGGTTAGCGGCATGCCTCGGAATAGGGGAATTGCGGCGCACGTAGTAATGGTCGTGGCGCTGCGGCGGTGGCGGCGGCACGAAGGGCGGCGGCGGAGGCAAGCGCGCGGGCCTCCGCCTCGCGCCGCCCGCAAAGGCGTCCATTGCGGCGAGCGTGCCGACGTCGCTCATGCTCGCGGCGCGCTCGCGGCTGGAAGACTGCGGCCGGCGCCCGATCGTTACGCCGCCCCCCAGCCCCGGCACCGCGCGCGCTCTTCGATCGTCACCCGCCCTCCATGCTAGCCGCCCGCCCACGCGCGTACTTGCTTTGTTTTGAATTTTTAATTTATCGCCATTCATCCAGAAACCGAGCAACGTGATTCGCGGAAAAAAACAGTACCATCGAATGTGAGTTCACTGACCTATTCGACACAGTTGTGAAAATTATAATAATTAAAAACTGATACACTAAGAAAATGGGGACACAATATATTTAGCATGAGAAACATAACAATTGTCTAAATTCCGGAACAACATAATTCTTCTTATCTATCTGATCTTAAAATTTAGGTATGCTAGTATTCTGTAGCAGGACTATTTTCAAATCAATTTAGTATACAAAATTTAAGTGCAGTTAAACCGGCAACATGTGACATAATTTATATTTTGTGACATGCTTCATTTTATAAATAAAAGCTTTATTTTGAAAAACTTTGACTAGGTAAAGAAAGTAGACAAGCCGAATAAATTGATCAGTCTGATCCATGTTAGTTCGGACAACGGCAACACAGTTTGCCAGGATGCACGAAATAGAGTTGTGCCTGCGATTTTAAAGTTATGATTTAAGTTTTGAAATTGATATTTTTTTACTTACTATTTAAAAACTTGAATTACCTTTCTCTACAATAGCAAAATATTTAACCTTTATCACTTTAACCATATACAATACAAATTATAAATTGTAATAAAGTAAATAAAGCAGATATATAAAAGATACTTCTCCAAGCAGCGAATGTATGGGTAGTGTATATGAAAAATATGATTTACAAAAATATTTGATAAAGGGCGATTTTACTTTTATATATTATTAAGTTATAATTATAATAAAGTACTGGAGAATCAGCATGGTATAAGTACATGTAGTAACATACGCAGCAGAGTAACTACGTGTGTGTCGTAAAGAACCCATTTGTGATAACGAATAGAATGACAAATATTAACATTTTGAACTTGATTTCACAGAAAAAAAAATTAAAGAAGTATTAGATTTTCTCTTCAATGTCTCTAAAACTTGCATATTCCCAAGTATAGTATCATTACAAAAAATATTGTTATTATGAAAATAAATCGTGGCTTTGATTTTCGAAGGATCTTTTTACTCTTTGTATTATGTTTGTGTTTATCTAAATTATATTACCTTCAGAAACATTCAAATTACTGATAAATGTTAACAATAAAGTTTTTATACCGTTTTCTTTTGTTAAAGTGATAATTTATTATGAAAAATAGGTTAATGTCATCAAGTTATTTCATACGTAGATTTTTTTTTTTAATAGAAAACTGTGATATGTCTACTAGACAACACTTTGACGTTTGGACTTACCTTATGCCTTATAATAAAGATCATTTTAATTTCTATAATGTATACCTTGATGTACTGTTTACGGTACATCATGGCAATAAGCGAACAATCATTTTGATTATTCCATTCTTTTTCTGAAGAGATTAGTTAAAAATATCATGCCGCTGTCAATTCGGTTCGGCAAACGCAGATCCATTTTCTTTTTTTAATTCTCATCCAGGTGTGAACTAAGTTTTAGCTTAACGCTTTGAAAACACGACCAATTCCTGTCTTTGTGCAAAACGCCAATTGGCGTTTACCGCAATCAGTACAAAAGTCCGATTGGGCTTGTTATGTTATCTGTAAGATTCACCTCGTACCTCGCTGACGCCGATCGGCGTTTTACCTAAATTTCGCCCGGCCAAAAAGATCATTTCTTTATGTCAGCCGCATTGAATAGTTTAAGATTTTAAATGTACAGAACTTATTTTTTCTCTATTTGGTTCTTACACTACCGCGCACATTACACATTAGAATAAATAAATAATAAATAAATAAATATTTCTTACATTCACACCAATTAGCCTAGCCCAAAGTAAGCACTGTAAGGCTTCTATTATGGATACTAGGGTAACGGATAGACATACATATATGATACATAAATATGTAATATTCATAGAAATATATAAAAACACCCATAACTCGGGTACAAATGCTCGTATTCATCATACAAACATCTGTCCCTTCCGGGATTTGAACCCAGGACCGTCGGTGCCAAATGCAGGATCGCTACCGTTGCACCAAACGGTCGTCGAAATAAGAATAAAAAACACATATCATTTTTTATATTATTTTTTCTCGTAGTAATAAGTACCTTATTTTCGGAGTATGATGCTCTGTCATATAAATATTAATTCAGGCGCGATAGTGACATTTGCAAGTTTAATAAATAACACAGGCTGTCGACAAAGAAATTAGCTCATGTATTTTTGAATAACTTATGTGTAGCATAGCACCTTTATCGCATGTTCTTTTAAATGTATGAATTAAATATAAATATCCTATCTCTTGAAAATATATTTGTCTGTTTTAATTTTATTTTTTGCATTCATAATGCCATATTTCTATAAGATATTTTTTACTCATGTATAAATCGAGAACGCCTCCGAGCCCTCAGGTATTATTCGAACCCACGACCTTTTGCTATCCGGGCGAGTGCTCTGACCACTGAGCTACCGAGACGCTGGCAGACGCATCGAAATTCACAAACGTATTTCATTCAACTTCTTCTATGAGCTAGCTAGCACCTGTCGGTTCAGGTAGATGATGGAGTTTTTCATTATTACAGAATTCCCTCATATATTCTAACAGTGGTAAATTGATTACTATTTGACTGCAATATACACTATTTTGGAAAAGGTGGACGTGACTAATTGGTATGCCGAAAACCCTAACTTTAACCGATAAAATATCAAATTACCCATTATTGTTTTTTTTTAATAACAATAATTCCAGTAATTTATTAGGGAACGATACGGTACGATCGAAAGCAATGAAACCGGGTCATATAAACGTAATTATCAATGTAGTTACCTTGTTTTATCTAATCGTTATTGAAGCTTATAATGTCGCTTACATCTAAAGAATGCACCAGAATTATCACAATGCTGGAAAACGACCAGAGTCAACGTAATACAGCAAGGTCAGGCGTTGTGTAGCTGACAACGTACAATGAGATCTTCACTTTACGAGAAAACCGGCTCTAGCTTACGCAGACAAGGGACAGACAGGACCAGGTGTACCACCAACAAGATCGATACTTGGTCAACACAATACATACATATATGATACATAAAAAAAAAAAAAAAAAAGCTATTATGGAAATCTCAGAGAACATTTTTTTTTTATTTGCAAGACTGTCATTTGTTTTGTCATTGTGGCGTCATCTCCATGTCGATTACGCGAAGGTCGGCCGGCGACTGCGGTACCGTACGAGAACTGATTGAAACAGACAAAAAAATTACTAGTCAGCAAATTCGTACTGTATTAGGCATTGGAATGAGCAAAGTGCAAAACATTTTACATGTGCATCTGAAGGTTCGGAAGCTTTGCGTTGATACCACATGATTTAATGGAAGACCAGACTGCGTGTGAACTGGTGCTGTAAAATGATAAAAAATTTCATGAAGAGCAGTCATTGGTTGTCTATAATATCGTGACAGGTGACGAAACCTGGGTGTACTGCTTTGAACCGGAAAGAAAAAGCCAGTAGGCAAAGTAGGCCTTTCCTTTTGGTGAGTTTCCGACGAAAATTGAGAAAAATCAGAGCACCGGCAAGAAGATGGTTGCGTCTTATTTTATCAAATCAGGACATCACATCACAGAGCCACTTGAAAACCAAAGAACAGTGACTGCAGATGGTATGTAAACAATCGCTTACTTCGTCTTAGAAAAAGTTCGCGAAAAGCATCCTCGCAGCAAGGTCGTCCTTCACTACGATAACGAGTCCTGACATTTCGCTAAGATAAGTGCATATTTGAAGGCCTCAAATATGGAACTGATAACGTAACCGCCATACAGCCCGGTACCTAGTACCTTGAGATTTCTTTTTATTTCCGAAGATTAAAGATAAGCATAAAGTTTAATTATATACAAGCCCGGAAGCAGCGGTGTATGCGTTATACGAAGCCATTGAAGAAGTCCCTACTGACAACTGGATCCTCTGCTTCACACAATGGTTCCAACAAGATCTGAAGTAGCAAATCAATCTTAACGCCTGAAGAAGGAAATAACCCAACTGCATGGACTGTAATTTTTACCTGTAAACGTTCCTTAACTAAAGTGTGGGCATCGTACTTCGAGACTAAGATGTGCCCGGTACTACTTAGATTGAGTGTTGAATATTGAGTAAAGAGTTGTGTTCTCAGACGAATCAAAATTAATGTTCTATTAGTACGATGGAAAAACATGAGTATAGAATAAAAGCGGAACGGTTCAAGCAAGTAAGAGAATGTTATGGATCCGTATTTGGGTTTCCAGCTTTACGTGGGTTCAGAGAGTCGCGCAGAGCTTATGCTAATAAAAAACTGCTCTTGTAACTAACGAAAGATCCGTGAAAGAAACCCTTAACAAAACTACATTGATGAGGTAAACATTAACTGTATGGAGTGGCCAGCACGCAGCTTTAACCCAGATTCATTGCTTTCGAGTTCATATTTATGAGTAATCCGTTAATTTACTACCTTAGTAAGGCTGGTTTAACAGCTGTACGGGAGATATGCACAAGCAGATACACGTAAATTGCTAGAACATCGTTCACAACGACCCGGATCGGTTAGTACAGGGCGCTCTTCGGGTAAAGCCCGTCAAACGCCACCTGTGTCATCTAACACTCGAATCGAACTAACTATTCGCTTCACGAGCACCAAGGAGCGAACGGTACGGCTATGAAACCAGTCTAAGAATTTACTTCACGGCAGCTTAGAGATTTATTAAATAAATTTTTAGTTTTTAGGGATTCGTACCTTAAAAGAAACCCCTATCAAATAACTTCGATGTCCGTCAAAGTTTCCACAGCTTCACAAAATAGTTTCCTCTTTCAATTTCATAAAGTGTCGATTGAAAATTCGATTTAAAAGTCACGAAAAACGAGAAGCGGCCATGTAAAGAAAACAAATTTAGATATATATTTTTATTTTTTTATACAAATATACTTTACAAAGTTTTGACTAGCTATGTATTTACTTAGGTTCGAAAACAGGTGCAAATCTGACGTTGCTAAATGAAGAATATAATACGGATGGAGAAAACATAAATCTAAACCACAACCAAGAATTGAGAAATGGGCTCAACCAACGAGTGATCTTTTGATTATTTTGGCGAAACGAGATAAAAATCTTTTATCTTAAAACAATTTACATGTTTTTGTCCTTTAATTTCGACTCGGAAACGCTACAAAGGAGTATAGTATATACATTCTATTGATACACCTTTTCGATACAATGTTGAACTGTTTGTATAAAGAACCCACTATGTCTGTGTGCGAATACATGACTAGAGTATGAAACCAATTGCTAAGCAGCGCCATCGTGGCGTGTGACAGGGAGATGTAATTCCTCAACTATTCACTAATGTTCTGGGAGATATTTCAAGCTCTTAGATTGGAACGCAATTGGCTTCAACGTCCCTGTGAATACATCAGTCATCCTCCTTTTGCAGATGATATAGTTATAGTGGCAGAGTTGATGTAGGATCTGAGTGACATGCTCAGTGACGTCAGTAGAGTCCCCAACAGGTAGGTCTAAAAATTAACATGGACAAGTCAGCGATTACAACATTGCGGAACAAAAGTTACTGTTGTCAAGAAAAATCTACTAACAATAACGGCGTCATTTTTTATTATTTTATTATGTTTGCTTTCATTAAATAACTATAATCATAATATATTTTTGGATCTACTGGTCTGTAAGCCTGTATGTATTTTTTAAAATAAATAAATTCACACCAATTAGCCAAGTCCAAACTAAGCACTGTAAGGCTTGTGTTTAAGATACTAGGGTAATGGATAGACAATAGACATACATTATATAATACAAAGATATTTAACGTTTATAGAAATGCATGTATACATCACACAAACATTTGGCAGGATCGCTGCCGTTGCACCAAACTGTCGTCTAACTAAGAACAAACTGTTAAATTGTATCAGTGACAATGAAAAATCTATGAAAACCATTTACGCATAATAATAATTTCTAATAAATTTTCTAAAAATAATAATAACCTTTAATTATTATGATAAATAGTTTTAGTTTTTGTTATCTCTATATAATAATTCATAATTAGAAACTGTAACCCATCCAATTTATTGTTAGTGGACACAAGCCTATTCATAGAGAAACCCCGGATTACTTAGAAAGAAAGTATTGTTTCATCACGTAGTGCTCACGTTCACATCGCGTCTGTTAAATCCGTGGCTCAAATTCGTGATTGTGGTTTTAAAATACTCTCCTATCCAGTTTTTTGCCTGATTTGGCACCTTCGGAATTTTGCCTATTTTCAAACATAAGATAAGACACTGGAAATTACGTTTAAAATAAAAATATTTTTGTTCTTATTTTGTTTTGTTGCTTAAGACCGCGAAGTATTCAATTCACCTTCATAACTGTCAACTTTTACATCTCCCCCTCCAGTTCTTACAAGTTTGATATAATTTAAGATATTAGGAAAACTATGCATAAAAATCATCTATAGATTATAATATATTCTGTTATATAAGCAAGTAACTGCTTTTTACATCTAAAGAAATTATTACTAGAAAAATCCAATTTTATTTATTATGTCTTAAGTAATACGCAACAAATTACCAATGATTTCTTTATAATAGCATTGAAGATATTTCTAAAATCCCGATTTTATCAACATTTTATTTTATTTCATTCAAATTTCATTATTATACTTAAAAATATTTATACAACCCTTCGACACGTATTCCTTCCTATAGGATTTAGTGATCTAGAATTAGTAATTGGTTACACAAGTCTGGAGTTCCATAACCTCTAGGGTGTGATTGTACAATTTTTATTCGCTATTGTTAACCTTACAAATGCACAATATGAGACTGAATCTTAGAAATTAACAATTACTTACATGTACCATCGTAATCAATGGATAAGCAGAAAGTAAAATCTCAAACAAAAATATTTTATCAAAATATCCTTCCATCATACCACCTTTTTGAAGAAAATTGACAGACAGGTATTTCCGTGTAGCGAAAATAAACCTACATAATGTAGAGATAAAGTCGTAAATATAACAAAACAAGGCCCTTATTTCTCTCGTAGATAGCAGACGTTTTCTATCATGCAAAGTAAACTATTATCCTCTCGGGAAAGGTTTTCATGGATTAAACAGTAACCCACAACAACAACGACTACAACATATACGCATATAAATGTTGTGAAATATGTAAAACACCAAAATTACAATATAAAAAATAGCGATATTACAAAATCTTTTCGATATTCCATGCTCTATTCTGATTAGATTGATTGAAATGTAACTATTTTAAAGAGATATTTTTTTCGTGTATTTTTAATATATAATACTGACGTTTCGACTCCCTTCCCAGAGCCGTGTTCATAAGATGACCAAGATCAAAGTCATTTTTTTTATTTTATAATTTTTTTTTTTTTTTACTCAATTTATATATCAGCCTCGAAATATTTTTTTTACTTGGGTTATAATATAAAGATTCTATGAAGCCTTATAAGGATAATGTATTTCAATAGAGTGTTTACTCAGATTTTGAGAGGTTGTCAAAATTTTAATTTATTTGTGTTTATATTTGCCGGTTCTTGACCCAGAGATCATGGGTTCGATTCCCTCTTTTTCTAGGGACTACATAATGAACTTGTTTTGGTAGGTAGTACCTAGGGTTAGCTCTAGGTCCGGCTCCCTCTTCTCCGTATTTTTGCCCGACCAGGTCCATAATGATGCTGTCGAACTAGGTTTTCCACCTGTTGCATGAACATGGCTAGCAATCAATTTTTGATTATTCGATTTATCAGTTCATCATTAGATGAAAGGGAGATTTTACCTACGTTTTAATTAAGTGAGATGAGAGTTAAGTGTTTCTCGCTTGTAGATTATAAATTACTTTTTTCCTTATAAGAAAAATAAAACATCTGCCAGTCCTGTAAAAGCAAGTAACGTATTATGTTACTCTGTAACTATAATTTAAGTAGGTATGTATCTGTAAAACAGACCTCTGAGGCAGGCGCATCCCATGATGTAGCCCATCATAGACACACGGGGCGCAGGCGGCGGCGGTGGCGGCGGCACGCGCCTGCCGCGGCGCGGCGGCACTCGCGACACTGCGCTTGCGCTTAACCACCGCACTCAACGCTCACGTGCCTGCGTCTTTGCTCTTTGCACAGCGCTGGCATCACCACCATACCTTTACCACTAAATTCCTACGCTATATGTATTCGTAAAATTCGACGGTTAAGACCATAATCAACTCCTCTATTTACTACTTAACAGTCTGGCTAGTCAACAAATGCTAACTCCGATTTTATTGCTTTATATTTGTACTGTCATTTCAAAAACTTGTACAATGCAATTAATAACCGTGGGCTCACGAAGTAGCGATTTTATCGATTTGTCAAAACCAAGTGACATTATGTGTGTATGTTTTATGATTAAAAAGGTTGAAACACATAATGAGCCCCGGTGCAGCGGCCTCGATCGCGTGCTGGTAGCCGCTCGCGATCGATACCTGCCGCAAAGTTCGCGCCTCGTGACTTGTCACTGATCATAAGTAATAATACAACTCGTTCATCAAAATTAAAATCCTTTTATAAAGTTTACTTCTTATTTAGTTTATTAGTTTAAAAAATTCCAACTTTTACAAATCACACAAACATTATGTTCTTTTGTACAGATTACAGTTGAAATTCTATCTTCCTATAAATTAATGTCTTTTTATAAAGATTCTTCAATGCGTAGAACTTTTATTCCAAGAATGCAGCGAATGCCGTAACCAATTATTTAGCATAATAATTTAAAATGACTAAAGTGTAAATTACGAAGTTCATCATGTAACACGGAGCAAATTGTACAGGTCGAGTGTCACCGGCTGAGATCGAGTTATGTGTACATTGAGTTATTTGACAGGTGGGTTATGTACATACGTAGGCGGACTATCGAAAGAGGTTCGGGCAGGCGGCGCGAGGGTTTGCGGCAGGTCGCGGGCCGCGACAGATGCGCGGGCGGGCGCGGGTGCGGGCAGGCCGACACTGAGGCGCGCGCCTCGTTAGATTGCCCCGCACTTCCCCGCGCTGTTCTAGCCACTAGACTTTCTAGACTTTCAACAACCCCCTTGCCCCAATATCCTAAGCTCGCTTTAACTAAGTAGATGCATATATGAACGATTAAATTGAATGCAGATGTATTCATTAAAAAAATATTCGATCAATTCCGTCTTTCAATACTTATATGGAATGGTTAATTATGCATAATTTTATTAACTATCTTCTCACTTATATAGTCTGATTCATTTTAGACTAATTGAAATCGTTCGATTTGTTAACAGAAGAAAAACTCGAGCTTTTTTCCATCCTTACTTATTCCGACGTCGGTCTTGCGACACTGTCTTATATAGCAGTTCACGTTCAATAGACGCATTTGAAATGCTTACAATGAATTAAAACCATTTTGCGTTTACCTTATGTACAATACTGATCGGTCACATTGATTGTCTACCCATACATATAAAACTTGAGTGTACCGCATCAATTGCCTAGGTTCTCTAGATACCTTTTTTTTCAACAGTTTTGTGATGAATATTAGTTAGTTTTGTCAGTTTTACTGTTCACGAGCTGGTTTAAATAAAATTATGTGTTCATGCAAATACATTTCTATGAACAGTACCTTTTTTTGAGCTGTTTCAATTTGGGTACTTTTGCGCAACAAATAGAATCCAGAATAGTATGATTAATAGTCAGGAGCTGGTTTGGATACAAGTAATTTTTTTCTATGCAATAGTGGTTTCTCTCTAAATTTAAGTTAGAATTGCCATCTACTATTTAGTTTTGATTAAAACTGTCATCGTTTACAAAGTGAGTGTACTGCGAAGGACAGGGTCAACGTTCGACGTCCACAGGATGCGGCTAATTCCCGGCACGAGGCCGTCTCAGCTCGACCACCGGCAATCAACAATACTATTTTTTAAATCATGGTCCACGTTCGTTGATTAATTTAATTTAGTGAAACTCATTGACATTAGCCAACTTAATTTTACCATTTCGCACATAATTCTTAACATTAACGAATAAAAACACCTTTTTACGGATTTTGCGCATAATTTAATCCTGACTTTTTTTTTAATTCAAGTGTGTAATGTCGCTGAATTGTAAGAACTAAATATAAGTAACTTATAACAATAAAATTGTCCGTTTGAAATCCATGCACTGCATACTCTTTCGTACGGAATTTTTATTATTTATAAAAAAATACAGTATTATTTTTTTTCTATACTAATATTATAAAGAGGAAAGATTTATAGTTTTGTACGTTTGCAATGAATAAACTCAAAAACTACATATCCGATTTCAAAAATTCTTTCACCATTGGAAAGCTACATTCACGCTGAGTAACATAGGCTATATTTAATGCTAGATAAAATTTAAAGAATTTTGTCCACCCGTGCAAAGCTGGGACGGGCCGCTAGTTATTTATAAAAAGGCATGAGCCTTACATGATTCTTTCCATTCGCTTTTTTTTTTCTATCCGTAAAGAAGACCCCAAGTCTCGAAAGCAGTACATGCTAATATAAATTATCGATGACATTAAAACTTGATGACTGTACGAATGTAATATTATGACAGAAGAATTTATCGATCATAAAAATGTACTATAATATTACTAGGATAACTTTTAAGTAACGAGTTTGAGTTTTTATCTTATTTTTACTTGATATTAGCATCTACCGATTTGCCAACTTACTTATCATACCTGTTTCAAAGCTTGCGGTTAAACGGACATAGTACTTGAAACAATACTCGACTTCTGTAATTTTTTAAGGTTGTATTATTTGTTATTATTATAAATAATAGCTTGCGACTGCAAGCTAGTCTGTTTGTAAGGTTTAAATTAGAAATACTTTATTCAAACGGTATTGAATATTATTATATTATAATATATTACTAGCTGACCCGGCTACGTGTTGCTGTATTATAAATTAAAATTAAATCTATCCTACGTCCTAAGGTGAAACAAATCCAGCAAAATCAAAAAAATATTTGATAATATTTAGTAGTTTCGGAGTTCATCGCAGTGACAGTGACAAAGACAAATATATTTATATATTCATATTCGGCAATAAGTCTGTCTGCTGCTGAACTCTTCTCGAAGTTTTTCTCATCAGTGTTCGAGACAGACCTCAGAATCGCTTCACCGAGTGTTACAGACTCTTGCGGCTCTTACTCCCTGTATGAAGTGGTTTGTCTGAAGAGGACATTCATTTAATTTTTTTATTCTTGACATCACTAAACATAAATAAAGGGGCCGGTTCGGATGGTATAACCCGGTGCTTCATCAATGTGCAGCTACGCTGTCTGTACCGCTCTGTATTATCTTCAGCAAGTCTCTGAGATGGGGTACATTCTCTAATGATGTAAGAAAGCACACACAGTGTCACAAGGCGGGAGATCCCAGCGATTGCGCTAATTACAGGCCGATCAATATACTGTCATGTTTTGGTAAGATTTTTGAGTTCTTGGTACACGATATTCTATTTTACCACTTATAACTACACATCTGCCAGCAACAGCACGGTTTCGTTCTAGGAAAATCAACAGTCAGTAATCTGTTAGAGTACAACAACTTTATCTGTAAAAACACTAGGTGACCACGGTCAGGTCAAATGTATTTACACGGACTTCCATATTGACAAAGTCAGCCATAGGGTTGTGATAGGCAAGCTTGACTCGAATTGCGTGCATGGTAAACTGTTGCGCTGGTTGTATTCATACCTTGCAAATCGGAGTCAACTTGTAGCTTTAAAAGTTTACCTCTCTCAACCGGTCTCTGTAGCACCTGGTGTTCCTCAAGGCTCCCATTTGGGGCCGTTGATGTTTATTGACTACATAAATGAGCTTATTCCTAGACTGAAAAATTCTCTCTCTTACACACTGATGACCTCAAAATTTTTTGTCGCATTCATTCTGTTAGAGACTGTACTCAGCTACAGAAAGACTTTGATAATGTCAGCGATTGGTGTAAGGCCAACAACATGAATCTTAGAATCTGTAAATGCTCCATTACAACATTTACTTTGGAGAGGAATCCTATTCTCTTTGACTATTGATGGGACTCTTTTTGAGCGTAAGGTGATGGTGCGAGCTCTGGAAGTAATCTTTGATTGTAAGCTCAGTTTTAGTAAACACGCGAGACAATTACTAAGAAGTCTTGCAGGCTTTCTGGCTTTATAATGCGTGTTACCAAGGAGTTTAGATCCCCTAAGAGTCTGCTGCTGGTCTACAAAAGTTCGCGACGCAAAGTTCACGACTTGACTTAACTACACAAAATATTGCATGGATCACTTCACACCACGCTGCTATCAGATATTCACCTCAAAGTTCCTATAAAATCCTCTAGAAAGGAACATCCTTTCTCGATTACATTCTGCGATAGCCATATCTCGTCTCACAACCAAATATTAAGAATGTGTCGTTATTATAACACCAGTTAGACGGTGTGCCTGACATCTACGCTTCTTCTTCGCTTACGGAAACCGGCTGTAACTAAAATTGACCATTTTAATATGTGATATTTATTTGCATTAACTTATTATTAATTTATGGTTTGTTTTGTTTTTTGTTAAAACTAATCTAGGATAGGTGGAGGATAGATTGCGCGAGCCGCTAAATAAAAATCAGCTCCGTGGTTATATACAATTTAAAAATAGTTAAGTTAATTTTTACAGGCCCAACTTTTGTGTGGCGAAGAATTACGTTTTATAACTAGTCTGGCCATAAATGTTACATGAAACATTTTCTCTTTTTCAACTTTTAATTATTTGAAATTTGGAACACGTTTATTATTTTGAAAATTTCTTTCCATTTCGCGACATTTTTTCGTATTAATTATCAAATTACAATATGGAACGGGGTGTTAAAGAAAATAGGATTGCTGTCATCGCCTTGCACAAAGTGGCTGTGGAGCCGTCGGTCATATTTCGGACACTTCAAAAACTTGCTATCAGCCGTATTATACCAAGCTTTTTTTTTTATTATCATCAGATACAACAACACTTCCTCTGTCGAACACCATAAAAGATCGGGGCGTATGTGTGCTGTTAGAACTACTAAGGCTGTTAATGCTATTAAAGCCAGAATTCGTCGAAACCCCATTAGGCAGCAAAAAATCTTATCACGAGAAGTGAAGATTCCTGCTAGGACTCGCGTGTCGCGTATTATAAAGCAAGACCTGAAGCTCGGTGCTTATCGTCGATAGTGATGTGCCAACTCGGAAAAAATAAAACTCGATTTAATTCGAGTTAAAATTCACGTAACTCGGGTTGAACTCGAGTTACGTAACTCGAGTTGACTAGATGGAAGAGTTAATGGTTTTTTTTTTAATATTTAGCTATTTATACCCTCTTCTTGCGCATATAGTAAAAAAAAAAAAAAAAAAAAAAAAAAAAAAAAAAAAAAAAAAAAATTAGAACAAACAAATGATATTTTTATCTGTTTCAATTCTTTCATTTTTTATATTATTTGTTTATAATGTATTGGAAGAGTAGTACTAACTAAAGTAAAAAAAAAAGATTGTTTGAAATCGAATAATTTATTTATGTATTTTTGCCTTGTATTTTCACTTTTAAAAATATTCTTATTTATTAATAATAAAACTATGTACCTAATTATACAGCAGTCTTTTGAAAATAATATAAAACTAACATTATGCTACAGGTATGTTCATAGGTACATTTATAGGCTCATCATTGTTTTATAATCACAATCACAATATTTACAAGAACAAGAAAATTAACTAATTACTATCACAGAGATTATTTTTGTAGTAATTAAATTATATGTTGATATTTGACTCATTATTATAGTGTACTTAATTAACTGTTAATATAAAGGAAAATAATACTAAAAACAAAACGAAATATATTTTCCTGTCAATTAACTACCAATTTATAACAAAAATATATAAAAATCTTATATAAAAAACTAAAACTTCTTATAAGTAAAAAAAACAATACTCACTTCTTTTTTAAATTAAAGTTAAATATAACATAAAATAACAAGCTATTGTTAAGTTCTTCTTAAAATTATAAAAATTAAACATTCATGGAATGCTATTGAGAAATAAAATTTGGTCAACCTTTTTTGGTGCCAGACGGTTTCTTCTATCATTGCACAAAATCCCAGCTTTTGAAAATAAGCGCTCTGAAGGGACTGATGATGCTGGTATACAAAGATATTTATGAGCAATTTCGGATAATCCCGGATATAAACATTTCTTGTCATTCCAAAACTGAAGTGGATCACATTTTCTGTCAAGATATGGTAATTCAATATATTGTTTAACCATCATAGCTGCCGAAGTGTATGAATTTGGGTGAGCACTACTCTCCATGATTTTTTTATCTACAACTCCCCAAATATCGTCTTTACCAGAAACAGTAGCAGCGAAAGCAATTGAAGTACTAGGGCTATTTGGGCTAGATGAAGGTAGGACTTGATCGGTGCTCATGTTTGCTAACTCATTTATTACCCACATTTGCGCATTATTAGCATTACTTTCTAGCGTAAAACCTTTTTTTTTAAAGCGTGGGTCGAGAAAGGTTGCTTTTGATGCTGTTCTATTAGTCTCATAAACTGCAAGTCGTTTTTCTATTACTGCAGAAAGACTTCGTTTTAAATTCTTGGCCAATTCCGTTACTGGCGTCTTGCTTTCTATAGCGTTTCGTAATCCAAGTACAAGAGGAATAACAGAAGACAAACTTGGATATTTTTCTCCTGATAAAATCACAGTAACACTTTCGAAAGGGCGTAAAAGTGCCACCACGTCTTCTACTATTATCCATTCATTGGAATCCAGATTTGGCGGAGATGAATCCAGTTGTGGCAAAGTTGCAGAAAGCGATATTTTAACCTCCAATAGACGCTCGAGCATATAAAAAGTGCTATTTCACCGAGTACGAACGTCTTGCTTGAGTTTTAATTTATTTACATTTAATTGCTCTTGCATTTTGAGCAAGGCATAGGAAGCTTTTGTGCTATATTTAAAATGCGAAACAATTGCTCGACATTTTGCCAAAAGTTGTTGTAGCTGACAGTTATAAGTGTTTCCTGCTAAATCAAATGTTTCTTTTTCTATACAGTCTTTAACCGCGAGATTAAGTGTATGAGCAACACAAAAATGATTTCGTTTATTTAAACATTCACTTACTGCTTTTTTCATAACTGCAGCATTATCTGTGACAATAGTTACTACTTTTGAGCTTATTTGCCACTGGTCCATTACCTCTTGGATAGCCAATGCAATATTCTCAGCTGTGTGGTGTATTTGTATTTCTGAAGTCGAAATAACTACAGATTTTAATTTATATTGATATATATAATGTGCAGTCAAACTTATAAAGCTTTTATTACTGTCTGATGTCCAAATATCAGATGTTAACGCTAAATAAGAAGCATCTTCTAACTCCTTTTTTAAAGATTCGGACACCAATTTATATTTTCTATCTACCATCAAAGCTAATTGTTTTCTATTCGGTAGCTGATAATCAGCATTCAATGCTTTCGAGTATGCTTGGAAACCGAAATTTTCCACTATTTGAAATGGCTGTAAATCTTTCACTACCAAATTAATTAAAGCGTCATCACCAGAATTTTGTGTAATTTTTTTTGGCACAGTAAGACGGGTTTGAGTGTGCCTTAATCTTTTTTGAGGAGGTTCAACATTTATTGTGGATACCAGTGACTGGGATGAATCGACCGAAGCACTCGTATTACTTTCATTTGTTGATGATGAAGTCGGACTTATGTTTTCTTTCTTCGACAGTAACACTTGGATGCTTATTTTTAATGTGGTTTAACAATGTGGTCGTATTTCCATTATATTTGTAAGAATCTGAACAATGTTTACACGTAACACGTCCACTCACTGGCGATTCAAATACATCCCAAACTAAAGATTTTCTTTTAGGACCCGGCATTTTTCAAAAACAGAATTTAAAACACGAAAAACTACAACAATAACCGGCACTTTAAAGTTAACCTCAAATTTACATAAATGTGACACTTGTTTGTTATGAATGAACATAGTCTCAAATGATCGGCAAACTTCGCTCCATGTCGGTTTCATTCGGTTTTCAAACTCGAGTCAGAGAGAATTCAACTCGAGTTGGTTCGAGTTAAGCCCAACTCGAGTTAACTCGAGTTAGTTACTCGAGTCGACCATCACTAATCGTCGATATACAAGACATGTCCTAAATCAATCTTTATAATTAAAGAGAGTGGATCGATCAAAATGCCTCCTGTCATGATACGCTCACAGTTCTAAAGAAGCTGCTTAAGTGGTCGGAAAGGTACAACGTGGTCAACATCATCCTGCGTCACTGATGGTTTGATGAGGCGTGTCTCATCAAGGCGTCACGGAGCTACATTTTTGTGAAAAAGCAGTGTAGTACTTCAGCCAAAGAGACAGTCTTGGATCGTGTTGTGAAACCTCTCAAAAATACACTTTTTAGTAATGTACTGTGAACTTTCCAGCAGGATTCTAACCTGGTCACAAGGCACGAACTACCCGAGCCTAGCTTGAAACTAACGTTCCGGACTCTATAGGAGCTAAAGACTGGCCCTCATCTAGCCCGGACCTCAACCTCAGTTTTAGAGGACATGGCCTGCTCTAAACGACACGGCGACATCGAGTCTCTTAAAAATCTCTGGAGCAAGCAGTGGCGTGGAAACAGTACCTATATAGATTCATGGCCAGACAGATTAAATACCTGTATAAAAGCCAAAAGTGGCCATTTCGAATAGAATATTTTTTTATTGTTTGTTGAGACTTTAATAAATATGTACATATAAGTTGTAGTAATATTACAATACTTCATAAAAAATGCATTTTCATTTGTAACAGAACTTATGGCCGGGCTAGGTTTATTCTGTGAGTGTTATCTACGAAAAAATTGTCTTTGTGTGTGAAATATTAACCAAAAACAGTGTCAATGGAAAATTGTGAAATTAGTTATCTTTTAATTCATTGAACCTTATATTCCATTGATAATATCTATTGTGTGCAGTGATAACTCAACAATAACTATTAACTATTATTCAAAACCAATAAATAATGTATAAATATTAAATCTCTCAGAACCGCCAGTTATTCTTATTTAAATGTGTGAAGTAGTTATATAGAAATGTGAATTATACGTGATTATAATAAGGATTATAAACTAATTAAATTATAATTAAACTAATATTAAGTAAACAGGTGGGAGCTAGTGACTACGACCCAGATTACAACTAAAACGGTCGCTTACAATGACTGCTTTTCGTTTCTGTACCTGTAGGTATTATTAAGTGCAAATAAAGTTTTTATTTATCATATCAGTAATTAGCGTGTACTTACCAATGACGTTATTGTTTTGGTGGTGATGGTGCGCGGCTGCGGCGGCGGCAACGGCCGCTGCAAGGGCCGCCTGTTGCTGTGCTAGCTGTGACGCAAGCTGCGCCTGCAGTGCCGCGTGCATGCTCACCAAGTTACGGTCGGGGCCCTGATTCACGGGCTCACTTCGACCTTCATCGTATGTGGGTGACGACTCTTCGCCTATGACAATAAATGTACCTTAACTTTGTTCTCTCAATGGAAAATAGCTTAGCCCAGAAGCAGTCTTAATAAAAAAAACAAGTTATATAGCCCGTTGCAATTTTATACATACAGGGTCACTTTACGACACCCCGCCAAAACTAAATATAACGTAAAGGAAGTACTATCAATCCAAAATATTTAAAGTTTTATAAAGTTATTTATATGTCATAAATTGATTGTACTTCTCTGCTATATAGGATGGCGCGAAGAAAACGCGTAGAGAAGGATGCAAAATTAACCCTACATAATATCTCAGTGGTAGGCGAATCGCAGAAATGGACTGATTGCGATCTGCATGGGCATATCAGAATGCGCCGGCAGGTCTTAGCCGATTATTTTATTATGTGCATTATATAATGTTGTGCAGATGAGCGCAACCTATTTGTCAAATTATCACTTAGCCATATCGAGATATAAGTTGACGCACTGTAATGTGCTTCTGATGTGCGACGCGCAGGTGGCGTTGTTTGCGCTCTATTAGCTGTGTGTTTACGTGTAAAAAAGATTGCTGCATCACAAGCAATAAAGTGTAAATTGCAGAAAAACTGCGTTCCAGTTGAATTACGAGTGGCGGTTACAAAATTTTTATATGAGTTACTCAAAATTCATTACACAATACCTTGAAATTTTGATTAAATTGTACACGTTAATTTATGTTAACAAAAAGAAATGCTTATAAAACAATTAATGATAACTTTTTTAATATTAGGGGTTAAAGTATGAAATTGCCGATTTGTACTGAAAATCTATATTGTTTATTTTTTAAATTTTTAACAAATTTATTTAATCAAAATAGTTGCCATTATTATCTATACATTGCTGCCATCTAATGGGAAGGTCATTAATGCCTTTGCGATAGAATTCCGACGATCTAGACTGCACAAACTGTGTGAAAGCATTTTGTACTGCCTCCTGGGAAGAAAACTTCTTGTCACGTAGATAATTGTCCAAATCACGAAAAAAATGGTAGTCCGTTGGAGCAAGGTCTGGTGAATACGGAGGATGACGAATGGTTTCTAACTGCAGTTCCTGAAGGGTCAAAATGGTTTCTCGTGCTGTGTGAGGTCTCGCGTTGTCGTGGAGCAATAATGGTGAAGATCGATTCATGAGTCGGGGCTGTTTTACTGCTAGTTTTGTCAACATGGTTCGGAGTTCGGCACAATAGACATCTGCCGTTATTGCTTGACCAGATCGGAGAAAACTATAGTGAATAACACCATGCTGAGACCACCAAACAGTTACCATTACCTTTTTATTGGTAAGTTTTGCTTTAGGACACTGTTGTGGCATTTGACCTGGGGTCAGCCATTGCATTTTTCTTTTCCGGTTATCATAAAGAATCCACTTTTCATCACATGTTACAATTCGATCCAATATTCCTTCATTTCTGTACCGGTTCAACAAGGCAACACAAGTTTCAACACGCGTTTCTTTCTGCAGATCAGTCAAATCATGAGGCACCCATTTTTCGTATTTTTTTATTTTATTGATTTGACGCAAGTGAGTCAATATTGTGGGTAAGGTAACGTTAAACCATGCCGCTAATTCCTGGGTACTTTGACTAGGATCGGCTTCCACTATCTCTCTTAATTCATCGTTATTTACCTGTGTGGGCGGTCTTCCTCGTGGCTCGTTCTTTAAGTCGAAATTTCCATCACGAAAGCGTTTAAACCAAAATCGCACGGTGCGTTCATTAGTAGACCCCTCTCCAAACGCAGCATTGATATTGCGGGCTGTTTCTGCCGCGTTAGTTCCGCGTCGGAACTCGTATTCAAAAATAACTCGAATTTTCGCAGTATCCATCTTTCTTGTCTAAATTGAATAACAAAAACAATTGAAAGTCGATATTCAAATGTTTTACATTTTTTAAAAAAAGAACATCATAGAAACCATTTAAAAAAAGTTTCATTCGAAAACCTCAAACCATGAAGATTCTATGTCAATTCAAAGAACCTATTGCAATAAAACGGCAATTTCATACTTTAACCCCTATTATTATAGGTATAGGTGAGAAATTTATAACAAAATATTTTCTTTTTCCGAATCTATCGGGTTTTATAGGTATGTATTTTTAAACTCCATTTTATTTCTTTGTGCTTTTGTCACCTTACAGAAAAGATTAACCTAAGTTCGGCCGGGCAGATCGTGTAACTTTAAAGCTTTGAGCGATATGGCGTGTATAATAAAGACAAATCAAGAAATTCCGGGTATTGTGATGTGCCCAGGCAGATCTCACTTGACCCGGCTATATAATTGGCCTGTATTGAGGTACTGCACATATTGTGTATATATGAACTACGATGTGAAAAAATGCAATTGACTTTTACACCTTTATTTTTGGAATCAGACAATAAATATTAGGAATTATGGCATTATTGACATGTTGCGATTTTATTTTGCATGAAATTGTAATCGCATTATAGTGCGCGTTTACTCTTTTTTTTTATTTAGAATGGGTTCGCTCTTGATCCCAATCAAACCCGGGGGCAAAGACATTCACCCTGGCGCTGAAAACAGACGGGTTATATGTACTCGGAAATACAGACGTAGGGAGAGAGTTCCACTCCCTTGCTGTGCGCATTATAAAAGAAGTCGAGAAGCGCTTGGTGCGACAGGCAGGAATAGCGACTAAGAAAGGGTGGTAGCCCGTCTACTTAGACGTCTATGCGATAAAGCAATAAATTATGTTAAAGTACTGCACTATAGAATCATAATATTGCATTTTAAAAAATTGTGTCGCGACCTCCTGTGCCAAGCGGTAATCTGTGATGTCACATAGAGAATTGAAGCTGGTAAAGGTACAAGCGGAAATCTCACCGTCAAAAATTCAAATACCTACTCATTTATTGGAAAGTAACAATTTGTAAATTTGTGTAATTTCATATCACATTGGCTATAAACGTACTGATGGTAACATGTTTTTTTTTAATTTTACAATATTATTCACATACGGCCGACAACACTTTGTCAGGCCATATACCTTCTATTGGAAATGAATAGTTGAAATCGTCGATTCAATAATTAATCAGCGACGTTGTCCTCCATAGCCTTATAGTATAATTTCCGCCATGTTGCCAATAACATCCAATATGAAGTAGTAGGCTCGTGTATAATATCATATCAGAAACGCACGAAAACGCAAGCATAATAAAAAAATGACCACAACACAAAATGCTTTTGTCAAAATTGCAAATCGTCTACTCTACGCAAGTCAATGCTATCATATCTTATCTCAGGGAATTTTTTGCCTAGTAGGAAGGTATGACTATTAAGACAAGAGTATGTCAGTCATTGCATGCATTGTTAGAATTATTCGTACTTTCAAATATTCAATAACTGGTTCTTTGCAAAATAAATGTCTCCAGACACGAAACATTTGCAAGCTTTAAGTGAATGAGATTCCAAATAGCACGCTTTGTCTAAAGTACGGTTATTTTGTCAATTATTCATTCATTTAAATTTTTATAGAAATATATCCTCACCGTAACAATTTTATTTATCAGGGTTTTTAATGCGCGGGATTGCCTAGTGATCGAAAGATTCTGGATTTGGTTAAAAATGGTTAAAGTTCTGATTGGGCATAAGAACATGAATATTTATTGCGAAATCATGGTGTTTATTTGTTACAGATATCTATTAATCGTTTATTATATACCTACTAATTTTATATAGCTTGGGTCTTAATAAAAAAAAGTAATTAAAAAAGAACTACGGGTTGCACTCCGAGAGTGCCGGCAGAAGCGAAAACATGAACATTAACGTAGTGCATTTTTGATATTTTGGAATGGTTAGGGAATAATTTCGACGAATTGTTTTAATTATCCATATAAAAGAATTATCATTTATATGGTAAAATACTATATTCATTTATTTCGCTATCGTACACAAACATGAAAACAAACACACGCACACTCGCGCAAACGCCCTGCCCTCCTCCGTCTTACGAATTTTCGATCAGGTCACGTGTCCTGACGCGAGTTTAACATTTCTTACCGATCTCAAAAAGTGCACAACGCCGCTAAAGAAGTTTTCACTTCAAAATTATAGACATTGTGGCAAGTTGTATCCACATATATTGTAGTGTTAGTTATAATGTACAAATATTTAACTTCAACTTCATGAAAATTCATGGGTTATTGTTAACAAGGATTAGAATAGAATAGGAATCTAGGTCAATGAACGTGTGAATGAATGAATGAATGAATGAATGTGTTTAGATACATTATATATTTTTTCTTTTTAAATCTCTTTAAATAAATAATGCTTCGCAAGGCATTAAGGTGAAAAGTTTATTTACTGTTCATTACTTTTCTGTCATATATTAGTTCTTGTAATAACGAAACAACAGCCAAGCCACATATTTTCACTAAGCTGAAGAGTTTGTGAAGTTAGGCCTTGTAGAATTAGTGCGTGTACAGTTAAAAGCTTGGCTCTCGATGAGTTCTTATAACTTTTTGACAGTGCGAACCATTTATGGTCTCGTCTTAGCAACATTTTACATGAAAAATGTTTATGAGTCCACCAATATTCCACAACATTTTTAATTACCAAAGTGTTAACAAACCCCAAGACATTACTTCAAAACTACCCAGGTAACCCTTTGACATTCCAAAAAAATAGGATATACCTGGTAAAACAGGACGGTTGGTAACTCTATGGCTAACTAATTGTTTTAACAATACATGTTCCGAAAAAAGTGTTAACATGAAATATTAATTTTGTATGAATTGACTTGACAAACTATTAAAAAAACGTGTTGAGGGGGAGTGGATACATCACTGCTGTATTTCTTGTAAATAAGTTTAACAACAAAAATAAAATTTAAGAAGAAAATGACAACCACATAATATTGGGTTGAAATGTAATGAACAATTAATAACGATATAGTTTGGCACGTGTTTGATTTCATTAAAAAACAATTGAAGAAAGTAAAAGAAAAAATATAAAAAAATGTTTAAATTGAAATCAAATTTAATATCATATTTGGGCACTAATTTCTGATATATAGGCAGTAAATTTGTATCAGAAATTGGAATTTTTATGTATTATACTTATGTGATGATGACAACGACAGTGTTTCGTGACAAAAAATATGAAAAAATTATAATATAATAGTGATCGCCCAGTAATGTTCTTGTATACCTCTGTGATCATGGCTACACAGATAATTTTTCTATCTATTTTAAACAAATTTTATAAAAAATAGATATCAAAAATGAAGATTGAAGTAAAGAAACTGCTTTAGAAAAATTAGCTTCTGATCTGAACCATAGCAAAAGATTTACATTTTTGACTTACATTTTAGTGAAGATTCGTTTAAAATATAAGTCCATCTAATAATTATTTAAATTATCCATTTTGCTTACATTATACATTGTTTTACTCTTAAAAGAACATTAAATTAATGCAGTCCTGTCCAGTTTCTGCACTCCTTCTTCTCTATATAAACTTCAAACGAGCCAAATCAAACTTTCTTAAAATGGGTAAGAGTAAATTTTCAAAAAAAGGTTAATTATGAACATTACACTGTATGAGCTATTGTAACATACTTTGTTATATAATATCACTTAATTTTGACTGTTTGCCCGTCGATAAAGTTAATTAACACTTAGTGCTTATATTGGAGAGAAATTCGCAACCGCAACTTCATCCTCGGGTCTCGGGCATTGATAAACAATATTTATTACTCATGTAAGGTTCATCTTGCAAGTTTAATAAGGACGGCGACGAACAATGGGAATTTCCATTATTTAATAATAGCAACGATCAATGAATACATTACATTTTTCAAATTCATTAAGTTCTAATTATCTGATGACTGAATTTAAAGTTACGTAAATAAATGTTCATGTCTGGCTCAGGTAAATAGGTTCAAGTTCTAAAATATTTTTTTTGGATGAGATAAGGAATATATAACTTAGGAATTTAGCTTGAAAGGAACCTGTTTGTTTATTATTTAAAAGTCTATGCATTATTCCAAATATTAAAGAAGTCGGTATCGAAACTGCCGAATCTCACATACCTATATTTAAAGGTAGAGATTGAAATGTGACACTTAGAAGAAGTGCTAGTCGCAAATAATAGATCATACGCGAAAATGCACTTACACAGAATTACTCATAACTACTACTTTTACTTTTACTTTTGTAAGTTATAATTTTCTAATTAACAGGAATTTTACTAATAATAAAAACCAAGCACTATACTAACAACTCACGACTATCAGTTATTATTATTATTAATCCTATTTACTAACGAATATTCGGATAACGAAAGTTTATATTAATTTGTATAATTAATTTCGAATGGCAAATGCTGATTTTTCAGTGAAAAGAAGAAGTTATTCAAAATCTTTTCTGATATAAAAATAATATCCCTGTAAATTAGCGTAACAGCAGATTATAAAGAAATAACTTTTTTAGACTGAGAGAATTTTTCTTTACTTTTATTTTATTAGTAGATTTTTAGTTACTGTTACACTTATCCCATTTTTTACGTCTACTTGTCGAAAAAAGTATTGGTGAGATCAATGAGGCTGACATAAAAACTTTAAATAATCCTGTTGTTGGTGTGTGTTGAAAAAGAGTATTATGTAGCCACGCGACACGGTCCAGTCGGCGTGATTTAACAATTATGTGATTTATAACAAACATGCTAATTATTTATTTGAAAGCCACAAGATGCAACCGTCCTACCTTCTGCGCTTAAGGTCGGGCCCTGTAAACCCGGGGTTTGAACTCTAGTAGAGTATATGTTTGTGTGATGAGCACAAGCAGTTGTCCCCTATTCATGGTCGAGTATGTATTCTCTACGATATTTAGTTCCCTTAGTTATAAGTTCTCCTTTGATTAGGACGTAATTGTAGTTTTGGACATCATATCGCAAATTCAAATCCGATAAATTCCGAAAATTAATTATATATTCTTATTCTCATAAAAAGCAAAAAGCATGTGATTACAATTATTACTTATTATAGAAGAGTGATATCATTTTAATTAATTTTTTTTTATTGAAAACTCTTTCTACAAAGCGCATCTTAAGAATGCAAAGACCTTACATTTCAGAGAAATGCACTCGAAAGGTTTCGTTTACTTTTTTCGTAATCACTTTTTGGACTGAAAATGTGTATATAATTTTAACTTAAAATAATTCTTAGTTATTTTAATTTTAATATTGATTTATTGTTTTACTTAAGTATTTTATCTCATGTTACAATTACTCAAGTTGCAGGACATCTACAGCAAGGTCATTAATTCATTGAAATTTATAAAAAATACAAGAGAGACGATGCTGATTCCGTTAATTTGTAATTTTTATAATTTTGCTAAAGCTAATTTAGTTTACTATTTTTTGCAGTTGCGTAATTGTAATTTTAAATTGTGACGGCGGAAATTCGTGAAGATTCTTTCATACAATAACTACAAAACGAATTAGAATGAGACTTTACAGTTTATCATATTAATTTGCATATTTTTTAACATAATTTATTAAATATCTAATATTATATAATATTATATGTAGTATAATTTATCATATTGTCAAAAAAGCGAACGAAGTACAGCCATTTATAGGTCCTCACATTTAGACATCAGTTGGACTGTGTGTGGAAAGCCAGAAGTTGAAAAGCTTCTACTATAGTAAGCATGTCAATAGATTGTGCTGTTGGGTACTGTTTTCTTAAACCCACTTACAAGATTATTTGAAGTTTTTATGTAAGTTTTATCGACCAACAATTAGATAAAGGAGAAATCTGCAAGTATATTTAAAAAATTATTCACGACAATCAATCGCGCCAGACGCATAGGGACACATGTACAGCAGTAGCAGGAAAATTTTTGTCACGAATTTTAGAAATGTGATAACGAGAATTCTGATTTTGGAGGACCCTGTCTCAGCATAAGCGTCTGCGTCATTCCAAGATGGAAAGAGTGACGAAGACGCTGAAATTTTGGCAGGGCCTTAGGACGTACACGTACAAAAGCACAAAAGCAGTAGAAAAATAGTGTTGCGAGCACTAAATAAAATTTTCTATTATTGAATGACAAAGAGAGCTTTTGACTAACAAAGCAAGCGCAACAAATTTCACTTGATAAAAACATAGTTAACAAAGCACATTTACGCTACAGTGTGTGCTGTATTTGAAGGGCCCAACAACTAAATAGGATTTGACAAACCACAAGTTCATGCTAGAGCGAGCACAGAGGTTTGTTCCTATGGAGCATAGTCTCTATAGATTAGGAAACATCCTAATTTCAAGAGAGATGAAGGTTGAAGCATTCCATCTGCTCGGGATCCCATAAATTCTAAGATAATATCTCAAACAAAAACACACAATGCGAAACCTAGTTATATAGTGAGTTCATTTTGTGAATAATAAATGTAAAATGAAGGTCGGTCCCCTGTCCGAGTTTCTTTCGCCATTTAAAAGGGCCTCCCTATTTTCCGAACTGGTGGTAGATTTCAGTAACTTAAAAATAATAATATCACTAAATGAAATAGCAAAAAAGAAACAAAACTTAACTGGTATTTATTAAGTTATTAGGACGTACCTGATTAAATTTAAAAAAAATGATTTTAAACAATAAAACCTACTTCAATACTAAGTAAAAGGAGAAAATTAATATTCCAACTATTTTTGAGCTCTGCACTCAACTCTTTCGGTTAAAAATAAACGCGTAATAAATTCGGTGGTAGCAATTCTATCGGATAACGATACGCATTTATTTAAATTGACGTTTTGACTCCTTTTCCGAATGCCGAATCCTGTGAATATTATTTCTATGAATGGATACTAAAATGAATGTAAGTAACTTTTAGGTATTAGAGAATTTGGTTAGAAACTTCTTTGCAGTTTGTTTTAGCACAACCCAAATTAACAGAAAGCGATGATGAGGCGAAACGACGAAGCAGTGTTGCCAAAATGATCTACCAAAATTCTATGATAAATTGATTCTTATCTTTTATCGAAATTTCAGTCATTATTATCATTGGCCTAATAGTGTCTTCATTGCACAGCCTTTCCTTGGGTAGATAGCGACAAATATTTGAATTTTGTGTGATCGTTAATGTCAAATACAAATCGTGGATAACAAAATAAAGTAAGTTAGAAGTAAGTTACATATAAATAACGAACTACTTCTTAATATTTCAATTTAAATTTGAAAACTTAATTAAATGTTAACGTGACAATCGTTAGCTGCCTCATGTGAGCCAAAAAAAATAAAGTAAATTATATCACGTTTATTTAAACCTCTTATTTATATGTTTTCTTTTATTTTGATGATTTGAATAATCATATATTTTTTTACAACTAGCAAAGGTTATATATTTTATGAAGAAAAATAGTTTTAAAATTCATTCCAGTACCTATGCTACGTACCTAGGGTTTATATTTAATTATAATAATTTATATTGTACCTTCTAAGATTTAGGCTAATTAGCAACTTTACATCTCTCATGACGCAGTAGTTCTCCTTGAAAATAAGAATGTCAAAGAAGTGGACATGATTAGCAATAAATTATGTATGATGTGCCTACCTTGCATATATGGCATACAATATATAAAATACATAAACAAATTCTTACTGGCTTCTGCCACAGGCGTCACTGGGCTCTCTGGCAAGAGGATGCCTTTCTGCACTAGCTCATCTCTATTAGCTCGGACGGATATCTTCCTCTCTAACGCTGTAAACAATAAAACAAGCAACATATAATAAGGTCTCCATTCACGTGCACAAATAAAGTAATTAATAATTACTTATTGTACTTAAATAACCGATTTTATCATAAAAAGTAGAATATTATAATGCCAAGTAACTTATAGTTTAAGGATATAACAAATATGTAAATTGATAACAGTAAACCTAATGCACCGGTAATACACCATAAAATTTCTTTTCAGAAAAAGGAATAATTTAAGGCGCTATTACGACATAAAGTAAGTAGTGAGACCTAGTGAAAAAGTCACCCAAACTTCTTAAAATTACTAATTAACATTATTGTGACTCTGAAAATATATGCAATGTAAAAAAAAAATAACTAAGTTTGCTCCACAAATAGGTCCTAATTTTTTTCTTATAATCAATACCTCCGTTTTTCTTTGTATTAATTTATTACTATCACACCATAATTTGATTATAAGGTGGTAGATAATTCGCGTATCTAGTTAATTCGATATCGATAAATTATTTATCTACTTAAATGTTCTTGTTATCTGATTTAAAAAGTTATTTTCAGCTGGCTAAAAAGCTGAGCTCTAGGAAATTAATTTTCTTCCTAATTTAGCGCGTGAGTGTTACTAATAACATTATATGAAAGTAATAATATTAATAATTATAAAATATTTAATACAAACATGTTATTTGCTAATATTCAATTTTGTATAAGAAGTTTTTTACATTTACATATGCAATTTTCCCAGCTGCAAACAACATTACTAGATTTTGTAATAAAAACTCACTTCTAGAAGCGGCTTCAAATTTTTCCGATTTCTTTTTCCGTTTCCACTTCCAAGGTTTAAATAGTCTGCCGAAAGCAGAGAACTTCGATTTGGTCCTCTCGACAGGCGGTGTGCGCGCACCCGAGCCCAGGCTGTTGGTGCGCACAGTCGAGCCATTTTGTTTCTTTGCTGCAACCAAACACACAAAATGTTTAACAACATTTTATTCAAAATATTCAAATTTTGCTCTTAGACTTGCTTAAAGTCAAAAATTGTTAACATTAAACCGTACCTAGTGACAATTGAACTAAGTGGATCTATTTAAATATCCTAAGCGAGAACAATAGCAAAGCTACGCCATAGATGAAGCCCACAGCCCACATCTCGCGAGGAGATGCGCAAAGCAGAACGACTTCGTATCTAAACCTCTTGTCTATAAGATGCTCGACTGGACTGGCGTAAATATAAATAGCGGCAACACCTAATCTTCTTATTGTTTTCGCCGAAATATCTAAAAGACCTCCAAAGTATGACAGTAAAGCTCGACTTTACCTTCACCATTCAAAGCGTTGCGTTTCTGAATATATAAATATTTTCGTTTATTTTTTAAACAAAATTAACAGAAGATTTAAATAATGAATTTAAAACTTGTCCACACTATCTATATCTACTTATCTGTACATTCACCCAATTTTCTCAACTAAAAATAATGGATGGTTCAATGTAAAGATTCTTCTTATATCATAAATGTGAATGTATTGTACATTAAAATCAATTTGGATAGTTTTTAACCTGGATTAACAAACTAACCCTACCCAGCAAATTGTAGTATTCCCTGAGAAAACGTGATAAAGACTTTATCACCATTCTCCAGACGAAAAGATAAGAGTGGCAAACCGAACACTACGCGGGTGAAACCGCGGGCGGAAATTAGCAAAAAATTAAAGCAGCTTTAAAATAATAGGCAAATCAGAATATTTTACTTTTCATCAGTATCACATTGGTAAAATTAAGAAAGGCAACTATTTCATTCATATTGGAATGAAATAAAATTACATCTATTCTGTTCTCTTCAATAATAATAATGGATGCCTATTGGTATGATGTGCACCCAGCCGACAGCACTCACACACCACATCCACACAATCACTGGCCCTATTACGTCGAGTGTCTATTGTCAAGAACTGTTCGTGACTACCACAATACCAACGGGAACTGCGAACATACCTACGAATGAGACTTTCTCATCTTAACAAAAGTTTACAATTTATCAAGCGAACATCACTTTCGGAGCTCATACATTAGTTATAATTAAATAATAATAAGGAAATAAACGTCTATCTATCGCAATTGAGAAATAAATTGTTCATTGCAATGTGTGCACGCGAGGGTTTAAGGAGTATTTAATCCTATCTAGTAGTGAGTATAGAGCAGTAGTATAGAACATTAAGTACTTCAATTTTAACTGCCTTATAAAGAGCGAATGAATCAAAAACAAAAGTAGTACTGAGATCACGAGAGAGTTGAGACAGAGCGAATCACACAGAAATACAAATCACGTTTACTTGTGCAATAAATATTCAGAAACTGTAGATCGAAATATCTTCAACGCAATCGTTTAAAAGATCTTGAATTTGTAGAGACCAACTTTTTAATATAAAAACACATATCTAGTCTAACAAGCGAAAGTGATCTCGAAGTCACTGAACACAAATATTAATCTAAGTTCAGAAATGAGAATTTTGAGGTTGGGTCTGCCCGCTGACATACCGATAAGGAAAGTCCCATTTCTGTACATCAACTTCACAATTACCTTATCTTCTATTACATTATCTTCATACTTAACATTTTAAAATTTATGTTAAAAGAAAGTAAACAATATGATACACGTATAAATATATTTAACTATAACAAACAACCGCGTTTGAGAAGATAAAAGATAAAATTAAAATATTATAAATTATAAACTACGAATAGGTCGCACGAAATTAATTTCAGAGTCGGTTTCGGTTGAAAAGATATATAAATAACGATTTCTGTAACGACTGAAACATATATAGTAATTGTAATTACTTAATACCAAATAAAACATATATAGGGACGGACATTTTGCTTCGCAATGTTCAGGAAATTTTACATTGCATATAAATGTAATTTAAGTATAAAAAATAAAAAATCTTTTTGTACTATTTTTTATTAAATCAATAAATAATAAAAGTTGTCAATTACTATTTTTGCCTATGCGTCTGCAATTACACGAGTATCAAGCGGTTACAACCGCAATGGTTTGGTAATTATGGGCGCTTCGTAAATGGCATGTGAACATGAGTCACCGAAGATACCGTGGCGTCGCGTAGTCGTGTCGACGACTGCGGCGCCCACGGTGATCAATGTAGCAACGCCAACGTTCCTGTCGTTTCTTAAAATCACTCAATTTATAATAACTTCGTAAAAGAAATCGTTGAGCACTCTTTAGCTCAGAAATTGTTGCATTTAGATCGCTGGTCTACAAATAGCAATTTAACTATTCAACGGCGTTATAGACTTTCAATAGAGAACAATCGTTATAACTGTTTTATGAAATCTATGCAGAAAAGTCACAGAAGTATTTTATATAGATTAATACTTCAGTGACACATCAACTATTGCGTTACAACCATAATATATAAACCTGCCAAAGTTAATGGTAGTACTAAAGTGTTAATATCTAGGTGAAGTACCTAAAGCTCTCTGTCCGATTATAGTTGTTCATCTTAAGTACTGAATTATTTATAGATAAAGTTATTTTCTTATTTTATAATAAATAACAATTCACATCTACGAACCAGCTAACGTTCAATTCATCTATACAAAGAATGATTCAGTGGCATGCCTTTGTTGCGCAACATAAAATATTCACATTAATATGCTCCCCATGCATGCATGCCTGCAACTAAAGGTATAGTAGTTAGTTAATTTAATAAATAAGGTATCGTCCGATTTCCAACCTGCATTAGTCTTAACCACAATTTTGATGATCCTGTTAGCTAATATGTGTAAAAAAGCGAATTTATGAATATGTATTGATTTGCTTGATAGTTAAGCCGTCATGCCGGAACGGCTGAACAGTATTGAATAAAGTTTAATTCACAATGAGAGAACAAATTGATTAAATATTGTACATATTATTTAACTACCCTGTTTATTGTCACAGTGTATTAAAGGACATTAATTCGCAAAGGAAAATTAATTACAAGTTCTAAATTATAAGTTGTAAGCAGAGGTTATTTAAAGGCAAGTTGAAAAAATCATTTAAATAATTGTTATTATTTATAAGCCAGTGGTAAAACCAACTAATCATAGTTCTCACCGTTTGCCGAGTTACTAATATTAAAACCGATTATACCTTTGCTTGTTGTCATTATAGAGAATTAAAAATAAATAACACTAAACAAACTAAAACTTTTGTCATTGTATCTTTTTGTATTATATCGTTTGGGTTAAGTACCTGGGGTAAATACGGATGTCCGCAATTACCCCCATATTGTGAATCTTCATGGTCAACCATCCAGGCACCAAAATTACGATATATGATATTGTAGGCCTTTATACAAAGGCTTTCAATAGAACAACAAGTACTGACAAAGCTATAAATGGATTCAAGTCTGCTGGAATTTAGCCAATGCATCAAGATAAATTTAAAGACACTTTTGCAAGTTTTGGTGATATTTTAGCATCAGAATCTTTTCTTGAACAACGGACAGAAACCAATACAAACAATTCAAGCCAAAGTGAATCCCAAAATGAATCTCAAGTTGTCTATGATGTTGGCAATGAAAATATTTTTAATCGAATAACATCTCGAATTTCCAATAATGAGGCTAATTTAGAGTATTTGAACAAAACAATACCTGCGTCTGAATTAGTGGGTGATGTTAGTGAAGCTGGTGTAAATCAAAGTATACTAGTTCATCAAAATATACTTAGTAACACTTAATGATGTAGTGCAACTATCAACTCTAAAACCCATTCGTAAAAGACGATAAGTTAAAAAAAAAACGTTATTTTCACCAGCACACCAAAAAGTAAAAATTGTAGTGGTGGACCTTCTTCAAGAAGCTTCATTTGTGAATTCTGCATAAGAAATGAGACCGCGTCCGTAAATACCCCATGTTGTCCGCAATTTACCCAGCACTGGTAATTACGATCAGATATATTTTGTTTTTGATTAAATTGTAATAAATATTGAGTGATCTTATATAATAAATTATGTTGATTTAATAGGTATATAACTATTGTTTAGTAATTAATAAAGACAGACTATTTTTTATTAATTGTATGAGTTTTATTTGTGATTCTGTTTAAGCGTGTGTCTCCTACTTTTGATATATTTTATTTTGGTTTAGAAATTTACTACGTGTTTCCAATTAGAGTAATTAGTTGTTTTGGTAAGTAATGTAGTCAATTATCATTGTTAGTTAAGTACTCCAATATAACTAAGCGTTATTTAAAGTATCTAAATTCAAAAGGACACAATAATATGGAGGTACATCTTCTATAATTTTAATGAGCATATCTATACATATTTTAACTGACTACGACTTATTGTTTTAACAAACTTACAATGAAGGAGCAGGTTGTCATTCGGCTGTATAATTTGCACGTAGGTATCTTACGATATCTTCGCTGGTTGTGAACCAAATTTTGTTTCTATTTTTTTAATGGTAAATAGGTAAGCGCTTGACCGCTATCTAGCCTGATGGTAAGCGACGTTGCGACCTAGGCTGTGACGAGCGTTCCTAGAAGATCTCTATTCGATCTATTCACTTATGACTTGAAGACCCTTACATTATATTTGTCCGGAAACAAACTCAGGTAGAGTTTCACTTTTTAGCACTTAGCTTAGACTTAACTTTAAAACGCTGAGTGAGACTCTTTGGTATATCAACCATATAATGGTAGCGCCTATTTGTATGTCTGGTTGTCCGTAGAAAAAAGGGGACGGCGGAACAAAGCTGTGCAATTCAGCTACATCCTATTAAAAAAACGGATAGAAACCTTCCGTTTATGCTAAAGGCAAGGCTCAAAAAGCTTATTATAAAAATGATCGTCATTGCCGATAAGCTTCTTTAGGTTAATCGACTCGTTCATTTTTTGCAAGTATTTCTTAAGCTGATGCTAGCTTATTCAATTAGAAGACAAGTCTCCCGGATAGCAAGGGGATGTGGGTTCGAATCCTGCCTGAAACCGAATACAAGTTGAAATGAATGTAGAGCACTGCCACACGGACTGCATTTTAAGTGACTTTCGTATGCAAATAGCAACCGAAAAACAGTTGGAATGATGTTTCTAAGCAGTTGACACGACAGCATCGCAATTGCATTCTAACTATCAGGTTCAGTGACGAAGTTGCGATGCTTTCGTGACAATAACATCTGAACTATTGTTTACAGTCGAAAAGCAGTTCAAATGCAGCTCGTTCAATTGAGCCTTTAATAAATAACATAATTAACGTTTTATCTTTTCTAATTAACGGTTTCAGAGTTTCCAGGATTCTATGCCCCAGTATATAACCTACACCTTGTCCTACTAAGTGTCGCCATATTTTTAGAAATACTCTGGATAGGTATAGATTTTATTAATAATATCTTAAAGTTTGCGAGCTGATGGCCTTAAAATGGAGCGTATACCCGATATTACGGTTCCTGAAGAATCACAGGAGCCAGAGGACACTGATAGTGGTTATTTATATTTTTTTCCAATAGCCCATTGTTCATTTAGGCGAAGAGATTATATTTATTTTCGTTTACAATTATGCATGGCATGGTGAGCAAAGACAGTGTACTCAAATGATTTAAGCAATAAAAATCAGTAACTTTAAAAATTAGTATAGTTTTGCAATATATAATCAAAAACATATTAAATAGAAAAACAAAACCAACTATTTTTTAGATTCTTTTTATTTTTGTTTTTCTTAAATTACTGTCCTGATAATCGGTCTCAACAGCAAACTTTTGAAAGTATATCATTCACTCGATAAACTCGAAATCTATTAGGTTCAGGGCAATAACTTTTCCTGAAATGCTTATATTTCTACTATAGAGGTAAATAGAACAAAAATGGAGGGTTTACATTTTATTTTCAAAGTTTTGTACAAATGAAGCGAATATTTGTGTTTAGCATGCAACATTTTCGAACTTTAATAATCATAGAATACGCGCTCTTACTCGTCCCTCTAGTACTATTTCAATCCTAAGGACTTCATTTTTGTAGTAAACTTTACAAATGCGCTTATTCAAAAATTTAAATTGAATTTTTCGACCAAATAGTTGGTTTTTCCTTTAACCCGGCGATATTTAAAAAATATACCTATCAGTGTTTGACTACGATGAACTTCGAAACTACTCGAAATATGCCAGTAAATGTACTAAAATGCCACTAAATATTTTTTTCTCTGATAATGTGTTTCCGTACTTTTTGAATGTTCATTATTTAATGCAGATTTTAGCAAATAGTACTTATATTAATTTCTTCTAATAATTATGAAATAAATAATAAATAAATTACGCTTTATTGCACACACAGATAGAATACAGAGAAATAAAAATAACAAAGAAAAGTATACAGACAGGCGGCCTTATTGCTAAACAGCAATCTCTTCCAGGCAACCTTATCTTATGATGTATATCCATTACTTGTTTGCGATTTTCGACGATATTCTTTCATTCATTTCTGTTGCTCTTTTTCAAAACGATTGAGTGGCTCTTACAAACAAACAAATATTTATCTATATTTTCGCTTTTATAATAATAATATAATATTTCATACGTTCAATTAGCCTAGCCTGTGCTTACTGTGGTAAGCACTGTAAGGCTTGTGTTGTGGATACTAGGGTAACGGATAGACATATATGATACATATTGATTTCAAACGACTGGTTCGCGATCTCCTTTTAAATTCTCCGATCCGATCCACTTAATCTCACGTTTATTGATAGATATTGGTTTAGTGTATCGATATTTAAGTAGGTTATTATTTTATATATGACATTATATGTTATAAATGTATGTTTATGTAGTCTATAGCTCTCGTTTTCTATTTTCCCTTTCAATACACTACCAATACGCTATCAGTTTCTAACTCTACGGTTGACTGGTAGAGAATGCCTAACGGCACTAAGTCCGCCACTTGTACATATATTTGTGTGCAACAAAGATCAAATAAATAAAATCCATAGATATGTTATATTTAGAGAAATATACCTATATAAAACTCATAATTCAGGTACAAATGCTCGTCTCACAACACATTTCTCGGGACTCGAACCCATCGACCATCGACGACCGACATGGGTGCGAAAGGCAGAATCGCTACTGTTGCCTCAAACAATGATCAAAAGATGATATTGTCTGTCTGTGTCTTGTACATCTTGTACCTATCTATAAAGAATAATACGTTTTATGAAAAGATCCTAACAGGACAACATTCTGAAATGCATGAAATCATCTACGCTGGTGTAAAAAGCTAACGACATTATACCTACGTTATAAATAAACTTGGACCATAAAATATAAACAAAGATGCATCTGAAGTGTAAGTTAGTAATCAAAAAGAGACAAGAAATGTATAATAACTGACACTTATAGAGTGTATTTTCATACAATCGGATATATGTTAAATACTTGTTGTACTTATTGTTATGAATGAACAACGACAATAATAATTAGAAAAACATTAGTAAATTCTAATTTTAATATCTATGAAGTATACTTTTCTTCCACTTATTACATACTTAATTCCGTCATAAGAGGCGATATATAGATGACTATAATATTTAAGATATTTTGTTATAAGTAACAAAATTAAAAAGAGCAATTTAAATGTAGTAGCTACCTCAGCGAAAACAGAACTCTGTGACATCATCGCGTGTTGACTAACGAGAGAGATAATGATCACGATATATAGTATGTATTGTTAGTCGCATATTTTGTCGGATATGTGTAATTCTGTTGTGTACATGCCAAAATGAATCAGGTGAAGTCTAAACATAGAAAAAAGATTTTGCAAATTATTACTCTTTAATGCTTACCACGCCCGATTGTATAAACCCAGTATAATATTAGACTAAACATAAGAATTTAAGTCTTAATACTAGTTCCAACACGTTAACATCGATTTTACTTTACAAGTGTTAAGATTGTTGTATTTACACCCAATTTTTAATACTTAACAACAAAACACTTTCAATCCCAATTATGGTAAATGTAATTTCCACTCAACAGTTGTTCTATGGCGAAAAAAAATGTCACTTTCGATGATAATAAACATCTCGAGAAAGTGTGGGTAAACTTGATCTCTTTTGTTCTGATCGAATAGATAGAAATTTATCAATAAAACAACAGCAGCGTTTAACACAACAAGAGCGAACTCCTTCATCCGACTTCAGCACTAAACAAATCACTAGGGATGGCCTTCGCTGAGGTCACAAACATAAGGTCATCTTACTAAAGACTGACTCGATTTGACATAAAAAGGTCAATTCCGTTGTCTTTTTATACATCCGTATTTGGAAATCCTGAGATACAGCAAGCTGATAAAAATGTAAACGCAATCAAAAAACAGAAGAGGCTAAAAATCGCAAAGTTCTAAAACGTTTTCGGATAAATATATCTGACACTGTCAGATTTCTGTTCAAGAATAATTGTGTTCCAGCGTCATCGTAACATAGCCTACCTGCCTGTTGAACTCGGCCATATCGTGACCAAAGAGCTTGAATTATAACCACTCCTAGTAAAGAGACGTAACGTTACAGCGTAAAGATATTTTTAAATCAAATGATCATGACCATGCATGATAAATATCGTAAATGTTTGTTAAAGACAATGAATGAAGTTTATAAACATAGTAAATAAAGTCAAAATGTAAAACACTAATCAATTAATGCTTACAAGAGGTCTGAGATATAAATATGACAATGATGTACATAAATATATTTGTAAGACCAAGAGGTACGCATGGCTCTTTGATTTCGCAAAACTAGTTAGCTATTGTTAGGAATGCGGTTAAGTATGTAAAACTTAAGGAGAAGGGATGCTAACCGGCTACAGCTGCAACCTCCTTTGCACCCACGTGCAAAAAGTCTGTGAGCGACAAGGAGCTTGCGATCAGCTGCCTTCGCTCCTGAAAATCGAGTTGGTCGAGGCTGCTGGTCCTAGTACCGCGCACCGCCTGAGCGGGTGCGCTCAGAGACATGTCAACTGCACGTCGCCATGTCACACGCACAACATCTTCTAATTAACACAAAACACTGCTTAAACACCAACAAAGACGCGCGATGCCGGCATTAGAAAATTATTACGAGTCGACCATTACAAAGTGCCTGCGCCGCGAGGAACGCACGACGGCGAACTGGCGCGCTGATAGCGGTGCGGGGCAGGGTGGGGGCCCGCTTGCCTGTCCCTCCTGCATGTTGAAATGCACTCGACTCGCCTCACCGCGCGCCTCCGTCTCCGTGGCGATCTGACACTGGCGAGTCTCGAGTGTCGACGTCACAACACAACAACCAAGCAAGATAAATACAGTGCGATGTGGTATTGCACAAACACATTGTGCGTTTTACTCGTTCGTTCTTTTTTTTCAATACCGGTAGTTAGTATACATTTTACAAATAAATATTTACGTACAACATAACGACTATACATGAAATATTGGTAAGAGTAAAATTTCGCTTTCAAAGTTTAATAAGAAGTTAAGTAGAATCTCAGAAGCGTTCTTTAAAGTGGAAGATGTCTTAGATTTAGTCAGGGGTAATGGTTGAATCGTGATATGATTGTCAAGTTGCATAATAAGTTGACTAAATCACAATGCTCTACTGTTATCAAAATAAATGTTGATTTTACGGTTCATTTAGAAAGTAACATTAGTAGCGGGACACTATAAGTATTCATTCGATGGCAGGCAGCGGACAAGCCGGTGTGCAACTTACATGAACCCCTCACCTCCCTGTGTAGGGGCAGGTGCAACAACACCCTTCGATTCTGCCTTTACGATTAACAACCGCAAGTCCACACAGCTACCTGCACTTTGTAAGTTTAGGTAACAAGACAGCATCTTATTCAATAGTCTTGTCCCCGAGTAAACCATCGAAACAGACATGACACTGGGTATCTGGATCATAAAGTTTTGGACTATATAAAAACTTAAATTTTAGTGTGTGTAGTCCTTGATTTTTTGTTGCAGGATATTATTTAAGTTGTTATATGTAAAATTCAAGATCAAATCGCAGATAGAAAACGCTCAGTAAAAGGAATACTCGATTCGAAAAACATAAAACATTAATCTGCATGTTAGAAAAATAAGGTTTGATAAAATATAACATTTTAAAAAATTCGGATACTAATTATTAACCGACGAAAAAAAACCGAAGGAGGTTCTCAATTCAACGCGTATATTTTTTTATGTACGACCACGAACAACTTTTTACAGAGTAGTCCGATTTGATAATTCCTTTTTTATTGGAAAGAGTATACTCCAAAGTTGGTCCCATATAAATTCCGACCCTAAGTGTAGGAAATAGGGATTATTTATTGTTCACTCGCAGATTTTCATGCTGAGTTGTGTATTACGACAAAAAATATTAAGATGAATGAGCTTTAGAGCTGCTAGTCTCTTGCGTGTAGACCTCATAGTCTCTCCATTTCTACTGTTGCGTACTAACCAATATCCGGATACCCGAATAATCCGAATATCCGTTGAATTTACTATTCGGATATCATTGGTATAATTCTTCGAATAAAATGAATAATACGGATAGTTATTTTACCTCTTGTTTAATGGTCTGTTATTAAATTTGTTTTTACTTTTCATAATAAGCTGCACGAAAAGATATTCCTACCACAAGTTGGAAGTTTTCACTACTTGTGATATAGCAAGGCAACACTTAAAGAACAGTAGTACGTAAATTAAATCATGTAATGACACATTAAAGATAATATAATGATATTAAAAAGTTATCTGTCCTGAAACATGCCTAGTTTACTAATAATATTATGTTGAAATAAGACTCTTAAATATAAATAATAGATATATTCCGGGGAGAGTCCTCAAAATAGTTTAATAACTTTCATATTTATAACTATAAATACCTATCTTTTTTTCCTTTAAAATAAAATACACTCAATTAAAATAAAATAAAAGATAAAATTATTTTAATCCATTAAAAGCATTTACAATGCGTGAATTCAACGTATCATTTCTCTCCCGGTAAAAATACCAGCTTATACCTCTGTACTCTTTTTCTTTAGACTTTAACTTCAGCACCACAATCGAGTCCAAGGCTCAAACTGTAGCTAAAAAGCTGGGCGTCCTAATAGTCCGGTCAAATTAGACCAAAAAATAAGAGTAAAGTTACATAAATTCCCACCAAGCTGAAAATCGGTAAGATTGTTTAAAATATCATTAAAAACAAAATTTGAAAGTTCCCCATCTTTCCCCTGTAAGGAAAAAAAATTATTCAAGGTCAAAGGTCAAAGAAATGAGTTTTTCGCGATTTTCAGCAAAACGGTAAGTTTTATCATAAAAATACTCCAGACAAAAATTGTAGATCATAAAATTATCTACAAAAAATTTGTTAATACTTTTTTTTCTACGAGCCACCGTTTTTGAGATATAACGATTCAAAAAGTTGTAAAATTTTTAATCGTCATAATATGCACACGTTTCGTCGCCACCTATGAGGTAGTGTACTTAGCGCGTTTTTTTTAACGTGGTTTCCCCAGTAGGCCTATTCCACGGGTCAGTTTTGATCCTGTTTAATTTGAAACTATTGAAAAATAATGGATAGATATAGCAGAGATTGAAAAGATACAATTGAACAGGGGACAGATGTTTTCTCAAGGTTACACCTTTTGTCCCATTGTGTTGTGTCAAAAAACAATGGCGTATAGATTATTTCATTTTACCTATGTTATAACTATAACCATAGTTATAACTATAAGAATATCTCTTATAGTTATAACTTATGTATATTTTATATTAGTAGTGTAAGTTACAATGACCGATAGAAAAATATTTTAACATATATTACAACTATAGAGATGTATATATACGTGGCATACTCATGCATATTATAGCGATTACAACTTTTACAACTTTTTGAATCGTTATATCTCAAAAACGGTGGCTCGTAGAAAAAAAAGTATTAATATTTTTTTTGTAGATAATTTACTAATATGATATACAATTTTTGTCTGAGGTATTTTTATGATTAAACTTACCGTTTTGCTGAAAATCGCGAAGAACTCATTTTTTTGACCTTTGAACTTGAATATATTTTTTTCCTTACAGGGGAAAGATGGGGAACTTTCAAATTTTGTTTTTAATGATATTTTAAACAATCTTACCGATTTTCAGCTTGGTGGGAATTTATGTAACTTCGAATGTCTAAATTGACCGGACTATAAATAAGGTCAGGCGATATTTCGGGACAGATATAAAGCTCAAGTCCGATCTTGCATGGAATAATGCAGCCACCTTTGGGACGGCCCAGCAAGATATCAACTTGCTGCACTGGACATAATTCAGCCCAGATCTATGAGACTCATTGGCGAGAGAAAATTGGTGAAGAGCAAGCTTTACATCTAAGTTCACCGCCGCAAAGTTTTTGTCTGTTGGTATTCTACAGAATGTACGTTGGGGCGTGCTTAGGAACTGCATGTGCTCATACCGCTATCTCCCTATGGGACATCCAGACGCCCTGCCGCTGTATTGGTTGCTATTCCTACTTTTCGCACCAAGCGCTTCTCAACATTTATTAACGCGAATTATTATAATAGAAAAATACTAGAAAATATCGACTCGGGTCACAAGTGAATTCTCAGGCGGGAAAGGTACTAAAAAATTTAAGTGAAAACAGTGGTTAATCATTAATGTATTTTGCTGTATAGATAAATAATAATGCACTAACGAGTACTGAACGCAACAGTGCTCGTTATTTATAAAACCATCTCTAGCAAATTCTATTTTGTATTAGCAATTTTTTTTTTGTTGCTCACTCTTTCATTTCTACATAACAAAATCTTTAGTTTACCTACTACTTATAACAAAATATTATCATTATTTGATTTATTATTATTAATACGTATACGCTACTATGATTATTACTGACGAAATATTATTATATTCTAAAATGACATTCCTTTTTACATAAATTGCAATGTTTCTCGTTTAATTAATGTGGAAAATTTCTGAGGTTTTGTGATAATAAAAATGGAATTTAATTACCCGACACGGTATCATTATCTTTTTTCCATTCGAATGTAAGATAGTTAAACTGACCTAGCTTTGTTAATGTTTCGTCAGTGATGGTGCCTTACAACTCTCCTGGGAATTTAAAATTTTCCGGGAACCCAATTTTAGATACAGATGAAGCCGTAAGTACCGTCACTTTATTCCTTTCGCGAAGAAACCGCGCGAACTCCCCGCATCCGATCTGGACACGAGTGATTCAAAAATAGAGCTCGAAATCATTTTGACACTTACTTCAACAAAGTTGATCACTTATAGAATGCATACTGATAAAGCGTTATGCAAGTTTGTTGGGTTTTCAGGATTTGTGTACAGTGTTAACTTCCAAGCTATTTTTTATCAGCGAAAAGTAGCCTTGGCAAGTATTAAAAGATTTAATATCAAGCAAGTGTATGTAAATACAACGATTCCCACTTACAAACTTCTTCTAGGTCAATAGTCCCAGAATCACTTTTAGTGTCATCGTCAATCGGCCTTCGCTTCGTTTTTGCCTTGAGATTTAAATCATCCATTTTCTAATTCATCATACACCAACACTTTAATACACTAAGTCTCCATCATAGACGTCACTTGCGTGCACATACAGGTTGAAAGTCAATTGATAACTAAGACATTATTCAGAGTCTTTTCGATAAGATAACAGTCGATAATGAATTCTTATCAAATTGTTTTTCTGAATGTTGACTAAGTACCTGTACCGTATTGCATGTTAGGCAATCAACATTCTTTAACAGATATAAAACACTGCTGAAAATTCAAAATATATTAAAAGAATATCATAAAGTTATATTCAACAATTAAAACAAAAAATAAATTATATTTTGAATTATTGGGTTTCGAAATATAATTTCGAATTATCTTTAAAGTGAGCGTCTTGAGTAATTCCCTCAAGTTCAAATTCAATATTATCAGTCATCACATCACATATAACATATCATGCAAAAAGCGGATCCTCATAACATTCTATAAACAGAAAATAAATTAGATATTAAAAACCCGAATATGACAACATAGTTAAAGAAAAGAAGATAATTTCTAGAAGCTACGCTATTTTTACAAGCTTTTATATACTTTCACTTGTCCCAGTGTCTGTAATGAAATTTTGCAAGTTAAATTTGTCACACTTCCCGATTTTCAATTGAGCTGAAATTTTGTATGCATATGTATATCGCGTGACAATTAGTGATGCAACGGATCTCTGTTTCTGTTTCCGCAAGTGCAGAAGTTCCGCGTACTTTTGAACATTCGTTTCTGCTTCTGTTTCCGCAACTTTTATAACGGATATATAATCGGAAGTTTACGAGTTAGGAATACCCAAAAAGGGAACCATTCCGTATTACTTTAAAGCAAATTATCATAAAAATGAAACTTTTTTTCGGAAGTAAAGTCCACAATCAAATTCAACGTCTAAAAATACTACATCAGAACATTGCAAGCTTTATGTCTAAAAAGGAGATATTAGAGTTAACTTTACTTGAATTAAGTGAGAAAAATTGCTATCCTGATATAATATGCCTTTCAGAGACTTTCATAATGACTGGGCACAGTAGTTTTTTGCAATTAAACAATTTTGAACTAGCAACTTATTATAGTCGTGAGAAACAAAGAGGAGGCACATGTATCTTGACAAGAAGAGGTCTAGAGTATAAAAGCTTATCATTTATAAGACAACACACTTTAGCGAAATCTTTTGAAATCTGTGGTATTGAAATTCCAAGTATTAAATTGGTTGTTATATGTGTTTATAGAACCCCCACTTCAGATCCAAGAATATTTTTAATGAAATTAGACAAGGTTTTGTTTGAAATAGTATCTAAAAAACCTAAATATAACGTTGTGATTGCAGGAGATTTTAATATAAACACATTGAAACCTAGCAACATAGCAAGGTATCTCCAAGACTTATGTCGAAATTACAACTTGCAGATTCATATTGATGTTCCTACTAGAAAAGAGTCGTGTATTGATCATATTCTAAGCAATTTAAAAGGGGCATCGGCTGTAGTACTTCCTCTCTATTTGTCTGATCATGATACTGCACAACTTATTAGTTTTCCAGTGGGACAGGTTAAAATTAAGCCTAAATCATATTTTATTTACAAACGAGACTACAGCCTTGATAATATTTACAAATTCCGAATATATTTAAGCGAATTGTCTTGGTCAGATGTACTGGCAACAAATGATCTCAATGAGGCTTTTTTGGAATTTCACGAACAGTTCTCTTTATTTTACAAACTTTGATTCCCAGAAATAAAAATCAAACTGAATATAAATAAACCCAACCAGTCTTGGATAAGCAAAGGGTTAAAAAATAGCTGTAAAAAGAAACGAGCCTTACGTTATTTCTACTACAAAAATAAAACAATGATTAACAGAAAAAAATATCATACTTACTCAAACATTTTAAAGAAATGCATTTTGATATCTAAAAGGAATTCAAACATTAAAAGAATATGTACAAGTACAAATAAATGTAAAGCTACTTGGTCTATTATAAACAATCAAATCGGTCACAAAAATCAACATGATGACGATTTAAGTGCTATCGAACTAAATAATGAAAAATTTACGGATCCAGTTGACATAGCAAACGCCTTCAATAAATATTTTATAGATTCTATAAATGACTCCAGTAGTAGAACTGAATCGTGTCAATATAAATTATCATTGGAACCAAATTCAATATTTCTTAGACCGATATCTGTGGCTGAATTAGAAAACGAAATATTATCATTAAATCAAACAAATTCTGAAGGCTATGATTTTATAAATACAAAAATTATTAAAGCATGTATAAAAGAAATATCACCTATCCTAACACACTTAATCAATATGTCTTTTTCGGAAGGGACGTTCCCAGAAGCTCTGAAACTATCGATTGTAAAACCAATATTTAAAAAAGGTGATAGATGTAATATTAAAAACTATAGACCAATCAGTCTTTTGTCAGTATTTTCCAAGGTGTTTGAAAAATGCATGCATAAAATAATGATGGAATTTTTTAATAAATATCAAATTATTGAGAGGCAACAATACGGCTTCCAGAAAAATAAAGACACTGCTTTTGCTATTTTTTATCTAATTAGTTCAGTTTTGACAAAATTAAATAATAATTATTTGACTACGGGACTATTTTTTGATTTGACTAAAGCCTTTGACTACGTTTCACACAATCTTTTACTACGAAAACTAGAATCGGTTGGGATTCGAGGTCCTGCACTGAAATGGTTATCGTCGTACTTAAGTAATAGAAGGCAGTGTGTAGTCATAAATAGAGTACTGAATAACGAATCATTGCCATATAAATCTGGCTATAAATATAGTAAATATGGCGTACCACAGGGTAGTGTTTTGAGTCCGCTTTTATTTTTAATATATATCAATGACCTCACAAAAGTAACGGACCATAAAATGATTTTATTCGCCGATGACAGAGTCTAAATATATCAATTTCAATAAGTCTAAACACAAAAGTTCGAATTTTAACTTAAAAATACCGAAAATAGAGGGAGTTTCTGACACCAAGTTTTTGGGTGTTACTATAGATGAAGATTAAAATTGGATAATACATATCGATAATGTTTGCAAAAAGGTTAATTCCTTTGCTTATGCTCTTAGCAAAATTAAAAATGTTACAAATAAAGCGACTGCTATTGTAGCTTATCATGCTTACATAGCATCAGTCTTGCGCGGACTGATATTTTTGGGGAAATAGTACGTTAAAAAATCAAGCTTTTATTGCGCAAAAGAAGTGCATACGAGCCATGTGTGGAATATCGCCCGATGAATCTTGTAAACCCCATTTTCAATATATGGGTTTACTGCCGCTGCCGTCTTTGTTCATTTTTGAGGTATGTAATTTTGTAAAAAAACACACGGAGTTATTCAAAAACGCATCTCAACTAAATTCTAGACTTCACAGAGATCCGCATAGACTTGTACTTAAAGAAATAGCGCATTCAGCCAAGTATTTGAAGAGTGTCTTAACGATGTGTGTCCAAATATATAATAAAATACCAAAAGAAATTAAAGAACAAAACCTTAACTTATTTCAAAAGAAGTTAATGAATTGGCTAATTGAAAAATCATTTTATGACATAAAAGAGTTACTTGACCTAAGAATATAATTTGACACTTCAAGCGTTACGACATAATGAGATAATATGCTTTATTAATTAACTTGATTTTATTCTTATTAATATGGACATGACTGATAAGATAGATATATATGATGATAGAACAACATTGTATATTAACATTGTATTTGCTAGGGCATCGGAATCGGTTTTTCCCGGTTCCAAAAGAACCGGGAATTCCCGGTTCTGAGGGTCACAAAAAGAACCGATTCTAAAATATCAAAACCCGGTTCTTTCGGTTTTAAAAAATATATTATGAAGGTAAAACATTATATTGCTAGCTCACAAAGATACGTTGTATCTGCAGGTTGTAGGCAGTGAGTAACGCAGGACGTGAGTTGTACTGTGTAGTCTGGAGTGGGGAGAGGGAAAACGCACTGCAGCGACCGGCGGCGCGCGGCAGCCCGAGTATGCGGCTCGGGGCGCTGACGTCGCCATTTTGTTTTAGTTTGTTGCGAGACATAAGCAAGGAAACATCGTTTATTGTTGACTGGTGGTGTGTGTTCAGTAAAAGATAAAAACATTTGCGGTTTTGTTTGGTAAGTAATGTCTCAAAAGGAAGCTTGAACTGAGTGATGAAATTAAAGCGATTCTTTTTGACGGAAAAGTCTTCTATGTCATTCGATGAATGGACATATAATCACAATAGAAGAAACATAAGGTCTGACTTTGCATTTACCCAATTTCGCAAGATAATGCCCTTTTCGAAATCTCGGTCTTATAAGAATTCATGGATCTATGGATGCTGTAAAATGCGTACAATTAATTGAGGCCAAGTTAAATGATTATGATGTATCTTTAACTCAAGATATCATAGCTCAAACCACAGATGGCTGTAGCTTTATGGTTGCGTTTGGAAGGTCCCTACAGTCATACCATCAATTATGTATTGCTCACGCTATTCAGTTTGCAATTATGGACGTGGTATATAAACGCAACGAAGACTCCGAGGAAGAAGATTCAGAAATACCGCAGTTATAGTGATAGCGATGATGTTATGGAAGAAAATGATATAGATGGTGCCGAGTTCAATTATGAATCGCTTTTAGGATCCGCCCCACAACAATCGTTAAGATATCACGACCTCCTATCTAAGGTACGAAAAGTGGTCAAAATTTTCAGAAAATCGCCAACTAAAAATGACGAGGTTTTACAAAAAGATGTTAAAGCTGATTTTGGCCAAGAATACTCTCTGCTTAAAAACAGAGAGTATTCGTCTTAAGACGGAAAGACTCGCTGGAGAGGCATCGCTGCCATGTTAAATCGTTTCCTAAAAGTAAAAACGTCTATTACCAAAGCATTGATTGATCTCAATATCGAGGTTGCCTTTACTGATGATGACTGGAAAACCATAGAAGAGCTTCATAAAATATTAGACATTATCAAAACTTTTGTTGAGGCCTTATGTTGACGCGATGCTAAGTTGCTTATAGCTGATGTTTCCATAAAATTTGCAATAAAGAAATTACTTGAAATGAATACTCGACTGAGTAATAAAATGGTTGCTGCATTGCGAAATCGATATCAAAAGAGACTCCTTACCCAAGCAGCAACTCTTCATTACTTGACAAACCCAGATAAGTATTTTGAGAACATTGAAAATGAAGACTCAACTTTGTTTGTCCGACCTACCAGTGATGAAATGCTTCACGAAATTGTAAATCTCATTCAACGCACAAGCACCATACAAATTATTCCCAATGAGGTTATGCCAGGAACGCAGAATCCGCAGGAAGATGACTAAATAAATAAAAAATAACAAATTACTTAGTAATACATTACATTTTATAAAACTGATTTGTTGCCAAAAAGGTCTGATTTTGATGTTTGCAACTAAATGTTTAATTTTATGATCTTTTTATATTCTTCCTACGAGTTTTACTATGTTTATTCATAAACATTAATTCACTCATAAAAATAACGGAAAGAACCGAAAGAACCGGGTATCCGGTTCTTGATAGCGTTTGGAACCGAAAACCCGGTTCTTGAAAATAATGGTCGGTTCTCGATGCCCTAGTATTTGCATGCTTTACATTATAAGCAAAACATGAGCTCTTTAAAAATGTACCTACCATGTTTACCATGTTTTTAGCAAATAAAGTCTTATTATTATTATTACGACCGCTGAGAGTTACGCATGCGCGGCGCGAGGCGCGTGCGAGTGCTGGACGGTTGAGCGCGCGGGGAAGGGGTCAGTCTTTCGGCACTTGCCGCATTTGTTTGTTTACGTACTTTTGCGTAAATGTAGGCGCGTAATATTTTCTGCTGCTGGTTGTGCCAATACTTTTGTGTCGTGTGTAACTTTAGTGCAATTATGAAACCAAAAACGAGTCTTATTTGGAGCCACTTCGTTGAGATTGACGATGCAAAAGCCAGATGCAAACTATGTGATAAAGTGTACTCGCGAAAAGGCCGCACAACTACCGCAAAAAAATGAACTTGATTAACAATTTTTTAGAATAAAGAAGTCTTATATTTGTCCAAAAAACAGATTTTTTTCAGATTTTTTTTTAATTTTGCAAAATATAAATTAAAAAAAAAAGTAAAATTCTGGAAAAAATCGAGTGTTTTTGACCAATTATAAGATTTTTGTTTCAAAAAAATTTTCACAAACGTCCATAGTTGCCGAAAAAAAAGTTTTCAACTTTGAACCAATTCCACCGACCGATAAATGCGTTTAGTTTTGTTGAAATTTTATATTGTTATAGGTTTATTCAACTCCGGCTGGAAATGCTAGAAATCAATTGACACTACTTTTTTCATATTATTTACACTTCCGTTTCTGCATCCGTTTCCGTTTCTGCTAAAATTTACTTTTGACATCTGTTTCCGTTTCTGGTTCCGCTAAGACACTTCCGTTAAATCACTAGTGACAATGTAATATTATGATGAAATGGAGCTGGAAGGTGGCCATAAGAACTCCGCAATAATACGACACAATACCATCAAGTTGAATTAATTTGATTCGTATTGACGAGTACTTTGATCCAATATGGTAATCAGGGTCTGATGCTGGAGCTCGAAGGTAGCCTTAGGAACTCCGCAATAAAACGACACAACCCCATCGAGTTTGGGCTCATTTGATTCGTCTTGATAAGTTCTTCGATCCTAGATAATATCCGTATGCAACCCCATCAAAGTTGGATAAATAAGTTCGTTTTGGGAAAATAGATTCTGTCTGATTAGATGGATGATCCAACGCCATGGTTAGCACGTGCCGAGGGTTGGATGGCATGAAGGTCTATAAACATTTTTTACTTTTTAATTCGTTTTATTAACAAATAATAATAAAATCCTGTTATCGCTAGAAGGCGTTCCAAGTTGAACAAATGACCAGGGTTGCAAACAATACAATTATTAACATTATCGCTATATTTTTAACCGACTCCAAAAAAGGAGGAGGTTCTCAATTCGGCTGTATTTTAAGTTAATGAAAATAACATAGGAAATACCTAGTCCGGCCATAAGTTCTGTTATAAATGAAATGCATTTTTTTATGAAGTAATGTCATATTACTTAAACTTATATTACATATTTATTCAAGTCTTAACAAAAAATAAAAAAAGATTCTATTCGAAATGGCCACGTTTGGTTTTTATACAGGCCTTTAATCTGACTGGCCACGAATCTATGGATTTACGCTCTGTTTCTATGGGAAATTTCTCCACCGTTTTCCAAAGATTTTTAAGAGACTCGATGTCGCTGTGTCATTTAGAGCAGGCCATGTCCTCTAAAACTAGAATTTATTCTAGAATTTATAGTCTAAAGGGTTGAGGTCTGGGCTAGATGAGGGCCAGTCTTCAGCTCTTATAATGTCCGGAATGTTGGTTTAGCTCGGCTAGGCTTGGGTAGTTCGTGCCTTGTGACCAGGTCAGAGTCCTGCTAGAAAGAGCACGGTACATTTTTAAAAAGTTTACTGCTGAGAGGTCACAACACGATCCAAGACTGTCTCTTCATACACTTTGGGTGAAGTTTTCACTCCTTTTTCACGAAAATGTAGCTTCGTGACGCCTTGATAAGACACGCCCCACCAAACGATCACTGACGCAGGATGATTATGACCACGTTTTTCATAATTAAAATGATATTTCTGTGCTTTTCACCTGCGTATCATGACAGGAGGCATTTTGATCAATCCACTCTCTTTAATTATAAAGATTGATTTAAGGCATGTTCTGTATGTCGACGATAAGCACCGAGCTCCAGGTCTTGCTTTATAATACGCGACAGAGTCCTAGCGGGAATCTTCATTTCTCGCAATAAGATTTTTTGCTTCCTAATAGGGTTTCGACGAATTCTGGCTTTAACATTAATAGCCTTCGCAGTGTTTTTATTAAATGTTTTGCATTCACAGAGCAATATTTGTATAAGTATCTATACCAATATTATAAAGAAGTAAAGTTTGTGTGTTTGTATATTTGTTAAATTGTAAGGTTTGGTAATCTCGGGATCCACTGAACCGATTTTAAAAATTCTTTCACCAATAGAAAGGCACATTATTGCTGAGTGTCATAGGCTATATTGAATGCTAGAAAAAATTTAAAGAATTTTATCCACCCGTGCGAAGCCGGGACGGGCCGCTAGTAAGATATAAAATACGCCTCCGAGCTTTTTACACACGTATTTTATATCTTAGCCTTTGTAGTTCTAACAGCACGCGGCCGCCCCGATCTTTTATGGTCTTCGACAGAGGAAGTGTTGTTGTATCTGTTGATAGTACGATATACGAACATGTGGCTGATAAAAAGCTTTTAAAATGCCTGGAATATGAATCCTATGTTCTTTACCACCCCATTCCATATTGTAATTTGATAATGAACACTAAAAAATATGTGAAATGGCTCGAAATCGAAAGAAGTTTTTAAAATAATAAACGCGTTCCAAATTCAAAATAATTAAAAAGTTGAAAAAAAGAATAGGTTTCATGTAACCGTATTTATTGCCAGACGAGTTAATATAAGATAAAGAAAAAATATTTTTTAATCAATATGAGCATTAACAATGCGTCTATTAAAAATCAGAGCTACGCCTTTTCTATTTTTCCTTTGAGTTTGCGACCCTGAGTAAGTAAGCAGAAGGTCTAAGTGCGCGGAGTTACGCATACTTTAGGTTACGCGGGTACCGCCCACTTGCGACTTCTACCCTTTTTTACTGTTCTGTAGGCGGAATCACAACAAATAGGAAACACGTTACTGTAAATTATTTTATGAGCTATAAATGTGATACGGAGTTCAGTTAAACTATGGTAAAATTATTTACACAAATATCAATGGAACCAGTCGAAACTGTGTGATTCCAATTTATTTTTTGGGATATTCAACTCTCTTTATAATACTAGTATAGGTCCTTTTACTTGTATTGCATTTTTTAATTTTGATGTATATAATTTTATTTATTAACTACGCGTAATGTGCCGCGACTAAAGCATTCGCTTTTCGCAAAAGTTGTTAACATTTAAGTAGCATTTAATAGGTTATATTCACTCTGATCATAAAAAAGCTCTTTTATATTCGTGGCTTGTGGCGTGTAGGTGTGGTATGTATTAAGGTTGAAGGTGGATAAAAGATACTGAAGAGCAGAAGACACAGACGGGCTGCGGCACAGGCAAATCGGGGCAGATATGTGCAGTATTCAGGATGGTGGACTTAATTGAACGTTACTGCATGGTTTTAAGAACTTCGCGTTTTTAAGAAGTACATCCTTTTTCTAAAATCTGGTCACGCAACCCATACATACCAATGCTGCATTTAAGTAATAAAAGAGATAAAAGCTCAAAAGACAGTTTCTATCGTTTAGACTCCACTTCAAACCAAATCTTTATCTTTGCCACAATCATGTTTCCTTTCACGATCAGCGTGCTAGTAGCATAATATCTTTCTCTAATTTGTTTTATATCACTTGTTGGAAATAACCTTACATATGAAACAATTCAACTTTCACAACAACTGAATATAACCTAATGTAGATGTCATAAGAAATGGCTTATGAATGAGGTTACTCGGACACAAAATATCTTATCCAAGACCAAATTTAATATTATAAAATTGAGAAATAAGCTTTTCGGCGAAACATTATCTATCGTGGAACGTTCTTGAATTATCACTGTGCGCATATCAACTTTAAATGGATGAAACGGCCGCTGTGGGATAAAACGTGTAGCCTTTATTTATTAATAGAGCCTATTGCCCTGGAAAATAAACCAACCATGATTTTATGCTTCAAACCTGCGTAGCGTATAATGAATGCAATGGAGCCTAAACGCTCAGTATATGGCGATTATGTAGATAAAAAAGCTTTCGGTCGGACGTTTTGCTAAAAAGTTAATGAAATGAATAATCCTTGCCATGCTCTTATACACACTTAAGTTATTGTTAAGATACCCTGGCATAACATTGAAAACAAACAATACACTGTATTACGGATTTAATAGCGACATTTTGGCAATTCGAATGAATAAAAGCATTTTTAACCAACTGTTTATAAAAGTCTACATTTGAACTTGATGATATGTAAGTAAATATCAAAGTACGATTAACTACACGCGAAATCTGGAATTCAACAACTATAATGTTATGGATTTAATTGTATGTACAATGAATGGGAGATACGCTCACCTCTAGTGTATATGGGAAAATCGCCATCGGATCGACTGTGGGTAAGCATGGGTCCGTAGCACCGCCACGGCGGTCTGTCGCGTGGCGCCCGCGGGCCCTCCACGGCCGCTCACCTACACCAAACCATCTCCAGATAATCACGGCACGGAGGCCCACGGCTCCACAGCTACGTAATTATTTAGCGTGGCGTCCACTCACAAGACTAGCATCAACTCACCGATGGCGGCGCCACGGAGTCGGAGCGCACGGAGGCTGCGCGCGACGCATCTCACTCCCGCACCTCTCACCCACCCTAAATTTCCGAGCCCGGTGCCTGCCTCGTATAGCCAGCCTCTTACTCCATGATAGTATGAAGCGGTTTGCATAAACTATTCCTACATCTTTCTATTTTGACTACATTTGGTTTTTGCGACATGGAATTCGGTTTTATTATTTATTTTATGATGAATTTAATGTATGAAGGTAAGATGTTACCTTACCAGTGTCGATATGAACCAGGAAAAGCATTTGGTATTTATTCATTTATTATTTATTCTTTATTATTCTTCTTTATTATTTATTTATTTATTCTTAGAAAGCAGGGGACAAAAGTATGTATAATTGTGTAAATAGGTAAAGATGTAAATAGATAAATAAACACCTACAAACCTTTGTACTTTATATGAAATGAATTTTTATTCTAGAAGGGAAGATTTTAAATAAAAATATTATCCGCTTATCCATCTCAAGTTAGCAGTCCAAACCATTACAGATAGAATTAAGCCAACTATTTTTTAAAGTAGTTAATGAATAAATAAATTTGTGTAATGCGGACAGTTTTAAAGTTAAAAAGGTAGAATTTATATTGAGACAAATATTCTGAGCAAACAATGTTAATTTCTTTGAGTATTAATTGTTGTGTTTTCGAAATTTTAATAAATTAAATTTCGAAGTAGTCCAAAATGGATTTGAAAAGGGTTGTGTATTCCGCTAACCACTCCAAAATGTCTCAGGTCGTAGAGCAAAGAATTTACAGTGAAAGATCAGGTTAAGCAAAAAAGTAAATTTCGATTAGCCTTAACATTAAGGAATTATATAAATCTAGGAAAAAGTTTCCTTTATCAAGGGTGTATGTGAATGATTCTACGCATACCAGACCATTTACATCAATTAAGCAGTTCTCAATGCCGTTCATTTAAGAATAATAATGTTCGAAACTGGCAAGAGATCTCGTAAGTATCGAGAAACTAAATAAACTGGGGCAGAAGAATAACTTTGTTTTGAAATAGACTTCAATTTATTTAAGAAATGTAGATAGCTGACATGTCGAGTGCTGTTGACCAATGGATTGAACTGCGTGATCAATCAAATCAAATTGGCAGCAACATGAAACTGAAACACACTACATCACTAATAGAAGAATATTCACATAGTCAGACCCCTCTTTCCCACTGGGCACTCTGGGCAAATGGCCAGGGCCCCGCGATCGCTATGTACCTCCTAGTTCCTTCCAGATCACTAAACCAATACCGACATTTATTATTGCAAAACTTATTTAATTAGAATAAATCGAACCTTAATTAGGGACTATATTATCGACTTGCTTATTGGCTATTACATGCGCGAAGCTACTCTACTCTCGCCCAAAATAAGGCTATCGATTTCAGCATGCTTAGATAATTTAAAATAACTGAGAATCGACTTGACTGTCAATAAAAAAAAACTGAAACCTTGTTTATCTACTTTCATTGTCTATTCCAGTAATAAAAAGTGTTCAAAGTCATAGGGGCCCTATTATTCTTATATGCCCAGGGCCTCCAATAGGTTAAAGACGGCCCTGCACATAGTTAAATTATTACGAACTTATTACTGAATTAGTACGAACATATACCTCTGTAATTGTAAGAGCCTTAACCAGATACTGAAAGTTAAGCTGACACCTAGGTTAAAGCGTAATTATTAGCCCTAGAAAACTAAAAAACAGATGTTGGAAAATAGAGGCAAGTTATGATAAATCTTTCAGATAATGTTAACTACAATCTTGTCTAGGATTTCAACATAACAATCATAACCTGAAAACTTTCAACCCCTGATTCTAAATCTAGAATTAGAGAGCATAGATACATATAGAGTATGCTGAAAAGAATTTGTCAAGGAGAATAATCATCGTGATTCCATTTTATCTTGGTCATATATAGAGAGGAGCCTACACACTAACAAGCTTTATGATTATTGATAAATAATTAACAAGACAATCCAACATCTAACCACAGAATTATTGAAATTAAATAAATTTGATATCTTTCAGATGATGATGTGCTTACCTAAGCAGATCTATCACACATTTAATTACAATCAACCCTTACCAGATAAACAACATGTTTACTAGTGTGTTTTATATTGAATAAAATTCGTCCGTTTTTAAAGCCAGGGTGAATAGGCCATTTCTGGATTAACTGGCTTGGCACCCGGGCCTAATCGGGATCAAGAGTTAACCCATTTGAATAAAACAATTTTTACGGATTTTGTCCATATTTTATTTTATATTTAATCCTGACGTTTCGAGTCCTTGAGAGATGGATATTGAAACGTCAGGATTAAATATAAAATATGCACAAAATCCATAAAAAAGGGTTTAATTCAAATGTGTAATGTACGCGGAAGTGTAAGAACTAAATAAGTGAACTCATTACAAAAAAAAACCTCATGTTTCAACTCTATTACAGGAGCTGTGATCATAGGATGACTGTGGTTACTTTAGATCCTTAGTCATTTTTATAGTAATTAAAATAAAAGAGACTGTTAGTGTCCCTATTTAAAATAAGTAAAATATTAAAAAAGGCAACAATAAATTTGTCATTTATCCGATTAAAAGTGGTTCTGTTTAAAATAAAATGTTTAAATTACATATGCCAACATAAAGTTTACTTACTTAGATCCCCGTTAGCAGCGGTGGAATCAAATGGCACTGATAAATGACGACCTCCTTTTCCCACAGGAAACACTGCTTTTGTCTTTTCACCACTGTCACCTAAGCCAAATTTTATTATATAGTAAGTTATTTAAATAAAAGTACATTAAAGGCTCAAGGGTAGTTTGAATAAATAAAACAATATGATAAATAAATATGTTTATTTTTACATCACAAAAATTTATTTTCACAGGAATAAATAATAGTCTTATCAAAATAAATTTACAATATAACACCCCACATTGGATTATCCACATATGACACCAAATCTGAATAGTCCATAAAGTCATGCATTGTACCAGCATATTGACAAGCTTCTCGTAATTTGCCATCCTGTTGTTCATTAAACTTCTCCTGATACAACATTTTCCAAGAGCCAGTTTCAGATTCGCCAATAGCATAGTCTCTCTTACACAACATATGCCACAAAATTTCTTTATTCAATAAATGATTCAAAATTTTGCATGTTTTACTGACTGCAATAACACTAGTTATTGGCAAAAGCATAACAATTTTATACAAAAGTTCTTCAGGTAGACCTATTAAACTTGCACTAGCATATCCATGATAACTTAAAAGTCTACTTTTCACAGCAGATATAATTTTATTCTTCAATGTAATTGAAAGATGTCTTAGGTCACGAAATATCAATGGGATGGTAGATGCTTGAGGAGAAACAATGTAACGACTTATAGGCAAACATACACTGTATGTCTCTGAATCTAGTTCTTCAATTACTAAATTCACTAAAATTGTAGCACCCAAAGGGCTAACTAATAATTTTACAGGTGTCTGAAAACCACCCAAAAAAAAGTTTACTTCAAAAGTCCCCCTGGTAGAGAGCCACTTTTTTAAGTTTGCAGAGATATCTGATTTGTAGATATTAATCGCCACATCTTCATCTAGAGGTAGAAATCCATTTTCTACCATTGAAATAATGATAATCACAAACATTATATTAGTTTGGCAAGATTCGCATGGTTTATTCTGTATTATTATTTCTCGTACAATATTTTCGAGTATGGAAGGTATTTTTTCTGTTGTACTGTCTTCTAAAGTAAAATCCATCGTACATAATTAACTACACGCGAAACCTGTTTTCGAAAAACAATCAAGGAATTGAAGGAATAGTTAATGAAATATAAATAAATACCGCAGATTAATAAGACTTAACCAAACAAAATGTCATGTCATTCCTTGTGTTTGGCAGGAAAAAGCGCTTGCGAGCGCTTACCAGCGCTGACAAACAAACCATACAGTTTTCGGCCAGGAGGACGTTTGCTAACTTCAGTTGCGCTGAGACAATCCGCCATTTTGCTTATTATCGCTTAGCGATCGCCATTTTTCTTACAAGCGCTCGCAAGCTCTTTCTTCTGCCAAACACAAGGATTGTGTCGTTTTGATATGCTCACCTTACTATTTTAACGTCAGCATAATGACTCGAGCATAGTAGGTGAAATGGCTTTTTGGCGGGCAGCGTCACTTTAGTAATTTTGGTTTTCTTATTAAAAATTGTGTTGTAGTGGATATAAGGGGAATATTAGGTTATAATAATGTGGGATTGTTAGCCACTAAGTATTTTTATCCATGAACGAGTGTTGGTAAGTATAACAAAACAGCGGTAAATGTCTTTTCACTCTCACATAATCCACGGGACGTATCCATCATTACTGAAACTAAGACCACTAAACAGCGTAACGTTTTGTGATTAAAAATTGTGAATTCGGATAAGTAATATACATATATATATATACACAAGGCCATTTTATAAACACCATCCTAATTTATATATTATATTCTTTGAAGAAAATAACGAAACAAGATTTTTTTCTTTTAATATCACTCAGTACTAAAATATTAAGTTAAGCCTACACAAAATTATCCGAGGAAAACTACCGATTGCTGTCACAGTCACGCTACGCACGGTGTTGTAGCAGATGATTACACGACCCCCGCCCCGCCCTCCCGTATTTCATTGATACATTACAATGATTTTCATAAGTTGCAAATTTAAACGAAAAAAAATAGGTCAAATTGAAGAAGAGATAAGTTGATTTGTTCTTTGATTATAACAATATTAATCGATAACACTTTTAATAAATAAAAAATGAACATAAAAGTAAACTGTTACAAACTCATTTTGCACTAAGCATAGATAGATTTTGATACCTACCATAAGCTACGTGACAGTTCTGTTTGTCAACATATATTTTCCTTGTCATTGTCTAATGAATAAAACGCATTACATTTTATTTAACAAAAATGTTTAATTATATCATTGGCGACGAGAATTAAAAGGCGAAATGAACAGTGAACAATTTGACAAATTCCTGCAACTGCAGGCAGTTCAACAAAAACAAATATCGGACATCTTACAATTGTTACTAACACGACAAAGCAAAGCGGCTGACACGACTTCCACACCGAACACGACAGACGGCACGGAGTCATCTAGTTCTACCAACAAAAACACCATTTACAACAGTTTTAAAGGTGACAAATTCAATCCTAGTGATACGACGATCGAGAACTTTATAGACTATTTCGAAACAAAATGCGGACTTTGGGAAGAAGACGCGCGAAGAATTCAGAAAGACTTACTGTTCGCCTGCCTCACGCCTGAAATTTTTCACGACATAAAAGTTGCCCTAACACCGCATTTTGAAACCAGCACGTACGAAGACATCCGAGCAAAGCTTCTCGACTTGTACAGAGTCAAGCGCACACGATACAGAGCACTTACCGATTTTTGGAACTGCATACGCTCTGATAATGAATCCATGGAACACTACGCTAACAAACTTAAAGAAATAAGTAAAGATTGCGGCTATAACGACAACCTGTTGGAGCGGCAGCTACGTGACCGATTTGCCACCGGCCTCAACCATCAACAGTTACAGATCGACCTGAAACAAAAATGGCCCGACTTACAAGAACTTCAAGACGGGAAACTGAAAGAAGTCACGTTTGCTCAGATATTCAGCGTTGCACAGTCGCGAGAACGCGCGGAAGGCGATGAAGATACATACGTCAAAGTCAACAAAATAAAAAGAAACACAAGTTTTCGTCAGAATTCATCTCCACGCAGACTACGGACACATCAATGTCTCCGATGCGGTCAACCTGAAAGACATCCACTAAATCAATGCGCAGCCAAAACACATACATGTAAAGAATGCAATATTCAGGGTCATTTCGAAGACTGCTGCATCAAGTCAGGCAAGGCATACCTACCTAATCGAAGTTATAACGGACCAAAGACTTTGACAAAAAGAAACAAGTTACACAAGTTGAAACATAACGGCAGCTGCAACGACTCTTTCCAAACATCCGACTCAGACGACAACGAAGAAGACACAGACACCGTCTGTCAAATTAACTGCACAAAGAGCAAAGACAGCAAAAGAATCGATGTTTTAATTAATGACGTTCAATGCACGTTAGACTGGGACCCCGGCTCAGTTTACTCAATTATCAGCACCAAGTTCTGGAAACGTATCGGGGCACCCCCTCTTACAAAGGCCCCAGGCTTACGCGCTTACGGTAACATTAAGCTAAAACCAAAGGGCCTTACAGACGTAACAGTACAAATGCAAGGGGACGAAAAAATATTACCTGTCGTCGTTATGAAGTCAGCCGACCCAATGTTGTTCGGCTTGCAGTGGAGTGAGATTTTCAACATGGATTTCCCCAAACCAGTCTACTCTATTAAAAACACTCATTGCGAACCTAACAACCTGAAACAGATTTTGGACAAACACACTGCCCTTTTCGACGGCAAACTGGGAAAAGTCAAAAATTACCAAGTAAACATACACGTCAAACCTCAAGCTGAGCCGAAACACATCCCAGCAAGATCAATCAAGTTTTCGATGAAGAAAAACATAGAACTTGAACTGAAACGTCTAGTTGAAGAAGGCATAATTACTGAAGTAGACCCGAACGTCACACCGGTTCAATGGGCAACACCAACAGTCAACGTAGTCAAACCCAACGGTCAGATCAGAATATGTGGTGACTTCCGCAGCACACTCAATTCCGTACTGGTTACACACGCACATCCAATTCCATTATTTGACCAGTTACGCCAGAACCTCGCAAATGGAGAGAAATTTTCTAAAATTGACCTGAAAGACGCTTACCTTCAGTTCGAAATAAGTCCGGAATCAAAACAATATCTTACGATATCGACGCACAAAGGTTACTACACATACAATCGAATGCCATTTGGGATTTCAACAGCTCCGTCAATATTTCAACATTACCTTGACAGACTTCTAGAAGGGATACCAAACGTGGCAGTCTATTTCGATGACATTGCCACTACAGGGAAAGATGACAAATGCCACCTCGAAACATTACGTATCGTTTTCGAAAAACTGGAACAAGCCGGGTTAAAAGTAAACTTGAAGAAATGTACCTTCTTACAACCTGAAGTCGAATACCTTGGACACACGATTGATAAAAATGGAGTACGTCCCGCAAAGTCGAAGATTGATGCAATTGCCAAAGCTTCCCCTCCAACCAACGCCAAGGAGCTACGGTCATTCCTAGGGTTAGTCAACTTTTATGAGCGCTTTATACCACATTTACACAGTGTCTGTGCTGACCTCCACACACTAACAGGAAAGCGATTGAAATGGCCATGGACGGACAGGGAAATTAAGGCTTTTGAACAAGCAAAGTCCTTGATTGTACGCTCTAAACCTCTTGTAGCATTCGATGACAACCGTCCGCTGTTCCTAGCCTGTGATGCATCAGAAAAAGGCGTTGGAGCAGTACTTTTCCACAAGAGGAACAACATTGAACAACCAATCGCCTTTGCATCAAGAAAACTTCGACCTGCAGAATCTAAATACTCTGTCATAGACCGCGAATCCCTTGCAATTTTTTTTGGAGTCAGAAAATTCGACCAATACCTGCGTGGTATCAAATTCACTCTAGTTACTGATCATAAGCCTCTCATACACATCCTGGGGGTTCAACGCAATTTACCAAAACTCGTCAATAACCGTTTAGTGAGATGGGCTTTGATAATAGGAAGTTATGATTATGACATCGTATATACAAAAGGTGGTAACAACCTGATTGCTGACTACTTATCAAGAATGCCAAATCCAGAAGAGCAACCTTCCAAAGCTGAACTCGCAGTTCACAAAATTGTATCACGCCTACAGTCAGATAGACTAGCCGATCTTGCACTGACAGAGGAAATTTTAAGAGAGAAAACAAAAAATGATTCCACACTCAGACTCGTATCCCAGTTTATAAAAACAGGCTGGCGTGAACAGCAGTACTCAAGCCATATAAAACCATACGCTCGCAAACGTGGTGAACTTTCGCTAGAAAACAAGATTGTAATGTGGCAAGGTCGAATTATTATACCCGACACTCTAAGGAACACGACCTTAAAGTACCTGCACTGTGGACACCCAGGCATCTCAGCAATGAGAGCGCTGGCACGTTTTTACGTATGGTGGCCAACCATGGAGGAAGATATTGACACACACGTGAAAACATGCCGTAAGTGCCAGGAGAACCGACCTAATAACCCGGAAATGCCTATCTTCTCTTGGTCCATGCCAGACAAACCCTGGGAGAGAATCCACGTGGATTTCGCTGGACCTTTCGAGGGTTTATATTGGTTAGTCCTGGCAGACGCCTTTTCTAAATGGATTGAAGTGAAACCGATGAGCAAAATTACGACAGCAAAATTGTGTGATGAACTGGACACAATTTTTACTACCTTTGGACTGCCAGAGTTTTTAGTTTCCGATAATGGCCCACAGTTTACTTCCCAGGAGTTCCAGAGCTACTGCAAAGACAAGGGAATCAAACATATTAAATCGTCACCCTACCATCCACGAACAAATGGCCTAGCAGAACGTCTCGTAAGGACTTTCAAAACGCGGATGTCCTCAAGCACAGAAAGCCTGAAAAAACGGCTAGAACATTTCCTTTTTGCGTATCGTATTACACCCCACAGTACTACTGGCAAGGCTCCGGGCCAGCTGATGTTTGGGCGTCATATAGCTTGCGTCTTTGACAATGCACGACCCAACGCCAAAAGGGCATTACAATACAGGCAAATATAAGCGAACCTAACCTCAGATAGCCTGACGCCGAATTATACAACCGGTGATGCTGTGTATGTGCGAGCCAGGGATCAATCACGATGGGAACCCGCCACAGTATCGCGACGAACACATCGATATTCGTATGTCGTTAACACTCCGACGGGTGCGGAAAGGAGATATCATGCAGACCATATACGACCCCGACTAGCTGATATCGACGAAGGTTCCTCTGGACAGACGCCTCCTGCTAATCATATTCCAGTTGCATCATCAATTCCAGTTCTAGAGGCTACACAAACACCGATAGTTCCTCAAGATTTAGAAGTTGTCCCAGAGGCTGCTGCATCACGATCACCGCAAAACGCACCCAACATACGAGCCACACCTGTGGCGCCGCGTCGCAGCAAGCGTACCATCAGACCACCCCGCCGCCTAATTGAGGAAATGGAAAACTAAGTCTTATAAGGGTGGACGAATGTTACAAACTCATTTTGCACTAAGCATAGATAGATTTTGATACCTACCATAAGCTACGTGACAGTTCTGTTTGTCAACATATATTTTCCTTGTCATTGTCTAATGAATAAAACGCATTACATTTTATTTAACAAAAATGTTTAATTATATCATAAACCACACCTTAGGCACTTACGTCGCATTTTTTAAAATTTAATCAACTTATGTAGAATAATTGGTTGGAGTAAAGCAAAGGGTGTTTATTAACCACAGAATCTAAAAAAACACAGGGATCGCAAAGGCAATTCGAAAATCGCAAAAACAAATGCAGTGCCAAAACCTTAGTACCTACCTACCTAAGTTATTTTTGTCTATTTTACACGATAGGATAAAGAAATGTATACTTAATAGTTCTATATTTTTGTGAAAAATTTCACATGTCTTAGCCGCCCTGCACACATTTTGCTTTACTCCAACAAAATAATTAATTAAAAATCCAAACAAAATACACTTACATGAAGTTTGAAAACAATCACTACCTTAAAGTGTAGGTAATTTCTCTCTAAACAGTCTTGCACGTTTATGAACATTGTCTTTTATTGTATTACTTGTTTTTTCACTTTGTCACTTCGTTAAATGCACGGATTATATTTATATTAAGTTCTCGAGGCTTTGGGCCTTCTTCACATAAACCCGTCGTTCAATTTCGCCCTCAATTTCAATTGCAAGTGTGAACACATTTCGTTAGGTAGATAATTATGCGACGTAAATGCGTGAACGCAACATTGTACATCGCGGAAAGTCCGCGGCTGACTGTTTTCATTGCGCCGATGTCGTTACAACTTGCGCGCGCAGCTCGGTGGGGCGCTTCGGGCGGTCGGTCGTTCAACTGTAAGTACCTATTTTGCCAGTAACCAGCTGTTGTAATAATTCGCTCGGACAAAATTTTTTTTTGCGGAAATTTTACCTACCAATTTTTTTTCATAAATGAAGTGTTTGAATGATATCTAATGCCTAGAAAAAATTTGGATGGTGTTTATAAAATAACCTTGTATATATATATATATATATATATATATATATATATATATATATATACCGCTTGTCAATGAAAATAGAACACCTGTTAAAATGGTGAAAACCATGGGCTTTCAGTGTTCAAACACAAAAAGAATTTTCGCGATATCACTCTCCGTTTCGGAGTTATTGCAGTTCAAAGTTTCATAATTAAGTTGCAGTAATTAAAATAAAATTATTAAAATCCTATAGAATCAATGATATTTAACAATCAGTCATTGGTATTTTTTTAATTGCTCGTATAATTATGAAAATAAACGTCCAAAACGATTCCTTGTTATTGACAAACCGAATTAAACTGCGCCTTAAATCAGCTGGTGCTTGACCCCTCAGCTTGACCCCATACTTACCTACCTCAAGATGTTCAGTGTGTGTGTCACTCACACAATCGCTGACCTAAAAGAACTAGTGACGGGTAAATGCATAGTGAACAATTGCAATGTTTCGATTTCTTGACTCTCTAATCGACTCCTTCAAATTTTATCAAGTCCGCAGAGTTAATAATTTTAGTCAGTCCGAAAGATACTAAGGTCAGAATCACATTTTGATCTTAAATCGAAATCGATCTGACAACAATGATATTCATTAGAGCTGTAAAAGTAACGAAAAAAAGTGTACCCGTATGTATTCGTTACTATAACAATTATTACTATCGTATCGTTACTTCAGTTACCTTATAACATGCTATGTTATGTGAAAGTTAGAGCAACGAATCGAATCGTATTGCGTACGAGTGCAGTATGACGTCGCGGCGTCGCAACATTCGTGATTTATAGAAAACATACTTATACGTTACATACCAAGCTGAGTCAGGTATTTTTTTTTCAGTTTTCTGTATTTTGAACCAGACTTTTGATAAACTGCTTCTGTTATCGAAGAAACAATTTAATATCATTAGACTCATTTAGACACATCTCTTTTAAGATAACAACAAAAAACCGTGATATTCGCGATAATAAAAAACAAAAACATACATATTTCTTATTTGTAAAAAATACTTCCTTACCTTGTTTCTGTTACAATCTCAAACTTTGTCTACTTACACAATACAATTTTATAAACAGTAAAAAACTTGGACGACGAATTTCCAAATTATACTTTACTTAATAAACAAACATCGTTCTTTGTAACGTACGTTTATAAATTCACTGAATAAGCGCGCGCATGCGTAAAATATACGATCAGCAAACGTACAAATACACGCATCAACGGACGTTGCGTAAACTGAAATAGTGTAGGTACCCATACTACGAAAAATGCGAGTAACGAAATGCATTTGTGTGTAACGTTTCGTTACTCGGTACTAAATGGCCCACCCGTTACTCAGTACCGAATACATACGATTTGCTACAGCTCTAATATTCATACGAATCAAAAAGTCGATTCTGATACCAATGTCTGAATTAGTGATTTGATTCACATTTTACGAGTAATTTTTCCCAACTCTACACAGGACCGAGCTCCATCCAGGGCCGAACTTAACTGGAATATTATTAAATACATACTTTTGAAATGTCATTAAAATCCTTATGACCATTTTATTGACTGTTTTGTCCATACACGTGATGGTATTCAATTTACGATAACGACCAGCATGTACACATCTTCATCTTTATTGTTTTTAAAAAGTAGATTTCCTAGATAAGTTTCTAATAACAACAGAAAATACTCTAAATCACAAATCTTTACAATACATTAAACGTAACATAATAAATTCAAAAACAGTAGCAACGCAATAAACAAAAACATTTAAACAATCTACCCCAATTAAAACATCATACTTTTGAAATTAATTCCTAAGTTCAGCCCGCGAAATGAGTGGCACGTGTAAGGCGGTCGTAGGTACCTTTTATCTTGCCGAAAGGCGAGCTTGCAGTGGTCGTTAAAATTAGGCTGTGGATACATTATTTTTTTATCGGAAAAAACTGGTTGGTTGCCTGTAAAGTCGGTATACGGGCGAAAGTTTTACGTGACAACGACTTTGAGTGGTAAAATAATTTTAATGTGAATATTCATTCGTATAGTAGGAAGAAGGATGAAATAATAGTAACAATTTAAAACATTTATTTATACAAAGAATTATATTTAAAACATTAATTTATAGGCACGCGTCCCTTCCACTTTTTATGTCTGTCTCTCTCGCTCTTAGGCGGGCTAACCATGCCCGAGTGGAAGGGACGCGTGCCTCTCACTCGCTCTCATTGTAAGCGCATAACGTGAGCGGAGCGTAACGCAGTTTCTTGAAGTGTCACCCGGCAAACCAATTTATAAGACGTTGTCACGTCAAAATATTTTGTTGATAGTAGATAACTAGATACCTAGGCGCGTTTTTAACGTAATTTTGTGTTTTTTTGGATTCGGATATTAGAAATAATATCATTTGACGTTGTTTGTAACTACTATTCATAGTTTTGATTTTGCTACTTGGGTGCCTAGGTATGTCCTTATTATTAATAAATCGACTCAATCAATTTATTTAACGTTTCTGGTATTAATTCGCGTTGAAGTGAGCCTGAAATTAAAGAGTTTTTACTTTTTATTAGAATTCCGTACATCAAAAGTAAAAACAAACGGACCCTTATGATAACAAGATCCTTTTTCTGAAAATATCTGGATTTTTTGTTGAAATTAACCACTACTAAAATATGTTCTGCTATACGAGAGTATAGCAGAACAGATGTAAGTTGATGGTACCTAAGGGTCATACTTTTAATTTTTGTTTTGAAATTTATTTTCTCAGAAAATAATATAAAAACATGTATTACATTCTACAAATAACAATATTGCATTATTATAACATTGGGAACAAGTCATTTATTGTTAATGTTTGTAGTAAACGTTATTAATTTTCTTTTATTAAATATTTTTCCAATGTGTGCACACCTTTCGGTAGGTAAAGTCCCTACCTTTGTTTAAAATTTCACGCTAGTGTGTGTACAGAAACCAGGGTTCCCAACTTAGAAGTTTTCCCCCTAAATTTAGGGTGTAAATAAGTGAGATGGGATTTTTGGGGGTGTTATATGTTTAGGGTTATTTTTATGGTTTTTGTGAACCTTCATATTTTTTAATATTTTATTTATCGAGAAAATTAAAGATTTAAAGTATAGGCCCTGGGACAGCCTTAACTAGCTAATCAAATTAATTTTTTACCTAGCGACCTCGGACTTAGTGAAATCTAGTGTACTTAAAATCCAAGTACAGTACTTGGAATTTTCAATCGAAATGGTGGATGAATGATCTTGTACAATATTCAACCCATCTCCTAAAATATTAGGCTTATTTAAAGTCAACATGTATGACTTTATAAAATCTGATTCGCCAGAAGAAAATGAAATAATATTAGACGTAATAAATGTAATTTATTTTTATAAATGAAAAATTAACAAAATTATATCATACAATTTATTTTTAGGGGGAATTCCAAGTAATTAGGGCAAATTTAGGGGTTATTTGAATTTAATTTCGGCTAAATATTTTCAAGAGTTGGTAACACTGACGGATACTAATAATCACAATTCGCGGACGTGATTTGCTTATTGTGTCGTATGTGCTAGTTTTTTCGTGTGTACTTTTCTGGATAAGTACTACCTATTTTGTGATTAGTGTGGTGTTTATTTACGGATAATTATGCCTAATTTTATCAGTACAGTAATATCCAATACACGGATATGGTTTTGGCTTATGGAATGGGCGTTGGGAACTCTGGTGAAGCATTGCGTTTGTATCTGGACTATTTCGGACACCGCAATAATAACTATGTGCCCTCCCATGGAAGAATATTGTGAACGTAGTTCAGCGTTTAAGAGATCGTGGCAGTTTTTCCAATCGCAACGTGGATTCCGGTGCTATAGGTGACGTGGACGTTAGGGATTCAATTCTCGCTCATTTTTAAGTACATCCTGAGGACAGTGCAAGAAGTGCCGGTCGACTTTTTGAAGTCTACAATACCACCGTACACAAAATCCTAAAGATGGATAAAGAGCCGCGACATCCATTTAAGTTTACAAAGGTGCAAGCATTATTGGTGGAAGATTACGAGCGCTGCATGGACTATGCACGTGCAAGACTGCGTGTGTCCGTACAGGAAAGGAACTTTGAACATTTAATTTAAAGTGTAAGTGTATTAAGTGCTGTCTGGTGATTGAAGTGGAAATCATATTGATCTCTAATGGAGGTGATAACAACGGCACATTAAAAAGGTAGGTTTTAATTTTTTTTTTAGTACAGTCAACAGCATATCATGCAAAGAGCAGGAAGCACTTTGGACTTTGCACCGGCTTTATTTCGTAGGCGTAAGCGCTAATATCGAGTTGCTTTCATTCACCGTGACGTGCTATTGACCGTACATTGTGGAACTCTGATTAAAGATGGTACTCGTACACACTGTCCATTCTCACTCACCTGAGCGAGAATTTATTAAATTATTTTCAAAAAATTAGGCATCTTTGATAAATAAAAATATTAAATACCTACGCGTGTGACGCGGTCAATGAACGCGGTCAGTGAGCGGTGACCCACGCGTTTAAATTTAAGGCGATGCGATCCGTTCTTTTTTATTTCTTATTTTCAAAACTCTGTTATTTATTAGTTAATTGAAAAACTGATACAACAAATCTGTTACATTTGCGATACATGATAACCCATTAAAGCAGGTGTTCTATTTTCATTTACACCCTGCATATATATATATATACAAGGTTATTTTATAAACACCATCCAAATTTTTTCTAGGCATTAGATATCATTCAAACACTTCATTTATGAAAAAAAATTGGTAGGTAAAATTTCCGCAAAAAAAAATTTTGTCCGAGCGAATTATTCCAACAGTTGGTTACTGGCAAAATAGGTACTTACAGTTGAACGACCGACCGCCCGAAGCGCCTCACCGAGCTGCGCGCGCAAGTTGTAACTACATCGGCGCAATGAAATCAGTCAGCCGCGGGCTTTCCGCGATGTACAATGTTGCGTTCACGCATTTACGTCGCATAATTATCTACCTAACGAAATGTGTTCACACTTGCAATTGAAATCGAGGGCGAAATTGAACGACGGGTTTATGTGAAGAAGGCCCAAAGCCTCGAGAACTTAATATAAATATAATCCGTGCATTTAACGAAGTGACAAAGTGAAAAAACAAGTAATACAATAAAAGACAATGTTCATAAACGTGCAAGACTGTTTAGAGAGAAATTACCTACACTTTAAGGTAAAGTGATTGTTTTCAAACTTCATGTAAGTGTATTTTTTTTGGATTTTTAATTAATTATTTTGTTGGAGTAAAGCAAAATGTGTGCAGGGCGGCTAAGACTTGTGAAATTTTTCACAAAAATATAGAACTATTAATTATACATTTCTTTATCCTATCGTGTAAAATAGACAAAAATAACTTAGGTAGGTAGGTACTAAGGTTTTGGCACTGCATTTGTTTTTGCGATTTTCGAATTGCCTTTGCGATCCCTGTGTTTTTTTAGATTCTGTGGTTAATAAACACCCTTTGCTTTACTCCAACCAATTATTCTACATAAGTTGATTAAATTTTAAAAAATGCGACGTAAGTGCCTAAGGTGTGGTTTACTTTTATGTTCATTTTTTATTTATTAAAAGTGTTATCGATTAATATTGTTATAATCAAAGAACAAATCAACTTATCTCTTCTTCAATTTGACGTTCCTATTTTTTTTCGTTTAAATTTGCAACTTATGAAAATCATTGTAATGTATCAATGAAATACGGGAGGGCGGGGCGGGGGTCGTGTAATCATCTGCTACAACACCGTGCGTAGCGTGACTGTGACAGCAATCGGTAGTTTTCCTCGGATAACTTTGTGTAGGCTTAACTTAATATTTTAGTACTGAGTGATATTAAAAGAAAAAAATCTTGTTTCGTTATTTTCTTCAAAGAATATAATATATAAATTTGGATGGTGTTTATAAAATGACCTTGTATATATATATATATATATATACAAGGTCATTTGTTATGTTAGTTATGTTATCGCAATCGGTTAAATGGTACGGCATCGGCAGCGTATAAAATAATATTAAAATTATTTTTTATTCATTAGATATAGTATTTTAGCCGCCATTTATGGCTCACATTTAGGGTTTTTTAGAAGAAATAGAGTATATCTGGTTTCAAAAAAGGTAAATAAAAACGGTAAATAATAGTAACGGACTTATAAAGAAGAATATCATTCACTACTTTTTGCAGCACATAACAATTTTTCATTATTTTTAAAAGAATTATACGACTCCAAACATTCTAACTTTAAGTTTACATAGATCAGGAGCTCACTTTTAGTGTTCCGTACCCAAAGGGTAAATACCCTATCACTAAGACTCCGCTGTCGGTCCGTCCGTTCAGAACATTTTGTGTGTAATTGTACATGCAGAAAAATGTCAGAGGAAGATGAAATATTAATTGTTACTGCTTGAGCCATTTAGTGGAAAATGGTTAGTTGCTTCATTGACTCAAAACCATTATAACTATTACAAAACAAGCCTTAACAAGTACTTCATTGTTATGATTAAGATAAAAATAGCAAGTACAACTCAGGCACTAGTCCTTTTAAGCTTGAGTTGTTTAAGTTTTTTATTAAAACAATCGAGTCTTGTTACAAACTAAAGTCTGGAAACTAAAAAAGTATTCATTTCAGACGCGTGTCTAATGAAATCCAATATTTTTTAAGGACGTAAAATACATTGTCTGTTACATCACATACCCATTGTATGTTAAGGCAAAGATGCCGTACTGCTTTGCACAAATGCCAAAAGAAATTGTTTATTTATTGCATGATCAACTAGGGGAAAACATAATTGTATTTACAAAAGGCCATTTTATCACTTAATTTTAGTGTTGCCCAAAATCGGTCTTGGTCTTATTCTTGCATTTTTGCAAGACCAAGACTAAGCCTGCGAGACTCTTGCGTCTTGCAGTTAGACTGTGTATCGTTTTATGGAGTACAGGAGTTCGGGGTATACGCTTAGCGACTCTATGAGACTCAAAAAAATACTTAAAAAAAAATGGAAAATTTGACTTATGCGCATTACGAACAATACCATAAACATAGTTAGCGAATGAAAATATCCATTAAAAGCAAGAAAGAGTGCATCCCTAGTTTTGTCCATCAGCAATTGGGAGAGCATTGAACCGGATTTCCAAAGGTTGCGGGTTCGATTCCCGCCTGAGAACTCACTTGTGACCGGAGTCGATTTTTTCTAGTATTTTTCTATTATAATAATTTATCTTATAAGATCGCATTGAAAATGCATAAAATATATAAAAAAATATAAAACTAAATGGCTGTTTCATCTTAATCGATTGCTCAAACATTTGTAAAAATGTTTCTTTCGAATACGAGAGGATGTTTCTCTCATTGATGAAACAACGCTGGCCTACAGCGTAAAATAAGAAAGGTACTAGAGAATTTCGACGAGTGTTCACAAGGCTCGGTAGCTCAATTGGGAGAGCATTGGACCGGATTTCCAAAGGTTGCGGGTTCGATTCCCGCCTGAGAATTCACTTGTGACCGGAGTCGATCTTTTCTAGTATTTTTCTATTATAATAATTTATTCATTTACATGTAAAGAAAAGTAATTTGCACAATTTTAATACTAGAAAAAAAAATTAAATCACATTACTTGCTTTCCGGTAAAACAAAGAGTACAATTCGTTCTTGGGTAGCGGTATACGCTTTTTTTACAAGATTCCAAAAGAAATGTTAGATCTTTTACCTTTTCAATTTAAGTCGCACATTAAAGCCTGTTTAGCTATAAAAGCACATAATTCTGCACATGATTATCTTAATGCCAAACACGCTTGGAACTGACCTCTCGTACTTAAGTCCTAGACCAATGCTAATAGCCCGGGATCGGCTTACACTACAGTGCGTAGTATACGAGCTAACTCTAGGGGTAAATTCCAGAATCAGCGGACAGGCTTTATTTATAATACAAGAAATTGACACATAGAAAACAAAAGAAACAGAACAAAACAAAGTACTAGAACATAGAATTTCGAAGAAGAAAATAGGCAGAAAATAGGAAGACGTAAAGTACAGATATAAATAAATATCAATGCATTTTCATTGAAGGGGGAATTTACGCAGTCCGAATAAGTAAATAAAAATGTAAACGTTTATTAACGTTTAAGAAACAGACTGACTTCCGTGGGACACGATAGAAAGCTCAGTTGGTTAGAGCATCGGCACGGATCGCTTAGGGCGTGGGTTCAAACCCCACCCGGTGTCAGTTGATTTTTCGAATTTGTCATTAAATGTTTAGACGTTTATGAATTTGGTTGGTTTTTACTATGGCTATGTTAATTCAAGCTCAAAACGTACCAACTCTGTTAAGTTGTTCTAAGATCTAAAGTAACGTTTAATTAATAGATTGCTATTTATTAAACGTTACTTTAGATCTTAGAAAGTCTCGCAATTATCTATTAACTTATTGAAGTTAATAGATAATTGCGAGACTGGCGAGACTCTTGCTGCAAGACTAAGACCAAGAATGGGAGCGCAATACCAAGATCGAGACTGGCTAAGTCTCGTCTTGTTCTTGCATTTGGGCAACACTACTTAATTTACCAGCTGTCTTAGAATCAAATGGTATTTTTCGGGATAATAGAAAAAGACTGGATAGCATGACACTTGTCCCCTGGCGACAAGGTCTATCTTGGATTTGGGATGCGACTTATGTCGACATTAGCATCATGCATGTAGCAGCTATACCCTGTCTCAATCCAATTTAATGAAAATGTAAACAAACCAGTTTCATTTAAAATACTCACACTTTCAGCCACTATACTTTGTCCAATGTAGTATGATACTTTTGACAGTTGACAACTATATACAGGGTGTAAATGAAAATAGAACACCTGCTTTAATGGGTTATCATGTATCGCAAATGTAACAGATTTGTTGTATCAGTTTTTCAATTAACTAATAAATAACAGAGTTTTGAAAATTAGAAATAAAAAATAACGGAGCGCATCGCCTTAAATTTAAACGCGTGGGTCAACGCTGATTGACCGCGTTCATTGACCGCGTCACACGCGTAGGTATTTAATATTTTTATTTATCAAAGATGCCTAATTTTTTGAAAATAATTTAATAAATTCTCGCTCAGGTGAGTGAGAATGGACCGTGTGTACGAGTACCATCTTTAATCAGAGTTCCACAATGTACGGTCAATAGCACGTCACGGTGAATGAAAGCAGCTCGATATTAGCGCTTACGCCTACGAAATAAAGCCGGTGCAAAGTCCAAAGTGCTTCCTGCTCTTTGCATGATATGCTGTTGACTGTACTAAAAAAAAAATTAAAACCTACCTTTTTAATGTGCCGTTGTTATCACCTCCATTAGAGATCAATATGATTTCCACTTCAATCACCAGACAGCACTAAATACACTTACACTTTAAATTAAATGTTCAAAGTTCCTTTCCTGTACGGACACACACAGTCTTGCACGTGCATAGTCCATGCGGCGCTCGTAATCTTCCACCAATAATGCTTGCACCTTAGTAAACTTAAATGGATGTCGCGGCTGTTCATCCGTCTTTAGGATTTTGTGTACGGTGGCATTGTAGACTTCAAAAAGTCGACCGGCACTTCTTGTACTGTCCTCAGGATGTACATAAAAATGAGCGAGAATTGAATCCCTAACGTCCACGTCACCTATAGCACCGGAATCCACGTTGCGATTGGAAAAACTGCCACGATCTCTTAAACGCTGAACTACGTTCACAATATTCTTCCATGGGAGGGCACATAGTTATTATTGCGGTGTCCGAAATAGTCCAGATACAAACGCAATGCTTCACCAGAGTTCCCAACGCCCATTCCATAAGCCAAAACCATATCCGTGTATTGGATATTACTGTACTGATAAAATTAGGCATAATTATCCGTAAATAAACACCACACTAATCACAAAATAGGTAGTACTTATCCAGAAAAGTACACACGAAAAAACTAGCACATACGACACAATAAGCAAATCACGTCCGCGAATTGTGATTATTAGTATCCGTCAGTGTTACCAACTCTTGAAAATATTTAGCCGAAATTAAATTCAAATAACCCCTAAATTTGCCCTAATTACTTGGAATTCCCCCTAAAAATAAATTGTATGATATAATTTTGTTAATTTTTCATTTATAAAAATAAATTACATTTATTACGTCTAATATTATTTCATTTTCTTCTGGCGAATCAGATTTTATAAAGTCATACATGTTGACTTTAAATAAGCCTAATATTTTAGGAGATGGGTTGAATATTGTACAAGATCATTCATCCACCATTTCGATTGAAAATTCCAAGTACTGTACTTGGATTTTAAGTACACTAGATTTCACTAAGTCCGAGGTCGCTAGGTAAAAAATTAATTTGATTAGCTAGTTAAGGCTGTCCCAGGGCCTATACTTTAAATCTTTAATTTTCTCGATAAATAAAATATTAAAAAATATGAAGGTTCACAAAAACCATAAAAATAACCCTAAACATATAACACCCCCAAAAATCCCATCTCACTTATTTACACCCTAAATTTAGGGGGAAAACTTCTAAGTTGGGAACCCTGGTTTCTGTACACACACTAGCGTGAAATTTTAAACAAAGGTAGGGACTTTACCTACCGAAAGGTGTGCACACATTGGAAAAATATTTAATAAAAGAAAATTAATAACGTTTACTACAAACATTAACAATAAATCACTCGTTCCATCAATGTTATAATAATGCAATATTGTTATTTGTAGAATGTAATACATGTTTTTATATTATTTTCTGAGAAAATAAATATCAAAACAAAAATTAAAAGTATGACCCTTAGGTACCATCAACTTACATCTGTTCTGCTATACTCTCGTATAGCAGAACATATTTTAGTAGTGGTTAATTTCAACAAAAAATCCAGATATTTTCAGAAAAAGGATCTTGTTATCATAAGGGTCCGTTTGTTTTTACTTTTAATGTACGGAATTCTAATAAAAAGTAAAAACTCTTTAATTTCAGGTTCACTTCAACGCGAACTAATACCAGAAACGTTAAATAAATTGATTGAGTCGATTTATTAATAATAAGGACATACCTAGGCACCCAAGTAGCAAAATCAAAACTATGAATAGTAGTTACAAACAACGTCAAATGATATTATTTCTAATATCCGAATCCAAAAAAACACAAAATTACGTTAAAGACGCGCCTAGGTACCTGTCTATTATCAACAAAATATTTTTCCGATAAAAAAATAATGTATCCACAGCCTAATTTTAACGACCACTGCAAGCTCGCCTTTCGGCAAGATAAAAGGTACCTACGACAGCCTTACACGTGCCACTCATTTCGCGGGCTGAACTTAGGAATTAATTTCAAAAGTATAATGTTTTAATTGGGGTAGATTGTTTAAATGTTTTTGTTTATTGCGTTGCTAATGTTTTTGAATTTATTATGTTACGTTTAATGTATTGTAAAGAGTTGTGATTTAGAGTATTTTCTGTTGTTATTAGAAACTTATCTAGGAAATCTACTTTTTAAAAACGATAAAGATGAAGATGTGTACATGCTGATCGTTATGGTTAATTGAATACCATCACGTGTATGATCAAAACAGTCAATAAAATGGTCATAAGGATTTTAATGACATTTCAAAATTAGGTATTTAATAAGATTCCAGTTAAGTTCGGCCCTGGATGGAGCTCGGCCCTGTGTAGAGTTGGGAAAAATTACTCGTAAAATGTGAATCAAATCACTAATTCAGACATTGGTATCAGAATCGACTTTTTGATTCGTATGAATATTAGAGCTGTTGCAAATCGTATGTATTCGGTACTGAGTAACGGGTGGGCCATTTAGTACCGAGTAACGAAACGTTACACACAAATGCATTTCGTTACTCGCATTTTTCGTAGTATGGGTACCTACACTATTTCAGTTTACGCAAGTACCGTTGATGCGTGTATTTGTACGTTTGATGATCGTATTTTTTACGCATGCGCGCGCTTATTCAGTGAATTTATAAACGTACGTTACAAATAACGATGTTTGTTTATTAAGTAAAGTATAATTTGGAAATTCGTCGTCCAAGTTTTTTACTATTTATAAAATTTTATTGCGTATGTAGACAAAGTTTGTGATTGTAACAGAAACAAGGTAAGGAAGTATTTTTTACAAATAAGAAATATGTATGTTTTTGTTTTTTATTATCGCGTATTTTCACGGTTTTTTGTTGTTATCTTAAAAGAGATGTGTCTAAATGAGTCTAATGATATTAAATTGTTTCTTCGATAACAAAAGCTGTTAATTACCAAAAGTCTGGTTCAAAATACAGAAAAGTGAAAAAAAATTACCTGACTCAGCTTGGTATGTAACGTATAAGTATGTTTTCTATAAATCACGAATGTTGCGACGCCGCGACGTCATACTGCACTCGTACGCAATACGATTCGATTCGTTGCTCTAACTTTCACATAACATAGCATGTTATAAGGTAACTGAAGTAACGATACGATAGTAACGAGTACTAATTGTTATAGTAACGAATACATACGGGTACACTTTTTTTCGTTACTTTTACAGCTCTAATGAATATCATTGTTGTCAGATCGATTTCGATTTAAGATCAAAATGTGATTCTGACCTTAGTATCTTTCGGCCTGGCTAAAATTATTAACTCTGCGGACTTGATAAAATTTGAAGGAGTCGATTAGAGAGTCAAGAAATCGAAACATTTCAATTGTTCACTATGCATTTACCCGTCACTAGTTCTTTAAGGTCAGCGATTATGTAAGTAACACACACACTGAACATCTCAAGGTAGGTAAGTATAGGGTCAAGCTGAGGGGTCAAGCACCAGCTGATTTAAGGCGCAGTTTAATTCGGTTTGTCAATAACAAGGAATCGTTTTGGACGTTTATTTTCATAATTATACGAGCAATTAAAAAAATACCAATGACTGATTGTTAAATATCATTGATTCTATAGGATTTTAATAATTTTATTTTAATAACTGCAACTTAATTATGAAACTTTGAACTGCAATAACTCCGAAACGGAGAGTGATATCGCGAAAATTCTTTTTGTGTTTGAACACTGGAAGCCCATGGTTTGCACCATTTTAACGGGTGTTCTACACTCGGCGTCAAAAAAATCGCACCTCTAAGAAAATCACGTTCAAATGGCATTAACTCTGGATATGCACATGCAGTCGTATTAATTATAATTTTATTTAAAAGGTTACTTAATTAACTTAATAAAAAAACATTATTTTTCATTATCAAATAAAACCTAAAGCAACAAATAAAGGGTCACAAAAATTCTAAGGAAATTTTGCTGCTCGGGAGAGTCGCGAGTTGCGCTAACTTTGTGGGTATAAAGAGGTCAACACGGGTTCAATGTGGGTCATTCGCTATTAAACCGTTGAAGGGGACACACGCACTGATTTTACTGAAGAAAGAACATCTGGAAAATGGACACTACAGCTGATGAGGCCGCTCAAGTGGTTGCACTACTGCAAGCAGGGGTGCGGCAGTGTGATGTCGCCCGGCAACTGAATCTGAGCCGTTTTTCGGTTCGTAGAGTCTACCAGCGCTTTTTAGAGACCGGTGGCTATATCCGGCGACATGGGTCCGGTAGACGTCGCTGCACTTCGGAAAGAGACGACCGGTTCGTTGTGTCGTACTCTTTGAGAAATCGCTTCTCAAACGCTGTTCAGCTGCAACAGGAGCTCCAGGCAGTTCGCAGACGCACCGTGAGTGTATCCACGGTTAGAAGAAGACTGAAGGAGAAGAACATAGCAGCCCGCAGAGCTGCTACAGGTCCAAAATTGACTGCAGCGCACCGACGAGCCCGCTTGCAGTTTGCTCGCGACCACGTCGATTGGACCATTGAGCAGTGGGGAGCTGTTCTCTTCTCAGACGAGACACGAGTGTGTCTTTTCTGCAACGACCGACGAAGAAGAGTATACCGGAGGCAGGGTGAACGTTTCGCTCAAGCCTGCATCCAGGAGACGGTGGAATATGGAGGCGGATCCTGCATGTTCTGGGGCGGTATGTCGGCTGCCGGCAAAACCGACCTGGTCTGCGTCTCCCGGACCGGAGGTGCTCGCGGACAAGGGTCGCTGACTGCGCGCCGCTATATCACAGAGATCCTGGATGTGCATGTGGTCCCTTTTGCCGAATCTTTTGGCGAGGGGTTCACATTAATGCACGACAACGCTCGCGCACACACTGCAGCCATCGTGAACGACTTCCTGCGGAGGTCCCAAATTCCTGTGATGCAGTGGCCAGCGAGAAGTCCTGATCTGAATCCGATAGAGCACCTCTGGGACCATCTTAAACGTAAGGTTCGATCTCGGGATCCGGCTCCTTCGACTCTAGAGGAACTCCAAACCGCGGTGATTGAAGAATGGGGTCTTATCCCTCAAGAAGAGCTCCTGAAGTTGGTGAGGTCTATGAGGGACCGTATGGAAGCCGTCATCAGGGCAAGGGGGGGTAACACTAGATTTTGAGTTAATTTTAAGACACTTTTTGTACATTTTTTTTGTAAATTATCGATTATTAATTAGGACTTAATTAAGATTTTTTATTATTTTTCAAATTTTTATGCTTTTTGTATAATTTTAATTAAAAAAAAGATTGCACTTAATTGTTGTTTGATGCTCCTTTTTGTTACCTTTCTAATGATACCTAACACTATCCTCTATATAAGGTTTAGGAATTTTTGAATAAGATTTTTATAAGGTGCGATTTTTTTGACGCCGAGTTTATTTTCATTGACTGGCGGTAGAGGGTATAAAGTTGCTATTGCAATGTCAAGCCAAACATAAAGAACAAACACATCTGTCAAAAGTATCACCCTACATTGGACAAAGTATAAATGGATATAAAAACACATTCATAAGTAATAACAAGGTTTCAACATGTATCTCACTGGTTTCTTTCATAGATCATAGTTTGTTTAACGTATTCAAAATTTATTTGAAAAACTTAAGACGAAAAGTGACATTATTAATCCAATGAAAAAATTGTCTAATCTGTGTTTGCACAGTGTTTGACCGTAAAAGAGTATCTCTCAATTCATTGATTACTTCAATTGAATCTCAGAGTAAACAGGACTGGAGTAGCCATTAGTCAATATCTCGTACATATTTTTCTGCCATTTTTTGCGGGGGGTGAGGTTACTACTACATTCAATGCCAGCACACAGGAACAAAAACTCTTTGCGTGTTTACAAACGCACACATGCATAAACCGACAAACATATTTAAAATACACGCACACGTGCTTAAAATAGTGTGTTAACGTTCTATTCAAACACACGAATGTCATTGTGTGAGAAGTGACATGACATAGCACGAGAATATCGATATCGATAAATCAGTTTCGTTCAATGAATGAATTTATTAACTTTGCGTTAGTATTCCTACAAATACAAATTGAAACTTGATAGTTTATTGCATTTAAAAGATATTTACAATAGGTGTTATTATATATATAGAATTCACTGTGGACCCTTTTGCGTATACCCATAATGGAAAGGAGGAACTCTGAAACATTATTTTTAACAAAGCGATAGTGAATATAGTTATATTTCTCAGATTTTTACTTTGACCGATTGATTATTTGTATTTTTTTGCGATTTGCTTACATCACTTTTTGCAGGTATTTCCTTTTCAACTTATTTTTTAACCTAAAATTAATACATTTAAATGTAATAAACTAAAACTGTTATAATATTACATGTTAATATCTATTTGAAGCATAACTAGTTTTATAATAAACTAAGAGGATCATTCAAGAATAACGTTGGCACAGCATGGGCAACTAATCTTCTTCTATTGTTAGATAATTTTTGAAACTGAGACGGCTCAATATGTATGGAACATATAGTACTTGTTCTTGAAGATGTCCAAGATGCCCTATTACCTATTACAAGCATGAATCCATTTTTTTCGTATGCTGTATTCTTTAGGAAAACTGAATATGAAAAATTAGATGTTTCCGGGCATATCAAAGCTTAAAGTATAAATACCAACAATTAGTAAACCGCCTAGGGGCAGAGTATATTTGCCTGAACTACACATACCGATCATTTCTAATTTTAATACTGCAATACTATCTTCCAATAGCTTTCATTTATGTACAAATAACTTTTGGTACCACATACCTTACTCCTAGTATCTTGAAGTATTGCAGTTGGACAAGCCGGTTTTTAAAAGGAGCTATAAATGCTACAATATTAATAAAAAACTTAACTTAAATGTTGACGATGACATTTAGCTATTACCATACTAAAATGTCATCAAAATCCGTCGCGTAGTTTTTGGGTGATGCGTGCTCAAACATACATACAGACAGACAAAATGTTCAAAAATTAGTGATTTCGCTTCCTCTACTCTCATTACTAGCCATTTGGTTTAAGGTGGACTTGACCTGTTTTATTCTATATCTTTACAGTTTTATTCTCGTATGTATAATATCGCAGGTAAATAGTGTAATTCCGCACTTTACATACGGCGTCATCAGTTCAAAATCACATACCTTATTCTTATTTGAAATCATCATTAATACCTGGTAATAATTACTGAAACAAACTGTAATTTATCTAAGCTGTGTTTTATTATCGTTAAGAAAAAGAACTAAGAAAAGGGTATGTGTTTTTTAAACTGATGACGCCGAATGTAAACTGCGGAATTATACAATTTCCCTGCGACATACAGATTTAAATTAAAAATACATATTTCCAATTTAAGTATGTTACTTGCATTCATTCATTCATTACTCACTCGTGAAATCACAATATCGATGAAGTTGACATCACTATTGTGCAAATTAATATTGTACAAATTAATAAGGGTTGCTGATTACAAAATAAAAACAATTTGTCCTGTGGCTCGAAAAAAAATTTTGGTTTCTCGGAAATGATCGGGTGTGCTGGTTAGACGATGGTACCCTTTTAACCGTGTCTTTTTTATGAAGTCAGGGACACTGGAAGTATATACAGCATTCGTACTCTTAATGTTTATGAGAGCCGCCCAGCATGAATAAAAGGACAAATAGTTTGATTATTATTTTAATTAATTATTTTATTTATTATTTTATATTTCCATGTTGTGTGGCAAAGAATAGGCTTCAAGCAGCCGCAAAAGTGTAGGTATGTACTTAATACTAAACTAAAAATAAACACGCAACGTACATTGTTAAAACGAAATTATAATTGGTAATTAATTAATACAAAATTACAGTTATTTATTACCAACAAACTTTTTCTAATTTTTGTCTTAATTAATTGAAATGCGATAATGGTCAACCCTAGGTAGTCTCGTGGGGAGTGCAGCCGTGACGTCATCAAACGAACTTTGAGCGCGAAATTTGAAATTGTAGTCTGCTAAAACATGAAATTATGAATTAAATAATAATCAAAACCTAAAAATTATGCTTACAAATGAAAGGTGACACCATCTTTTTGCATACTAGATATTTTCGAATTTTTTTTACAGTAGAAAACAGCACAGGCAGGCATTTTCGTGGGAGCTCTGCACGGTAAGACGTTCTGATTCTTGTGGTTTTAAAATGGCGGCTCAACTAGTTTTATATAACGCACAGGATTCCGATGCTTGTGCATTTGGCAGAGGGGTAATGTTAGGCAAAGGCAACTCCAGTCCTGTTTACTCTGAGAATTGAATCGATTATGAATCGAAAACGTATAGGTAATGTAATAAATAGGTAATTAGTCGTGGATTTTGGCAATGCAAGACTAATGAAAAGAAAAAAAAGATTTTTTTTTTATTTTCATATATAGCATTTTGGCAATGCAAGAGATTAGATGGTGAAAGATGGGGCCTCAATATTAAAATGACTCTATGGCTCTCAGTTATTAGACCCTATCTAATTGGATCGGATCGGTTGTACAGTGGCCCGGAACGCAACTGACCATGGTGGATACAAAATTGCAAGTCTACAGCGCTTAGCAAGTGTAGCAGCAAATGGATGCATGAGAACCACTCCATCAGTCACACTTGAATATCTCCTGAACCTAAGACCTTTGAACCCAGTTAGTTATTCAGGAAGAAGCAAAAGCAGCTGCCCTGAGACTAGAAGCAAATAGCTTACAGAAACGAAACATAGAAGATAGATATAGAAGATCTCCGGGCACAGCTTCTTCAATCCTCAACTTCGGTCCTGGAAGCCTACAACAGCCTAAAAAGGCTAATAGCCTCTTGGGATGAATTGTAATAACTCGAGTGGAAAGACAAACCAAGATTTGCATAAGAGTGGAAAAATCCCCCCTTAACTAACTTACTAACTATATCCGGATATTATTTTTCAATTGAACTTTAGTATTGTGATTTAGTAAAGAGATACATATAAATACATATTTACTATAAGACATAACATACATGTGTAAAAAACAACTACTTCTCCTACATAGTTTTTTTTTACATACATATTTTATATCTTATAGAAATATTGCATTGTGAATGCATAAAAATTCAATAAAAACATACATATTTGCTGTTATATTTACATATACAACATATTACAAAAAACCCTGTAAAATATGTAATAAATTATCAAAGCAAAAAATATTGTCAACCCTTGTAAGCTGTCACTGCATAGAACTGAAATTATCATAGATTATTTAACAGAGTGTACTCTTTAACAGATTTAAAGTTATTCATTCAAAAAGGTTTTAAAACACAATAAGAGGACTTTCTGGAATAATGGAATTAATGTACATCAACATTCTGTGTTATTTACTCTTTAATTAAGGGTTGGCACATGAATGAAAAATTGTTGTATTTATTTTGGCGGTAAGTCATACTATGATACTGTGGCTTTCAAATATTGTAAATTGACTCTTTATAAGAGATCACTTAACCCCATTTCTGCTTTACGGGTATTTTCATAACACCCTGTATTAACTACGAAGAGGCAACAAATGGAAATTAATAAAACACAAAAAATAATAAACTATTATTGCAGCCCCCTGGATGTTAAATAGATGCAATGATTTTTGAATCCTGGATATTGCCTACTTTAAATAATAATAATAAATATTTCTTACATTCACACCAATTGGCCTAGCCCAAAGTAAGCACTATAAGGCTTGTGTTATGGATACTAGGGTAATGGATAGACATACATATGTGATACATAGATACATGATATTCATAGAAATATATATAAACAGCCTTGACTCAGGTACAAATGTTCGTATTCATCATACAAAAATCCCTTCCGGTTTTCAAACCCAGAATCGTCGGTACGAAAGGCAGGATCACTACCGTCGCACCAACAGTCGTCAAAAGGAAAGGACAAATCAGACTCTTACAGCTTTAACCCTTTTGGCACTCTACATTCTACTGTTGTGTATAAACTTATAACAGCATAAATTAAACAAAAACCCAAAAATCAAATCCATTACACAAAATTTCAAACAAAAATTATACAGTTTATAAAGAATCATATGGAGTTGGATAAAATAAATTTAGAACAAGTAGCACATCCTAAATTATATTTATTTTATCCCATGGGGAATAATGAGATGTGTGTCGCAAGTAAAAGAAATATTTTAAAGGATTGGAATATTTTCAACACATAATAAAAACTTGTTAAATATTATCCTGGTTCATCTGAATTTAAAAGACAAAAATCTTCATCTATGTTTATCTTTTATTTGGGTGTCAAGATGGCCTTAACTACCTATATAGGTCTAAAATCACAGTAATGATCACTACATTCCTTTCATATGAAATTGAATTATTACAAATAGATACTGTAATCTGTTGAGATTGAATATTAATTTCGAAGTTGGACAGCACGAGCATTTTTTAAATGACGATTAAATTTAGGAAGGTTATTTACACGTTAAACAAATCATGGTAAACAGCTTCAGTAGATAGTTGAGAGTAGGTAGTTTATAGTATAAGTATCAAGCGAGAAAGTATCAATCAGTTTACAATATATATACGTATAACATGTTGACACTTACCAACACTTCCACTGTTTCCGTGGTTCTTGTTAGCCTTCAATGAACCATCTATGTTATGATTACCACAACTTTTCTCGTTGTCACTAGCCATTGAAAGGTTTCAGTAAAAAAATATAAATTATTATAAGCCCACAAACATCCTAAGAATTAATATCACATAAAAAGATAAACTTTATTGTATTTTTATACTTAAAAATTGTTAATAAAAGAACGGAAAACAATGTTTGAATTAAAAATTTAACATGTTTACACCCTTGACTCAACAACCATTTTTAATTTTGAACTTTGACAAATACACAGCAGTGGCATAAAAGATAGAGCTAAAAAGATACTAACAGACCATAGACGAACAATCTCGGTACACTACCAAGCAAAATATAAAAATAATTAATATTTATCTACGTTCAACTATGTTTTCACATTAACAAGGGCCAGAGTCCCCTTTTAACACCTTAACTGTGGCAAATAAATCATTAACTTTCATCTGGTACGGCGGGCGGCGGGTTGAAATCAGCCCCCAACGAACTTTCCGCCACCACCACCCACCACTACCCACCACTACTAGTGAAAATTAAAGCGCTATAACTTTGCGAAAACATAGTGTATACATTTTTTTTTGTACTGTTTGAATGATCTTGAACCCAATTTCCTTACGTTCATTTCGCCCTTGGATGTGCTAAACACGACATGAGAAAAAAATCAAGGAATGTGGCGGCCCGATAATGACCTGAACCGCACTACAAAGTATTTTTGTATTGATGGAACAGACAGTAATTGTTATAGTGGCACGTCCCTAGTAAAATACCTTAAAACACTACGCTAGATCCCTATTGGTTGTCTTTGGAAAACAAAAATATATCGTTATAACGTCTAATAGGAAAAATATCTGATTGCGTTAGTACTTTATAAGTTTGTTTAAATTCTGTTTGGTTTATTACATGAGAGTATTCATTTACATGGTGTGTAATTATTTACCTCATTTCATATTGCGCCAACAAGTGGTAGCAGAGCGTGGTTTGCACCAATAAAATAAAGAAAATGGCCGCAAACAACACGTACCGCATCGAAGCTCTCACGAAAGAAAACTATGACACGTGGAGTGTACAAGCTCAAGCTATCCTAATTAAAAATGGACTATGGGAGTACACCAACGGTGACATCGTTGAACCAAAAGAAACGGACGGCAAAAGTAAGTTCTTTAAAAGTGATTTACTGGCGAGATCGGAATTACTACTGCTTATTTCACCGTCAGAACTTAAACAAGTGAAAGGATGCAAGACATCCAACGAGCTGTGGCAAAAGCTCAAGGGCATATATCAAAGTAAAGGCCCTGCTCGCAAAGCTACGTTATAAAGGAGTCCACAAGGATATTAATACGTGGTGCTTAGACAGCGGGTGTTCATCACATATGTGTGGTGAAAGTAAGTTATTCAATGACATGACATCTGAATCTGGAAGCTTGAAACTGGCTTCTAATAAGCACACTACTCTCATTCAAGGTAAAGGAAAAGTGACAGTCTGCACAGAAAGAGAACAAATTAATTTGAATGACACATTGTTTATTCCTGACCTGACAACAAACCTTCTGTCAGTTAGTAAAATAACTGAAAAAGGACACAAAGTTGTTTTCGAGAGAGAAAAGGCGTACATTATTGAAAAAGATGGAACAGTTTTACTATCTGCTTCAAAGAGTGATGATTTATATTACATAAAATTTGATGCAGTTGAAGAGATGGCTAACTACACACCCGAACATAAGCAATCAAGTAAAATCATGCAATGGCATCAAAAACTGGGCCATATAAATGAAAGGGATTTATTAAAGATGGCAAAAGATAAGTTGATGAACGGCATTGATATAGGTGAAGGTAAACTGGGTCATTGTGAGACTTGTATAAAAGGAAAGTTTACAAGTTTACCATTTCCACGACATGATCCAGTACATACAACTGCACCCCTGGAAATAATTCACAGTGATGTGTGTGGTCCAATCGATCAAGAAACAATAGCTGGATCGAGATACTACGTCACTTTTATATATGATTTTACCAGGTACTGTTGCTTATATTTTATTGCTAAGAAAAGTGAAGTATTTGAAAAGTTTAAAGAGTATAAAAGTAAAGTAGAAAATTTCACTGGTATGAAAATAAAAAACCTACAATCTGATAATGGTAAACCTACATCAAATTCTTTATTGAATACATCAATAAAGAATTTGATGACTATCTCAAATTTCATGGAATTCAAAGAAGATTAAGTTCACCCTATACTCCTCAACAAAATGGCATCAGTGAAAGAAAAAATAGATCTCTAATGGACAAAGCGAGATGCTTGATGATACAAGCAAATATACCAAAATTTTTATGGGCCGAAGCGGTATATACAGCCAATTACCTAATAAATAGAAGTCCTTCAAAACCGCTCAATGGAGAAATACCATACACAAAGTGGACTGGGAGAACGCCATCAGGCAACCATTTACAAATCTTTGGTAGCAAGGCTTTCATTCTTGAAAAGAAGAGGAAGGGAAAATTATGTGATAAAGCAAAATTTGGGGTATTCCTGGGATATGCAAGTAATGCAAAAGGTTTCAGAATATACCTTCCAAACAAAAGTTCGGTCATCATTAGCCGGGATGTGAAGATAATTAATGAGATGTTCTACAAAGATAAAGACTCTTGTGGAAACCCCACTATTGTGGAGACCCCTCCTATTGTACAGACCACACCCGTTTGCGAAGGCCCCCTTATTATGGAACCCCATCCTATGGTAGTGCCCCTTCCTGATGTGGAGGATCCACCTATTGTGGAAACCCTGGATAGCTGCCCTCCCCTAAATCCGGCCTTGGAGACACAGGAGACAAACATTAATGAAAGACCGAGAAGAGATAGAAAACAACCGGTTTGGATGGAAGACTATGTAACCGAAGGTTATCTAGGACATGAGTCCTACCTGTCTGAAGAGACCAATCCTTCTGAAGAATGGAGTGATGCTATAAGATCTGAAATAAGATCACATATAAAAAACGGCACATGGAAAATTATAGAGAAAGAGAATGGTATGAAAATAATTGACTATAAAATGTTATTAAAAGAAAAAATAAACCCAAATAACGAAGTAAGCAAGAAAGCTCGTCTCGTTGCCCGAGGTTTCACACAGCGTCCTGGGGTTGATTTCAGCGAGACATTTGCACCTGTTGCTAAATTAAGCTCCATACGGACTATTTTTGGAATAGCTATTGAAGAAGGCTTACACCTTAATCAAATGGATGTCGTCACTGCTTACCTTAATGGCGATATTGAAGAAAAGAATTACATGAAATTACCTGACTATGTAGAAAAATATGTCCGAGAGATTCTTGTAACTGAAATTGATTCTGATGATTTGACAGTTTACAACAAAGCAAAAGATATACTAACAGACATTAAAAACATAGAAGGAGATAAAGTTTGTCTATTATTAAAATCACTTTACGGACTTAAGCAAGCAGGGCGGCAGTGGTACATCAAATTGGATACTGAGTTGAGAAACATAGGATTTCAAGCATCTAAAGCAGAACCTTGTGTGTATATATACAAAGCTGAAGACTGTAGAGCCATAATTGGCATATATGTTGACGATATAATACTGGCTTGCTCAAGTCAACAGAAATTGAAAGAAATCAAACAAATGCTAAGTAATAAATTTGAGATGAAAGACTTAGGAAAACCTAAATACATATTGGGCATGAATGTTACATATAAACACCAAGAAATTATTATTTCACAGAGTCGGAAAATAGATGAGGCTCTTAGAAAATTTAATATGGAAGATTGCAAGCCCACTTCCACACCCATGGAACTGGGCATCTCCTTGATGCCAAATAAAACCAGCAAATCTGACTTACCATACAAAAATCTAATTGGTACGTTGATGTTTATAGCTGTAGCCACAAGGCCCGACATCGCATTCGCTGTCAGCTATCTCTCTCAATTTAATTATAGTTTTGATGAAACACATTTTAAAGCTGCAAAACGTGTTCTGAGATACCTTAAAAGTACAAAGGATGTCGGTTTAAATTTCATAAAAACTGGTGAGAAGTTATATGGCATGGCCGACGCTGATTGGGGCTCTTGCAAGGTTGACAGAAAATCATTCTCCGGATATTGTTTTAAATTTGCTGGAACAACAATTAGCTGGGCAAGTAAGAAACAAAGATGTACATCATTGTCCACAGCGGAGGCAGAATATGTGGCGCTTACGGAGGCTGCTAAAGAAGCGGTACATCTGAAGGCATTGTTTAACGATCTTGATATTCATCTAGAAAAGATTATAGTGTTTAATGACAATCAAGCAGCGATAAAATTGAGTAAGAATCCCATGGTGTCTTCGAAATCGAAACATATAGATTTAAAGATTCATTTTATTAGGGATTGTATTAAAGAAGGAGTAGTGGATGTTAGCTACCAGCCAACAGAAGATATGGAGGCGGACCTATTAACCAAAGCCGTACCAGGCCCAAGACTTGTACGCCTTAGAAGCAGTATGGGTATACACTAGAAACGTGAGAAGGAGTGTTATAGTGGCACGTCCCTAGTAAAACACTTTACAACACTACGCTAGATTCCTATTGGTTGTCTTTGGAAAACAAAAATATATCGTTATAACGTCTAATAGGAAAAAATATCTGATTGCGTTAGTACTTTATAAGTTTGTTAAATTCTGTTTGGTTTATTACATGAGAGTATTCATTTACATGGTGTGTAATTATTTACCTCATTTCATATTGTAATTAATGGTAAGCGAAAATAAATGTAGACCATCTGGTAAAAAAACTACATTTTAAATATTTCCCGTTTTGTTGTAATTAATAATTGAAATTATTAAATTCTGTCAACATAGTCGAATTGAATTAACACTATTTAACAGTTGTCCCACCCCTATCGGTTGCCACTCAAAGTATGTGAAAAAGTTATAGATTATTGTAATAATCGATCATATTTAGAAACACAATTTCAATTAACTTTAATCGATTCTAAAAATCGATTTCGTTTAATTTTAAATCCAAACCAATAGTTTTTTTTTTATTTTGCAGCATAAATTATGTTAAAAAGTGTTTCATTTCGTGGTGTAGCCATCAGAGATCCAATTCTGCTAATAAGTTACCGCCAAATCGAAATAAACCACTAAGCATTCTACTTATTTTACCTAATAAATACTTCTTACTTCGATATTTTCGAGTTTTGTTAATTCTCTGGTTGAAATTTTTGTACGTTTCCTGTACCTCCAGCGCATGACTGAAGCAGTAGTTTTCTACTTTCACAGTAGATTTTGAATTTAATTTTTCGTTAAATTACTAAGTGCAAAAAAAATATTTTCTTGTGGAAAGTCGATTAATTCATAAAAAAACATATTTTCTTCAATCGATTTTGTTTGCATGCCATTGTTGTTATCGATAATAAACTAGACTGCACGACACTAGCTGGCGGGTCGTCGCTTGCGTAGGGCATGGATACCGGTATACCGGAATATCGAAATACCGGTATACCGATAAAAAATAGGTATTGGTATTTGAGGATAAAATACCGTTTTTTCGGTTTTAAAAAATATCTCTATTCGCAAGGGTGGTTAAAGGTGGTTAAGATGGATAAAGGTGGTTTTGGTTTATAGTAAGGTTCATACTGCAGATGAGTTTTCATATTTTATGATAATTATGACAATCGCGAAAAGTCTCGATTATTAGAACATCACTACGCAAGACACTGCATGCATAATTGCATATAGCAAGTATTTAGGTAGTATTTAATGATACTGCTTTTAGTTGTTCGTCTAATAGAGTTTTACTTCTACCAATAAATTGCTGTCGGCACTCGCGCATGTACGAACACAATACGGCAGAAACAAACGTAAGCGCTTAGCTCTTAAGCGGCAATCACAATCACACCAACAAAATTAAATTAATTAATCTGAAAAGTTGTCTGATTATTTGTGAATCTGCCTGATTATTATTCTCTAATAATAACACTGATTTTATTATCTATGAGATTGTGATATTTCTGCCAATGAAACAATATAAATAGTTCTAAGACCATCATGCCGTATTTTCTTTAGTATTTTAATCCCTTTTATTTTAATTATTCATTTTGTGGTTTCTAGGGAGCCATAAAGCGTCGAAAACTGTTTTAATCGCTCTCCTGGAACAAGACTTACAAACGTTATTGTAATCATTTAAATAGTAATTATATAATAACAGTATTTAAAAAATACCGAAAAAATATTGAAATTTCGGTTTACCGGTTATTGAAATTTCAATACCGGTATCAATACCGGTATGATAATCATTTCGGTATTCCATGCCCTATGCTTGCGTGAGCACTCTGTGCGGCGGCGGGTCAACAATGGCTTGTTAAGGTGTAGTGTAACCAGATTCAGTATTTTAATACTTCTACGGTATATTTTATCAACTTTTCCAAACATCAGTACTTTTGTAGGTTTATTGGGAAAGTAAGTATTTTTCGGTATATTTTGGATAAAATGTTATGGCAACACCGTAATTTTATAAAGACAATAATAATAATAATAATAAAATATATATAAAAATAAATAAAGCGTACATCATTCCTAAAGATTGTGTTTTGAGAGGATCTCTTCTGTTGCAATATAATCTAAACCTAATGACCATTGGAAAATTCTCCGTTTGCACCTAAAGTAAGACAATGACACTATTTGTTCTGTTTGCAACATTGTATATATGTGAGCCAATTACATAGAAATGGCGTTTAGCAAGGGAGGTCTTGTGAGGTAGAGAAGAACAAACTCTCTTACCTTTACGATTACGCATTTTATCTTGGTTAAATTTTTTGTGCATTCGTAATATAGCATGTATGATAAATAGTTGCCTCACTGTAAGCAAGGAACACTCCTTATAAAGAAGTGCAGTGGTATATCTACGTGGTCTTCCAAGCATTACTTTTAAAATAGCCCTTTGTGCTCGTTCCAAAGGTAGCATAGTAGTAACTCCAGCTCCCCCCCAAACAACGATGAAATATTGGAGCAAGCTTTGACCTAAGGCATAATAGACACAAAGTAATGTATCACGATCTGCCGAGTTCCTTAGTCTGCGAAAAATGGGTATTAATTTCCTAATGCGACCAGTCAAGTTTTTTATGTGCTCCTCCCATTTTAGTAAGTTGTCTATCGTTAGGCCTAAATACTTTATATAAGGTGTTCTGAAGAGTTCAGGGCAAGAACAATTGACTTTTGAAAGACACATGTGAGCTTTTACCTGAAAATCGCTATGTGGTTGTGTAACGACGCTAGGTGAGAATGTGAGGTATTTAGTTTTTTCAATATTTAGTGTCAATAAATTTTGGTTCAGCCATTGTATTACTCTACGGAGTGCCTCCTAAGTGCGGTGCAATTTCTTAATATAATGATGAATGAACAGTAAAATATATTTTTTCCTAGGTTTTAGTAAACGTGTGGGGTTATACTGAAACCTCCCCGTGACCTTCTTGAGAGAGCAGGAAAATACAACTTTACACTTACTGGTTAGTGGTAACATAGTGGTTACACTTAGTGGTTAATAATCCACCATTATTACGCACTAATATCCACAACAATATAAATTTCAACAAGAGAAACAAAACCACCAACGTGACGCTTCCTGCTCCCGCCAAAAAGTCCAAGCATAGGTTATATATTATTACACGGTGAGTGCCCAATAAAATAAAGTACTACACTCTGTGTCATTCTCGTATACAGTGTATCATCTATGGTAATAGTAGTCTGTGGGATTTGGAGTCACTCGATCACTCTTGCACATTTTCATTTTCAAAATAGTGTAGCGTGACAGGAGTCAGTTTTATAATAAAACAAAATCGTACAAATCTTTGGATTGAACTTCAATATTTATACAAAGATTTTTTTTATTTTATTCACTAAAAATACTTTTTATTTAAAAAAGTATAAAGAATTATCTTGCTGATGTGATATTCTTGAAATGTCATCGTATATGGCAGGTGTTTTTGATTTAGATTTAGACTTGGACCCTGCAGACACAGTTACAGTTGGTGACTCTGACGAAGACGATATCATCGATGTTGATGAGGTAATTGCATCTTGGGGTCGAAAGCAGGATTCTTTCTGTACTCCATTTACGATTAGTGGTTAACCTTAAAGTTATATTCTAATTTTATTCTGTGGTCAAGGATGTTTTCATTGCACTTTAAATATAGCACGTGAAATACGTGAATAATGGGATGTTGTTTGAAGAACCTCATTTATATATATGTTTTAGTTATTGTTTACTTGGTGGTGCATAAAAAATGTAATGCAGTCTACTGAAACGCTATTTACGCTACAGCTTTATGAAACCCATTTTTTTAAATTATTTTTCTAGGTTAATTTTGCCCTTTAAAATACCTTTCTCCATCATGAAATACATTTTTTTTTATAATTATGAAGAATAAACTAGTTTTCAAAAATTTATATCTCCAGAAAAGGCACACGCTTTTTCATATTTAGGCCAAAATATGTTATGTAGAATTGTTTTTATTTCACTTTAATCTTTCCTTTGTAAAACTGTGATCAAATTATTGCAGTACAAACATTCTGTAATTACTTTCTCTTCTTTAACTTGAGTAAAAGTGTTTTAACTGATGTTACTAAAGTATGTTATTTTTGGTTTGCTTATGCTTTTGTTTTCTATGGATTTTTTGCTTTAAGTAACAGTTATTCTAAAAATGTTGATTAATTTAAAAGTTGAAATATACAAAACTATATCACCTTTTGTAAAATTACAAAAGAAAAATTATATGATGCCATGCAGGAATGTTATTTTTTTAATTCATTTTGCAAAATTACCATCTTGATGCTTGAGTATTTATTATTGGTACATAAAATGCTAATTAAAGTTGCTTAAATTTTTACAGGTAGACTATGAACCTGAGTTACATGTCAATACTATTGTAGAGTAAGTTGGATTGTTAATTACTATCCTCAAAGCCTAGATAGGTTATTTTAAATCCAAATATTATGATTGATTATTATGTTTTAGATCAGAGGGTTCGGAAATTACACAATTGTCGGAAGATACTGTTAATCCCGGACAGTGTAAACGACTTGGTCCACAAGATTTTGAGCTTCGCAAGGTATTGGGAAAAGGAGGATATGGAAAAGTGTTCCAAGTTCGTAAAATTACAGGACCTGATGCAGGCTCACATTTTGCTATGAAAGTTCTTAAAAAAGCTTCCATAGTTCGCAATCAAAAAGATACTGCACATACAAAAGCTGAGAGGAATATATTAGAAGCAGTAAAGGTAATTGTTTCAGCATAAAATATATTAACAACAAAAAACTGTACCTATATTGTATTGTATTGTATTGGTGTATGAATATTAAAAAAATACCAGCCCAGCACTTTTAACTCACTCTCATAATAGATAGTTGATGAGATTGTGCAATGACAAATTTGTGCAGTTTCAGTGTCATGTGCTTCCCACATAGCACTGTTGTTCATACCTAACCCACTAGTGAACTAATGATGTTGAATAGTAGAAAATAATGTCTAGATTTATGTATATTATTGTTTTTGGTTAAGTGTTGAAATCAACCCACTTTTACCAGATAAATTGCATATTTAATTTTGTTTTTATATTAAATTCTGATGTTTTGATTCCTTTTCGGGAGCTGTGATCACATTATTACTAAGGTAATGGTTGTCATACATGTGACCTTCACGATATTTATTTAATGTAGTTATTACTAAATAAAATGCAAAATAATTGGATAATTTAACAGGAACTTCCCCAATTTAAATATTGTGAAGTTAGTAAGTAGCACATGTACGACAACCATTACTCAAGTCATCATGTGATCACTGCTGCTGTAAAGAAGACAAAACATCAGGATTAAATATAAAAACAAAAGTAAATGCGCAATTTATCTGGTAAAAGTTGTTTTATTTAAATGTTTTATGTGCGTGGTAGTGTAAGGACTTAAATATAATATGTACAAGTTGTCAACTTTAGGCAGAAAAATATTGTTGTCAATTTGTACTGTGGACCTTAACCGATTTGTTGCTACATACAATTACAGAAACAAAGGCGTTTCATGAACATGCAAAAATAGTGAATGTACAACAGGCGTGCCATCAGCAACAAATCGGTTAAAGTAACAAATTTTAAAATTTTTTCCCTACACTTTGTAGTAAAAGAACACAAGAAAGTTCAAGCACAGCAAATTGATTACATAAAGAAATTTACCTTAAAAAATTGCAACTACATAGATTAATTATTTGGATATGTTTCAGCATCCCTTCATAGTAGAACTAGTGTATGCTTTTCAAACAGGTGGTAAATTATACTTAATATTAGAATATTTAAGTGGTGGAGAGCTTTTCATGCATCTTGAACGTGAAGGAATATTTCTAGAGGATACTGCTTGGTAAGTATGTCTATTAAATGATTTTTGGTATAAAATATGTATAATGAATTTTTTACAAGTCACATCAATTACATAGTTCTAAATTCAGCAAACCTTGTCCTATGAGTACTAAATAAAACGTATAATACTTAAGTATGTAACAAACATTACTAAGGAAAAATTAAATGCAAATGAAAATAACTTTATTCAAATGCCCTTAAAATAAGTTGTTTTGAATCATCCAACACTTTTACCTACCACTATTTTTAAAATGCAATCAACAACTTTCAAGATATTTATAAAATACCATATAACATTAGTGAATAGAAAAAAAAATTACACTGTCAAGGAATTTATCAATCAACTACAGGATTACCTAAATAATACATAAATTTATTTAAAAAATTTCTCTGACTATAATGATAATTATTCTTATTGCAGCTTTTATTTATCAGAAATTATATTGGCTCTAGAACATTTACACAGTCTAGGTATAATTTATCGCGATCTAAAACCTGAAAATGTTCTTTTGGATGCTCAAGGCCATGTAAAACTCACAGATTTTGGTTTATGTAAAGAACACATTCAAGAAGGAATTGTTACCCATACATTTTGTGGTACAATTGAATACATGTAAGTAATACTTGTAAATTTATATTCATAGTGCCTATAGATAATTATTTGATAAATAATTCTTTATATCTATTGTTCAGGGCACCAGAAATTTTGACCAGAAATGGACATGGAAAAGCTGTAGATTGGTGGAGTTTGGGTGCCTTGATGTACGATATGCTTATTGGTCAGGTAAACAACCAACTTTTTGCCTGTCAATTGACAACCTTTAATTTTTATCACCACATATTTTTAATTATACATTTAAAAATATAGTAAATATTCTTTGATTGGTTTTAATTGCGTTTTTAATAATATAAATAAAAATGAAAGATCTTTAAACAGTATCATTTTTTGCCCTTGTCTCTGTCTGCATTGTCATGTCAAACTGACGTTTCACTGTCTAAGACAAGAGAAAAATGTGATTCTGCCTTAAGATATTCCAATTAAAAAAACATTTTTTAATTGAAATTTTAAACAAATTCAAGAATAGAACAAAAGATAAAGCAAAAGAAGATGGGTTTGTAAGTTTTACTACATTTTAAAACAAATCCACAAAAGTAAATTAGAAAAATTCAAAGTTTATTTCTTACTACTATTTTGATGTTTTAGTTTTTACATTAATATATTTATTTTTCAGCCTCCCTTTACAGGAGACAATCGTACGAAAACAATAGAGAAAATATTAAAGGCAAAGTTAATGTTACCTGGCTACCTTACCCAAGATGCTCGGGATTTGATTAGGCGCCTGATGAAGCGTTCAGAGACGCAACGCCTGGGTGCGACCGGGGCGGCTGCGGTCCGGGGCCATGCCTTCTTTAAACACGTCCATTGGGATGACGTTTTTGCACGAAACCTCGAACCTCCAATCAAACCCAGACTGGTCAGTCATTTATATAGACCTAGTAGAAAACTTAATGTTTTTGCATAAAGTTATGTATGTCAGAAGTACAAAACCTTTCTTCAAAATCTTATTATATAGCCACAACACTGAAGTTTAAAATAATTTGTTATGGGAAACAAATGTACTTCAATTACTTGAGTTTGCACTAATTACAAATATTTAAACACTTTACAGAGTAGTGAAGATGATGTATCCCAATTTGATACCAGATTTACACTCCAGACCCCCATAGATTCGCCAGATGAATCTACTCTTAGTGAAAGTGCCAATTTAATGTTTCAGGTGAGAGAATTTATTTAAAATGTTTGCTATTTTCTATGTTAATACAAGAAATGACTATGTACACATAACAGAAACATCTTCAAAATACGAAGTAAAAAACCAAATTTTCTAGCATCTTTCATCTTTCGCAAAACATGCAATATTCGGTCCTAATATAAATTGCACGGAAACTTTCTGATGATGGAGCGTAGGTGCAAAACATGTAAGGTGCAAGTGCAAGTTGTGGCATTGTCGTGGTATTGGGATTTACTTGCTGTTTGTGCACATGCATGATTTGAGGGCTGGCGGATAGTGCACAAGTAAGCTAGATAAATTGTTTATATAGATGGATATGGACATCCATCAAATGACAATTGATACTATTAAATAGTTATTTTTGCTTTGATTTTTGAGTGTTCAAAAGTAATGTTGTCCGAGCGTGTGAGGTGAAAAATTTATTGCTATCAATACTTGGTGTTCCCTCGCCTGACCCTAATTACAGATTGCAAGCGATTTTTCATTGAGCGTATTAACTTCTTCACTGTCTCTTGAGGAATACCGTCCCACTCTTCCATTAACTCCAGTAACTTCCAGCCCTCAGCTATTCCACTGTTGAAGGGGTTGGTTTTCTGGCCCGGATTTTTCGTTTGAGTTCATCCCACAAGTTCTCAATAAGATTTAGTCCGGGCTGAGCGCAGGCTAGTCCATAGTCTATATTCCCACAGTGACCAGGAACTGCTGAGTAACACGCGACGTGTGACACCAGGCATTGTTGTGCATCAACAAGAAGTTGTCGCCGACAAATCCTTCGTAAGGCACAACGTGGTCCTGGAGAATGTCGGTAATGTACCGATCAGGTGTCAGTCCTCCTCCTCCACCTCCCCAGGCACGAAAACGAGCTCGGTTTTTCCTTCCAACGAAATACTGGCCCACATCATCCAGGAACTGCCGCCGTATGCTATTGTTTCAGCAAAACAGCACTGCGAAAATCGTTCTCCAGTACGCCAGTAGACTCTGCCTCTTCTGTCATTATCATGCAGACACATTCTGCACTCTTTGGTCAACTATACCGACCCCCAATAGCCAATAGTCCAATCGAGTTGTTCCCGAGCAAATTTTCGCTTTTGTCAGTAGCTTGTCGCGCTTGGTCAATTTCAGACCAATGGAGTGAGGTTGGCTTCTCTCAGACGTCTTCTTACTGTCCACTTGCTGACAGTCACCCCTCGAACACGTCTTAATTCTTGCTACACATCAACACTGGTGAAATGCCGATTTCGCAATGAAGACGAGACAATAAATCGGTCATCTCTTTCTGAAGTGGACCGGTGCGGTGGCGGCTGATTCTTAGCCTACGACTAAGAGCACCAGTCTCCTGGAATCGTCTGTACACTCTGGATACCAGACTGGCTCAAATGGAGTTGAGCAGCAACTGTGCGCTAACTCAGCCCTTGTTGCAAAAGAGCAACAATTTGAGCAGCTTCTTTAAGCGTGACGGCCATAATGACGGCAAAACAATGACTGTAAATTGCGGAGATGTGTAGAAGTCAACCTCTGATGACTGATAAGGTGAACATGTTGTGGTGGCTTTTATAAGGGGTAGTGGTAGCTCAACTCGTTACTATTGCAGTGAATATTTTCAATGCAGTGAGCATTTAAATAGTGGGGATAAGAAAATGGTTAAAGAATATTTAATATCATAATCATAATCATGATTATATATATATATATATTTTTTAAATACATCGTGATGTGAAAGCGTGTGTTGATTTGTTTGCTCGCGAGTGTAGTTCATTCTCCAAAATTCCTTTGAGTCTAAAAAGCAACTCATGGAGATCTTTCTGTAAGTGGTCTATTCGCGTAAGCGTAGCAAAGAAAGTTAGGTATGCTTTCACCCATTTTTCTGGTATGAGACTCATTGCCTCATCACTGTGCCGCCGCAGGTGCAACACATTTCTTCGATAGTCAATATTTCGATTATAATCATCAGGTAAATAGTGTTTTTTCCCTTTAGTAATTAGTACATATTTTTTGTTAAACCGTGAAGTGCACTAGGCTTGATAATGAATGAAATGAAATGAAAATTCGTTTATTTCGGGAATAACCCATATTGTGTTAGTAACAATAATCAAATCTTATCCTATGTTAGTACAATAAAATTCATTAAAATCATTAAAAACCAATTAAATTCATTAAAATCATTAAAAACCAATTAAATCCATTTAAATCATTAAAAACCAAATAAAATCTTAAATACATGTCATTCATAAGTCATTTCAAAACAATCAAAATCATTAAAACTATTTTTAATCAATAATATTAAAATCAATAAAATTGTCGATACTCATTCAAAAGTGTATGTTTCGGGCGTATGGTGTTAGATGCACCGCAACCCAGTGACGTAAAATGGGGCTGTCCTCTCTCAGGGCCACTAAGTTCAGAAGGCTGTTGGTGCTGCCCCGCACTCGGTTTATCAGTGATGCGACTCTTTTGCGTAAAACGGCGTGAAAGCCGTCAACTAGCGCTTCCGCACACCGACGCGCTGCAGTAGCGTGGCAGCCCCAACAACAATCTAAACCCATTATTATATTGCACCCGCAGAGCGTTGTAGGTTTTTTGTGCATAGTGGGTCCATAGGCTGCACGTGTAAAACGACTGGCAGTAAGCCCTAAATAACGTCAGTTTCACTTCTTTCGAGCTCCGAGCAAACCTATTGGCCAACATGATACACCTCACAGCCAACGCTCGGCGTTCACGTTCCATGTCTAGATCGTCACTCAGGTTGTCGGAGACCCAGTGGCCCAGGTATTTAAAATTACTTACTTGATTTACTGCGACGCCCGAAAGTGTAACCTCTGGCATCGTGTAAGTTTTAGTGCCTGACTTGAAGATCATAATCTTACTTTTACTTGCATTATATCTGAGCCCATGAGCCCTCGCATACCCCTCACACACTTTTAAAAGTTCCTTAATCGCTCTTATTGATGGGCACAGCAACACCATGTCATCTGCATAACTTATATTATTGATAATCTTACCATCTATAGAGCATCCAACATTGGTGTTACTGAGCTGCTCAATAAGATTGTCAATATAAATATTAAAAATGGTAGGTGAAGTTATACCCCCCTGCCTCACCCCACATTCTAGCCCATAACCTTCTGATACAAAACCAGCCCATCGAACATGATTAGTCTGATGCTTGTACCAATATTTAAGGATGGAGATGAGCTCCTTAGGTAAATTTGTTTCAGTTGACATTTTGTGCCATAATACATTATAAGACACAAGATCGAAGGCTTTTGACATGTCAAGGAAACAGGCATAAACAGGTGTCTTCCTATCGGTATAGTATCGGACAGTTTGCTTGAGGCACAAAATGGCAGCTTCTGTTGATAACTTAGGTCTAAACCCGAATTGCGCGTCATTCAATTTAGCATGTTTCCTCAGTTGCTTATCAAACAAACTATCCAGTACCTTGGCTCTGATGGTGGCCAACGATATTGGTCTGTAGTTGTTCTTATCAGAAGGGTCTCCATTCTTATTCTTTATTACCGGGACAACAACAGACTTTATCATATCAGCAGGGAGGTATAAATGACCGATACAACAATTAAAAAGCATACATAAAACCCTAGGCAGGTGTACACCAGCGTATCTCAAGTGCTCGACACTAAGGGCATCGTGACCAGGTGACTTGCCACGTGACATGTTTTCTATCACTGATTTTATGTCCTTGGCACAATAAAAAACATGACCATCACTTGTGTGTTGCTCAGAGCTGGGCTCCCGAGACATACATTCATATGGAGGTATCCGGAAATGTTCTTTAAAGAGATTCGCTATTTGATTGGGTTCACTAAAACCTTCAACATTTACAGTCAAGCCAGGCCTTGGATTCAATTTGTTAGTCATTTTCCAGAATTCGGAAAATTGTTTATTGTCATGATGACTAGCCAAGATATTCATTTTGAATTGTTGTGCATTATCCTGGCACCAACTTAAATATTGTTTGTGTATTGCGTGATAATGCGTCAACTTAAATATTGTTTGTGTATTTTTTATACGGAAAGAAAATAGTTGGAATAAAACACTTTTACGGATTTTTGCGCATGTTTTATTTTATATTTAGTCCTGACGTTTCGACTCCTTTACAGGAGCCGTGATCATAGGATGACTAAAAAAGTGTTTTATTCTAATGTGTAATGTGCGCGGAAGTGTAAGAACTAAATAAGCAAATAGTTATTAGTATTGTCATTATAAGTTTTATGTAATTTTTCAGGGTTTCACATATGTGGCTCCGTCGGTAATGGACGAGATCCACAAGCCGCGTGTGATTACAGCTCGCTCGCCGCGCCGCCCCAGACCGCATCATCATACGTTCGCCGTGCCGCCCGGCCCCGCATCGCACGCCCAGCAAGAGGATCTTATGGAAGTCCAAGGTCTACCCATATAGTGAGTACTTCACTTAGGATAAATTATTTTATTTATAGTTAACTTAACATCACCGCAAATCATTAGATTACCAAACATTGTCGACAATATTGTCACTTTAGTGCCTTTGTAAACGAATATGACTGATATTGAAGTCATATTATTGTAAGACTGCACTCTTGATAGCTTATTTGTGCGAAAGGATTTGCCACGATGCGAATCCTAATTATTTAATTTAGTGTTTTCACTAATATACTTAACTTCCAGTTTGAAATGAAGGCTATGTAAACAATACACAATAAAGCAATATCAATGCTATCAAAATCCTGATAAAATCAGCGAAGGAAAAACGATTCATAACCAGAGATGAAAGTTGGTAGATTGATTTTTCGTACTTGCATTATGATTTTATAACATGTATTTCCGGAAAGTTCCGGTATTTAATGGATTTAAGTAATTATTATAAAAGTAGTATTGAAATTAGAAGGAAAGGATAGAAATTCACTTTTAATTAAAATTTTAATAGTAGCCGACAAACTAAAATATTACTTATACGCAGCCCAATTTAATAATTTTGAAATTCTGAAAATGAATTCTAATAATTTTTAAATTCTAGAAAAACTTGATGTCATTTACCCTAAATTAATCTAACTACTCCAATCTCTGGAAATTACCCATAACGCAGGTCCAGTGCAAATTGATGACTGATAAGTTTTATACTCCATTTTGAATAAGAAGAATATAACTAAAATTAAAATTTTTAGAGTATTTAATTTATTGCTTTTTTTGCTGTCACTAGTACTGTCTTATAGAATTGCGACTTCGTTTACTGGCTTTGTGTCTTCTGGTACAGGCCGATTCCAACAAGGTGAAAGAGTTTAATTGTTGCAACAATTGTGCTCCTTTCTAATCTCATGATTTGCAGTGATCCCTAGACTGGATCATATTGTTTTCAGCTAATACCGTTATTTGACGCCACCTTGTAAACAAATGAGTACATTATTGTTCATTGTTACATGTAAGAAAGAGATTTTCCCATGAAACTAATGGTCCAGTCAATCGTATAATGTCCAAGTAGCCAACAAAGCTAAGCATTTGCAATTGAATGAGTGTCTTAATAGTGATATTATTTGGTCACTTTATTGCGTGCTCTGTTTATGTATTTGGTACTTACAGAGAAATGAAATATAAAAGCCGCACTCTAATATATTACACAAAAATACTGTAACATTAATCATGTTTGACATGTGGAGAATGTAACAAACATGTAATCATAAAGTTGAATAAGTTAATGCTCATTTTATACAATGAAACTGCCATATATAACAGTATCAGTTGAAATGTAAAATTATATCTTGGATGCAAAACATTAATTATTAAGGAAAATTAAAATAAAGCTTATTTTCTCAACTTAAAAATGTGAAACTGCTGACATTATGAAACATCATAAAGGCATTTGTCTCGCCCCTGAGACCATTCTTAGAGATGGGGTATCCAGGAACTGGGACTGGTAAAAGAAGTGATCAGCTTCTTTGTTGATAGAAGTTAACATCACAGAAATGAAAGAACATAATCCCGGAATAAAACACAATAAACATTGATCGTTTCTATATGTGGATTAAAAAAAAAATCCCTGTTGAATCTTAGCAACGACACTGATCATATTATAGAAGTTCCGGCAACGGCAAAATCTTCATCTGTACAGCATAGTAGTACGAATTCTATGTAACAAAAATCGAAATTATTATGAAAGTAGATTAATGGTGTCTGGACGATTTATTTATAATTTTATGTTTTTGTCTCTTGAGATATTCAACATCAATTTTTGTGTTCTATACCACTGTTTTTAAAATGGATTGACTGACACCAACATCCAATCACCTATCAACCACATTTTACCAACTTATATCTTTATTTTGGTATGTGGGTGAAAATTACATAACTGTTCGAATTTTACCTTTACCCGAGACAGATTCTTAGAGGTATCATTCAAGGATACTTATGTCAATAGGTCTACTATAAATGTAGACCAGTGTCTGCAAATCAAATGAGAGCATCGTCAGAATCGCTAGTTGACTGTACGTTTCGCGTCAGGCTGTAGAAATTGTAATTAAGTTGCTACTCTTCACTACCTAACAACACAAGTTAAGAATTGTTTAAACAATCGGAGGGTTAGCAACTAGGTAGCAATTTTTGGTCATTAGCCTGACGCAAAATGATACAGCCCGTCATTCTGACGCTCACCCATATGTTAATAACTTATTAAGCATTGACTTGATTATAAAATTCCATTAGAACAGTAGTTATTATTCATACGCCGTCACGTAATATAATGACCGCACGTTACAATGACTAACGCATCAACGGGTGGATGGTTTTCACCTCAGAATGTTCAAGTTAGTTTCACCTCAGAATTTCCAAGTTAGTCATTTATGTTAACTATTTGGAAGTTATTTTATTAAAAATCTAAATACTATTTTGGGGCTTCTTTTTTCTATTCCATAAAAAGCTACTGTAAATGGGCTATCACTCTCATATCGATCGATCTTCCATCATACTAGTACAATACAGATTTAACAACCAATTTTGTAGCACCTGATGACCATTGATTAGATAACTAATATGAAGCATGTGGATAATCACTATTGTCGAACATCAGTTAATCTTCTTGATAACAATTAAGTGCTTTGTGGCGTGGTATGGAACGTAAAAAATATTGTTTTAATTTAACCATAAATATTACTTTGGGTTTAATCTTAATGATTAGCAAATTATGTGTAATAATTGTACGTATTTTTATTTCATGTATTCAAATAATGTTTAATTTTTAAGCAAAATTATGTACCTACCTAATTTAATTTGCGATAATTATAACCTGTTTTTTTAGTTTTTAAAATGGATCACTGATTTTAGCTATAATTTCACAGACGTAGAGGTGAATGAAAACTTTTATTTTCAGGCCTAGAGAATTCCTAGTAGACCATTTTATGCTAAGAATGAATTCTACTACAAAAGTTGCCCATATACTGTATCGGTATAATAATGGTACTGTTTTATACAACATATTATTATAAAATGTACATTTTATACAAGTTACCGTTTAGTCTAATCTTTTTTGTAGGAATTAATCACTATATTAAAATGTTCTAACCCCGACTGTAAGAAGAAAGTAATAATAATTTATAATATACCTTGTTACCATGCTTCATGAATTGAATTAAAAGGTCATTTTTTATTTTGTAAAATGTTTTTTTTTTCCCTAAATACCTGAAAAGATAGAACTATACTTCTACAAACCACATGAAAAATACGTTTTATTACATAGTCATTAGGTAGCTGTTTTAAGAAACAACAGTTTTATAAGATTGTCATCGCGATACGTTTTACAAAATGCTACCCATTTTCATTACGACATACTGAATGTATTTTCAGCAGTCACAATAAATGTTTGGTGTAGGGCGACCCTAATAAAAAAGGAAGAAATGCATAACTAGGCGATGCAGTCGCTAAGCATAAAGCTTCGCTAGCACCATATATTGTAGCGCAGCGTAATCCTAAAAAAAAATATTCAATAATGTTTTGTAAATTTTAAAATTCCATAAGAATGAAAACTTACAAGAAGTGCGCGCTTTTTTTCAATGGGAAATCCCATAGAGCTAATGATTTTTGTTCATATTTTTTTTTATGAATTTTAAAATTAGGTCACAATCTGGTCCTAAATGTGTTGATTCGATTCCACACAAAAAATATTAAAATCTGTAAAGAACTCTGGAAGTTATGGCGTAACAGACATTGCGTCATTGAAGCTGATCCATGGGAGCTACGCTCGCTTCGCTCCAATAGAAGAAGGAGGAGGAAGGAAAAGAAGAATCTATTCAAATCAGCCTTACTTAAATCAAAACGTATTTGATGAAACAATAATAATAGTTAACCGGTAACGAGATCTCTGGTTCTTGAACTTTTCTATATTGGCTCGGGTGTAAGAGTTAGGAGAGAGGTACCGTCGTTGTTTTTTAATCCCATAACACAAGACAAGTGCCTTAGCTATTTAACTTGGTGTTTAGAACACTAATATTTATTTAACAACTTTATTTATGATAGACCTCAATGTATAATGTATCAACAGGTTAAAACAAAAGACAACTAGTCTTTTGCGTAACTTTACGAAATATAAATGTCAATTATTTATTCTTATATGGACATTTGTAAATTAAGAATTAGTGACACACAATACTATTCTAGTAACTTAAATCATTCTATACTTCTAAGTAAATCAAATAATTTAATAAAACAGAAAACAGTATTTTTAGTGTACAAAACCCGAATTTTTTTTAAATAAAAAGAGAGAGAAGGCATCCCTTTTTATGAATAACAGAGCCATGAGCACTAAAATTGAAAATCTACAATCTGTCGTTACTTTTATACTGTTTTAAATATTCTCTTGAACGTTAAACCGCTCTTTTGATTAATGTAAAACGTTTATGCAATTCTGCGTATTGACGGTTAGGAATTATGAAAAACGAAACATCCTTCAGTTATTTTACAAGTCTAGTTAGCGGTTAGGTTGTGATAAACTTGTAGTTACCTATGTTTGTGCTGTTGACTGCATTTTGACACTTGACGTAAACGCATTGATTTTACCTTTAAATTAAAGGTCCCGTCATATGGCGGCAGATCAAACAACATACTACGTAATGTTTTTTTTCTCAATTGCTTTTTTTATTTATTTATTTAGGCTCTTACAACAATGAGTACACTATAACTTCCACAACTAGATAACATATGGTGTTAAAACTAAGTGTCCCATTACTTATAGCAGGGCACCACATGCACTAACTAAAGACTAAGTTAATTAAATTGTTTAACTATTATATGCTGGACAACAATATGATTAAATTCTACTTGAACATTGCGTTCTTAATTCCACATATGGAATTAAGAACGCAAAGTACCAATAACACCTAACTGCTAAATTCAAAATAATACACAAACTGAAAAAACATTTGATTTCTTGACAAATAAAAAATTAATTGAAAATTTGTTTATTTCTTTTTTAATTTTATGCGCTTGCAATTGAAAATACGCTTAGGATATTTCATTAACCGATTCGTTGCTATATACAATTACATAAACGAAGGCTACGAGCTTGATTTACGTGAAAAATGAAGATAGTTTTATTATGGGTTGATTTCTCTAAAACTTAAAAAAAGAGTTATCATCGATTTAAAAAAGACACGGTTTCAGAGGCTAACGCCTCACAAAAAAAAGTGATGACACGACAGGCGTGCGATCAGCAACGAATCGGTTAAAATAAGCAAATAACGAATTTTAATTCGAAATGACAAAAAAGTGAATTTTATTTAGGTTAGGTTAGGTATTAAATAAGGTATTGGCACTTCGCCGTCGATATGGAAGTTGGATTAAGGTCGATTACAAATTGGTTTTGTATTTTGGTGTACAGAAAAACTTATTACTACCAGACCTAGGCAGTCATCACGGTACGTTAAAATCTAGTTTTACAAGTAAGTAATCGGGGCAATCGATTTAGCCTGGGACTGTTTTTTTCAGAAATACCAGATTAATAACCTTCCTGCCTCTAATGTTATTTTAAAGTGGGCTATCCTATCCTCATAAGATCCGAATCTTTTCGCTAATTTTCAGAAGTATTTCAAGTGTCTCATAACATAAACCTAATAATTTTTCAAGATGCTGTATATGAAGTTTCTAGGTAGGAGACCAAACTACACAACAATATTCTAGTTGACTTCTGACTAGAGAATTATATAACACTATATTTGTAAAAGGTCTTTTAAGTTGTTTACACTCTCTTAATACAAATCCAAGCATCTTTGATGCGTTTAGAACACAGACATTAACATTAATGTCAGAGTTTGACATTAACATGAATATCAAATTTAAGCCGAGAATCAACTACTATGCCTAAATCACGAATGTCCTGGACTTTATCAAGAACTTCTCCACATAACTTGTATAGCACCTTTTGATATCAATTCGACAGTCTGTCCAAATCCTGCTGGAACAAGATAGGATCAATATTGATTGACGACCGTTTGGTGCAACGGTAGGGATCCTGCATTTCGCACCGACGGTCCTGGGTTCGAATCCCGGAAGGGCAGAAGTTTGTATAATGAATACGAGCATTTGTACCTGAGTCATGGATGTTAATATATATTTCTATGAATATTACATATCTATGTATCATATAATGTATGTCTATCCGTTACCCTAGTATCCATAACACAAGCCTTACAGTGCTTTTTTTGGGATAGGCTAATTGGTGTGAATGTAAGAAATATTTATTTAATATCGTTTGTAATGGCTTTTATCACTTTAAAATCGTCGGCGAACATGTAAAAGTTAGAGTTCCAAAAACATTGCTCCACATCATTGATAAAGATATTTAACAAATAGGGGCCCAGATGGGACCCCTGTGGAATACCTGATGATGCGGTATACAGCCTAGAGCTGAGACCATTCATAACAACCGATATCTTACGTTGCGTTAAATATGACCCAAACCAACAAAGGCAGAGGCTCTGAAATACCGTATTTTTTTAGTTTTATAAATAAGATGTTGTGGTTTACTGTATCAAAAGCCTTGCAAAAATCAGTGTACATCGCATAAACCTACACTCGTGAATCAACCTGCTCGACAAGACTATCAACAAAGAGAACCGATTTCGTGGCGGTAGATCTACCGCTGCGCTGAGGAAACCGTGTTGATTATTAGTTGTTATAAGTGCCACCACATTACAGGGCAAATAAGCGACTCAAATACTTTAGCCATAACAGATAGAATTGCAATAGGCCTATAGTTAGCAACATCCTTTTTTTCCCCTGCTTTGAACACTGAAACGATTTTGGTCTCTTTCTAAATAGTCGGAAATCATACATGACGTTAGGATAATTACTGATTGACCCTTTTTTATGCTTTAAATAACTCCAAAATAGTTTTAAGGTATTGGACTGTGAGACGAAATCCAGGAAACTCTAAAGTACAGTTACAACTCATCAAGCTATTTGTACACTTTGACGTTTGAACCTACCTTATGCCATTGTGACAAAGCTAATTTAATTTTTAATGTACATATATAGCTTGACGTACTATCCACTGTCCATTACAGTATTTTTTTGTAGTAAAACATCATATAATAATATAATACATTTTAATTAAATTTTATAAATTTTTGGAAGCCATTATGAATATTGATCATAGTGGTTGCAGTAGGATCAATATTTTACGAACTTGTTAGAAATAAATAATAGAATAAAAAAGTAAACAATGTAGAAAGCAATCATTCAATATTAACCGTTACACATTTATATTTGCATTGTTTTGAAGGGCACTATGAGTGTTGATCATAGTGGTTACGGTATATCTAATCAATATTTATCAAGTTTTTTCATAAATATAAATTGAAAAATAAAGCAAACGATGTAGACAGCAATCATTTCAAATATACTCTGTCACATATTTATATTTGCATACTTAGCGACTCTAAAATGAAATCTCGAGTGTTGGATTTCGTTTGCAGTTCAGTGGTGGTTGGACCACCACATACGGTGCCTGACATAAAGGAACGTCTCTAGTGGCGATCTTGTCAACTTAAGGTAAGGTTGTGTTATCATCATGTTTCTGACCGTCGAGGAGACATTCTACGTTGTACAAAAAGCAGGTGATAGCAAAATCTTAAATACTGCTTCGTTAACAGCACATGCATAAAAGCATTAAAGGCTGCCGTAACCCCTCGATTGAGATGTCAGCTTGTACCCAAGCAAATCCTCGCCGATGTACTAGGGATGTGAACCCACTTGTAACACAAGAGTTTAGGTTACCACGAGAGGGTTAACACGAGTATTCTCGCATCGAAAATATAAAAAAAATAAACGCAATATGTTGTAAGGTCTAATTCATACTTCTGCGTGTGTATTTGAGAAGTTTTCAATGTTTTATAATGGACTTAATTTATAAAAAAAGTAGTAAAATAAAAGATGTAAAATGACTATTAAAATTTCTCTATAAATTAAAAAGTTACGAGATATTAATATTATATTTATCATCATGAAACTTCTCCATTTAGAGAACACTGGCAATATCTGAGCAAATCAAGTTTCAATTATAAAGCAACCCTTTTCATGCCTGCTAGATTCCGATTCTAGTGACTACGGCTATGAAGAGAATGAATTTTGAATATCTGATAGGCACTTGATTTTATAAAGCACATGTGAACAAAGCAAAGCAACTGTGAATAGACAAAAAATTTAAAAACACGCAATGAACAGTCCAGTCGGTAATGTATTGGCGACCTTCGCAAGCTGTAAAATTTATTGTAATCTATTTTAACTTTAAATCTAACAGATAAAGTTTAATATAAATTGAAATACTGACATTTTGTGGTAGGTTATCCATTTGTTATAAGTTTATTGGCCATCCAATATAAAACGTAAGTAGTTTAACGATCCGTTTAATGAGTTTTTACGTTTTTTGAGGGAAACGGAAGGTTTTATTGAAAAGGTTTGCTACCCCTAAAGTGTGCGAATTTAAGTAATATCTTAAAACGAACACTGCACACCTGAAATTGTAATTTTAATAGAGTTTTGCGTCTATAAATTTTGTCTCCTCTCGGGTGCTGACGGAGTCGGTTAAAGTTAACATGGTATTACATAGAAAGTACAAATGAGTAATTTTCTCATTTATCTTAATTATATTAGACAAAATATACTATTATAACTAATTAACTATAACAAATAAATTACCAATAAATTAATCTAATCACTAGTTTGAATTACTGAATTATTTGAATGATGAATTTGGTCTTATCATACCTAAGGGTCGTAACGTGGAGTCGACGGGTCATAGCGAGTAGATAATAGTTTATTAAATGACAATTTGCATTTCTGTGCAACTACTGCAAATTATATATATGTGACTTTCACTAAATTCTGGTACAAGTGCAAACTGAATTTCTTTATTGCATTCAGCACTATGTTTCTCTAAATTGTTCAAAATTGATTTTTTAATTTCAACTAATTTTTTATGAGTTTTTATTGAGTAATTACAAAGTGAACAAGTCAATATATTGTTTTTGTAAATAAAGTTTGTTTTTTGACAAATTGGGCATATAACATTATCTTCTTGCGCAAGAGAGGACCAGTCAATATCCATTTGTGACTTTTCATACTCATCCAGCCACCTGAAAAATTAAGCAAATTAATTATCGAAGTTTTGCAAATCCTACTAATATTGAAAATGTAAGTTTGTTTGTTATGCTTTCACGCAAAAACTACTAAACCGATCATCATGAAACTTCGTACATATATTCTTGGAGGTGTTAGAAGTAACATAGGATACTTTTTATTAAAGATTAAATATGCGGGCGAAGCCGCTGGTAAAACCTAGTATTATATATTTACTAACTCCGTGGTGGAGTGGCTCACATACAGGTTTATCATAGTATCGCCGTTGCGACCCCCGGGCGGGTCAATGTAAAAAATTTAACCTTTCCATATCGTCGTTGAAGTTCTAACACCACGGAAGTCAAAAATCGCAACTTTTCAGGAGAGAGAAAAAACTGCATAATGTTTTATAGATACTATAATAATACAAATTTAATATTTGTGTATACTTAATTATAGTTCTATTTAATGTAGAAACAGTAACTTTTTATAACAGACAGTTATTAACCCAAATGTAATGACATACGTTGTGTTGTCAGTTTAATATCACAAATTGACATGACATACGTCATTTTCTATAAGGAATTAAAAAACAAAAATGATGTATTTATTAATTTATTTTATTCCAATCAATCTTTATTCTTTATTTATTAAACAACATACCAATTATTTAAGTATTTGAATATTTACCCTCAACAAGTTTAATTTGACTTTTATTATTATTACTAGGTATTTTTAAATTTACTTTGTACTTGAGGACATCGATATTAATTGACTAAATCACATAAATTGAATATTTGATCGAACAACCATCACGAGGTGGGCTTTTCCTGCTGTTCGTTATATTTCTTACAGTATAATTTATAAAGTTTCAATTTGCTTTGTACAACTGGTTCTAAATAAAGTTTTGTATTTGATGCCCGACAATAGTGGGATGGCATTTTGGGTAAATCATCAAAAAACTTATTTAGAAAAATCACACAGTCTTTTGATCTTGTCTCCTTAAGTGCACGTGTCACTTCTTGTTTTCTTGTCGTGCCCTTTCGGAATCAATTCACGCTAAACGCTATCAGTTTCAGTTCAATCCAATAACGAACAGAATTTTCTGTAATACCTAGAGTACTTACAAACGTTTTCATACATACTTGACCACTACCTTGAGATTCAGTGTTTAAAAAATATTGCTTGCTTATATTTCGTCTTGAGTCGGAATCTGTTTTCTTTATTTGTTTGTACTGCCTCTGAGACCAGTCAATTTGTTTCCAAAAAAAGTAAAAATGTCTTGTCTTTCTGTCTCTGCTATGTTGTTACATCCACGAAGTTTGGATTTTGTACAGAATCGTGAAAAGCAACGAGGTCTTATTTCACGCGCAGGCCTCATAACATCATGTAAAACTTTAAACTTTTCTTGTTTGCTGTCTCGCCGATATCCCATGTACTCCCCCTCTCTAATCTTAGTTTTTTGCATTTATTTATGGTCCACTCCCTTTTGCTATCTGACTTTACTTGACCTTTAGATTTTCTTTTACGTTTAGAATTAAGATCTCCATAATATTTGTTGTTAATTGTTTTTTCGTTTCCATTATCCATACAATATCAGCATCTTGAGTTAAATTCTGTTCATTATCATTTAATCCATCCGTTCCAATTTGAGTCGTTACATCAGGTACGTCCTCGGTGCTGACTTCTTCTGACGAAACTACTCGTGTTTGGTTTTCAAGCAATTCTTCTGATTCTTTCATCATAGATGATCTCAAACCTATTCTGTTATTATCAATGAAGACTGATCACCATTCCCCGATGTACCACTTACAGTTTCAGTAATTATATTTAAACTATCATCTGTTAAAATTTGTAGTGAAGACTGTGTAAGTAAATCAGAAACTGTTGTATTTTCAATTTTATCTAATAATAGTATAGGTAAATTATTTAGATCCAGATTTTCAAGGTTTGAAATTGGGTGTAGTATTCTACGTAAGTGATTTTTGTTGTTTGTTTTTCGGGGGTATCTTAATCTTTAATTCTTTGCAATGTTCAAGTAAAGTTTCATCCTAGTCACTGCTCATTTTGATTCTTTTTTCTGTAAATTAAACCGAAACAATTATTAATTACCAAGTAAGAGGATAATCTGCTTACACTTATTACTACCGGAAATATTTAACATTTTATGTAATTTAATTATTAACTATTTAACTTAAAATTTGAAATATAACCAAGAACCGAACCAGTAAACTGTTAAATTAAAACACGACATAACTCCATTCCAACATTACAGCAACATGACGTAACTAATTACACAATCTTTCAATAGCATTAACTAACTAAAATAAGCTTATATCAATATAAAAATATCAAAGTTAAATAGTAGGAATATCTAAAAAAATAAAAATACAAACTTTTAATAATATAATTATTATTTTCCTACCTTTTTTCCATTAATTGTCAGGAACAACCATGCAGTACGTTACACACTATGGCACTAAGTGACTTACGTGCTGTTTCCAAACATAAAACCGATTTGGTGAATTCCGTGTAGTTGCATTTTCTTAATTTTCACGGGTTTCTATTGGCCAATACGTATTTCTGTTTGGCTAAAACGATGGGTGTTCCGATTCTCTAGCGAATGGCATCAAAATGTCAAAACAGCCAAAAAATGACTTACGTGGTGTTAGAACTTCAACGACGATATTGGTTCGGGTTTGAGTGTTTTTGTACCTTCGTTGTTCCTGAATTCCATAACACAAGTGCTCTAGCTGGTTTAGAACAATGTATTTAATGATGTCTTATATTTATTTATTTGTAGAAACATAAGCTTTGTCTATGCAATTTGGAATAAATTTGTCAAGTTAAATAACTAGTGGAAATAGATCATAAAACATAGTATAGACTCCGGCAAATAAGTTGAACATGATTTTGAAATCACGTGACATGCGCAGTGGCAAGTTTAGGTACATTATTCACTACTGCGCATGTCACGTGATTTCAAAATCATGTTCAACTTATTTGCTGGGGACAATAGCTATGCTTTATATTTGTCATTTTTCCTGTTATCAACATGAAGAGACACGCGGGCATGTAATTTTTGACTTATGTCTTCTTGTTAGGTAATTATTGAGTTCCCCTTCACACTAAAAAATATCAGGTTACTTTGCTAGAATTCTAAAGGCAAAAATTCTTGGTCACCCCTCCTCAGGGTGATGCGATATTAGGTGATTGGATCATAAATGATTTGTGAAAAGGTTTCTTTCTCTGCCGTTTTATTCCCTGATAACCTGAATGGGTCATGACCACAATGTGTAAATTGATTTTATATTTAAAAAATGTAATGAATTTGAGTTTTGTAATTGTTAAGTTAAGAGGTACTAAATTATTAGAAGAAATGATCGGATATTGATATGATTCCAGTATTTTTAATTATTTAATAACTTATCAAGGGAGATACTTAATACAGGGGAGAGATAAGACATACAGGGTAGAATACTTTTTGAACAGGGAAGAGACGGTAATAATGTTTTATGAAACAAATCACAGTGTTAGTTTTGAGAATCAACTTTATTAACAATCAATTAATTAGTAATTTGCATTTTCCAGCAGCCATCATGATTATAAAAGTTAAGTAAATACTGAAATTATTATTTGAGTATCTTATAATATTCTGTTGTTTTAAATTTTTAAATGGGGTCTTCACCATATTTTCTACTTTTGAGGCTCCAATAAATCGGCGCAGTTGTTCAGTTTCGATACGATGGTGCAAGCAGCTGCGACGTGTCACAGTGCAATGGCATTATGTTGAGGCAGGGTCCTGATTGGCCATCATAAATGTTGTTTATTTTATTTTTTTATTATTATCATTATAATCTTTTTACCTAGTAATATATAAAATGACTGTGTGATATGGGCCAATAAAAATCTTTCCTTCTTTCTTTTTTTCTGGTATGAGAATAGCCACTCTTTGTGATGAGCATTGAAGTCCCCCAGAAAAACAAGCTCCGCCGCTGGATACTGCTGAGTTGCCAAGTCTGGCGTCTTTGTGAGGTAATCTATGAGCCGAGTCGCCTCCCGGTCACCGCTGTGCGATCGGTAGACACAGACGTAGAGCACAGGGGCACACAGCACAGTAGACACGGGGGCAGAGAAGATTCTCAGCCCCCCTGTCCACCAGGAGCCAGATAACGGAAAACCCGGATTTTTCAAAGCATCGGAGACGCCTATAGCATATGTCATTTCGGACGAATACACAGACGCCTGCACACACCTTAAACTTATGCTTAAGTGGGTAAGCGGGGTAGTTGAGGGACGTGTCGTCCGACGGGGTTGCTATCTGAGTCTCCGTCAAGAAGAATAGATGCGGGTTTTCGGTTTCCATATGGTGATGGACCGGATGGAGATTTGAGTGCGGTCCTCTAATGTTCGCAAAGAGCACTTTAAAAGGGAGGAAGTGCAGCCGTTGTTTGAAATTCTTCTTATATCTTCCTTCATGATGGTGAATGTTGGGAGATAGGATTTTTAATCGAGACGCTACTTAGTCGACCATGAAAGTTTTCTTGGGCTAAGTTGACTATCTATCAACTCGAAAATAACAGGCGATGGGGCAAAAGAATCACACGGCAATGGTACTGTTACTCCAGTACCATTGCCGTATGATTCTTTTGAAATCATTTTCAATAATGCTATTATGGATGGGCGAATTGCGGGAGTGTTTTCTATGGCTGATAGCGATCGATCTCCATTTTGAGTTCTATTATCACCATTCGATACCCAAGGCGAGGAGCAAGAAATAATTTGGCCAGATGAGTCAGTGTCTTCTTTATAAAGTTTGTTCGCCGTGTACTGATGTAACTGTAGTTGTATCAGTATAAGGCGTACTAAGCGACGTGAACAACAATTATGAAACAAAAATAACAAAATTGCACTTATAAATATAAATGTAGATAACTTACCATCTTTATCCCTATTTTGCATTATATCACCGATTCATGTGTTATTGTTTAACGCATAATTGGTATTATTCACATTAACATTGAGTAAATCTAAAAATATTCACGCCCTGTTTGGCTGCAGTACGTCTCCCTCACGCATTTTATTTATTTTGTTATATGATAAAGCTATTTTTTAACATTAGAATTGCCTAGATTTCCAAAGTGGTCACCCCTATTAATTAGGGGTCTCTTACCAAAAATAGTTTTAATATACCTGGCCTAGACTTTTTAGTTTTATTTTTAATGGGTTCGCTCTTGATCCCAATCAAGCCAAGCCAAGACAGGGACCACGATAGAATGAGATAACCCAGAAGATGCCTATTCACCCTAGCTTTAAAAACGGACGGATTTTACAGACGCAGGGAGGGAGTTCCACTTCATTGCTGAGCACATTATAGATGATGTTGAAAAGCGCTTGATATGACAAGTAGGAACAGTAACCAAGAAAAGGTGGCAGCCCGCAGTGCGTCTGGATGTCCGATGGAAAAAAGGAGATGGCGATATGAGCATTGCATATGCTCTTGAGCACACTCTCCAAAATACATCTGTAGAAGACCGGCAGACAGGCAACTTTGTAGCGGTGAGCTAAGGCGTGAAGCTTGCACTTCGCCAATTTGCAGTAACTAATGAGCCTTTTACCTCTGCGCTGAATCGTGTCCAGTGCAGCATATTGGTATTTTGCTGAGCCGTCCCAGTGGTGACTGCAATATTCAATGCTCGGAAGTTGGGACTTGAGATTTATAGAGAGTTACAAGCTGTCCCGTGAAATATCGGTTGACCTTATTGGACTCGATGTTGGCGCCGAAGTAGAGGTCTGAAGACAACCCCATGTCAAGAAGCTCGATGCTGCCGGTCACAGGTACAGATGTACCTACCTTGAAATCTTCTCATTTATATTGTTTAACATAAGTTACCGTTTTTAGTTGTTTCTTATTATTTTTATTGACGTACTGGCGAAGGTATCTGTTTTAGTTTTATTGATTGTTTGTTGTTTTTTTATGAAACTTTAATGATATAACATTTATAATTTGTTTTTGTTGCTTTGTTCAACTTGTAATTTTTGTAAGGTAAAATAATGTTTAGAAATATGTTCCTACTTAATTGTAGCGAAAATACATGCAAGCAAATAGTCATTTGCTTGCATGTATTTTCGCTACAATTAAGTAGGAACATATTTCTAAACATTATTTTACCTTACAAAAATTACAAGTTGAACAAAGCAACAAAGCCTAGGTAAATTATATTAGTCCAGTATACATTGAAGTTTTAAATGCTAACGTAGCTAAACTTTCCTAATATAATGAGTCAAGTGATGTAATTTCAAGATTTTTATATTAAGCGAGACAGAAAGTCCCAAAAACAACCAAAAGTAGGATGATATTAACAAAATCACAATTATTTTCATAATATTTTGGTGTAAACCATGGATTTTGATGTACAACGTACATGAATATAACTGGTAGTTAAACCATTATACTATTAAGTCCCGCCAGCGTATACCCAATCATGTACATAAAATATCATTTTAAAACAAAAATCAGGAAAATCATTTTATACCAAAGAAAGAGCTTCCAATCTTTATTATAAAAACATTTAATTTGTTTCGTCTTAGTTTGTTTTCATAAAAATATAAACGATTTGCCTTCAAATCGCTCTCCTATAAAATTACAATAATTTCAGTTGACTCATTATACTTAGGAGGTATCGAAATGGGTGTTAGATGTAAAAAGAAACAGATTAAATTTAAAAATTTAGAAAAAATAATGGTAATTTATTTTAACTTAGGCCATACTCAGTCTTCTTGTAAAGCTGAAGACGAACCAGACCGAGCAAACAGAACAAACTATTTGTATTTTTAAATACAAATAGTTTGTTCTGTTTGCTCATATTTTGATTTTTTGAGGAATTAATAATTAAAATTGTAATATCTTCTTGTACAACTTCAGAATAAAAATGTTAAATAATTGTTGATTCTGGTATAAATATAAAAAATTGTAGCATACATAAAATATATGTGGTTTAATAAATCAAGTTTCTATCTATTTATTATACTATTCTTAAACTTACCCGTCAGATAGGAAGTATATTCTTTCATTACTCCCTAAGGCGTAAATAGCTTTTTATTATTTTTCTACTTAAAAAGCAAATCCCACGGGATTCAGGGAATATCCATATTATTCTTACATATGGCATGTACACAAAATAGCTCTATCTACTCAGATCTATGTTTATAACATAAATTTAAAAATTCCAGACTTAACTGCAGAGTATATTATGTATTTTATTTGGTTTTACTTTGATAATGTTAGAACATTATTATTAGTTTGTTATGTACTTGCATGTTATTCTAATTATTATCATTTGTTTTAAATTTGAGATAGAATACTAATTAATTACTGATATCCTGATGCATTATTGATTAAATTTTTATAACTTCCAACTTTACTAATGAAATGTTTTTAATTGAGATTTGATCGAAATTTTGATTTTGCACACCAATTTGTTTCTGTAAACATATATATATTTTGGAAAGCAATACAGTAAATGCATTAATTATTTGGCAACATGCACTACAATCAGTCTAAGCGTTCGTTAATAAAATTGTATCGAACACCACCACTATGTGGAACTTCACTGTATCCATTTAGTAATAAATATGGTAGATAAATGTGTTGCTTTTACAAATCGTACTATGTGTAATGTACATTTTTACTCAAATTATTAATAGGATTAGAAAAACACTCAAATAGCGTCGTAGCATTACTAATTTCAAACTGCTTTATCAGACTTACCATTGAAATTCTTCTTGTACTAATTCATTCTTTATTTCTTCAAGAACCTTAATTTCCTCTTCATCAACTGATGATACTTTATTAAAATCAAATGTGTCTTTATAAATTTCTGACAACGTATTATGTAAATCGGATTCTTTAATAGGACCTCGAAACTTATTTATTAGCATGTTACGGCAATTTTGAAGTTTGTCTTTATAGTTCTGGAAATTAATAAATGCAATGTTACTATCATTAACTTGAAAAGAACAGTATGCACGTACTTTTTTTATCACGAAATTGACCTTTCTTAGCTTCTCTTTTAATTGTACCGGTGAATTTCTGGTACCTAATTTAAAATGTTTAAAGTTTGGTGATGAACTTGGCCCAGGAGAATTCATTTTTGTTTATCTTCAGCAACAATATACTGTAATATTTTAATACCAATAATACATTTAAACTGAAATTATTATTTTGCTGTATGTTATCATAATAAGTTATGCACACCAATTTTATTTATCTATGTTATGGCGGGCGCGGAAAGGTAAGGTAGGTAGTTCATAGGGATGGCGATCTGAGATCGATTAATCGAAGAATCGATTTTTCAGGTCGAAAAGATCGATTTTTTAAATCGATATGCAGTACTGAATCGATCCGGTGAATCGATATTTCACCCTTGAAAATCGGCTTTCGATTTTTTTTATTTTGGTAAAAACCATAAAATTATTTACAATTAGTTGATATATTGCGGTTTTGCCGGTTAAAGGGTTACTTAAAAACTCGTTGGATTGCTGTGTGGCTCACATTCACTCAATAGCCATGTTGTATATAAGTATCGTGGAATCATCTGTTCCTTGTGAGCGCCTTTTTTCAATTGCCGGCAACATTGGAAGTGATGAGCGGAACCGCTTGGATCCGAAAAGACTGGACAAACTGTTATTTTTTTAAAGGTTAGATTTTAAAGCATTGGGAATTTAAACTTTTTCATGAAATAAATACATTTTGAAAATAAATATCTTCTTTCATATCTGATATAAATAATTGTATTTATCGAATTTCCCGAATTCGAACTAAAAAAACTTAATTTACTGGTAAGAGATAATTTATTATGGTATGTTTCTTGTTATTCAAAAAATCGATTTATATTTAAATTATGAATGTCAACTTGGAAAAAAATCGATATTTCGGAAATCGATCTTTTTGGCCTTGATTTTTTTGTGAATCGATTCATCAGCTTACGATTCAGATCGATTTAAAAATCGATCTTTTTCGGAAAGAATCGCCATCCCTATAGTTCATACTTTAGGGACACGATATCGACTTCGATACTAACTCATATCACTAATTTTGATTTCGATACTCATATACAAAATATCGAATCTTTAATTCGATACTCAGTACTTTAAATCACAAGTATCGAATCAATTCAATCAAGTATCGCTGTATCTTATAACGGAAAGCTTAACTGCGCTGCTTGCCGTTATTACAGAGGCTAGTTTATGAACGCTTCGTAGCTTATATCAGCAATAGCTATTTTGTATGTTTTTATATTAATTCTTCCCGCTGTTAGTATATCGTCTGTGATTTATTATTTTTTTCGATCGTCGTGTAAAACAACGGTCCTGATGAAGAGTGGAATGTTCAAGTGTAACTCTAGGTCGTACTAGGTAATGTAATTTTTCTAAATAAAAGCTTTTTTCTATAACGTTATTGATGCATTCATTTGAGTTTATTACATTACATACAGAGAGAGAGAGAGAAATGCTTGTGGTCCGCATCTTAATACATCAACCGACACTTACTGATATTGATAATTTAGTTTCGAAATTTTTACTCATTAGAATCTTCGAATTTATTACCGCTTCTAAGAAAGTATCGATATTTTTGGCTTTGATATCGCGCCCCTATGTATAATTAATGTTTGATTCGCATTCCTTGTGATTGGCAGAAAAAGCACATGCAAGCGCTCACCAGCGCTGAAAAACAAATTATACAGTTGCGCTGACACAATCCGCCATTTTTCTTACAAGCGCTTGTGAGCACTTTTTTATACCAAACACAAGGATTGTCATGATGGTTGACTTTAATTTTTGTTTTATTGGTAGTGCCCCATAAAGGTAGGCAAAAGGTACGGAGCCCATACAACCTAGTTGTCAGTTATTTTTTTTCTTCATTAGATGATGATGAATAATGATGAGAGTCGATCTATGTATGCTAGATGATTAATGAACAGTGACATTTCCCTTTCCCTGAAGTTGTCTTCTCTCATAAACTCCACGGGGAGGTTTCGGTAAAACCCCCACACCTTTACTGAAACCTCCCCGTGGACTTTTTGAGAGAAGACAACTTCCGCTGCTTTGTTTCGGTTGCCGACACTTGTTGATTAATGATCCACCATTACTACGCACTAAAATTGTATCACAACAGAACAAGAAAAACAACACCACCAGAGAGACTTTTTCCGCTCCCGCCGAAAAGTTTTTGATTTTTGTAACAATATTAACTATAAGGGAAAGCAAAAGCCAAAAATTCGAACAGCTTAGTCAGCATCCTTTTTTTTACTTACTCAGATGATGATTCACGATGATGTGAGCTGATTTATAAATGATGGTTGTTCAATGAATAAATAATGAAATAGCCCTTAGGTTTTAGTTAAGGTGTGAGAATTTACTGATAACCCCGTAGACTTCTCAAGACAGCTTGAAAACACACCTTCCACTATTTTACTAGTAAACACTCATGTGTTTTTGCCAACACTTAATGAGATATTACAAAATAATAGTCACAGTACAAATTTTACCAAGAGTACCAAAACTATTGACGGTTCCATACAGCATAAATAAATTATTTATTGTTCTCAGATTTATCTACACCACAGAACACAATCAATTGTCGCCATAAATACGACATACAACTAGAATGAGCACATCAAACCAGTCCAATTTAAATAGCAACCATAGGGTGATTGCATCTCACTCATTACATCAAATTAGTGACAAAACGTTTAAAACCATATGGGAATTGTCATAGTATGTTTCTCATAAATATTTGTTTCAGTTATTTCGTACAGGTATTTTTCCTAAAATACTCAAGCGATCAATAGTGACTCCTGTGTGCAATAATGGATATAAATCTAACATAAAAAACTAAAGGCCAATTTCTACGTTGAAAACAGGGGTGTTACGAATATTCTGCATTTTTACTGTTTGTTAACATGCAAGAGTATTGGCAAGTAAAGCAAAACAGCGGAAGTTCTTTTTCTTGCTCTTTCAAGAAGTCCACGGGGAGATTTCAGTAAACCCTATACCTTTACTGAAACCTAGGGAAAAGGAAATTTCTCTATTCAATAATCATTTATTTATCATCTTTGAATCATAGATCGGATCTCACCATCACTCATCATCATCTAATGAAGAAAAAAAATAACTGACGACTAGGCTATATGGATAGGCTTTGTACCCTTTGCCTGCCCTTATGGGCAAACTTAACAAACAAGGACCTAAAAAGCAAATAGCAACGAAGTGAGTTTCGCGCGGGAACCTTTTAACTGAAGAGGCGCCTCTTTTAGGGAAAAAATCTCAAAAACCTTAAAATACTGTTTATTTTGTATAGTTTGTTGGAAAAATTGTATCTTGTATATATTTGAGTGATTCTTAATATTGTTGGTGTAAGATATGGCACGGGTGAAAAAGAGAAAAAAGGATCCTCCTGATGGGCGAGTAGTGGCGGGAATCTCCACGGACTCCTCTGAAACTTCGGATTTAGAGGATGACACCAGGAAGTATTTAATTTACAAGGTCCCTGGGTACTCTAGGAAGTACCCAGAAAGTTGCAAAAAAAATGAATACGTTGTATTTCTTTCTCATTCTGTGGAAAATAAATCTTTCTCTGATAAGGATAGGCTGGCTATCTCCAATGCCATAAGGAAACACTGTGTCACAGGTGTATTACACCTGCGGCCAGTAAATAAATTCAGAGTTGCCATCACGTTTGATGTGCCAAATAATGCCAACGTATTTCTTAACAACACAAAAGTTTTGGACGAGCTTTCTTTAAAGGCCACTATTCCCGCAGCTGATACAGAGGTGACTGGAGTTCTGACTTCAGTCCCATTAGGTCTTTCAAATCAGCGAATATTCTCACTGATCGGCAGTTCACGTAACATCATACAAGTCCGACGCTTTATGCGAAGAGTGCGGAACGATAATAGCACGATTTCGTATCAGCCCACTCAGACTGTCGCCGTCACTTTCGCTTCCACTGAATTACCTCAGTTTGTGTATTTGGACTCCTGGAGACATGAAGTAAAAGTATATATTCCGCCTGTAAAACAATGTCTGCATTGCTTGCGTTTTGGTCACATCGCTAAATATTGTAGGAATGCGGAGGTATGCTCGATTTGTTCTGAAAATCACAATTATAAAAACTGTAAAGAAGATCACAAAAATGCCAAATGTGCCAACTGTGGTGGTAACCACATTGCCATTTCAAATACTTGCCCTAAAAAGAAAGAAAAAATTGAGGAAAGCAAAATAAAATCCAAATCTACGAGTTATTCATCATTATTTAATGAATCGTCCTTTCCACATTTACATACAAAAACACTGGAAACCCAAATTCAAAATTTAACCAAATCTGATACATTTATGAACATCATTACAAGTGCTATAACTAAAATTATTCTAAACCAAAAAGATAATCCAATTAACCATACATCAATTAAAGAAATCCTGTTAAATTCATTCAGAAATAATAATACTACTATCAAATAATGGATTATATCAATATAATGCAATGGAACGCCCAAAGCATAATCAGCAATAAGTTGTTATTAATACAGTTCCTCCATGAAAATAATATACATATTGCTATACTATCCGAAACCTGGTTGCAGCCTAATAAACAGTTTAGTATAAAAGGTTACAAACTAGAACGACTAGATATTGGCAGCAAACATAATGGTGTAGCTATTTTAATTCATAATACTATAAAATATAATAACATACAAACATACTATGATAACTGCCTACAAAACATTTGTGTAAAAATTAATGTAAATAATAAAGAAATTAGTATTGTAAGTTTTTATTGTCCAACAAATTGTACACCAACTTTTGATAAATTTAAGTTTGAATCTTTACTCAAATCTATTCCCGAACCATTTATATTTGCAGGTGACTTTAATGCTCATCACACATCATGGGGATGTCATTCTGTTGATAAGAGAGGTAGAGACATTTTAGAGACTATTGACAATAATAATTTGGTTTTGTTAAATAGTGGAGAAGTTACAACTGTTGGCTCTTTGACTTGGCGTCCAAATGCCTTAGATTTGACTTTGGTATCTCCATCTTTGGCTCTTTCCTGTGATTGGTCTGTCCATAATGATCCACTTGGTAGTTACCACCTTCCTGTGATTATTAAAGTTTTTATTAGTAATAATTTTGTAAATAATTCAGCAAATGATAATGGTAACATACATTTGCCCATCTACCCAAATTTTAAAATGGTAGATTGGAAAATGTATAGTGAAATTGTAGATTTAGAATTGGCTAACTTAAATTATCAAAATTTAACTCCTTTAGAAGTCTATAGTAGTTTTTGTAACATTTTGCAGTCTGCCGTTAGTAAGTCCTCATCCAGTAATAACTCTTCTGTCTCTTCTTCCCGCAACACTGGTTTTAACATTTCTTCTAGTCGTAATTCTAAGAAATCACCCCTTCCATGGTGGAATAATAAGTGCTTGGAAGCAGTACAAAAATCTAAGCTGGCCTACATGAATTTTAAAAACAATCCCTCAGATCAAACATTTATAGAATTTAAAAAATTACAAGCTCTTAAAAAACTCACCTTAAAAACTGAGAGGTCCAAAAGTTGGGTTGAATTGTGCAATTCTTTCAATCGATGTACTCCTTTGTCAAGAATCTGGAATTTTATGAGGAAATTCAACAAAACATATTCTTATAACAGTAAAAATGATAGTTGGGTCTTTGATTTTCTGCAGAAGTATACTCCAGATCATGTCAACAATAAATCAAATTTGTCTCCTGATAACAATGTTAACCCAGAATACAATTTTTTAATTAAGCCTTTTTCATCTCAAGAACTATTGTCAGCTTTGTACTCCAGAAAAGATACCGCTTTTGGTCTGGATGGCATTCCTTACATTATGTTAAAAAAACTTAATAAAAATGGATTAAATTTTTTTTTGGAAATTTTAAATAATTTATGGTTGTACAATGTTATACCTCAATCATGGAAGTCAGATTGTCTAATACCTATCTTAAAGCCAGATAAACCTCAAATGAACCCAGATTCCTATCGCCCAATTACCCTTACATCTTGTGTTGGTAAAGTCTTTGAGCAATTGTTAAAACAGAGGTTAGAATTCTATGTAGAACAAAATAATATTTTACCTGCTAATCAATTTGGTTTCCGTAGGGGCACGTCGTCTCGTGAAAGTATTTGTCAATTACATTTGGATATCCAAAATAGTCTAAATAATAAAAAAAAATTAGTATCTGTCTTCTTTGATGTTGCTGGAGCGTTTAATAGTGTTAATATTGATGTACTTTGTTCTGAATTACAATCTGTAGGAATTCCAAATAAAATAGTTCTTTGGATTCGTAATTTTCTGATTGATAGGGAAGTTTTTGTTAAATATAATAGTAAATTATATGGTCCAAGATCAGCTTCTGTTGGGGTTTGTCAGGGTGGTATACTTTCTCCATTAATTTTTATCCTATATCTTCGCCGTTTAAATCTCATCCTGGGTCCACAAGTTAAAAATCTTCAATTTGCTGATGATTTGGTTGTTTATTTGTCTGGAAATAATTTAACAAATATTACTGACATTCTCAATGAGTCCTTAAAAGGATTATACGCATACTTCTCATATTTGAATCTAAATATAAATCCATCAAAATCAAAAGTGGTCGTGTTTAGTAAAACTTATTGTCCGCAAACTTCTCAAGTTTATTACAATAGAAATTCTATTCCTGTTTCTAATGAAGTTAAGTTTCTGGGGGTAACGTTTACCCATAATGTTTCATGGAAAAAATACGTAGATTTAATTGGTTCAAGAGCTAATAAAGCTTTTAATATTTTGAAGTTGTTATGCAGAACATCCTGGGGAGCTGATCCTAAAGTTCTTCTGCTTTTATACAAATCTTTAATACGTAGTCATTTTGAATATAGTTTTTTATGTTTTGCCAGTGACAGTAGGTTGATAGATATCCTGGATAAAATACAGAATAAAAGTTTAAGGCTCATTACTGGAGCATTTAGAAGCACTCCTATTAATGTAATGCAGGTTGAATGTAACCTTCCTCCACTTTATATAAGATTCTCCTACTTGAAAGAAAGATTCCTGTTGAAACTTTACAGTAGAAATAATAATCACCTGCTATTGAATCTGCAACATTCCTTTCCCCAATCAATACATCATTCACTTTACATACTCCAAGGCTACACAGAATTCACGAATTTTCTTGATAGTTTGAATATCCATAAAACATCCCTTCTCCCATGTTACCAGGGCCACTTTGACAGCAAATTTCCTGCAATTGACATAATTATTGATCACAATCTAGTCACTAAAGAAGGTTTTTATGCAAAATTATCTGAGTTTAATAATTATAGATTTTTATATACAGATGGGTCAAAAACTGAGTCAGCAGTTTCTTTTGCGGTTTTTGATGGGTCATCACAATCTGGTACTGGCTATAAAATAAATTCCAACACAAGCATATTTACAGCTGAGGCTGTGGCTATTCTTGCTGCTTTAAAACACATAAAACTGAAAAATAATGGTTGTAACAAATGGATTATAATTTCTGACAGTATGAGTGTATTAGAAAATCTCAACAATAACAAGTTTAATGCTAATACTAATTATATAATCTCAATAATTAAAGAATCTTGGCTGGAATTATTTACTAAATATAAAATTGAGGTTTTGTTTATGTGGGTTCCATCACATATTGGTGTGACAGGAAATGAAAGGGCTGATTTTCTAGCCAAAACTATTACAAATTCAACAAACATAATCCCTGACTCTAGTAGTCATCTAAATATTGATATACCATATACAGATATAGTCTCAATACTTAAGAAAAGAGCCAATGATATTTGGAGTAGGCACTGGAATAATACAGTTCAAATTGAAAATAAAGGTCTATGGTATGCTGTTTATAATGTCCATATTGGAACCACACCATGGTTCTGTAAAAATCAAACTTATATCAATAGGAATTTTTATACCTGTATTCTTAGGCTTCGTTTTGGTCACTGTCGTTTAAATTTTCATCTGTTCCGCCTCAAAATGGTCCATAGTCCGCATTGCAATAATTGTAATTCACAAACAGAACAATCACTTTCCCACATATTCTTTGATTGCCCATCCTTTGGCATTCAGCGCCTTGTGCTGATGGATGAGCTACTGGAAATTTATGATAGTCCTAATTTGGTACCGCGCTCCATTCAGAGTCTCCTTAATAATAATTTAACGTATGCACCCCTGTATAAATTTATTGTCACCACAGTTGGTCAAATTTGAGTGTAATATATTTTATTCCTGCCTTTGTAAATATTAATATTTTGTTGTTTTTGGGTCGTTTGACTATTTCTTTAAAGGTGAATGTTTGTTTTTATATTGATTGTTCTTAAGTTTTTGCTGTCGTGTCTTGCTGTCGTGCTGTCTATAATGTGTTGTATATAATTGGTTGCACTTATTGTATTGTATTTTGTAAATTACATAATGTATGTAGTGTGTGGAATCACATCGATTTGGATTTGGAATTGACATTGTTGACATTTGTCATACCATACTTTGATTGGCATTTAAAAAGGACGTTACGTTTTTTCCAGGATTGGACTAAAAAATATAAAATAATTATTATAAATAACCTTAAAAAATAACAATTTACCAATGAATTAAACATTTTATAAAATATTCATAAAGAAAACTTACCAATGACATAATCTTTAAATAAATACTTAAGGGAAAAATAACCTACTAATGACGAGGCAGTATGGTCTCAGACCCTAGCCTGTTCCATTAGGAACGAACTAATTAAAAAAAAAAAAAAAAGCAAATAGCAACTTATCTGTCGCATATAATGTCACTGTCAGATGAAAAAAACAATGTGTGTGATTGAGGTGATAGGTGAAAATATGGATAAGTCCAAAAGTTGATAACGCAGATTGCTTTTTTTTTGAAAAATATTGATTGATTATCTCCAAAATGACCCATGTTGAGAAACGTCAGCCGCGTCCAGGAAAAGAAACCATTCATTCGGGTCATTTTATGGTGTCGCATTTTGAAGCTGAAGCTCAAGATGAATTCGACGATTTGGCAGTACCAGTGCCTGACGAGGAGCAAAATGTGCAGAAAGTTTCAGTGGTAGCTACGTACTCTGTACCTGGATTGAAGGAACAGTTTCAACCTTCCGACAAAAAAGAGAATAAACAACAACTTTCTATCGAAATTTCTCTCACTAAACTTTTCAAATGCATGACTCTTGCGTATAGGTGAGTAAAATATAATATTACGTTCATCATACTTTTGTGCTAAATAATATTTTCTCAAAATATTGTGAAATATAAGAGTAAAAACTGGGCCAGTAAGTGTCTGAATCTGTGAAGGTGTTACCGTAGCTAACATAAGTTTTAATGAATGCACACTGGATTCTATTATGCAAAAGTATGAATTAGCATTAGATTAACTTATCGTCCAAAATTGAGGAACTGTATGTTTCCATCAGTTTAATGTGCAAAGATAACAGGAGGTCATCATAGTCAGAGTAAAACCCAGGTCATTTGCAAGAGATAACACTGTCTATGAATACTTAGTTACATAAATACACAATAATTTAATCATTGAACACTGATTTGCTATTAATCACATTTGTATTGTAATGAGTTATTTGTGAAAACTTAAGCTTTGTATGTTTCTGCGTTTCAAAAACTGGGTGCATTTGTTTCATGAAATATAATCAATTAATATAAAGGTTATCAAACAGTTCTTTTTTTTAAACAATATGACATAATCCTTGATCATGATATCAAAGGGGCAACAATTAATTGCGTAGTTAAGTAATTAAGTATTAACTTTAGGTTATAATCTAGATACAAAAATAATTATTTAAAAACACAGCATTGTTTACTTTTAAAATAATTTCTGTAATATCTACATTATATCTGATGCATACATACGAACTTAAAAGTTAATAACATCTTTTTAATCAAAATATATTTGTTGTCATGTAATTGAAATTGATTTTTTTTTCATCTCAATATTATTTGTTTAGTCACCAATGTTGTAACATTATTTTTAATAAAATAACAGTTCATTCTGCTTAAACAATGCCCTGTAAAATCTTATACACTTGATCTCACAATTTTTTTGTGCCAATTAATCTAAAATTCTCTATTACACAAATAGAGACCAGAAAAGTAAATTTTTAAAAAATATTTTCTGTTTTATTATTCTCTTATCTATTTTGGAATTGGCCGAGGTCTGAAATAAATTCCTCTGTAAGAATCCAAGTATTCTAGTTATATAGTTATTGATGTTAGTATTGGACTTAATCATAATCGTTATTAGTTCATTAAAAAAGTAGTTTTTTATTTATTTATTATTTAAAAAAGGATCTAAGGTTTACTCTTCATACAGTTTCCTATTAAATCAGAAGAATATTCCTAATATTTTAAAAACAGTGCAACTTCTCTTTGAAAATATTATAGCTTGATTATTCCACTTCAGCTACTGTTCAGCCATTTCCATTTAACAATACAATGGTGCTATTTCATTTATTTTACATAATAGCAAATAACTTGATATTAAGTTAGAATGGTCTTTAAAGGAGCTTGGATGTTTTCTAGGTTGTTGATGAATTAGGAAACAATATATAGATCTAGTTAATATGTGACAGGCCTTACGCATCTTTTATGTCAGCAGACCTTAGTACATTATGTATTTACACTGAATTTTCTAGTACTATTTCTTTTTGAGGAGGTTATTGTCATTTCTTTATATTATATTTATTAAATCTAAGAATAGTAAAATATACCTATTCCAAAAGGCTATCTTTTGAAACTATGTATTTAATACAAACAAAGCCTATTCACTTTCCCCTGTATTTACTCTTGCAGACTGTAGAATTACAGGATGATAAGATAAGTTTGAGTTTATTTCTTATCAACCTGTTATTTGCAGGAACCTTAAGATCATTTTGATAATAATTCTGATAAACAGCTTAAGCATTTGACTGTATGACTTCACATTACTTCAGTACAGTATTGTGTTAAGTCAGTTTTTGTAACATAAATTAATTTAATTCTTTTTTTTTGTCAAAATGTCATACTTAAATATATTTAATTTAAAAATGATTTTGCTGAACTCGAGGATCTATATTGTTAATACACTCTTAAAAGTACTTTTAGCAAACATAAGTTTGTGACATGACTAAGTTAAGTATGGTAAGTTAAAAATGTGGTATATGTATTTGAAATTATTTTTCTCAGACAAAAATTAACATCACCAAAATGGAATCGTTTCAAAGGTATAAAGCTTCGCTGGAAAGACAAAATCAGACTCAACAATGTCATATGGAGGTGTTGGCACATGCAATGTGAGTATAGCAACTTAGTAATGAGCTAGGAAATTGTATACACTGGTATTTTTTTATACTTGACATCATAACAATAAAAATGTTGCATACAAATTTTATCAGGAAACTACCTGTTTGGCATGGAAATTTTTAGTAACAAGATTCTGCGCTTACAAAAAAGTTTTTTAAGTGTAGCAAGTAATGTACCCCCAGTTTTAATGACGTCTTATGAAATAAGAGGGGAAAGAGCGGAAATCATTTTAACAGTGTCTACAGGTCAGAGGGTTTTTCCTTGTGTTGCAGAATTCTTGGGAAATTATTACTGTCCTATTTAAAAATGCAAACAATCATACTTAAAAAATCGGTTTGCATTGTATACACCAACCCGACGAATCTCAGATTACCAGCACGACAAACTTACTGATCTCACTGAGCAAAGAGTATGCATGGTATCTTTGTCTAATTTATATATAAGCGACTGTTAAACAGATATAAGAGGCGCGCATAAAAAGCAAAATATCTATAGGTACAATAAACTATTTTGTTTTTTTTTTTACCTATTGATCAGACCCATCTTATTTGACTGGGTGAGTTCCGAATATTTTCAGAATAAAAATATGGATATGTACGTGTTATCCATTCATTAGCAAAAATCATCAGAAACGTACGATGTTTAGTAGATCGGGTTTAAAATCAGTAGAGGGTTGTAATAACATTACATTACTCGGCTATTGAAATCCTAAGGGCACAAACAGATGGCACGATGGATGGATGTAGCACGATGGCGTAGTCGCTTAAGGTCGACGACGTCATCACCAAGTGGATCGCGGTTAATGACAGTCGCTCTACTACAGCCGTCAGTCGTCATCCTATGTCTAGGACATCAGATATATTTGGCTATAGTTTTTTAATAATTCTCAGTACTTTTGATTATTAAAAGATTATTTAATCTCGTGTTGCGTCGCCGTCAAAGAAGATGGAATATGTGTGTCTGGTTGTGCGGGCGATTCAAAATTAGTGGGCTGTATTGCGGTATGAGCAATTAATGTCGGCAACAAATATGAGAGGAAGATGAATGGGGCACGATACCTTGACCGCCATGTGGTGTGAATGTTGGAGGCTGCCGGGGACATCTCTGGGCTTTGCTGTTCCATAAGGTTACGCACACGAGGTCACCGTCATATAAAATTATAGTTCGTTGTAGGGGTTTGCGTATAGGCCACTAGTTTGATTTAATATTGTGGAACTCCGCTTCTCGAGCGGCCATCAGTCCTCTTTTTCGCTATGCTATTTTTTTTCTTTCAATAGATGGCGCGGTCGCCTCGCTCTTCCATATGCGAGACAAGGTATGTGCGAAATGGGAAATGTGTAGGGAAATGGAGTAAATGGAGGTGAGGCTAGGAGTGTCGACCAAACAGACGCGGCAGAGTTGAATTTAATACTGGCGCAACCAATGTCTATTCGTTACTCTAGTATCCATAACACAAGCATTTTGTCGTTGATTGAAAGGGGCATGCGTGCGCTGCAATGGCACCAGTCGACAGCGCTGTCGCTTCTTGGCGACGCCGTCATGCTATGTCGGTCGTTGATTGAGTATCATTTGTCTGTTGGCGCCTTAAGGTGCAGTGACAGTTCGTCACGGGCATGTTTGCAGGTCGGCTGATGCAAGTTACTAAGTTCTCACGTTGTAACTTGTGCATAGCTCCAAACATCTGCACAGACCAGAGAGGTGACGAAACAAACAGTTACGGTGACAAGTTACCCGTGCGGCTTGCTCTAACTTCGTAAGTGCCTAAATTCGTTGGCACTTTGGCTTTTACTTACATAATTTTTATTTGAATCTATAAATTCATACGTATAAGTAAAATGTTTGTGAATGTTCGAAGGATACAGAAAAATACAGCGCTCGAAGCCCAGTTGCAAACCAAGGAGTGTGCGATAAATGAAAAGCATTATTATGCTGTTAAGCGATTTATTTACTGGAAAACGTTATTAGAAGTTGATTATAATAATGCTGTGGATGTTGTTGTTAATATGATTTTATTAATTAAGGTTTACCAATAGTGGCATGAAGGTACCGCTACTACTAATTATTAATTATTTAATAGAAATAGGAGTGAAATAATAATTATATCTTATTAGTACTGTAGAATATTTACGAGCTCAGCAGACTCGGGGGCTACAACTATCAACTAGATTTTGTTTTCTGTCATATTCATAGTCTGTGAAGTTACTAAACAAATGAATATCATCGATTTAAATGTGCACGATGATGTTTAATTCTCTAAATATTAGTTTCATTAACTTAACGTTTGAATGTAAACAACATTATCACAAACTGCAACATTATACGTAACCCAACAATATATAAACATAATAATGTCATCTTGCTGCAAACTAATTTGTGCTTCTTCCCTTGTACATAAAATCTATTTTAACTTTATAAACAGCAACGCTTATACAGCATGTAGTTCCATACATCTTCAATAAAGTCAATTTTTACGTTCTATCGCAAATGGCACTGCTTTATAGAGCAACGTGACACTGCATCGTTGTGAACGTTTTTGTGCTTTGAAATCTTTATATATATAATTCTTCTGTGAGTGTGTATGTCACTGAACTCCTCCTAAACGGCTGGACCGATTTGAATGAAATTTTTTGTGTGTGTTCAAGGGGATCTGAGAATGGTTGAGATTCACAAATCAGTCCGGCAGATGACGCTGCAGGCGGCACAGCAACGCGTGGCCGGCTCAGCTAGTAATATTATAATCTTTTTAAATTAATGGATATGGATTTTCGCCAAATAATGCTTGATCTTATAAAAATTAATAGTTGTTTTCCTACGTTGTTTCATCCCTGGCTGAGCTTAGATAGTGTTGGACCAATGGGCTGGTAGACTACCAATGTTCTTCTTTCCTAACCTTGGTTACAACTCCAGGAAGAATTTTCTGCTTTTATCGTCACCCCCTTTGCTCATATGGCTGGCCCACGCCCACTTTAGGAAAGCGGTATCTTACATCTATCACTTCGGTGCGCCCTCGGATAACTGTGCTGCGGACTTCGTCTCGTAGTTAATTTTCGGGCATGTACTTTCACACTACGAATATTGCATTAATGACTTTTTGGCTATCACTCCGTCATGCTTACCTCTCTGCTTCTATTATTTGAAAAATAATTTGATAAAATTTGGGAGCAGTGTATGATAACATCAGAGCTTCAATGCGAGTCGAGTGGAAATATGACATAGAACTCTTTCTATCTTTCTATCTATTTGCTATGGCAAATTGTAGAAAAATATAATGACATGGTAATTGCTAATGAAAATCTGTTAATTTAAAAAAACTATAATGAAACTATTAAATTAATCAAATACTTGTAAATACTTTTATAAATGTTATTTAGTGGCGTTCCGGCTGCCGGCAGACAAAGTAGGAAAGTGATAAAAAATAACTTTATACAACTTGTTTTTTTTATTGACACGATATTGAGTTCGGTGACTTCAGTTCTGATGCCTCGTGCCCCGCCGCCCGCGTCCTACTGCTTGGCTCTCAACAACGATGGTCGTCAATTTGAATGTTGTTTTTTCGATGATTATAAAGATAAGCTAAGGCTAACATTATGAATGAATTGCATGTAATTTGAATTAAATAAATCTCACAAAGAAGTACGCACTCATAATCGCGTTTGATACTGGTATTTCTATAATTTATTAGAAAAAATAGTTTATAACATTCACGTGTTGATGGAAGATGTGTAAAAGTTAGGTTGTTTACTAACTTCCGGGGCGACCATGCGCCGCCGTCGTGACTCGGTCGTGCTCAATCGAATGATGGCGCTATAGACTATTTTATCGTGGTAGTATTCTAGTGACTAATAAATCATTGATAAGTCAACAAATGTGTACCGGCTCGTTAGCAACCGGTATCGGTTCGGGGATATACTTATGGGTGTGTTATTACTAGGGGGTGTGTACTAAAGTACTTTTCATATTTTTTGTAAAAAATAATTCATTTTGAGGTTATCCGAAAGACTTGGAACACGAAATGCCATGGTTGCAACTTCCTATGCCGTGGCCGCGAATTTAAATTAAAAAAATACTTCAAACAAGTATTTAAATTAAAAAAAAAAACACGAAAGAACACCTTAGTTTAAAAACAATTAACACTGTTATAAAATCCTTACGAAATTCAATTAATATCACAATCTGATATTTGTACATATGTCTTATTCCAATTTTTAGCAACTTGAACAAGGTTGACGAACTGTGAGATAATGTTGTTTGTAAAGATTAATATTTACAACATTAATATTTTTTTACGAAACTCAACATTTCAGTTAGTAAAATTTTTGGTCAAGACTATTGAGAAGTTGTAACTTCTAAGTAAGATGTAAGAGTTAACTTAGCAGTGAATATTTTGGGAACTAGACGTTCTGAGATTTAATTGTTTGGAAAATAGACGTCGTCGCCCTGTCCCGTCAAGGCTTATTGAAAATAGAAATTGAACAATTCGTTTAATAAGAGTTTGTAAACTATGTTTTTTTTACAGAATGAGTAAATGTGACCACTTATTACTTTTCCTTAGCATAAAAATATAATTGCGGCACTCAGTTTTACCATATTATGGTAAAAAAAACCCGACATGATCGGATAACTCAATGAAATCTAAATAAGAAGAAGTCAATTATTAATTAGCTATAGAAACTATAGAATACTTGGTGTTATAGGAACAATAATGAAGGTATAACATGACTGTATAGTGGCCGTTCATTTTATTTGTATGTATTGAGAATATTATCGCTTTTTTGTGTATAATGTTTTGTAAGTATAACGTTGTAATACGCACTTAATTACAGACTTCAACACATTACCTTAGGATAATGATATCATTATAATATATAACGCATATGCGTTTATTAATAAAAATGTTTACGACTGGCATTTTGAACACATAACAATTTTAAGTTGTTTTTTAATTCAGTTTAAATATAGTTTTCTAAATATTGTGTCAAAAATTCTTGTCATTTAGATAAATAGAAGTATAAATAAATTATAAAGGTCTCTTTAGTTTAGCAAATTATAAGTACAGAGTTTAAAGTCTTCTTAAGCAGCTGAAATATATTTCTTAAGCAGCTGTCCTATTTTGTATGTTAGCAATGAGTTTATAAAACAGCTTCTGGTAAACAAAAACATCATCATTTTTACCCCAACAGAATATTTATAAGCCGATTTACAAACAACTATTCATTTAACTCAGCAACCGATTAATATAAATATTATGAATTGATAACTCAGCGATTAATGTTCAGCCAGCTGCTTTATATATTTTATAGATTCAACATCTGTATGTTAATAAAATCAAATACTTTGACGTAGGTCACTGACCTAATAATTCAGTAGACGACTAAGCATGTTTAAAGATGAAACAAACAATTTGACTTGACGTAGCTGCATTAATTAGCACCCTTTTAGTTGTTGTCGAGAGTCTTTTTACAAGCTAAACGATGAGGAGCTATTAAATTGTGGTCATTGGATCATTTAACGAAGAACATAATTTTCGCGTGTCTTTTAGTTGTGTTGGAAGGTCGATATAAGAATATTGTCGTTTGTTAGGTTTTCTCAAATGCCTTAACTTAAAATAGGTTAATAAACAGCTGCCAGCAAATCAAATTATACCCTGCTCAATTGAAATAAAGATAATTTTATTTTCAGCATAAGTAGCTTTAATTGTCATCGACCTTAAATTTATGAAATTCATGACGTTATCAGCAGATATGAAGTATAATTTTAAGGTCCATTAATAGACGGAATCCAAATTGTATAAATATATTAGTTTGTTTTTTTTTATTTACTTATAACATTCAAACTCTATTCTCTATTTTACAGTTATAAAAAAACAGAATACTTTGGTATGCCAGTTCGCGTCGCCGTTGGATGTTGATACTCACGTAAAACCGGAGGTGAGTTTACAATTATATTTTGTCCTAATAATTCATTAATTATTATAGTATATTAGGAGCGTTTTTTAGGGCAGGCAATTGACGTTTTAGGTTGAGATGACGAATAGCATTTGGTTTAATAAAATTGAGTAAGACGTGATACAGTATATCCCTAGCGAAATTGCTATATTACCGTAGTATAGTTATACGAAAGCGGTTCATTACTATCATACTAAGTCTAGTGTAATGGTTTCTAATTTCCAATTGTTACAACCAAAACAAACAATGTCATAAGTAGTTTCATTACATTGATTCACATAATAAAAACATTCCGTTTATATTTTAGGAATAGAATTTTAGTTTTGAAATATTAGTTTATTATATTATTACATATTACTATTATTAGTTATACTCATTTTTATTAAATACATAAAATTATTAAATTTATAGAAGTTGTGCAAAGTAAGCAAAATATATTATATTTATAAACATGTCTAGTAAGATAGATATGAACTGCTTTTGTAAAATATTTCAGTATATGGTTATATCACTTTGGATATATGTAACTATACCAGGGATTCAATCATTTTACTGTGACATGTCACATTGTATAAATATATATACATATAGATTATTTAATGTGTTTGATAAAGTTAAATGAAGGCAACAGTTTCTCGCCGCTAAGCTACTGATTTTTACAGGCAACGATATTAGAAGGTAAATATTGGAAAAGAAGAGCCGAAGCAGTAATAGCAGAATACAAAAAATGGCGTATGTTTCATATAATGCGGCTCTTCGGCAAGGGGGACACCACCGTTCAGGATACGGTAAGAGTCTAAACCTATTTTATTAAGTTTTGATATCATGAATTTCTGTATAAATAAAATCGCCTGTAGATGATGTTTTCTCAGGGCATATAAAATTGTCGCGATTAAAGATTTTTGATTAATTTCAATAACCTTACCACGAAAAGTAATTGTACTACGCACATGATCTTCAACCTAACAAACGAAATATCCCCTCTGTACAATTTTGAAACTTGGTGTCAAATATTAAATAAAGTAAGATAGAATTGGTATCATGTACGGCTACAGAATATATGCTACAAAAAAATGAAGACCTGTAACGTGTGATATTATGCTAACTCTTCAGATCGCAGACATGGACACGGTGGAGTCGTTCTCGCAATGCAGCGACCTGGCGGGCAATATGCTCACGGACGAGGATTATCTCAACTTTATGAGTGACACACTTTTTTCGACGATCACCAGCCACCAGCCTTTCGCTTTTCCCGACTGCAGGGAAATCGGTCAGTGCCAAATATTTGCAATTCCTGCAGCGTTTCCTGCATTTCAAATTTTGACAGCTTTTCAAGCAATCTATCAAGTGATTGACTGAAAATCTTCACTGAGTCGATAACTCTTATCAGTTAATACGCTTTTAATTAGTCTATATATAAGACTGTAAAATAAAACTTACGATAAAAATAAGTAGCTAAATAAATAATAAACATTAGCGCGTAAAATGGACATGAATGAGTGATGTGTACCTACTGCTTATGTACCTAATTCCAAGTTTGTATGTTATAAATTTTGCATAAGTCATCATAAAATGCCGCCATTTAATGTTAAATCTTTTAATCGGTATACCAGTTTGCCTGTACTAAATTTGTTGCAATTATACAGCTTATGGTATTAAAATGGTTGGAGAGAAACATCGGCTTGGCTATCATGGTCTTTATAAGAGCGTAAGGCAGTCGGAGCCCATCGCTTAAGTGGAAGATGTCAGCATTAACCCAAGCGGATCAAGTTCTTACCTCGCCGATGTACTACGAACGTGAATCTATTGGTAACGCAAGTGTTTAGCTAGCCACGACCATCGAATAGTCGGTTGGAAAGCTCCCCGCCTAGTCGGCCAATAAATCAGCTAAAGCGCCAGTGCTATGACGGTCTTGTTCGGGGTACACCAATGCCTAGTTTTTTTTTTGTTTTATCACGTTTCGAATACAACCAGATTTCCAGGAATTCTCAATTCCGGAAATCTCTACCATAAACAGTAATAATAATTAATAATTTTATTTAAATGTTTGTGAATTCACAGCAAGAGGTGCAAGTTTAGCAGACTTCATACAACCGAGCTTAGGTCCTCTGCAGCCTAACCTTGATGATTTTATGGACACATTAGAACCTCTACAAGGTAAACCAGTTCTCACTTTTGGAGTTATGTTGTTACTATTATTGTTTATTTATTCTGATTCGGTTATTTTGATTGAAAATTTGCAAGCAATTAGTATTTTCGTGACCTTAATTGGTATCGGACATTAAATTTGTTTTAAAAATCATTTTCTTATGATATCTCTCCTATCTTATGAGAGGTTTTATTTATTATTGTATGTTGTTTTAAAAGTATTGGATTCGTTAAAATGTTGAAAATATTCTCCTGAAATAAAAATTCAATCTACGTCTTTCTGGTTAACTGAGGCCTAAGTGGCTTTTCAATCAACGCGTCTAGGCTAGTCCCATTAGAAAAAAGTTTTGTGTTGAAATCCCATACACAAACCAACAACCAATAAAAATATTTTGGTGTAGCTCGTTTGTCACTTTTTTATTGCAAAAAAATGGGTTTGCAGAACTTCTGTCAGCCACGCCGAGATTACCGCCCGTGCCAGAAGAGAGCACCCTCCCTGCTGAGGATCCGTATCGTGCTGGAATGTCCGTAGACTCATACGGACCGGGGTACATCGCCGAAAGCCAACCCGCCACCACCATGCCAACCAGTCAGATGTCTATACATGGTAAGTTGTAGTATATAAGTATTATTCTTCTAATTTACTTTAAGTTCATATCCTGTTATACTAGCAACGCTTAATAGATAGAATACAGCTACATGTTACATAATACTGTCTCAGGTTTTCTTTCTAGTTGATAGTCTGATTTTCTATATTCATTCTACAAATCTAAAGTTTAAAGCTTCATTTAAAAAATGAATAAGGATTAAACAACTCTTTATTACTAAAAATCCTTGTCATAACAGGTACAAGTAGCAATACTCAGATGTTGATGTCGGAAGAAAGCGTGAAGAACGAACAGATGCGCGCGTACGAGGGCGGCCGCATGTTTGGACAAGAGTTGCCAAGCATGCTACCTGAGATGGGCGGCATTTACGCGTATGACGACTCCCAAATGCCAGCCGCGTATTCAAAGAGGACATCCACATCTAAAATTATGCAGCAACCGGAATCTTATTATAAGTACAATGCTGGTAAATATTTCCTTTTATTTAAGCAGATATTTCAGCGAAGAGCCTGACTGATGCCATTGGATTCTGTAATGAAGTGTACTGAGTATTTTTTCCATATCCGCTGTAATTGAGTCAAATACACACAGACATTTGTATGGTTGTTTACCTGGCGCACGACGATTTGCATCCAGTAGTACTATCGAAACAAAGTCAAACTTAATAAATAAGAATATATTTATTTTCATGTAATAAAAAATATTTATCAAACCTTAAATTATTTCTATAAAGTCATATTTAACCGATTAGACTCTTAGAATTGATTTTTTTATCTTTCTCGTAGCCATCCCGCCGTCGCAAACGGCACCGGAAACTGTGACGCTTCTTCAGCAGCCGGTGCAGAACCAGAAGTACGCATCAATGAGCGCAGGGCGGGGCTACGTACGCGACAAGCCACGCCCCCGCGCTCCTTATCCTCCACAGTACCAGACCTACGTCCCGTCCACCAGTTACGAACCCCGCTCCGGGACCGTGCGCCCTATAGAGGTGAGTGATGTGTGAGAGATTAGCGGGTATAAGCTCTTGTCGTCGCGCCCTCTACATTATAAACTAACAGGCCTACACTCTGCTCACCTCTTGGTGGTAACTAATGACACTAATAAAGCTTTGCATATAATAGTACTATGATATTCCATGTGTCAATGCTACGTTCGCGATAAGCCACACCTCATGCCCATAACTCTCAACACTACCAAGCCTTCGTTCTGTCCTAATTTTTTTTTTCAATACACTTCGTGCGTTCAGTCATAGCTGTGTTTTGGTAACGTAATATGTATAGAAAATGTAGATTGCAGATTGTTTTCTATGTGGTGTTGCAATTCATCTAGTAGATGACTAAAAACGCCTTTATTTTTATGTTAAGTACTGATGAAAATGTGTTTAGTTTTATTATGTCTTAAACTCCTTATGATGATTGAAAATAAATATTTTTTCGAAAGTTTAGAAGTTATAATATTCATTTGCAGTACTTCTCTAGCAGTAAAACGACCGTTTGGTGTAACAGTAGCGATCCTGCCTTTCGCACCGACGGTCCTGGGTTCGAATCTCGGAAGAGGCAGATGTTTGTATGACGAATACGAGCATTTGTACATGAGTCATGAGTGTTTATATATATTTCTATGAATATTACATATTTATGTATAATATGTATGTCTATCTGTCATCCTCGTATACGTATCACAAGCCTGACAGTGTTAACTTTTGGCTAGGCTAAGTGTTGTGTAGGTATATAGGAATTATTATTATAATTAAGTATATCAAATATTTCAGTTATGTTCCACATGCCTACGACCTACTGCCTCTTGGAGTTTGTTAGTACTACAAGAATATAAAGAGCGACTTTATAATGTGTACAAAAGTTTTACTATTTTACTATCTATACTATGATAGATAATAAAATAAACGTATTGAAAATTGGTAATATAACTTCTTATTGTGACGCATTAAGCACTTTCTGTTTTTTAACAGTAACACTGTAATATAATATTTCTTACATTCACACCATTTAGCCTAGCCCAAAGTTACCACTGTAAGGCTTGTGTTATGGATTCTAAGGTAGCGGTTAGACATACATATATGATACATAGATATTTAATATTTATAGAAACATAGCAATGACTCAGATACAAATGTTCGTGTTCATCACACAAACATCTGCCCCTTCCGGGACTCGAACCCAGGACAGTCGGTGCGAAAGAAGGATCGCTACCGTTGCACCAAAAGATCGTTAATACGCGGACTGTTTTAGTTTTTTCTGCCTCAGCAAGCGTTACTTGTTTTAAATTAATAACTATTTTAGAATAATCAAATAATTGAGCGCATTTAAGCTGTCGCATTACAATGCCGTCTATTGTTAAATTTGAAATTGTCTTATAACTTGTAAGATGTGTGTTCATTTGTTCAAATATATATATTTTTTAATATTTGGTTATATATATCTTGTTAATGATAAGTAGATGTTAGTATTCCATATTAAAAAGTAGATATAAAACTGCTATCAGGCGCTGCATTATGGTTCTATGTTTCCTTAAATTTGTGGGGTGCTTGACGCGACTATTTTGCCCAATGCTGAATTTTTACCAATAAGTTATATGTTTTTATACAAATGTTATTTTGTTTACAGCGGCAATCATCCCCGCAATTGCAGTATTTGCCGCCAGCGGAGAGCTACAAACAGAAAGTTCCGTCCAAGAATACAAGGCAGTTCAAGTTGCCCTCACCGCCACTCGCGCCCGCAACTTCGCAGCAACAGCAGGTATACATGCTCGTTACCATCAGTTTACCAGAGTCCGTTCTGCTTTAAGTATAATTGAAAAAAGTGTACTACAAGATGAAATATACCAAAAATGAGCGTCTTGGCGCAAATCACTTACAGAAAAAATGGTTTCCTACTAAGTTTTACTGTTGCGCAGCCAGAGCAACATTTCGTAAATGTATCACTTCGGTTTGGGTTATCAGAACGTGACGGTAGCCATAGCTTGGCTATTTTTACTTTAATGTTTTTTTGTTAATATAGAAAATGTGTTTAAAAAATCAATAAGGGTAAGATTAGAACCTCCTTTTTATTTGTTCGCCAGTTTAGTGACTAATATTGATAATTATTATTACCAACTTTCAATAAAAGTAACCGATAACGGCGAGATCCTTTTGGATTTCAGGTAGCAAGTGGCAGTGCTTCATCCGGTTCTCGCGGGCAAGAACAATACCGATCGCACAGTTTGCCGCTGGGCGCGCACCTCAACGCTGATTGGTCGCTGGCGGTGCACGTTCCCGCGCCCGCACCCGTCTCTACGCCCGCCCCTGCGGCCCATGACACCCAACGTCATGACCACGCGCCACGGGTTAAATTTATTTAAATTTGACAACTAAGACATACGTTACCGGACCAAGTATATGTCCGCTTTGAGTATAACCGCAGTTAATTTTTTATTAATAGTACAAATAATAATTATTATCTAATAAATATTTTCATATTAACTATTGGGTAAAACAATATTTTTTTAACAAAATTATTTACTTATAACGTACACATCTCTTAATTATGATATAATAATAATTTAAATAGAATATAATAACCGTTCTTGATAGTTTTAATTATAATAAACGACAAAGACTTCATCCTCAAATCTTAAAATCCACACCAATATTAGTGACTTTAAAACGAAACGGGGCCCAACATATTTGGTAGAATGAATAGGAAAGTAAATATTTTGTCGGCAGCCTCGTGAGAGTACGAGCAACGTGCGAATGCGGTCTCGGTCGACCTCAGGCGGTGTGGGGGGTGCGAGCGATAGCGGGGGTGGGACCGGGGGTGGAGGTGGAGCGCGACTGCCGCCGCCGCTGAGCAGCGTAGCGTCCGAGCCCAGTCTGCCCCAAGCCAGCGTCATGCTCGCGCAGCTCCTGTCCGCACAGCACTGTCAGTGCATGAGTTATCTGCATGTTCGCTTATCCCGCATCAGTTACAAACACAGTTAACACGACCGACATAGACTTTTTCAATCTTTTTGGCTAGTTACTATGATTTCAAACCGTTGTCCGCGGTCTAGACGGAGTTTATGCAATCACTTTGGCATTATTCTCTAGGTTCAGCTCTAACAGATATAGGTACCAGTATGATCAGAGGGGCGGAAGTGCTGCCAGTTATCTCAGTACCATGTAAGCGATTAAACCAGTAAATTAAACCTGTACGACTATATTTTACAATAATCTGTTTAGTCTTTAAGGTGTTTTGATGCAGCTCCTCCTTACAGTAATTTGCATTATATACAGATATTACATTAACTCTCTCATGATATCGACTTGCAGTTTCCAACTAACTCTTATGAACCGGTTTGGAAAATAAAAATAAAATGAAACACACAAATGCAACACACAAATGCCATATGTTTCATTAAATAGTAGATATTAGTAATAGATATTTTTCTTTGCGGTAAAAAGTGGTAGACGATATTCATTTCCCGTTATACTGAGGCGGCTACGTCCATTCTTCGTCAAGTGATTGAAAATCAAAAAGTGCCTATAAGTCATTTGCGTGTATAAGCCAGGTAGCAATCTGCAAAGAACACCTTGTATAGGTGTAATTCTTGGGCAATCCTGAGCATGATAAAATATAAGTCATAGTTGCGAAAATGGTGCCCAAGATGAACTTAATACAACATATATTGAACTGGACGGCGAGTGAAAAGAAATTCTAATATTAAATAGTCACTGAAAAAGCTAGAGTAAAAGAAATGACATTATTTAGACTCATTGTGGAATATAAACTGATATGATTAAGGATAAATTTGGCTTCAAGTAAACACTAATAAATAATAAATGCGATGATTGTAATAGAAATATCGATGACTCAGCAGCCATAATGCTTAGGTTTTTCTGTTGGAATACTATTCTCATTATATTATAGTCGTGTGGTATGCTTTAAATTTCTAATAAAACGCTAAGAATTCTTTTTTTCATTATTGTATGTATATACAATATATGTTATATGTATGTTGTTTACAGCTAAAAGCTCGTATAAGCTAAATAGTAGTACGGAGGAAGGATTATTAGCGTCTGACCCTACGAGATCCCCTATAAGGAAGGGTCAGCCTTCGCCCATCGGCAGCGACGTGATGTCACCACATCAGGTAAAAAGAATAGAATTACTTATATGGTAATAGTTTTATTTCAACACTAGCTGACCCGGTAACACGTTGCTATGGTAACGCGTATACAATGGAAAAAGAGCGGACAGACAAACACACAAACAACAAATTTGTGTTCTTAGATTGTAGACTAGCGGCCCGTCCCGGCTTCGCGCGGGTGGACAAAATTCTTTATTTTTTTTCTATTATTAAATATTATTCCGTTAGCTCCATCTAGCGTCCGGTAAACGAACTAACGCGCGGTTAACGCGTTGCTATGGTAACGTTATTAATACAATGGAAAAAGAGCGCGAAAAAGAGCGGACAGACAAACACACAAACCACTGTAATCTTATAGATTCATGATATCAAAAAGTCGTGAAAACAGATTTTAATACATGTGTACCAATAAAACACTACTATGTTTTTACGACTTTTTCTTGTTTAATATTATAATCCCAGCTCCAAAAGGTCTGGTGTTCGACAGAAGCCCTCACCAAAATCAACGCTTAGCAGGCGGGTTATAGATCGTAGCAAAAAAATATAATTTGGAAAAAGCTGCGGCCTATTTTGTAGTCTAATTTATTAGCATCATTGGTTACCTTTTACGACACCCTTGATTGGGTTCGTGCTATTCTACTCTGCCAGACACCTCTCGACTTGTTGAATATATTTATTTATAATTTCGTGTCGAGATTCATTTCTGGTTAGGATATGTGCACGTTTCCGCTTTCTGTTCGGTATATATTGGAGGTTTTATTACTCCAATATATCCCACCCGCGCTATTACTTAGTTCGTTTACGCTTAATTATTTCTTACTTTCTTATTTTTTACTCGACTCCAAAAAAACGTAGTGTGCTGTTAAGTTGGCTATCAAAGAACAATAGAACTGGGCATGAAATTGATTTTTAAACACTAATTAATTAATTCCAGAGATTAAAAATAAACCAATTGACATTTTTATCCTAATATAATCCCTTGATTTATTAAAAACATAGTAAAAATTAACATAACGCAATACATGTTCTATATTTATTTTTTGTTATTTAAGTTGATCATTTGAAGCTCTTTAGGAGGATTTTTATTTTTTTATTAAGACAAAAGTTGGCCGACAATTTCTACTTTTCTGACACAGTTAATGGCAAAAAATATCGACTTAAAGATAAAAATCGATATACAATAGCAAATACAGGTCGCTTTATTTTTTCTATATTTTTAAATAAATCAATAAAAACAGAGGGCTTGTTAAACTAAATATGGCCTAGTCTCAAGCATTACTCGCTAATGAGAAAAGAGGATACAGAAACAAAGAAATTACATGTTATAAACCTTTTTATCTACTCTCACATCGAAAATTTTAAAATATAAAACTCAAAACGAGGTTATAATATTTCTTTTTTCGTTATGTTTCGATTACAGACCATTGATACAATACTGCGCCAATTCGTATAGCACTATTTATTATTCGTATAGCACTATATATTATCAATCAAACGCACCAATCATGGCAATTAAAATATACAATAAAATACCGGAACATATTAAATTGTTGTCTTATAATAAATTTAAAAAAGCACTTCGAAAATGGCTTATTGACAATACTTTTTACAGCGTAAATGAATTTTTTGAACACCGCAATAAATCAGAGCGTGCATAGAATAAGTCTATATGATGTCCTTTTTTGATTATTTTTGTTATGTAAAACCAACTAATTTGCATGCCATCCTGATGGTTAAATAGGCTTAAGAATCAATCACATATTAAAATAAGACCCTTTTTATTGCAAATAAATGATTTGAATTTAATTTTTTATCTGTGGCTGCGCGCGCTTCGCTCGTTTTTTAAACTCACACTCGTACATAATACCCCTCATTATGTACCAGTTTCATAAACTACTATTATTTAATGACTGTCGTTTATTTCGTAGTCGCTTTCGCCTCCTACGTCGCCCGGTTCGCCCCGCGCCGGGTCGCCGCGAGAACCGCGTCGCACGCATCTGCACGCCGAGCAAAAGCGGCGCTACAACATAAAGAACGGTTTCGATACCTTGCAGGCGCTTATACCGCACCTCAACACAAATCCTGCCGCTAAGGTATACACCACACTTATTTAATTCATTTCTTTAATATAATGTCCGTTAACATAAATAAGAATATGTACTAAGGATTGGGCTATGAAGACAGACCTCTTGAATTTTACAAAATAGTAGAATACCAACGCCGGCGCCGTCGCTTTATGGTTTAGGCATGGATATTTTTAATAGCTACAAGATGATATCACATATTTGTGAAAGAACAATCTTCTATATTTAAATTACATATTCAGTTATTCTAGCAGTTAAATCTGCTAGATAAAAAAAAGTTATGCGTTCGAATCCCACCTGACTTGAATAGATTTTTTTTTTCTAGTAAACATTTTTTTAAACATTTCTTTTACTCACTAGAAACATTAGTTGTCTGCTTTAAATAGTTCTTATAATCATATTGTTATACAAATTTTATTGTTTATGATCTTAGCTGTAAGATGTCCACTGTTGGGTGGAGCCGTCCCTCAAAAATGACAGGATTTTGCTACAATTAACACACTTAGTAGGCGAGTTTAAGATCGCTGTATTAAATGATCAGATTATAATTCTGTATATCTATATTCAATGTACTATTATTTTAGTATTGATGTATTTCAGATAAGTAAAGCGGCTATGCTACAGAAGGGCGCTGAATACATTAAACAGTTAAAGGCCGAGAGAAATCAAATAAAAGTAGAAATGGAAAGCTTGAAACAGCAAACAGAAAGTTTAAATAATTCTATTTCGTAAGTGTACCTTATTTTTGTTATGGTTTCTGAAATAAATAAAAAAGGCTGCCAATATTTTCCGATAAGCTTTCGGTGGACAATTTGATTATTGTCCGCGCATCTACATGGTGAGCTTTAAGTTAGTTTGTGGCTGGTATTACTTAACAGTATTTTACTTTATTTAAATATTAACTTATCATTAAAAAGTTCAAAAATCAAGGCCATGCAACAGTTACCTTTCACATTAACCTAATCTAAGCCAAATGACTATTTTTAATAATGATGGGAATTCTGTATTTTTGTAAGTATTATAATGTGTTAATGATAAAAAAAAATTGCTCACTGAAAGTTATTTTTAAATCCATATAAAATAAGACAACCAATTTTGCAAAAAATGTCACCTGTATTTGTTACTAGTTGAAAACGTATGTGCAACAAGGTATATATACCTACACAATAAAGTCGTCTAATATTATATAATCTTTCGTTATGGTGTGACAGCAACTGCCATTCTCTTCTCCCGGCGACTGGAGCGCCTGTATCGAGGGCGCGCGCCGGCCGCCTGCGCGAAATGTTCGCCCGTCACGTCGCCAACCGTACCATGCACAACTGGAAGTATTGGCTCGTATCCTTTGCTAAAGTATAATTGCAAACACAATACCTAACTAATAATACTACGTATTAAATGTCCACCGATATCTGTTCCTTGAACAGACCAAAGAGGTTATATAAAAATTACGTCTCGCGGTAAGGGTAATAATTGAGGAGATTTGCAAAGTGTGACATCATATGACAGGTAGTGGGAAGGTCACATGCTACTTTATTTCATATCTAAAAATCAAAAGTGCTAACTCTAAACTTCAGTTTTAACGAAGATCTTAAATTTGTTTAGCATTTAGTATAAGGTTTAATAGTACATTATTGCAAAGACCGTGAAATAGGCAATTGCAGGCAGAGCCGTAGGCGAAGACTACTAATACGAGACAGGCAATTGCCCCGGCATATATAGTGCTTTTCTCAAAAGAATGCAGGGAAATAAAGCATACCTTTTATATTAAACATTTAATTTAATTAATATTAAGTTACATTAGTCATATTGGTGCAATTATCAAAAAAAATGTTATGTAATGTTATTGATTTCCCCAGTACATTTATGTTTGTTTGTTGAATTTCTGATGAGGTTTGCAGGTGGGCATTGGATGTACTGGTAGATGACTGAATATGCTGTTTTGAGGTGGATGGCTTTGGACTTAGATGTTGGCAAGTGGCCAGCGGGTGAGATTCTGTCTCCGAATTAAGTTGCAATGTGATATTTTGATTTATTTCATTATTTATATCAGTTTTGTTTTCAATTGAGTCTTCATTCATGTAGCATTCAGCCACTTTATCGTACTTTTGGCCTCCGTGTCTTTTCAGAGCCGTCAAATTTGCTCCAGAATGAGCCAGAAAAGTGGCTGAAGACCTACAGAAACAATATCCAGAATTTGTCAAGTTTAAATAAGATAAATTTTTATAATAGAAAAAATGGACTCGGGTTTCAAGTGAATTCTCAGGCGGGAGTATTTTTCTATTAAAATAATTTATATTATAAGATAACATTGAAAAAATGCATAAAATATAAAAATTACAAAAGTTTGAATAAGTTGCCATTTCTTTAGGTATTTTAGCTATTTTGCATCTTCCAATGACCTGCTTCGAGTTCCCTTTCTGAAAGTCAAGAAAAAACTATCTGATGTTGTGTTTGCTGGACGAAGATTATAATACTTTTTTACATATGTTTGGAACTCTCCTCGGATCACAAATATTCGATCAAATTTATTTAAGTGTCGCGCAATATTATCTTTGCTTTGTCATGAAGAAATTCTGTCTTTTGTGGTAATATTATTGAGTTCGATACTCCGTCATTCTCCGTTTACACCTAATATCATAGCAACCTATAACAAAAAAATAAATATCAAGGTACAGCCATGTACAGTATATATAATGATTCGTAAATCCTGTGTATAAATTCATCCAAATCCATCCAGCCATTTTCGTTTAACTATGTCTAAAATAAATAATGAATAATTATATTTACCTTTGTCGCTAAATATATATCATCTGGGGCTTTATTAAAAATTGCTTTATGTTTTCCCTAGTAAAAAAATTAAGATTTTTTGCTTTTCAATAATTTTTGAAGTTACTGTCGTTTTTAACATGAATTTAGCATGGAATAAACTGCCCATAATGTATGTAGATGGCTTTTTAGTTTTAGCAATCCTATTACAATACGCAAAAAATAATATTTCGGAGAAAATGTCCACTTTTTCTCGTTTTTCCAACTCATAAAATTTTCATATACTTTCATGTATTTTTCTTTTGACTTCGCTGGAAGCAGGTTTTCCATTGCCAATTTGGTTTCTGACCTTAAATCTGGTAGAGTACAATCAATCTCCATTTCAATCTCTGAACCGTTGGAACTCATTTTGATTATTAATTTTTTATTTATAAATAACTACGTTGTACTATCGAAGCCTCTGGCGCCTTATCAGTTCTAAGTTGAAAGTCGCTTGCATTCATTTGCCCCGCTCCATTCATTCAACAATGGCGCGCGTGCGCAAACAAGCAATTCACGAACGTGTAAAACAGATTGACAGTTGACAGTACTGACATCAAGGGCGATTTTAAAATTTGTTGTTATTATTGGCCGTTGTATAAATCGTAGTAAAATACGAAGCCAACTAGGGTCACGTGGGCGTGTCCGATGCGATCAGTTCAAACGAATATTTCTACAAAGTGGTAAGGCACGAGAGGCCTCGATTAGTACATATGTTATTGTAAATAACAAATCATGACGAATTTTCTGCTTTGCCGCCAATTTTCTGTTTATCATCTGTGTCGAAAGGCAAACGCATTTATGGCTATACAGCCACATGAATGCAATTTTTACTAAGCAAAGAGACTTACTTTGGTATGCCAAGAATGATAAAACAGATCCAACTCAATAGTATTTAATAACCCCAGCACGCCGTTTCATACAACACTGCTGGGGCGTTCTACTGTTTCAAATTCTAAAAAAGCTCCTGTAATGGATTTGATTTTGTTCGTCCGTAAATTCGATATTACGCGTGTTATTTTATCGTAAATATTGATGGCCCGATTGGCATATGAAGGACGCACGAAATCACGCTTACACTTATAACGTAGGATTTTCATTTGCAACGTTTTTATCTAAAAAACCACCAGTGCAAAAACCAAAACACAAAACAAAGTAATTCAATCTATAATCTAAGAACACAAATTTGTTGTTTGTGTGTTTGTCTGTCTGCTCTTTTTCCATTGTATCAATTAACGTTACCATAGCAACGCGTTACCGGGTCAGCTAGTTGTATCTAACGAGATACACGCTTACGTCCACGTTAATAGCAGTGCGTAGAACAATACGCTTATCGTGCTACTCTAACTAATGCCGTGTTTTCAGATGCACCTATTGAATTAAATTTGTAGTGATAAGTAATTATATTAAAAAAATACGATTACATTGTTTATAAATTATAAAATGATAATTAGTAAAGAACTTTACACCAAGAAAAAAAACCCGCAATTTGCTTATTTTTATGAGAAGTGTTCCCAAGTCATTGACAACCCTATACGGTCAAATTTCCATCAAGTCGATGTGATAGTGATAGCTACGTAATCATGGATAATGTCGGCATTCCGCTATCAATACAAACGATAACGTAGTTATTTGATAATAATAATCGTACACAACTAAAGATAGGTGCATTCCAATCAGTTAATCCAATATCATAACAAATAAGTGCGTTGAACGTAAATACTCAGACACGTGTATGGTAATGTTTTGTTACCTACTCTCTAAATCATTTTTTAAATAATTTATAATGCAATATTAATGTCATAATTAAAATGAATGAATCGTTATTATATGTGATAACGGGAATCACTAACATTTAAACAGATACAAATCTCATTTATTACTTTTATATTCACGTAAACAATAAAAATACTGTCCAATCAGATACTTTCATATGTTTTTTAAAACAGTGACTAAAGGCATCTATCTCTCAGATTAAATAGGGTATCATAAAATATATTCGAATTGAATCTATAAAGCAAGAAATTTTTCGCTAGAAAACTTGCGTATTCTCAATATGTACAAGAATACGATTGTCAGAACATGAGATCCTTGCAGAAGTATATTAGTCCTTTTTTTATATAGTATTTATACATTTCTTTTGAGCGAGAAAAGCGTAATTTATATGGGTAAAAGTTCCTCTTAACAAGACTTATTTATTTCCCCGTTTAATGAATGGAAGTGAGAAAAATTGTCAGCTACGATCAAAACTTGTAATAAAGGACTGCTAATAAAGATAGTAATTTTAGTTGAGGTTTACATAACTGAGGAGTACAATGAAACATACCCCTAATAGCTCGCTGCTTTAAAACGAATAGTGCTGAAATATTGTACTAGTAACTCAGAATACAACATGGTAACGAAGTTTTGATTCAATTAGAGCGCAATAAATTTACGTCCCCAAATTTGAGGGTCTTTAGGACGAAATATCAATAAGCACCTTAACTTGCTGGCGACAGTTTAGCGTTGTGGCGGCGGCGTTGGTGGACTCGTTCAGCGGTTGTGTGTCATGCGGTAGCGGCGCCGACCTGGTACGCACTACATTGCTCTGGGCCGATCAACACTGCTCACTCGTCGAGATGCGACCTGGTACGTCATCACCAACCTATTTGAAGTCACCATTCCTGGGGAACTGCTGATAAAACTACCGCAAGGAAATTGAGAAAATACTTCTGAACTTTCAAGAACTATGGGTGCATAGAAATTATAACGGGAATATGTGCGATATAGTGACTTCCACTGTACGGGCAACTGCACGTTTTGCTACCACAAATTGCCACATTTTTAACTTTTATGACTATACGGTCGAAAATCGGTAAGAGACATTTTGTCATGTACAGGTACAAAAAAAAAATGATGTGCTCTATATTCAATATCGGGATTGATCGTCAGCTTTTGTTCGTAATGACACAAATTAATGCAGTTTTAGATAAAGCAATATTAGGTTCCTGTCGTCTTTAGTAACTATTATGCGTGGTCTTACGTGTATATCGATGTTACAGCGGTGCTAAACTCCCTCCGTGTCCTGTGTACCACGACGGATATCCTAACCAATCCTGAGCGACTACCTGAAGAGGCGCGGCAAGCTGTCGCCGCCAGTGCCGGCGTTAAAACAGAGCCAACGTAATGCCACTTATACCCTGTCCTCTACCGGTGAGCTATGGTCTGTATTTACGGCTGAACCTGATACTTAGTTATATACAATGCAATATATACTAATGCGCACAGACAAAACTAATATTATGTACTATCGAGGCCTCTGGCGTCTTATCAGTCCTAAGTCGAAAGTCGCTAGCACACTGCACGATGCCTATCGCTTCAGGCCACGCCCCACTCCATTCTTTCAACAATGGCGCGCGTGCGCAAACAAACAAGCAAGTGAGAGCAGATTGACAGTTGACAGTACTGACATCAAGGGTGATTTTAAAATTAGTTGTTTATGATTGGCCGTAGTTATAAATCGTAGTAAAATACGAAGCCAATTAGGGGTCGTGTGGGCGTGTCCGATGCGATCAGTTCAAACGAATATTTCTATAAAGTGGTAAGGCGCGAGAGACCTCGATAGTACACAATACAGTAAAGTCGCCGAAATCCGACTCTTTTATTAAAAAATATTTTTGGTAGAAGACCTGTTGGCAGGCGTGTTGCATATCGCATTAAAGGACCATAATTCTGAAAACGCTGCCGATTTTCTGATCTACAGGATTTGTACAGCGATTACCTCGCACTCAAAAGTCCACTTAACACAAGGCACTTGACTAATCAAAGTGTCGACGGTGCATAAGTGATAGTAATATTACTTTCAGGTGACGAACATACGTGAAGCCGATGAACACAGTAATGCTACTATTTTGAAGTTCGAATATCACAAATCAGTAGTTTTAGTTTTTGCGAAGTCCTAACATTAGGGTTTGCAATCTAACTCAAATAACCTGTAAAAATAACTTTGTTGGTCTGAAGGTACCATAACCTGCCTCTGATAAAAACATGTTTAATTTCTTACGCTGGTCGTACTTATTATTCGTTTATGAGACTTTTGAAACTGATTTAATGTCAATGAAATACAAGTATACAAATTTTTTACTCTTAAGCTTAGTATACTTGAATGTTCATACTGGAATAGTGGTATTATACTACACTATCTGAAGTTAATATGTTTTTTACGAAGCTGGTGTGAAGTATGATCCAATCACAATTTTTATTATCATGCATTTGTATAAGTAATGTATTGGCTCTTATAAAGAATAGAAAACACTAATAAAATAGAAACTGAGCGCGGCGGCGGGCTCGTCCAGCACCATAGCGCCCGTTCTTTTAAAAGCAAAAAATTAAGCAGTCGTAACGTCGTACCTAAAAATATAATGGAATACCGGTAGAGATGCATGTATTAGTTGGATAAAAAAAAATATAAAAATATATGTTGTTAAAATTATTATATTATAAAAACAGCTTGGCGCAGAGCTTTTATGTATAAATACGAAGCGAAAATCCTTAGAACGTTGAAAATGAACAATTTAATGTTTACGAACAGAAAATAATGCTACCTACACTTACTGTAGGTAAATATCTCTAATAAAAAATTGGATTTCACTATCGTAGCTTAGCTCTGAACCAAGACTGTGATATGTACAAATTTTTTTCATATAAAGTTGATGATTTTATTGCGTGTTACTTATATACGAGGAAAATAATACGCTAGTGGGTTGATTGTATGATCTTATCATAATTGTTATTGTGACTTAAATGAGGTCGAAACTTTTGCCAGGAGGTTTTTGACGTAAAATTTTTACATTACGTATAATTTTTTTGACGTTATCAATAAGATTCGGTAAGTCGAACTATTTATATGTGCGGGCTGGCATTAAGGTCAACGAAATATGTGTAGAGTACTTTACAATTAGGTGCCGCACTTAGCATTATGCACTGTTGTGGGATGGCGTCGTTATATACCACGCCGGTTAAAACGTTTAACGTATAACCGAACTCCATTAAATAAGTAAATCGCTCATTAATTTTTATAATTCACTCATTACCCTTGATTGATCGAAAGGGATCTCTTTCCTAGTCGTGCGCCACCGATATGTTTATGCACTATTTTGTTAATTAAGTGCAATAATTGATATAAGTAAATGAAACTAGACCGACATGTTGTTTTGTATGTATAAATAGCGCGTCTTAACCGGTGTTTTAATTTTCACAAATGTACGCATAACAGCATTGCAACCTGCTTTATAAGCTGTTAAATTTCCCAAATTGAAATTCACCTTCTGCAGTTGGATTTAAAGTAAGAAATCGATTGCGGAAATGCGCCATTTTGGGTAGGTTGGTGTGCTGTTAACTGTACCTATTTACTAATGTCAAATTTACCAATTGTTTTAAAACCTTGTGTCTAACACATAGAATACAATATCAATTGGAAGAGTTTGATTTTTTGTAGTAAGTTGATCTTTGTGGTATCTATTTTTATATATGTGCAAAATGTTGGTGTTCACGATTGGTTAATTCAACCGACTTAAAAATTACTTAACGCACAGTATCTATAGTTTTAAACCTATAAGATTTGAGCAATCGTATTCATTTTATTTGTTGCCCTCATAATATTTCGGGCACGATCTGAAAAATCTTGGTCGTCCTAAAGCTAGTAATGGTAGCTCAAAATGGAATGCAGTTCTGAAATGTTTATTTACGTAGTTTCCTTCCTTCTTTATTATCTGCAAACACGATTGATAATTCAAAGCTGTAATTCAAAAAAATAATTCCATCCTATCTTTTCAATGAATATTTTAAAGTGCCCTGATTCTAGTGCCTTTTATACTTCCTTCATTTCGAAACAAATGTATAGAGTGTAAAGTTACTATAAAATAAACTTATTTTTGCCAAAGATGTATAGATTATTGCAGCATAAGAATAGAGTTTCTATTTTTATATGAATCAGCCATTTGTATATGAAAAATACTTTCTTAAAAACTGCGCTCTTTTGTCCGGTAATATGTGAATGCCAATTTAGTCAATAAGTGAAGAAAAAAAAAGAATTATTAACCGTGTCGAGATTTAATTTAGAATTACTGTATGTTAAGTACTTTAAGTAAATATTTTTATATGATTTGTGCGCGACACAAATGTTTTATATTACTATATAAATCGGTGCCAACGTAATATTGTTGTAATTTGTTATGTAGTGGTATAATTTTATAAGTATCGTTGACTCTGGTCGCACGTTGTGTGCGGAGCGCCTTTCGCGCCCCTATGTGAGCTTTAAAAGAGTTATGTGCAATTGTTGTTCTATTGGAAATACAATTTGAAAAAAAAACTGGCTTTTATTTGAACGTTTATTTTGTAACATTCGGGTATTTGGTAATATTTATAAATATCATATAAAAACGTAGGTGGGTATAATAAGTTAGTGGGAAACAATATTGTTCAACTAACAATTTGTATAATAGAATCAAAAAGGTATAATTTGCATATTGAAAATATTAAACCCAGCTGTCGTTAGCTACGTTTGGTTAAAATATCATTATGATATAAAATAATATACCTATAAGTATTTAATAATAATATATAAATATTAAATAAAAATATATTTTAATAATTATTATATATCATGTATTATATCAGTTATATCGAAATTTAATCGTAACGAAAATTAGTTTTATTGAAAACGGGATTTTATCAAGTTTTTCATTATTATTGAGGCTCTGATTTTTAGGTACAGTAGCGCCATCCACAAGAAAATCGTTTCCTAGTTCTAAAAAATAATAAAAAAACCATGCTAAAATCCAGTTGTCAGTAATACTATTGTTGTATGTTTCACAAAGTGAATACACTTTTATAGTAGTAAAAGTATTTTTTCTTAAGATAACATATAAAAAAATATTTACATAGTAAAGCTTTCTTTACATGATTTACATTTAAAGTACGTTTCGAATACATAACAGTGTATTTGTTAATTACCTCTTAATTGAAGTCTTATAAAATCTTACATGTTAGTTTGAAGTACCTATGTTTCATTACAAGCTGCTGTTTCAAGCGCCTTTTGTCTTATTTAATATAACTAATTCAATTAATTTAAATATTTTATAAAAGTCTGTTAAGTTTCTATTTCGCGACCTTTTGTAAATTTGTATTCCTATTGAGATATATCTGAATCATTCTACTAGGGTTTCTATACTCTTTCAATACATAGTATCTAAGAGTATGTATCTGTAGTTCCTTAATTGGAACCGACTGGTAGTTTCAGCCGGTTCAGCGATACTGAGCGAAAAATGCAATATCCTGTGGTGCTGATTCCATGGAGTAGGTTTACATCTAGCTAGGTGTCTCTGTGTGAAGCCGCCAACATGCGTGCAAGGCGCGAGGCTGGTTGAGCCAGTAGCGCCTTTACCTCTCCTTGCTCTACCACGCGCCCCTCTTCTAAAACGATTGCTTTATCGTACCCACGGACTGACGAGATGCGGTGCTGGAAATGTTTTTGAAAGTTTAATACACTATTTTGAAATGTTACGTTGGCTAAACGCCTCCATGGATTACATACGTCAAGTATCAAAATGGTTAGGTATACATACACGACATATAAATAGTGATTTGCTCACAATGATGGCCACAATGTAAACGTTAATAGTAAAACGGTTTCCGTAAGTTTTACTGGTTAATTGAGAATTTGAGTCATGCAGGTTTATTATAAGTTTATTAAAACTTTTTTCATCATCGAAAACTATCGCTCCATCATTTTTACTCGCATTGACTTTGAGCAGTATTGATGTTAGTCTTCGATATCGAATAGAGATTACATAAACTCAATACAAGACAATCTGCTTCGCCTTTTAGTTTAGTGGAAATCGTAGAAAATTGTTGGACGGGGCCGGCATAAGACTGATCTATATACAATTTAACCTTTTAGCGAATCCAAATATATTTTCGTCCAAGTTCACACATAGGTCTAAAACTTTTGCGTTCTATTTTAGCACTATACGAAAAGGTTTTATCGATTTCGATTTTTTTTTCTTCTCCGGACTCGGGGAGGATGGTGGGCCGGCCCGAAGAATCCATGTAGGATTCAACATGGATACTTCGGGCCGGCCCGAGAGTTATCAGACTCGTACTGACTAAACACCACCGAGAAGATAGCCATAGCCTGAGAAGGTTACACAGGCTTAGTAGGAGCGAAGCTAGCTTAAGCTAGCGCATGCGCGGAAAAATGGGCCACGCCCCTATTGGGCGTGGTTCGTAGTTTAGTGTTTTCGAGCTGCGGAAGGCCGTGATAGCAGAATTTGTTAAGATAGTTATTTATAGCAATGTTAGGCCAGGTTACACCGGTCATGGTTGCGGACTGATTATTATTAGTGTATCTACTCACGGCGACGGTGAGCACGGTGGTATGCGGCGCGGCATTGGCCAGCGCGGCCAGCAGCGCGCGCTCAGCGGGAGCGTCCAGTGCGGCGGCTGGCTCGTCTAGCACCAGCGCGCCGGCTAAACGCGCGTGCAGCGCAGCCCGCGCCGCGCACGCTCGTCCAGCGCGCCCCACGCTCCATCCTGCTGCTCCCGCTCCGTTGCCGCCGCGCACGATGCATTCTAACAAAATATATTCGATTTTACAAAAATTTGTCAGGCGAGAAACTAATTTTAATACCAAAACTGAGTTCATCGCCGGATTCTGGATGCTCTTATTTAATACATTACAGTAAATTAATCAGCTTAGTAGGTTAACAACATTAAGTAAAACCTGAAAAAGTAATAAAACCTCTCATGTGTTTGTACGTAAAACTTTTAAAGTTGCAAGCAATATAATGAAATGCAGAAGATTGAAATAAATGTGCAATTTAGAATCAACTTAATGGTATTGTTATACAAGATATATAAAAATACCATTAATCGAATTGTTATAGTTCGATGCGGTCGCTAAGCATAAAGCTTCGCTAGCACCATATATTTGAGCGCAGCGTAATATTAAACAATATTAAAAAAAAAATCAATAATGTTTAGTACCTAAATTTAAAAATTCCATAATAAAGAAAACTTTTAAAAACACGCGTTTTATATTGATTTTAATCTAATCCTAAACCTGTTGATTCGATTCCACTCAAAAGAATATTAAAATCGGTTATGAAATCAGGAAGTTATGGCGTAACAGACATTGCTACATTGAAGCTGATCCCTGAGAGCTCCAATTAAAAGGGGTGCGTTTCGATTCGCCTTAAATAATTGGTCTTAATGTATTTAATTTATTTTTTGCATTCACAATGCCTAATTTTAAAAGATATTAAATAATCCACCGATGGGTTCGGAGGCGTAGTTTTACTCGCGTATTTTATATCTTAATTTGATTTGGCACAATAGTGCCTCGTTCACTCTGCCTTCAATCTTCACAATTTCATGCACATTGCAGGTTTAGCTTAGTTATTTTATACCCATTACATGATAAGATTGTGTATTAAAACAATTTAGCGATCCAATACTCACCTAATTAAATAGATTTAATATAAACGTATACGAATAATATAAAAAACTAACAATACCCAATTAAGATCTTATTTTATAAACGTACCCAATCCAGCTGGTTGCGCCGAAACAAAATCGTGCAGGCCGACTGCTCTTAGACTCTGCCAGATCTCTTCGTCAGTGTGCACAGCTAATGGGTCGAGATTTTCTCTGAGCGTGCCGGAGAACAACGTGGCCTCCTGCGGTAATACCACCACGCGGTGCCGCAGCGCACGTAATGGCACTTGCATCACGTCGGCTTCGTCGATGATCAAACGCCCGTTACGAATACTTGTTGCGCCCGCGCATGTCAACACTAATGTCGACTTTCCACTGCCACTTCGACCGCATATTGCGATCTGTTAACAATAGTTTACTATTTATTTATTTTAATAATAAATGAAAAGTTTTAATTATTAATATACTTATAATTAATTGAATTATTGTAAATTAAATGAAATCGAAATTTACCAGTTTGTATGATTTATATGATGAGGAAGGATTTTTTTTTTTCATTAATGTTTAGCAACGATTCACTGTATGAATGCAATCAAGCCGTGTATATGTCGCACTCAACTAGCTTAAGTAGCCGTTCAATCAACAGCCAAGCTTCTTTACTAAACAGCGCAGTGCGACATATACATTTACAATAATTAAGAATAAGAATAAAATTTTACTAATAAGTCATATATCAGGCCAAACTTTTTGTAAGTTTCTTGATAAAAATTACCTTTTCTCCGGGTGCTATGGAAATGTTGATGTTACTTAGTATCGGTTGTGTGTCTGTTGGTTCATGGTGTATAGTGACGTTATCGAATAATATTTTCCCATTTCTTTGCCAGCCGCTTGGTATCGGGTCTGAAAATATAAGCATTCAATTCAATTATTATTTTATTGAGCGAAGCTCTCTTTTAGGCAACTCACAAATTTCGCTTGTCTCCCTCCTGCTACTTAATGGTTCAACCGATTCGAACGAATTTTGGCATGGACATACATGATTATAACTTGACGGACATAGGCTATGTAAAAAAAGTAGACTTTACCATGGAGGAATAATTACCGAAAGAAAAATTCAAAAGCTGATCACAGCCAAACCGCTGATTACATTGATGAAGTTTTAGGTGAGGTTAGGTAAGGTAGTGCTTCGCTCAGTATTTGCAAATAGCAGCAGCATTGCAGACCTAGTATTTATGATAGTATTTAAAAAACAACGAAATATAAACAGTGATTGCTATTAATATTATTATTATGAAAACATTGTGCAAGTTAAAAGTTCGTCCAGTGAAAACTTAAGCTTTAAGTTTTGACTAGACGAACTTATGAATTCGGATAATAATTCGAAATGTATTGAATTTTTGTGAAATATATTCGCATTTTAAATCGTGTATAGTTTAATTGTTTAAAAAACTGCAACATTGGAACCCTTAGCACTCTTATAATTTATTATATTTTTTTATAATAAAGCATTTAATTAAATTAAATTAATAAAATCGGTAGGACTTGCAACATCATTTCTCGTTATCCTAGTAGTGTCCCGTCTGAGACTTGAAACAACTTGATTTTTTTCTAATAATAATTTCTTTAGACACATAAGTTGTTTGCTTTTTGGTTGATGTATATGCTTTTTATGGTGAGATTTGAGAAATTAGTAAGTACCAATTAATTTGAAATGTAAAGAATAAAAATGTACGCACACACTTCGTTAGCTATAGTTATTAATAAATAAAGCATAAACAGTGTACTTAATAAAATGAGTATGAATTAAGACCTGAATTAAAAGAATACGCCGAAAAATTTGTCGTACATCCGGATTAAAATATATTGAAATCATTGAAAAATCAGCTTCTTCAATTCCGACAAAAATTTAGCAACACATTTCTTAATTGCGCTTAATGTAGTACTGGCACTAAACAATTCCAAATAATGTAATCAGAGATCATTTTAAATTCCATTAAGCTAGGTATAAAATACTATTAAAAATTGGTATCTCATATTAACTGCGCGTTAAAGGTCAAAGGTAAATGTAGTAATTAGATGTGCTAGATACGCAGTCAGAAGTGGGAATCGAATGCTCCACTCACAGTCCTCCCTATAGTTTTCTTGTGGAATATTTGTATCCGCTTGCACGCGCTCGACGGCAGCGAGTTGCAGATCGAGGTCGGCCCGGCACTTGGCCAGGTGCGCCAGGTATGCGGGTAGCAGTAAAGCGTACGTGCCGGCCAAACCGGCCACTGCGCCGCCGTTGCCACTGTGTAATGCGACGCTCATAGTTACGCAAACCGTCGCAGCTCCTACTAAGTCCTTTATCAATATAAAAATAAAGATATATTAATAGTCGTAATAAGCAAACATTACTTGAATTTAACAGGCACCATAGGAAAAATTAAAAGGCAGGTACCTAAAGATTAAACTAGGTTGTGTTTGGTGCAGGTACAGATACGCCGTCAAATGGTGACTAGCTAAAATGATCTCAGCATAGTACCGCTATATCCGCAATCCTCATGGTAACCTACATTTGATTTCTCCAAACACCTACAACCTCTTTACCTATCTTACTTTTTCACTTACCTTACCTTTCCCTAGTTTTTGCTTCAACTGAAAAAGTGAGAAGTGCATATTTACTTTATTTTGGACGTGCTATTAATCAAGATAAACCGTGTATACCACTGGTTTTTTGGATTTCATGCAATGTTACTCACATATCTTGGTTTAAAGATATCCTGTGTTTAAATTCATAATTGAGTTTTATAGTATTTTATGCGTAAATGATAAAAATAAACTTGATTAATATGAAAAAATCTGGTTAATTTTATTATATTTATTTAAGATATAAAATACGTGTGTAAAAAACAACCACGCCTCCGAGCCCTCAGATGGGATTCGAACCCACGACCTTTCGCAATCCGGGCGACTGCTCTGACCGCTGATCTACCGAGACGCTGGCAAACGTGTCGAATTTTACAAACGTATTCCAACTTCTACTATGAGCTAGTATCGTTCCACCAATGTTGAACGCTAACTACCTTCAACATTGAAAGTAATATTTTTACAAATATTAAACAATCAATTAAGATGGAACCAGCTATAATTATGTTTTTATTTAATTTTTTGCATTCACAATGCAATATTTCTATAAGATATAAAATACGTGTGTAAAAAACAACCACGCCTCCGAGCCCTCAGATGGGATTCGAACCCACGACCTTTCGCAATCCGGGCGACTGCTCTGACCGCTGAGCTACCGAGACGCTGGCAAACGTGTCGAATTTTACAAACGTATTCCAACTTCTACTATGAGCTAGTATCGTTCCACCAATGTTGAACGCTAACTACCTTCAACATTGAAAGTAATATTTTTACAAATATTAAACAATCAATTAAGATGGAACCAGCTATAATTATGTTTTTATTTAATTTTTTGCATTCACAATGCAATATTTCTATAAGATATAAAATACGTGTGTAAAAAACAACCACGCCTCCGAGCCCTCAGATGGGATTCGAACCCACGACCTTTCGCAATCCGGGCGACTGCTCTGACCGCTGAGCTACCGAGACGCTGGCAAACGTGTCGAATTTTACAAACGTATTCCAACTTCTACTATGAGCTAGTATCGTTCCACCAATGTTGAACGCTAACTACCGTCCGTCTCGGTAGCTCAGCGGTCAGAGCAGTCGCCCGGATTGCGAAAGGTCGTGGGTTCGAATCCCATCTGAGGGCTCGGAGGCGTGGTTGTTTTTTACACACGTATTTTATATCTTATAGAAATATTGCATTGTGAATGCAAAAAATTAAATAAAAACATAATTATAGCTGGTTCCATCTCAATTGATTGTTTAATATTTGTAAAAATATTACTTTCAATGTTGAAGGTAGTTAGCGTTCAACATTGGTGGAACGATACTAGCTCATAGTAGAAGTTGGAATACGTTTGTAAAATTCGACACGTTTGCCAGCGTCTCGGTAGCTCAGCGGTCAGAGCAGTCGCCCGGATTGCGAAAGGTCGTGGGTTCGAATCCCATCTGAGGGCTCGGAGGCGTGGTTGTTTTTTACACACGTATTTTATATCTTATAGAAATATTGCATTGTGAATGCAAAAAAATAAATAAAAACAAAAAAAAATATATTTATTTAATTTATTTTGGTAATACCTTAAATTTTTTTGTATAATCTGGCTCATCCACACAGGAAAAAAATGAGACTTTGATGGAAAAACAAAATGTATGTATGCTTAATAAATGATAGGCAATACAAAAGAAAAAGTGATATTTCATTTATAACGCAGTAATTAGATTTCTTTAAGTTTTCTCGGACTCGTAACATAAGAGACAAGTGTCATGCGTTTAAGTTTTTTATATAGAAAATAATAACGCCAGAAGTCCAGATTATCATAAGACTTTATGACATATTCAGCAGCTTTAATACAAATTAACCAAAATTTGAATTACTCAACATTTTTATATTTATGGTTATTAGGTGAAATTAGAACTTTTCAGAACAAATCCGGAAAATCATATAAGTAACAGCCGTTATCGTTGTCAAACTTCGTTTTCGTCTAATTATTGTTTCAAAATTATTATTCCAGGGCTCATCTCCCCTTTTCTTCAGAGACTCACGAATTATACTCCAAGTGTCTTCGAAACAGTACAATGATGTAGACATAAGCTGCTGTAGTTTCACCGGGTAGTTTCCGTTTTTTTATCTATTATAAGCATTGCGTTATCGTTTCACCCTATTACCCAATTGTCAAAACATTTTATAGAACAGTAACAGTAAAGCAGTATGAAACAGTTAATTACCAACGCGAGACCCATCCACCGATTGGCAGCGTTCAGCAGAAGCAGCGCGGTATTGTTCCGATCAAGGCGGCGCAGCAATCGTGCGCGCATCAGTGGTTGCAAGCGCGCGGCGCGTACCGTACTCGCTCCTGCGCACGCGCTAGTTTCCGCTGCGACTGACACAACCCCCGCTGCGCTTAACGCTTCTATTCTTTGTAGTTCCCTGAAATTGTAGAATACAACAGATATATGTTTTGTCACACCACTTTATGCATCACTGTGTTATGTCGTTTATTATATGGCTTATTTTTGCTGCGCTTGCGGCACAAGTTGTAAAACTGATTGCGTTTCAACACCGTTATAGCGTAGGCTTCAGAATAACAGCATCAATTATCTCAGTTAAGGTACCTCAGTCGTCTACACAACCCTTTTGTGCATAATTACTTACTGCTAAGTACCTAGCGTTACACAGGTAGATGGCTTGAAGTGTGAAATAAAGGAGTACAGCCGGGAGAAGAGCCAGGAGACTCCAGGGAGCCGCGATGGCATTAACGAGTAACGCTGCGGTGCAAAGTAGAGCTAGTTGTGCCCAACGCCCCACAGCGATCGGTAGTTTCTGAAAAAGTAAAACATAAATATTTCCTTATAAAATTATTAAACTCCTCACATTGATTACTAAATAGAAAGACCGTCATAAACTTGCTTAGCTCAGCTCGCATTTTCATTTAATTAAAAGTGCATATGTGTCCACCTATTGTAAAATTATAACTTACAAACGAGTCATGTTATTTTAATACATAAATATATTATTATTATTATTAGTGTCCGTGTGGTGTGCGACAAAGTATGGTAGAATAGCACTAACCCTTTACCTATAAGGCTGTCGGCAAAGGCAACTAATGATACTGGCACCAGAACTAACTTAACTTCCATAGGTGTGCAAATTTACCGCAAAATGATCCCCACCTCACAGGCCAAGAGTTTAGATTATAACAAAACCCGTCAGAGGCTGTAGTTCTACAACCGATGCCCTTAGTCTAAGATGATGATGATGATGTTTTACCTTGTCTATGACCTGCACATCGGCGGAGAACCTGTGCAGTAGTTGAGCAGGGGTGGAGGGTGAGTGATGGAGGGGCGCGTGCAAGGCCGCTAGCAGCAGACGTTCGTGCAGGCGGCGCCGAGCGCGTGCTCCTGCCGCTCCGCTTGCCGCGCCCGCTGCGCCGCCCGCCGCCACTGCGCATGCGCACCACATCGCGTATGAGCGGACGGACCGCCACATCTGAGGAGACGTTGGTGCCAATTCATTAACGTGTAGATTCTCTGTCAATAATACTCGATTTTTTTAATATAAGTACCATTTTTTTAATTTTTTTTAATGTTACTTATTATAACCACTTGTCAGTCCACTACCGCGCTCCACACCCCTCTCAACAGTCCCAATACCACCGTAAAGCTGATTAAATAAATAATCCACCACGGAATATTTGGATATCTGTAACTCATTAAATTATACGAAATTTAATAAAAAAACAGCAGGCCACGCGGAAATTAGAATACGGCAGCAATTGCTACCAGAGACTGACGGGGTTGTTGGCTATCGGTAGCAATTGCTACCATGGACTAATAAGTGGATAAGCACTAAACAACAAGGATTATTGCACTTGCACATAGCAAGTACTAGTTTTTAAGTTATAGTATGTGACCCTAAGGGTATTTAAAATTCTCAAACTGTTCATTACTATGAGTTTTCAAAATAAAATAAATAATTAAATTTGAAGTGCGTTGGTTATTCGTCAGCAAGAGCTCACGTTATGGAATTCATTCAATCAATGACCCAGGGGAAATCTATATATAAATTGATGATGATTGTGGATGGTGATTTTTGTACATATTGTTTATTTTAATTCTTGAATTATTATGACCTTATTGTCAATATTTACTAACACATAATTACAATAATTATCTATAAAATAATATGGCAGAATTTATCATATTTTATTGTAAATAATAAATTCATACGATAAAGTGATATTCTCACTTTATCATATTACAATAAAATAATGTATTTAAAAAGAGAAATTATGGTTGCTATTCTCGGGCCGCACCACAAAGTAGTAGACAAATTAAAAAGTAAATAAAGTCTGGTATTAAAAAAATAATGTGCGGTGGAATATCTTAATTAGTGATGCAACGGATCTCTGTTTCTGTTTCCGCAAGTGCAGAAGTTCCGCGTACTTTTGAACATTCGTTTCTGCTTCTGTTTCCGCAACTTTTATAACGGATATATAATCGGAAGTTTACGAGTTAGGAATACCCAAAAAGGGAACCATTCCGTATTACTTTAAAGCAAATTATCATAAAAATGAAACTTTTTTTCGGAAGTAAAGTCCACAATCAAATTCAACGTCTAAAAATACTACATCAGAACATTGCAAGCTTTATGTCTAAAAAGGAGATATTAGAGTTAACTTTACTTGAATTAAGTGAGAAAAATTGCTATCCTGATATAATATGCCTTTCAGAGACTTTCATAATGACTGGGCACAGTAGTTTTTTGCAATTAAACAATTTTGAACTAGCAACTTATTATAGTCGTGAGAAACAAAGAGGAGGCACATGTATCTTGACAAGAAGAGGTCTAGAGTATAAAAGCTTATCATTTATAAGACAACACACTTTAGCGAAATCTTTTGAAATCTGTGGTATTGAAATTCCAAGTATTAAATTGGTTGTAATATGTGTTTATAGAACCCCCACTTCAGATCCAAGAATATTTTTAATGAAATTAGACAAGGTTTTGTTTGAAATAGTATCTAAAAAACCTAAATATAACGTTGTGATTGCAGGAGATTTTAATATAAACACATTGAAACCTAGCAACATAGCAAGGTATCTCCAAGACTTATGTCGAAATTACAACTTGCAGATTCATATTGATGTTCCTACTAGAAAAGAGTCGTGTATTGATCACATTCTAAGCAATTTAAAAGGGGCATCGGCTGTAGTACTTCCTCTCTATTTGTCTGATCATGATACTGCACAACTTATTAGTTTTCCAGTGGGACAGGTTAAAATTAAGCCTAAATCATATTTTATTTACAAACGAGACTACAGCCTTGATAATATTTACAAATTCCGAATATATTTAAGCGAATTGTCTTGGTCAGATGTACTGGCAACAAATGATCTCAATGAGGCTTTTTTGGAATTTCACGAACAGTTCTCTTTATTTTACAAACTTTGATTCCCAGAAATAAAAATCAAACTGAATATAAATAAACCCAACCAGTCTTGGATAAGCAAAGGGTTAAAAAATAGCTGTAAAAAGAAACGAGCCTTACGTTATTTCTACTACAAAAATAAAACAATGATTAACAGAAAAAAATATCATACTTACTCAAACATTTTAAAGAAATGCATTTTGATATCTAAAAGGAATTCAAACATTAAAAGAATATGTACAAGTACAAATAAATGTAAAGCTACTTGGTCTATTATAAACAATCAAATCGGTCACAAAAATCAACATGATGACGATTTAAGTGCTATCGAACTAAATAATGAAAAATTTACGGATCCAGTTGACATAGCAAACGCTTTCAATAAATATTTTATAGATTCTATAAATGACTCCAGTAGTAGAACTGAATCGTGTCAATATAAATTATCATTGGAACCAAATTCAATATTTCTTAAAACGATATCTGTGGCTGAATTAGAAAACGAAATATTATCATTAAATCAAACAAATTCTGAAGGCTATGATTTTATAAATACAAAAATTATTAAAGCATGTATAAAAGAAATATCACCTATCTTAACACACTTAATCAATATGTCTTTTTCGGAAGGGACGTTCCCAGAAGCTCTGAAACTATCGATTGTAAAACCAATATTTAAAAAAGGTGATAGATGTAATATTAAAAACTATAGACCAATCAGTCTTTTGTCAGTATTTTCCAAGGTGTTTGAAAAATGCATGCATAAAATAATGATGGAATTTTTTAATAAATATCAAATTATTGAGAGGCAACAATACGGCTTCCAGAAAAATAAAGACACTGCTTTTGCTATTTTTTATCTAATAAGTTCAGTTTTGACAAAATTAAATAATAATTATTTGACTACGGGACTATTTTTTGATCTGACTAAAGCCTTTGACTACGTTTCACACAATCTTTTACTACGAAAACTAGAATCGGTTGGGATTCGAGGTCCTGCACTGGCAGAAGAAGGCAGTGTGTAGTCATAAATAGAGTACTGAATAACGAATCATTGCCATATAAATCTGGCTATAAATATAGTAAATATGGCGTACCACAGGGTAGTGTTTTGAGTCCGCTTTTATTTTTAATATATATCAATGACCTCACAAAAGTAACGGACCATAAAATGATTTTATTCGCCGATGACAGAGTCTAAATATATCAATTTCAATAAGTCTAAACACAAAAGTTCGAATTTTAACTTAAAAATACCGAAAATAGAGGGAGTTTCTGACACCAAGTTTTTGGGTCTTACTATAGATGAAGATTTAAATTGGATAATACATATCGATAATGTTTGCAAAAAGGTTAATTCCTTTGCTTATGCTCTTAGCAAAATTAAAAATGTTACAAATAAAGCGACTGCTATTGTAGCTTATCATGCTTACATAGCATCAGTCTTGCGCGGACTGATATTTTTGGGGAAATAGTACGTTAAAAAATCAAGCTTTTATTGCGCAAAAGAAGTGCATACGAGCCATGTGTGGAATATCGCCCGATGAATCTTGTAAACCCCATTTTCAATATATGGGTTTACTGCCGCTGCCGTCTTTGTTCATTTTTGAGGTATGTAATTTTGTAAAAAAACACACGGAGTTATTCAAAAACGCATCTCAACTAAATTCTAGACTTCACAGAGATCCGCATAGACTTGTACTTAAAGAAATAGCGCATTCAGCCAAGTATTTGAAGAGTGTCTTAACGATGTGTGTCCAAATATATAATAAAATACCAAAAGAAATTAAAGAACAAAACCTTAACTTATTTCAAAAGAAGTTAATGAATTGGCTAATTGAAAAATCATTTTATGACATAAAAGAGTTACTTGACCTAAGAATATAATTTGACACTTCAAGCGTTACGACATAATGAGATAATATGCTTTATTAATTAACTTGATTTTATTCTTATTAATATGGACATGACTGATAAGATAGATATATATGATGATAGAACAACATTGTATATTAACATTGTATTTGCTAGGGCATCGGAATCGGTTTTTCCCGGTTCCAAAAGAACCGGGAATTCCCGGTTCTGAGGGTCACAAAAAGAACCGATTCTAAAATATCAAAACCCGGTTCTTTCGGTTTTAAAAAATATATTATGAAGGTAAAACATTATATTGCTAGCTCACAAAGATACGTTGTATCTGCAGGTTGTAGGCAGTGAGTAACGCAGGACGTGAGTTGTACTGTGTAGTCTGGAGTGGGGAGAGGGAAAACGCACTGCAGCGACCGGCGGCGCGCGGCAGCCCGAGTATGCGGCTCGGGGCGCTGACGTCGCCATTTTGTTTTAGTTTGTTGCGAGACATAAGCAAGGAAACATCGTTTATTGTTGACTGGTGGTGTGTGTTCAGTAAAAGATAAAAACATTTGCGGTTTTGTTTGGTAAGTAATGTCTTAAAAGGAAGCTTGAACTGAGTGATGAAATTAAAGCGATTCTTTTTGACGGAAAAGTCTTCTATGTCATTCGATGAATGGACATATAATCACAATAGAAGAAACATAAGGTCTGACTTTGCATTTACCCAATTTCGCAAGATAATGCCCTTTTCGAAATCTCGGTCTTATAAGAATTCATGGATCTATGGATGCTGTAAAATGCGTACAATTAATTGAGGCCAAGTTAAATGATTATGATGTATCTTTACCTCAAGATATCATAGCTCAAACCACAGATGGCTGTAGCTTTATGGTTGCGTTTGGAAGGTCCCTACAGTCATACCATCAATTATGTATTGCTCACGCTATTCAGTTTGCAATTATGGACGTGGTATATAAACGCAACGAAGACTCCGAGGAAGAAGATTCAGAAATACCGCAGTTATAGTGATAGCGATGATGTTATGGAAGAAAATGATATAGATGGTGCCGAGTTCAATTATGAATCGCTTTTAGGATCCGCCCCACAACAATCGTTAAGATATCACGACCTCCTATCTAAGGTACGAAAAGTGGTCAAAATTTTCAGAAAATCGCCAACTAAAAATGACGAGGTTTTACAAAAAGATGTTAAAGCTGATTTTGGCCAAGAATACTCTCTGCTTAAAAACAGAGAGTATTCGTCTAAAGACGGAAAGACTCGCTGGAGCGGCATCGCTGCCATGTTAAATCGTTTCCTAAAAGTAAAAACGTCTATTACCAAAGCATTGATTGATCTCAATATCGAGGTTGCCTTTACTGATGATGACTGGAAAACCATAGAAGAGCTTCATAAAATATTAGACATTATCAAAACTTTTGTTGAGGCCTTATGTTGACGCGATGCTAAGTTGCTTATAGCTGATGTTTCCATAAAATTTGCAATAAAGAAATTACTTGAAATGAATACTCGACTGAGTAATAAAATGGTTGCTGCATTGCGAAATCGATATCAAAAGAGACTCCTTACCCAAGCAGCAACTCTTCATTACTTGACAAACCCAGATAAGTATTTTGAGAACATTGAAAATGAAGACTCAACTTTGTTTGTCCGACCTACCAGTGATGAAATGCTTCACGAAATTGTAAATCTCATTCAACGCACAAGCACCATACAAATTATTCCAAATGAGGTTATGCCAGGAACGCAGAATCCGCAGGAAGATGACTAAATAAATAAAAAATAACAAATTACTTAGTAATACATTACATTTTATAAAACTGATTTGTTGCCAAAAAGGTCTGATTTTGATGTTTGCAACTAAATGTTTAATTTTATGATCTTTTTATATTCTTCCTACGAGTTTTACTACGTTTATTCATAAACATTAATTCACTCATAAAAATAACGGAAAGAACCGAAAGAACCGGGTATCCGGTTCTTGATAGCGTTTGGAACCGAAAACCCGGTTCTTGAAAATAATGGTCGGTTCTCGATGCCCTAGTATTTGCATGCTTTACATTATAAGCAAAACATGAGCTCTTTAAAAATGTACCTACCATGTTTACCATGTTTTTAGCAAATAAAGTCTTATTATTATTATTATTATTACGACCGCTGAGAGTTACGCATGCGCGGCGCGAGGCGCGTGCGAGTGCTGGACGGTTGAGCGCGCGGGGAAGGGGTCAGTCTTTCGGCACTTGCCGCATTTTTTTTGTTTACGTACTTTTGCGTAAATGTAGGCGCGTAATATTTTCTGCTGCTGGTTGTGCCAATACTTTTGTGTCGTGTGTAACTTTAGTGCAATTATGAAACCAAAAACGAGTCTTATTTGGAGCCACTTCGTTGAGATTGACGATGCAAAAGCCAGATGCAAACTATGTGATAAAGTGTACTCGCGAAAAGGCCGCACAACTACCGCAAAAAAATGAACTTGATTAACAATTTTTTAGAATAAAGAAGTCTTATATTTGTCCAAAAAACAGATTTTTTTTTAATTTTGCAAAATATAAATTAAAAAAAAAAGTAAAATTCTGGAAAAAATCGAGTGTTTTTGACCAATTATAAGATTTTTGTTTCAAAAAAATTTTCACAAACGTCCATAGTTGCCGAAAAAAAATTTTTCAACTTTGAACCAATTCCACCGACCGATAAATGCGTTTAGTTTTGTTGAAATTTTATATTGTTATAGGTTTATTCAACTCCGGCTGAAAATGCTAGAAAACAATTGACACTACTTTTTTCATATTATTTACACTTCCGTTTCTGCATCCGTTTCCGTTTCTGCTAAAATTTACTTTTGACATCTGTTTCCGTTTCTGGTTCCGCTAAGACACTTCCGTTGCATCACTAATCTTAATGGTGGTGGACTATTGAAGATACTACTATAATTCTAGTATTCAAGACGAGAACAAGTTTGTAACTAATATTGATCATGACTTACATATTTTTTCTATATTAGTTAATCTTTCATAAATTATCGTATTAACTATTGAAGATACAATTTTAAACATTTAATCAAAACAGTGTTATCAATTTACAGAATATTTATTGAATAAATTTATAATCATAGCAATACTCTCGATGGTTAAAAATACACATTCTTTATTGCCAATCAAAGTAACGTGTTAATAACAATTCTATTGTATTTAAGAGGTAGCAACGACCCAATGCCTTCATTTTATTTTTAATTGTAAGAATTAGTCGAGACTAAATATTTTGAATCGTGAGTCGGGGGAGGGGCAAGTGTCCCATTGAACCCCACGATCCGCGCCTGACTTTACGAGTACATAACATTAATATAATACAGTATTAATATGTGTATTTTCTAATTCGTTGAATTCGCCACGGCTTACGTAAGCCCATCATAAGATTCCCACCATGACTTAAGTAAGCTTATCATATGACGTATATATGATACTAATGTATCATTGTATGCTGGGGAGATGTATTTACCTCGTCGTTGGAAAGAGGTGTAGCCGTGTTTCGCGATGTGGTCTGCGTGAGGCAGTAGTCTGCGAGTAGTGTCAGCGTCTGAGCCGCAGCCGCCGCCACCCAGTACGCACAACCCCACCATCCGCAAGCCCGCCCATACTCGCACAACGATCCTTTCTGTGCGATATAGGACTTGACATTAAAATCTAAGTACAATCATTAGTCAAACTCGAGAACTTTTTCTTGTCAGCAAATTTACATAAAAACTCCCTATACTGCGAGGTTATCGAAATTTATTCGACACACGCAAAAGTGTTTACCCGAAAATGTTGGTATGCTGATGCGCAATCTGCTAGGTATAGTAGAGTCGAAGAGAAAAGTTGGATTCGAATAGAGACTGAGTTAGCCGCCGAGGGTCTAAACAACACTCCTCTGGTATTCCCAGCCTACACATAAACTCTTTGATGTATTAAGTAATTATAATTCTCGATATCCCAGAAGAATCTGTTTCACAGAAAAGTGAATTATTGTGTAAGCTCGATAAAGAAGAATAAGTGACTATCTTCTGATGCAATAAAGTCGACGATCCACGCCAAATTCAATCGCTTTAACCGTTTTAAAAGGTATTTCATAAATATTTACCTCTGCACTAACGTCTTCTGTTTCAGTCTTCGCAGGCTCATCCTCTGATACTATTTCTGTGCTGATTTCTGTTCCGTTCGACGTGAGAGAAGTGTATACCGTTTCTCCAGCTGGTTCATCTGGTGCTCCTGTTGGAAGTGCACTTTGTTACTTCTGTTATATGGCAGAATGTCATATTACTTGAGTGATAGATGTGAGAGTGACAGTTAATATTTGTATAAGCATTTACCATTTGTTCCATTTTCTTCTGTAGTTGCTTCAGAATCAGAACTTATTAGACGTCGTAACGTTCTGGGCGTCCACCTGAATACACAGATGGCATGCAATTTAGTATTATTTCGGTAATACCACATAAACTCCAAGCGCAACCTGGCTTAAGCTTATTTTTTGTAGAAATCCTTTAGATTTCTTTGAAACTCAGGAAACTCGAAAAGCATCATAACTCTTAATTACGTCTCATAAATAGATCACATTTTGCTTGCCTAGCCAATGTTCGTTGCGGACGTGGACGCAGCAGCCTTCGTAATAAGCTTGCTTCTCTCTGTAAGGATGTGTTCGAGGCATCCGCACTCACAGCACGTCGAACTTCACGACGCCACCTATGCATGTAAAGTTGTATTATATTGTAAGTAAGTGAAATTATGGAAGGAATGTGGTACCTTATCTTTATATCTTATCTCTTATAAGGATCCCACATTCCTTTCGTAAAAAAAGCAAAACTGGAAACCCAACCGCAGCGCGGTGGCGCTTGGTAGGTGTACCAAGACCAAGTAGTCTGGTACGCGACCGTATTTTGTCAAAATACATGCAACCATTTAAGGTTCAAATTAGTTTACTAAAAAAATCTTATTTCATTTCCGGAAATGATATAATGCAAGTGCTTATGTTTATTTTTCACCAAATCCTGGGTCCTTTTTCACGCTTTTTAATTCAGAAATGAATGAAAAGAAGTCTTTCTTTTTTTTTGTTTTCATGACAATGTTTATAAATTTTCAACCACGTTTTCTGTTTTTCTAAGGGTAGAATCTTTAAAAGATTATGCCTATATAGATTAAATTTGTACATGGAGCATGCGTATTAAATTTCATGTCTCTTAGGCCTAATTTTATTTCCGCGGAAAGGAATGGAAGCGAATTTTTGTAACGAAATTGATTTCTATACAACAGTTAATGCCCTATTTTTTGTTTTCCTTTTTATAAACGTCTCTTCATATTTCAAGTCAGCGGTTTAGGCTATGCGTTGTCTGTCAGTCAGTTGGTTGGTTGGTCACTTAGTACAAAGTCTTTTATAAGATTATGATTTGCAATTTGATTGCACTTTCAGACGCATTTTCATAAGAAGTTGTTACAACCTACGCCTACGCTGCGAAAATGTAAAAACAAAAGAGATGATTTCATGGTGATTTAAATACTTTTGAGACACATTTTGAAATATTAACGTATTTCCTTAAAATATTTTTAAAACAATGGGAAGAAAAATTATGAAACAGACAACCAAGCTATTTCATTTGACAATACACGACTTTTCATGAATAAGAAGAGCCTCAACCTCAAAAGGTATTTAGAAACCCCTGTAAAAAAGTAAAATAAATAGTTACAATTAACCATATCTTTTAAATCTACCTAATAATAAACTAGAGCTCTGTTCAGATCATCCTTTTCCGTTCCTTTAAAAATTTATACCTATATATATTTTCAAAGGAACGGAAAAGGTTTTGTATCTTGGTAATTGGTGACTTGAGATCTAAATTAATGTGAGGGACTGTCGGTGAAAACCTGATTTTCTCAACAGTCTTTTTTAAACTTGACCACAAAACCTAGAAATTTAAAGTTTGCATGAAGCAATCAATTGCAATGCAGTTTTGATAATCTTTACACAATGGAGTATTTCATTAGTACTTACTTATAGTTGTGTACGGAGGGTGGCGGCGAGGAGAGTTGTCGCTCAAGAGGCGTGCGGTGGCGCACAACTTTCCGCCAGCTGCCGCCTGCGCATGTCGGCACTTCGGCTAGCAGATGAGCACCTGCGGCTTCGCTGATGCCCAGCTACAACGCCAATATAGTGATTACTGGGATGACAACAGGAAGCTTTGAATATACGTAAGAGTTTCTATTGACAAATGATTGGTAAATACTCAGAATTTCCAGTATAAACCGGCTTCGGCATCATATTACGTCACAATAAGATGTCGTTCAGTTTTAGAGTCGCAACTTAATGTGACATAAGTGAAACGCTTACCAAAGTATCTTCAGAGCTACATCTTTGGAAACGGGTGCGGGATAGCTCTCTCATCAGCCGACTTCGTTCTCGAGCGGTGCCTCCAGGTGGGCCGGCCCCCACTCGCGCTGCTGCCGCTCGGGCCTCCGCTGCCAGACGTGCCCATCGGGACACCGCCCCTGTGCCCGCTCCTAAACCTGCGCCTGCACGTCCCACGCCAGACACACGTCCTTCTTCCATTGCTATAACCTAAAGAATTAATAGGATAACTTATTAAGGTAATTTTGAACAGTAAGGCAAGTGAAGCAATCAAACTGTCAAGGTCGTTCAATCGGTTTTCCACTTAAGAAATTAATGAATAGTGTTTAATTACAATGGTTATTTTTTTACATTTTGTGGTAGTTTGTAGTTTTTAATTATAATTTTGTCGGGAATCACCATTACCATTGTTCTCGCGTGAAAAGAAAAACTTCTTGAAGTAGGTACTTGGGAAATTTCTTCCTGGATGAAGCAGATGCAGATGATTATCTACGTGCATTGTAACTGTATTTGTATATATTTCTAAGAATATTACTTATATATGTGTCATATATGTATATTTATCCATATTTTGTACATACATTTGATTAAAATACAGCATTTGAGAATATATTTTACCTATAATTATATAATACCGTGATATTTGTAAAAGTTGTTTAAACGTCTGAGGCTCATAAAGGAACATTTATCACTATAATAGCTTTTTGGGTGAAACATTTTAAAACATTTTCGGATAATTGACCTCTATGAAACACTTGAAAATTAAGAAAATAAGTTGTTAAAAAGTTCGTATAAAAAGAAAGTTAAAATTAAGTAAATAACTTTGAAAAAATAATATTACTATATCTGCATAGTGCAACAACTCCAGTCGATTGGTAGCGATAACGACAGTGCGTCCAGCTCGAACTGCTGGTACGAGCGCGCGGGCGACTATGTGTCGAGCTAACGGAGCGTCGAGAGCGCCCAGCGGTTCATCGAGCACCAGCAGACGAGCGGCAGAGTACAATGAGCGGGCAATGCATACACGCACACGCTGCCCGCCTGAAAGAGGCGAACCGTGGCTGCCCAGACGCGTACTATCGCCCTCTGTTGACAATTATATAATACTAATTAAGAAAATGGTCCGTCCTAACTAGCATGATAGCAAACTAAAACAACTAAGTACTTTCAATTCGAACTACTTTTGCCATGAATAATTATCTCTAACTGGAAAAGTAATCCCGCAAAATTGATGACTTTGTTTTGTGCATAATTGGAGCGGAGCGAGCGAAGCTCCCATGGAACAGCTTCAATGGCGCAATGTCTGTTACGCCATAACTTCCGGGGTTCTTCATTGATTTTAATATTTTAATTTGTGTGGAATCGAATCAACAGGTTTTAGACCAGATGGTGACGGAGCCCAAATCTTGAAATTCGCAAAAATTCCCATCGAAACAAATTTTTTTTTTCTTTTTTTTAGGTATTATGCTCCGCTCCAATATATGGTGCTAGCGAAGCTTTATGCTTAGCGACTGCATCGCCTAATATTCAGATTTATTTTAAAACTAAGGTATTCAGGCATGCATCCATTTTATTAAGACTAAAACATGAACAAAAACAAAATAGGCTAGGGGTATGTAATCATTACCTACCAAGTCACTCGCCATGATAACCACCAGTTATTTAACATTTTGCTAGCATATTAGTAGTAGGTACAACTGTCAGAACAGTTAAAACAGTGATTAGTAGAAAATATATGTGCGTAAAAAAATACAAATATATACATAGATTCTGTGATCTAAGCTCAAAATATAAATACTGGTATGTAATTGTATTTACTTCAGTTCTCAGTTTGACAAAATAGTATATTTCTAGCCCCCTAGGTGTACTAGGTGTAGCTAGAACATAATATATGATCTTTGGTAAAACGAAAATCGGATATTTAGTAAAGGTAATAAAATAATACTACTTAGCCCGGCCATAAATTCTGTTACAAATAAAAATGCATTTTTTTATGAAGTAATGTAATATTACTAAAACTTATATGTACATATTTATTAAAGTCTCAGCAAAAAAATTTAAAAATATTCTATTCGAAATGGTCACCTTCGGCTTTTACACGGGCCTTTAATCTGTCTGCCCACGAATGTATGGATTTACGCACTGTTTCCATGGGAAATTTCGCCACTGCTTGCTCTAGAGATCTTTTAAGAGATTCGATGTAGCCATGTCGTTTAGAGCAGGCCATGTCTTCTAAAACTGACCATAATTTATAGTCTAAAGGGTTGAGGTCTGGGCTAGATGAGGGCCAGTCTTCAAAAGTACGGAACGTCGGTTTCAAGTCAGGCTTGTGACCAGGTACAGAGTCCTGCTGGTAAGTCCACGGTACATTTTTAAAAAGTTTGTTGAGAGGTTTCACAACACTATCCAAGACTGTCTCTTGATACACTTTGTCTGAAGTTTTCACTCCTTTTTCACAAAAATGTAGCTTTGTGACGTCTTGATAAGACACGCCTCACCAAACCATCACTGACGCAGGATAAAGACCAAAAGGTGGTGAGCGTATACTTATCATTTTGTAGTGCTCTTCAATCGTGAAATTTTTTTCATCGGTATAAAGGATATTTCTGTGCCTTTCACCTGCGTATCGTGACAGAAGGTATTTTGATCGGACCACTGTCTTTAATTGTAAAGATTTATTTATAATTCTTTATAGCGGTAGTGATGATTTTATTATTCTTGTACCGGTGTAGTTTACCTGTACAAGAAAGTATTCGTTACCAGGTAAAAGCTGTAGATCAGGGCGCAGGGCAGCGGCGCGTAGCACGCGACTATATCTGCGCTGGCACCAACGTCCACCCATAACGATGTTGTCACGCACCGAACCCTCCACCACCCACGGTGGCTGACCTGCGTACCACATGGATATCTGTCTGTGGTAAAAAAATACAACATTTACATATAACCCTAGAGAATGCTAATATACGCTAATATAGCCCAATTGTCCCACTTATACTCGTAGACGAGACTAGAAGGGTGCGCCTGTTAGGATAAAGTTTTTATCAGCAAGTTGTAGTTACTGGAAGATATTTTTTGGTTATGAACCCAAAGTGGTTATGTCCCTCAAACCAGCATTCATTTATAATTAGAACACGCTTATCACTTGGAACATTGTGGCTTATAGCGAGAGATCGAAATTATTTCGTTATTACTTTAATTTCGTGATCGATTTTTAATTACTTAAACGAATATTATATGTTCTAAACGATTCGACGATCTGAACATTTTGAGTATTTGTAAATTTCGTAATATTACGTAACATCCGAGTAGAGCGAATGCAGTCGAGTCGTAAAGTCTCATTTACAACATGCATGCATTGTTGTTGATAAAACGGTAACAATAGTAAGTGGAGCAATTTATGCACATAGACTGCGTAGTAATCAGTAGTTTATTTTGATAAGGAACAAAACTTGTAAAAATAGGACTTTTGTTGCGTAGAGATGATTTATTTATTTATTTAAGGACAGCTAGCAAGTACATGCACTAAAAACAAGGCAAACATACATTTAAAACTTACTAGCTACAGGGTTGTCTTATTAATAGATTACAGACTCATTACCTATATTATTGTTCAAATCATACTATTCAGAGAAAAAGAACGTTTTTTAAATATTTCTAATAAAAGATGTTAAAATGTGACAAATTTAGACCCGGAATCCTTAGCAAATGCATCAAACTGACCCATGATTCTAAGTAAAGTTTAAAATGGCCTAAGTTGCTTATAAAAAAAAATTGGGAAAACATTTTTAAACGTGCGCCTCTGACAATCTTGAATGGGACGTGAAAAAAGATTTGCTCCAGGGGAAGAAATCTTATGTAACTTGATTTTTCATGTGTTTATGAGCCCGTGATAATTTGTCAAAACATTTAAGAGCCGAGGAATAAACTATAAGTTTTGGCTCCCGATTAATGATATTAAAATTGGTGTTATTGCTTACGTTAAAGATATAAAAATACTATAATAAATCATGATAAAAATATTTGTACCTTGCAATTGTTTTAATGAGACATACTCTTCAGTAAGTTAATAAAATATAATCATACATGAGTGTGTTGTTAAATGTTTTCAACCGATACAATTATCAGATCAACATATCTTAAATATTTATTCAGTTCGGATATTAGTTGACATAGGTCTTCCTCACCCTTTGTACGTGACGTCTCCTCGCTCGATGTACATTTCGCCTAAGATGGCAGACAAAAGAGATGTTTTTCCGGAGCTTCCACCCCCCACTACCATTATCAGCTTCCCTGTGTTTCAATCTAGATATTAATTATCAACATAAATTTTGTATTGATTGAATAGGTTTTTAGTAATTTTTGAAGATGAATTTCGAATGATCTATGTAACACAAGCCTTACAGTGCTTACTTTAGGCTAAGCTCTATGAATGTAAGTAATATTATTATTTATCACAGTTTGTTTCATAAGTTATCCTGACAATATGATAAAAAATAAATTTAGCCCCAACTGAAACCCATGACCTAAGACCTAAAAGTAATAGGTACATGCCATTTGGTGTTGTTAAAACATACGAGATCGAAACTCGAGAAAGAACTATGTATCACTTTGTTGTGTGATAAAACAATTATTTATAGTATACCTACGAGGAAAATAAAATAAATAATTCCCTGGATTTATTTATGTCATCAAATCATGATGGTGAAGTACTTAATCTTATTTATTTACTTCTATATTATAGCGTACACAGGAATAGGACTGATATTTCTTATATAACAGGTAGATACAGAAGTTAATTTATATTTTTGTAATATAACTTTTGTTTATGGATTATTATATCGACTAAGACAAATTGTATTTTAAGTATATTTTTTAGTTTAAGTATAAAAGTTTTATTTTTACTGTTTAAAAAAAATCAAGAAAGATTTTCATATAACTTTGCCGCACGTATAAGCTGGCACTAATGGATTTTCTTAGATCGGTTGCTGATTTTACGTCAGTAAAGACGTAATTTCTGATCTCGTTCTTGCACAAGTCACAATGTATTTTCTAAGCAGGTTTATCAAAGTTGTAAAAAGTGATTCCAGATTTTAGTATAAGTTTTATTACGTTAATAAAAGTAATAAATATAACTACATTTCGTATCTAAATATTGAAGAGTAATATAATTAGGCATCTATTATTTAGGACCATACATTAAGCAATCGGTTAGAGCCAACACAATGAAATATGCAATGGACGTTTCCTGTGTTTGTTTCCTACATATGGCACAGTAACAAAGATCGGTATTAAAATTGTAAATACATAAACAGAAGGAAACGAGCGCGTCTACGCGTTAGTTATTTAAAGTATATGTTCGTTCGTTTATAGAATCAATGTCGATTTTTAACTGTGATATTGAAATCTAAGCAGATCAGATCAGTTTTCGATTATGCAATATTAAAATATCTATGTATTAAAGAAAGGATTGTCGAAAATTTTCTATTTGAAACAGTCGGTTTTGTATTTTGCGACATCTTGGCGAAATTAGTTTGACTAGTTAAAATTTTATCGGCTGTATGATGAACTTACCTACTGGGATATCTAAATCATCTACTTCAAGCAGCATGTCATTTTTTATCCCCCATGTGAATGCAGCATTTCTAAATCTTACTAAATATTCCTTATTAGGACATGTCCCACAGTAGTCGTCATCTAAAAATTGATCTTCTACGTCTTCGTCATTTTCTTTGTATATATCTTCTGCTACATCTTCTGGCATATTGTCAATAAAAGCATTATTAAAAATATTTGATGCCTTTTTGGCATCGTCATCCTCCTCTTCTACGTTATTTGATTCGGGTAGTTCCAAAAACTCTTTGATTCTTTTGGTGCTGACCTAAAAATGTTGCAACCCTGCATTTACTGGTAGTCTCGCGTCAAAAGGAACAACCACATATACTGCTTCCCACGAGGAGATCATATTAACTTACCATAGCTTGAATCATCATCAATACAGTAACAGGAAGAATAAGCAGGGGTATAGTAAGTTGATTGAAAAGCGCTAATCCAGCAAAGACGTTAACTGCGGTTAAGCCTTTACTATCGTCATAAAAATAATAAATCATGAATGTTATTACTGTCACTAATATCGTTGATACTTGTGTTGTAAATGCTGAAAATAAAAATATTTCATAAAAATTGCATCCATCGATTTAGCAGTTATTGATTTATTTTTGTAAACTATGTTACATTACTTACTCAGAAAACTCCAATATACAGAATCTTTATTCAATAGTTTTAACTCTACTTCTCTTAAATTCAGTATTTTTTCATTGAAAAGATCTTCCCAGACGTAAAGCTTTATAACATTCATCCCTTGCAATATTTCAGTCATCTTTGATATCCTGTGATCTGAACATTTGGATATGTCTTTCGAATTGTCAGATATCTTTTTTCCGATGTAAAATTGTAATGGTGTTATAAAGAGGACGCTAGCAGCAGTGCCGATGATTGCACTAACGCCTAATTTTGTATACAGCAAATACAGAATAACAGTAACCTAAAAACGTAACAAATGTTGTAATATTACAAGGTAGCTAAACATATCTAAAGTTTTGTTACACTAATCTCAAGTACCTTAAGTGGAATAGCCCATAAATAGTGGCAAATCCAGACGCAAGACATTATGTTATACGTATCTTGGGTCATGAGATTGGTAAGCAGACCTGAGGGAGTCGTAGTGTTATCATCGGGGGAGTTCAGAAGCGGAGAATCTTCATCAACATTGTTGTCTGTTGTCGACCACGGTCCTAAGCGCATGCATTTGTCGTACAGCAAGCCCTGAAGAATAACGATAAATTTATGATATGGAAGAGACTTAACTGCACACTTTTACTTATGTACCAGAATGTTAATTAATTATAACTCTACTCTATGTTTTTTAACAAAATTATTGCAATAATTAAACTATTATTTTGAATTAACTTTTATATCAATGTCTATAAAGACTAGATGAAGATACCTCGAACTATTATTATTATTTTATGGTATTTGTGTTTAATCTTATAGCATTAATGTGATTCATATATACGATAACTAAATATTACCACGATTGTGGAGGTGAAGCAACTATCAACTTTATCAGACATAAAAGATAGTTATTTGTTATGAAAGGCTGGAAAGATGAGATCTGGGCGCGTGTTACCTCTATCGAAACCTGAGCAAGCGAAGGATTCTAGGATTGAAAGATAGAATCCTAAGCGTAGCGAGGGTTTCAACGGTACGAGAAGCTAAAAACTTTGCTGCCGAGCGAAACACAAAATTTTTCACCTCACTACAGCGAGGAAAATTTTTAGGTGCAAGAAAAATAGCTTAAATAAAATGGTTTATTTATATTAAAAATCAAAAGTAAAGTTGCTACAATGAGTAATGTTTAATATATATTTTTTATTGGGTTCTATTAAATGTGATTTGAATAAGAATACCATAATCACGTTGACAGTTCTTTTTCGAGTGCGGTCCGAAATCCAATCATATGTTATGAAATCTCACCCACCGTACATTAAAAAACTTTATAATAAAATATTATATGCTAAATAATATTTATTCTTGTTGATTTTATCATTTAATGAACCAAAATAATTTAATAAAACGGTATATTATAGTTTTAATTTAAATAAGAATAAAATGTAACTTATAAAGACTATAATGACGATTCGGAACGTACCATGTGTTTTTCTTTGAGTAGAAAAGTTCTAATTTTAAAACACTTTTCCACTCTAGCGGATAAAACGCAATTTTCCACGCAGAAATTGAATGACAAACCAAACTTTTCCGAGCATGTGAGGTGAAAAATATTTGGAGTTCCTTCGTGCTTCGGAAGGCACGTTAAGCATTGCTGAGGTTAGCACAAATCCGCACTGGCCCAGTGCCTGTACATACCTCATAATGGGTAGGTAAATGCTACTTTTTAAATAACTATTGGTTTTAGTGTAAGTATTTTTGGTTATTAAAACTTTAATTATTGTTGCTTTTTACCTGTAAACCAGTTTTTAACCTTGTTCCTTCCACCGTTACCAAATGCGTGGAATTCTGTGAAAGAAGGGCTTGAAATACAAGCGACAAGGTGACGACGACTAGCATCACATAGCCGTTATTAAGGAACTCATCTATGGAGACCTCCGATTCTTCATCGTATTCTTGATGTGGTCCTTCTACATGCTGGATTATAACCGCTAAGCCCAATGGTGGCACTACACTTATGAGGTCTCCCAAAAGCTTCATAATACCAGCTGTGTAAAAGTTGGGCCATATTGCTTGCACATAACATCGCCAAATGCTGGGATAATGCCTTTCAGATTTTGTTTCCTAAAAAAACATTTTATGATCTTGGTATAATTTTAAAATTTATGTAAGAATTCATTTCCTTACAAGATACACTTTTTTCTTTTTTGTTGTCTATAATATGTCTAAAGAGAGAGACAACAAAGTTGGGGAGCAGAAAAGTGATTATATAAATTTTCTATGAGTAAATAATTACTACTCGTATTAACAGTCATCAAAAGTAATGTAAATACAATCGAATTGAATGTTTTATTTATTAAAATCTTATTCGAGATGAGATGTCGTCTAAGAAAGCTTTAATGTAGCGAACGCTATAAAAGATTAATGACCTGTGAGAAGATCCTCACAGACTAAAATAAAATTGGAAATAACATTTTATTCCGGTTGACACAACAGCTTATTAAATCTCACAAAATCTTATACCCATTTGACATATTTGATTGATTGAGCAGGAAATAAATAAAAATTATTCAGGTTGCTACTGTTGATTTAGTACCGCCCATCAATGGAAATTAATACTTATAAATGAATTGTTTAATACATACCTTTCTATTAGAAATGTATATTCTCTTAAATTTCTCATAAAAAATATGAGATTTTTCTTCGTCGGGCAATTCTCCCAAGTTGTCCTCTTCCAAAGGTAACTCATATCCGCGCCACAGCAGAACGTTTATCCAGAAAAATGTTATTTTGGAATAGAAATGTGTGTCATTGTGTTGGTATGATACGACGTGATTCCCAGAGGTGGATTTCTGATGGTCGCGGTGTCTTTTTGCTACCTGTACAACAAAGTCGATAGTCAACACTTTACGAAGAGGTTTGTATAATTTAAAAAAGAAGCTAAGACGTAACTATTATAAATATCTCTATAACAATTCAACATAGTAAGTTAAAGGAGATCAAAACAAAATTTAGCTGATCTGCTTGTAATAATGTGAGTCGAAATACACGCACGGGTAAATGTAACGGCGATTAAATAAAAGTTTATGTAACTTTACTGACTGGATTTTTATTTCCCTTTGTATTATAGCTAATTATTCCAAGTTAAGAAAACATTTAATTGTTTAACGCGATCATTTGAAATATATTTTTTTAATAATAGATAAAATAACAGAAATATTATATATATTTTATTAATGATTAAAATTGTCTAATTTATTTTTAGTTTTATGTATTTACTTAAGTTTTTATGGGTGTAGTTCTAAATATCCTGAAACTACCATTAAGATACAGCTTTTTATTTATCCCAAATTTTTAAATGAAAAAATATAAGATATAAAGATTAAATACTTTTTATTCAATATGAATAATTACAAAACGTCTTTTGAACAGCCACACACGCCAGGATTTCGTAAGTCCTACATCGAATCGAATCGGGTTGATAGCCCGATCCTTTTTTAAGAAGATGTCGAGCCTGCATTACGGCTGAAAGAAGACGGTTTAAACATTTGTTGTAAATATTGACATTTAAATAAATTATGTTAAACAATTTTTCTGTATTTAATTTACCTCACTATCTGCCTCTCTCACCCTTCGCAAAATGACTCTCCCGGTCTCACTTAAAGCTAGCTATGGGTACACTAGAATAATTTTTAAGCACGTAAGATAAATTTGTTTAAAACAGCCTCTTTAAAATAAAATTGTCCACAATTGAAGAAATTGTCTAGCAAGGATCATACCATTTTGGAATCCTTATTAAATGCACCAACTTTTGCAGTTATTTGCCAAACTCGCATAGTCCTTTTTTTCAGTGCAGCTTGTTAAAGCTATGCGAAAAATTAATTTTGAATATTTAATTTAGATAAAATTGGCATATTCTTACAATCTGGAGAATATGCCAATTTTATCTTATTTTAGATTAGAGTATAGAGAAGCATTATTAAGGATTACAAAACAGAAGAATACGTTTAGAAAAATCAAGATTTGTAGCCACAAAAGTAAAAAATCCGTCACAGGGTGTAAATTTTATCGATTTTTTTAAAATACTAGATTTAAAAGAATATATGACTTAGTTTTTTTTGTTTTGCTAATAACTTATATGAGTTAGTCTATCACCCGCTTTCGGCTTGACGTCGGCTTCTGGGACACCCTGTATTATGAGCACCGTTCTTTTTTGAAGAAGAATATATCATTAATTTTGGTCGGTAAGCCGCGAGGCTGAGTGCTGTGGAACAACAGCCCATATGTTATTATAATATAAAAATAAATAAGATGAATCATTGTTGCTGGTTTAATATCAGTCATTAGACATATTGTTTTAAATCTTATCGATAAGGCATCGGTATAAATACCCCATTGCAACCTTGCGCCCTAAAGTGACGCCTAAAAACTCAGTTGAAGTAACAAGTTTGACCTGTCTCATTTAAAATTTACACACTAAGTTTTATTGTAGTTAAGCCTTAAGTTATTAATAGTGATTCATTTCATTACTTTAGAGAGAGCACTGTTCTGTCGGCTTTAGAACTTAAGAGGTATCACGTGACAATACTGCCTCGCACAAGTTTTTTGTAAAATGAGGAAGGTCATTAATATAAATAAGAAATAGTAATGTGCCCGATATAGATATATTGGGAACATCCATATTATTTGGTGCTTCATAACATAAGACTTACCTTGCCGACTACTACTTTTTAAACTCTTGAAGACATATCTAGATTAATGGCAGTTTTGAGATGACTTAAAAAAGTATATTAATATAATTTTACATGAAATCACATAGGAAAACAACCATCAATAGGTAATTAAATACAATTTAGTTTAAACTTTAATGAACTAGTTCTAATAAATTAGTTGTACTAAAATCTTTTTTTTTGTAAGGAAACATATTTGAGCTCGTCTTTGTTGACGAATTAGGCCTTTTAAAATCGTAGTTGAGTTTCTGTTTACGATTAGTTTAGGTGCAATAAGAGGTTTGCGAACTGAAATATATCTGGCGCCGGGAAGATGTCGCGACGGCTGCTCTCGAATTGGCCCCTTCTGATGGACGAAACTACTCCTTGTTTAGGCAGCTGAGCTCAATATTTCTGATGTTTACAAAGGACTTCGACCCCACTACGTTAGAATGGAAGGTCGTCGGCTAGGTATAAGCGAATGCTTTAATATAAGTGCAATTTCACTAAAAGGCGTTTGCATATGTAATAAAATTATACAATTATACATTATAGTCGACCAAGACTTTTTCATGAACGGTCCAGAGATGGTGACCTTTAAATAAGACAGCTCTATGTGTTAGCTTTAACGTTGAATGCTTTGCAGGTTGGTCTTTATAACAAATAGATAAATATGTACGTAATATCACTCTTGTTAACTCCGTTTCAGCACAAGTTAAAAAGAAGCGGTATGAGGTAAACAATGTGAGTTACCGTTAGTCTGAGTTGCTTAGCGATAATATGATACATTTTCTTAAAAGCTTTACCATAAGGGTCTACTATTTTGTATGTTCATTTGTGTAATGATCGAATACGATCTAGAATAAATTGTAGCTTTTATTCCCAGATGGCTTGACATTGACTGGCGTGATCCGGAAAAATAGAGAAATGAACGAAAACGGCAATGGTTCGACACTTTTATGAGAAAAAATATGATGTGCTTGTTTTATATCTTTTTGTATTGGCATTTGGAAAATTAAACTTTAAATCTACTTTTACGTGCAATTTTTTAATAAGTAATGGTAGAACAATTTCTTTATTTCTACAATTTCTAACAGTATAAACTCTAATAAATTAAAATAATCACACAGCTAATGAATACTTTAAAATTTAATTATGAAGATTTACGCTTCATTCACGCTCGTTTGTCGCGCGTGGCTCTCAATAAACAAAGATGACACATTCAAAAACCCAAGAATAGTATATGATTAAGTAGTCCAAAATGTGCCACTAAAGAATATATATAAACTGTGTTTATTCGAAATGTTGCTAAATATAGTACATTCTTTTTATGTATGGGGTTAATACTATGTAATGGTAAAAGTAGGTTAGAACATTATGGGTGTAATCTATTGAAGTGAAAGCTGTTAACACTAATATAGTTAAGTATTATTTTTATTTAATACAAATTACAGTTTTAAGACTGTTTGTTTGTTTGAGAGTTTGTTTTGAATAAGCTCAGAAACATTATAACAGTTTTCAATTCAAATTTTAAGGACTGCAATAGATTTTTTTTATTTTACTTTGTTTTTATTATTCTTTTCTATGATGACACATTTTATGTTTTAGGATATATGATGATTGGGAAGCTTATAAATGTTTATTATTTGTTATACCTTTTACTTACTGTCATTACGCTAAAGCAGTCAATAGCAGAAAAGTCCTAGAAACTGACAGTTTAATTTGTGGTGTTTAAGCACTTTTGCCGTATGGAGCACTAAGGTTTAATTTCTTGCTTAGGTTACGTTAAATTCTTTTGTAATTAAAATATTAATATATTGTTTTAAAGTAAGTTCTTATTTCTTTATTCTAAGGGTGTCGTGACGCAATGTTGTTAAAAAAAGTGGTGTTGAATAATTTTTGTCGGTGTAACAGACATTACTGTTCACTTCAATATTATTCTTATTGTTGTCAAATTATGACAAAAGTTAGTACAATCCAATATTATAATACCTTAACGTTTTTTTGAAATCATGACTTTATGTGTCATTCTGACCATTTGCCATGTTTTTTCTGCTATATTTTTTTGAAAATCATCATATTGTAGTGTCTGATATTTTTATACCATTTTTTACTTGTATATTCACAATACTATTTTTTAATCATTAGCGATTTAATTCACTTTTCTTTCCTTTTTTCTTATGTAGGTATAAAAAAATGTCAACGAACGATGGTAAATCGATGAAATAATTTGCATTATTTGGTGAACATATGTTATTTCAAAGGGGTGTTGTTTCAAACTGTTTTCTTTAGTCTTCAGAAAATGTTTGCACTCTACCACGCTCACCCATTCCTACAATGTTTATAGTTATTTTAAAATATACCCCCTTAAGTAATAAAAATGTAGTAATAACACAGTTAATAGTTAATTCAAATTTAGGAAAACTTTATTGCTTAGACATTGTTTGTATAAGCACGGCTACTGAGCTAGTACTTTAAGCCTTGCGACTTAAAAAAATCTAAAAATGCAAGGTCTTGTTATCTATGACATGCATCCAATGACCTATTACTAGTTCGTTCATTATGCGCATATTATGTTCGTGAGGCACGTAAGTATGCATAAATATTATAGCAACATGTAGACATTCACAGCGATGCTTTTAGGTCACTCAGCGAATAAAACGGGTGCGCAGTAGGAAGTCGTTTAATCGAGATGTAAAGCCATAGTATTACCTACCTATTATGTTTAAGCCATGCGCTTAAAGGAACCTTTTTAATAAGAAACCCTAGGTATGCTTAGTTTAATGCAGTTTAATTATATTATCAAATAAATTAACTGTTTTAAAAAAGTATTTGTTTAGACTATATAAGTAGGTATTCAAACTTCAAAAACTTGATGTATTCAAAAAGTACAGCTGACAGGTCATTCACCTTTTAGCATTAAATAATGCGAACACTAACTTTACAGAATCTATACGTTTGTTAAAATGGGTAGCTCTAGTATGATTCAATAATTTTTATCTCAAATACTATGAGACAAAAACCTTTTTTTTAAATGGGTCCACTGATTGATTGATTGATTGATTGATTACAGTCAAATTCAGGGCCCAAGACAGGATCCAAGGTGGAACGAGCTAACTAAGAAGGTGCCTATTCACTCTGGCTTTAAAAACGGACGGATTAAAAAATAAATTTTGCCATTTTTAACAAAACTTCTAAAGAGGTTCAAACGAAGGTACAAAGAAAGTCAAAGGAAGTTGACGTAAAAGTTTTCAAATAGAACCAAGCCTTAAGAATTTACCGCCCCAAAATCCGGTTGAACAGTAACACAGAATGAAGGTACAAGGCACTAACGTAACTTTGTAAAACAATAATCTACGACTGACAAAATTCACATATCAAAAGTCTTTATACATAATAGATGAATTTAGCTGGTTTATTAATCGATATTTATAAAAATTCCTTGTCACAGTGTTTGACCGCGATGAACTCCAAAACTATTTAACTGATTATGATGATTTTTTTTAATTCGATTTGTTCTGATTTAGGACATACGATAGGATTCATTTTCAACAATGACGCTACGCCAACGCGTGGCCCGCTAGTATTCTATATAGTTAAGTCCAGTGCGGACAAAATGGTAGAGGGTACATCGCACTCGTCGTTGCAATCAAGCACGGTGAGGCGCGACTTCCGTTCGTTCCTGTCGAGAACCTATTCGACTACTTGCTTGACACACGTCTTCCGTACCGAACTAACGCATTTCCCTACATACGTCTTCCCTATTCGAATCTACTACTTAACTTTTAAATCTATTAGTACTTTATATTATTTGACACAAGACTATATCTACATATTTACTTTGATGATGGAAGATCGTATGCACTTTATAACACAGGTAGGTACTCAGATAACACTAAGAGCGTATATCTTTATATTATGTAGTAGGTAACTAGTCTGCCCACCCAATAGCTATGTAAATTTTTATTTAAAGAATATTCATGAAACATATTATTAATAATATGTTAATATTAATATTACCGTTTACCGCTTGTGATAAGGTAAACGCTTCTTTTACGAGTGTGGGCTCGCTCTGTACATCTACTGTAGTAGGTACATCGGCAATGATCAAACTCATTAGTTTGAGTTAAAACTTCTCATCTCAACCGATGGGCTATTTTAATGTGAATATATTTACAGCTATAACCTGTTTCTTAACTTGAAAAGACATATAATTATTTACAAGGTAATGTCTACCTTGATTTGTAAGCATGTATATAATTGAAAAGTAGGTATGCTTATAATCTAATCTAATCTTTTCGAAACTCGACAACTCATCGTTTCGAAGTATACGTATTTATTAAAGGCTAATTGACAAAGTGATGTATAGGAATCGGAAGTTGGTCGCCAAAGTTTTCCCATAAAATGAGATTCAATTGCAGACATTTAGTATTAATATATTAAGAAGGCTATAATGTGCATATACCGTTCACAACTCTGCCAAGCGCGGTGTCGCGCGCTGCTGTCTGCTGTAATTGAGCGCGCGCAGCGGCATGTTAGTGCAGTCATTGAAGCATTATTGCTCCGATTTTTTTTACTGTGAACTGAATTGTATACAATTTTGGAATTAAGTTCATCTTACCCTTAACTTCAAAAGTGAAAATGATTTCAACTCCGCAACTACCCTGGGGGTGGTTGCCACCCCTTCTCGTAGGGTGATTTTTTTATTTGCAAAATAACTAAGTCACCCTACCTAATGCCTAATTTTAAGCAAAAGTCATCTATAAAGTTTTTCAAAAAATCCAATAGCTATCGAGTTATTGGCAATTGAAAATTCGCAATTTTTTCACGTTTTTCATCGGTTTTTTGCAAATATCTCCAAAAATATACGTTTTATCGAAAATTTTATAAAAAACAAAATTGTAGCAGGTAAAACAATGAACAATTTGGCTTTTTATAAAGTATTCTAAGTGCAATATTAAGCTAGATATTAAAGATCAAAGCAGTTTTTATTTTGTCTGAAATTTAATCGATGTGGTCAATGCCATCTAGCGGCGAGCAGATGCATTTTATGCATTCTAATACAAAAGGGTTTTGTAGTGCTTGAAATAATCTTTAAAATGAGCACTATTAAAAGTCTTTTGCACGTAAAATAAGTGAGCTGTATTGCAAATAAGGGGAGCATCTAATGTTTTTTCTTATAAATCAATGGGTTTCATAAGTGCCATTTCCACTAAAATTAAAATAAATCGTATTCCGCCTAGAATTAACTTTATTATGAAGAGTTTGATAGATAGTATCAGTTTGGCTGCTTCAGGAGACATATTTTTCAAAAAAGTCACGATTAAAGAAAAAAACAAAATTTCAATTTTTTAAAAAACACACTTTTTTTTCATAATATCTCAAAAATGACGACAGATACGTATAAAAGTGTACAAATTAAAAATTTAGGTATTTTTCTGACAAACAATTTGGTTTTTTTGTTTTTTCTGTCAAACAAAAATTGACGGAGATATGATTGTTTAAAGAGCGCGTGGCAGCGCAATCACAGCCTCTCTTAAGCCCTTTAACCCTTCACCGTTTTAGAAAAAGGTTTTTTTACTATATATTGCAATGAAGAATGTTGTAGCTCTCTTAATTACCTTTACAATGCTTTTTTATAAATTGTGGTAGCATGAAAATTGAAGGAGTTATGGTCCAAAAACTTATCATATTTTTTTCTACTTAGTAACTGAAAATTTCGGAGTGTGAATATTTAGAGCAATGTGAAAGTACGCAGTATAATAGAGACCCAAAACTATTGTAATGTGTATATATATACATAATATGGCTCATATATTTTGGAAACGTAGGCATGAATACATACCAACATTCTTATATGAATATATAACACATTTGAGTGAAGGGGCCAACGAAAAAGCCATGTGATCAGCTGTGCGTGCACCGTTTATTCGTTATGATGTGACCAGTATATTTCCGTCTGCAACTGCTGAAAATGATTTTTTGCAACTGCAAAAAAGGATGTGGAGCGTTTTGCGGATGTAGAAAATGTGGTCTGTTTTGTAATAGTACCTGTGGAACGTGCAGTGGAGATAATTCAGCCAGGAGATATTGAATGTGACAGCGACTCCGACATTGAGTCATGAATAATAATATTATATTTTAATAATAATAGTACAATTTAATATAATTTGTAAATATTTTATTCAATAAATGGCAAGTTTATACTCTAAATTAAATTATTTTTAAATATGTAATCATATATATTTACTGTTTTAATTTAGGGGTAGTTTTAAAAGCTTAAGAATATGATAATCATTTTCGAGAGTGTGGAATAATATGTCAATACTTTTCATTTTATTAAAAAAAATTAACAATTTTTTATCAAGGGGTAGTTTTCAAGGGTTGAAAGGGGGTTAAAATTTGATAATTATTATAGAGAATATAAAATATTACTTACTCTATACTTACATCTTTTTATGTCATACCAAAGTATTTTTTTGTGATTTTTTCCATTTAGGGGTTGTTTGCAAGGGTTGTAAGATTTTCAAGGGGTTGAAAATGATTTTAATATGAGGTAATTATGTTAGAAAATACTTTACAATTTCACCACTTACTATTAGACATGTTTTCTAGCGATAAAATGGATCAATGTCAATTTTTTCATTAAGGGGTTGTTTAGACCCCTTAAAAGTAATAGGCGGAGCTCAGATCATTTTCACTTTTGAAGTTAAGGGTAAGACGAGCATAATTCCAAAATTCGATGCAAATCGGTTCACAGTAAAAAAATTCAGAGGTAAGGCCCTATTTTTCGCTTCAATGACTGCACTATGTGAAGCACGCCCGTCGCCGCCCGACGACATACACATTGTACGCATATTCATGCCCTCATCAAGCGTTACTTCCCATTAGCATAACGATTTAATCGGACCACAATAATGGATGGAAAACCACGTAAATTATTTTGTTATTAAAAGAAAAGCGGACGTTTAAAACAATATAACACAAAAAAAGAAAGTTTAAAAAATTATTTAATGCAAAAGTCTATTTAAGTTGATAATTACCCTACAACCTATTCTAAAAAATATAAAAAAAATGTTTCAATTATTTAAACAAATGTTAAACGTTTTGAGGATAAACAATAATTACTCACCTCATCATAAAAACAGATACAGTCGACTCCAGATATAAGTAGCGAGAGAAGCATCGACAACCCCTGAATGTATAATTCTACGTGTTGAAAGGAGGCTTTGGTTGTGATGCTTTGGTAAAAGATGGCAGTCGCAGAGGCGGCTGATAGCAGCCAGTAAACAGCGAGATAGAGAAGTGGTGCTGCAGAGCGACGCGTCCATAGCGCTGTGTGGAGCGCGGCAGCGGCTAACCATCCGAGTGGGGCCATAGTGGCCGCTACCAATGCAACTGTGCGCGTGCGCCGCAGTGCGGCAACAGCCGCTCCACAGCACCACACCGCTCCCAGTGCAAGCGTGGCGATACCACGAAGCGTCTGCCCGCGCCAGCGCTTACTGATCCTGCAAAAGTATATGTAAATTCATCAAGTGGAAAAAGTATCTATTTAAGTACAATAAACGACCAAAATCAAATTTTAAAAATGCCCTATTTGTACCCATAACTTAAGCAGCTTCTAATGATAGTTGCAATAATTGACTTAATAAGTTTCATAACATTTCAAACTTTTATATCTGTTAAATTTAGCATCGCTTGTTATTTTTACTGTACCATTTCTTATATCCTTACAGTAGGAACGTAATTTTTTTTCTTTCCTTATTACAACGGCAAATGCTTTAGTCGATCGTAAAATATAAAATTTATGGTCAATTTCATTAGCAGAAAATAGTTTTCAGTAGCATCCCAATCCCGCTAAGATGAACGAAGAACATTTTGTAAATAAAAATACTTCTTTACTTAATATAAAAAACAGACAAATGTTCAATAGAAGTTCAATAAGTTTAAACGGAGGTTTTTAAAGGTTTTAATTATATTTTGATATAGGTAGGTAATGGATTTTCAATAACCTTCCGAAACCTATTTAAATTGATTTCAATTTCGTATTTAAAATATTATTTTAGTAAGAATTTTTTAACATTACTTTAACATATATTGAATGTTTCATGAAAATCCGTTAAAGTGCTATGATGGAACATTCACATGACTATGATATGCGAGCAATACCATGAATAGAATTGAATCATGTATTACAATGACATCACCTTTATTGAAACTGTAAGTAAACTTATACAAACAAAAAGACACAAAATAGCATCATCACATATGTATGTATATGCAATATTTTAACTTGTATGAACGGCAGCAATAAAACAACCTACCCGATATTGACAGATTTCCTTTACATATATTAACCTAAATGTTTTGGTACATTATTAATAACCATTACTGATTAATTATCAATATCCCATTATATTTTAATAACCAATATTCTAACGTTATTTTACAGAAGCTGTTCGATGTGACGGCCAACTTATATAATTAATTGACATTCTATAATGTAACGAATGACTGAGTTCCAGTGAGGAAATCCAGAGAATTTACCAATGTTGTGTATGTTGTTTCTATGCGATATCGGCAGTGCTGCTGCAGGCTGATGGTGAAAGGCTAAGCACGGTGGAGTCATGGACGCAGTAAAGGTATTAAGAAAACAGTTACGAGTGAAGTTAAAAATAAGTAAAACCGCTTTTATTTATTTTTTAAAATTAATATGGACAAGGCAATAATTATGTTTAATACTCATTTTGTACCGGCTTCAGTCCACATTGGGAACATTACACTTGACGTTTTTGATCATTACCTGTACCTAAGACAGACTGTCTAATTATGTAAGTTTATCATCGAGAAACAATTCCAGCTCAGGCCAGCAATCGAATCCAGCTCTCATTGGCAGAAATTGGGAAGCTACAAAAATCATTACTTCCAGATTACCTATGTCTCAAGACGGAAGTCTTTGACCAGTGATAGCACACGGAAGTGGCACTTCGCCAAGCGGTAGGTCATCTAGCGGGCAATGGAATGGAATGCTTGGCCTTACCCTGTATGATAAAATCAGAAATGAGATGATCAACAGGAGAACTAAGGTAACCGAAATTACTCGTAGAATTGCTCGACTGAGGTGGCAGTGGGCGGGCCACAAAGCGAGATGGGATGGAAAGGTTATCGAATGGCAACAGTAAACTAAACAACCATCTGTGAGTAGGCCTCCCACAAGGTGGATCATCCGGCCAACTGTGGTTGGTTGCGTGCAGCGCAGAAGCGATTGTTATGGAGATTCTTAGGGGAGGCCTATGTTCACCAGTGGGCATGGTAAAGCTGATATGATGATGAAGATAAAAAAGCAGAAGTACTTATTCTTATATGAAAATCTTAAACAATTTCGGCATAACAACCAACCAGATCCAAAACGACACCACTGAGTTTTTTTTTTTTAATTTTCGACGAAGGTACTCCTGGAACACTTATGTTGCTGTGAGGCCGCTTTTCTAAGCAATTAATCAGGGGTGGTTTTGTCAGCCCTTGCTTTATATACAAGCCTCACTTCACATAGGACCTCAAAGAGCCAGGTTATTGATTAATTTATTGATGTAGATATACTAGCAACACTATCATTTGAGCTTTATAATAGTTTACACATAACTACTTATCCTATTTTAGTGATATGCTTTTATAGGAGTATACATCATTTTCGTTTATAAAAGCCGTAATATAAGGTTTTAAAATAAATAAAAAAATACTAAAAAAGTCGTCAGTAACTTAATTAAACGCTTAGGATTAGTGTATCAGTAATAATGAAATCTTAATCATCTTTAACAGAAATCTTAGTTACTTAGATTTCTGCTAAACCACTAGCACTTAGTTTGATGAATATCTGTTCTCAAATAGCTTTCTCCTATTATGACACTAGGTGTCCGTTTTTTTCCTGGCTACACAATAAAGGTAATTGTGAAAGTCCCGTCAAAATCTTTTCAACCGTTTCGCTACTTAACCGGAACAGACAAACCGTAAAGAGTAAGTGAAAAAATTATATTTTCAAATTACAGTTTAAAGAAAACGGATACTGCAGATTCATTTATTTGTAAAAGATCAAAATAGGAGTTGATTATGCTGCAATAACGGTATCTATCTAGTACGATTGAAAATAGTTAAAGGTTACTTAGAAACAGGATCTCGGAAACACGTCTTCGCACGTTTTCCTCGAAACTAGGCAGTGAAACCAGTTTTAGTTAAAATATTTGTAACAAAATCAAATATGCAAAGAAACACACCTCCTTTATAATAAGAATTGAAATGTCTGAATTAATCAAGAATATTCTGTATGAACTACACTGATATAGAGAATGAGAACGTAAATGATACCTCAAATAAGTTTTATGAAAAAAAAAATCTGAAATTTTTGGGGACAGCTTTAATAAATCATATCGAAGTATTATGCAATTTATTAAAATAAGTCTTCTGTATACGAGTGTTTTAGGTATATTGAAATTAATTTGAATTAACTTAAGGTCAGTCCTTGACGAGAACGACAGCAGGTTGCCACTATATCGCTTTTCTATCATAACGCTATCATAGTATTAAAACAAAATTTAAACAAATATGACACAATTTGTCTTATACATTGTATTCTTTTTATATTTTGGTTTACTAAAAGTCAACGTTTTAAAAACGCTCAACATTTCACCGTTTTCACTAAATCTATCTTTCAAATTTTTATTTCGTTTTTTACAAACTTTGTTTCCGTTTATAACTGATTCCGATTTTGCATAAATCGTAATAAAATAATATTAAACACGAACTGGTTTTTTCTTCAGATTTCTAACCACGAAAATATTGGAACACCTAGCAACTGAAGTATTCGATCTTGATTAACATTTAATTTTTAATTTGCATTATGAGATTTAAGGTCACATAAATGGTATTAAGCTGACTTTTTAAAATGAGTTATCTGATGAGCTTTATTCCGGGCTTTAAAATGAGCTCAAATCTTAAATTAAACAAACTAATAAGAAAAATATAACTCCCAAGGAAACTGAATTAATGAAAATTGTATAAATATATCTTGATATATTGGATAATATGATTATAAAACATTATTAACTTGTCCACACATCTATAAGACCTTATGCAATACATAAATTATTTGCATAATTATTATATTTATATTTACAGCGGTAAATTAAAGTTAATATTTTTTTTATTCTTGTCAAAATATCTTTTTACCCAATCATAATAATATTTATATTCAAACATTATATACCCAAACAGTTATGGTTACATTGAGTTTCAAAGTTGCAACATTTTAGTTATATACACACTACTAATTAAGTGTTATGAATTCTGCAAAGAAATATCAAACAAAATGATGTTCATGTTCATCTAATTCACCTATTCCCAAAGTGGTCCAGGTGGACCCCCAGGGGTCCGCGGGAGACTCGACGGAATTGGGGGTTACAATTCGCAAGCGGGGGTCTACAAAAATTTATCTGGTTTCGATAGTGAAGAACTAAAATTTTTGCTTTGACTTCACTTATTATAGGCACGCGCCGCCGGCTCCCCGGCCGGTACCACCGCAACCGCCGCCACCGATCTCTTCCGCGCCTATACGCCAGCTGCGTCATTGCGTCGTGACCCACTCTGATCTTTGACCCATGGGATGGTTTGGTTACCGTGTTCAGTACCTGATGACATTCGTAAAGGAGAGTGGATGTAACACGGTAGCCATGCAAAGCTTGTAGAACTGATTTGCTGTCAGCTCTCTGATTCTAATATTCCAAATTTTTACCTCCAGTGATAACATTGCTTTTGCCGCCAAGATAACGTCCATGTACTCCGCTTGGAATACGGTGTTGTATGGACTCGGAGGGTTCACGATGTGTATGCTGAGCTCCTCAGAAAATACACCTGCTTCGGCCTCTCAATTGGTTTTGGATCCGTTGGTGTATATAGTTAGGGCCTTGTGTGTTAGCCTAGGGTTTACGTCCTCTATGAGAATCGAATCTCGGAATATATCAATTGTTTGATATTAAGAGTCTTATAATAACATAATATTTTTAGTAATCTAGGCATGTTCCAGGTGACAATAAATGAAAATAGATACCATTTTTTAAATTAATTTTTTATCTTAATTAGTGATTACATGATTTAATATACCTGTCGCCGCAAGCATAAATCAACAACGTTTTAAATAAATTGTTAAAATTATTATTAGCATTTAAGTCATAGAATTAAGATTTAAAATGATCAATAGCAGTTATGTATTAATTTCAACCTGTTCTGTTCTTAATTATTTCAAATAAAAGTGATTACTACGAAAGGTGTAAACAGATGACATTTTGACAAGTAAGTTAATGGTTAATTTATTCAAGGCTTATTGTTTTCTATAATTGCTCAATCAATTTATTTGTATTGTTAACTAAATTCATTATTGGCAACCACTCATTTTAAAAAGAAGTCTTTTCTAACTTATAAGTAACTCAATTGATTGTAACGTCGACGCAACGCCATTGGCCCACGTGGCAAGTAGCAGGAAGTGGGGTGGGGCATTGCGCTCGACAGACGGACGGGCAGAGACGAGTTCACTTCACTTCTGATTTTGTTGCGATACGGTGGTTAAGCAAAAACTCTGCCTCTCCGTCAATTCAAAAATTAGTTTTGATTTAATTATTAATCAGTTCAAAAGTTACGATTATAATATTACAATTTAGTTCACTTTAGAATAAGCGTGAGATTGTCAGTTCAATTAAAAACGTTAATTTAATTGGTTTTCATTTCTTTTGTCAATGAGTGATTAAAATCTATTAAAAACTACCCTTTATAAAAGTTACGAATTAGTGCTTAGCAAGTTGCTTTAATTATATTAGGGATCTCTTATGGATCATCCAATAGACAGAACCGATGGCTATGAAGGAGCTACCGGTTCTGCTCTTTTCAAAAATAATTCTAGTTCGCAAATTCCGATATACCTTTTAGTGTTATTTTTGCCTTGCCATATCACTAGTAGTGAAAATTACCAACTTGTGATAGGGACATTGTTTTGTGCGCCATATGATGAAAAGTAAAAACAATTTAAAAAAATTAACCCTAAATAAAGAGAAAACATAATTATCCGTATTTTTAATTTTCTTCAAACAATAATACCAATGATAAACGGATAGTAAATTTAACGGATACTCGGATAATTCGGTAATCCGAATATCCAGATTGCACGCCCTAGTTGGAATTCAGCCGCAACGCAAATTTCTATAGTGAGATCTAATTTTTTGTCGATTTTGGGAATATGGTAGAAATGTAGCTGCAGGGGGTTCACTGGAAGCAGCAAAATTTTGAAAGAGGTCTATGAGAAAAAAAGTTTGGGAACCTCTGATCTAATTGGATTATTTATTTATTATAACTAAAAATCAAATTTTTGTATAAAGATAACAACAGGTGAACAAATCAGTAATTAATTGTAACAAAATCGCTCCTATTACAACTTACCACTCAGAGCGCGCAGGCTGCGGTGCGCAACAACATATCAACGCGGCGGAAATAGAGGCGCAGTAAAGATGCAGTGAGTGCAGCGCGGCCGCGAGCGCTTGCACCTCGCACGCACTGTCGCCGCGTTCGCACACCGCCTCCATACTGCACCTGCGATAGGGGATGAGGTTAGAGCTGGTTACAAATTTGCTTTTAATATTTTCTAAAGTTTGTCTTTTTCTTCGTTACCCACGTGGGGATGGCGCGGTAATATCAAACGTATGACGGCGTTTTCGTGTATTCATGTCGAACTAACGGCAGCAATCGCAATATATCAAAGTACTTTGTGCATTCGCGGTTTGTCGGCGCTTTCCTGTATTAACCAGTTAGAATTTTTCATTCGCGCAGATGCCTGACAACCAATGTGAACACAGTCTCGCACCCGCCACGACTCTCCCACCCGCGAATTGTACATGAACAAATAGTTTTTATTTTATATATAGAAAATAGGCATGCGCTTGACCACCATCTCGCCTGATGGTAAGCGTCGATGTGATCTAGGATGTGAGGCGCTTGCCTAGAAGGTACTTATTTACTCGTGACTTGAAGACCCCTAAATTGTATTTGTCAGGAAACACAGACTCAGGCAAAGAGTTCCACTCCTTAGCGGTACGTATCACAAAATTGGAACCAAAACGCTTAGTGCGACTCTTTGGTATATCCACCATATAACGGTGAATAATACTAAATACTGTATGCCATTGTACATAATACGATAGTAACTATTATTTTTTAAGTGATACAATAAAATAAATAAAAACATGTGTAAAATTTAAATGCGTATTCAGATAAATTCAAAACTATATAAGATTTGTCACTTCGTTTTCCACAAACAAATATTTTAACTATTACCAGTCCAATATTTCCAATTCAATTGACTAATAAAATATTAATAACTATCATGCACACTGTTGTTGCTGCAATGAGCCAAAGCTAAGTAAAGTAAATTTTAAACAACGAAGGTATGCTAATACCGAGACCTAAGAAATTATGCTAGAAATCACATCTAGAAATCAGATCTTACCCTGTACTATATCCCTTATACGCTGGAACTTGCCCTTTAAAGGCGAATTTCTTAGATCGTCTTATAGAGTCAGGGTAGCTGTTTTTGGATTAGAGTAAAAAAACATAGAGCACGGTAGGAAGAGAAAGTGATAATTAATTAGTAGCACTATGTGACGGGCGTAAGTCTCACAAAGATACTCGTTTCGTTTCGAGTATTAAATTTAAAATAGTGCAATTTTAACAACAAATTTAAGGTGCATAAATTATTATTTATTTCCATATTTCATATCGTATTTATATGGGTTACTCACGTTAATAACGACCTCGAGGTCAGATGTTCTTCAGATGGTATGTACAATTGTACATAGAGGACGGATTTTAGTCGCCCAAAACGTTATAAATCACTTTTTCATTTGAGCAAAACATGGTACATAGCGTTTTCGACGACTACTGTCCATCTTTACCTATCACTAAGGTTTAGGTTTATGTTATCATGATAGAACCTGTTAAAAACCACGTTTCCTCATGGCTGTAAACGATTGATGACGAGTGCAGTGGGGCATGGTGGGTAACGACCCGCTTTTCCCTTGTCTCGTTTCACGCAAGAAAAGTTCCGAGAATACAATGTAGGACGGCAAACTGTTTTAATCGGTTTCCCTCCATTAATTAATTAAAAAATAAATGTAAATGTAAAAAAACATTGATACCTAATCTGTCGGTGTTATTCAAACTTTTCGAGTTTAACAGCCAAGTAATCAAAAGTTTCAGCTTAAAAGGCAAAGTCACTCTATAGTGATATTTAAACTAAGAAACGTTTGAGAATTCGGCCATAAATCTATAAGATCTGTTCTATACGAGAAAAGGTAAGACATTAAAAGTTTATCTTATTCGGAATAACTACAAATAAATTAAGTATTTTTAAAGATAAATTATTTTAATAGAAAAATACTAGTGAAAATCGAATCGGCTCACAAGTGAATTCCCAGGCGGGGTATAAATTAGTTACTGAATTAATAAATATTTCTCAAAAAAATTGAAAAAATACTGAATGTGATAATTGATGTTTTTTTTTATTTCTGAGTATAATTTTTATTTAATATCGTGATTTACCATTTGAATTCATCATAAATATTCAGTATTGACTAGTATATCACATCGAAAGTATGTACATTCGATCACTGATAATAAAAACATCTCGACATGCTTAGATGCTTTTTGGCTTTAAGAGTAAGTTACAGGCCATTAGAAACCAAGGTCAACCTTCCCTACTGAACACGTTGAGATATTGTGTCACCGTTAGCTCAGTAATAGTTAAAAGAGAAGACTACTATAATTAAAAACAAAAAAGGCAACAAAAATATAAGTAGAAACATCATGACTGTAATAATAAAAAATACAGAAAACATAGGTATAAAAATATTAAATATATAAACTACGATCCAAAAGTTTGGAAGCATACCTGTTTTTGACCAAAACGAAACATTACCTACTATATGTGGTAAAAAATTGTAATAAACTTTATCTTTATGGCGCTTTATTATTGTTTACACAACAACAAAAGGTACGTCGGCTCTCATTAAACAAGTTTCAACAAGTTCTTAAATTATTACGAGATATGTAATTTATGACAATCCTGCGGTTGCTTTCTTTTGTACTTTGACGTGTTGCTATCGGTAGTATTTGTTGTTTTTAACTTTTTTGGTGCCTATTTAGTCACACTTGAGCGTTGACACGAGCATGTTGTAATATTAATATTATCTGTATACGAAAATGGCAAAACGAAAGCAAATTACGCTTGAACAACGAAATGCTATTTGTACTTTACGTGAGGAAGAATACAGTGAACGTCAAATCGCAGCGTGGCTCGGAATTTCTTGTAAAGGTGTTCACTACACTCTTGCTAAAAAAAAGTAACTGAATGCAAACGCACCTGATAACCCTGCCTGATTTAACTGTCGAATTTTGGATTTTACTATTTTTTTTTATTTGTGATGCTTTGTGATGTCCAGTTTTAGGTAAACCTCTTCTAAGAGCTTTCATAAAGTCTCTATTCTGATTTATTATTTAATGCAGAACGTTCCCTCTCGTGTAAAGTCTACTCACGTGACATTGGCGGAATTGTGGAGTCACAAAACAAGCCACTAACCAAAAGAAGAAGTAACAAACGCAAACAGAAAAAGATCAGGCAGGCCACAACTAATCAAGAGGATAACTTCATCAAAGTTCTGTCTAAACGGAATTGACGCTTAACAGCAGCACAAATCACTGCAATTGTGAATAGCACGCGACAAACGCCTATCTTAGGAACAACTGTTAAACGATGTCTTCTGACTGTGGGTCCAAGAGGATGTGCTGCTGCTAAGAAACCAAAACTAACAATTCGACACAAGAAAAGTAGACTAGAATGGGCAAAGACACATAAAAACTGGACTACAGATCAATGGGAAAATGTTCTTTGGAGTGATGAATCGAAGTTTCAGATTTTCGATTCCAATAGACGTGTGTTTGTGCGCCGTTCAAAAGAAGAAAAAGATTCAGAAGCATGTACAGTGCCAACTGTGAAACATGGAGATAATGTGATGGTTTGGGGGTGTTTTGGAAACAATAAACCCGGAAACATTGTGAGGATAAGCGGAAAACTGAACAAAATATGTTATTTGAAATTTCTTCAGGACTCAGTCCTACCCTGTGGACTAAATCTTATTGGTCCTGAATTGACATTTCAACAAGATAATGACTCCAAACATTCGTCCTAACTGTGCCAGAACATGACAAGTTTTTTAAAATCATGCATCAATCATGGCCATCGCAGTCACCTGATCTTTCTCCAATAGAACTTGTTTGGGATGATGAAAAATCGTTCTCCTACGAGCTCAGAATATACATGTATGGCAATTATAAGAAAGTGATTGGAACAAGTTAGGCGAAAATTATTTTAAGAAATTAATTAATAGAATGCCTAAAATATGCGCCGAAATCATTTAAGCAAAAGGTAGAGACTTCGACGAAGCTAAAATTTTATTTTCGTTCACATTACACACACAGTTAAATTTCTGTTTTGCCTAAGTTACTCATCGTTAATTTTTCATTTTATATTAATAAAAGTAGTTGAAGAGGGCTTAATTTTGTTTTATTTGATTTTACCTCGCTGCTTCTAAACTTTTTGAGGGAAGTGTATGTTGTCTGCGACATTTTGAATTAAGTCCCAGTAATTATTTTTCAGAAAATAGAAAGTGAAATTATAAGAACTACTTCAGTGTAGTGAATGAGATGTTCTTAGTAATTTTTACGTTTGACTACCGTCTTAAGGCTACTTAAGTCTGCAGTAGAAGCGCCTTTGCAACATATTAATTTTAATAGTAAAATTATTTTACCAACCGCGTATGTTGCTGGAAAGTGGTGAAGATCCCTTCCCCCATCCAGAATGTAATAAAACTTCTTAATTTCTTTAGGCAAAATATTCCAATCAAAATGTCATTTAACATCTGCCCCGATTAATTATTGTTATAATATTGCTGTTACCTTACGACATAAGTGATGATGATAATACTTTAATCTAATATTTGAACTCCTTTTTAGTGTTTTATTTTCTAAATAAAGTTTAATATATTTCGGAAATATATACAAAAATATATACATATTGTTAGAAATAACTTAAATATTTTTGTGAACCCCAATTTAATTATTTTTTTATCTTTTACTTACTACAGATAAATTCCACTTTACTTTTATTTTGTTACATATGATCTAATCTTGAGGTTGTGAGTAGATCATTTCTATTTAAAAAGGAATGGAATCAATATTAAAAAAATAATTTAGGTTAAATTAAAGCGGGCATAGTTCTAACAAAGCGGCTTGATTTTGTATGTTAAATGAACAATTACTTTGAGTCGAACCAATTTGTAACAAAATTTAAAAACAATTGACGATAAATAACGCTCCATCTATCACATAAAGTAGGAATGGATTTCTATGAAAAAGTGAGTGATAAATAACTTGTAATTGCTTCCTTGAAATGAGTGTAGCTCATTTAATATGTTTTACAAGTTCATTCATCTATTTTTATTCATTATGTGAAATTCTCAAAATTCGTTTTATATTTTCATGACAGTAGTAGTAAGCCATTGTAGTGACAATATAACTATTTAATGAAATTAGGTTTTATTAAATCATATTCAACAAATTTATTTAAGGAGTTAAACTCATCATAAGCAGCCTGCTAATGCACGCATTGCTGGGATACATTCCTTCCCTACATGGCCATCTCTGGGCATATCTATCAGTATGACTTTCACAAAACACTAGTGCTCACTACACCAGAGACTCTAGCACAAGGCACAAGACTCAAGAACAAGGATCTAGTTTATTTTTTATTGACGGTCACATTAAATGAATATATATTTTTTAATTGAAGTGGCTCAATTCACACTGATACATTTTCTTTAAAATAGTGTACGTACTTAGTATACAATTAAAATGCATTTTTATATATTTAAATTTAGCTAAGCATGCTGAAATCGGAAAGCCTAATTTTTGGGCGAGAGTAGAGTAGCTTCGCGCATGCAGAAGCTGATTAACTGGTATTGTAGTCAGTAATAATTAGGTTTGATTTCTTCGAATAAAATAAGTTTTTCGGTAATAGTTTGGTGATCTGGCAGGAATAAGGGGTTCCCATATCGATTGCGGGGCCCTGTGCTCTTGCCGAGAATGCCCAATGGGAAAGAGAGGTCTGCTTCCCTAAGGTATAACTCACTCCGGGGTTTAAAGTGGTTAATGCACACAGAAAACGGGTATCACATAGCATCGGGTACATCCTAGTGATTTAAGTTGTTGGGTTTACCTCTGCCTATCATCATATATATCTACGAAAAGGCTTTGTAATCGCACATACTTATGTGTGATGTAGTATGCGACAATAGTTTTTGATAGTGAGATTTACTCACGGTTTAATCCAGCATGTCTAGCCGCAGTATATGTATGATGCATATACTGGGTACATTATTATGCATCTCTTCGTAGTAACTAGAGATTTATCATATTTATATTACTTAATCTCAATAGTAAAAAGCGTTTTGTTAATGTTTTTGTAGTTTTCTCCCTGGCTCATTGTATGGCGTATAAGTTATCATTTAAATATTGTATCTACTGTATACATTTTTCTATATTTTATCCGTTTATGCAAATATTATTTAAATTTACGTAAGTACTATATTCACTATTTCTACATATTTATATCTATTAAGTATGGAGAAATACATTGAATATTTACATATACAAAAGAAGGTAATCCGTGGTTTTTCCACATAATCGTAAATAGTTCCGAGATAGGAAACCAAGGTGCTATTCATAATATTGCCATATTTCAATAATAATTAAATTAATTCAGTAAAGCGGCTAATTTTAGAGTCATATTGAGAAAATGTCATGAATTTCCTCAACGATGACGACAGATCTCAGACTGATCTTTATTTTGTAAACACATTTCACACATGTCACCGTCCATCCAAAACTCACCGAAAGTATCCTCCCTCCTAAGTTTTATGAAGTTTTCTTTCCAAAAGTTACAAAACACCAATAATTTCACAATTTTCACTTAGAACATTGTATTGTAACAGTAACGGGATGTTATGAATTAATGTTCGTTTTGATATATTCTGGTGATTGACATCGTGTTTTTGTGGGAAGACGCGCGCGTGTTGCGTGTTTCAAGGAGTTTTAGCTACTGACAGGCGACTAGCGGTTGGCTAGTTGTATTTGGCTGTCGAGCGCGGCACGGCAGCAGCGCCACGCGTGTGACTGCGGCTGCTGAGAGATCGCACCTCCCGAACCGCCACTCGTCCCGACATCCACACTTTAATTTAGTTCATTGAAAGTATTAAAAACAAGTCGTTACTTTGGCGCACTTTCAGGCATGACGCTCCCATCAAGACCGGAATTAATGAATGCGAATCTCAAACTTGAATCTCATGTTCCATGGACTAGTTGCTATTTACTAGACTGTGACTACCGTCATCAGTTCCGCGTAGTTTGTCCTAGATTACACGTGTCTTGAAAACCAAAATACATTTTTTAAGTTAAGTGTAGACCACTATAATTTGTGGTACCTACAGATACCTATCATATTCGTGTTTGAACTATTATATCACATTGTATTTAATTTCAATGCGTAAATCAGTATTAGCTGTTGCGTCGTTTTAAAATCAGAGAGAATGCAAAGTATTGGTAAATTGTTTTAAGATTCCCAAATGGTGTCCTTAAAGTTTAATCAGATACTAACCCCTTAGAAAAATGACTTGAAATAATTCGAGGTAGGTAAAAAATTGTGCTACTACCGCTGTTTAACAATGAAGATGCTTGTTCGATCGCTTCAACGAGTGCGATCGAAAAGCGCGATCTGTTGTACCAGTGGCATGCATTATTAAAAAAAAAGATATAAAAAAACCTATTTTAAAAGAGTTTCAACACCCCATAAATGTTTTGGGATTGATATGAAATTAAACAATTTTCTCCAATTTTTCTGATAAATTTAAGAGATTTTAAGAGTTTGTTCATAATGGAAAATGTTCTTAAAATTTTACATAAACTACCCTGGAGGATAAAATTGTTTTTCGTTATAGCCTATAATCATAAAAATATACGTATAAGAAAAGTTTATTTTTTTTCATAATTGTGATTCCAAGTGTTTTATGGCAAAGATCCATTTTAAACTGTAATATTTTATTAAACTTTTTCTGTGAATCTGTATCGTACCTAAAAATCAAACGGAATTGCAATTAAATAGGTACCTTAATACTTTTTTCATCTACTTTCAATACACAAGGTTGTAAGCTCTTCTTTAAAAATTTTATAGCTATCTTGCTGAAACTGATAATTATTTTTTTACAATAAATAGATTTCAATCGTTTTTTGAGTTGATGTTTGAGGTTTGTTTGTTTGTAATATGAGTAATGCCAATTTCTCAAAAATGACTGTTTTTTATCGACATTGGAATCAAAAACTAGATACTTTCATCTGAGATTAAAACAAAATCGAACTTTAAAGTCGAGAATTAGGTGGGCAAGGAATGAAACTTTGAGTTTTGTAAATTAATCTCATACAACCTTTGAGAGTTTTCTACACTTCTTCTGCGTGCTGCAGGCAGGAGTCTGATATTCAGGCACGACCACAGGAAGGAACACTCAGTGTCATGATTCATCAATAATCCCACAGCTAATTAAAAGAAAATAGTTACATTATATACATATCATATCATATACATATCATATACATATCATGAATTAATTAAATTAACGATAAATAAAACTAATTAATAAATTTAAAGAAACTTATTTATTAATAGTAAGTGTAATGTTATGATGTTGTTTCTATGAGTACACGTAATATGATTACATTTTATTTGTTTCAGTATTGAAACAGTGATAAGACTAAGTTATATAACTATACATAACTATAAATTGAAATTATTATAAATCCTAATTATATATTTTTATTAACTCGTACAACTGTTACTCATTTAAAATAAAACGAGCCAATCACAGAAAGACATCCTTCAATTTTATTTATTGATACAAATTGATATTGATATGGAAACATGAGTAGTGGTATCTACTCTCATAGTTGAATGGGTTGCTGGAAATTTTCATTTGACTTTACAAGTAACTGTTTGATCTCTTTTTAGAAAAGCTTTAGTTATTATTCTATACTAGGTTTTACCCGCACCTTCACTCGCGTTTATATAGACTACCTATTAAAACTTATAATATAAACGATTTTTTCTGATATAAAATCCTCATCATCTCTGTACCCCTGACAAAGAGTATGCAAAATTTCATGATTATCGGTTGAGTGGTTACGGTTTGAAACTGTTACAAACAAACAAACTCATTTTCGAATTTATAATATTAGTTACAATATATTTTCATTGCAAATATATGTTGAAAAAAGCTATTATTCTTGGTTAGATTGACAAAGTTCATAATGATACCACGATTTATTTGTAATGAACAAAGCGCCAGCTTGACCGGAATAAAGGGCAGCGGCATCGTTGCACAGGTTGATTGCCCACTGACCTGCATTCCATCTGGCTCATACGCGCTCACGGCTCTCCTGTATTTCAAGTTCACAATAAACGATTACTGTGCACAACGGTTGTAGTGACTATCGGCTATTTTGGAGGCTAATTCTTAAAACAAAAATTAGTGTCCGCCTCGGCACAATCGCTTTAGTAATTGCGTAATTATTAAATAGAAAATTTGTACCAACGACAACCGATGAAGCGTTACAGAGTTACACTCTAAAAATAAAATGATCTTGTGCTCTCGACTGTACAAGTGCCTTTAACGGTCACTGCGCCCTGTGCTCAATTAAAAACTTATTTTTAAATATTTTTGGCTTTTGAAATCGAATTAGATTACCTATTCATATATACTGTAAATCGTTGATAACCGCTCTTGTTATTCTGAATAGAATCATAGTTAGAATTATCATTTCACAAGAAATGACATTTTCATACTAGCACGATAAATTTTGGTCTAATTTGCTACAAACATCCGACTGATAGTCATCTCGAATCTCGAGAGTTTGAATAATAGAAGAATTACTGGCTACTTGTGTAAATCAATAACGAAAAGAAAGCAATCGATTCTATTTCATGCCCCATTTCAGATAATATTCATTTTTATTACACTACTCTTTCGCTTTTTATGGTTATGGAGAAAAGAGTATCATCCTGTTTGAAAATGAAAATACTTTTATTATTGAGGAACATAACTTCGAAGAAATAAAATAATGCTGTTTATGATCACACCTCAAGTCTTAAGTAGGTTGTACTGTGCTCATCTCCACCTTATATTGGGATATGTATATATTTTATGAATGATTGTAATTGAAGACAGTAAGAACACTTCACTTCTTTCATTAACACGTCTCCCAGGGTCCCACATTGCATGGCTGTTCGTCGACAACGCTGGTCATATGGTTTAGTTAAAAGTTAAATTTAGGCAAAGCAAGAAAGTGTGCTTCAGCAAGAAAAAAGGGTTATATTTGTTTTATTATTGCTTTTATCACTCTTTTGATCACCTGATCGTGACGGTGGTTTTGGTTGCATTGCGTTGGTTATGAAAAAAACGGTTTTATGTTTTGCGGTAACGTAACGTTTCGGTATGAAATTCAAAACGGTTTTTAGTTACGTTCTGGTACAACGTTCTCATGCCTATGAAACAATTATTTCAAAATTTTTATTTCTCACCTTCTAACTTTAAAAACTGCGCAACAGCATAATAAAAAATGATGTACTTTATGGGGCATTTTGCGCTGAAATCGGTCTCTGAAAGTGGTAAATCAGAAATCTTGTAATTTCCATATTTTATAATTTGTTATTGTCTGTTATAAACGGGATTGTAACCATGTACCTTGTTAGAATAAAACATTTTTTTACTTTGATTTTGTAGACACCTGCTGCCTGCTTGAGATCCAATAATTAATAAATTAATTAATACCTTTTAATTACGAAATGCTGTTTGACACTCAAGTCAGTCGACTAGAATCTAGTCTTTCCCATGAAGACCGTGTAACAGTTATAGAAATTTGTCGGAGATTTGCACGGGCTGTTCAAAAGAGGTGGATAAGGTTCCACCGAAAATCTGACAATTTCAGACGTGATTATATAGAGTGGCTAGAAGCTGATATCGACTGGCCAAGCTGTGCTTAGCAAACCGATTTGCTCACACGACAACCTACCAGTGATAATATTGTTTCTACTGAATTTTTATCATCAACGTCGGCCACGACTCCATCTGCATCGAAAATGACTTCATCGGTATCAACAATGACAAAAAGACAACGTAAGCCATTCGAAGATTTAAGCAATGGGCAGAAAAAGAGAAGGTTTGATTCATATTCAGCAGCAGCACTGTTATAGAATATATGCTAATAACTCCATAAGCAGTCTCGAAAATAATGGAAACCATTAAGAAACCAGTGTATGCAGTATTTTCACCTAAGAAAGCAAAAGGCTAAACTCCAGTGCTACCCTCCGAATTTATTTCTAACAGTAATGGACTTTGCATTGCTAGATATTACAGTAAGCAGGATCATTGAAAGTCTTCCTAATAATGACGATGTAGAAGGCAAACAATTAAATCTAATTTCGAAGTGGGGATTTGACGGTGCATCCAACCAAAGTAGGTACAAACAAAAAATGGACAGTGAGCAAGATGATTTCAGCAATTTTTATGACCTCTTTGGTTCCACTTAACTAAGTTTCTGGAGATGATACTATATGGATAAATCCAAAACCTTGTTCATCTACATATTGTCGTCCAGTGCAGTTTAGCTTTTTTAAAGAGAGCAAAGAAGTTGTCTTGAGTGAATAAACAAGGATGGATGACGAAATTAAAGCTTTGACACCCACTAAATATAAAGGGACAGAGGTTAGTCATCAGCTAATGATGACAATGGTTGACGGTAAAACTTGTACGTATTTGTCTGAAGCAAAATCAAATGCAGCGTGCTACCTGTGTTTGGCTAAGCCTACGGAGATGAATAACTTGGATATCGTAACATCAAAGACTGTTTTCACTGGTGTATACGAATTTGGGCTTTCATCACTGCACGCTCGGATCAATGTGATGGAGTGTCTTTGACACATTGCTTATCGTCTCGATTTTAAGAGATGGTCTGCGAGAGGCGATGACAAGGAGTTGCTACAGACAAGATCATTTCAAAGACGAACTAAATCTTTTAATAGACATAGTCAAGCAAGGATCAGGTACAACTAACGATGGAAACACAGCAAGAAAATTTTACTGAGTTTCCTGATAAAACTGCAGCAATCACTGGACTAGACAAGGAACTGATTCGTAGGTTTGCTGTTATTCTGCAGGTAATCAATTCTGGGGAACTTGTAGATATGACGAAATTCAAAGAATACACGAAAACTACTGCTTAATTTATTTTCTGATGTATTTTTTTATTTTAGTTTAGTTTATTTTAAAGTATTTTTCGTTTTGTAATTTATTTCATTATGCAGCTTTATTTTTAACTGTCCTCGTACATAATTATAAAAATCCCATTTTTGTAATTTCCTGCACTAGTTAAAGCTTTAAAATGTACACTTAAAATGTATGCTGTTATACTGTTCAAATTGCTCAATGTTATGGTTAAGTCATTAACTAATCAGCTATTAGTCATTAACTGATTAGCTATCAGTCATTGACTGATGAGAAAGTGACTAACAAATGACCAATCAGATCAATCATTTCTTCACCATAAGAAAAGCTACATGTATAGTTAGTCATTAGTAGTTCAAATGGAATTTATAATATATTATTTTTATGTTGTATCTATTCTTGCCTTATTTTATAAATCTATCATTTATTTTTGTGGCTTGTAGTACAATAAAATGGTATATGTACAAATTTTGGAAGCATTAAACTATCTAATTCAGTCAAGAGCTGGAAGGAAAGGAAATGAAAACTTCGACGATTTAAAAAAATAATCGCAGGAGGTGCGGTTATACTAAGTATGTCAAAAAATCAGGAATAATTAGTACTAAATCCGTGTGGAAGGATATAACGGCCAACCTTGCGATACCGGAGATATTCACATTTTTCATGTCAGCACATTACAAAATATTTTCAAAAAATTATTACTCATTCGTATTTGAACTAAATCACCTCAGATGACATTTTTATGATATTAACACTACGAAACTCATTTCTAACAAAACATTTTTTTTTTCAATTTAAGGTTCTACGTCCATGCAACGCGATTTTCAGCCCACCGTGCATTGCGTCAAATGCGTTTGACTCTCGTGAGTATCTTCGACAGTGCGTTTAAAAACGTGGTTTGCAAAGGTTGACCTGTTGACTGGTTGAAAATGCTACAAGATGTCAAGTCTGTGTTTTGCTATATTTTTTTCAAATAAAGAATAAATTCAGTAATAAAGTCTTCCCCAAGCTGATGAAGGTACTAATCAGCAAATGGAATATTAACTGCCCTAAATAACTGATCACTAATATTGTCCTAGATACATCTAAATAATTAAAAGGGTAGGGCATAATTCATATGACAAAGACAATTAAAGTAGTTAAAACCGTAGAGACTTATCACATTGAGTAAAGTTGTTAAGCTACTTTACACATAAATAGAATTAAGTATGGAAGAGCAAGCTCAAAATTAGATTTAGTTTACGGAAGAGAATACATATTATCACTGATTAGTTTTTTATATAATAAGGATTAATATTTATTAAGGAAATATTATATTCTATCCTACTAATATTATAAATGTGAATGTAAGTTTGTTTGTTATGCTTTCACGCAAAACTACTAAACGGATAATCATGAAACTTCGTAATAGAAGTAACATAGGATACTTTAAAAAAAAAATTGCGGGCGAAGCCGCTGGTAAAAGCTAATAATATTATAAAGAGCAAAGATTTGATTGTTTGCATTAAATAGGCTTTGAAACTACTGGACCAATTTAAAAATTCTTTCACAATTAGAATTCTACATTATCCCTGTTGAACATAGGAGATAGAATATTTAAAAAAAAGGTAGGTATCCGTATGAAAACTTTGATAATGTAACCCATGTGAAAAAAAACATAAAAAATCTTATATCGCGTACGCTGCGGAAATTATTGACAATAGAGCAAAGTGATGTACTACAGTTTTATAGAGGGCATCAGTATCTACAAAAAAAATTGCGATACCTTATGTCTTACTTATACAGCTATGTCATAATAATCCTACTGTACCTGTAAATTACTTTTTGAATTATACCATTCCCAAGTTCAAAAGTTGTCCTGAGTGCAACAAATATCAAAACCACATTAACCGTGTAAGTTACGTAACATTTTTTACTGTTTCAATCTTTATTAAATTAGCAACCGTTCGTCGTGATATCTCGAAGTTCGCGCTCCCAACTGCCACCCGCCACTGCCGGACGTGCCAATGTCAAAAAATAAAGTACCGCGCGGCTCATTCGGGAATTGTCGTCAGGAATTGCTTCAACTCTTTTAAAGAATGGAAAAACTGCTCAATCTACTTTTAAACTTCTACTACCCGTAAATCTTGCGCAACAAACTACATGTTTTATCTACAAAAATGGACCTCTTGGTAAATTACTAGAAGACACCTCATTGATTATGTGGGATGAATGCACTATGAGTCATAGTGCACATGTGGACAGAATCTTAAAAGATCTTTGAAACTCCTCTGTTCTCATGTTGTACTTTTTTGTTTGCTGGAGATTTCCGACAGACTCTTCCCGTCATCAACACGAGCAAATATCATCAAAGCGTGCTTGAAATCATAATGTATTTGATCCACCGCGGGATGACGCCGAGGAATTGTAGGATTACCTATACCTGCGACAAGTTGTATTTTTTGTTATTTTTTTAGATATAAAGCAGTTATTTAACTAAAATAATATAATTATGATACCATATTATTATGGTTATAGGCTAAATAAATATCTTTATATATATAAGAAAATCCCTGTCACAGTATTTGACCACGATGAACTCCGAAACTACTCAACCAATTTTGCTGTATTTGTTCCAACTTAGGGAATAGGATAGGTTTCATTCTCATAAATAATGAAAAAAAATTGCATATTATAAAAACTGAGCCACAGCTGCGCGAGGGAAACTGATTACGTTATGAAAAATTTATAACATCAAAAATTTAAATGAACGTCATAAATTTTACTAAGACGCTAACTAGCTATTAAAGTTAAAATTAATTCTAATAAAAACATACTACATACATACATACATTTTTAATATAATTGAATGTAGACATTAAATAAATACTTCATGTGAACATGTAAGGTAATAAATGAAACTTATCTTTTGGGTATTTACAAATATATTGGGTTAGAAGTTAAAATAAAAGTTCAATACTTATGTTAGTACAAATTATAATGTCAACACACTACAAAATGTCAAATTTTTCAACTGGTATGAAATTCGGTAGAGAAAATAATTTATTAATATACATCATAACAAACAATGATATCTTATTTCTCAATATTGTTTTAATCATGAGTAAATAAGTCAAATAAAACTTAATTAAAAATATATACGAGTATATCCAAAAAAATATTTTTTAATTAATGATTTATATCAATGATTTAACACTAGCTTTATGAAATTTTCTTATTCAAAAATATACAATTTACCTAGTATCTATGAAGTAAAAAGATACATGGGTAGTTATCTAATTATATTTAAAAACAAAATACAATGACATTGAATTAAATGTAGAGGTACTTTAGACACCACCTATAAAGAGTCGACGAAATGTTTGAAAAATAAAGACTCTAGTACATGCCTTTCGTGACAATAAAATACCGATGAAAGGTTCAATATTAAGGTTTAAAAAAATGAATCGTTTTTGTTACTTTAACAAATAAATGTCAAAGCAACCTGTTTTCTTATCTATAGTCAAGGTTTTCGAAAACAAAACGTGCAACGTGGATTCCAATTGTCTTACATCGAAAATACACCAAAACTATGCATCTATGAATCTTATCTATTACAATGCATAGATAATAAAACAACGAGACCTAAATATGCATACCCTAACATGTTACTATAAAAAATTGCTGAAAGTATCACAAGTAGGCAAAACAATTAATATTAGAAGAGTTTAACCAAATATGCCAATTATTACAACAGAATTTTAACTGAAAATGCAACATGATTTTTTATATATTTTTTGTGTTTTTCAGTGCTATCTTATATGATAAAAAATATAGTTCATTTCTAAGAAAATAATTTATTAAAATGCAACATGTTAGTTCTAAATCGATTGAGAACATTTGATATTGAAAATATAGGAAAGGTGGACGAGTCGTTGACTGGAGTTTGTTGTTTTTAGTTTTAATATATAAAACTATGCTTTGCATGATTTAGTGTTTTTTGCAAGCATAGAGGGCTCTAGAGAGTTCCACCACAGCTGCCTTTAATCTTAAATATAGTAGACGGATCAGAAATTGATGTCCCATCCAGAGGTTTCATCAGGCGGGGTCTTATCCTTAGGGTACTTCTCAAAGTTGGAGAGGTCCCAGTCGTTGGTCACCGGTTGAACCAGCGGGGCCTTTAGCCTCCTCTCACGTAGACCTTCCCAATCGAATCCAAGGAACCATCTGCAATAAGTATTAAAATCATTCGGCATGTTTACAAAGGCAAAGGCAGTTACTACGGTATTCCCAACATTGCTACCGTCCTACGTATTTGGATACAATTTCCCGAGACTGCCTGTTTTTCAGAACTTTTCAGATCTGTAGTTAATTCCCCAAGTTCTAGCTGTGTATATATATATTACATAAACTTCATACTGAAAATCCATATCAAACATCAAAATACGAATATTTATAGAAGATATTTTAAAGCAATTTATTTTTGTTCCCAGAGTTATATGTTGTACAATATACACTCATTTGCAAAAAAAACGGGCGGTTTTGATTTTCATTTATCTTTAAAAAGATACAATACAAAAAAGGTTTCAATCTTTTGTACACGTTACTGGCCGGTTTTAAAAACGCCGTGGTATTTTAAAAAGTACGTTCTAAATTCAAATTTTCATTTGATGCTCATTTTTACAGAAAACCCCTTTTTATCCTACATTTTTGGCGTGAAGTTCCAGAAGTTAACATCGACTTTCATAACTTTTATTCAATATTTATCTATTAATTTCATATCCTTGACTGTCAAAGCTATATTTATTGCTTTTTGGCTGTATCAACAATGGTAGATAAAGTGGTAAAAGCTACCAAAATTATCGCACTACTTGAAGAGGGTTGGAGCCAATGCTTCGTGGCTAGGAGGCTAAATGTTAGTCGCTCGACGGTTCAAAGGACCTGGCAGCGATATCAGGAGACTGGTTCCGTCGAGAGAAGGCCTGGTTCTGGAAGAAAACCATGTACCCAACCACGTGATGATCGTTTTCTTGTGAGTCGCGCATTGAGAAATCGCAAATCTTCGTATGTGGATCTTAAGAACAACCTCCAAGAAGTAAGAAATGTGCATATTAGTCTATGGACGGTCAGGAGGAGGCTTCTCGCTGCCAATATACGCAGTCACCGCCCGGCCCGCGGCCCCAAATTACTCCGTGAGCACCGAGTTCACAGGCTTAAGTTCGCTAGAAATTGTGAATCATGGACTCAAGAAGATTGGAATAGGGTTTTGTTCTCTGATGAAGCCAGGATATCTCTGTTCGGTGAAGATCGACGTCGGCGAGTGCTAAGAAGACAAGAAGAACACTTTGCAGAGGCATGTTTCGAAGAAATCACACCTTATGGTGGGGGCTCTGTTATGTTTTGGGCAGGAATAAATTCAATGGATCGTACAGAGTTAGTCTTCATTGAAAACGGCTCAATGACTGGGCATCGATACATAACGGAAGTTCTAATTCCTCATGCACAACCTGCATTTGCCGCTCTAGGTGAAGTTTCGGTTTTTATGGACGACAATGCTCGCGCCCACCGATCTCGCGATGTTAAAGCGTATGTGCAAGAGGTCGGCATTCGTCGTTTGGATTGGCCAGCTCGAAGTCCCGACCTCAATCCCATAGAGCATGTCTGGGACGTTTTGAAACGACGTGTGAGATCAGTACAACCGGCTCCGCAGACCATCAAAGAGCTGAAGAATGTGATTACTGCGGAGTGGGAACGTATTCCGCAAACAAGTATCCGGGATATACTCGCTAGCATGCCCAGACGAATTCAAGCTGTGGTTTTAGCTAGAGGGGGTCACATTCGATACTAACCATTTATCTGCTTTTACTTTATTGAAGAAAAACAAACAAAAAAACTTTTTTTATTTTTACTTCATGAGCATACATATGCACTACTAGCAAACATACACTACTAGTGAGGTTTAGCATTATTTCCCATAAATTGTATCAAAATTTTATCAAATACTGATGAAAACGATTATTTTCTTATTAATTTACCAAATTGTGAGGATAAAACTACCTATAATTATCAAACAAAGCAATATTAACATTTGAAGTGGTTCATTGCTTAGGTGCCCGTTTTTTTTGCAAATGAGTTTATTATGGATTTTGTCATCTCCATTATCGGATAAATTAAAATCGGTTGCATACGTTTTACCTGACGGACTATTTTTATTCACTAAATAAATTAGGTGTTTTTAATCTGATAACTTGTAAACAAAGAACTTGATTTTTCATTATTTACTGAATCAATTCATTGGAGTATTACTGTATTTCCTGATAATTGTTACGCTTTAAAGTAGGAAACGCTACAGATACCTATGTTATTATAAAAAATAAGTTATGATGAATAATAATCAATACGATTGAGCTATTTAGAGATTGCGAAAATATTTTACATTAATACAATTATCTTTCCATTAAAAACAATCATAAAAGATAATGACAAATAAGTTTATCTATCGTTAGAATAGGTATGATATGAACTTTCCGCTGGTTCAGACTTTCCTGTATATTGGCTTGGGCACAAAATTTTAGGCTGAATCATTGCCGTTTTAATTTGAAAAAATTGTAAGCGTTATCGTTTGTGTCAGATTGTTAAATACAAAATCTCATAACCTACAAGTCATACTTGAATCGATTCTCTATAGTCATCTATAATATATAATATATATAATAATATATAATCTTATTATTACTTATATCAGTTCAAATTTGTTTAAAGTTTAAAAGCGCGGGGCGCTCTTTTAAGTTACCATTTCTATATTTAGTACTTACATTTCCGCGCACATTACACATCTATGCTAACATAATAAAGCTGAAGCCAATCTATCGAGGAAGGCTATAGGCTATACAATATATAGATATATATGCTAAGACTAATAGGAGCGGAGCACCAAGGAAGAATGTTTCAAAATCGTGGGGTTCTTTTCCTTTTCGTTTTTGCAAAAATCATGTATGACAAAATTGTTCCTCTTTAAAAGTTCTAAAAAAACCCTTGTCCTTTATATCATTCGATTTCAGTGAGTATCTTAGGAGATATCGCAGTTTTTAAATAATATCGCAGCAATATAATGATCAAGTATTGCGCGCGCATTTATTACAAGCAAGGCCGCCGGCCAGTCATGAGGGGGATAACCCAGTACTTTTACCTAAGATTTTAAAGTTCCACTCTTACTGATAAAAACGTGATGTAATTACCTATAAATAGCTCCTTAACGTCATATTATTCAAATATATTTTCACCTTCTACGTAAACGAAGTCGCGGGTTAAAGTTAGCGTTAGCCCAAAGTATCTATTCCACGCGGACGAAGTCGCGGGCAGAAGCTAGTTATTTAAATAAAGCAACTTTATATTTAGTCTTGTCAGAATAAAATATAAAGTATGCGCAAAAAACCGTGAATTTTTTTTTTATTTAAATACTATTTATATGTTTGTCAACAACATTTGAATTTATTAGTTTATGTTTACTTTGCAATGAGTCAAAAAGTGAAATTGAAGTAATATTTTAAGACATTTTTGGATAATAGTTTATCTTAGGAGATAGCATTGAAAAAATGCACAAACTATATAAAAATTATAAAAAAAATCTTACATTCCCACCATTTAGGCTAAAATAAGCATTGTAAGGCTTGCGTTATGAATACTAGGATACAGACGAATAATATTAATAGAAATATATATATTTATAACCACGAATCACATACAAATGTTCGAATTCGTCACTCAACCATCTGCTCTTATTGGTGTCGAACCGTTTGGCTTTAAAGACAGGATTATTCCCGTCCGTCAAAAATAAAAATATTTTCCCTAACAACATAGGAATAAATTAAGTACCATGAGGCTTATCCTAACCGTGTTAACACCCATCTTAACAGTGTAGACATTTATTACAAATTCAACATCACGCTCATAAGGCTGATGATGATCATACTGATCAATTAATTGTAGGAGTAAAAAGTTTGACCTTCCTTTTACGTAAGAAATAAGTAATTAATAAGAAGTACGTATAAAATAAGAGTTTTCCTCTATGTATAATATTAATCAATTGATAAAAAAATGCAATAAAAATTGAGGATAATCTTAATCTCCATTAAAGTGAAATTGAACTGTTTGATAAGTATTTAAATATTGAAGGTAAATTAGCTTACCAACTTACTTCTATTTAGGGAGTTTATGCTGTTAGATAAATACGGAGATATCACTCTAGGTCAAGGAAAACTTATATTGTTTTTATTTTTAAAGCATTTATCAACGAAATATAAGTTCTCAACCGTGACAAAAGATTTACATAAAAGAGTATAATTACTTTTGTGCTTTTACGTCGTCCATTCCATTTTTCAGGTAGCCGAGCCGCTCACCAGGCACGGCGCGGCACAGCTTCCGTATGAGCGTCTTTGCGGCATTAGAGACGCGCGGATGCCACGCCACCGCATCGATGCCACGAATAATCAGCGTGTACGTCTTCATATGGTCGCTGCCAGGCGCCCGGAATGGTGGCTTACCCACTATTAATTCATGGATGAATACCCCAAGAGCCCAACAGTCCACTGCGCGATCATGGCCCTAAAATCATCATTGTTTAAATTATAGTTGGCTCCTCATAGAAACTGGTCAGATTACTAACCTGACCCTCTCATCTCAAGCGCGAAAAGAAAAAATATGATTTTCCAAAACTGTAGGTATTCATTGATTTCGGTTATTAACAGATTTATATGGATAAGCAAACCAGTTTGAAATTTTGTGTTCTTTTTTAAACCATTATTTCAATAAAAGATAGATAATGCCTGAAAGTGATTTTTGTAAAACCTTAATACTTTTGAGGTTATAAGGAATTTTGCGATCAAATAGCCATTGTTAAAGCTTTTGTTTGTTCATAATCAAGGTGTTAAATAAGTATGGTGTGCATTTTGTACTGGAAGAAAGCCACAATCTCATGCCCAAGTTTTGAATATAAATTTTATGGTTTTGTAACTTAAATATGTATTTGTTTTTAATTGATAGGCGATGAAAACCTGTATAAAACAGGCTCAGCCTCTAATTCAAAGTTACAAAAGACTTACAAAAGATCGCTTCACTGCTCACCAATCCCCACTCCTGCTCTCTCTAACATGGAAGCCACGGTATGCAGACTGGCTATGTCGGGTCACAGAACACTGATCATAGCTTCTGTCTACATACACGCTGGCACCACTCCATTGCGGAGCGACTTCGAGTCCCTTCTGTCCTTGGGCGACTCAGTCATTCTGTTTGGAGACTTTAACTCCAAGCACACTGACTGGACCTGCCGTAAGACAAACACCGGCGGGCGGCGTCTGCTTCAGATCACACATGATCTCGAATTAGACGTCTTCAGCCCGTACGAACCCACCCACTACCCAGACAACCCACAGAATGATCCCGACGTACTAGACTTCGCTCTAGTCAAGGGAGTCTCCCTCCCATTTAGGACGATTGAGACCCTCCAAGACCTCGGGTCCGATCACAGGCCGGTTTCCCTCATTATGGGAAACAAAGAGCCAACCCCTCCCTCCTTCAAAACCATTACTGACTGGGATCGGTTCAGATCGTCCCTCAAGTCGGCAATGGAAGTAGACAACCCTTCGCTCTCTATGGACCCCGACTATTACGATAGTTCGGAGAAAATAGATGCATCCATTTCCGAACTTACCCTTTTGGTCCAAAGAAAGACTGCGGACAATGCGAGGAAGGTACCTGTGAAAAATCACAATGCCATTCCTCCCACCCTCCGCAACCTGATGAGGGCCAAAAACGCAGCTCTCCGGAGAGCTGCTAGGTACCCGACCCCTGAGTACAGAGCCAGAGCTAACCGTCTTCAACGGTTAGTAAGATCTCAGTTGAACGACCTGAGGAATAACCAATTTGGTGACCTCATGGCGGACATCACTCCCTCCCATGTAGCCTACTACCGAGTGGCCAGAGCCCTCCGTAGTGACACCTCAAACTTCACACCCCCTCTCCTCCGTCCCGATGGCTCCACAGCCTTCGACGACGAGGAGAAGGCGGAGTGTTTTGCTGACAGCATTGCTTCACAATGCTCAGTCAGCACTCAGATTTGCGACCCATCCCACCTTCAGTCGATTGAGAAGGAGCTCAGCGAGCTGAACTCCAAACCTCTAGACTCTGATCCCATCACAGTGTCCCCTGATGAAGTTCATTCCTTCATCAAGGGCCTCAAGACCAAAAAGGCCCCTGGCGCCGACGGCGTCTCCAACATGGCCCTTAAGCACCTACCATCTCAAGTGCTGGTCTTACTGTCCCTTTTATTCAACGCCTGCTTCGATCTCTGCTACTTTCCAGCAGCCTGGAAGGAAGCGATCGTAATAGGCATCCCCAAGCCGGGGAAACCCTTAAACCTCCCTGCGAGCCACCGCCCCATCAGCCTCCTCAAGGCAATGGGGAAACTCTTTGAAAGGTGTATCCTCGCCCGCCTAAAAGACCATCTCTATACCAATGACCTTATCATACCCCATCAGTTTGGCTTTCGAACCAAACACTCATGCCCCCAACAGGTTCACCGCATAGTCGAGTACATCTCGAGCGGCTTTTTCCCTAGGAAATATAAGACCGTGGCGGTTTTCTTTGATGTAGCCAAGGCCTTCGATAAGGTCTGGCACGCTGGACTAACTGTCAAGCTGTACAGACTTAATCTGTCAGTGAGACTGGTCCGGCTAGTAGCATCATTTCTCCAGCATCGTACCTTCCGTTTCAGATACGAAGGTACTCTCTCAACTCCGCGTAACATAACAGCGGGCGTGCCTCAGGGCTCTGTCCTGGCTCCTCTGCTGTATGTTATATACACAAATGACATTCCCGTCCCAACAAACGGGGTACAACTGTCCCTGTTTGCAGACGATACTGCTCTGTATCTCAAGGGCTCATCACTTAGGAATATCCTCCCGAGGCTTCAGACCTCCATCAACTCCTTAGGCGACTGGTTCCGCGAGTGGCGTATCGATGTAAACCCGGATAAGTCATCCGCTGTTTGCTTCGACGCAAAACGCACGCGTGTACCGGCCCGCCACAACCCACCCCGACTCCAGGGGAAGCCCATTCCATGGCAAACCACTGCCAAATTTCTAGGCGTCACCCTTGACCAAAAACTGACATTCTCTCCTCACGTCAAGAGAGTGTCTCGTAACGCGCGGTTTTACTTGGGGCGTCTCAACCCCATGTTGGGGCGTCACAGCCGCATGTCACTTCGAAACAAGCGAACACTTTATAAGGTTTGCATACGACCGGTGATGACCTACGCGTCCCCGATCTTCTCACATGCAAAGGCATCAGTCCTTAATAAATTGCAGGTGATTCAAAACCTATTCATACGTAGGGCCTCAAATTCTCCCTGGTATGTCCGCAACGCGGACTTGCACAGGGACTTTGAACTCCCTACTCTCCAACAATATTTCATAAAGGCCTCTGAACGTTTCTTCGAAACAGCAGAGAGCCACTCTAATCCACTTATCCGGGGCGCATCCAACTACACTCCTTCCTCATCCACGAACCCTCTGTCTAGGCGACCTAGATCTGTCCTGACAGACCAACCCAGTCAATTGTCAGCTGACCTGAACCTCCTCTTAGAGGCACAGGAATCAGCCAAACGTAGAGCCAATACAGACCCATCAGGTCTACCCCAGTCCTCTCAGATGCCGACTGGCCCCCCTTCTGGGAGCCAGCCGACTTAACTTCATTCACGACTGACCCCCCTTCTGGGAGTCAATCGTTTTTTCTATGCGCTCTCTCACCTAGGTGAGTAGCGCTTGCGCCACCCCTCTCTAGAGGGGTGGTCGCCTCAGATGACGGCTTATGACCTTCTCCGGGTGCAAGCCAATCCCAGGTGGTGTTTAGTCAGTACAAGTCTGACATAACTATCGGGCCGGCCCGAAGTATCCATAGAGGATTCACCACCTCCCTCCCCCGTGTCCGGAGGGTGCATTTTGCATAAAAAAAAAAAAAAAAAAAAATTCAAAGTTAATTAATTTGATTTTTTTATAAATTATTTTAAGAAATGGTCACTTTGTTAGTCTTTCAGGTATATTGTAGGATAGTGAACAGAGGCCTTAGTGCGAGTTTACCCTTCGATACTCGATATCGTCTGCGTAAAAGATTACTATGGATTTTTGTATGAGCGCCCCTAACGGTAACCATTAAGAACTACGAATCTTCATAGAAATCTGTAACGCGCTTGATAATGAGTATCGAATACGTGAACTCACACTAAGGCCTCAGAAGTGTGTATTTTTGTCTGTGAAATGTATAGGAATAGAAATAGTAGAAGTACCTTAGCAAGTACAATTTCTGGAGCAACGTACTCTGGTGTACCGGCGAATGTCCAAGTTTTGCTATTCGGCGACATTTGTTTTGCAAAGCCGAAGTCCACCTGCAAATATTGTTTTTTTTTTGTATTCTATTGCTATGTTGAATAATAGTGTTACAATACATTTTTTTACTATCGCCACCTAGTGTTTCGGTTATGGCTCACTGGGTGTAGCTATATTTACTCAACGTTAGTAAAAATGCCCCAATATTTTACTTTTAAATGTTTTTGGAAATGACATAAATCCAATTATTACTTAATGAGGCTTTATTAAGTCCAGCCCGCCTAGCATACGCAACACGACAAAATTTTGTCTACCCATTTTCTCGTGTTTTAGTCATTTGTCGTAAGTCGTCTCTAACATGGCTGCGCTTAGAAGTCGATTTCTTATGTCAAACGTGTTTTTTTACTTAGCCGCGGATTTTTGTCTTCAAACTCTAACATGGCAATTGCGTTTTGTCGACATTTTAACCGATATTGTCGACATATATCTCGTCTTAGTGTCAGCACGTAGAGAAGAGACGACAAGTGGTTTGTGTGCTATTTCGATTGGAGCGATGGCGGTGTTTTATTACAATTATGTACTCAAAGTATATTAAGGGCGACCAAAACGTAAAAATATGTTTTATAGTTATATACTTATATATTTTATTTATGCACATATAAATAGATATATTGGCAAAGCTATATTTCTATAAGTATAAATATATTCCTATAATTATAAGTAGATATGTATTTATACATACATATATATATATAACTATATTTATAATCATAGAAATATAATATACTTATAATTATAGGAATTTATTTATATGTGCATAAATAAAATATATAAGTATATAACCATAAAACATATTTTTACATACATAGTATATATATATATATATACATATAATTATATATATATAACAATAAAGGTACCTTTTGTTCATCGGAAGCATTTTGGGAAGTGAATTAAACTTATAATAAGATATGAATACGTGAATTTGGTTATGAATAACCATAAATAATGTATCTAACTTTATTGAAAGTTAATGTTATCGCTGGGAAATGGCAGCAAGACTGTCTTTTTGAAGAAAAAAGATTGGAGTGCAGGGACCACCGTAGTCGCATACAAGAGATATTTAACCTTTATACAATTTCTGATATTGAACTACAGACTTAGTCTAAATATTAGGGTTTTTTTGGGAGTAGGTACTTTAAGGATGGATCATGCTATAGGTACCATGCTTAATTGCATTGGAATTTAATTGCACTACAATGAAAGAAAATTGTAATATTAGAAATTTTATATAATCAGTCCCATTTTACAAATACTCTTATTATCTCATTAATAATAAGCCTTCACAAATGTTTGAAATAAATGTATCCAAGTAACAACTCTTATGATTCTTTAATACAAGTATGAAAAAATGCATTCTTTATATTCAAAAGAATGAATTACTAAGCAATCAAGTCAAAACATTTTGCTAAGTTGAAATATGTTTATGGAATTTTATATTTATTATAGATTATCAACTTGATAATTAAGATGCAAAATACACAAAAAGTCTTGATTACTAACTTAAAAAAATCCAGAACTTGACAAATAACAATAAAATCAATATGTTATTACATTAGTTTCAAATTGTACTTAAAAGTAAGCATAACACGTATAATTTCATTAGATTTATAAGGATGAATAATAAAATATATTGAACCAAATACAAAAAACATAAATGGAAAAAGTATATTTAAAGGAATGACAGAAAAGTTATTCTTTTAATGCTCCCTATACAGTGTTATCAAATTGTGTGAGGGCAGCTCTTATCCCAGGAAAACTCTTCATTCCTCCTCTTCTCTAATGCCACACATTCCTCTTCAAGATGAAAAATCACATTCTAACTGAGTCATCAGTGCTACATGGCCTCCTTCTTTCTCGTCTTGTATTTGTAGCTAAAAACATTAAATTAATTCAACCATTATTACAAATATATTTAAAACTTTATCATAATTGCATTATTAAAATAAGAATAAATTAAAATAAGAATCAAAGAATCTAAATAGATTTCTATCATTTCTCCTTTTAATTAATCTAATTCTGACAATAATAAAAATGCTTCTGAGTATAGCAAGCTGATTTTGATTATTCTCACTTATTACCAATATTTGTCTGTTAAAATCTTATTTGTGATGTATTTATTGTAATTACAAGCTTTTACTTACATCTCTGTCTGTGAGGTGTTCATTTGAAGTCGTTTGCACTGACATGCTCCTAGTTCTAGTGAGTGCCAGTGTTTCTGTAAAATTTAATTTAGCAAATTAGGTATATAATACTATAAAATATTTGTTTATTGTTTTAAAACACAATAAAGTTTTGAAAGAATTGTTAATGAATTATTGTGTTGAAACTTACCCATTGCCACTGTTGCAGTGTTTGTGCAATCGCCCAACGTATTGAATGTTGTACATATTTCGCCCCAAAGGCTCACGATGCTCGTCTAAGAAATAAGGCAGCGATTTCATTTGCTCCGAAGTTGGGGCGACATTGCTCCAGTTACTATTTACTCAAACTATACACAAACTTAAACAAACCGAAAAAATCATGATTACGAACAAAAAATGGAATCTGTCCACACTTGAATAGCTGTCGAACAGGGATAAGAGTTTGAAATCGGCCACTTAAATTTAACAAACGCAGATGTAGAACGTTTGTGAAAAAATATCTAACCTAATAAACTTCTCCATAAACGATTTGTTTACAAACACGAACTATGATATAATAACTCAATATAGGCAAAGACAATAACATACAGCCATGCATAAAATAGTTTTCTTTACAAAACTTTAAGGAAATAAACTTTTCTATGGCTTTTGCACCTTCTTAGGTCATTTTAGAGCTACATTTAAATATTTTACATAACACAAAAGCGTATATCTTTTAAAATATTAACAAGAGATAAAAACCGGAACCGAGGAGTAAGATTTCATAGTTGGCCGCACTAATCATTCGCTTATTGTTCGTTCACGATAATTGTCACGTGACTCCGATCTAACTTCTCGAGCCCGATATGATTTCAGAGTAAGGTCACGGTATTAACTTCGGTCGGCTATCGGTCGGGCCCGAAGATTCTAACGTGCGGTTTGGGAGTAGGCCTCCAGTTTCGTTAATAAGTTTCTCTACTTATTGACCTATCAAAATCAATTTCAACCTAATAATATGAAAACTGTAACAATATTTTATATAACAATCGGATTAGTAATAGTAACAATATTTTTTTTTGTGTAGTAACATTTATCAATCTACTTGTAAAACTCGTTGCATTTTTATAAATCTTAGTCGCTTAATTATACTTTTTAAAATTTTAGATTGTAAAAAGAATAAACTTTTATTAAAAGAATAAATAGCAAAAACTTTCGGAGATTAAAAAAAAAACAAACACCGTTGACTTAGCGGGAAACTTAGCGCGAAACGATCAACCACAGATCATGTCAGACAACGTCACATTGATGTAATCCACATTTCCAAAAAGTAAATATATGGTAAAACACGCAACACAAATTAAATGAACGATATCGGTGTTGCTATGTTATATAATAAAGTAGTTAATAATCATATATCAAGAGGCAACATTCGTTTGTCTACAACGAGATATTATGTCGATGTCGACAAACTTCTCTTCTCTCGCGCGCGAGATAGCTCGAGTAGCGCATGCTAGGCGGGCAGGATGCATCGCACTTTCAAGGTGGCTATTTTGTCATCAATCTTGGGATTTTAAAGCTAAAACACATTTATCTTATGTTTTTGTTGTTATCGGAATATAAGAAATATTTTGAAGTTAGACTTCAGTTATTCATTCGTTTATAAAGGCTACAGATTATACAATGAAGAAATAGAAAATAGTTTGTATGAGTATGAAACATTTTTTTTCTCCAGTACGAGCATTAACGAACTAATAGCAGGCTACTGACTGTTTCAGTTATATTTAAAAATTATTGATATATTACTCCTACTAGAAAGTGCAGTTCTTTTAAAGCGAGTTTATAATGAAATTCAAATACTAATTAATATGGTTATAATGCTAACTAAAACTAGGTGATACAAAGTTTATTTCCAATTGGAGTAGAGAAAATGTGTGCGCATGTGTATATCATCTCGAGGTCACCGCACATTTTCCTATATTTCGGAAAGTAAAAAACTACGAATAAAATTCTCCACAGCATAACCAGTGACCAAGAAATAAGCAAGTCCAAAGCGTTTGCTGTTTGCTAGTTGAAAATATTTTTATAGATCGATATGGAGTTGATTGCACAAAGCTTGAAAAAAATCACTTAAACGGGTCTCTTAATGTTTCGGTAGCTCAATCGGAAGAGTAGGTACTCGCTCGGATGAGGGAATGTGGGTTCGAGTCTCGTCATCTGCCTGTCATCTGACTTATACTATTTAAATATACAAACACAACACAGATGCTTTAGTTCATACCAGTTTAATGTAACCGTGCTTGTCAAGCATCAAGTTTTCCGGCTTGAGATCTCGGTAGACGACGTTCTTAGAATGGAGATACTGGAAAGCCTCGACGACGCAGGCGGTCATGAAACGGGCCACATTTTCAGCGAAGAATCGCTGCTTCTGAAGGAGCGTCCAAACATCTCCCCCAAGAACTGGCTCCATTAAAAAGTATATATATTTGGTGTCTTTGTACGTGCGGTATAATCTGCAGAACATTGTACATTTAACCAATGAAGAAAGATAAAACCAGTGATCGTCATACAACCTTTTATACTTCCGACAAGCTGGTATAGTATGGACTTGACCTAGTCACATGCTAGTTTTTTGTGAATCGTTCGTTTTTATGTAGGTAAACGGGATTTAACGCATTTTAGAACTTTTATTTCCGTTTTTGGTCTTGCTCCTGAGATAACTCACTACCACAGAGAATTCTTTGCCTTATATTTGAAATGTTTAAAAAGCTTTAATTTTTATTGTAAAAACAATGTTTTTACTCGCTGTGAAATGTAGAAAAAGCAGATATTAAGTTTAACATTGCAAAAGAAAAGTTAATAATCTTAAAATTCGGTACATGTCCCAGTCATTCTATGAATAAAATTAATTGGGATTCGTTAGTCTTGCAAAAACTCTAAAAGTAGACGATGGATTGCCCTGAAACTTGTTGTAGGCATGCCAGAGTATGTTTGTATGTATGGTCACCAATAAAAGAGCATCTCAAAGCTAGTCGGGTTTCTGAATAACAATTGATTGTAATTTGTTTTGACGTACTATACAAAAAGGGTCTTACTTGCAAAGGAAGGGGCTGTCGCATATCATCATGATCTGTTTCTCGTTGAAAGCGTGCACTTGCTGTTGCTGCTGTACCATCTCAATTTTCTTCAGACATTTCAGCGCAAATGTGATTGACTTGTCCTTCTTATAGTGCACTAGTTCCACGCGCCCAAACCCACCCACACCCAGCGTGCCTATTATCTCCAGGTCTTTTAACTCCACGTACTGAAATTCTGTGGTAGACAACTTGGCAATGAGAGATTTGAGCTGAATTATGTTACTAACTATAGGTAACCAGAGAATAGTAGGTACGCATAAAACTATAAGTGGCTCTGCCCCAGGATTATTCGTAGCTTGGTTTTATATCCTAATCTTATATGTATTACTATTAATGAATCTTCGAAACCAACCTCACTCTATGTAAATAGGTCAATTGCAACAGTTGCCAACTGCAAATCTTATAATGATTTATCAACTTAAAATTCATGAATTCACTAATAAAGAAAGAAAATTACACTTTGTGTAATAATTATAACTTTTTAATGTTCAATACATTTTTTAATTCAGCCCAAATAAACTACCAATAGAAATTAAATGAAAAATACTTATTACTTTAAATATGCTGGTTTTGCAATTTATTCTTTAATTCGAGACAAGTAAAATGTGTTTGTGTACAGCGATCGCTTTTTATAAATTAAAAATATGACGGAACGATATATACCGCACGTATTTTAGTGAACTGAACTGGCAGTTAATAAGGTATTGGCATCGGCGAAACAAGTTCAATGTTTATTGGATCTGATCTGATATCATCTTTTTAAATTGCTTACTCAGGTTCGAATCCCACCTGAGGGCTCGGGGGGTGGCCGTATTTTACAGGCGTATTTTATGTTATAAAAAATAGAGCATTGTGAATGCAAAAAATAAAATATAACAATACGTTAGTATAGCTAGTTTCATCTTAATCGAATGTTTAATACATATTTGTAAAAATATTACTTTCGATGTTGAATTTGGTTAACTTTCAACATTGGTGGAACGGTACTAGCTTACACATAGTAGAAGTTGAAATACGTTTGTAAATTTTGACGAGTTTGCTAGCGTTTCGGTAGTTCAGCGGTCAAAGCACTCCCGGGATAGGGAAAGGAATAAAAGTGTATTTTATATTTTATAGAAAATATGGCATTGTGAATGCAAATAATAATAATACTACGATACTACATTCATTTTTTCAAATATTTGGTTTTATTATAAATTGTTGACAGATTTGTAGGCAGGAAATAAATAGGTAACTATTTAATTTTATTATAGTTCATCATTTTTTTTGATAGGATAGTTGCGTTACTAAATACGCTAGCAAAAATTCTGAATATATCTACCTACCTAACTTTGCGAGAGATAACAGCTACAAATTAATTAAAATGTTATTATTATAGTTGAGTCTTATACCTATTGTCACAGATAACATTATGTACGCACATTGATTATGATCAGAATTGATTATCAATAATAAATAATTACTAGATAACAGAAATAAGGTTTAAGTAAGTCAATACTTTTTCTACATATATTTTTCGTTCCTATGCTAACAGGCGTTTGCCTTTATGACCAGATCTTACAGCTTTTTTCTTTGATGGCTTATAACGAGTAGAAACACCTTCTCCGAGACTTTATTCTAACTAAGATAATCAAACTCACCACTTTTCACTTCGGAATCTTTCTTCGGCACGCTCGGTCTAGGTACAACGTGTCTCTTTGTTATCAGTTGGTCCAGTCCTCCGAGAAACTCAATGAATGGTCTGTAAGTGAACGTATAATTAGCACGTGTGGTAGTGCACATTAAATTTTTTTTATATTTGAGTGCATTGTCATATTTTTATCCTCACGTTTATTTTAAATTAGTGATTAATCTTAATCCTGTTAATATGGCTCCTTTAAAGGCATTATTTATTTAGAAATAGGAAAATAAAGCGTTTTCGATGTCTGAAAATAATGTTTAAATCTAGTAAGTGGAGGGAAACAGCAAAAACTAAAAAATATCGAAAATGTTTTGGATATATGAATTATCATTATCTCAGCCAAAAAGGCCGTGGACGGATGTCTACCCCAAAGATGGGAGGGTTTTGCCATAATTTCCACGCTTAACAGGCAAGTTGGAGATTAAAGTATAATAATTCGATAACCGCTGCTGTCCATTTAATTTAGTCGCGTTAACTATAGGTACTTGTTTCGATTGCGCCGATGAGCGTTTTTCATAAACTGAGGTGAGGTGATAAATTATAGTTTGATTTTATCAATGTATAAGTAGTTTGATTTTGAATAATTCTTAGGTACTTGCTGACTATGAATGCATAAATACGGGATTACTCAGAACCTTCTCCCAAAAATAGGGGGGGTGGGGTAGTTTTTCCATAACCTCCACGCATTTTTGCTATTTTCTTGGATTTGTTCCAAATTAGGGCAAAGTATTGGTTTCATTTATAAGTATAACACAGAAACGCGTGGCCGGGTCAGCTAGTATATATATTTCTGTGTATATTCAGATACAAAAATCATTCTAGAAAAAGCGAAAAGAAAAGAAAATATACATACAGATCGGCAATTTCATAGTTAACACTTAATATTAAACCGACAGAAAGATATTGTTGTTCCCATTAACATAGTAACTATGCATGTTAGTATGGAGTTTTATCCTACCCTCGTTCCAAAGTAAGGCACTCTACGCCAGGCGGCAGCGCAGTGACGGTAGCTAACCGTCGATCTTCATGCAGCAGAGCTTGCTCGCCGAAGTAGTCACCCCTGTCAGTTAAATGAGAAAAAGTTATATAAAATACATTTCTTAGCGTTTTTATAAACATACCAACATTAAAGAGTCTTATATGATACATTATATGATACATTTAATAAAAAAATACTGGAAACAATCGACTCGGCCCAGAACTCTTAGGCGGATTACTTAAGCCGAGTAAATTTTTTCTAAATATTTGCCTATTAATAGTAGTTTATGATACTTTTGCATAATAAGGGTTCTTACAACATGAGTGTGTTTTAAAAAAACGAGCCGTAGGCGAGTTTTTTTATAGTATCACACGAGTGTTATAAGACCAAGTTATGTACAGTGTCATACACTACTTTATCTACTCTCATACTATAATACGTAAAACAATATTGCAAATAAAACGCTGAATATAACAACAAATTTTAAATGTGAAATGTTGGCGCCAAGGTGGACCAAGGAGGTTCAACCTCCTTGGTCCAGCTGGAGGTTGTATAGGTGTATCGTTATGATTAAAAAGTTATAATATGTTACAGGTGTCCATACAAGACCTGTATCGTAATTAAACTTTTTTTTATTATTTTTGGCCTGTACGTAATGTTTGTTATAAGCATTTTGTTTTCAGTTTTAGAATCTTTGTATTATAGTATCAGAGTAGACAAAATAATTTATTATGTAAGGTAGCATTGTAAAATGCATATGTTCATTGCTATCTCATCATTGTTAATTAAGCAAGAATGTTACCTGCGCAATGTGCCGACTCGAATTTCGGTGTCGCCGTCACGCTTGGTAACAGTCACGGTGCCACCCCGAATGATGTAGAATTTGTCTCCTTTGTCGCCTTGTCGGACCACCGCGGTACCAGTAAAGAAAAATTCCTAAAACATATAATAAACCTTAAAGTGATTTATCATCATCACCCCATAATTGTGGCAATTGCAGGCGTAAAGACTGTCCCGAGAAGAAGAAAGGGTGAGAGACCTGGAGTCCTGAAAAACATGAAATTTAGGCTCCAGTCCATCCAAATGTTTTATGTCTTGTACCCATTGTTGTGTCCATGTATTTGTTACTTTGGAGGAAATAATTATTTTTTCATTTCATTTTAAAAATGCTCTTTAGGGGGTTGTGATTTGTTAAATACAGTTTGCTTTTGTCTGCTACGAGTACCTTACACTTTGCCTCCTACAAAAAGAAGACTGAAACCTTATACTGAGAGTGCCGATACAATTATACATAACATATTCATTGAAGCTGTAAGTAAAAAGGTTGTTTTTATAAAATATGACTGAAAACGTAGGGAAATGTCGCCACCAATGTACTAATGACTATAAATTTTAAAGGCTCTATTAGTTTTCTAAAACTCAATATAGAAAATTTTAGTCAGCTACCCTTCGAAAGTTTTTTGACCATCGTAAGCATACCCGAATACAAAGATTAGTTTTAAATCTCATTAGATTTTTTTTTATCTATGATGAAAGAGCAGCTTCATTCTAATCGGCAAGAATTTTCCCGTGTTTTGCTGCATATGATTTTTCTTTTAATGAGTGCGGCGTAAAAATTACCGCTTGATATTGTAGTAACTCAGAAACTAACAAAACACACTTTCTGATGCTCAGGTACATGTATAGTGTGCGTACCACAAGAAGCTTGCGCACTCGCCTCCCAGAGTACAGATCACTAGATTCGAAGAATTGTATCCGTAGAAATGAAAAGCTTTATTGCTTTTCAAATTACGTAATCTATATTTTTTCATACGTTAAGTATGTATGAAATAATGTCGATATACATTTATTAAGCGCATTATTGCGACTTGATTAGATTCGTCACGGCGCTACCTGCGCTCTGATTAGTAGACACCTAGAGGTTTGCAAATTTATTTTGCAAAAGCGTAAGTCAGAACAAAAGTAAAAAAAGAACGATAAATGTTGCTATAAGCTATGTGATTGGCAAGTGTAGAGAAATCTGGTGTTTTTAACAAATGTTAGGAGTTAACATTCCTGCTAAAAGTACAGGATATAATGATGATAAGTGTGTTAGTGAACTTGATTTGCCCAATATCAGCAGAACAAAGACTGAAAATACTTAGTATATCAGTCGTTAGGATTATTTTACTTTATACTGTAGGATATTACGTACTCTCTTCAGGAAGCCTGCAATTTTAACAAGTTCTGTGGGGTGTACGTCCTGTAATAGCGGCACAGAAGACAGGAATCGCACGTTGTCCTCCTGCTCGCGGCGACCGCTACGCACCATTATCTTTTGGAATACTCGTCGCTCCAAGGTCCAAACCTTTGCATCTCCGATACCTGGATTATCCAAAATTGTAGTAAAAACGACATAAGAAACCTTTAATAATTATAAATATTGGAACTACCAAGAAATAAAAGAAATACACAGTAAATAGTTGGACCCATTAAGTTAAGTAAAAGTACCTACATCGTATGGAGGCGAATCTTTTCGCTTTGAATAATAGGGCGAGCTCTCCAAATGCTTCTCCTGGTCCGAATGTCTTGACAATTTGACCACCTTTGAGGACCTCGAACTGTCCATAGGCAGAAACATATAAATGACTGCCACTCTCTCCTTCGCGGATGATGAGGCTTCCCGGTGGGAAATCCTGTGGACTCATTGCCTCTACCACTGAAGTCAAGCGTTCATCGTCCATAAGGTTTCTTAAGAAATCGTTGGTCATGATAGCTTTACTTATTTGTGTTGCGGAGCTGAGAAAAAAAGTACATTGATTAACACTCATGATTGAAGACTTAAAACGTGGACAAGCCTTGCTCAATGTAAATATCGATGGACTCTTGTTATAAAAAGTAAGGTAACGGATAGACATACATAAATTATAAATATATAAGTAATATCATTATAAATATGACTCGAGTGCAAATGCTCGTATTGCTCACACCACTATTTGCCTCTTCCGGTTCCGGGACTCGAACCCATGGCCCTTTGGCTTTAAATGTCTTCAAATAATTTAAGAGTCACTTACGCTCGGCCAAACTGATCCTCAATCATTCATGTAATTTATGGTGTGCAATTCGAATTTACTAAAAATATTTTAACAATAATTCATGTAAAATTGTTTTACCCTTGGTCTTTTTCGTATTTTTCATATTGAAGATCTGTTGTATCAACATGAACCGGCGGAGGTATCACAGGTCTTCTTTTTTCAACGCGCTTTTTGGGATCGATTCTTACTAATTCTGCTATGGTCATCTTACGCCCGGCGCTGCTTTTGCGTTCATCAGGTATTTCAAAGTCAGATAAATCTGAACCTTTATGACTGGACTTTCTACTCGTTGCGTTCGATGGTATCAGTAAATTTGAATCTCTAGCAACATCCCCGCTATTTGATCTTGATGCACCCAAAGATCCACTGTTCTCTTTGATTGGGGTAACAGATGACCCACTTGAAATAACGCTTACATCCCTTGGATAAATTTTTCCGTTTCCTTCTGGCAATACCTGGAAAAAAATACTGAATTTTTTTAAGGACATCGACATCGCCAGTAAATAAATCAGTCAATCTTAGTGTGAATTTACAATACAAATTTCATTTCTAATAAAAGAGAAAACATTTATTTTATATTGATTCTAATGCGAAACATAAATTAAAGAATATTTTTATATGAGACATAGACATGTTTATCCTGCATATAAACAGATTGTCAGCATTTTTGACCCGCGAAACGGCAACGATTAGTTAGCTGCGGGAAAACCAGACCTGAGCCTTTAGAATTTCCTCTGAGACTTAATTTGGTTAAGCAAGCAAGTGACTATGGGAAATTTTTAGGAAGAGTGATATTTGCAGTATGAATGCATTTTAGCTTGAACCACATCCAGGGACTGTGACACTCGCAGCTTGCATATATATTATTGTTTCCTTGCAATACAGTTATTTTGATTCGAGGTAATATTTGTACCTAAATATTTTTGTCGATATCGTAAAAACCCAAACAATCCACAAAGCAACATCATATATTTTATAAATAAAATGAATTGCGGTATTTTTGTAAGGACCTATTTACCGTAAAGAAAACCATATGAACAAGTTTTAAAATAATTTACCTAATAGCCCAGACAAGTTAGCCCACAAAATAGAGGAAGTTTAACAAAAATTCGCATATTGCTGTAAATTGTTACAAATGTTCGGAACACCAATATATGTATGTTAATGAAATCTAAAAAGAAAGAAAGAAAGAAAGAAAGAAAGAAACACATTTATTGACCACAAAGCACAGAAGAAATACATAAAATAAACATAGCACATATAGGTGACATATAAAAATCAAACATAAAACTAATAGCTAATGGTCAATTAGGACCCGACCTCAGCATATGCTGCATCAGGTTAGACTGATACAGCGCTGGTATTCTGGCCGGGCCTACATAAATTCGTATTATTATTCTATAAATGAAATTCACAATTCACAATAACGTAGAACAAACATATAGATTAGAAACAGGACAAACAATTAATAAATAAAGAAAAATCAAATAATAATAAAGCAAAAAACAAAATAATTCACGAAAATATTACAATACATTGAATTACAAAGAGAGAGGAAAAAATAAAATAAAAATAATATTATTATGGGCGAGACCCTTTGCCTTGCCTCTGTTGCGGAACGCAAATCTGTGGCCAACCGCAATGTCGGTATTCAGTCTGTTACATAAAATGACATAAAGTCATGTTTGCCACGTAGGCTAGAAGGTTATAGCTCTGAAACAATTGTTATATATACTTCACTTTCATTCTTAGAATACCAAAATTTAGTCATACAAAAAATATTAACTGCACCTTAATACACATACTTTTTACGTGACTGTGGTAAACTACTAAACAACATTGTCAATGTGAAAGAAAAAAGAAAAAAATGAGTTTAAAGCCAGCTAGTCCGACCCATAGCAGTGAAAACCGATAAGGCAATGGCAAGCCAACCCCACACAGCCCATCCATACCACACTTGCAAAAAATATTCAAGGTCAAAGATCACAATATATATTTGCGTTTTTTAGCCAAACGGTAAGTTTTTATCATAGAAATAGATCACACAAAAATTGTAGATCATGCTATAAAAAATTGTAGATCTATAAAAATTATCTCTTCACTTTTTCTCCTAAACGTCACCGGTTTTTGAGATATAATGGTTTAAAAAGTTGTATTCCACCGGGGAGGTAGTATACCTGGTGCGTTTTTTAAACGTGGTTAACCCCGATAAGCCTATTCCACAATCTATTTTGTTCCTATTTATACTTATTACTATTGAAAATTATGAAAGCCGTGTGAATTCTAAAAAAATAACCATCTCATTCATAATCATCTGATATTTCTGCTTCCTGTTCTTCTTGTACTTCTTTTTTCTACTTGTTTTTGCGGAGAACACGGCACAGCATACTCTCACTCTCTCAGTATATCCTGCGTGGTCTCGGTAACGTGGAGCACTGGTGGCAACGATTGGAGGGATCTCTCGCTGGCGGCCGTGGCTAGAGCCATGTTCACCACCGACTTTCGACTTTCTGCAAGTCTGCATCTCGCACATAATAAGGCCCTCGTAAGGCGAAGACGACGAGGGAGACGATAGCGATAATATGCCAACCGAAGCCCCTGTCAGATGTAATCGGTGGAGGGGGCGTCCATTCTGCCTGGACGCCCAGAAACTCCTACTAACCTCTGGATCAGAGTCACTACTACCGCTTCCAAAGCTGAAAGGAGACGGAAGGAGGATGGGGGCGGAGACCAAGCGCATGAGCTACACGGAACCCGGTGTAGCGGCTGACGCTAGCGGGGTAGCACTGTTATCGACAGTGCACACGCTCCACACGTCCGATGGATGTCCCAAACGTCCACATCATCCACATCATCCACCAAAGGGGAGCGGCCGATAGGGCCGACCCGGGAAGGAGCCGAAGGGCCAACCGTCCGTCAGGGTCAGAGGTGGTGCGAGATAACATATTCCCGCCAGACCCTGACGGAAATGGTGTGATATCAAGCTAAACCCTTGTGTTACGAGTAGATCCATGTCCGTAGTGCATCGGCGAGTCCAGTGCATCAGCAACTCGGTTCGTTTGGGTTAAATGTCTATGTCTCAACCGATGAGCTACGGCCGCCTTGACGTGAACTTCATTTAACTTTTAGCACCAACAGTAAATGCAACCAAAATTCCCCTACCCACCCTTAATTGGTCCACTCCACTGAATTGTGAATCCTGACTAATATCACTTTATAAATAGAACATAAAGGTATAAAGAAAATAACTAAGATTCTGTATTATTGGGCTTAAGTCAGCGAGAAATGTTTCAACTTATCACGTGATTTGATCGTTTATTGTTCATAGAATAGAAGCAAATCATTTGGTGATTAAATCAGTCGCTCAGCTTAGCTGAAACAGAGTGTGTTCTACTGACAGGGCTGCTTTTTCGTGTCTATGTCGTAGAGTTGCTTCATCTAGCTAAGCTCGCCTAGTAACTATTGGTGGATTTCTTCCTCGCACTCCTTTTTGCTACCTTGCATATGTAGAAAAGCAACCATGTAGAAGATTGGGAATCACGTAATGTAAGGTACCCTCAGGTAAATATTAACCACCTTTATTATTCAACTACATAAAAAGTAATTTAAATAGTTATCCGTGTCATACTACACACATACACACCTACAAGCCCACACATAGGTAGATAAACCAATAGGTAGATACAGCGTGAGTTTAAGCCACCCATGCCCATCTTTGCCAGACGTAGGAAGAAATGTCGTGCATTTTCGAGAGTTAGCAGTCTTGTACGAGAAATAAACTCTTATACTTTTGTGTACGACTTTAAGAAGGCTGCCTGCCTACGCCTGCATCTATGTTATAAATATTATGATAAATTAAATTTGTCCATTTTAAGAACTGCCGAATCAGTAGGAACATAATTAGATTAATGAACTTATCACTTAGTCTCTAGTAATAATAAAAAATATAGTTCAAAAAACTAAAAAACACGCTTTAATGATGAAATAAACTAAAAAGTGGAAAATGACTATTTTTTTCGTATTCCTGATAGCAAACCCTTTCATTTGATACCTATATCATGGAAGTGCATTTCAAACAGCCAGTTCGCCATCTTGGGGAGGCCGCCATATTTGATTTGTAATGACGTTTCTTAGCTAGTCATGTATTGTCATCAGAACTCAGAGCGTGTGCAAAATTTCATACTAATCAAAGACCGGAAAGTGGGTCAAATTAAGATTCCAAGATTTTCTTACATAGTTACAAGTAAAGCTAATAAAAGCGTGTTAATAAAGATGGCGATAAAATTATTTTTATTCGATATAAGCATTTAGAATACGTGTGTTGATCACGTAAGTCCTACGTAGCTAGACCTTGTAGCGAAAAGAAGCCACAGGAAACTCGGACAAGGGCTGTTGGTGTATTTGTTTGCTGTTGTTCTTATTGCCTGAAGCTTCTCTAGCCCATGTAGAGCTCGTGTAACCAACCGTAGCCACGTACGTGGTGCGGATGCAGGGGTCACGTGGAGAGATACCACTGTTAAAAAAGTCTTGTTAAAAGTCCTGGCACTGGGACTCATGCTGGGGAGAGCATCATGATTAAATGAGTTAATTAGTAGTCACCCTGGGGTACCTACCAACCCCCCAGGTGTAGTAAGGGTAGCCAGGGAATCTCTGCCCTAATGATCTGTTGTTCTCCCATGCTAGTGCTATAAAAACTCAAACTGAATAAAAAAGGAGGAAAGGTTCATTTGGACGACACACAGCGTTCGACAAAAACTATGTGTCGAATCCAGTAGCCGGGTTGGCTACCACTTTGACAGCAACGAGGACTGTTCCTTTGGAGCTGAGACTGGTGGGCTAAGTGCTGAAGAGGCGCTGTTTGAACTGCATGCCGAAGATGGCGACTAGGGAACAGCGAGCAGAGCGCTGGGGAGTAGTGCCGTTGGAGGAATGCGAGGTAAGCCGGAAGCGTCCAAACGAGGTAGTTGGTCATTCTGATTCAGGAGACCCAGATTCGGCGTGCGTGAAGCCTCCGCCGAAAATCAACACAGCAGGTAGAGTAGGGGCCCGCAGCCTGGGCGTAAATGAAGAGAGAGAGAAGGCCAAGGCGGTGCTATAAAGCAGGCAGTAACTCGAGGCCTCATTCGCAGACGGGGAAGCCCAAGGCGGCACCCTTAAAGAAAACACACACTTTCCCCCGCAGTGGCCGCTGCTCCCCTCCTTTCTCAAATGAGGCCAATCCGTTACTCTCCAGAGTGGCGCTTGCCAGATTCGGCCCCACCGGATTGCATCGCAGCTGAGGGTTCATCGTGCAGTTTTTATTTGGGAGGCCTCCAAGCCTTCATGGGGCACTAGGCCGGGTGGGGGTATGGAGGCGTTCCACATAACGTCGGTAACGGCGTATGCATTAGGCATTTTCTGCACATATAAAAATAAGGATCGACACTCAGGTTCCCCTAACGTCTAAGCTAAACTGGGCAAAGACAGGCTGACAGACGGACGTGGCAAAACTATTTATATTCTACACTAAAATATATTAGAGAGCAATGGTGGGCTTATCTCTAAAGATATTTCACCCAGACTACTAAGGGTATGCGGGTGACTTAAAGGGTCTACTACCCTAAAAATGAGCCTGTTAAAGACAATTAACTAATTAACTTAACATAATATGACATATGTACATACCAAATCTTTAATTAAATAAATATTATCCTAAGTATGAATGTGCTTGAGTACTAATATGACAAAAAGTTGCCGTTATAGGACTAATTTACTTATTATTTACTAAGGTAAACTTATCTCTCGTCATGCTTACCGTTTTACAGATTTTCGTGAAAAAACACGTAACTAAGTGCTCGTGTAAATATTTTAAATCACATTTAATGCTTTAAAGGAAGCCCAATTTACGTAATAAACCTTATAGTTATATTAGTAAAAATAGAATTATGAAAAAATGCAGTTTCTATCTTTCTCACGTGCAACATACCTACAATATTGTTCATTTGATGGGCGAATTGTTTAAAACGAGATTAAAATGACATTTATCAAGCTTGCATTAGTATTTATTTAAATGATAATAAAATCAAATCATTTGTACCATCAGCAGCAGGTCAACCTACCTGTTTGATAATTACGTCAATCAGTTTTCATCTAAAATGCAAAGTACAAAATCAATTCTGGAAATCGGTAATCTTTTACAGATACAGCAAGGTAAATGTATTGTTGGCCAATGTCAAAAACACATAAAAATGCTGTTTTGTTTTGAATACTGTATAATAAACTAAGCCAAGAATTTCTTAAACTAATGTCCCATTACATATTAAATTATCTGTGCTTGGGTTGTGCAACGGAATAGTCATGATGTCTCATTATATCCCATTGGTTCTAGGCTTTTATTTATTAAAAAGGAAAATGATAACTACGCAAAAGGAAAAATGTTACATATTATCCCAAAGATGGGACAAGGTGGTGCAAGACACGTTTCTGTATTTAAATAAATTATTTTGAGAAAAATATACAAATTTATTAAAGGCTAACATGGAGCATAAATAAAAATGTTCTCTTAAAACATATTTTTACACAACAAGAACTAATGTTATAAACACGTGAGTCCCTGGGAAGTTTACTATGTCTGTACGTTATTTCTACTCTACCAAGTCAATTTAGGGTTAATATGGCAATTTATCTAGCCTGCGAAGAGAATTACTATTTACATAAATAAAATCACGTCTTTTGTGTGAAAGTGCATCATATAGATAGGGATTACTTTGAATTCGTGATTTAACTAGATACGTAAGCTTTTCTGATAACACTGTAGGTACGTGCGTGAAATCATAATTAAGTTTTAACGCAATAACATACATACCTACATGTAATAAAACCTAACTTTTGACGGTTTGTTTCGTTCTACTTGCGAAATTAATCTAGCCTCTAGGTATCAGTTGTTAATTAAAAAAATACACACCTTCCAGGACTACTGACCAAGTTAAAAATATGGCACGGAGAACGCAGTATATTCATATTTCTTAAGGTTTATCTTGTAGGACTTACATATTTTCTTTGGGCTAAAATAACATTCGAGGGCAAGTTTCCACACGCAGCTCGGCTTGAACAGCGCCCCTGCTGTGGTCTGTATATAGCATAGGTTTCCAGTAAAACCCCAAGCGGCTGCTTAAAAAGAGGCAAGTTTTCTAGGCGTATAAAACCAAAAGAAAATTTAGGTTAAACTGAAGCGGTCGGTGCGCGGCGGACTGGAGAAGAGTTAATGATCATACGCTAGGTAGTTTAAAAATAATCTGGGGTAACTTTGTACAAAAGGGGTCGATGGAAAATACGCCAGATGACTGGTCCGCCGCTGATGCCGTTTCCTCATTGGGAATTAATCCTGCATTTTCTATAAATGCCGATTACAAACAGTCCGGTATTGTCTGTGCTATACAAAGCCTGTTGTTATCATAGTTTAGTGACGCATCGTAGAAAATAGCACACGCTCAAATAGTATGAGATTGATGAAAATATCTTAATTTATAATATATACATACCCGCCTAAGGGTCACTGTTTATTTAATTGCATTTCAAATTTCACAAACACAAACGTACTCACTTTGATTGTTTCGCGTCGCGTCGGCCGGGCAGGGCGCGTAGGCTTTGCATTGTTAAGACTGAATCCGCCCTTAGACGAGAATTTAAACGGAGGACACGAGAGCACCATTTTAAAATGTTATTTTATTAACAAGTTGCGCACATTATGTTCTGCATTTAATAGTGAAACGTAACCCTGACTAGCAGCGTTTGCACGTAGACGCGAACCACACGACTGGCTAAACGAGCAACTGTTATCATCATTGGCGAATTATTTTACTAAAACGATTGTTTTAATTATTTCCAACTAAGGCATGATAACTGTATTATCAAAGAACCTTGTGATCTTATCAATTAATTATATTATCATCGCACCAATCACTACTCGCTTAGCAGTAATCTTTGTTTTGAGCGTCTACCGCGACGGATTTAGCTAACGTAATCGTGTCGAATCGTTCTAACACTCGTTCGCCTTCAGTACGTAGTGGAAAAGTGAGTGCTGGATATATAGTTATATAGGTAAAGATAATTTGTAATACTTTTTAAAGGAAACACACATTTTATACTATAATTTATTAATAACGTAAATGAGTACACAATGCCAAAGGCTTTAAATGATTCACTTCATTCAATATTTTTCATAAAAAAAAATATTTACAATAAAAGGAGAAAATCAGCTTACAATCCACTATAAATTGCCACACTAAAAAGGAAAATTCTATTTATTATTTACTTTATCACAAATCGTACGAGGGAGCTCGCTGTGCACTTGGCTCGACTTTTTTTCTAAAACTGCACGTATCTCAACCGACGTGCAACAATAAAGTGTGCAATGAATCTATAAACCGTGCTGAACGGAAGACATTTATTATGTAACAAATCTATTGTTGGTTATTAAATTTCAAAAAACATTTATTTTAACATTACCTACACGTACAACATACATAATTAATCGGAAATTGAGCATGGTATTGTAATAGTATCCGAATACTGGTCGAGTCACGCGGTGCGGTCGCCGCGCCGCAGCCGCTGTAACGCATACTCCAGCCTCCGGCCAACTAAGTAGCTCAACACAAAAATACTACGAAGCAGCACTAAGCTTCGCTGACATATGATCTGCGGTATCCTTGTTCATTTGGGACTGTTACTTTAACTGTTTTACACATTATAATCTAATTTCTGGAAGGTAACTCATTTGGCATGTCCACATTGATCTATAATCAAGAGTTGAAGGGCGCTTCAAACAGATATCGCAAACCATACGTTAGGTAGCGCACAGCTTCCAGTTAACATCTCAATTATTAGTATGCGCTACGTCTACCTATGTTCCCACGTTCAATTATAACAATTTTGAATTAAACTCATAAACGCGTCACGAGTTTCTCGATAGTGCATCGCTGGGGCATGACACGTCTAGGATTTTAATATTACATTTTACACTTGCACACGTGGGCGTAAATGTGATATCATAACCCTGCTAATTTGCGAACTTTTACTATTCTATTTGAACAGCGTCGAGTGCAATTGACGAACAAGTGATACTTATTTACTGTGGCTACGTTAACAATATGAACCCGAGGGTAAAAATCATATGCACAACATACGGCGTGTTTCGCCGATAACACTATATACAGGAGCGCACGCCAACTCTTCCGACCTCGACGCTTTCACTACTATACAGTAATGACATGGATTAATTATTTATCAAAAAATAAACACCAATTTTAAGAAGCAATGACTTAACGAGTTTTAGTAGAGGGTAGTTCTACAAAGTTGTAATTGTGTTGGTTCGAGGGCGGCAGAGGGCGCGGCGCTGCAGTAGTCTTGTCGCTCGGGAGCAAGCATCCGCCAACAATACTACTGATATGACTCATTATGCACAACATCATAACAACTCGTTTTAGACCTAATGATTACAAATCGAAGCCGTCGATCGTATAATTTGTGCACAGCATGATGAAACGAGAATAGTATGAAATTTTAATTCAACATCTCATAAAAACTGAGAAACAAATCGCGTTACAAAATACACATTATTCTTAATTTATGATTATTATATTTATAATACATTGTTCTTGATGATTTCAAATCTTATCGTAGCACACTAACCATTTTGTCAGATATGTCATTTAAATTCAAATTTTTCTCCAAGTGAAAATTTGGCTTACATTTAGTCCTCCATAAAAATGAAAAATTATAAGTTCTTGTAATTCTGAATTTATTTAAAACACATATTCTATAAACAGTTAAAAAACAAAATAATATGAAAGATTACATAATAATTAAGTGAACATGACAGGTTTTAGACTGTGTAAAATAGTTTCTTTGCATATTTTCAAATATCAAAGAAACTAAGCTAAAACACGTCCCGTTTACTTTTACAAGCTTAATTTATGATTCAATACAAAATACTTTGTAACATCGGTTACTGGACAAATAAAATCTAATCTATAAAATCATCAAATAGAATCACATGTACTTTTTTATGTACTTAGATACAAAACTTGCATTTAAAAACTTAAAAAGATAATACCTACAAAACTATAGGTTTTTTTAAAATTACGCATTCACGCATGAGTATTCAGCAGTAAAGCAAAATATTGTTCGAAGCTGCGACATGGCTGACTACAGTTACGTCTAAACAAAGTAACACTACAACTTACACGACACAAGCCAGTGGCACTGAAGGTGAGCTCACGAGCCACCGTGTGATATAGGTATATGACACGAAACTTGCTTAACAAATAAAGAGATACTAGAAACGAGCATACATTCAAATTAAGATCGGTTGAACATAAATCTGTTCCGTTAATAATACATGAACATTTTACGATAAAGCACCGTTAACTATTTAGTTTGTGCGCAAAAAAGACTAGAATATCTGCAAGACCGAAATGTCATGGAACCGCCAGCAGAATCTGGAGTGGCCTGGTGAACGCCTTATCTTATAGTTGTAATTAATAATTAAAGCTATCATTGTAGACGACACCGCGCTCAAATGTACCTTATTTTAGTGGTATCAGAAACTCAACTAACGAGCCATTTGATATGTGACTATACTCAAGTTCTGATCTACACTCACTGTGATATAGAAAAATTACATAACTAGAAATAACCGATAGCTTGGTTCTTGTGACATGATCGACTAATGAATGAACTCAATGTTTACAGAAAATTATATATAGCTTCAGATCTACAATCATATTATTGAATTAAAGTTACAACTACGCTAGATGGCAAACGGATATGTTTATAGAAAAAATATACTTACATTGCTATGATAAAATAACTTAAAAATATTGTTAGATCCGAATCATCTATGTTAGCTCATAGATTTTTAAAGTTTTTCTAGGTGAAAGACTATGAAATCTACTGAGAAGTGGTTAGTGACATGCAAACGTTCCGGATACGGTACGAATCGATGGGTTTTGTGCTTTGGTATAAACGTTGAGCGAATCCATAGATGTTACGATACTTTACGACACTAATGCAAATGTTAGATCTAAATTACGACGACGTCTAAAAGGGTTGGACCCGTACGCGTGTTGTTCATAAAACGAAAATACATTAGATAAAATGTATTAAAATATAGCACTGTAAAATTGGATACCGCCGAGAACGGTACCGAACATAATTACGAGGAGAAATCTCAATGATATGTGAGAACTCTATGGAGTTCCGTTCTTCCCTTAACACTACATCTAAAGCGTTACGCCTACATTTCAGTAAAATATTAAACATTATAAACTAGCGATTTTGATTTATAATAGACAAAACTGAAAGGAAAATCTGAGAAATAGGTAATCTCGACGCGAAGCGAACTGTACACGCAAGTGTTGGTGTAGTTGTTCCGGGAACTTAGGTCTCCACGGGACGTACCACATGATGCACCAAACAATACTAAATCTATTCAAAGTTACTGTATATAGATGAGAGGATAACTTTAAATGGCACCGCATTAAATCGCACCATCAAAACTGTTAAGATATTAAACTTTTATAATATGGAAGGGACAAAGAAATCTATCGTCCAAGTGGTTTATAGCCTCACGCCGTGCGACATGAGATGTTCCTTAGAAACCAAAATCAAAACAGCTTCAGAGAAGCTCGAAAATTATAATATTCATGACACAACGTAATGTTGCCCTTGCAGAAATACATCGTGTATACTACTCCGATTCCTGGAACAGACCTAACTGGTAGGAATTAAAACCGCAAGCAAAAAATGTAAAAATACTACAAACATTTTTAACGACGCGAATATTAGACAGGCGCATGTTCGTATCAAACGAACACCTCACATTAAAATACTTAATTTTATGTCTATAACCAGAAGATGTTTTGGATTTCAGTATTTACAATTTTTCTCTATGATATGCAAGTGCAAAGCTCACTAAATATCATTACACGAAACAATTTCTATTGTCAATTACAAGTGTTACACCTATACTAGACAATACCGTACACTAGTATGTAGATATCCACATTCACTCATGTGTTTATAGTAAAATAGCAATTCTTACAAATATCTAATAGAACAGAAGCACTTATTTTAGCTGCTCGCACTTGTATAGCATTAGGTACACGAATAATTTACAATACAGTTTATCTTAATAAACTATTTCCGTTAGAAATTTTAATGACTTTGGTATTTCATAAGTTCCGACGCTCGCAGACCAGCTCGGCCAAGCGCCGCCTCTACGGTTAGTTGACTATGCTATCAAAGCTTATACACAGTAATCAGCTAGCACTATTACTGTTACCTTAATTTATCAATTATGTTTGTACGTTTACAAAGAGAGTTCATTGTCATGTTAGTTTAAGGTGAAGGTAATTTCGTATTCGAGTAAAATGTTAACTTTGTTCCACTGGCTTAATATGGCGCAAATCTGTTGTATCCGCTTCTGTAGACTGCAGTCTGCAATAAAAATTTCATAAAAATAAAAATATGTCAGCTCATATAATAAACGCTTTGTAATGCATACCATTTTTAATCCGATTTGTTTAAACAAATATAAATAATATTAAAAAATAATAATAAAAATATATACACTTCAATTATTTCTATACATCAGTTTTACTACTGCGCGTAATTAAAACATTTCTGTCTGTATATCTATATAGCCATGAACTTTATAGTTTCAGAGTTATTGCGACAGGTGTTGTATGTAACGGATTGTAACTATGTTTCTGTATTGTGTAAGAGCTTACCCCGTAACCTGTGACGGGGCCAATGCTGTGCCCTAGATACGGGTCTGCATACTCTCTGCCGTATCTGAAAAATAAATAAACTTCTACATATTAGGTGAACTAAAAGATAATTTGTGATAATAAATGTAAAAATTGTAATACTGCCGTCCTTACGATCAGTGCAATAAGTCGAGTTTTTGGGCAAATTGACTCACATACAATTTACGTACAAATGTATGTACAAATATAATTTACTACATAAATATTCCGCTTCATTCTATAGTCGTATAGTAAAAATTTCCAAAGGACACATAGCAAGGAGAACCGATGGCCGTTGGGGCGGAAAGGTTCTCGAATGGCGACAGCGTGCCTGACGACGCTCAGTGGGTAGGCCCGCTACGAGGTGGACCGACGATCTGGTTAAGGTCGCGGGAAAACGCTGGATGCGGGCAGCACAGGACCGATCGTTGTGGAGATCCTTGGGGGAGGCCTATGTCCAGCAGTGGGCGTCGTACGGCTGATATGATGATGAGTAAAAGTTTCAAGTCAATAGCAATTTTAGTTACTATGATACACAAAAACACAAAAATTAAATCTTTAATCGCAATTATTACGAAAGTAGCTGAAACTACTTATTGCACTTATCGTAAGGACGGCAGAATAGTATGATACTTTTACTTATAAGCGTTATACTTATGAGGATGTAATTTTTAGTTTGCACGGTGGTCAATGATCAAAGGGTTCTGATGAAATGATCATAAATCATAACTAGCGAAATAAGTCCGTAGAGGTGTACAGTACACGTCCATGACACTTAAAAGACTCTTACTTAATAAGAGTAAGTATAATAATATGCAAATGTCGAGTATTATACTTGATTTGCAATCAATCAACAACATATCATAGTTTTAAGCGTATTTTTTAAATATTCTTTATTAAAATGTTTGTCCATATATATCAACGACCTTTTGGTGCAATGGTAGCAAGTGATCCTGCCTTTCGCACAGACTAACCTAGGTTCGAATCCCGGAAGGCACATGTTTGTGTGATAAATACAAGCATTTGTACCTGACTTATGGGTATTTATATATTAGGTATATATGTATATGTTATTTTATAAAGACCATCCAAATTTTTTCTAGGCACTAGATATTTCATTTTTTTTTTAAATAGGAAGGTAAAATTTCTCAAGGCACCCGGGGAGCTCCCGCGACGCATAACCTTGCGCTCCCGCATTTAAGTCGCATAAGTGCCTATCTAAAGAAATGTAATTCACACCGCTTCACTCGAAATCTTTGATTTCTTTTATCGAAATCCCAGAACAAGTATGAATGACTCAGCAAGAGGCTTCGGTGCTTTTATCGTGGGGAAAATTAAAGGAGGCCCAAAGCCTCAAAGCTTAAAAATAAAAATAATCCGTCCATTTGAGGAAGTGGCGAAGTGGAAAAAAAAGGAATAATATTAAAGACAATGTTCGTAAACGTGCAAGACTGTTTAGAGAGAAATCGTCTACACTTTGAAGTAAAGTGATTGTTTTCAAACTTCATGTAAGTGTATTTTGATTAAATTTTTATTTCTTTAATTAATTGCAGAGCGTCTAGGACATAAACTTTTTCATAAAAATCTATTAGTTAAACATTTCTACATCCTATCGTGTAAAATTCCAATTTCCAAAACAAGGACAACAATCGACTTTGATAAAGCTATTAATTCTTTCAAAAGTATAGATCTTTTAGACTTGTTTTCTTATACCGATCCCAATGCTCTCACTGACCTACTAATCAATCGCTTTAGACAATGTATTTTCACAAGTACTATAACAACAACAATTCCTTGTAAAAATCGTATAATAAAACCCTGGATTACATTAGGCATTCTTCGTTGCATTAGAAACAGAAACAACATGCAGAAAAAACTAAAATCTGACCCTAATAATTTAATCTTAAAAATAACATATAGGCGCTATCGCAATCACTGCAACTCCTTAATTAAAACATTAAAACGAAATTATGATAGAGACAAATTAAATAAAAACAAAAAGAATCCTAGGTCACTCTGGAAATCTATAAATAGTATTACTTACCGCAAACAAAGTAAAACAACCAATGTAGAATTATTAAACATTAAATCAACCGCTAAAGAATCAGTAAATTATATTAACAATCATTTTGCAAATATTGGCAGTTCCTTAGCAGATAGTATCATGACGTGTCGTTCTTTAGAGAACAGTAATTTTAAGTATTTTTCTAATTCGCAACAGTGTTCCTCTTTTGTCCTTTTAGAAACAAACCCTGAGGAAATAAACGGTTTAAATAATGGGTCTTAAATCTGAGAGTGCCACGGGCTGGGAGGGTATTTCAACAATTTTTTTAAAACAAATAGGTAAAGAGATAGCCCCCATTGTTGCTCACTTGACTAATCTTTGTTTAACGCAGGGTATCTTTCCGACTTCATTTAAAAGGGCCGTTGTGACGCCCATACACAAGGGTGGAGATAGAAATGAAGTCTGCAACTACAGACCTATCTCAGTTCTTCCAGCCTTATCAAAAATATTGGAAAAAATTATTAATAATAGATTAATTAACTACTTAAATAAATTTCAACTTTTGTCTAACTCCCAATACGGCTTTAGAAGAGGGATCTCTACTGAAGAAGCTGTAGTAGCCTTGACGTCACACATTTCTGAAAATGTAGATAAAAACAAGAAGTGCATTACAGCTTTCCTAGATCTCCAAAAGGCGGCCGTCTCCGTCTCCACCCTTACTCGTAAATTGGAATTAATGGGGGTTAGGGGTATTCCTTTGGCATTGCTATGTGACTACCTAGATGATCGCAAACAATGTGTCAAAATCGGTGACCACATTAGTGAGCTGGTGAATGTTACCTATGGGGTGCCCCAGGGAAGCGTGTTGGGACCTACACTCTTTTTAATATATAATTATGACCTTTGCAACTTAGATATATGTAGTGGGAAAATCTTTTCATATGCAGATGATACCGCTGTCGTTTTCCTGGGCTCAACATGGGACGAGGTACATGCTCTCGCTCAAAATGGTCTTGCCCAAATAGCCCGCTGGTTAGATAGTAGTTTATTAACTCTGAATGCATCGAAAACAAAATATATTTGCTTTACAAATTATAACAGTACTCAACCTGACCCAAACTATCACATTAAAATTCACTCCTGTAACAATCTTACAAATCAAAACTGTTCATGTGTCATAATAAATAAAGTTTCTAATATTAAATATCTTGGTGTAATGGTCGACCAACGCCTTACTTGGCAAACGCACAATGACTTATTAATATGCAGAATTCGAAAACTTTCATGGGTCTTTAAAACTCTCAGGCATGTTGCCGATACAGATTTATTAAAACAGGTATATACATCGTTGGCTCAATCGGTCCTCAGCTACTGCATCCCGATCTGGGGAGGAGCCACGAAAATAAAATTTTTGGAATTGGAACGGGCACAAAGATCTTTGTTGAAGGTAACATTCTTCAAACCTTATAGGTTTCCAACCGACAGTCTATATTCTGAATGTGGCCTCCTATCTGTTAGAAAACTATATATCCTACACGCCCTTTTAAAAGTACATAAAAACCTTCCACTAAAATTAAATACACAAAATAAAAGAAGAATTTTGAACGTAGCTCGTGTAGCCCATGTAAGAACTGCTTACGCCAAGAGGCAGTTTACAGTACAATCCGCACATATTTATAATAAAATTAATAAAATTCTTAATTTCCACGCCTTGACATCATATTCATGCAAGCAAAAATTACAAAGTTGGCTGCAAGCAAAAAACTATAATGAAATTGAAAACCTTATAATATAAAAGAACAATGTAAAGCATAAATTAATTATAGTTAATCTACAATTATCTCATCCCGTGTTTCACACGCAGTTATACACACAACATTAAATGCAATCAACTCTTTCACATATTCATACACCTTTTATAACTCATCGTACATGTTTCGTTACACTCACACATACACGCACACACATCCACACACGCACACAAAGCCACGCACGTGTTAGAATTAGGAATAATTCGGAGTGTATTAATTGTTACTTAATCATATTCATTGTCATTATTTATATTTAAATGATTATTTATTGATTTACTAAATTGATTTATTGATTGATTTAACTATGTACACTTTATAGTACAATATTTTTCATCATTGTCTTTGGTCTAACGTGTTATCTGTCATAGCATAGACAACTCGATCGGTCCACGTCACCTCCCCGCCAGGCGGTGGAGTGACGCGGTGCCTTTATAATGCCTCGCACTGAGTCAGACGGGCTCTTTCTTTGCTTGACGCTCGGAGCCGGCGGACGGCCGGTAGTCCTTATCGGATTATATTCAGCACTAATCGTTGTGCCAAAGATAAGTATATATTGGTAAAGTGTGAATATTAATTGTTGAATCATCATACAATATAAATTTAGAGCATTTGAATATTTAGTTTTCCATTTTGATGGCAAATACATGACCTAGATGAATAAACTGATTTTGGCCACTTAATAAATACTTTATTATCTACCCTCTTTTGATATTTCATTTGATCAAAAGAAAATATAATATTTCCTCTTTTCCGTTTGATCACATCAGAAGTGGGATCCTCACGCCCTGTACTAAATTTTTTTTTCTTTCTTTCAGCATGTGACCAAGGTCGGTTAAATAGTTCGATATAGACCCTACGATGCTGAAGGGATTGTTGTTGGCAATACGTGATGCTCTACCTCGTTATGATACTAAAAACTGTAATTTGAAACCACGTGTTCAGCAAACGAGTAAATTTAATGAATCGTGACTAAAAACTACTAAAATATTTATTCATGGCTGAGAAAAAGTAACAAAAAAAATATAAATAAAAATTAATGAATACCTACAAAAACACACATTGCAAGATCTGATGATGTGGTTAGCTCTTTATGCAAATAATAACAGTAAGATGGAGGTCGGTCCCCCTGCCCGAGTTTCTTTCGCCAGTTCTTCTCGGAAGGGCCTCCCAGTTTCCGAACTGGTGGTAGACTCAGTAGTATACAATGTAATCGTAGTAAGAATGTAATAACGAAATAAAATTTAAAAATAAAACAATTTAATTTTAACAATTTGGAACGTGCCCGATCAAAATATTGTGGAGGAAGTAGAAAATACATGACAACCATTGAAATATCGGGATTAAATATAAAATAAAAAGTGCGCAAAATCCGTAAAAATAAAGTGTTTTATTCGAATGTGTGGTGTGTGCGGAGTGTAAGAACTAAATGAGAAATAACTAAATTTCATATTAGGTATTGGTGTAAATTGTAGTCTGATAAGGGAATGTCTAGCAAAGCGTCTTAAATATCACTTCTCAACATGTTACTTATATTTCGATAGAATAGGAAAAGCATGTTATCTACACGTCTTTTCGAAAAATTTTAGTGCCTGTTACTACATGTTCTGATTCATCAGGCTGGCCGAACAGGCTTTGGGAAGTTCAAATTTTGGTTACAACTGTCTTAAAATCAACCGGATTATATTCTCTTCGATTATTAACAGGTCGTACTGCAAACTTACCTTACAGGCTCGATTTAATGAGGTTACGAAAGGTAATGAACATAACTTCATAGATGAAATGCTTCTATAGAAAATTAACTTGTAAATAGTGATAATGAAAATGAACTTGTAAAAAGTGATAATGAAAATGAAACTGGAAAATAGTGATAATGAAAATGAACTTATAGATAATGATAATGAAAATGAACTTGTAATTGGTGATAATGAAAATTATTAATTGAGTAATAGTGCCACAGAATCGTATCATAAAAACAATGATTAAGAATAAATAAATCAGTTGCTGGGTACCGCTATGCTTGGTGTCAGTTTGGTCTTCACTAACCAGCAAGTGATGGAACTGTACATGTCTAGGTATAGAGGTTTATAAAAAAAAGATATGCTGGATAACCATGTGCTTGGTGTCAGTTTGGTCTTCACTAACCAGCAAGTGATGGAACTGTACATGTCTAGGCATAGAGGTTTATAAAAAAAAGATATGCTGGATAACCATGTGCTTGGTGTCAGTTTGGTCTTCACTAACCAGCAAGTGATGGAACTGTACATGTCTAGGCATAGAGGTTTATAAAAAAAGATATGCTGGATAACCATGTGCTTGGTGTCAGTTTGGTCTTCACTAACCAGCAAGTGATGGAACTGTACATGTCTAGGCAAAGTGGTTTATAAAAAAAGATATGCTGGATAACCATGTGCTTGGTGTCAGTTTGGTCTTCACTAACCAGCAAGTGATGGAACTGTACATGTCTAGGCATAGAGGTTTATAAAAAAAAGATATGCTGGATAACCATGTGCTTGGTGTCAGTTTGGTCTTCACTAACCAGCAAGTGATGGAACTGTACATGTCTAGGCATAGAGGTTTATAAAATTAAGAAACAATAACTTGATTTTTGTGAAACGATATCTGATTTTATATAATCTAAAAAGTACTTCGGGGACGAAGTACTGTCAGTATGGCCGTGTTAGAATTAGGAATAATTCGGAGTGTATTAATTGTTACTTAATCATATTCATTGTCATTATTTATATTTAAATGATTATTTATTGATTTACTAAATTGATTTATTGATTGATTTAACTATGTACACTTTATAGTACAATATTTTTCATCATTGTCTTTGGTCTAACGTGTTATCTGTCATAGCATAGACAACTCGATCGGTCCACGTCACCTCCCCGCCAGGCGGTGGAGTGACGCGGTGCCTTTATAATGCCTCGCACTGAGTCAGACGGGCTCTTTCTTTGCTTGACGCTCGGAGCCGGCGGACGGCCGGTAGTCCTTATCGGATTATATTCAGCACTAATCGTTGTGCCAAAGATAAGTATATATTGGTAAAGTGTGAATATTAATTGTTGAATCATCATACAATATAAATTTAGAGCATTTGAATATTTAGTTTTCCATTTTGATGGCAAATACATGACCTAGATGAATAAACTGATTTTGGCCACTTAATAAATACTTTATTATCTACCCTCTTTTGATATTTCATTTGATCAAAAGAAAATATAATATTTCCTCTTTTCCGTTTGATCACACACGCACACACACACACACACACACACATGCACACTTTTCTCCACGACACACATTCTCCACCTTATCGAGAACACAGAACACTATTTACACTCATTGTATATAAACAGTCACCACAAAATCTGTTTTATTTTTATTTTATTTTATTTTTTTTTTGTTTTGTATTCATTCACTCACTAAGTAAGAAATGGTTATTAAAACAACATGTATCTTTTGTAATCTTATAAGAAGCGGTGCCCTCTAACACAGGTTTAATACTTAAAAGAGGACACCAGCCACTAGTTATGTACGTTTTTAAAAGATAATGAATAAATATTTTTTCAATTTTTTTTTTCAATTTTTTCAAAATGGACAAAAATAACAACTTTTTACGTATAGTTGAATTTTTTGCTTTGTTATAAAGATTTTCGAATTGCGTATGCGATTCCTATGTTTGTTTAGTCTCTGTGGTTAAAAAGATCCTTTACTATACTCCAACCATTATACATAAGTTGATTCATATTTATTAAATGCGCCTTATTGCAAAAGGTATGGTTTACTTTTACGTATTTTTTTATCTGTTATTAATAAAATTCTAATCAAAGATCAAAACAACTCAAACCTTCTGCAATGTAACGGTCTTAAGCCCGTAAAAATATGAAGGGAAAATTTGCAAGCAAATGATTGTTATGTATCAATGAAATGCAGGAGGGCGGGACAGGGGTTATGTAATCAGCTGCTACAACACCGTGCGTAGCGTGATTTTGACAACAAACAGTTTTATTTCGCGACTAAACTTGTATAGCCTTAACTTAATATTTTAAAAATACTTGTTTCGTTATTTTTTTTCAAAGAATATAATGTATAAATTTAGATGGTGTATTCAAAATTTCCATGTGTATTTCAATAAATATTACTTATTTATGTATCATATATGTCTTTCCGTTACCCTAGTATCCATAATACAACCCTTACAGAGCTTACTTTGAGCTAAGCTACTGGCTAAATATTTTATTTATTTATTACATTGCTTAATTAACATATTAATTTTTAAAATGGTTAAATAGTGATAAGGCAAAAGTTTAAATTCTTTTGATATAATATGAGCATTTATTTAACATTAATAATATAAAGCATCAACTACTATGCCATGGCCTTTGTAAAATCCACGTCGGGAGACCTTGTTACAGATTTTTTAAATATATTTTTGCACTTTCAAAGCTATTTTATACGATTCTATTTTAATAGTAAATTACGAGGAAAATGCAACTCGGCTCAAAAGCTATTCTCAGACGGCTATTAAAAAAGGTATTTAATAGTTGAGTAGTTATTAAAATAATAAGTATGCCTTCCTGAAAAAGATAAGCGATAAGCGCATATTACTAAGAGGAGATTTTAAAGAGATGAATGACATGCATTGATGCCGATTATTGTAAAGATGCGCCCCCACGTTTTGAGTGGCCCCTCGCTTTGCCCCGCAGGGTTATTTTATTCTTTTTAGGACATTGAAAAACGTGGGATTTTTAGATTTTTTAAATCTAGTATAATTATTTTATTCTTTTTAATTATTAACTCAACGAAGTAACCATGTGTTACGCAACAATCGGATAAGCCCCATACAAAAGTGAAAGTTGCCGAAAGTGGACCTGAAAGTGCATCTGGAAAGTTGAAAGTTGCTTTAGAGTGCATTGTCATCGGGTTCTGAACTATCCTGAAAGTTTCAGCTTTCTAGCTTATCGGAAAGTGCCTCAAATTTAAGTTGCAAGATTTTGCCCGGACAGACAAACAAATAAGAAAAGTGAGATAAGAAAAACGTAGTAAAAATGAAATGTCGGGGGAAGTGACTATGCACATGTAATTGTTTTCGTCTATAGTAAACGTTGATAAAACTAGCAACATTGTGGATACTGACGTGGCGAGGGGTGTCAGCGCGGTGGGCTGCGGCGAGGCGCTGACAGCGGCGGCGGCGGCGGCGCGCGCTGCGGCGCCGTAATTGGCGGCCGCGGCCGCTGCTGCCGCGTGCTGCGCCGTCGTCAGAGGCGACTTCAACAGGGGCCCCGCCGCTGCCGCTGCTGCCGCTGCAGCCTGTAATCAGTGTTGCTTATTTAGAGATATTTTCGCTAAAAATTCTACGATCCTGCTTATTTAAGTACCTACCCAAAAAATTACTTAAAATTTACATGAGAGAGACCCTTGAGTTCGGGGAATACGCGTATTCTATTATGTTTGTACACTGAACAAAGGGATTGATTTCGAATCAGTTATTTCTTCTATAACCTTGCTCGTTATTGACTCATTTAAAGTGATTAAAAAGAGCTTAAATTAGTTTCATGGTGGCTTATACAATGGATTTAAGCTAGTATTTATGTTATATCAAAATATAGACTTTTAATTTCATTCATATAAATAATTTGATTATTTACAAAAATACAATTTTAATTTCCCTTAACGTGAACAAACTAAACTTCCTTGCTCCTGGGAGATTTTTTCATATGTAAAACATTTAGACTTTGTGATGCACCATGCTATTAGGTCGACTATCAATAGTAACAAAACAGTGATAGAATAGTATGTTGTTAAGTAAAATTCTAGTGATAGATAACGCCATCAATTCAAAGTTCAATATTATCGATTTTATAGATAACGAATAGACGAGTAAACATTTTGTGTTATTGATAGTTCCATTTATAACCTAAATATTTTTTTATCTATTGTAAATAATGGGTTATTGATAGCTGGCATCAGTGTTATCTTTGCATTGCATACGATTTTACCTATGAAAAACCTCAATATTTTCTTAATTTGAAGTTCAAAGTTAAGAATGATTTAATTTAGTTTATTATTTAGAAAGGTTTGTGTAATTGACTATATCAACGTAGTTTTCGTTTTTCTTACTCAGTCTCCTTTTACAGTTTTGGGTAGTAAAGAAACGCATGCTTTCTTTAGTAAAATTAACATGTCACCGAATACGACTTTTGTTTAATTTTTATCAAATTTAATTTAAGAAAATATTATTATTACTAACACATATTACATAGGTAGTTATTAGATTTGGACTGACAGTTCACTAATAAAATGGATATACTTATTTATACAATTATTTTCTTTTACCCTAACTAAAGGAATACTCTCGTATTTCATATTTATTAATTTGCTCATGACAACATAAAATCGGTGATAACCAAGCATCCAACAAAACAATGAGCCCACAAAAGAGGCACGATTGCGGGTAGTTCTAATTTGTTAATTAAATGCGGGACTGGAAAATGATTTGATCGACTCCTCAATTATTGTTTCTGTATTCGCTTTCAACTCCCAGATAATCCTTACCATGTGTGCGTGCTCGTTCGAAGTATACTCACGCTTAGAAGAGATTTTAATAATGCCTATTTTGTAATAGACGTGTTATCTGTGTAGCTAGAAACAAAAAGCTAGACGATGCAGAGAGTAACTCATTGAAAACTAATTACAGTAAACGACAAAGAGCTGGTGTGGTTGAAATATTTACAAAATTAACATGCAACGTTCCTCGCACACGATCCTACGATATCATAGCTTTTCTGCAGCAAACTGTCGCTTGTAAAAGGTATTTAAAAGTATTGATGCAGAAAAATGGTAGCGATATGATGTATTATGGGCATGCACTAGATAGAGTAACGTAAGATCGCAATGTGGTAAAAAACGAAACAAACTAAATAAAATATGGAAATGTACGTAGCTAAATCTACTTGGTGATTGTTAGTAAACTTCGAAGGTTGCAATTAAAATTTGTGGGCTCAATGTTCTACTTGGAGCATGATATAAATTAGCATCTGATCGAGTCAACTCACAGCTTGAGCAAACGCCTAAAACTAAGTCACCCACCACAATACCAACGAACAATGAACTCAACAGTAAGCAAACCGCGCGGTCGCGGGGCGGCCTCGCCAGTGCTCTCCGACTCGGTTAACGTTATCACAAACACAGTGCACCCTGCATTACGGTGGATTACCAACCAATAGGACCATACGAATAATAAGGAGCAAACAAAATCCCAGCACTCACTCCACGATGAATAATCGAACTTATACTAGCGTGGTACATGAATCAGGAAGCGATAGAAATACTGATACAATCACACATCGCTCGCGCGCGAGCTCTAGAGGCGGGTGTTACCTCGGCTGCGGGCTTGGCGGCCTGCAACAACACACGCACTGTCACCGGGGACTCCACTTTATCAATATATCATTATATTAGCCTTACATTTCTCTTCTTTAATGAAAGCTTTACCCTAAGCTTAACCCATTCTTCTGAGCGAGTTTCAAACGGTTTCAGTTTTTATTTAAAGATATAATAATCATAAGGAGCAGCTATTATAATATATTTTTATTTTGCATATGCAAAATGCGGTAAAACGGCCCAAATGTAAACAATTTTAGTGAAGTTTGACAATTTTATTGGTTGGTAGAGGACGTTGGCTCGGCTTACTAGGATGCGTAATTACAAATTCAACTTGTGACTATTTTTATTAAAACAAGATTCAGTATTTATAATTAATTATTAGAAATTAGGTGAAGTATTAAAGGATACAGCTTTCTGCAAATGTATCAAATTCTAACTCACTCACTCAGAATTGTGGGGTTAAATCTGTAAACTGTATGTGCTATGTAAATGCGTTTTTAAGATAAAGTTAGACCTATAAGATAGTTAGTGTGGGCTCTCATGCGTGCAGCTTTACCTGTAGTCTGTAATTGGAGTCAGCCGTCGCAGCCGCCGCTAAGAATGGGTCGTAATATACACTGAAAGTGAGATAAAATACATTTGTTTTAAGTACTATCCAATACTGATTATATTGTTATAAAATTTACAAATATTTTATCTACGAATTTTTAAATATAATAATATAAACCTATTTATAATAACAGCATATATTTTAACGAATTATCTTCTACATGATAAAAGCCACTTAAAAGTAATGGAGTATATATAAACTGTGGTCTTTAAGTTAAAATTTCTAATTTACTACGCTATAAAGTACTTCCATATACAATGATTCTGTCGACTTTACTATAATGTTGATATTCTACCTTCTACTTTAAGTGCATTAATATACAATAAAAGCTTTATCGTGTGCTAGGCGAAGTTAGGTTGGATGTTACGATAGTTAGTTACATGTCAAACTAAATGAGTGCTTTCAAAACTAATTACAGTGTGCGTAAGTAAATCTATATTACGAAATTTAAAAAATCATACCATGTTGTTGTAAGGGAGAGGGATTGATAGGAGCTTAGGTTAGTTTGGTGCACAGGGGTAGAAGTTACGGCGCCTGTACCGATAACCATACTTTATCTCGCATAACACAACAAAACTATTTATTGATTTTATTACATAACAAAAACATAAAATTTCCTTAATATAATTTAAAAACGTACATATCTCAATTTAATTTGCATGTATTGAAAGTTGCAATATTGCACTTTAAGGAGTCACAAAAGCGAGAACAGAAGAATTCGAATATTTTTGTAGTCCGCTTATAAGGTTTACGTCATATTAGATATTGATTTTGGCGTCTTAATTATAATAAGTTAATATTTTGATCATCATCACATCATTGAATCAACTTATTAGGTCTTAGTCTAGTCGGTCTTTTTGGTTAAAGAAATTAACTGCGTCAATAGTACATATGCATTATAATGTTAAGAGAATTAATAGAAAGGTAAGCAATTGGCATTGTATAAAAAGTATAAACGCGACGATGTGATTCATGTAGTTATTTTGGCAAGTTCCGTTCAATAAATACAGCTTTTGAGTTATTTGCAAAATGCAACGGTCAGTTCATTGCAGGCGCTTCGGTAACTTTAGTTTATCATTGTAGTTTATTTTCTTTCTAATCAAACTACTCAATTGTTAACAATATTTCGGCAAATCTTCTGGACGGAGTGGTAGTGGCGGGAGGGATTGGTGTGCAGGTTGTTACTCACGGTGCGTATGCGTGCAACTGGGCGTGGTAGGCAGCGCGGGGCATCACCGCGTGCGCGAGGGACTGGGGCGGGGGCGGCGCAGGGCGCGTGGGGCGGGCGCGCAGGCTCGCTACATGCAACACACAAACTAGCATGCGGGTACCTGCGTCGTTGGGCGGCGCGCGGCGCCAGCACGAGAGGAGGCGCGGGCGCGGCCGCCGGCGCCGCGCCGAGCCACGGCCACGTCACGCCGGACACCCGCAGCCCTGCACACACACCGCCTCAACACTCACGCTACGTGCACACCTATGTATCTACTGTTCGGGAGCTAAGTAAACCTACTATAAATATAATTATGACTACGTTTAAATCTAGCTTTGCGCTCTATATCGCGTTTACGGACCATTCTCCCTCAAAATAAACTTCTTTGCGACTTTTATACGACAGAAAATGTTGTTGTGTGTCACAAAAATTGCCTCTTTAATTTATTCAATTTGGTTTATATGAAGTTTGCTCAGGAATACTTCAAAGTACAGCTTTCTATTATCATATTATGTGGTTGGCTGAGTGTATCGGTCAAAGTTAAAAAAGGGTATTAATGTTGCACTATTGATAAAACCCTAGTTCCATTAAAACAAATTCGAAATTTAACAAAATAAGTTTTGCATGTATCGTTACTGTTTTTTGTAGGCTTCGCGAAAGAGTAACAGAAATAATATTAAAATAACTCTTTAAATTCAAAGATTACCATAATGAATGAAATCATTTTGTTTTGTGAGTAATACTATTCTATTTATGGATTATTTTACCATAGTCAAAAACTAGACTCTAAGGAGATTTTAGATATTGTTTTATGCATTTGAGTAAATTGACTTAAACTTGTCACGGCCGTAGTGTGCACGTAGTTTCTACCAGTCTCACAAACTTGCAGTCCTAATTACTTTTAAAATAATGATAGAGGGCGTGCGGGTGGCGGGAGACGGGAGCCGAGGCTACGCACGAGTTGGTACAAAACTCGAACGCATATATCACGGTATACAATCTCAGAACTCAAAAATGAGATTAAAAAACCATTTATATTTGAGCTACAGGGCTTTTGAGATCCAGCACTGTACGCCAAACGTAGCGCAATATACAACTACGTTCTCTGTGCGCGGAGCGATCCGCCTGCGTTTTAGTACAAAAGCGAGTGCAGGACCACTCGACCGTTAATCACGATTAAAATTACTATGTTACTATCACTATGCACTAGAATGCGTTCCATATAATAATGCTAAAATTGTCCAATATTATTCACAATTAGAATAATGGAAGAATTCGGCCATGCCGCATTACAGCTTCAGTATGATTCAAAAGAATATTTAGACCAGAATAACAAATCCAGTATAAAAAAATAATTGTGGTAATGTATACTTTGACACGACGATAATGTTTGCTTTAAGGAAGCATGGCCGTCAGGAAAATTTACAAATGCTTTAAATTCAAGTTGTGACATACAAGATCTCATCGAGCAGTATAAATAACTAAACAACCGCATAATCCCACCACATTAAGTAAATAAAATCATGCTCGTATGATGTTATAGTAATGTAAACGCGTAAGCTTTTTTTATTTTTATTTGTGAATCATTTTATATACAATTGGTGTCTTCTAAGCCTTACCTTCTGGCCATTGGACGCACACTGAAACAAAATAAAAGGAAACAAATTAAAATGGGAAAAACGAAACAAGAAATCTAAGAAAACTAGCACAAAGATAACAAACCTAACAGACATTCTCAACTACAGAATTGAAATTGAGAGTGCAAGACCGAAGTTACATTCATTCCAGCATACTTCAAGACAATAACATTTGTTCAGCTCCAAGAAGGTGTAAATAAAGTGGAACTAGCAAGCCTTCTAATAGATGGTGTTATCCGTTCAAATAGTGAGAAACGTTAGACAAACAGTTGCGCCGGAGACAGCCAGAAATGTCATCTATGACTGCACAAATGGAAGGTTGAAACGAGCTGGATGTCAGGCGTATGGTGGGTAAGGATTATCGACATATAATGGTTGCTATTAGTGTAATGTGATATCGAGTGCATCTCGCGAGTTCGCGTCACGTGCCCAGGCTGAGACTGTCTCCGGCTGCTGACAGTGGACTCATTCTCTAAATAGCATTCACCTAGTTGCATTCAGACAACGGATCTAGGCGACACGTAAGGTTACATTGACGTGGACAACACCGATCTTTATAAATCCAGCTCTCTCACCCAGAGTAGGAACTGATCCATTTCTAGTCAGTATAACTGGATGGATTAAAAAAAATGCAAGATGCATTATCATTTAAACAATAGGTGTTAGGTTATACATGTTTGTGTAAGTATGACACAGGGTCGTGAGATCTAGTTATGATCGAAAGTGGAAATTAATGGACATGTAACAAAAACAGTAATGGGAATTTTTTTGTAAAAACAATGTTTCAAATACACTTATTTATATATATTGTATGCTGAACACTTACCGTTCGGAACAGTCGGCGGTTTCTTGGTCTGCACTCTCGCTGTCGCATTATTAACCTGACCCGGAAGTAATATATCATGTCAGATATATAATCTTGTTATCTAAACGAATAATATGTTTGACTGACTTTAAAATAAAATTGATTATAAAACGAAGCAATTATACATATTTTTTATTTAGTAACCAATCATTTTGTCATTAAAATAAAGGACTCGATATCGTAGGATTCGAACCTACACAGTATTGAAATTTATTTCCGTTCGATCAAATAGCATAGGAAAATGAAATTAGTAAGGAAAGTTAAAAGTTGTAAAGTCAGTCAAATTCGTGTCCAATGTCTCGTTTGCTTGTATATAAAAAAAAATTAAAAAGAAGTTTTGGAAAGTGATCAGTATAAAGACATTTGACACTTAAAAACAAATAGGATAGGGTAAATGAGATTATTAACACAGTTTTGGGGATGTTGTATTTACGGAAGTCTGCAGTGAAGCCTATTTTTCAGAATCGATTAAATTTATTGTTAGTAGTAATATAGGATAAATAGATAGGTGTAATGGAACTAAAATTTGCATTTGCAATCTTACCTCAGCGGCAATGTGACGCAACGGTTCGTTCTATATTTCTCTGTGAGACTCTCTCATTCGATCGGCATTTTAAATGACCGTCTAGAGAGTAAAGGGATAAAATAAATAAGGTTTGTTTTTGGATTAGATCGTTGGCATACTTAGTGCTAACGCGCGGGCGGACTCGCGGGCAGCACTCTAGCATGACAGTAACTACAGAGCAGACGAGCGCAGGTTGCGGTGGGCGTGGGCGGAGTGGGAGCGGGATGTTATAAGTTACATAGTGCTACGGATGGTATTCATTGAGTCATGCACACCTCTATCTTTCTGCCCTCAACCACGGTGCCGTGAAGACGCTCTCGTGCTCGCTCCGCATCACCACTATTTGCGAATGTTACAAAACCGAATCCCTGCATGCAAGACAGACAAAACATGCATTAAAAACAGCGTCGCTCAAAAAACAACGTGCAACAAAAATTAACATTTATGCATTGCATATTCTTTATTTAAATATTCTAGTGAAATATTGAGAGGATATTATTGATTCGATTACGTTGAAACTTTGAGCGTATTCTAGCTGAATGGGTACACATAAGCGTTTGGATTAAAATAAATTAATATAATTGTCGCTCGACCTAGTAGTTTGTACTAATTGTAATTGGACAGTTCGTATCTCTGTGTACATCAGGATTGAGGACTTATCGAAACATATTCGATATACTCTACTTGAATCAAAATGACAATCAAATATAGTGTGAAATGTTAGCTGCTGTTTGTTCTATACAGAAAAATCACCGTCATGCATCAAGTCACTAATGGAGCAACAAAATTTTGTTGTCGAAAAGTTGGAGTGGACATGTGTTACATGGAGGAAGACACAGACTTCACATTACAATAGACGATGTCAACTGACAATTTGTATAAAACTAAAGTTTGCCATTCAACAACCAACAGCCTAATACAATTACAAGATACGTACTAGACGCATTGACAATCTAACTGGTACCTACTTAATACTTTGATAATTAAACATTGTGCATATACTGTACAGTGCTAGACTCTATAAATTTAATACAGATTAAATATTTCCGAGTACGCCATATATTTGTCATTATTAATAGTGTGAGTAATAAATAAAAGTCAGTCATTTTAATGGACGTAAAACGGCATTCAAATCAAAAACACATGATAATTTAATTAAAAATCACTTTTTTCAATCGGTCGTGCTAAGACAAATTAACTACTGTCAATACATGGTGATAACCCATAGATACAAAAAGCAGCTAGCACAGCACACATTATAGTGGAAGAGACGAGTTGTGAAAGTGGCAAACAAGTCGCTGATTGTACGAAACGCTTACACTTATAAAAGCAATGACAGCTCTATTATTACCATTCTGAGTGCATGTATATATTAGATAAACAATAATCTGGGCAGAGAGAAAGAGAAAGGTCAAGAAAGAATATTAATAAAAGGCAGCGCAGCGCGCGTCCGCGGCTAACCGCAACGCGGACCGGGCCTCAACGGTCCGAACGAGGACCGGGCATGGACGCACGCCACGTGCCCGCTATCGATCACGGACCTCTAGCTGATCTCTAGCCGACAGACGAGGAAGACACGAGTGACATTCGAGGTAAAGCCAAACTAAATGATGCACCAGTTACTTCTAGATAACAAATTTACAGATTTTAAACTTATTAACACATTGTTTAGGTCAGCGAAATATACATGCTCAAAACTAATGAAAATTATATAAGTAATTCCCTTGTTAGGAAGCGTATGACTGAACAAACTTTTTAAAATTATTATAAAGTGGACAAAATTACCGAGGTCGATTAGGAGAGTAATTAATTACCTCAGAATGATTCGTCATCCAAACTACGAACACAGGACTTAACGTGAATTAATATTATTGCAGTTGGGGACTGCGTTCGTATTCGACCAATGAGATACAACACGTTGCTCGAGTGCGTCGAGTAGTTTGGACGATTACAATAATATGATTAGTTATGAATAATAGAGCTGTCCAGAAATATGACTTAGGAAATCAGCTGTTATAGTGACGATGCATCATTCTCTAATACTGCATATCCCAATGTGAGGCATTGAAGAAAAAATAATTTGGAGCTATTATTCCAAAAGAGTAAAATATTTGTTGACATGAGCGAGCATGGACTACTTCAGGGGCGGTCACCAAACTGACACAAGGAAAGCAGTAACACGAAAAAGCGTTCAATCCAATCAATTATAAGAAAAATTGGTTCGATAATATCTCTGTTTTTTCACAGTTCATGGGAAATTATAATTTACAATGAGTTGTTTTTTGAGTATCCAGATTTATGTTTATTAATGTTGCTATTAACAGATTATACCAATGACTTACTTTTCATCAGTAATAAATATTATAATGACGACAATATAATATTAAAAAATATATTATAAAAGTATGTCAAGGGTATAAGACATACAATATAAGATCAAATAATTTTAATCAGAATAATAGACATAATTATTTATTATTCAATGGAAATATACAATGCAATTAGAGATACTGCACCAAACATTAATACCAAGAATATGCTATGAGAATAGAAAGTCAAAGTAACGATTATTAATTTATTATTACTAAGCCCGTTTGCCGTCAGACTTGTTAAGCCAAATAAATGAATATAATTTGAAAAAACACATGGAAAGAGAAATAACACTTATAAGTTTCAGCTATTAGGACGTTTAGTGAACAGTTTAAATTATTCAGTTTGGGCAGCAATAACTAATACTAATATAATAAAAAAATATGACTTCCTAGCTATTGCATGACATAATATAGTGGAGAAGAAAATTTAGCCGCTGTAGCAAGAATGACAAAATTACAATAATATTGAGTAGAAAATGTAAACGGACGAATTTACTAAAAAACTTAAGAAGCAATAGTTACGAAGGTCATAATCAAAAGATTGTTGGAAATAATTCAAGTTTATTTAGATGGTATATACCAACAAAAATGTTTTATAATTAATTTATTGTGATGTTCTCCAATTATTTCCATACATTCAATGTACTTAAATTCAACGAAGTAATAAATCTCAGTGTAAATTAATACTAGCACAGAAAACAAAATCAGAAGTTTTTATTTCTTTATTTTGTAAGAAACTAACACCGAGATAATTTATTACTCCGATATTAATCCAGCATCAAAATATATCAATCTCGGTAAGGTTAAAAGTAGCCACAATGAAATCTTGTGATTTCAGGGAGCCACTTCATTTTAAATTGGAATACTGCTTACCTTGGAGCCCCGTTCGTTGAAGATAATTTCTACATCAAGTATTGTGCCATATTGCTGAAATATAAAACGTCAAATATAAATTCGAATCCAGCTAATCATCTAAAAGACAACATCGATTCGTACATGCCGTGCGTGTATCGTGAAGGAAGCGTATACGTACCCCAAACATATTTCTGAGATCGGGATCTCTAAATCTGAAGGGTATATTGGAGACGTGTAACCGCTTCGGTTGAGAGGCCTGGGAGACGGGTACGAGGGATTTTTCTGTGGAGCCATTGGCACCAGCGGCAACCGCTGCGCTGACTGCGGCGGCTGCCGCATGTGCTGCCGCCGCCTGTTGTGCAACCACGGCCGCGGCCTGTTGCGCTGCCACCGCTGCCGCCGCCGAAACGCTCACCGGCGTACTCTCTTCGTTTGACTCCCCTTCGCTTTGCTGTGGATATCCAACCGCAAGCTATGTAAACCAATATACAACATAAATCACTTTAATGATCACCTGGAACAACCATATCCTTAGATTTAAAGGCCCAAATATTTGCATTCATTGATTGATAGCCAATAAGAGCGAAGAGAACGAGGGTACGGTTTGACAATTGTGGGTTAGGTCTGCTTCTAAATGACTAATGCGAGGTTTTAACCAAAAAAAATGTATTTTAGCTAAGATAAATCCCCCTTAGACACGTATAAACTTGATCGTTAAATAATTAGTCAAGCCGAGTGCGGTTGGAAGTTAGTTTCGGCAAAAAAAGATACCTACCTTTCTGATTTCGCAGGTCAGAATAGTTAAGAACTTTAGCTACAGATTTACAACTTTTTATTCAACCATATAAGTACAAAACCGACAGGAGGCTTTTCCCCCGTCAGAAAAGGGATAAGGGAACAGAAAAAAGCTCTGTTGATACATAAAAACCCGCAACTTGTTTAATAAGATTCTTGGGCACGGGAAATGGTCCTCTCAGACGGAGATATTAAATAACCTACATAAACACCAGTGAGTTAACCTTCAATTCGGTTAGATTTGTAACACCACCTTATATGTTAATACAGAATTACATATCTCAAATGTTTTATATTTAAAATATATTATGTCGTGTCCGAGTTTTGAATACAGGTGATACATTAAAAAGCAACAAGTACAATAGCACACCCAAAGTATTTTTTTTTAGAATTTACTATTGGAGGTTGTTGCATAGGATTTTGATTCCAGTGCATGAAATAGTAGATATAACAAGTATGCGACTATTCGTGTTGGCGGTCGTTTATAAAGACATGGTTAATAATCTCTCGAATTTCACCAATAAATGTTAAGGATCATTGTCCCAAGATGGAAGTAAATTTATTTACTTTTGAAAGATAAATCACTGTAAATTGTACTAATAGTTTTAATTAATATCATAGAAATAATTTAACTGTACAGTTGTGATTAATTTTGCCAAAAGGCGAATAATTTTGTTTTGTAACATTTTTGATTACATGTCATTATTCTAATAACTTTTTTCCGATCTTGAGATGCCCTTATGACTCCTGTCTAAATTAATAAAATCTATGTTTTACTCTTAAGTTGACGCATTACCTAATAATGAAGAGGACACTTTTTCTTTAAATATTCGTGATAGACCAAAAAAAAAATATAATAAAAAAAATGGCCGAATAATGAACAGTTTTGTATGAAAAAAAATCGAAAAGATTACAAATCAAGGTTAAAAATTTTGGAACACGACGTCTGTTAAACCTGCATGTCTACCAAAGGATATAAATAATAAAAAATATGAAAAACGCATTCTGTAGCAAAATGTATTTGCTAAAGTTACAACAAAATAGCAATAAAATATATTTTTTTTTTATACTAAATATGCAAACGCTTGACCACTATCTCGCCTGATGGCAAGCGACGATCCAATCTAGAATGTGACACGCTTGCCTAGAAGATACATATTCACTCGTGAATTGAAGACCCCTGAATTTTATATGTCAGAAAACACAGACTCAGGCGAAGAATTCTCCACTCCTTAGCGGTACGTAACACGTATTATAAAGCTATTTACGCATTTTTAGCAAAGCAACTTTAAAATTCATTCATGTCAGTTATTAAAAAAAAACTTACTGAGCTATTGTTTTGATTTTCTATGGAGTTTGGTGCGTGTGGTTGTGGTGGTGGTTGTGGTGAAAAGTTGGCGGGCGGGAGGGGCGCTGGGGGCGGCGGACCCTCACTCTTGACGAGCGGAGGCTGCGGCGGTGCCGCAGGTCCACCCTCCGCTTTCACAGCTGCGAGCGCGTCGCCATTCGCCGCAAATTGTGCTGCCGCGGCCGCAGCCGCCGCCGCCGCAGGGAACGGGTTCGCCATACCCGTCCCCACCATGTGCTGGAAATATATGACACATACGTTAAATTTATACAACAACCTCTAATATACACTGTTGGCGTTACAATGCTGTTGCTGTAAAAACCCCATATTCAATAGAGCCCAATTAATAAATAACAGGCCTGCGTGCTTAATTAGTAAAATTTCAATGTTTCAATGCTCATAGAAAAAGTGAAAAGACAGTGTACGAAATGTGTTTATCACTTTAATTGTGATTAATATGAGAAAAGATGTAATAAATGAGTATATAATAAAACATAAGAAAATATTTTTATATCACAGAACAACAAACAATACATTAACTTACACAAAAATAACAAAAACAAAATGATTTTATAATAAAATTGCATTAAATATAAAAATTTAGCAGTCTAATGCCTAAATTACAAAAAAAAACACATAAGAAATGGCAACATTATTTAACCGATTTTCTATTTACAATGCAACGTATAAGAGTTAAAAACCGATTCAGAAACTTGACATTGTGCTGAATGACGTAGTATAAGAATGCCCTATTTTGCTTTTAATTCGTGTTTATTACCTTATTATTGTGATGTTGGATGGAATTTCTATTTCTGTTCGCTACCATCGCTGCCGCCACCACTACCGGCAGTGGAACGTCTAGTCAAATACGAAATTGTGAAGTACCAATGCCGCAATAATGTCGCCTCTACATCAATAAAACAATAATGATTGAAAATAGACAGCTACAGGCACCGTCTACTTTCGTGTTTAATTCCGTCGCGGTTGCGATAAATACGATAACTTTGACGGTTCTAGGCTGCGAATCGAAATATTGCTGATGCCAAAACACTAGACGACCTATCGCGTCTCACGGTATCCACATATTTCATGGCAATCATAGTATTGAAGAATGAACGCTTTTTAATTCGAAACTTTTAGAAAATCCATGTGGCAAATGTATAGAGATATTAAAAGGTTTCCAGTCCTTAATAATTATAAGATTCATATTTACTGAAGCGCCGTTTTGTGAGTATTGAATTTCAATTTTTCTGCGTCCCATTAACGCGGAGAAGCAACTTTTACCGTGTTATGCTCCCCTTATTTTACGTCAAACATGCCCGTCGAGAACAAAATTAAATTGCGAATGAAATCTTACACAGACCCCTGGTTCGTTGATGATGAAAAATCGAGGCGGTGTGGGGGTTGTACTTTTTGGAGTAAGCGCTAACTTTCACCCCTTTTATGGCTATTAAGCTTAGTTTAAAATTAAATGATTTTGCTGAATGTTCCATTGAATGAAATGAAAAATATTTTATAATATAAGAAATACTTTCTAGGTTTTTATGGTTGATGGTAGTTTATGTTTCCACGTTCCATCATGGTCTGTTATACTTTCGAGTAATGTATGCATTGGATATTGTAAAACTAATTAGTATTAATATAATTAACACCTATTTTTAAATAAAAGTAAATTGCTAGACATTGTAAATTAAAAGCAACTAAAACGCACTCCCACTGGAGCTGCGGAAACGAGAAAATTAGGATGTGGTTATTGGTCGCAATTGTCACAACTACGACTCTCGCGTCCGCTCAGAATGAATTGTAGAACACGTTCTGTAGAAACATAACATAGCAAATGCTGACTTTAAACACACTAGCAAGATGGTATGTTACGTATATCAACCAACTTGCCCCTCAGCTTAGAACTATAGTTGACTAACTTGAATATCGTAACTCCTTAGTAGTTGAATTGATGAAGTTGCAATGTATCTTCAAATGATTGATTTTATTTACTTTCTGATGAAAATAAGCTTTTTAGTTGTGCAGTGATTTGTTAAAGTAACTTAAATGTCATTTCGAATTTGATAAAATAATAATGATCATTTTTATCACCAATAGAGGCAATACACTAAAGTAATATAACTAGCTTACATCCTGCTTATTATAAGGTGCCAAAAATATATAAAAAAAATAATTAAGCCAATTTCATTGGTTTTTAACACATGTAGTAGGGTAGTTGTTAACACAAAGAGACCCACATCGAAGGCAGGCGGACCCTTGCTATTGCTTGTTGTGGATACAATGTTGATTGGGCTGAGCTGAGCTTGAGAATTGACTGAATTGAACTGACATAACTTTACAAAAGTAGTATTTTAAGCACATTCTTAAGAGGATTCTAAGAGGATTAGCTTAAGAAAATTCTGAGCATAATGGCAACACTTTTCGGCTAGTTACCACTATCTGCTTTCTCAAAATTACTCTTCATGATTACGAAATCAGTTAATAGGACTAATTACATAATGTATGTATAAGGATGATAGTCTCAAAGTCACAAGAAAACAAGGAAAGGAGCTTTTAAGGTACACGGCAAGCAACGACACATGAATGTTTATAGACGTTTGACGACACTGCAAATTAAACAATCAAACCGTTTACGATCATATCATAACGTTTCAACCTCAAAACAAATAATCTATTTTTTATGAAAATATTCAATATTTTTGTCTTTTAATACTAATTGCTCCTAAAATCCAAAATCTACGAGGATGTCAATAAATTATTTATTATTCTTCATATTAGCCCATTGCGGGACTACGGCCATCATCAAATTAATATTGAACGTTTAGGTAACGGTTTTTCCTAGACTTTATGGCCCGATGTGGCTAATTTTTCTCTTTGAAATATTCACATTAATTAAGAAATATTTAAGAACAATCGGTGTTAACCGAGATTTACTATTTGTGATCAGATTTTTTAATTTTTCACGACAACTTAATTTGGAGAGGACGACGCCTGTCGGGTGAGCTAATAAATAATATAAATTTTGAACATCTAAATCTAATATTCTTGTGCATCTGGACTGTATGGCGTTGAACGGTTGAGGCGGCCACTGTCACACACAATCGACAATATTGGTTTTGGTTATATCTAAACTGTATTTCATGTCATTTTACTAGGTGTAGTCTTTCAATAAAATTATTAATATACTACGATGCGTAAATGCGTAAGTTGTACAGAGAACACCTTATTTTTTTTACATTGTTGCTACATTTTTTTTAACAGTTAAGTAATTCTTTATCAACCCTGACGCAAAAAGAGGGGTGTTATAATATTGAACACTATGTATATGTCTGTCTGTGACACCGTAGCTCTTAAAATTGGTGGACCGATTTTGATACGGTTTTTTTTTATTTGAATGCAGGTTTTCTGTCATCAGCTCTTTTGTTAGTTGCGGTAGAGATCTTAGTTGCATAATGGGTATAAATTAACTGATGTTGTCGATACATGGACATTACTATAGTGATATTACACAGAGGTCTGGGTAACAAGATTATGTATTCGCTCGCTCTATTGAATTTTCACAAGACGTCTAAGGACTCAGCGAGACGCAAGGGGCGGTGCAGCGGCTCCAGCAACGCGTTACACGGCGCATAACGCAGCTCCTATGTTCAAATACACACAGCGCGTGAAGCGGTGGGTGGGATCCCCTGTGGTACTCGTCGCACGTTTAAAGATGAACATAAATAGTAATGTGTGATCCTGTTTATAAAAACGCGGGGCGATGTGCGTGGGGAACAATTCGTCTGCCGCTACTACCATGATGATCGTCACAGTTACTGTGTTTGTCATTTAACAAAAAAAGTGTAAATACGCTTCCATCTGAACGTTCTCAGATATTACCATATGTATGATTTGACCGCCAGACGCGACGCCATACGCACCGTGCAACGCCCCGCGTCTCTCTGAACGAACCCTAACATTAATCTGTTTTTATCATCTCATAATAACCGCCAACCAGCTACAGTGACCGCACGTCGACCGTTCACAATGAACTTAAACCCAATAATGTCAAGCGCTGAGTCAAAGTCAATCCTTTCCCTAATATCGAAATAGAATTTTTTCACACACAATTAGATACAAGTTTGTGAAAACATTTTCAATATAGGTAAGACGAAGAGCTAATAGATTTTTTGTCATACAGTTCAATCAAATCAAAATTAAACGTTTCATAAGCATTTTTGGCATGCCTTGTAGCTCAGGAAAAATTACTAGGCATATTAACAGAAAAAGAAATACAATGAAACATCAAAATACAGTGGATTTTTTTATAAAAAGAAACATTTTCTTTATAAATAAAATGAATAGAGTTGGTTTTGAATAGCACAATTTTACTCTCATTGTGTTGATTTACAATAGGTCGGGTTCACAAAAACCGTCATGAGACTCTTTTGATGCGGGTGGGTACTAATACCGATACAGTCGATAGTCGGCCCTAGGGAGGCCCAAGACATTATTAATCACAGGATGTGAAGGTGGGGGAGCTTACCTTTGCTCTTACAGCTCCCTAGTGTTATATATCTTAAAATGAAATTATAAAAATTGCATCATATGAAAAAGTTATTTAATAGGTTTTTGTAAATTTGTATTTAGTGCTATTATTATCTAAAATACTTTATTCGACAATGTCTGTAAGCTTGATTTACTGTTTGAACTACTTGGTGAGGTGTAAGGATTTATTAGTAAACTTCATGACACGCGAAATGGACGACTAACGGCAGACTTTATTCAGCGCCGTTTTTAATAAATAATTTATATCTAGCAATAAACAGCACGTGCCATATAATTGAACAGCGAAATTGCTATAAAGAAGGATTATTTGGGAAATTTTGTAATATTAGCTAACAGAAAGGTATTTGTACTTTATTTCTATGGTTATTGTCCTATAACCGAAATAACGATTTACTTTTGTTAGCGCATATGATAATGATATTGAAGGCACTCCAGGAATAATGGTCTTTTGAAGAAAAATATCTTAGACATGTTTGAGTTAGATATGTCAACAAAGTATGATTAAGTAACGGATGACTAAAGGGGTGCACGATATATTTAGAAAGAAAGCAGTGTCGCCAGGTGCTCGTAGCGATACGCATGACAAAGTGCTGAGCCTCGACACTGCGAACAAACTAAGAACACAACTTTTGAGTTTTAATTGTCCAATGTCGACAAGTCGGCCTGACCGAGTGACGATTTAGTATGTCGAGTTGCCACAGCATCCTCCACATGTCGTTGCTATTTATGGTAGCTCATCCACAGGGCACAATAGGAGTGACTCACACTAACCGCACAATCAAGGGGCTACGACACGTTACCAACATTCAAATAAGTAAAGCTGTACACTTTGTATTCCAGTCATAGTAGAACTTGCGAGAAAACATGATGTATTTATTACGCCAAGCGCAATTCGATGGAACACTAAACAGCTAACAAATAAAGCGGGAACTGGTTAAAAATTAGATTGGTTAGAATTTAACAGCTATATATGTGGGATAATTTTGCAAATAGTCATAAAAGTAGTGTAGTGGATAATACTTAGAAAAGTATCAATGACCATAACACATGCGGCGCGCCACAGCCCGCTCGTATCCGGCTGTCGCGTAAACAGACTTTTTATAGAGCGCCTGCGATTCGTCTCGGGGGCCGCTGCTTACTCTCACTCTTCTCCACCGTTAACTGAACGATGCCGAACGTCAATAGTTTATACTGTAGATGAACAATGTTTACCGGATACATTCTAAGCTATAACCAGTCTTACATTATCTGTAGAATTTGTTCATCTGTAGAATTGGCCTAGCTAATAACGTTTTTCTTCCATTGTTTTAGGAGAAAGTAAAAACGGTTTGAGGAATCGTTGTAATCGGAAACAATGGAGAAAAATTTCAGTAAATAAGTTGACCGAAATAATAACTGTAAAACAAAGAAGCCAATTTTATAACATAAGGAAGAAAGCTATAGCCCTTTCATAAAAATATACATACAATAGATAAAGATTCATACAATTCAAAGTTATCAAGTTTATATTTCTCATTTTGGTTGAACGCAGAAGTAAAAATATATTACTTTATAAGACGTTATACTAAGTGGGCTATTTTCCTGCATCGTACAAGAAAAGTAAGATACATTTACCTACTTATGTAAACATGAATATGAATTTACGCTGAAAATATTTAAGTTATACGGAGAAAACAAGACGATTTGTGAAGTGTTGTTGTAGCAGTTGCTATTAATGTAAACTCTAAAAATATTTTTGAAATTCACTTTAATTTGTATGAACTATTAGAATACGAGGGATCTTTTAAAAATGAATGATGTCAAATTGAGCTCATACGGCACCCGTCGGTCAGTTGACAATTATGTAATTATATCAGGAACAATTAAATATAATTGAACGCGAGAGGAGCAATAATCATGCGGAGGGACGAGCTTCAATAGATGTGTCACAACAGTAACATTGGTCTGCTCGTTTCATTCCTTGTTCAGTGTTTAAGCTTACCAAACCCATTTCTCTCTACCACACAGCGTGATCGAGCAAGCTTTGAAATTTTCCTTTATATGCAGTTTATTGCAGGAAGACGATAACGTATATATTTTATCTACTTACGATCTATATGATTTTATTGTTTGTCAACACCATGAAAGCGAATAAAAGAGCATTGGCATGTGATTATCTAGTATTGATTTTGGAATTTTGTAGGTAATGGAGCGTTGATGGTATAACATGATCTAGTATGGTATAACAAGACTAATAAAATGATCACATTTCCTTGGTATTCGATATATTGATATCCAAAACGCAAGTGTGTCTTTTCACAGCAAAAAGGAGTTCCTTCAACCTCACTTCGACTTTACGAGGTTCATCCGTACCTGTTACCAGCAGCCTCGAGCTTCTTGGCATGGAGTTGCCTATAACCTCAACTTCGGCGCCAACATCCAGTCCAAGGCTCAAACTGCAGCTAAAAAGCTGGGCGTCCTAAATATTGCCAAGCTATATTTCATGCCGGAACAGCTTTTAAATCCCTAAAAAGCTCAAGTCCGATCTTGCATGGAATATTGCGGCCACCTCTGGGACGGCTCATTAAAATACCAACTTGTTGCATTAGACACGATTCAGCGCAGAGCTGAGAGGTTCATTGGTGACAGCAAATTGGTGAAGAGCAAGCTTCACACCTTAGTTCACCGCCGCAGTTGCCTGTCTGTCGGTTTTCTACAGACTGTATTTACGAGTGTGCTCAGGAGCTGCATATGCTCATACCGCAATCTCCTTTCTTCCATCGGACATCCAGACGAACTGCGGGCTGCCACAATTTCTTAGTTGCTATTTCTACCTGTCGCACCAAGTGCTTCTCAACAGCATTTATAATGCGCACAGCAAAGGAGTGGAACTCCCACCCTACGTCTGTATTTCCGAGTACTTATAACCCGTCCGTTTTTAAAGCCAGGGCACAAAGTAGATAATATACAGAGACACCACTTAGTACAAGAAAATGGTTACACCCTAAAACTGGTTATTCAACTGGCTATATTGCTTTCCTTCTATTTTACGATAGATGACACTAGTGAGAACACAAATAACACGATACGTATTGCTATCTAGTGAGACACTAAGAATACGGTTATCGCTTGTTGTTGTTAGATGGCGCTTCGTTATAGCCTACTACAGACGTTGGTGGATGCGTAATCAATCGAAGTTTCGTATGTCAGTAACAGTACCTATATACATTAAAATATCTTTATTCACGGTCGCGGGGTTTAACGTTCCAAAAATATGCCGCGAATATAGAAACTGTGAATATGGAATGGTAATTAGTATGGAATCATAGGGGATGCGTTACAAGTTACAAAATAAAACGAATATTTATAAAAATAAAATCAATTATAAATTTACCTTTTAAGAGTAAGGCTCCTTTCCATAGATCGATCAGCTTTCATGATCACAAAGTTAATTTGCGTATAAACCTTCACTCAGACTTTTTAAATTTAATGTAGGTATTCCTTACCAAGCGGACCTATGAGTAGTTCGATCCTCGTCGATGTACTACGAACGTAGAACTACTCTATTACCACGAGGGATAATATTCTTTTTTTAACTTGCTTTTGTATCGTGTCGGTAAGGTTTGTTTTAATTGACATTTGTCCACTTGGTCAAATCTTTCATGAAAGCCGCCTGGGCATATACCAGAACTGAAATAATGCCGCTACTTTAATAAAAGACTGAATCTCTTTCTATTTACTGTTTTCATCCTCGAATAATGAAATTTTTAGCCGCGAATACAGGAACTGTGTTGCAATTTTTTCTCTCTCGGATAAGGAAACCGTGAATGGGGAACTTTTACTGTATTGACGGAACATTGCGAACGATTTTAGGAAACCACTTTCTTAGCTATTCTAACTATGTATTTTTTACTCATGTTTGGCTCAGATTTACGAACGTGTCGCGTATTATACCTATTTGGAAAATTGTTTTTTTGTTTCAAATGAAACTAAAAAAAAAACTTTCTAGTTTATTCCTTTGTTATCAGGTCAGGGCCAGATGACGTGATCCTGGAGAAATTGAGGGAAATAAAATATTAGAGGCACACCTATCGAGATTTAGGTATTTTAAATAGTAACTGGTGCAGTTGTTACTGAAAACACCCGTGGCCGTAATAGGTATGGTTGCATTTTATTGACGGACAAAACATTTGTCACTATCACATGTACGTACCTACTTTTCAGTGACTGAGAGTTATTTTATTCGTCGATAAAATGTCGACCATCTTAAAGGGTTTCAGGATTTCATGATTGGGCCTACTAATGTACTTCCGATTGGTCTAACATAGCACAGTGTTTTATGGAACCAAAAAAAATTACACAATACAAATTGAGGTTTTTGCATAAATATATTATTTATACCCTAAAAAAGCATGAGTTCAATTCCCAGAAGTCTAACTCCAATACTTTTTGAGAAAAAAAATCATGAACTTATCGTGACCTTTGACCTATGAAATCTAAAATATTTTGTATAAAATGAATAGAAAGTGAATAGAATAGTAGTTTATGAAATTGGTACATAATGAGGGGTGTAAAACCTAGTTATGTGCAGTTTCATACAATACTTTATCTAATCTCATACATTGAATATATCAAATAAAAGATAGAGATTGATACAGTTTATTTATTGGTTATTGTAAGTGTTAACATTTTGTATATTACAATGACTTTACTGTTAGTAGATTAAGAGTGACTGCTGCCGCAGTCTCTAAAATGTCGGACTGCGTTAAATTTTCTTCACTTTCAGTATCAGATATTTTAATAAACAATAATAATTATCCAGCGAAACACAACAAAGAATTGCAAGAAAACGTATTATGGCGCCAAAATTTCCGATATCACCGCGCATGCGCCAAAGCGTGCTCAGCCACAGATAAAAAATGAAAAAAATGAAACAGTGCTATACGAATTGGCGCAGTATTATATCAATGGTCTGTAATCAAAACGTAATGAAAAAATAGTAGTTTATGATACTGTTGCATAATAAGGGTTCTTATAACATGAGTGTGTTTTAAAAAAACGAGCCGTAGGCGAGTTTTTTTATAGCATCACACGAGTGTTATAAGACCAAGTTATGTACAGTGTCATACACTACTTTATCTACTCTCATACTATAATATGTAAAACAATATTGCAAATAAAACGCTGAATATAACAACAAATTTATTTAAATGTCAAATGTTGGCGCCAAGGTGCAAACATCAATTGCGCATGCGTGTTGCGTCGGTCGTCGAGGACTCGTTCATTGAAACCTTTTTAAAGTAGAGGTTCAACCTCCTTGGTCCAGCTGGAGGTTGTATAGGTGTATCGTTATGATAAAAAAGTTATATTATGATACAGGTGTCCATACAAGACCTGTATCGTAATGAAACTTTTTTTTTATTATTTTTGGCCTGTACGTAATGTTTGTCATAAGCATTTTGTTTTCAGTTTTAGAATCTTTGTATTATAGTATTAGAGTAGATAAAATATATTATAACATTATTTTGTTAGACAAATAGTGTTGTATTATTTTTTTTTAATTTCATTACGATATACTATTTGTAAAGTTCGTCAATATAAACTCGTTTTGAGTTTAATATTTTGAATTTTACGATGTGAGAGTAGATAAAAGAATATATATTTTAATAAATACTAGCGACCCGCCCCGGCTTCGCACGGATGCAATGCTCTACTATATTATGCATGTATTATACATATAAACCTTCCTCTTGAATTACTCTATATATTAAAAAAACCGCATCAAAATCCGTTGCGTTGTTTTAAAGATTTAAGCATACAAAGGGATATAGGGACAGAGAAAGCGACTTTGTTTTATACTATGTAGTGATGAGTGAATCGGACATAATCACACGCATATAAACGCGTTTCTTTAGATTAAAAATCCATTGGTTTGGGAGCAGCATTTTTTTTATTTCGTATTTATTATTTTCTCTCCCTAAAAACGAAAAAGTGGAACCTACAACTTAAATAGAAATATACATAAATGAGCCACGTCCCACTATTGCGGCGATTAGAAGATATTCATTTTAAAATTTTTATGCTAGGGTTGTCACCGAACTTAATTTTTAAAATATTAATATGTGTATTATTTTTGAACGAGAACATCGATTTTCGTTTTCGGGTCTGGGTGTTAACTGTTTGTTTTGTGTGTTTCGGAGACCCAATTAGATACAAGTTCATGCCTGCTTGCTTCTAAGGTTTTTTGTTACAAAAATAGGTACATACCTGTTAACCGATTTATGCCCACGACTTTGTACTATGCTTTTATTTTCTGATCGAATGCAATTTTTTTTAAAGATGCGATCAACTGATTAGATTGATTTGTATGAGAAGTTACTTTTTCGCGGGGTCACAGACCCATGGCACCGTATTGCCTCAGCAGGGGCTTACCTAACCTACTGAGAGCCATATCCAAAGACTATACCTCACCGGGCCCATCTCAGCCACTGGTAAAATTATTAAAGCCTTCGCCACTAGTATTTTTTCGAGCGATGTAGAAAGGCACAATAACCCTTCTTCTAAAGCGGCAAAGCCACAACCTTATACGCCTAAAGAAGCTCTTAATATGATAATAGATAGACAGTTAAGTGACATGTAAACAAATAAGGGCAGATCCAAATAGGAGAGGATACCCACCCTATCCCTCATTACAAGGCGACTGAGTCCTGAAATAAATTCTGGCGTCAAGTTAAAGTAGACGTGGTGCACTAAAAAGGTGCCGGCAGGTGATGAGATTTACCTAGATCGATTTTAAATGTGAATGAATTTCTAAATCTAAAATTTCATCACAATCGTTAGACCCGTTTCCAAGAAACCAATTACATACCAACATATTTATATAGGTACATGCAAGAATTGCTCGTTTAAAGTATAGGATGTGTGTATATGTGTTAAATTATTTCAATCAACATAGTTTATTTTTTCGACCATTTGGCGTGTAAGGTACAAAATTAAAGATGTGGTCGAACATACATAAAGTATTCCTACATTACCACATCTACATTAGGTAGGTAGTATATGTAAGTATATTGTATTCGTCTATAAGTGTTGTTAATTTATTCAATTCATTGACGGTATCAATTAACAAACAAAATGAAACATTTTCATTTAACACATAGTTGATCTTTGTGACAACCCCAGATCATAAAAGTTGACCTTTATGTAAATTCTATCATAACTTCTTAAAACCGCAAAAGTGGGATTTTGTTTATAGAACCTTTCTATACTAAATCCAGGTTCCACTTTTGCCGATTTTTGGAGAAAAAAAATAAAATTAAAATTTAAAAAAATACGTATTACTCAGAAAGTAGGACACTTATGAATAAAATAAAATTGCGACATTATGCCTTCAATAATTCATTATCAAGTGGCAAATATCTCATGGACAGATATGGAACCTTTTTGGATAGAAGAGAGATGGAAGTCGTTTGAAGAAATTAAATTGTTATTTTTTTATATGCGCAAATTTTAAAAACTTTACTACTTCATATAGTTTTTTACTGAAAAAAGTGATTTGGAAATTGAACTCTTGCCTTTATTAGGGTATAAATAATCGATTTATGCAAAAACCTTAAGGTGTAAATTATTTTGTTTCCATAAAACCCGCCATCTAGCGTTACAATTGCAAAACACTTCGTAAGCCTCATAGCTGAAAAGTAGCCACATGTAGCCTATACTTTCGTATTCTCAATTGATTATTTACGGTGTTTCTTATCTTCAAATTTAGGAGTCGAATTAAGGTTGATGTGAAGTTGTATATATAAAATATGCTAGTCTTTATTTTAATCTCAATATTTTTACTTAATTCGTCTTATTTCTAAACATGTGAAATGTTATAATTTACAAATGTTAATGGTAGTGACATCTATTGCGGTTTTTTAGAATTAAAAATCTTTTGTATGAAATGGTACCCCATGGCCAGGGTGAATCAGCACTTTCTAGGTTAGCTCGTTCCATCGTGGATCTTGTCTTGGCCCCTGGGCTTGATTGGGATCAAGAGTGAACCCATTCAAAAAAAAAGTTTGATACGAAGTAAAATTGAACTTTAACCACGTAAACACGTGGTAAGTAAAAAATATGATTAGTATGACTTTTAACGTCAACTTGGTGGTCAGAGTTTGTTTTAGCTAGATCGTACTTATTAGAAAGCTAAGAACATATAAAGGTAAAATAAAACAGAAATTATTTATGTTTGAACAATATACAATCATTTAATGATTTGTGTATTGAAAAATAATAACAAATATTGTTTGTACATATAGTACATCCATAGAAAAAAAAAAGTTATGTATAAACATATTTTAATTTATCAATTAATGAATTAAGACTTCTTACATGAAAAGGAAAATAAACTTTTAAGATTAATTCGTTATTATTGTGTCTGTTCGTGTGTACCTATTCTATTAACAAAAATGTCAAATATTAAAGTCTACGGAGCACAAGTAATCATAGAGATCCGAAAATAATAATGTTTTATCAGAATTATAATATAAAATAATTTGATGTTACCAACTGACATTTGCAAATTAAAATAAACAGGTACGTGTTTCAGAAACTCGACAATGTTTTGAGAAAATGATAAACCAACATATATGAATTATTATAAAATCTTTTCAAAGATCTCTCCACAAGCCTCTATGTATAATTTCATGCGTCTGAACCAATTTTGAAACACTTTTACTAATCTGCCGCAGTCACCTCGTTATGAAGCGCGCGGAACCCGGTGTTAGTTCGCTTGTTGCTCATTGCGATGAAAACTTCTGGCAAGCATTTTTTAGTATGTCATTCGGTGTAGATCCTGTTCTAATTTTATAATGGAATCGACACTATCCAATCACCGTGAAGCAACTAGCGATCAACATTTTCAATGTGCTTCTCGGTCATGTCACTTTGGTAGGCATTGGTTCGTTTTGAAACACCTAATTTTCGATTGACGCGTTGTTAGTGGATCGTATTGATAAATCCAGGATACCGTCTAGTAGATGGTTGCTCTAGAAATGCCATGTGAAGTAGATCAAACGACTCCAAATCTTCCCCTCAAACGAAACTCACATCCGTTTTCTAATAAAACACGGTACCTAATTTAATTTAGCTTTTATGGAATGTGGACGGAAACCTGAAATTTGAACGAGGGTACTATTACACGTTAATATATTTTTTATAATTATAATCGGACACGGCCTCATGCATAAAAACTATTTTTTGCAAAATTCTATAAGTGGCCTGGTATACACCAGATATTGGGCATAATTTTATGGTAAGAACAATCCTTACCACAAGGTTAAGATTGTCCTTCTGACAGTTAGTTTAAATTCTGTTAGGTGCTGTCCATGAACTCAAGTAATTTTACTCGAATCTCTATGAAAGTATTTAATTATTGACTGACGCCTTATACCGCCTTGTAAATAGACCAATTGTAGTTGTACGTATCTAGGATTGGTTTCGGGGAAAATATTAAAAGATACTCGGAAAAACGAATGGAAAGAACAGAGTACCATGTAAATTAATTTTTTTTTTTTTCAAACTACAAAGAGGAGTTTGTCCTTCAATTTCGATGAACTTTTTTATCATTTGAATTATTATGGATTTTTAGGGATTCTCGTCTAGTGTAGCTTTAATCGTCGATGTTATTGTTTGGATGTTGGAGGGAGAAAGCAAAGACTTTATTACCGCAACGAAAAGACTATCTACATAAACTTTTATATAGAACACTTGTTGCACGAGTCAGAATCACACATGATAGGTTTTTTTAAATATGTAGACGACATCAATTATTCGATAATATCACAAACTAGTAATTATTTTGATAAATTATTCAATACTAATATTAATATACTATGCTTTTTTGGTAATAATCATGGCTATTGAAAGAAGATACTAAACTGAAAATGTTGCTATATGTTATTCTGTTGGCGGTGTATATTATGATTTTACGACTGTTGGGTTGCAAAAGAGTTCAACAAACCTCTATATATAGGAATTGTAATTTACAACTGACAGTAAACACCCGTATTGGACGTTTTAGCATTGACAAATGCATACATTTAGACTTGTAACTTCACTATTGTTTTATGAACGGCGAAAAGAGCATTATTGGCTTGTGGTAAAAGTTTTTAAGAATATTTATCGCTGCGGTTCTTTGATAACTAACAACACTGTTCATGGGCACTTAAAATGATCATCAATCTTGAATGGACACTGTCAGGGTCTGCGTTAAATTGAAACCACTTTGCGGTATTCAATCAAACACGTAGATGGGTATCTATAAAAAGTCATAACATTTTTTTAATATTTTGATAAAGATATATTGTTGGTTTTTTTTATTTAATCTGACAAACAAACTGCTATTCGTTTGAATTTATTTTATGAAATCAGAGCTGTCGCATCTCTTTTGAGATTGTGTGGGTGGCCGATTGGTATGATACGACAAAATACTTCTATCCCTAAAGTTGTATTTATAATTTTCTGGGTCGAGTAGAGCCAATAGTGATTGTCACTAGAATAGAAATGCGTTTTGGTCATCCATAAACACGTGGATTAATGACACGAGTTTCAACGGAGCATGTAGATTCCTCTATCTCTCAGAGGGCCGAGCATCGTCTCCCTCCACCCTCGCCTTATTATCCCTTGCCACCGAACAGATGCTGGCCCTTGTAAACACAATCCGCCCTAAAGTAAAAGATAATAAAACAAACGCCCCATTTAGCGAACGTATAACAATATTTACATTAGCTAGTTCAATGTCTTTGCAACAAGTATCTAACACTTAAAACTAGTGTAAATGAAACAAAAACAATATATTATTTTAAAATTCTGGGAAAATACAAGTTACTGTATTAATTTATAGTTAAACCCTAGGTTCAACCAGGTCAAAAAGGTCATTTAATTGATGTCTATTACATAATGTAATTGCTTTTCTAATAACAACGTCATCTTTTGGTTCTTTGTTGTGTATATGCTTTACTTGAACAGATATCGGAATTATATTTGTTGTTCAATTCATTAGCGCCTAGCATGGTTTTGCCTTCAAAAATTAACAACGCATGCCATACTTATTCTAGATAATATACTACATATTTCAAAATCATTATAGACAAAAATTAAATTAGAAAGTGGGAGGAGATAAACAGATATTTGGGTATTAAACAGATGTATCTACAAAATTCGAATACGACATGGTATGAAACAATTAGCTTAATTTCCTAAATTGAATCAACCGTAATACCTGCCAGGGATTACCGTGGGGTTCGCCATTTGTTTCTCTGGCACGGAGTGGGATTTCTTCTAGTGAATATTATTTTGAGTATTAATATTCAACAGTTAGCGGCGAAGCGGCGCTACGTGACCGAGAGAGTATTTACAATGCTTAGCGGAGCGCAAAGCCTCAGCGCCTGTCTCTAAGCGCCCTCTCTTGGTGGGTGTCGTACCGATTACATATATGGATAATATACAACTAGCCAACGTTGTTTAGTAGCTTAAACCATTTAACCGTTGTACACATATCAAACAATATTGTATGCTTTAACTTTCATTGTAGTTTGACTCAATCAATGAGTAGATTAAATAATTTATTTTAAGTTTCTAATATAAATCAAAATGATAAGTATGTCACTTATCAGTTATAGCTACTTGTCTCTTTTCGGTAGGCTGCGTATTTAAGGGAATTCAATTTAATATCTTTCATATGATTGTTTCTTTGCAGATGATATAGGTAGTTAGTTCTTATGGCTGTCACCTTAATGACCTGAACAGAATGCTCTTAGATCTTATGATGGACAAGATAAATATATCGTAATATAAATAAATAAATATTTCTTACATTCACACCAATTTGCCTAGCCCAAAGTAAGCACAGTAAGGCTTGTGTTATGGATACTAGGCTAACGGATAGACTTACATATATGATACATAGATATGTAATATTCATAGAAATATATATAAACACCCATGACTTAGGTACAAATGCTCGTATTCATCATAAAAACATCTGCCCCTTCCGGGATTCGAACCCAGGACCGTCGGTGCGAAAGGCAGGATCGCTACCGTTGCACCAAACGGTCGTCAAATATGCCCATGTTGCACCCGTTACAGTCAGTAATGGAAACGTTACATACTTGATGTTGTTGACCATTAGGTATACCTAAGAAAAATAGTTAAATCCAACTTCAAGACAAAGATCTGTCATCCAAACATATCTGACGAATAGCATTCAAATATCTACAAATATCATGGCTTTCAAATTACCTCAATATCTCAAGACAAATGTCTTTGACCAATGTTTCTTGCCGGTGATGACATACGTGAAAAAGACGTGGTCGTTAAATATAGGTTTCATAAAAACGCCTAAGGTCAACCCAGCGCGAAATGGAGCGAAATGGAATGTGTCTCCATTTGTGATAGAAAATTCATTTTTTATGTAAATATAAAAAATGTAAAAAGCGATTAGCATTGAGATGGAACAGAAAGGTTCTTAAATGGTCACTGCAAACTGGTGGTGAACGTGGTGGACTGTCTGGTGAAAGTTATGGGATATATATAATCGTTTTGAGAGGCCTAATAGAGCAATAAGCGTCGTAAAGCTTATATGATGGTGATGATGACATTTTATAGCACATGCACTAAGAGATAACACATAATTTTGCATTCATTAAAATAATTGTCAGGCCAACTGGAGCTGCACAAATTGCAGTCTATAACTATAATGCAGACTGCAGATAAGATTTACTTGGCAAAAATAAATAAACGAGGTAAAAAACGAATCTACTTATAACTAAAATTAATGACACTTACTAAACGTAGAAGGCTTGGATGTTTTCCACGAAAAAAAAAACTTTTAAGCAATTATCTATTTCAGGAACATTGTTTTCATACTGAGGATTAGGTATATTGAAACCTAATATTTTACAAACAGGGACTTTGTTATCCATCTATTGTTAAAGATGGTATTCGTTTTATTAAATGGTGGATGAAAGGTATTTATGTTACAATGAGTCGAGATGATCTAGTGAACAAGCTCGCTTTGACTGAGTCGGCTATCATATTATGTTCCTCAGCGACAATAGACGTTCAGTATTCGCTCGTAAATAGCTGAAATTGCCCTCTTCCGGCGACGGCCGATGGGCGACGGACGAACCGGCGCGTTAGCCTCCGTGCCAAGGCATGCTCTCAGCCAAAAGCTAATATTCACCTCCACAATCGCCCTAATTATCTACTTGTGTGCTCATAATGTTACTCACGTATGTTTATTAGTGCTATGAATCTAAACCCTAATTCTGTATTGGACAGGACATTCATTGAGGTAATACACAATATTACCAAGGCATCGTGGTTAGTGACTCAGTTAGCAGCTATGTAGTCTCAGCAATACATAATATAAAGTTGATTCAATTAAAGCATTAAATTCGATTCTAGATGAGTGATACTGTTAGTCACCTGCTTAAAAGCTATATAAAGAAAAAAATACATTTTCTAACAATAAATATTTCCATTGAATTTTGATCACCGTAGTCATGTAATTAATAAATATTAGACGACACCACAACCATTGTTTTGAACCCAAAGTAGCTAAAGCACTTGTGTTATGGAATTCAGAAACAACTACGATACCACAACACCTTTCTACATTGGCCCGGCCGCACATCGAACCCGGGATCTCGGAGTGGCATTACCATGAAAACCGCTATGCGAGCCACTCCACCACGGAGGTCGTCAAATTACTTGTAACTAGGAACATTATTCGTACTAACGTATTCGTAGACAGTGATCTGAATTGATCGTCATTCTGTTCCAGTTTGTTGCGTTTATCCGTGAGTATGAGCATTACCTATTGATGTCCATTCACTATTGTGGCACTGTGTACTGGCCGCGCCTATTCCCGCACATTACCGATTATTTGTTTGGGACGCGCAGGGTTCGGTTACGTGAACGTCCAACCAAATTGCAAGCATTGAAAGGCGGACGGTAGTTGGGGAATCGGCCAAAATTCTGATTAATAATTCTCACCCTACCTCGCCTACATTCCGCTACCGTCGCGCGCCGCGCCGGCCGCTCAACGACTTAAGAGTCAATATACCTATATTTGATTAGTCACATCTGACGGAAAAGAACTTCGTATGCGTCAATTGAAAATAAGAAAATGTACAAAATTAAGTTCTGTCATCGAATTATGTTGCGGAAGATAAATATCATATCATAATTATCCACAAAATACTTTGGTACAAACGTTTACTTGTAAAATAACAGAATTATTTTCATTGAAGCACAGCTGCGGTGATTGAGTGGTTTCACAACGAGCAAATGATTGCTGCTGTTTAGTGGTGGCGGCGCGGGGCGTTTCGTTAGTAATTTATGCATGCAAATCGAGTCCGCGTGTGTAGGCTACGCACGACGATGACCAGTGCCACCGTAGCATAATGTATGATCAGGTTAATCGTACGGATTAACATCGTGATGTGAACAATTTGAAAATCAATAACATATCAAAAATATTTTATACAGTTAAGTATTTTTTTTTCTAAAACTATATAGGATTTTGTCAACTTACGAACTTCGTCAAAACATATTTTAGGTTATATAATTATATTTTATATTTTCATTTATTGCTTTAACTTCATTGCAAAAAAATACCTATCAATTGCGGGATATATTGGGCCTTGGGATATTCTGATCGCATATGAAAAAAAGACTGCACGATAAAGTGCAAAACGATTGACTTATCACTTTCATAGTGCTTATATTATTTTGGTTTGCACTGACAACCTATAGTCTACATAAACTATAGTGACGATACAACGACTAACTTACAACTAAAATCAATTGAATGTTTCAATGGTCAAACTGATACAAGTTAATATTAAAATATTAACAAATTAATTATATAACGTTTCAAATATAAAGGACTTAACCGACTAATGTACTCGTAACTTATTTATTTCATAACCAATCCTAATTATTTTCATTTCTCACGATAATTATAAATATTCCGTTCATTTTCATTTGGTGCTAAAACGGTCTGCTACATTTTGTGAAACACATAGCTTTCATGTACGTGTTCAGTATTTCAATGCATGATTCAAGATATTCATTTTAATTTATTGATGGAAATTATTACCAAAATTTAACATACGAGTTCATATACAATCTGTATTGTAATACATACGAGTACAAACATATTTGCTAAAATAATAATAGGTAGGGGGAAAAGTTTCTTCGCATTTTGTATGAAAATTCAAGACTTTTTTTCAAAGTTACTTTAAATTTAATTACAGTATATATGTGCCATTTTGTTCGTAGACTTTCTGCCATATTGTAGGTACAGACATAATCCCGTTGCTGTAGAAATTTTGAGACTTCTGATCAAAACGCAACAAGTAGTTTTGGCAGTCTTCTCTTGATGTTAACCTGACACTGCCTAAAGAATTCTGAAGTGAAACAGGTGGAAATTTGAAGGTGCAAGGTTAGGGCTACATGGCGGATGCATAAACACCTCCCAGTCAAACTCGCTTAATTTTGCTGAGTGGCTAAAATGAATGTGGTCTAGCGTTATCGTGATGAAAGACCACACCCTTTCTATTAATCAATTCCGGCTGCTTTCATTCAATTCTTACTTTAATCTCATCATTTGTTGGCAGTAAAGATCCGAATCGATGGTTCTGCCCGGCGATATAAACTCATAATGAACAATGCCCTTCCAATCCCACCATAGACAAGGCATCGCCTTATTGCGAGATAACCCAGGTTTTGCCACAGTCTGTGAAACCTGACCGACCTTTGACCACGACCTTTTTCGCATTTTCTTGTCATACGTGATCCATATTTTATAACCAGTTACCAATCTCTTCAAAAACGGTTTGGTTTTATTATGTCTCAATAAAGAATAGTAAGTGAATCGCGATTTTTGCTCAAATAAATATAAATATTTTTTTTAGTTAATTTCATTGTTTCATTTTTTGTTTCAGAACTTTTGTAACAGTGAAGATAACAATAAATAACGAATACTTCGTCTATTAAATGGATAATAAAAGCTTCATAAGTCCTACAATAATCAAAATTTAAGAACGTGATAGAATGCGAATAGAATGAACGCAAACTAGAAAGCTACACTAGTTTTAAATACGGAGACATGAAATGAAGATATAATGCTATGTATACATTATCCAACATGAAGACCAACTGTAATTAAATAAACATGATTTTTTTAATTGGAAGATATCAACTAGGTAACCTCTAAAATTTGTGTCTAACAGAACGTTTTGCCACAATTGTAGCAAAAAACTTATTTCTGCTTTAAAAAGAAATAAAAAGGATATTTTCGCTATAATTCTCCAATTAGCAGAGTATGAAAAATATTAGAATATAATCTGTCATTCAAATGCATTTGACGATGTTATTTTTGTTAGTGTTTTCGTTCTAATAATCATTTCATCTGGTTAACTATTTTGTATTTAGACGTTAATTGTTTTGGTCACAACTTCAAGGAAATGAGGGTGATCTCAAAATCAGTGAAGCATCATGATGTTGCAAAGTACATTTTAGTTTAAACAAACTTGATGCTACATTGACATTAAGATTGCAATGTTTTATGAATATCTTAGATGGTATTAAAAAGATGCTCATTAGAGACTGTACAAAATATCAAGCGTTGACAACTTAAATCGAGCAACATTATTCGCAGTGAAAACTTTCCATTCTATCAAAGGTGATTAATGGGGTTTATTAGTGAAGGCGTCGCTGCTTGGAGTAAGTAAGAAAAAATTGCTTCCAGTGTGAAGTGCTACATTCAGAGGTAAGACAGTGTATTCGCATTCTAATTTTACGATTAATGTACACCTTTTTTATAGGTGACTTGCTCACATTAACTAAATATTTATTTTGTAATTTTTTACTAAAATGTGAGACGACAATATAAAATATACTATTGACAGATTTGGTTGTTGAATTGTTAAATAACAAGATTATCATCTAAATTTACTTAAGGTTAAACTATTTTTTTTATTTAATAGGTTAATTTAATATTTGCAGATTCTATAAAATGAAATATAAAGTTAGTAGAGGCAGAGTTTCTAGTAAATAATATCAAAATCTTAATAAGTGCTTTTAATTATTCTTTGTCACAACCTAAATACTTTTATGCAAAGCGGAACATTTCTCCTGCCGGCATGTAGTTACACATCAGAGGCAGTCACGCGACCAATATGGAAAGTATCAATTTTTCCTGTTCCATACACTTACGGCAGTATCGTTTTTCTATGATATTAATGAAAAGTAAATATTTCCTATGTGCAAATAAGCAAGAGGTACTTAACTTTGTATCCAAAAACAGTCAATTGCACAGTGGGTCGTATAGTGCAAGCTAAGCGGGTATTCCGAGAAAAACATAGTCACCGAGGACCGGTTTAGTCACAGAGAGCTGGTAACTAGACGGCAATTTAACTTTCCTCACTTCCAGCCTACATATTACTTTAGAAAGTGCAAGAGATAAATTTTGATCATAATAGAAATTCATTATCCACGGTGATTTACCGGGCGCAGTACGCCGCGTGTTTTGCTAAAATATGTTTACATGCGCGTCCGAGTGGAGGGCGTATCGAGGTTAATAAATAAGTTTCGGATGAAGGCATGTGCGTCCGATGCGGCTAGTCCACGCTGACGAGCGCGGCCGCCCCTGGACCATCACCTACGGGAAATATTGATCTTATTTGAGCTTGATTAACTCGGACGTTGTCGGCGTGCTAATAATATCCCCACTCTGGCACTGATCCAGCCAGGCTTAATGGTACTTCGATGCACGACAGCTTTCAAAGGTGACATCGTTGCTTTCGATTTGAATTGACGACAATGTTTCATCTTCAGCTCATTATCTTCCATCCACTTAGTAAACAAAGAACTTTTAAAGGCTTTATTAAAGATTAAAGAAGAAAAAATTATTATTTATTAAATAATTAGAAAGACGACAGAAGATATGCGAGTAGATGGGTAGCTTTATCGTGATCTAATTAAAAGGAAAGCCTTTTGCTTATTATATGGCGTAGCTTAGCACAAAATTAAATAAGTATGATACTACCTAAGCACTCCATAAAATAATTAATTTTATATAACATCCCAGAAGCTGTGGCCGCCGAGTCACTATCACGTGGACCCATTTCAGATGTAACTCTTAAAGTATTATGCTCCTTATTGTGGAGATGGACGTTCGATTGTCGAAGTGAGACACCGATATAAGCGGTCTATAGTGTTGTTTCTCTTCACTGAACTAGAATTTTGACTTCTTGTTGCTGAATTTGAATCGCAATAGGAGGTGATGGCATCTGTACATTAAATGTACTCGAGGGATGTAAGTTTTGTAATAAAAAGTTTTCTAAAAATTCCCTGTCACAGTGTTAGACCGCGATGAACTCCGAAACTATTCAACCGATTTGGATGATTTTCTTTTCATTTCGATGGATTTCTTCCGACATCGGTTAGGTTTCATTTTTAATAAAATTAAAATAATAATAACCGAGCCACAGCAACACGTTGCTGGGTCAACTAGTAACTATATATAATAAGTAATAATAAGTATGTTAGAACTTAATAGACTATAAGCAATCTTTAAACCTATTTATTTCCAACATAATTCCCAATTTCTACGGTAAGTCTACTGAAAATATAGCCATTATTGAACTACAAAAAAAGCCTTTCATTTCTGAAAACACAATCCTATTTCCAAATGTTTGAAAGGGGTAAGAAAATGAAAGAGTATGGTTGATAGCTATCTTGTGTCTTTGATGTGTTTAATTAATTAGCGTGAGGCTGTTATTGTACAAATGAAAGTACTTATTTCATCTTTATCCGTATTACATAGCTATATTTATTTATTAATAAACCGAAATTCGGAAGAGTCCATGCTTCGTTGAGTATCATTTAAAGGGCAAAGCGGGCTTATTATATTTATGTCCGGTGCAAAAAGAAAATAATGAACTATCAATATGCCAGGAGAGCGTGAGGCTTCACGGTATAGAACATTGACCGCTACACACGTATTTAACATTATTGAGAATAAACAAGGTTCAATTTTGCTCAAAATATAATGTATAGAAAATTAGTTGTAAAAACATATTTGTATGTAGCGCACGCGCCAGTCAAGTTTCAATGCCATGGCTACCATACAGAAGTATCAAATACCTGCTCATTACACTTTAAGATCTACCCGCACTATTTGTTCAAGAGAGTTTCTTTCAATATATAAATATGTACAAGATAAATAATGCGTTATAAAACAGTAGACAAATAGATACAGCTTAATGTTAAGCCTAACTGTAAAAACGAAGGAAAAAAAAATACAGAAAACGACAATACTATTTGTTTTTCATACTAGGTACTTATTGCGAAATCTTTAAAATGTAACATGTATTAATATAATTAGATATACATATGGCAGACTAGATCAAAGCATACTTCAATGCCACATGCCAGTATTCTTACATCCATATACCATGCCATGTTGAATATGTTTAATTATTACAAGGTTGTGATTTTGATGCGTTGTTTAACATGCGTGAAATTAGTATGTCATGCTGTCGCAGCACAGTGTATGTACATATGAGTTACTTTGTTAACCGTGAGCGGGACTAGTACTCGTGCCTTAAATTTGAAAATGACTATGACGACGGGAAATACTAATATGGTGGCAAATATAAGTCCTGTGTTGCTTATAATATTATACATGCGTAAATCATTGACTAATATTATGTGTCTGGGCTTAAGTATGCTAGTAGATATCAAAATGGGTATATCTACTCTACATATCAAAGCATAAAACTTATATGTTATTATTAAAATACCGCTAGAACATCATTTACTCGAGAATACATAAGTATTGATTAAGGTTTAAAAAGTAGCACAATTTTCTTATTATTAATCACTGAAAACATAAAGAACTAATGACTTACACAAGCCTAGATTATACTCTGCTGTATGTTACAAAGATAATCTAAATTATCATGTCCAGATGATACACCGATTCCTTACACATGTGAATGAATATTTTATATAAAATTAACAAATATGTTAAATGAGGTCATTTTTATGCTGATAACGTCTGGCATTCATATATAAAGCATTCGCATGCTAAGTGCCAAATATTCAAAATAGTAAATACCAGTAGGGTTGGTGTTCCCGTATCGATGACATTGCCGTTACTCACCTGTAAAGAAAAAAAGTATTTTTAAACATCACACAGAATTTGGTATGTTGCATTATTGTGAAGTCTTGGTCGTGGCTATTATTTAAACGATAAAACCCATTTAAATAATAATATAATATATTCGGTAGCAAATAATGCCAATAAAAATGCAATGAAGTACTAAAAATTGTGGCACCGAAAAGACATTTTATTTGGAACTAGCTTTCCGCCCGCGGCTTCGCCCGCGTGGAATTCGGTTATATTGCGGTATAAAGCAATAGCGTAAGCTATCATTCTACTTCTTACGTATTTTAAAAAACACATCGTTACCATGTTTTAAAAAACACCCAGCGCCATCTATCGCATACCTCAAGAACTAAATTGCGTAAGCTATCATTCCACTTCTTATGTATTTAAAAAAACACATCGTTACCATGTTTAAAAAAACACCCAGCGCCATCTATCGCATACCTCAAGAACTAAATAACGTAACTAATACTTATACCAATTAGTAATTCGTTGACTTTAGTGATTTCAGGATAAGTAGATGTAAAAAAAAAACAATTTAGACGATAAAACAAATTGTACGTCATCCCTCGAGAATTCCTCATTTTCGAGGATTCATTTTCTTATCATTTAGCTTCAAAATTAACATGTTCATATTCGTTTGCAACATATAAGTAGATGTAAAAAAAACAGTTTAGACGATAAAACAAATTGTACGTCATCCCTCGGGAACTCCTCATTTTCGGGGATTCATTATCGTATCATTTAGCTTCTAAATTTACATGTTTATATTCGTTTGCAATATTTTACCTTGTTTTAAACGACACACAGCGCCATCTACAATCCATCCATCAAGTAAACAATTTTTTTTTCCTCGGGAATATCAATTTTTCCAGGATAAAAAGTACCCTATTATTTAATCCGCACTTTTATCTTTACGTCTGCAAAATTTCAAAGCAATCGGTTCAGTAGTTACGGCATGAAAGCGGAACAAACAAACAAACAAACTCACTTTCCGATTTATAATATTAGTAAGGATGATATCGGGCATATTGATACGCTACGATTTTGTTCTGCCGTAAACGTTAACAGTAAAAAGAAAGGAAGAAGAAAGGGAAGGGAAAATTTTGATGGGTGTTCACAAGGCTCGGTAGCTCAATTGAGAGAGCATTGGATCGTTACAAAAGTTGCGGGTTCGATTCCCGCCTGAGCATTCATTTGTGAGCCGAGTCGATATTTTCTAGTATTGTTCTATTAAAATAATTTCTGTTTTTATAATTATTCTTAAACACTGTTGGTCTAAAAGAGTCTATATTAATAAAGTAATATTTTATTCTTCAGCAAAAAAATGGTTGTTGTTTGAACAAACAATGTTAAGAAGTTAAGAAAAAATATAATTTGTATATATCATAATGAAATACTCAGCGTAAATTTAGTTTTCCAATATGTTTATGTTTCTATCAGAACAACCGGAGATGAGATTAAAACCAGACATGTAAACCTTTTTGAATGATGTGGCATTCCGGAGCAAGACTGTTTACGAATGAGTTATAGAATAGGATAAATTATTTTTATTATGGAACCATGGGAAGAACTATTAGTGTACGATATATTCTGCCTTCTTCCGAGAGGAAATTATCAATATTATTTTCCAAAACTATTTTATGTATTCTCTACAGAACCAGAATATATAATATACGAATATAGTTTATTGGGAGCAGTCACTTATAGGCAGTTAGGTGTTCGTGTATTGCGTGTATGTTGCGTACAAGATAAATTGTGGATATTCAGTATCAAGTACTGCTCTGGGGCAATCGGCGGGTTTGGGCGGGCGGGAGACGCGCAAGCAAGCCTGGCAGCAGCCCAAATGTTTTTCATGCGCCAAACCCGGCTAAGTCGCCCTATTCACCTGAATCGGTATACGGTTAGCCGATCGAGATCAAAGTACATTGCACTTTCCGCTGCATATTTATAGATTTAAAAGCAGTTTCATTCAATTTTACTAGCCCTCTACAAATTTTATTTCAGATGAAGCTAGGAATGACATACCTAACCCGATTAATGTCATTCTTTATTTGTGGTTTGCACAGTTTGTGCATTGAGCCAGTGTAAAGTAAGTATAATTGTCAGTTCTTGAGTAATTTCTTAGGTTTCAGTAAAGATGTGGGGTTTTACTGATACCTCCTAGTGGCCTTTGTTGAGAGAGCGTGAAAAGACACATTCCACTGTTTCGTTTCACTTGCCAACACTCATGCATATTCTGAAACACTCAGTGGTTAATAACCCACCATTATTACACACTAATATGAACCACAACACAAAATTAAGCAAGAAATCAAAACCATCAAAGTGACGCTTCGAGCTCCCGCCAAAAAGTCAACCCGATTAATAATAACAATATCTTAAAACCCTTTTTTATTTGTATTTTGAATGGGTTTACTATTGATTCCAACCAAGCCCGTGGGCTATGACAGAATCCAGGATGGAACGAGCTAACCCATATAGGGTTATAAGTACTCGAAAATACGGACGCAGAGAAGGCGTTCTAGGGTAGACCGGGTACGGTTGTGCCAGGGTACCGTTGTGACAGTCGCTGTATTGTCGAAAATATAGGGATTAGCGGGGGGCGTGCAAGGGGAAAGACGGGCGCCTTGCACGTCTCAACCTGTGTCACTGTGTTGCGTCATCCGACGCGCAGAGTGTACGTGACCAGGAGCACATTTTGATTTTTGAACGCAAAAAGTAAGTATTTTGATTCATTATTATTTCGTAATTGCTATTACATGTATACTGATAGGGTATTGAGTGTTGTCCATCGATATAAATCAAATAGTAGCAGTGTAATATCAGTGGTTACATTTATTGTAGGTTATTTTGTTTTGACGTGGTGGTGTTTCTTTTATTAAAACGATCTGTGGGTACAGTTGTGACATTTTTACTGGGTACGGTTGTGACATAAGTAAAAGCGGTTGTTTATTGTTTTAGATGCCTAGAATACGCAAACGAAAGACTACAAGAGCACAGTGCAGCTTGAATCAGTATGAAGATGCTTACAAAGAAACTAAACGCGGGACTTCTTTGCGACAAGCTGCGGAAATGCATGATGTTAATCGCATGTCACTATTAAGGTATATTCGAAAACGCGATAATGCCAGCACGGGCGATAATGAAAACAATAGCATTAGCATGAGGTATGTTGCTCACAATAAAGTGTTTTCCGAACAACAAGAGCAGCTTTTGTCAAAATATTTACAGCGTTGCGCGGACATTTATTTCGGACTTACTCCAAAAGAGGTGCGGAAGTTGGCTTTTGAGCTTGCAACTCAATATAACCTAAAGCAACCTGCTACTTGGGCTGAGAATGAGATGGCAGGCGAAGAATGGTTCCGTTCATTCCTGAATAGAAATCCTTCTCTATCTGTTCGAGTAGCTCAAGCTACAAGCCTTTCAAGGGCAACTAGTTTCAATAAAACAAATGTGGAAGCTTTTTACGACAACTTGCAAGTTGTTATGGATAGACATCCTTACGAGCCACAGGATATCTACAATGTCGACGAAACAGGCGTCACTACGGTCCAAAAACCTGATAAAGTCATTGCAAGACGTGGTACGCGGCAAGTGGGAGCCGTTACTTCTGCTGAACGGGGCACGTTATTTACGGTAGCTTTTGCAGTGAACGCCTTGGGAAATACCATGCCTCCGTTTTTTATTTTCCCTCGTGTTCGTTACCACGACCACTTTGTGAGGGACGGACCAGTTGGATCTGTTGGAGCTGCAAACCCTTCCGGCTGGATGCAAGATCTATCCTTCTTAGAATTTCTTAAACATTTTAAGAAATTTTGTAATGCTTCACTAACTCACAAAGTGTTACTCGTGCTTGATAATCATTCATCGCACATTCACATTAATACCTTAGATTATTGTAAAGAAAACGGGATCACTTTACTTTCATATCCCCCACATTGCTCTCACAAGCTTCAGCCTCTCGACCGGTCTGTCTTCAGACCTTTAAAAAAAGCTATTAACACTGCTTGCGATGGATGGATGCGAAGCCACCCTGGTAAAACGATGACAATATATGATATACCAGGTATCATCAAAATTGCTATGCCTCTGGCTCTTACACAGGCGAACATACAGGCTGGTTTTATGAAAACTGGGATCTATCCATACAACCGTAATCTGTTCAGAGATATTGACTTTGCACCCTCTTTCGTAACCGACAGACCAAACCCTGATACTGAAGACAATATTCCTGCAGTACCGTCACCTGGAAGAACTAGACCAAATCCTGACACTGAAAATAATGCTTCTGCAATACCATCTCACACACAAGCAGAACAGACACTGAAGATATTTCTCCTGCAGCACCATCACCTGTAATAAGCAGACCAATCCCTGACAATGAAGAGGATGCTCCCATAGCACCATTTTTAGTAAATATTGCCAACCTTGACTGTATTCAAGAAGAAAATTTTGTTACTGAGAATTTTGGACCTAATAATAAAAGTCCACCACTTTCACCTTCTATATTAGACAATACACCAAGCCAAAATTTTAGCAATGTTCAACCATCTACTTCTGCCATACCATCACTTTTTTCTCCTGAAATTGTTCGGCCCTTTCCAAAAGCTTCCCGAAGAAAAACGCGAGGACCTAGAACCAAGAAGTCTACGATTTACACGGACACGCCTGAAAAAGAGGCAGTCAGGCAAGAATATGAAGCAAAAGAAAAACGACTGAAGGCAAAGGGCATCAAAAAAAATCTCAATGAGCCGAAAGGAAAAAGAAAAGGTAAAGCAACGAAAAGGAAACAATCACCGTCAATATCAGATGAAGAAGAATATTTTTGTTTGGTGTGCCTTGGTCCATATTCTGAAAGTAGGCCTGGCGAAAAATGGATTAAATGCCAAGGAAAGTGTAACCTTTGGGCCCATGTAGACTGTACAAATGGTAGTCGGTATTATATTTGTCACAACTGTGATGAGTCGGATTAGATTAGTTGTCAAACTTACTTTTATAAATTTTCACATGCTACATTTCTAAAAAAATATTTGAGTTCCTGTTTAAAAGATTTTGAGCACGTTGTTATGTTTTGAGTTTAGTTTCAAAATAGAATAGAGTTTAAGTTCTAATGTGATTATGAACATGATTAATATATTATATTTGTTAAGTCCGCTTTAACTAATTTTAAGTGCAGACTGTTATAAATACTTTAAGGTACTTAAATAGTGGGTATAGATGAAGACTGACTGTACTAATGAAGACTACTGATTGTAACCAAAGATCCTATAGTGCCTTATATGTTGTAAGAAATTAAAATGTTCAAAGATTTTATTTCTTTTGTTAGGAAAGTATAATTTAGTTGATTATTATATAAAAATAAATAAATATTTTTTGCAATTAAAGTGTTCTATTGGCATTTTAGAGTATTTTTATCTTATTTTGTGATCATATTACAGTATTTTCATGTGACACGATGAACCTCGAATATTGACCCTCAGTACTGTCACAACCGCCCTTGGGGTGGGTACGGTTGTGACAATTTTCCTTTTTTTTTAAATTTCATTTTATGAACTAACCATTTGATTTAGACATATACTTTCATGTTTATACGTTAAGCAATGAATAAACTTCATTAGAATACATTTTTTGTTCAGATTAATAGCATAAATAAAAAGCTATAGTCAATCATTTGAAAATTGTCACAACCGTACCCAGTCTAGCAAAGGTGCTGTGCGCATTATGAAAGATGTCGAGAAGCGCTTGGTGCGACAGGAAGGAATAGCAAGCAAGAAAGGGTGGTAGCCCGCAGTATGTCTGGTCTGGATGTCCAATGGAAAAAAGGCGACGGCGATATGAGCACATGCAGCTCCTGAGCACACTCTTAAAAGTACATTGCGGCGGTGAGCTAAGGTGTGAAGCTTGCTCTTCACCAATTTGCTGTTACTAATGAGGCTCCCACCTTTTTTTTTTTTTTTTTTTTTTTTTTTTTTTTTTTTTTTTTTTTTTTTTTTTTTGTTTTCGTAGAAAATGGCATTAGGCATTCACACCGTGTCGGGAGAACACGGTGGATATGTGGGACTCTCCTCCATGCCCCTACCCGGCCGAGTGCCCGGTAAAGGCTTGGAGGCCTACCCACTAAAAACTACGGCGTCCCAATACACAGTGGTGCGGGTCGCGGGGTCCCTTGTCGGACTCGGCCGCGGCCCGGACCAGTGTGGGTCCGCGCTCGTGGGCGGACCTCGCCTATGCTCCGTGAGGGACGGAGCAACGGGGTGAACCGTGACGCCCTGAACACCCCGCACGCCTGAGGGCCAAGTGCAATGCGACTGCCGGTCTCCCGCTCCGACAGCCGCTGGCCCCCTTTCGGTGAGGGAAGGAATAAACCACACCCCTCGACCGACCCCGACCCACACAGGACGAGACTCCCGCGCCCGCGATGATCACCCAAGAACAAGTCTCAAGAACAAGTTCCCGGGCGCCACCGCAGGCGGCGCGGTTGCCCCGCCCAGTGCGGGCCGGAGGCGGCCGAGGTGTGCTAACGGCCTTCCCCCCCCCACCTCATCGGAATGTGCGTCCGCAGAAGTCCCCCGGAAACAAAAGTTCCCGAAGGGCTTCCGCGGTCGCCATCCCATCGGACCCCCTCTCGGCCACGCCGGGCGATAACGGAGAAAACTCCGGTATCACCCGTAGTTTCCGAGTGAGGCTCCTACCCTCGGGGAAGCCGTTCCCGAGGGTCCTCCTCAAGCGCATTCCGCTCGCGAGGCATTCATCCCGCGAGCCTGCGCTACTGGCCTCTTGACCCAAAGCCCTTCCCAGCAGGGAAGGGTGGGAAGAGACCCTCTCCCCCTTCGTGCGTTTTCACGTGGGGGGTGGACACCCAGGCAGAATGGGTGCCCCTTCCGCCATTTGGGGCGTCTCTAGAGGAGAAGCGGAGCTCCATCCTCTAGATGGGGATGCGGGTGGCATAACGCCGCCACCTTCTCCCCCGACGCCTGCGCCTTATGAGGGAGGAGTCTAAGTCCTCCTCCCTCCGCCTTTCGGCGGCCTCCTTCTGCGAGAGGACGTCCTCGCAGAAGGTGGCCACCCCCTCCCAGGACCCATCGCTCGTCACCATAGCTCGCGCCACGGCGGCGAGCGAGAGGTCACTCCCAATCGTCGCGACAAGATTGCCGCGCTGAGGAGACCACGCCGGACACACCTCAAGGGTGTGCTGGGCAGTGTCCTCCGCAGCGCCGCAATGATGGCACGACGGGGTCGGCTCCCTTCTAATCCGGTGCAGGTATTTACCGAAGCACCCGTGCCCGGTAAAGACCTGCGCCAGCCTGAAGGTCACCGACCCTTGGCGCCGAGCGCACCACTCCCGAAGCACTGGCCTCAGTGCCTCGAGGGTGCGCTTCCCGAATGGCGGGTCGATGAGAGACTCCTCCCACTCCCTCATCAGCCGTTCTTCGGCATCCCTCCTTGTTCGCCGGGCCTCCTCGGGTGCGAGCCTATCTCCTCGCACCCGGGCCTCCACCTTTCGCAGATACACCTCCCGTAGGACACGTGCCTCCAGTTCCCACGGTGGTGTACCTGCGAGCGCGCAAGCCGCCGATCGCGACACCGTCCTGTACCCTCGTACAAGGCGGGCCGCAATCACCCTTTGGGACCGCCGGAGATCTGCCTCTCCTTTGGTCCCTACGGCTTCTGCCCACACCGGGGCCCCATAGAGGGCCATGCTGCGGATCACCCCTGCGTACAGTCGGCGGCACGTGGTGCCTGGGCCGCCGACGTTCGGCAGGAGCTTTCCTAAGGCCAGGGAGGCCTTCACCAACCTGGGGGCTAGCTGCTTGAAGTGCTCGCTGAAATCCCAGCGAGCGTCCAGCAGCAGCCCCAGGTACTTGATGTGGCGAAGCACTGGAAGCCTCACCCCATCAAGCACGACCTCCCTAGCCCTCACCGGTGGGGCTCTCCTCGGGCCATGGAAGAAGATGCACTCGGTTTTATCCACCGAGACATCTAGTCCCATGGCCCGGATGCGCGCTATGGCCACCTCCGCCACCTCCTTGGCCCGGCGACGCGCCTCGAGGTAAGTCGTCCCCCTCGCGGCGATAAGTGTGTCGTCAGCGTAACACACTATCGCCGCACGGGGGAGGATCGTCCCCCTGAGAAGCCAGTCGTACCCCATGTTCCACAGGAGCGGACCCAGAACCGCTCCCTGTGGAACACCGCACGACATGCTCCTCTCCACCAGCTCCCCGTTCGAGTCAGCGTACAGCACCACCCTATCCTGCAGGTAGTGCTCCACGATGACCCGGAGATAGGGGGGAAGCTGGTGGAACCTCAAGGCGTCCCTGATTACTTCGTACGGCAGGGAGTTGAATGCGTTGCGGATGTCCAATGACACCGCAAACACTCCCTGCCCCAGCCGTTCTGCTGTGTCGATGACATCCCTCAGGGCTAGGATGGCATCGACCGTGGACCGCCCGCGCCTGAACCCGAACTGTCGCTCCGATAAGTTCGGGCCCAGGCCCTCCTCAAGGTGCTGCACGATGCGCTCGGCAATGATGCGCTCCAAACCCTTGCCGAGCACGTCGAGCAGCACCACCGGCCTGTAGGCGGAAGGCAAGTCTGCCGGACGTCCCTCCTTCCTCAGCAGACAGAGTCTACCCCTCTTCCACTGCCTAGGGAATTCCCCCCTCTCGAGGCAGAGACTGTACGTCTCGCGGAGGAACTCACCTAGGTGCTCCTGGGCAATGGGGATGACTCTGCCCGGGACTCCGTCCGGCCCTGGCGCCTTCCGCTGGCCTTTGAGGCGGTCCGTGACCATTTCCACCTCCTCCATGGTCACCGGCTGGTATCCTGGCGGCTGCTCGCGAGGGATGGGTGGGAGGACCATCCTGGGCGGGAGGATCGGCGACGTCTCGGGGAAGAGGCCCGACACCACTCTGGCCAGAAGCTCTGGCTCCAGCGTTTCCGTCGCAGGAGCCTGGCTCTTTAGCTTCTTCCTGACCATCCGGTAGGGGCGGCCCCACGGGTCCCTGTCGAGAGTCGACAGGAACTCGTTCCAGGCCGCGTCCTTCGCCTGTCGGATGGCCAGGTTGAGCCGCTTCTTGGCCTCCCTGTAGGTGGTGGTCAGGGCTTCCTCCTCGCCCTCCACCCTCCTCCGTCGCCGACGGCACCTCTGCAACGCCCTCCGTGCCCGAACGCAGGCTGTCCTGAGCGACGCGATTTGGTCAGACCACCAGTATACGGCGGTCTTGTCGGGTCGCCCAGTCACCTTCGGCATGGAGGCGTTGCAGATTGCCGTGAAGGCCTCCTTTAGCCTCCCCACCCGCTCCTCGACCGTCCATCCCTCGCTGTCCTCATCTTGCAGCCGCCAGGCCTCCACCACCGCCGCCTCCTCCGCCAGGTCCCTGTTTAGCCTGGCGAGGGCCCATCTGGGGAAACTTGACTGTGTTCCCCCTGGGCGCCCGCCAGATCCACCCCTCAGGTCGGCTTCATACCTGATGTAGGGGTGGTCGGACAGGGACTCCTCCTCCGACAGGACGCGCCATCCGGAGATCTTGGGTGATAGCGATGGGGTCGCCAGGGTGACATCCACGCGGGAGCCCCCGCTGCCCCTGACGCAGGTGAAAGCGGTGCCCCTATTTAGCACCGCTAACCCCATCGCTATCACCCAGTTCGACACCACCACCCCCTTTGGATCGTTCGAGGGGTGGCCCCACGCCTGGTGTTTCGCGTTGAGGTCGCCCCCGAATAGGATCTTTCGGGGGGCCAGTCTCCGGATGACGCGTCCCATCCCATCGACCCACCGTTGGAGCTCGGTGAGGGGTCGATTTGGCGAAAAATACGCCCCCACCACGGTGATGTCCCCCCAACTGACGGCTACATACCCCGACCCCCTCTCGATGAGCGAGAGGGGAGGGGAGCCGACCGCAGTTGTGGGGACGACGATCGCCACCATCTCATCTATTGACGAAGCCCAATTGTCCCTCGGAGGGGAGCAATAGGGCTCCGAGATGATGGCGAGGTCGATGGACCACTCCGCCAGGTGCTGCATGAGGAGGTCCTGCGCACCCGTGGAGTGGTTTACATTCGCCTGGAGTAGACTGTATGGTCGTGTAGGCATTATTGGGCCGATACAGTCACCTCCATGGCCGCTGGGGCCTGCGCGCGCTGCGCCCCGAAAGCCCTGGGGAGGGACTTCCCTTTAACCGCGGGGGGCTTACAAGACTTGCCCCCCATGACATGCCCATGCGGGCGCTTCAACGTTTTACAGAGGGCGCAGTTCGGCTCCGCTCTGCAGGTTGCCGCCTTGTGCCCCTCGCACCCGCATCTGTAGCACAGGGCGCTCCTGTCTGTATTCGCAGGGCAGAGCGCTCCTGTGTGCCCCGGCTGAAGGCACCTGTAGCACCTCAGGGTGCGCGGTTCCAGCACCCTGATAGAGGCAACTGTCCAGCCCACCCGAACCTTTCCTTCCTGGGCCAACTTTTTGACGGCTTCCACCGGGCACTTTACCAACGTAGTGCCCAGGCCGCCTGGGCCCTCTCTTATATCGCCCACCTTTATCTGCTCGGGTGGGCAGCCTCCCTTCGCAGCGAGTGCAGCCTGCAGGTCACTGGGCTCCGTCGAGTCATCAAGTCCAGCTACGCGGATGTCCGCCGTTTTGACTGGCCTGGTGACGGTTGCCAGGTCCCCCAATACCTCCACTAACTTTCTAGCGAGGCCGTCCGCTTTCGTCCCGCTGCCCTCGCCTCCGACCTCGATAAGACGCGCCCCGGACTGGGTGACTTTAATTTTAACGTCGGAGATTCCGAGCTCACCCAGTCCGACCTCCTTCTTTGCCTTTATGATGGCAGCGGCGTACGACGACCCTCTTTTGGCGGCTTCCTCCGAAATGGAGAGGACAACCGCCGCTGTTTTTGGGGCCACCAGTTTTGGTCCCCTCCGTTTGTCTTGGGCCGGTTTCGGCCCCGGTCGCTTTTCCGCCGGTTGTGGTGCCGTCTTTCCTTGCTTGACGGTGGCTTTCGATTTAGCCACCGTTGCCCAGGATGACTTTCCTGCAGTCGCCTTTCCCGCTTGCATCGGAGGTTCCGGAGCTTTGTCGACCTCTTGTCGTTCCCCGCCTCCCCGAGCTTCTCTCCCGGCCATCGTTCTCGGGACAGCCTTCTTTTTGTCCGCCGCAAGTGGCGGCCGGTGACTCCTTTCCTGGAGCAGGCGCCCGTCTTTTTCCAGGCCTTCAACCCGGGCGTCCACCATTAGTCTCACCGCCGCCAATGTGTCTCTTCTGAATCCTTCGAAGAGACCAGCCACCGCCTCTATGGTGAGCACCTCGCCGTTGTTCTCACCTCCAGTCTTGATGACCTCTCTTCGGGAGGCCGCCGCTTTCTTTGAGGCCTCGTCGAACTGCCTCCTGAGGACTTTATTCTCCTCCTTTAGGGTGTTAAGTTCCGCACGAAGGGCCTGAATTACCTTCATGGTCTTTCGGGCCTCTGGGTTCCCTCCGGAGGTTTTTCCCCCGCCCTTCTCTAGTTTGCTGGCGACCCCCCCCAGTTTCTTGACAACCGACGCCATGGCGTTTCTGTCCGCCTTTTCCATTTTTTGGTGCATGCCTTTGAGGACGGTCCAGACGACCTCCCTTTGCTCCCGGATCTCGCCGACCATCTCACCGGACTCCGGATCAGGGCCGTCGGATATATCTCCCTCCGATGCCGAGGACAAAGATGATTCCTTATAAAGGATGTTCCTCGTACGCCTTAGTAATCTTGCCGAGCGTGGCGTACCTCCATCTCCTATCTCCATATCTAGCTCTTCCTCGTAGCTGGCGTCCGACCCTTTGTCCAGCTGGAGCTTGAAATTGGCGCTAGTACCGCCACCAACAGGTTTGCCCATCTTTTTGGGCGCTTTCGACTTCGTCCTTATCTTCTTCTTCCCCTTATTAGGGTTGGCCCCCTCACTCGCTGATCCCGAGCTGGAGGGACCCCTTTCTCCGGAACTTGGCCGTTTACGGCCCGCACTATCACTTCCGCAACCGGTGGGGGTCTTACCCCCTAGCGTTTGGTCTCCTAAGAGACCAAATCGGTTGCTAGTGGAAGCCATGGCTCGTCCCCGGCGCCACTAGCGCCTAGGGAGAGCCACAAAACAAGAAAAACGACGCTGGACTTGGCAGAGTAGCCGCCTCGATTGAAGCGCACCTACCCGACCAAAACCCCCCAAAAGTCGAAAAGGGGGAGCACTCCCCCAAACGACACGAACTACCCCCAAACTTCCCTAAAGAACTCCGATTTCGCGGAGAAAACACAAAACCTAAGTTGAACTTAGGTTTTGCCCTACCGTCTAAACGGCTTCAAAAGTGGCGCCAGCGAGACTTCGCGGCAAAAGTAGGTCCACTAGTGAAGCCCCCTATCCGATCCGAAGACCAACTCCCCCCCTCCAAGTTGGAGAAAACCGAGGTTGTACTCGGACGTTGTTCGAAAATTTGGCGAAAACCGCCAATTCGTCGAACAACGACCAGGTGGAGGACTCCCCCGACCTCTCCCAACTGGTTCCTACTAGGCAGGTGCTCGCCCTGAAAAGGGCGGAGACCGTTCCGGCAGAAAGGCGCGCACAGCTATCTCGAAAACCGAGATAGGGGTGCCCGACGCTTTGCTACCTCGACGATCTTCTAACAACTCACCGTCAAATTACCCCCAAATGTATGGAATAAAAAAAGAAAAAGTTCAGACTGAGAAAAAATCGAAAAAGTTCGATATCTTCCCAGACTCTGAAGCGATTTCAATTTTTATACCACCAAAAGTTCCGCCTTCAAAAACTCTACCTAACTCCAGAAAACCAACTAACTCGTCAATAACTGACCCACCGAAAAACGTCAACCTAACCTCCACCTGCATTTCTCCTCCTTTTCTAGGTTCTTTGCAAATGTCTTATGATAATTGCAAAACTCTAGGTATCTACTTTTCCATATAATGACTACACGAGATTCCAATTTACCATTAATCCAGGCTAAAATTTTATTTCACTAACATCATGTTATGTCGGATGAACTGATTTGTTTATTCTATTTATTTCGTATTTTGTTATTTTAGGTAAATATAAGTTTGTTATAATTATCATTAAATATAGACTATTAAATACCATAATTAATTAAATATATAACTTGTCTTTTTTATAAAAAGATGCATATTCATTTTCAGTTCAGAATAAAATTAGATGTATAATATTTGAGGATTTTATTTATATATACTTTAACACTCTCAGATAAGCCACTTGCGCTTCTAGCAATCTATAAGTGGCTAAATAAAGTACTCTTTTACAATATATACTGAACTGTTTTCGGTTAATTATTAAAATGTATGTAATAGATTATAATAAGCCGGCCTGTAGCAAATCCTTAGGAAAGTTCAGATGTTCATTGTTATACATACTATTACAAAATGTAATAAACATATTATTCAATGAACCGATATTAAATACGTAATAAGCGTTATAAGCTAATTAGAGCTAATAACTAGAGTGTTAGATGACCAAGGGTCAATTCGGACTGACATGATAGTGAAGAAGACCGTATTAGAGGTTACATTATTGTGTCGCAAGATTTATTTCTTACGCTTTTTGCAGTCACATATTTTTATCTCTATATAAAGAAAAGTTTACTGTTCTAATTTAAAATAAGACAGTTTTTTGAATTCTATTGAAATATGCTGGTAAATTAATTTAGAAAATAATTAAACCTACCAATATTTTTCTGCTATGAGAACACTTTACTTTCAAAATTTTTGAAATGTTGATAATAAATTATAAGAATCTGCAACGTGTTTTAAAATCTTAATGATAGCCGATTCGGTCATAAATGTCATCGTATTGTTATCACTTAGTAGGGGAGGCCGGGTTCAAAGTGGGGTAGGTTGTTCCGATCCAATTTTGCAAAGAAAGAGATAGCGATAGGTTTGAAGTGCATCGCGAAACGTCATACTACCGCGCAAATACGGCAGCAATTTAAGTGAGGCCGTGTCGGCGCGTGAGAGTGGTAGTCTGATTCGGTGTGCATAACCATTACGAAAGTAAATTTTTTCGACGTTAATCTTTTTGGTCTATTAACAAAAAAAATGCTGTTTGTGTGTGTCTTGCTATGATTAGTAAGATAAACTATAGAAAATATCTTTGTAGTATAATATCTAGTTGGATTTTTATAACATATTCATTTATAATTAGAGGTCATTTTAAAAATGGAATTTGGGGTTCAAAGTTCCTCTGGCTGGGGGTTAGTTGTGCCGCGATGAAACATGTATATAATAAAATAAAATTTTCGTTTTAGGAGAATCTATAAACAAAAAACCAAACGGGGCAAGGTTTCGATTGACCTTTTGCAGTGAGCCGCTGATTCTGTTATCAAAGACGGTCGTAAGCTGAATAGTTAGACTTGGGAACTAGATGTATAGTTCCCGGCATATAAGTTGAACCAGATTTTGATATCACGTGACATACGCAGTAGTGAATAATGTACCTAAACTTACTGCGCATGTCACATGATTTCAAAACCAGGTTCAACTTATATGCCAGGGGCTATATGTCATATGTCTTTATTTCGCTTTGTCAAAATGTTGAAAGCTGGTAAAACACAAACTGGGTTACTATGTGAGATAGGTCTTCAATAAAGACCAGGAGAAGACACTGGCTGTAAAGAGCGTTTTAGCTAAAAAATACAAGAATAAAAAGAGCTATAGTAAAATAAAGGTAAAGGAAATTGAAAATGAGTCAGAAATAGAAAGACAAGCGAAAGTATAAAGTGTCACGAAAATTTGCAGATGGTAAATGACATGCGTAACAGATAGTCCTATAAGAAAATGATCATAGAAGTGATAATGAAGGAGGTAGAATAAAATGGTATTGTTTAATATGTTGCGATTTATATTGAAATTCAAGACCAGGTTGGACTCATTTTATATGCCTGAAATGTATAGATGTTGATTCTTTTGTTTGTCTGAATTGTAATTCTGTAACGTCGAGTCCTGTGATTAATGATACTTTAAGTTCTACGATACTCAAAAAAGTATATTATATAGGTAAAACATTATGTAGATGTATTTATCCCAAGAAAGTTAATTATATGAGACTGAAGAAAGAGACTTCGAAATATTGTTTAGCTGATTTTTCTGAGCGTTAATATATATAAATTATTTGCGTCGTTGATTAATATTTAAAGCTTTTGCTTTTAGTCTAATATTGATTAGGTTGTGTTACATTATAAGTAATAATCCCTGTTATTAGTGTTTTCAAACGTTTTTTTTCGGTAAATCCTTTAAAAACTGTTGATAACTTGTAAAACATTAAGATTTTGTACTTTCATATATTAAACTGTCATAAATATTCGCTAACGTGTGCTTTATTTAGTTCATACATACTTTTCTAACTAATATTACATTATCAGTGACTGAAGTTGACAGCGGAACAACTTGCCTCAACGGACGAAGTTGCGGTAACGTTGGGCGAGTTGTTCCTTGTCGACTATTCTTGACAAAAATTGGCATGAGCCAAAATACACAATAATTTCGATGAATTCGACTATATAACTTGAAACTAAAATAAATTCATAACATAACAATTGTTTTTTTACAATTATATTGGGTCCTATTCCTTAATAGGAACATTGAACCCGGCTTCCCCTATGGAGCAGCAAAGTCCATCAATTTAAGAGTGACATTATTTTACATTACAAAATTACTGTCTTTTTACGTTATATTCCTGTCCTTTGCGCAAATTAAAATTAGAAGTAATAATAAATCAGAAAATTGTACAAATTTACTAACGCTTTTTTCTTTAAGCAATATCGCGTAGTTGGAATATTTTAGCTACATTTTACACGAAATAAATATTAGCATTAAGCTATAACTCCTAATTTCAAGACATCCTTAATATCAGGATTGCCATCTTTTAAGAAATATAGTTTTATATGTAGGGTTTTTAATATGTACCCACTTTATTCTAGATATTTTCAATAGAAGCGGTTAAAATGTAGCGGTTAAAAGGCTTAGTATAACAAAAAAAAGATCTAGATATATTGAAGTGTGTGTATTCTATTATTATTCGGTATTCTATTATTCAGTATTAAACAGGCACTCGTGAAGTATAGTTGTGTTTAATTTCACTTCCCTGCATGGCGACCCTTGCCATGTACGGTTCGCGTACAAGACTATCTCATGTTTCGGCCAGTGCATACTCATCATGGAACTAATAGTTATTGATCGAGACTTTATTGAGCTGGTGGTGTGTTTCAAGCAAATAATACATTTCAAAAATGGGTTCCAAATCATCTAAACAAGAAGAGATCATCATAGCGCAGAACGGAGCTGGTAACTCGGCCTCAGCAACGCAAGATTTTGCAAATCATATAAGTACCACGAACATACTTTTGGTGGTGATCATCACATTAATTGCTCTAGGAGGAGTCTACGGATTTTATAAAGTTTATAAAAAAACCCATAAAAAGTGGATACGTAGAGAGATAACGCTTGGCGCGTTGCGGAGTTCTCTTCGTCGACGGCGAAACGATCCAGACCCTATCATGGCAGCAACTTCAAAATTAGGTGAAGTGTAGTGAAAAATAAATCTGCGTTTTAAGGTGAAAGTGGCGAGTAAAGTGACGTGCATTGTTTTATTCCTACGTGTATCGTCAGGACTTGTTTACGTGCATTTGCTTAATATGTTTAAAACTATATTATAGGGACTTTAAGAAAATACTTATAAAAAAAAATATGTATAATCATTTTATTCGCAAAACAATAATCAACCTGCAATATTTAATCGCAATATGTAATGTGTTAATCTATTTTTAGAAGACATTCCTATGTCATATATGAATGGTGTCCACTACTATGTGTTCTGCGAGTTGAGAAACTGGGTATGTATTATATTTTTAACTATATAATTTGGAAGTAGCATGATTAATGAATTGATACAGTGTCTGAATGATATAAAAGATGTAAGAAAATATTTAGTTAAGAAAGGAAAATCACGTTTTCTCGGAAATTGCATACAAAATAAATTATCCGAAGCAGAAATTATTTTTAGTAAAAGTTCTGACATTGTTCAATTGCTATCTGATAAAAAAGAAATAAAAGCGGATGAATTAAAAACAATAAATTCTGTTTGGGATAATATAAAAAGTGTTTATAACAATATTTTAGAATTGTGTAAATCGCCTATTGAAAGCAGTGATTCTGAGTATAGTGAACCTATTGACGAAATAAGAACAACCATGGAGTTCGATATTAAAACGGCGTGTAATTTAATCTCTATGATGGATAACAATGAAAGTAATACATTCCCAAAACATTTTGAGGAAATCAGTTTTTAAATAAGTTGGTCCAACACGACGCCACAAAACGTAATACTCCCAAAATCTCACGTATCACGTTCCAGATGAATCATGTATATTTCTTGTTTACATTATCATTCTGTATGTGATTCGTTTACATCCAACTCTACAACTATGAGTATGAGTAGTATAGCGTTCTGATTTAAAACGTCTTAATATGTTAAATTAAACTCGTTCGATGGATCGTTATTACGATACGATACGATATTCATTAATGGAGCATATTCAAAATTATCATATAAATGGATTACTTTTACTGACAGTATGCTTACTTTACCAGCTTTATGTGTAAATTAACAATTTTCGCGTCAAAGTAACAATTATCGTTAATAAGCTCGTATTAAAAGTTTTAATTATAATTACTCATTATGTGTGGTTAAAAATATGTTTTGTCTCTCGCATCGCGTTTTGTTTTATCAATTAATAAATGACAATATATAGGATCAATAATGATCTCTTAAGAAATTAAACAAACGATACACGTTCTTCATTATTGTATAAGTAATTCTTAACTCTAATTGTAAAACACGGAAAGCATGTCCAAATTATGCTAGGGATATCCTAGACATATGTATATCGAATTAACATTTATATACTCAATATTATTATAGATGCTTTAGATATTATACACTAAATAAAGCAGATGGCAGACTTACCATTGTACCATTAGGCTTTCTCTACCAGTCAATCAGAGTTCAAAACAGACATTTGTATCTTAACGTGACTGCTGTAATGTTACATTAATGTAGTATATAGTATTCGTTATTAATTTAATAAAATACATACATAATTTTACCTAATTTAGGGCCATATAAAAAGCGTGACACATACAGACTTTATAATTAGTTAAATTAAAAATTATGTCAGTTAGTATGTTTTCTGGTCTTAAGCTCAATTGCTTTAAGTGGTTCCGATCGGGGTTAAAGTTGCTGCCGGAGGCGAGCAACGTCGGCACGCCAATACTAGCTAGCAACTGGTTCGCCTTCACATACCAAATGATCATTATAGTTTAGCTAACTGGTAAACTCTCAAATAGCTAATTTCAAGCCTTTATTTATTATTTTAAACATATTTACATTTCATTCATATTTTTTAACCTCGCATTCAAACTAATTTCGCATCTAAACTGGTCTACAGTCTACTGGTTTATTATCCAAGTTCCAGGCGATACATTAAACATATTAATAAAAAAACAATTATAAATAATAATTCTCAAATTTCTGTTATCATCCTTTACTATTTTGCAGTATCATTCTTTGAGAAGATAATATCCTATCAACTAGTTAAAAAATATTCAAAGTTATGGAAAGTGCAGTTATCAAAACGAAAATTATGGATCATTGCTACTTCATAAAAGTCAATAAATTACGCCTTATTTTATTCACCGATCAGAATAAAAAACAAAACAATTTAATAATGCTATAAAATAGCGTTATAATTGGTCGACGATTAACTAAATAATCATAATTAATAGCGCTCATTAAGAAAGAGTGCACACAGTACTGCAAACATTAAAAAATAAAGAGCTCGGGTTTGCGATGCGTTGAACAAAAGCGAACAAAGCCGGAGTTCATTCAAGGCCCATGGGTATGGAAACATTGAAAATGTTTCCTTTCACTGTGAAGTTTGAGGCAAGCTCGGCCGAGCGTGCGGATGCAATCAAAGCTTGCTAACAGCTGTTCGCGGCTTTAAAAAAACCCTGACTACTGGTGCAACGAGCACCATGATATGCGACCTCATTGAACCGATATTAATGAGTCAGTTGCCAACACCGTCTCGTTTCTTGTATAACTCATCGGTTCAAAATTACCCTTGACATTCATTCTTCGGTACATAACGACAACAAACAAGCAGCATTCTCATTAAATCACTAGTCATTAGCTATTGTGATTGTGAAATACACGACGGTAACAAAGAAGAGCAATCCAATAGATAAGTGTGACCTCTTTATCTGTTGTAAACATGAGGCAACTCTTTTCTCGACACAGGAAGAAGTTTATAATTCTTGCCATTAACCTAATATGTAGTGGAACTGTGTACTTTGTTCAAAATAAAAGCAATGAGAACATAGTAGCATGGCATTTATATACATCCTTTTTTAATTAGTAATTTGACTAAACAATTTCGAAAATGACATCAATAATGGTAGCAACGCTGCAACCGGTTTTTTTTAATACAGCTCATTATAATGAAATCTAGGTATTTATAAATTGGTATTTACTCTGGTGAAATCATCTACTAGATTAAGAGAATTAGCGCATATTAAAATGTAACATAAAAGCTTAAGGTTTATTGTGTACTGTTTGAATTTATATGCCGGGACAGGAAACTAAAGAGAAATGCGTTCAGTACCCAGCGCGTTCTTTGCATAAGCTTATTTAGGAACCTGGTGTCCGCAAAACAGAGAATATTATGCTTATAAATATTCAATTGAAAAATATTGGTTTAAGGACATTTATTTTAAACCACACCAAAGTATTAGAAAGTAAGGGCTTCGCTAAATATCCTGATCACATTTACCACTGTTGGAAGATGTGCATTTTTGTTTTCTACTTAAGGCTTTAGTATGCATTTAACACAATATCTTTTTAAAAATGGCCATTTATACAAGATTACCCGTTGACATTAGATGGCACAGTAAATATTTAAGATACATAGCTACCTATATCATTGACAGAGCGTTTCTTCGTGACATTCATCTGATACGTCGGCATTTAGTCCATATCTGCGAATGAGCCCTGGAGTGCAGCCAATTTGTCCAAAAACATTTTTGACATAACTACGTGCATAGTCAAAGTGAATAACACGGCATTAAATTAAAACTTTTATTGTTAATATTATGTGGGTGTTTCTATGAAATATAGGTGTAGTAAGTACAGGAATAAGGAAGCTGTCAAAAGTATTTAATTCAGCGGCATAATAAACAATTACAACTTTTAAGAAAGACTATAATTTTGCTCAACACATTAATAGTAAACAGTAAACTAAGTGGTAAGCAAAACCGCATAAATATTAAATTTCTATGCAACAAAATTGCTTTAAGTATTGTTCAAACACGATTCAGATAAAATTATAGGCACTTAAGTTTGTGCTCAAAATATTCTAAATTTGTTAACGGTGAAAGGATGAATAAAGAAAACTTTTCCTTTGAACATTCGAATTAATACTTGATCTAATAACGTAAAAAAATGTTTGCACGTGAAACAATATTGCCTTCAATTTATTTTCCGAGTTTCTAAGAAAAATTTAATTATTTTATATAGAATATTTGGTAGTATGTACACAATTTGGAGCACGTATGTGCTATGAAAATCGATACTGTAATGACGACCGATTAATACAACGGTAACGATCCAGCCTTTTCTCACCGACGGTCCTGGGTTTGAATCCCGGAAGGGGAAAAGGTTTGTGTGATGAATACGAACATTTGTACCTGAGTATTTCTACATATTTCTATAAATATTGTACATTTATATATCATATGTATGTCTATCCGTTACCCTAATTCGTTATCCGTTATCCCATAACAGAAGCCTTACATTGCTTACTTTGGGCTTGGCTAATTGGTATGATTGCAACAGATATTATCAGTGACATAAAACATCCCAATTTTACTTTTTATATATTTTATCCTAAATCTTACTAGAACAGTAAAATGTTTTCTGCTAAACTACTGTATAGTTTTATCGAATTTATTACATAACCATTAGCCATTTCCAAAACAAAAGAGATCGAGACGTTTGGTATAAAGCATCGTTAAAGAGACATTTTTGTTGCACAGAAGACCGAGTATCAGTGTACAATTTGTACGTAATTTGAGCAGCATTACGGAGCCTCTATCTCCGTCTACAATATATTGTTATAAGGTTAAATTTGTTATAAGGAAAGAAAAATTCCTGTACCTAAAGCAATATCCTTCGGTTTTATTTGTTTAATAAGATATTCGATAATAAGATATACATATTATAGATAAAATAAGTTTCGACAGGTGTTCACAAGGCTCGGTACCTCAATAGGAGGATTGGACGGACATACAAAGGTTGCGGGTTCGATTCCCGTCTGAGAATTTACTTGTGAGCCAATATAAATAATTGATTATATAAGATAGCATTTAAAAATGCAAAAAATATGTAAAAATCTTAAGAGCTAACAAATAAATAGCATGTAAGCTAGGAATTATTATTCTTTCTGTGCTTATAAGTATATGTTTATTTGAAAGATGATTACAATAATCAAAATATACATAGTTAAGTAAAATAAATATATTTGGGATGATAAAACTATTGACAATAGCGTTAGTTTTTGGTGTCGTATATTCATAAACTCATTAGCTTCGCCTAGAGTCAATTCGGAAGTAAGAATAATATTTTAAAACCGATATATCTTCATTCATCAAACTGACTTTTAGGTTGCTGTTATGTCAAAACGGCTGTTACTTTTTTTCAAATTAAATCTCTTATTAAATTTTTTTTTTTTATTTGAATGGCGAACCCATTCTTGATCCCAATCAAGCTTGAAGGGCCAAGATTGAATGTACGATGGAGCGAGTTAAGCAAGCAAGCTTAGGTAGCAAGGTAGCTAACCCTAGCTTTGAAAACGGACGGGTTATGAGTACTCGGAAATCCAGAGGCAGGGCAGGAGTTCCACCCCTTTGCTGTGCGCATTATGAAAGATGTTGAGAAGCAATTGGTGAGACAGGTAGGAATAGCAACCAAGAAACGGTCGTGTGCGTCTGGATGTCCCGTGAAAAAGGGAGATGGCGGTTTTTTTATCTCAAAAAAATATTAATGTACCACTAAGACCTAGTCCACCCTCAGTCGTCCTGCGTTTAGATTGGCCCGATAAGCCAAAAGACGTAGGTACAAATCCTATCTGAGGTGGAGTGTGAGGAGGATTTTTATTTTTTATGTGTTCGTGGCCTCTTCTCATACACTGTTTATCTAAAACCTATACATTTTTAAATTTTCAAACAAATCATTGTTGTTATTTTAATAATAACTTAGTACGATATAGGCGATTTATACTTGTTTTATCTCATAACGAAACCCTCCTTCGCTTTAACTGATATATTACAAATGCCATAATTATGTTTCGACAATATAAATAAGTTTGTTTTTTGTTAACTTATTATATCCGGATATAATAAATATTGTTTTATGATATATTGCAATTGTACTATATTGTAAATGACGATACATTGAAGTTTCTCCAAATTACTCTAGGTTTTAAAACGGTTTTTTGTACGACTGCCATTACATTCAATTTATTGGTCACCCTTTTTAAAGGTTCCGTACACAAAGGGTAAAAACGGGACTCTATTACTAAGACTTCGCTGTCTGTCCGTCTGTCACCAAGCTGTATCTCCAGAACCGCAATTGCTTGACAGTTGAAATTTTCACAAATTATGTTGCCGCTATAACACAAAATACTGAAATCAAAATAAAATAAATATTTCAAGGGGGCTCCCATACAACAAACGAGATTTTTTTACTTTACTAAAAGTACGTACCTACGTATTGTAAGTACGGAACCCTTTGTGAGCGAGTCCGACTCGCACTTGGCTGGTTTTTTATTTTAGTTATAATATTTGGACAGAAATATGGAAAATTGACTTGTCTACATTTGCATACTATACCTATATAGAGAATTGACCAAATACGTAGTTAACTAAAACACGAACTACAAACGAGCTACCGAGAAAATTAAAGCTCTACACTCGCGAGACTGAATTAAACAATTGTGGAATATGTATTCATCCAGTTAATGATTTTTTGGTTTACCAATATTGGATAATGATACTTCATATCCGGCACAGTGAAATATTACCAACCCTTCATACTTTAGTGTGTCATAATGAGAGTTGACAGACGTTCATACCGTACTGGGAGAAAATGTTTTTGCAACGGCAAAACACTACTTCAGCAATTCGTTGTTGAATTTTTTGCACTTAGTAGTTACATTGCGCTGTACAGTTTCTAAATAGCCATAGTATTTAGCTATTACCTAGGCGAACAAAACATTAAATGACATCAAAGTTCTTAAACTCCAAAAAATACTAATTGTAAGGAATATATTGGAGTCTGCGTGTACATTACTTTTTAATCCACTCGATGCCCCTAGCAATGATAAAAAATGCCTAGTTTTTCCTAATGAAGCTTGTTGAAGAATCAGTTTTAAATCTTTGAGGTCAAAGGAGATTAACTTTAATCGTACCTAGTGAATGTAAATATTACCCTTTAACTACTTCAATCAAATGAAGTATATAATAGTCTGTGAATAAATTTACTTCCATTTCAGTATGAATGATTACAGCCACAGCTGGGCCCACTTTTCCGGCATGTTCGCGAGTAGTAAATAACGCCCCCTAACACAATAGCTGAGTGAAAGGAAATGAGACCACAGATTTAACGGATGAAATTTAGTAATTGAGTTTTCAAATTACATCCTTAGGTACCAGAGGTTGCTAAGAGAAACATATAAACTTTACTCGCACACTACGCACGCCTGAAATAACAAAGTGAAGGTACGATTATATGTACTTTAAACACGCTCCTGAAATAACTTACCAACAGAGAGGGAACACAGTTTAACAGGAATTTGGAAAATACATACAAGTTAGTGAACAAGATTTCTGATTACTATGATAGATAGATTCATAAATAGCTTGTGAATATATCCTGCCTTTATCATAGTGGCTTAGTAATCGTACTCTATACGCAGTGTTCGCGATTGTTTTTACTTTCCTATATGAATCAGTCAGGTGCACTGTCCGGCTATCTAATCGTGTAATGTACTCTGGAAGAGCGGAGTTCACTCGTTTAGCTCGATGTGCTGGCGCAACATCATCGATAAACACGAATCTGTGTCGAAAATTACTTCTAAAACGTCTGACGATTCCGTCGATAGCTACCACTCTATAACAATTTGCCGTTTTGGAGATTGCAGGATTGAATCAAAGGCGATCTAACTCCAATAATTTTTTTACCGCAAAATAACGATTTACCGCCATAATAAATGGTTTCAGAGGCAGTCCTTTGTCTTTCCTCAGGCTTTCTCCAGATACAGGAACGTCAATTATACGGGTGACTACTGATCGGGGTTTCGTCAACGAAAAGCTAATTTTCCCATGTCTTCTTTCTCGCCTTCTTAATTTTGACGCTGCCTCGCCCAATGCAATCTGAACTGTCCCGCCGTATATTCAGTGGTGTTCTTCACGAACGCTCGTAATCCAAACAGGCGAAAGTAATTCCGAAAGGTTAATGCCTGATGACGGTTGTAACTAATCATATCTGATTTGCGTGGCTTTGAGGGTTGGATTATGAGCAAATACCAATCTGATGTAACGTGCAGCAGTAGGAAGGGTTAGTTAGACAGTTACTACGAGGCCGACTAACCAAGTTACCCGTTCTGTGATACCTCTGCAACGTAGGTTTGCGAGATAGACTATTCTCTAATCCTCATGGCATTTTAAATTGTAAACAATGTCAACATTTCAGTTACGATTAAAATATCTTGTTGGCAGAAACAAGAATAACAAGTCAAAAGCCTCGCCCTAGTATTTATAGGAAAAAACAATATATGCTTTATGCTGTTTTAGCTTTAGTAGCATATTTTTAAATAAAGAACAAATGATAAAAAGATAAATACATTATCATCAAAAAAAGTTTTTCAAGTTAAGGCAAAAACAACGTAAAAACATATAAAGAAGAAAATATCCGTACCCAAAGACTAACGCAGTAAAAGCCGACTTCAATCAAAGTATAAATTAATAAAAATCCACGAAAACGCTAAAGACACCGTTATGCAGGTAAGAAATGTCACCTGCTTGTGATCAAACGTTTAGCTGCCGAATCATAATACGATGCACCGTACAAAAATTATTTTATTAATGATTTCTTACAATTACCATTCTTAAAGTAAAGGTATAAAACAATACCACAATAACAATCTGTACTAATTCATTTTATTCATCAAGAAGCCTTGTTTAAGAATAGAGTTCAAAATTAGTTGTTGGTTGAAATAAATTATAATGTTTTTGACTTTTCGTAGGAAGAAAGCTTGTCTATGTAGACAAATTAAAATGATTATATAATAAAGAGTTATTAATACGATATAGTGTTTTATTTGCATAGTGCAATACTTATATAATTAGTACATAATTTAAATTTATTTATAATTCATGTGTTTGTTTTTAAATAGATATTTTACTTGTTATTACTTTGTAAATGATGTTTCAACATAGGTAGTTAGGGTAAGAAACTACCACGTAACTATTTATTGTATACCTGAATGTATTTTTTTTTATTCTGTTTTGATGTCCATATAATAAATAAACATAAATTCAACAGGTATCACTTTAATGTGAAATTCCAATAATCATGGATTAGATTAAACTGGATTTTAACGTAAGCAGTGTTGCGTCTGTTCGTCCGTCCAATCGATCCCCTAAATCGCTACAACATTTGAAAAATGAGCGCCAGTCACGTATGAATTGAGAAAACAGGGAAATCGTTAATAACCCTGTCAGTTTTTGTTTTTAGCACTTTATAAATTTCAATATTTATTTTTTGAGTTACTTAAGAGGTCTAGGATGGTTTTAGTGTAGCCCGTGTACCTCGTTTTATTGAACATAATAGAAACCCTTTCCTCGTTATAAAAATTAAGTTGTTATTTACATTATTTATGTCAAATCCTATGAATTGATGCAATAATGTTTGTACTAATGACAAAGCGAGAAGAAAACTACTTCCGGGAGTCAATTAATTTTTGACAAAGAAAAATGTGCTATTTTTTTATATAAAACGTTTTGGGACACTATGCTGCACAAAACTCATTTTCTGCCAGCCTACAGAATACCGCATTTGGACGCTTCGATGCCTTTCACATTAATCATATTAAAATATTGGATTTCGGGTCTGGTCGGTAATTTCATTGCCGTACACAAAAATTCCTTTATTTTAAAGTTAAAAACACCACGAGGATTTATTTCCATCCATATCCTTTTCCATTCCTCGATCTATAATTTGGTTTGCGTTTCATAATTTTGGTGATAAGTTTGATCAGAAATCAAATATAATTGTGATATAATAATATAACTGTTTCCAATTGCCCTTGTTGTTATTATTATTCTTTTGAAACATTTTACTACTTGTAACCAGTGTCATGTTTCCTTAAAAATGTCTGTTGTAGTGGCTTAAGGGGCGGTTTGGTTACGTTCCATAAAGTATGATCGGACGAACCGTCTGCTATTTCATGCATCATGCTCGTGAATAAATGTTGCCTGTGGAGATTCTGTATGAAATAAAAGTGTGTAAAAAAGTTCCCCTTGCTAAGTTCTTTACCAATTCTTCTCAAAACAAGATGTCTCACTGTTGATTTACGAAATAGTGACGTAGGTTATACACCTCTTTAACCGCTTTGATCAGCCTGAACTGGATGAATAGGAATATTAACTGCTGGAGATATAATGTATTAGTAAGATCTACTAATATATTATATCTTTGTCGGCAACGACCATCTACCAAATCTGAATGGAAACCTTACAGACCGGTGTTACCAGAAATTAGGTATCTTAAATAATTATAGGACGGAACTGTTGCAAAATGGGGGAAACTGGCACATATTGCTACAACAGTAGAAACATTTTATTACCATACATTATAGAAGTTCTGTTGACATACTGGCAAATGATAAAATGCTAGAATCGCTTTATTATAGCTGTCTAGAAGAAAGCGCTCATAAAAGAACATTTAATCAAACTAAATGAAACTGTAATCATAACGCTAACTAACTAAGGCAGCATCAATTAATAACTCGGAAATCATTATACCGACCGATGTGCGGTGTTATATCGATTTGTAGCCAAGCCACAAGCCTCCCTTGAAGCTACCCAAAAGTTCGATGGGGAAGCTGAGACGGTGAGTAAGATCATCTCACATACCCTATTCATTCGCAAGTCAGTTTGTGGTTGGTCTGTGATGCATTGCCTTCTAAAAGCCTTATTTAAGAGTTTTCAAAAGCAGAGGGTACAACGAGTGCGAAAACAAATTTCCTGTTTCCCCGTCAAACTTTCAAATGAGTGAAATAAGTAAGTCATGAATTGGTTGGCTCCGTTGCGAACATTAAATTAATTTGTAACTTTGTCGAAACTCGTACAACAATAGGCCAGCCATCAAACTCGTTTGGGTCCCGAAAAATGAATTAGTTAATGTGTAAGTATTTTGAAATTGTAACTGACTTTAAGGTGCATGATTTTAAATATGATAAAGAAATATATCTTATACATCAGTTGGTTAGTACACTGTAAATAACCGAGCACCTGCCGTGGTCTAACATATCACAATTCACTTCACATCCAGTAACCATCAAATTGCATTCCAACTATTGTTGAAAAGTCACTTACTCATTTTGCTAAACTCGAAAATAACAAGTGAAGTCTTTTTGTAGCTGATAAGACTCGTGGATTACCGCAATTCGAATTCAAGCGAGTCGTTCGATAGCTTATGTCCTCTTTTGAAGGTCCGATTAATCTAGTCTTATATAAAAAAGTCATGGCTTCATTCAAAATAATCAATGTAAACAATCGGTATTAAAACCTTCGATCCTCGCAGGTATACTTTCTTTTAAAAATGGTTTAAATTCACTAATAAAATTAGAGTTTATTGTAAGGACTGGAATCTTCTGAGAACAATTAAATTCTAAAAAAATTCATTCGAAATACTTATCTTGCATTTTTGGATATTAAAATTGATAGCAAAAGGTTTACTTTATGTACCTAATATGCCTAAAGTTTTCAAAAGGAAAAATGCTATCTAAGCCTTGGCTATTTACCTATTGTGAAGGACAAGAAAGATAAGAAATAAGTTTATTTTATCGTAACTATTTTAAGTTATAATTTACTTATCAGCCAAACTTTACTAGCTCTTAGTATTAAGACCACAGAGTTAGGATGGCCACTGACACCAATAGAGTGCAACTTTTTATTGGGCATAAATTTTTTAGCGTTTCTGCAAGTAGTTCACAGCGAAATAGTGAAAAGAGTACGTCACAGAACACATAAACAAAAATCATCTTGACGATGTTACTTGTAATTTAAAATAATATAAAAAGTAATGCATTATAAAATAACCAGTTCTATGTGACGGTACCCACTGAAGTGTTGTAATTCTGTCAACAAGATTCTTTGGCTCGCGAGTCGGTAGTAAAACATCACTACAAAGTTTTAACCTAAATACCAATAAAATTAAGGACGAGAGCATTTCTATATATAATACTCAAACTTAGTTTTGCGAAATGCAGCAGCAGTTGTATCAAAATGCATATACGAACCGTAGTAAAGCTCATGATCCGCCAAATATTTGGTCTGAAAATTTAAACTTGAAAAACACGAGTCCGTAAACTGTGAATTAAAAAAGACAAAAGAACCACTGAAATCGATTCTATGGTAGTTTGATTGATATATATAGATAAAACGAATAGAGCAAATTCTAATGGGAACATATTGACGACCGATTGATGCAACCGTAGAAATACTACCTACACAGTTTTTTACAGACCCCGATTTTGTCTCATGCCCTTTTTATTGTTAAAATCGTTAGTTTTTATCATTCTAAGCACTTCAGTGAAAATCCGGCATCGATACGACCTTTTATTCGACAAAAAAAAAATGCAAAGTTTCCCTATACCCGGGTCCGGGAAATCACAAAAATATAAATAAAAAATGAAATTAACGATTATTAAAAAAAAAATAATTACGTATTGTTTACAATAATAACAACAAACATTCTGTCGATTTTTGAAATTTGTAATGTTAACAGATTATAAAATAATAATTGTTTTTTCGTATTTCTTTTAAATTTATTATTTCACGTATAATGCCATATTAGAACTAGATATTTATACAGTATATACTTCATACGTTATTCTATCAATATTATGAAAACCACAATCTAATTCCACGTTATACTTGAAATAATAAAAGAAATACGAAAAATCAATTATTATTTCATAATCTGTTAACATTACAAATTTCAAAAACCCACAGAATGTTTGTTGTTGTGAGTGTAAACAATACGTTTAATATTTTTTTAAATAATGGTTAATTTTATTATTTACTTATATTTTTGTGATTTGCCGGACCCAGATATAGGGAAACTTTGCATTTTTTTTTGTCGAAACTAAAGGTCGTATCGATGCCGGATTTTCACTGTAGTGCTTAGAATGATTTAAACTAACGATTTTAACAATTAAAAAGGCATGAGACAAAATCGGGGTTTGTTAATCACTGTGCTACAGCACCAACGATCCTGAGTCCTCTTAGTAAGAAGCATGGTGTTATTGTGATGAACACAAGCATTTTTCCCGTCAAGGTTGTTATGTACTTATATGTTGTATCCGTTATTTAGAATCAATAGTAACGGTATCTGTTACGGTGTATGTTTTAATAAATAGAATACTGCAGTTAAATTTTCAATGTACGTAAGACATGGAGGTTACGTGTGGAACACGACATCCGACAAATGCCCGCTTCGGTTTTGTTAGTAAACTTTCACTCACCCTCTTCACGTAACTGAATGAATGTATTTCGTCAATAATTTATCAAATTTCTGTTTTGACCTCCTTAATTGTCTGTGGTATATTTACATAACCCCCGAGGTTTCAGATCATACGATCTTGATGACCAGATAACTTCTCCATCGATATTTAAAATAAGTAGGACGTAAGAACTACCTACATATTACCTTAGAAAAGTAAAAAAACAACAAATAACAACCTCAAATTTATTGTAACATATTAAACCTAACGAAACAAAACTATTACTTCCTTCTGAGACTAAGATGATAAATTCGTGCGGAAAGGTTCGAAATTTTATATTTTATAATCTATCCGACACAGAAACAGTCAAATTTTCTTAATTGATAAACTCTGTATGTTGGAATTTAAACAAAAGATAGAATGGAAAGGAGAGATTTGGCAATTTTCTATTGGTTGATGTTAACACACATGAACTACCTAATTATCAAACGATTATACACTTCTCGATTTACCACATGCCTAGCATATCTTTCACGCGTACCTGCCTTCTAAATGATAATGGCAGTGTTGCAATGTGAAATTTGCGATTTGACACATTTAGGAGAAAAATAGATAATTTAAATCTCTTAAGATATTATTACAATAAAATGTGAACTTATTTCAGATTTCAGGCGGTACTCTTCCATCCAATTGAGCTATTAACTGAATTTTACTATATTTTGTAATGATTTCTTTATATATAAATATATAGCAGTTAAATATTTAAATAATAATTAAGTTTAAATGTAAAAACGCGCGTTTGTCACTTTGTCATTTATTTATTTATTTAAACTTTGTTGCACACAAAATATGTACAAATGGCGGACTTAATGCCATTAGGCATTCTCTACCAGTCAACCGGAGAGACAATACAAGACAATCACTAATGACAATACAAGTTGTCAAATATTCCATCCGATTTTTAGCTTAACGCGTAGTGATCAATATCAATTAAGAGAAATTGACAGTTTGTAATAGGTTTACGTGCTGTTGTCCTATCTATATAACTTCAAATACCTATATTTTTTATATTTACCCAACTAAATTTATTGCCTCACAGTTTTAATTAAAAATAGCTGTGAGAGAGGTTACATATTTTTCTTAACTCCCCTGATCCCCAAAATCCTGAAATAGGGAATATTAAGATAATAAATTTCAACAAAAATGTATTAAAAAATTTAATGCGCAATATTGCCGGATTTAAGTTAACTGCTTATATTTAATTAATAGATTTAGCAAACAAGAACCTAAACGTGTTCCGTTGCACTGCGGCAGTTAATAGTTTACTAAGAACGATTCACGCATAACAGCTTAGTTGGTTCAGCTACCTGAACGTACAAATTTTTTACGTTCAGGTAGACGAACCCAAGGCTGCGGACGTATCCGTGAACTCGAAATGTGAACAAAGGGCGGTATGCGAATAATTTGTCCTTATTACCATCTCTGGTCGATCGACTCAAGTTCACCTTGAGCAATGAACGGGTTCCCATAATAAACCCCGTGTGTTGTCTTCTCAGCCCAAATATTGAGAAGGGTGAAAGACTTTTTATTCAATTTTGATTCAGCTTCTCAACGAACTAATACACTTGGCAAGTAAAATTAGTGTAACATATTGTAGCTTTAGGAAATTGATATCTGAACCCAGAAATAAAATCACAAAACTGTAACTACGACAACTCTACGATTCTAAGTATAACCTCAGAAGATTCGGCTCCTACGAATGTTTATTTAGGACCTACTATCGAAGAGGGACAAACCTTATCATTCGTCCGTTATAAGAAAGTATTACGTCTTTATTTGTCACCCTTTTTATCTATTTATCTGTCCACTAGGTCACAAAGGAGACTTGGAAAGAAAATACAGTATTAACAGATAGATACCAGAACAATTTTTTCAAGTTACATATACCTACATATATAATATAACTAGGGATAGATTGAATATTCGTTATAAAACTGTATTTTTTTTATTATGAAACATAAGTAGCATCAAATGCATCTGTATTGAGCTAAGTAATGTCAAGAATGATTGATTAGTGATAAAGAGATAAGTAATTTACTGTGTAGCTATGTATGTTTATATCACACTGTGGCTTTATTTCTTTTGTAACAGCAGATAAAAATATTATTAATGAACCAAAGAATGTACTGCTTCTTTTCTGGACCAAAATACAAAAATTAGAAACCATAATACAATCAGGTGTTTTATTTACTGTAATCAAAATATTATTTGTATTCAAAGTTTAATTTTGTCTTTTAGATTTTTCTTAAAACTTGTACATTACAACTTAGGTATTGCGATCTGCAGTTTTTTAAAGGCAGAGAGGCGTAGATAGGTATCAAAATCCCTGGTTTGGAAAAAAAACTGGGGCCCTACTAATCTCGAATGGAATTCCCCTGTACTCTTTCAAACTAGTTGTCATGATACGCTGCGGCTCACGCCTATCGGCGTCAACGCCTATTACTCAGCTATTTTAAGGATTAAAAAAATGCTTTTAACATGAGTATTTTTTTATTAGTATTAGCCCGTCATAGAAGCCGCTTTCGTTTATGAAGGTTTTGGAAATATGTCGAATTTCTACGCAGGCGGTGAAAATGCCGATTGGTGTATTCCAAGGCAAAATAATATTTTGTTTTAAATTAATATAATCAACCGAGATTATTTATTTTTCTGTTTAAGAAGTTATTTGCTTTTACATAGTCAGTAATTTATTGATTTTGACATTTTTAACACATAGAAAATTAATTACTCATTGCGGAAATCGCCAATGGGCGTTTTTTATACCGCACTTAGTGCGGCTGGCACCGATCGGCTTTCATCTGAAAACAAACCCGCACCCGACTTATTGCAACAGTTTCTGAAGTCGCAGTAACTGGATTTAATTAGATTAATGTGAAAAACCCTGTCCTATTTGACTAGCGTTGAGAACATTTTTGACAGTTATTCATTAATTGTTACTACCGAATGCTCTGAAGCAGTAGTTATGTGGCTAAAATGTTTTATATATTACTTAAACGCATTTTCTTATTTGGAATGGAATCTAAATATAACCTGTTATAAACAAAATAAAATCGGTTATCGCAAACAAAAATTCAACACTCGCTGCCTTCATAAACATAGAAGGAGCTTTTGACAAAACCATGCACAACGGCATTAACCATGCTCTACGAAGGCTTAAGGTAGAACTCGTCCTGAAAAAATGGATCTCCGAGCTAATTAGTGAACGAGCGGTCCGAATAGTGACCAAAACAACCACAACAGCAAAAGTTGTCAAAAGGTGCCCCTAAATAGGTGTCCTATCACCACTTATATGGAACATAGTAGTTGACAGCCTCCTAAAAAAGCAAAACGAAAGGGGATACACTACTATCGGCTATGCAGCCGATCAAGCAATACTGATAAGTTGGAATGCTGAAAATGTTCTTTGCAAAGTTATCCGTTCAGATCTTCAGATTGTGAAAGAATATTGTGACGAGCACCAACTGTCAGTAAATCCAGATAGAACTCATCTTTTTTACTCACAAAAGGAAGTTACTAGAAATACAACTACCACAGTTATTCAACGCCTAGCTAGCGTAACAGCGACCGGATGCATAAGAACCTCTCCATCAGCCGCATTCGAGTATCTCCTGAACCTTAGATCACTAGACCTTGTTATTCAGGAGAAAGCAAAGGCAAAGCTACCTTGAGACTAAGACCAAACGGATTATGGAAACAAAATATAACAATACACTCCGCGGTTTTGCAAGGAATCATGAAGGAAATACCACTTCTAGAGGCACCTATAGATAGAACACCACGCAAACACGTGTGCGACAGGAAATATCTCATCCGACTTACTGCAGAACCAGCAGATTGGCGCAAGGGGTTGCAGCAAGAGATGTCAGGGATTTCGATATCAAAATAGTCTCAGACAGTACATCCGTACTTCAAGCCTGCAAAGGAATAACCATAACTTCTGCCCTAATAATGGAGTGCGTGATACATTTCAATCCATTGCAACCAATAATAGAGTAACCTTGTAATGGATAAAGGGACACAATGATTCGCTTGGAAACGATGCAGCAGATGAACTAGCCAAGAGGGGCTCAAATACAACAGTACACGGACCGTAACCGTTACTGCCCATACCGCCAACCTAAATTAAAACATGGCTACGTCTTTAAACACAAAAGATCCACCTCAAAGAAATGGAACAACAGTGAAGGTTGCAGGCAAACAAAGAATGCAGTTCCGGAGGCCTCTAAAAAGCTTGCCCGCAACCTCATCAGATTGAACAGGGACAAGATCCGCACAGTTATTTGTAGAATAACTGGCCAATATACGCTAAACAAGCTCCTATCTGTCATAGATGTGACCGACAGCCCTCTATGCAGAGGCTGCATGAGAGCAGAAGATGCTCCATAGCATGTACTCATGGAAAGTAAAAGTGTGGCAGAGCAACGGGCACAACTGCTCCTGTCTCCGGCATCTCTCCCTGAAGCCTGCAGTAGCCTAAAAAGGCTGCTAGCATTTTGGGATGAATTGGGTTGGCTGGAGTAGGAGGAGAAGCCAACACACGAACAATGGCCTCATCACGAGGCTAAGTGCGGATATAGCCCCGTCAAACTAACTAGCTAACCTGTTATAAAATAAAATAAAAACTATGATTTCTCATAAGCCTTAATGTTAAATGCAAAAAAAATCCAAGTTCAATATTTCATTACTTGTCCTCTGAAGTTTAAAAAAATATATATCGACATTATTGTCTTACCTATTATGTCATTAAAGTCGCGTTGCAACCCAATTTATTAACGATCCTAAGGTGGGAGAATTTTTACACAGTTCAATACGATGTTCGCTGATCATGGTCGGAGGGCCCCCTGGACTAATGAGGTACCGCCTAACCCTTCGGTAGTTATGCCACTGCTTAAATGTACGGTCATATAATTGATTTTCTTCATCCCTTATTTTATTATATTATATCTTCTTTTTCTTATATTTTAAAGTGGTTTGATTGACTTATAAAATTTCTATCTTGTTTTGTTCAGAACTTATTTAATTATTTTAGTACACATTTCAATGACGCTAGCTAGACGCTTTGCGTATCACAACACAAGAGAAAGTAGCACCAATATACAATGTATTTTATATAAAGACTAAGAAAGCACTCAATAAAAATGTGAATATGTTCAATTTGTTTGTTTATTTGTTAATGTAATTGTGGTTTAAACAGTTTTTCCATTCATCAAAATAATGTACCAGTCCATCCTCCAACAGATAACACTATAAATTAACGTTTTGTTAAATTAATTAACTTGTGCTAGGTATAAGATCTTGCTTTGGAAAACAATTAATGTCATAATTGTAGGTCAATGACATGTGTTTACATGTATTCATACAGATTTTTTTGACTTCGTGTTTGAAATACACACAGGTGTGTGAAGTGGGCACAAAGTGATACTAAAAAGGTCTCTTTTGTTCTTTTTTCTTTTTCCTTTTGCAGAAGAAACCCTAAAGTGTAGCTAATGTCTGTGTTTACCCAAGCTGTATATGCAACTAATTACACAATCGGAATGCTAAGCAATATATTGTAAAAGCTATCACATAGACTCCTTTGGTCTACAATATATAATTTATAGGAAGAAAAAAATTATAGTTTGCTAGCCATTTTATGTTTTTGATTTTCTAACCCAATGACCAATACATATTGGTATATTTGCAGGTAAAACATAGATGCTAGAGCCAATCATTGAATTTTTATAGTTCATTATTTCTATAAAAGAACAGATAGATGTGAGATTGAGTTTAGGATTGCCATTTTATAATTCACATAAAAATACACACAGGAATTTACAAATAATCACAATTGTAAAACGGAGAAGTCCATTTATGTTCACAGTCATAGAGTCATATTGTGTGTAGTAGTAGAAATATGCAACAGTAAAAAAAAAGCAGAAAGCCCTGAACATAATTCAAATATATACTAGCCCACATAAAATGCTTTTAAGTTTATTTAAAAATATATATTAATATTTTCTATTTTATCAATTGTTCCCTGAAAAGTGCAAGTCCTTCTTTATTTCTATGGTCAAATATTACAGTCTGGATTGTATTACATTTTTAAAAAGTAATGGAGGATGCTCATTTTAGACCTTAAACTGCAAACAAATTAAATTTATAGAAAAAACATAAAAGCTTATTGCCGTTATGCATAAGTACACATTTTAGGCTATGTTTAGAGGAACCAATAATAAACGCCATTTCCTTGGATCATACTTCTGTACTCCCAGTGCTTTCAATAATCTAGGAACATCTGAACAAAAAACAAACTCATTATCTACTGTCCTTCAGTTACGATAGTATGTAATCCTTGTATCTAGGGTTAAAAGATTTCTTTGCTTAAATTGAGAAGCTTGAATTGCTGATGCTTTTTTAGAAAGACTAAATCTTGTCTTTCTAAAAAAGCATCAGATTATAGCAGAGATAAAAGCATCAGCAATTATTTAGAAAGAAATCTCAAACACACATGTTTTACATACCAGAATGAGTACTTGTCACGGGTGTCCCAAGAGAATCCAAAGTAATCAAAATACACCTGTTTTATGAACCCCGACACACTTGGTCTACAATCTTTGGATGTTTCTCGATGTTAAACAAAAGGTAGATTTGAAATCAGCGACCTCAAATTACGAAAGAACAGGCAAAAATTTCATGCAACAAAAAAAGTTTAATTTTGTTCCCTTGTTTAATCTATGAGCTGCATGTCAAGCAGTATGCAAAGATTGATTTAGTTGTTTAGATTGGTATTACCAATTTTAAGGTGAATTTTTCATTATATTAGATATTTTAGTTAACATGAAAAGCAAAATATAGAATTCCTTTGCATTCTATTTTTATTTATTTATTGAAAATATTTCTATATTTACACATCAAAGTGGATCACTTTTTATGGATACCGAAAACATGTTTTTTACTTTCATGTCATTATTTAATCCTGATATTTTAATTCGTTTTCAGGAGCAGTGTTCGTAGGATGTTCACCTGTGCATAAGTCAATTTATTAGTAGTATGAGAGTAAAAGATAATTAATGTTGGTTTGGAAGTTTTTATAGATAACTGATATATAGGTATATCTATTTGTAAGTATATGGAATGTAACAATAGACATGATAACATATAATTGTGTATAATATGAATACATTGTACATATTTAAACATTTATTTTTAATACTGTTTTTGAGAAAGAAATATGTGTAAAAATATTTATTTACTGGACTTCTCTATATGAATCAACTATTTAAAATGCGACCTTTTAAATGAAATCAATAATATTTAGACAGTTACATTATTAAGCTGTTTTTTCTCAATTCAGAGTCTGCATTCTGTCTAGTTGTTTTAGGTTTAAATTTACATGCTAGTTTCAGTGGGTGGTTAATAGATTATGTAGATAATTTTTAATGCCATTTGTTTATGGACGCAAAAGATTGTTACAAATATTAATTTTGCATGCATTTGTACAACAGTGCAAATGTTTGCATTACAGTTTCTTTGAAATTGTTCAAAATGTATTTAACAAAATGTTTATGTACTTAACCTAGATGAAGCTGAACGGATGAATGAGTAATCCGTGTAACCCTGACAACCTCGGTAGATATGTAGTTGTCATAGTGGTTAGGACCTACCTAGTAATTCATTATCCAGTTAGGTACCTACTTCTCAGTACATTGTTAAACTGCTCAACGAGCACAGTACATCCATAGCCATTGATTCAGAATAATAACAAAGAAAATCAGGCGTAATAACGCCATGCGCCTTAATTTATTGTTTCGAATGAGACAGGGTTATCTCAAGACATATTATGTCCATGACTCGAAATGTGAATTATTGACCTTTAGACGCGTCAGTAATGACGGAGATAGTAGCGTATGTATACTTACAGGATAATACATCCCCTGCGGCGGCAAAAAAAAGGCCCCTGATCCCCACAGCTTGCCGTTTGTATTTACTTTGTGTTGCACAAAAATACACTCCACGAACGCCCCTTTTTTAGGCGTTAAACTTTCACAACACTAACTTATGAATTCGAGGTAATCATGAGTATTTAATGATAATTACAATGAAAATAGTACTAAAAATAATCTAGATTGTTAAGTTTTTAGGTTATGTAGATATAGCGCGGAGGAACGCGCTGTAGCACTGAAAGCGGTTGATGTCGATGTGCAACAACGAAACGAACGAACGAGCACGCGTGGCCACTCAACGAGTCGTTCGTTCGCGCCAATCTCTACTGGTGGGACAGAGATGGTTGATAAAAGCGAATATAATCGGGTTTTATGTGAAAATAAAAGATGTTTGTGTCTCTTTTCCACAACTACGCTACTCACACAAATTAATACGACGTAGTGTGTGTGACCGGTTTCCCCGCACTGCCGCGCGGCGGATGAACGATCGTTTTTAACTTTTACAACCCTCAAAATAAGCTTGCTTACTATTGGTATACAATAAACAATAGGCGCCTACTCGTCTGTTAATTATCAATAGAACTTTAATTAAATCTTAGATTTACTTCAGACTAGTTATATAAACAACAGACAGTGGTCCCTGATTTGATAAGTAATTGGGAAATATTGGTAAAACTAAAACATAAAATTGATAAAAATTATCTATTTTCCTAAAAGTTTTTGGATTTGGATTAAAATAAAACATACCAATAAACAAAGGCGACTATTTTAATAACTATTTACTGGAAAATAACTGGCCAGTTCGAAATCTAGTGAGAGAGAGAGAGAGAGAGAACACTTGACAAAGTCCTGTGTCGTCTCAGTCACCATGCCGAGAGTAGTTCGGATCAATGAATCTTTCCCGGGCCCCCCGACCCAGCATCACCCAGCCCCAACCACCCTCGCGCCCTCTCATCTCACAATATACCCGCCTATTCTCTCCTTCGTGGGGAATGACAACACAACATTTTGCAATTTTAAGATTTTTTTACATTAACCATACAAAGGACTGAAAGATACATTTTAGATATTTACTAAGGCTATTTCCGAATTCTGCCAGTCATAATATATTTTAAAATATTGATAAAGTATTCGGTTAATCACCCTTTTAATTGGATGATTGGGAATTCATTTTCATCATTTTTCAGACTTCATTTTTTTGTGTAAATATTACCTACTATACCTACTATTCTTTTGTTTTATGTCTAATGCTGTTTGTAATATCTTTTTAGTTATACTATAACTTATATTGTGGATTCTGTCTGAGCCCGTGGGGGCTTGATTGGGATTAAGAGCCAACCCATCCTAAATAAATTAAGAAATAAAATAACTTATCTATAGTAGGTAGGTACGTACCTAACAGACAATAATTTTGACTGTTCTTCTATTGTTAGCCCCTGCAATGTAATCAAAAACAGTGCTTGTGTGCTTAACATAAAGTAACAACGCATAATGCATACCTAAATAACCGGTATATTATTTAGCACAAATCAATAAAGTTAATAGTTCTATTCTACAGTGTTTGTTATGTTAGTAATTAATCATGCTAACACTTTAGTGACGTGACGATGCTTTAAAGGTTGGCGGTACATTCCTCAGGTAATGGCACAATGCCAACAAGTACGTAGGTGCCTACCGCGCCGATATAGGGAACTATCGGGCGACTTAAAATTGAGGATAAACAACACCTTTACAATGTTCAGTTCTTAGAAACAAAAACAAGGAGTGAAAGGATTCTTTGTTGTCCCCTTTTCTATACCTACACAGGTAAGAACTGCGTGCTCATTTTTGAAAGTCAAAGTAGTCAGTAAATGGTATTAAAAAACAAAACTCAATAACTACTATAATAACTTACAACTGAAGAGAAGAAAAATAACTGAGACTTTGACAGTAGTTAGCTCAGAAATTCTTTTAACACCTTTTTTATGACAGCACATGATGTCCTCACTCGGGCGTACCATTGAAAACCTTTTATATGTAGGTATTATAATAAAAATACAAATTAAATAACAGAATCGCTCAATTTCTTTTGAGAACTAAGCCCTACTTGGGTACAAAAAGATGGCAAAAAATACGATCGCATTAAAAGTTACATAGGTATAACAAATATGAAAATATAAACATTCATTTTTATCTGGTCTGCTATGCAAAAATTACAGAGATCATAAACCATAGATATCGCTGCGTCCAGGTATCACCGGAGCTATTTAGATCAAAAGGCTCAAGGTTTTTTAAATATTTTTTCATTGTATATAAAAAAATATATTGAAATGAGGGTCTGCGGTAGTTTTTCTAAATTTTTAACAGTTCAACTGTTTCAATTATCATAGGTACCTACTTAGAATCCTAACAGTTGTAGTATTTGTTACCATCAGTAATCATATTTAATTTATAGGTATTATTAAATTAAATAGTAATATAAAAAATCACAGTCACATATTTTTTATTTTATTTTACAGTGTGTTAATAACAGAACTAAAGAAATATGCTGTGTTGACGCAAAAATACACTTTTATTAATTTTAAACCAACTGGTGGTTTAGCTAGTTGATATTGTGGCACCATACATTCCAGTGCCACAATTCCAGGGGAAATTATGGATGATAGGCAGATCTGTGATTCTCAATTCCCACAAAAACGGAAGACTTTTAGACTATGTTTTCTATTTTTGAAATAAAGGGTAAAATGAGCAGTAATAAGCAATTTCCCCAAAAAATCTTAGCGGTTATTCGATCGAGCCCGTTTTATGTAGACCAAAAGACTGTTGGATCTACTGCGGTCCTAGTACCTACAGCTTCCATAGTTTTTGAATTTCCTTTAGAAACAAAATCTATATTTTCTTCTAGCGCGTAAAAGTTTTATTATCAGTGATATGACTGCATTTAAGCGGTTTCAATATTCCAAAAGTTGAGAAGGATCTCTAAAAACGTTTTACTGCTGTATCTGCTGCTATATCTAATCTTACTATCTAATTTAATTACAACAAATGCACAATATCGTGTCCAAAAAAATTAAAATGTTAATAATTTTATATTAGTCTATACACTTAAAAAAAATTTCAAAAATACTTGATTTTGTAGTCTTTTTTATAGTTTATTCGGTTATTTTAATTTTAAACTCTGCTTGTCTACTAAAAAATAGCGCAAACAAACTGGCTTTACAAGGGTCGAAGGCTTTAAGGTAGTCATTTTACTATTAACATTATTACTTAACCATTTGCGATGAAAATAAAGAGATAGCAATTAAGAAATAATTTTAAATGACAGGAAAACTAAAATCTACAATTTATTGTTCAAAGTAAAGAAATTGGCCCTGAAAAACAACGTTAGTTAATTTCTCTTCAGGTCTTGTTCTGAATAGGTACTGTCCACTAATCAATTTGTTACTAAATCTAACTTTACAATATTAGTTGTAAAATTTTTTCAAGCCCGCGAAGTTTATAAAGCTTAAGAAACCGGTCAACGTTGACAAAAAACCTTGGGTCTCTTTCATGACATTTCATAACATTAACGTCAGTAGATATTGCTTTTTATTGAAAAGGGCTGTATAACAGTAACAGCCCTTGCCGAGTTTATTGCGGCTTCTTGTCAGTCCAAGGTCTCCAGACATAGGACTTACGAAGCTAGGGGGTAGCTGTTTACATTCAATTATGCATAGTTAAAGCTCGCATTCAATAAAAAAGCATTTATCTTTTTTACCGGTTCGTATATATGTATAATTACACATTATCGTAAACAGAAAACCTATGACTATTTTAATATAACCAAAAGTGAACTCAGTTATTAATAACTTTTGAGCTTAAGAAGTGCCGTTTTCACTCTAGTGCCACCGGACCTTGGAGGGGTTGCCCAAGTCGCTTCTCTATCAAGAAAAACACCTTACTTGATACAGGAAAGTTGGAGACTATCATAAGATCATAACAAATGAAACTTGTAAGATTTGATAACATAGCCGTGACAGGTTAAATACAGGCTTGTTATTCTCTTTAAATAGATTCTGAATCAACATCAAAACATATTATTAGTTTAGATACCTAATAATAATATGTTTTGATGTTGACAAAGCAGGTCTTGGATATAAAATGACGAAGCGAATACATAAATCTACACCAATATTATAGAGAGGTCATATTTTTAAGTTTAAATGTTGAAATTTTATTTTTGATAGAGATTTGATGTAGAGATTTTATTTGAGAATATTTCTAAAGTAACAAAAATAGAAAAAAAAAACTAAAAAATCTTCTTTCAGTTAAAAGTAAATAAATGTTATTTACTATTTTGGGAATAATTACTTATTTTAGGAGATGAGAGATGAGATATATTGATTGACATATACTGATATATTTAATACACTTCGTACTAATATTATAAGAGCTAAAGTTTGTGAGAGCCCTCAAACCAAACTGCAGAAAGGATTTGAATGTAACTTTACAGCAATATTAAATTATTTAAATAATTTTACTTACTTTGAAGAATAGTTTTAACTTAACACATAACCAAAACAAATATCGACCAACTGTGAACTTTTAATATAAAATTTGTCGACCTTGTCCGTATTGTCGTCTTTAACAAAAGAGTTAAGTGGGAAGCGTTTTATTACTTCTGTAAGTAGACACGGGAAAAAAGGGAAATGTGTTAAAACACGTGTGAAGCCGCACGGGTAAGTTAGTAAGTGTTTATACAACCATGATTCTGAATCGAAGCAAATGCTAACGCTCACTCATCGCACAAACATATTATGCCGTTACTGATTCCAAACCGGGACGCGGCTTAGATATTATTGTCACCCAACCTGTCGTTAAATAAAAAATATATATGTAGGTGTATTTTTAACTATTTGATCTATTGCTCATGTTAAATGTCTTTTTATAATAACCGATCCTTCTCTCACTTTCCAGTAATCATAACTTTATATAGGTACGTAGCCTCCTTTGTCTTTTACATATAGCTATTTAATAAAATTTACCTGTCAGTTAATTGGCTATCTATTAAATAATAATTTCCCTAAATACGATTAAAAAATCATTGACAGAAGTTCGTGCTTAAAATAGACGTAGTCCCTATTCATAAAACTATAAATTCTAATAACTGCGCCATCTGGCAAACCACGCATAGTAATAAAAAATAGTACTAGTCAATATCGAACTTGTGTCACTCACAATTATAAATCTGCTATGAAATAAAGTACCGTAAATGGACTCTGCCGGAAGACACCCCAGCCCCAAAAATATTTAATTATAAGCAATTGGTCCACGAAAAAAAGCAAAGCCATAGCATGAAACTAGCGGATTTTTTTATCGATTCGATTAAAGTGTTACTTCATATACACCATATCTTTGTAAAATTTATGCATACTAGCGGCCCGTCCCGGCTTCGCACGGGTGGACAAAATTCTTTAAATTTTTTCTAGCATTCAATATAGCCTATGACACTCAGCAATAATACATGTATGTGCCTTTCTATTGGTGAAAGAATTTTTAAAATCGGTTCAGTAGATTCCGAGATTACCCCTTACAATTTAACAAATATACAAACACACCAACTTTACTTCTTTATGATATTAGTATAGATAAATCATATAGATTTGGATACCCATATAATAATATTTTTTTACATTTGAAAAAGGCGCAATAAAGCTACTATATTGATGGTGCCGCCAAAAAAAATCAAAACGGTTAGCACACCAAGAGCTAAGCTAAGTTAGTATAGTTTAGCTCGCATAGCTGACGCATTTTTTCATACTTGTGTGCAGACTGCAAACTATGCAAACTAAGCTATGTGAGCTAACTAAAATATGTGAAGCTAAGCTAGTTGTGTATGCCCGTGTCTTGTGTTGCGCAGGCGGTCATTTTGTAGCGAATATGGAGCAATTTATTGAAATTGTCATACAATTTCATATAATATGGAACACAGTCGAAGAACTATCACAACTTAAATAAAAAGGATGTTGTATGGAAAAGAATAGTGGAGGAAATTAGTCATCCAGACATACCAAACGGTAAGTTTAATTATATTTAAAGTTTAATTGATATTCACATTATTAAAATAATTACAAAAGAACTCTCTGACACGAAATGCTTCTCTAGTTGCTCGTAAGTTGTTGTACCGATGTTAAAGTTTGTTGTTCTTCAATATTGACGATATTGGCGGTGCTAGTTGTCGTATTTGAAGACATTAAAATAGTCCAAAACACAGGCAGGTTTTCTAATGACGTCCACTACTTTTAATTGATATTTATCATTAAAGTCTTCTGCAATTGCTTCCTATTCACTTTCTGTCGGTAACTTTATATACAACGTGTTACAAAATACCCCGTAAAAATGTAATAAATTATCAAAGCGAAAAACATTGTCAACCATAGTAAGCTGCCATTGCATTGAACTGAAGTTATCATAAATTATTTAACAGAGTGTCTTTATCGGATTTTAAGTTTTTCATTCAAAAAGGTTTGCAAGCTCAATAATAGGAATTAATGACTTCGAAAAACGTCGAAGTCGAAGAAAAACGTTATGTTAACAACATAACGTCTTCTAATCGATATCTTACAATTATTTCGTGTTTTAACCAATATTTCTAAAGTGAAAATTTTTTTTCTTACTCTGAATATTACGATATGATGTTATGCGTAGACCATGAAAATAGCAACTTAAATAGTACTTGCGAACTGTATCGGCAGCGATTTATTGACGGTACCCCCGTTGAATGTTTCATACCAATGCTTTCTCAACATGTCAAGACGCCTACATTCCACCATCCCTTCATCGGTCCACTGGAAGTAGACGTCTAAGCACAGTCGATCCCAGACAGGCTGAATCAGTGTTGCAGCATTTTGAAGAAGAGCCAACCACGATAACGAGGCGAGCCGCAGCAAGACTCGGCAAGCTGAATGTGTGGTATTTATGACGGGCATGTCATCGGTCCCGTCATTTTGCCATCACGTATGACCGGAGGCGGTATGAACGTTTTTACAAACGTAATTAGAAGAGGCGATTGACGACTTTCCTGTGGCCGACAGGGATTTCTTTGACAACCAAAAGAACATGGTGTTTCATTACGATGGAGCTCCGGCACATTTTGCTCGCGAGGTGCAAGAGTATCTTAACGGTTGCTTTCCGCGAAGGTGCTAAATGCCACACAAGCCATATTCCGGCGAGCGAGGTTTTGCATTGAGCAAGGCGGAGCACACTTTGAGCCGTTTCTGTAAATTTGGTGTTTGTTACGAAAAAGTAAGTGTTAGTTTAGGTTGAAAGACACCTTACATAAAGTACCTTTGTCAGGTCTTTTAACATTTTCTTTGACTTGTAATATCAATCTGAGCGGCTTCTGTACATTTTGTTATTGACTATATGTCTTCCGCGGATATTAAGTAAATGTACACAAACATTCTGGGTAATTTACTCTAGTTATATTGAAATAGGGTTGGCACATAAATGAAAGAAATTTTATTTTTATTAATATTGGCGGTAAGTCATACTGCGTAACTACGGTTTTCAAATATTGTAAATTGACTCTTTATAAGGGACCATTTAATCTCGTTTCCGCTTTACGGGTATTTTTGTAACCCCTTGCATATTGGTTGCAAATGAATCCAAAGTGCATTGCACACATCTTGAACAATCAAAGGAACTGTATTATTACTCACTCTGTAATTGTATCCAATTGTTCTAAAGGAGTCAAAGGTAGCTAAAAATCATAAATATTTATTACTAAATTTGATTTAATGTTTGTTATAATGAAAACCGCGAAGAATGAGTGGAAGTAATTACGTGTTACTCAAAAGGATGAAAGCCAGTACAAGTAGTCAAGCTGCTTCTCCGACAAATAACTGGAAATATGCCGAGTTATTCGAATTTCTTTTACACATGAAAAATCGTAAGAGAACTGGTAGGTAACGTTAACAATAAAAATACTATGCCCGGTACATCGACCGAAAGTCAAAATACTATGCACAGTACATCAACCGAAAGTCAAAGTATTTTGCCCGGTACATCAAACGATAATCGAAGTACTGAGATTTTCAAAGAAATTCAAAATGATGAACGCACTCCCGAACCACCGAGGCAAAAAAAAAGAAAAAGGAAGTCGATGACGATTTTATGCAACGATATGAGCAAAGAGAGAAACGAAAGGCGATGAGGCAAAAGAGGAAGAGAAAAACATACATCCGTTGAATTTGTTTTTTGACAGTATGTGCGAGTCAACTAAAAAGCTTCCCGATCTCCCCCGAAAGAGATGTAAAAAAAGCTTTTTCAAATCGTACGTGAAGCAGAGGAAAATAATGAAACTCATTTGTCTTGGCAGCTTTACCAATACGGATACACCTCATCATTCACCTGCTCGACACCAGCTCAAAACGATAGCTTAGATAATTTGTAATATGTACAACCTTTTGGCATTTAACCAGTAAAAAATATAAATAAACATATATATTGTTTGAGGTAAGCTCAAACAAATAGCTAATCTTTTTTCTGGGATTATATCCTTCGGGTAGTAAGTATCTTGTTTAGTAATCAATCATAATAAATCATAAAACTGAGCTCTTGTAACACGATAATATAACTGAAAATGTTAATCACCTAACTCGTGAAAATAAAGTTCTAAACTCTTTGCATGTGTGACGAGATTGAATGTGGTACATATCCAAGGTCTGGAATGTCTTTTATAAATAATAATAAGTCAGTATTAATCTTCTTTTTCTATGTGTAGCCTATTCATCATCGGAACTTTTTTCATCGATGATATTCATGCCGAGCAACGTCCATCGAATTGAACCTCGCAACACTGATTGAGCATTCGTTTGGTTCTTGGTGTGCACGGGACATATTTTTGGTTTTTCTTAGCTTAACCGCTCAGCTAAGCTGACTTAGTTTAGCTCCGGAATAGCTTAGTTTTCGGTCTACAACCTGCATGACTCGAGACGACGATGTAAGCACTCTAACGATACAACATAAGATATAATATCTTTATATATTTATACATGTACATATTCACAAGTTCACCACTCAAACACTTGCCCCAAAGGGTATGTAATCATCACTACGTTATTCTGCCCCTTCCGCGACTTGAACTCGACGTTGTCGTACAGTAGATCGTTTCTATATAAACAGTCGAACATTATTATCGGTGGCGTAGATTTCTGTAATTATACATAGTGTATCAATGAATTTAAGCAGAATTGTACAGTTCTGTATACCGAAATTCCTCGTCAAATTTTATTGATATTTTAACTGTATTTCTAGAGTTATAATAAGTTTTTGTCGAAAACATTATGTCTTGCAGCTTGTATGAGCACGATACGCTATGCGTCGTCGAGAAAAGCAGCATCTTTACCGTTGCGGCAAACGGTTTTCAAATATGTATGTAAATATAAACAAATCAATAGAGTTATTCATCTTAAATTTTAAAAATATTTGACACTTTAGAAGCAGTGTGCTAAAAGCCACTTTGTCAATTGTGATTTAATTATTATTTAATTTTAATAATTGGGATTAATTTGGTAAAATGTTATAATTCATTAATTGTAAATGTTATATTTATGGTGTCTTTAGGCTGATATAACGGACTATTATACTTTTGCCCTGTCTGTTATACCTGGACAGATAAGGCAAGGAAATCCTTAACTTGTTTTCTCTAGTATTTAGGGTAAGAATAAACAAAAAGACAAACATCTGTATTCTACGTGCAAGGTATAAGCAGATCGTTAAGCCTTTTAGAAAGGATCTACAGCTGTCATCAGCCCAAGCGTTACGTACGGTTAATATGAACACATTTCTTATTTTAAAAGCTCCACAGAATTTCCCCACAGTATTATGTCGTAGCTCATACATTAAATTCTGTGCAGTAATTTAGAAATTATGGTAGAATAAAGAAGCTCACACTTACACACTCCACAAGAAACTTGCTACACACATGTTACATAGTACCTCCCTGAAATCATTCCACTCCTTTTTGGTAAAAAAATTAAAATTGCATAAGTCAAATGCCTTAAAATAAGAATTAGTTATGAAAACACAAAGACGGAGACCCAGTATCAGGGTGCCTTAGTCTAAATCCTTGCGAGCCCTTACGTAAATGAGCATGTTTAAAAGAGGAATCGTAGGGTGTAATCGGAAGTGTCAGTTATTTTAAGACTTGTGATGCACATGTTCGAAAAATTGTGTAAACCATGCCTGGTATCCTTTCTCATTTATTTAAGCGATTGTTTATAGTCGATTTAGACGATAGGACTAAGAATTAAAAAGGCGCATCTTGATTGTTTACATTGAAATTTCATTTAATTTTCAGGGATTAAAGTACCCTTTTTCAGTCTTGTAATTACATATCATCAGATCACTATTTGTTAAGGGAACGGGAAGCTGTTTGTTATGAAGAATAATGTAGACGTGAATATTATAATTTACAAGTATTAGCTTTATTATGAACATATATAATATATTTGCATATCTTTTTATAAAATATTAATAATAAGAAGTAAGACAGACTCATCTTGTCCGTTGTTCGTTCGTTCATTCTTATTATGCATTTCCTGTGTTAGTGAAACATATACCGATAAATATCAGTCAACTAATATATTAAAATATAATTATAATATTTACTGTCTATTTCTAACAAATCAGAATAAATATTGAGTAACACTGAAGTAAAGTAAATAATCAATTGACTAACAATTCGGTGTTTCACGCGTGCATTCTTCCGTTCACTCATTCGTGCGGTTTGCAAGCATCGCGCGGTAGCATATCGGAAAGGAAGGTGAAAAAAGGCTATTCTGATTCGAAACGTGTCTGAGAAAGAATATACCTGAAGGATAGTAAGGAGATCACAAAACAAACGTGTAAGTAATAGTTTTTATCCAATAGTTTAGGAAGTTCTATGTGTGATTTTAAGTGATTTGCATTGGTGTACCGACAGTTATTTAAGAGGCATTATATGTTATTTTCTAAATTGGTTGTTTCTTTTGCAATAATCCCTTATTCTGAGCTGAAGGCAATACAAGTGACCCGCTAAGTCGGTTTTCCAAGGGTTTTTTTATGTGCATTCGCAGCTGACCGCCACGCCACCGGGTTTTGGGTTGGTAAAATCTTCAAATGGACTTCAAGCTGAAAGAAACGAGTCACCATAATGGTTTTCTATACAGACAACAGCTCCCCTGACTCAGTCTCCAAACCGACATACATTCACTACGGTGCACCAGCCGGAAAGACAGCACGGGGTGCCATTAAAGATGCCCCTTAAGGTTTGGACTTCGGCTATGGTACGCCGTGTCGTGTAGGTTCTCAAGTACAGTGTAGTGTATGTGACGCACTTATCGTATTTATGTCGTAGTATGTCTTTACATATATCATGTTAGGAGCATTTTTTTCTTTAACAGGACAAACAGATTTTGATTTATTGGCTGCGACCGACAGTTTTGGACTGCTGGCCCGCAAAGCGCCCGCTTCACTGCAAGCAATTAATAATTTCAAATCTGTGATTTCTAAGATATTAATTTTTGATATGTTGCTAAGGGCTTTTTTTATCTATATCAATTGCACAACATATCTAACTTCGTAAACATAGTATATTATTTTTAGTAATTCCATGTAAAGGATGAAATTGGTTATAATGGCTCATCTTTAGGAGATAGACAAACTATCTCAAAATTTCTGTAGACCTTTTTAAAATTCACAATTCCGCAATATAGTATGTTTATCTCGATCGCATCGCTTTAGTCTTTGACATTCACTGTTTGTATCTACTATAATATGTATATACATTTACATATTATTATATAAACCTTCCAGCAGAAATTCCCTAAATGACAGTTAAAACTTTATCATGATCATGATTGGTGGCGTTATGCGTGGTTTATTGAGCGAAGCTCTCTTTTAGGCAACTCACAAATTTCGCTTGTCTCCCTCCTGCTACTTAACGGTTCAACCGATTTGAACGAATTTTGGCATGAACATACATGCTTATAACTTGACGGACATAGGCTCTGTACAAAAAATATAGACTTTAACATGAAGGAATAATCACCGAAAGAAAAATTCAAAAGCTGATCACAGCCAAACCGCTGATACTACATTGATGAAATTAGGCGCCAAAACTCACATCATGGTCGTGAATAATGTGCACAAAAAAAGTTTTGTAATCGGACATACCATGGAGGAACAATCACCGAAAGAAAAATTGAAAAGCTGATCACAGCTAAACTGCTGAGACTACATTGATGAAATTTAGGTGAGGTTAGGTAAGGTAGTGCTTCGCTCAGTATTTGCAAACAGCAGCAGCATTGCAGACCTAGTAATAATAAGCGGAGAAAGAGACAGATGATAACAGCGACTTGGCTTAATGCTTTTAGAGATTTGAGTCAAACACTTTTACTTATATACGTCTATTTGCAAAGGCGTTTAATTCATCGATGTTATGTTATAAAAATCCTACTAATTATTTAGTCAGTCACTAGCCTATATCAAGTGCCTTTCGAAGTACGGAGGAACTAGATAAAGTAAATTTTTGGTCATCTATCTGATGAGTGACTTATGTCAAAGTTCCTTAACCTTCAAAATAACAAATTGAACTCTCTAACTACTACGCCATCCAGCTTCTCTCGAGTCTTAACATAATCTGTAAATTTTGCTATAAAATTTTTGACGAAAGAAATTATTTTGCGTTACAAATACAATGTGATGCAAATTTATAAAGATACAGTTTATATAGATTTTAGAATTGGGTTGTAAAAAAAAAACTGAAAACGCTTTCCTGTATAACAATAAGACGACATCTAGTTCTCACCACAATACAATTTCTTGCTTTTAGAAGCCCCTGTGCTTCAGTAGCTAATGCAACTGTAGTTGGGCAAAACTTCAGAAGTTTCTTGGGAGTTAGTACGCAAACTTCCCGTTAGATGTCAGTACAAGTTCCTATCACAAGCAATGCATTCACTGATCACACTGTGGGTTGCAATGCAAGTTTTAAATACATATTATGTTTACCTATCTATACAAATAAATAGGGTTAAATGAACACCGTCGTCTATATAGTAGATTTATTACTAGGATACATTATAATAATATACTCTGAACTCTTTAATTCTGTAGTATATTTCATTAATTAGTATTCATCTGTATCTATTTCATTAGTTGTTACTATTTATTTTTAATTTAATTTTTATTAAATTTATAGGCAATGTTCATTAAAATACTGAGCAAACTATCAACTAGAACACGTATAATAAAATAGACTACAAAAGTTGCAACTGTTAAAATATCTACTGTATCTAGTGAAAAATTAAATTAACCTAGTGAATTGCAATTGCAGAATACTTCTAATCATCAGATTATCAATCGGTGTATATTTCAAATATTTAAACTGTTTCCACTAACTTTGCATTGCTTTCGTTTAGTGAATATATGAATATGCTATTCAAAAAACTTTTTATGACTTGTTAGATAAAGCTGATATTCCGCGAAAGTTTTAATACATAGACTTCTCTTGACCAAAAACAACTTTGCAAGTAAAACAAGTGAAACAAAATGTTGTTTGCCAGCGGGTATAAATAATTTTCAAACATATTTACAGCTCTTAATTAAATATAACAATTGTGGAAAAGAATTCTTACTCGGTTTGCTGGTAGTTAGAAGATTGGATATAAACGAACTGTGCATATTTTATTACCACAAGATTGTGAACAGTTAGTAAATACTTCACATTTTTTTGAAAAGTAAAGAAACTTACCCAGATGCAGTTATTAATACTTTCCCAGTCTTCGTACCACTCCAACAAAAGCAAATATTTAATTTCAAACATTTGACATAAATAACTAATAAATATATTTTATTAACTATTTTTTATAAATTTAAAATGATCAAATCTTTGCATTAAGTAACATTTTAAGTTTTACTGATAAATTCTATATTTAAATAGTTTCAGGCTTAAATGGAAATGCAAAATTAGTCATTACATTACATTTTAAAGATTCCAATTACAAATTTTGCTTTCCAAACTAATATATGACGATGATAAATGCCAATTAAAGAAGTAACAAATATAAGATTTAAATCGAATTTAATAAATGCACAATTAACTTGAATTTGAAAATCATCCATCACCAAACATACCTACATCTCTGTACATTGAACTCATTTTAGTTATTATCTCTTCCTTTCTCAGCTGAAATCGGAAGTGATTTAGTAAATCATATTGTTTAATTGGTTTATGCAGCTTCGTTTCGCTATAGAGAAGATTATGTAGATGAAATAAAAAGAGAAAATTTTCCTTTTTTATTTATTTGGGCGTAAAGTTTGGGGATTTTGGGTTGATTAAGCATAAAGATTCGTACTTTACATTTTTTTATGAAAATTATACAGAGTTTAAAATTGTACCTATCCTTAAATATTCTGCCAAAACGGTGCAACTACTTACTAACAACATCTCACTATAGTTATTACTTCTAAGTTGATTCATTATTTATCTCATTCTTTATTACTTATAATTTATTAGCACGTAATAAATGTTTTTTTTCCATACAAATCAACCATAATATGTAAAACCGTTTTCCCGTTGTATCCTTACAGATTAATAAATAATTAGGTAAAGTTTGCTTCCACTTTGTAATAATGGCTTTAAAAGCTCAATAATGCTTGGCTGTCAGAAACAAAAGCCGCCTTATTTTCATGACGGTAATGGGCGCTTTTTGGTTGTTCAATCGAAGTATAACTTCCGCGACAAAAATATGAAACAAGTGAATTTTGATCTTATCGGACCATTGAGACATTTCGTTAAGTATGTTATTGTGTTAAATATTACATAAAATTTTCTCATTAAATGTTTTGCCGAATCTGTCTTTATTGGAGCTCCCATGGAGCAGCTTCAATGACGAAATGTATGTGATGCCATACCTTTACGAGTTCTTGACCGATTTTCGCATTTTTTGTAATGATTCGAACCAACAGGTTTAGGACTAGATCGTGACAAAACCCGAATTTTGAAATTCCCAAAAATAAATTAGTTATGACCAAAAAACAGTGGCTCTTTGGGACGAGCAAAAAAAATTTCAAGTTTCAGTATATGTAGGTACACCGAACTGTCTAGAGCTTATATTTTTGAAACCACTCATCCGCTCCGCTCCAATATATGGTGCTAGCAAAGCTTTATTCTTAGCTTAGTTATAAGAATGTTTTAATAATATTATTATTTCCAATATCAACAAGAAGTATTAGGTTCTTACATATGAAATTGACGTTTTGTCGTACTGGCCACTTTGACTGAATATCTCCTCATTGATCAAGAATTTCAAATTCAAATTTATAAATCCATTTAGCTGCTACATTTAAGTTTCTAAAACAGTCATTCATTTGTTTCCCTGATTAGTTTTTTTCTTTAGTTTCGCTCATATCGCGCTATGGAGAACATGAAATATCGCTGTATTTACGAGTACGAGTTCTACCGTGACACCAGTGCTGCAGAAACAGCTCAAAGGATTTACGATGTGAATGGCAGTGGTGTAGCAAAAGAAAACACGGTACGTTTTGGTTCCAACGTTTTCGTTCTGGTTTCCGTAAAGTAGTGTAAATAATTACAACGTATAACTTATAAACCACACATTAAAATGTAAAATCCCTCTGACCAACAAAGGATAATCGAATCGCGATGACGCAACTGAATATTATGCGTAATAATTATTTTATATCGTTAAATCTAATTTAAATTAAACTAAAATTAATATAACATACTCGTATATTCAGGTTACCATACCGTAAAACAATGCAAAGGCAAGCTTAAATATTTATTGTCATTTTTTTATCTTGCTAAAAAGTTATCGGAAAGGAAATAACTATGTTTTATACGCCCAATTAATACTAATAATAATTAATATTAATTAAGACGGCAGTATCCCAACGGTTCACGCCTCTGATTCCGGACTGGAAAGACCTAGTGAAAACTTCGCCGAGATACTACGAACGAGGACCTACTCGTAATACAGGCACAAGGGCAGGCATATTTGACAGTCCAATGAGTTTCATAAACTAAATTTGATTAAAACAAGATAAACATTACATTAATATGATAGATTTTTAAATAGATCAACAGGGAAAAGGGTAAAATTAAACTTTAACATTAAAACACGTTCGACGATGTTAAAGCGTCTCTCAATGTACACTGTATAAAATTTTAATGAAATACTCTATGTATAATAATATTAAATTAAGTAAGACTATCTCTTCAGATTTAATTTACTCGCTTGAATATTAATTATGTTATTATTCAAAGATTTGAAATTTACATCAACTTAACGATATGGAATACTTTTTCGGCGAATTTCCCTTGTTTTAAACAATTTATAAACGGACGATAATTTTACGTGATAACGTCAAAAGAAAACATTGATGAAAAATAGCATAATTTTATGAATTAAATTAAATTATTATAACTGAATTATCATTATTTTGTATAATACATAGAAGTAGTTAATTAAACATTTTGGTTTTCGATTAATTAATATTTATCTGCACTAGTTAATTCAATTATTATTTTTACTTAAATTATACAGTTTAATTACAAGTAACAATGTGCTATTAACAATTTATTTACAACTTATATAGGAACATGTGTCATATTTAACATCCTCCGCAGTTGACTTTTTATACGATCGTTTATATGAGTCATAATAATTTTTTTGTCAAAATTGTAACATTACTCATTATTACTACACTCGCCGACTGATGCTACTTTTTTAAATAATAATAAAACATATTTATGAGATTATTTCGCTAAACAAATTCTTAAAATGCAAGAATAAATTACCTTTTTTCCCGCTATTGTTGTTCTAATAAATAAGGAAAACCACATTGCCTCTCTATCCCTTGTTTCGCGCTCTCGCTTGCACGCTAGGCTCAGGCGGAACGTGACAATGAGGGACCGTGACGATGAGTCATGCTTTTGCGTGTGTGCAGCCGATGTTCATCGATTTATAAGACGTTATCACATTAATCGTCAAAAATTCAAAAATTAATTTGAATCAGTAATCAGCGGTTTCTATCGTTTGAATGCCGCTACTTTTAGGGCGAGGACTCAGAATACCATCAACTATTCCATTTGTGGCCGCCACTCGCCACAAGCTACGTCAGAACAGTACCTTTAATGTATTTCAAAAGCCTCAAGGGTCACTAAAATAGATGATGTATTTAGGGGTATCACCGCTTACAATATTTCTTATATATTTTTCCTTCTCAAATAAAAGATATGACAAGAAATAATTGAAGTCTCTTTAAGAAGAGACTCTGACCCAGTTGAAAAGATAAAAAGATTCGAGGATTTAAAGTGCTAATTGAATGTCATTTCAGCAAATTGGTAAGCTTTTTTCAAAGCCTCTTTTCTGTCGAATTTAGCTTTGACAATAAGGATGACAATAGGAAATATTTCTACCTTCTACACTAATTTTTAGGAAATATTATTTCCTTTAAATATTATTTGAGTTTATTAAAATACTGAAATAACTACTTATTGAAAAAGCATATTATAAAGTCACTGAGTATTGGAGTCATAGACAAATAGATAATTGTATATCTTGTATTAAGATATAAAAATATGAATAAATAACTATACGAATAATAATTGTTACCGTAATATTAAGAATATTACTTACACCAATTAACCTATCCCAAAGTAAGCAGCACTGTAACGCTTGTGTTATGGATACCAGGGTAACGGATAGATATACATATACCATACATAGATATGTAATATTCACACCCATGACTCTGGTACAAATGTTCGTATTCATCATACAAACATCTGCCCTTTCCGGGATTCGAACCTAGGACCGTCGGTGCGAAAGGCAGGATCGTTACCGCTGCACGAAATGGTCGTCAATTCTTTAATACCAATTAATAAATAACATAATTAACTAGTAATAAATATTATCTGATGTTGTGTAATTAAAAAAAAAATACAAGAGAGCAGTTTGTAATTTACCGTTCAACAGTTGCTTTTAATCTAGCCATAATTTTGTTTTGTGCTCATTTAAAAATAGGTCGATATCCGCGATCATAAAAATATTTATTTAACCCCTTGAATATACAGGAATGTATTTATATAATTTTAACACAAACCCGCTGACCTAACACATCAAAATCTAATTTAGATTTGTGTTTGAGCATCTCCATGTTTTAATGGAAATCAAACAATCAGTTGGATTCGATTCATGCAATGCTATTATTGTATGCTGAAACAATACTGATAGGATTAACTTTGTAATCCTGGGGGAACACGCTGACCCTGAATAGAATGTAAAAATAATAAAATATTTACCACCGCGAGAGAAGCGAAGAAAATATTTACTCTGGAAAGATTTTGTGGATTTTTCTCAGAAGAGATTGGTTTCGAGGTAGTTTTCACGACGCCTGTCAGTTACAGTGCCAGCAGTTTCGGTTGCGACGCGTAATTAGCTTAGGCAGCAATTTTACTATCCTTGCTTGTTCCAGCGTTGACCTCAACTAATAAAAGAGCAAATAAAAGTCACGTTCTTCAGAGTAAATAATAAAAACGTATAAATCTCAACATTTTGTATTTATTAAAAATACGAGCGACGTTCTTTTAGCGAGGTTTTCCGCGAAGACTTTTGCGATCCTTTATTTTAAAATAGGTGGTTTAAAACTGATGTCGTGTCTCACTTTGTTTTCACAAATTAAATGACAGTATCATTATATTATTTGATAATTAGTTGAAGACAAATAATATAATTTATTAAGTGCCACACATATAATTAAACAACAAATTCATCTTATTAATGGCTTTGTATTTAGGACATTAAAGGGCAATCGACTCAGCATGTGTCAGATGTTGAGAAACGCTCCAATGCTGGTCCAATGGTTAATAAAAAACATCGCTTATGTAAAGTGAAATAAAAGATAGCTTACCAAGAGTGGTAAGCTATCTTTTATTGAGGTGAAAGCATCACTAGCCACATTTAAGATAAATTGCATAAATATTAAAAACATCCAACCGCAAAATATTATAAGAAATTCATAGTTATACCGAGACATACATTCATTATTCATAACAAGCATGTGTCGCAATATTTCACTTTACATAAGCGATGTTTTTTATTAACCATTTACTCTTTTTTGTAATTCAAGCAAATACTTCTTAAAATACGTTTAAAAGACATAAATATAAGAACAGCTTTAAAAAGCTCATTTCAACATATAACATTTAATCATTAAACATTTAGATTTAAATAAATTTTCACTATAAAAATTCAACTAACTAGTATCAAGAATCAAGCGAGACGTGAACACACAGCCTCTTGAACCCAATGGAGTTTCTAGTTAAAATGTATTTAGTGATAGTATCAGTAAATAAATGTTAAATCTAGCCTTTACTAAATTTAACTTTTGTTTAAGTTTCAAAATAAGTGGGAGAAGAACTTTTTATTGGAGTAAACATTTTTATCAGTATCTTTTAAATTAACTAGTCTTACCCGAAACCCCCACTACTACACCCAAGCCTGGGCCGAGCGGCGACATGGCAGCTTAAATACGAGCTGAGAGCTTCAGTCGGTAAGACTAGCTAACCCGGCCACGCGTTGCTGGTATAACCCGGCCACGCGTTGCTATGGTAACGTTAATTATATGGTAACAAACCCACAAAGTCCTTCTTTTATATAGTAGAGATAAAACATTGAAACTGTAAGTTTAGCAAATTTTGTTGAATAAACAAGATTATTTTAAATTACGTATAGAAATGCGTACTTATAAAATAAGTTCGCCGCGCTCAGTTTCCACGCCAAACGTAAAGTTTCCGGACATCTTACTAGCTTTAAAGAATTTTGTCAACACTATTTATGACACTCATTACCAATATATTTCATTCCACTGATAGTATGTCATGTATTTTTCTTATTTATTTTTAAGTACATATATATGGGCAGTTAATAATAATTTGAATTTGAATTTTTCAGAACAAGACCCTGAGACGGCCGGAGACCAAAGTGGATAATGAAGAATTAAAGGTAATTGTGGAAGCGGATCCAGCGCAAACCACTTCAAAGATAGCTCCAGGATTCGGTATAAAACTGTTTTAATCCACTTAAAGCTAATTGGAAAAGTAAAAAAGTTTGAAAGGTGGATACCTTATGAATTGAGTGAATGAAACCAGCTAACACGCGCCGACTGCTGACTTACTGACTGACATTGCTCAACCGACAAAATAATGAAGGTATTTTAAATCGTATCATTACATGTGCTGAAATGTAGAACCTGTAAGATAATAGGAAGCGCTCGTCACAATGGCTAAACCCTGGAGAACCAGCGAAATCCTGCCCCAAACGAAAATTGACTTAGAAAAAGTTACTTGTGAGTGTTTGGTGGACTAGTGCCGGTGTCGTTCACTACAGCTTTCTTAAACCTGGCTAAATAATTACGGGAGATATCTATGCTTCCGTCGGTAAGCTTGCAACTGCAAACCATGATGGAAGAACTAGCTGCTACACAACCGTGGCTGATTAATCGCTCTAGGCCACTGCTGCTTCAGGACAACGCTAAACTACGCACTGCACAACAGACGGTCGCTAAATTAGGGGACCTACAGTTGGAACGTCTGTAACATCCACCGTACTCTCCAGATATTGCTCCAACAGATTACCATTTTTTCCGGAATTGGGATAACTTCTTGCAAGGAAATAAATTCAATTCCGATGTGGCAGTCCAAGTCGCCTTCAGAGAGTTTATTGGTTCTCGCTCCCATGTTTTTTTTAGTAAAGCGATAAACTACCTATGAGATGACAAAAGTGCATAGATAACAATGGTGCATACTTTGATTAATGAAATATATTTTCCAAAAAAAAACGCCGTATTTATATTCCTTCCATACAAAACGCCAATTTCATATGTGAGGACCTAATATATATAAAATACCCTTGAAACAGGTCCAAATGCTCAAATTCATCACACAAACATTTGGCCCTTCCGGGATTCGAACCCAGGACCATCGGTGCGATAGGCAAGATCATTACCGTTGCAATAAACGGTCGTCTTACTGCTAGAGAACAACATCATATCAGCTGATTTTAATACCTTTGAATATATTTCATAGTTCTTACTATTTATTCATCTAAAGTGTAAATTAAATGTAGAAAGTCCTCTATCTCCGTTGGTAAATTAATTTACAGGTTAAGTTTTGGAATAAAATTATCTTACATACTTACTTCATGCTGAATTTCAAGTTAAACCTAAGCTAAAAAACAAATACTGCCACCTCATTTCACCGCCTTACTACAAACAGTAATCTAAATGTTATATTTATCTTACTCCAATAATGGATTAGCTTACATACAAACATCAACCCTCTCATCCATTTTGCCCAGGTCTTTTTACATAAGTTTCGCTTTCTTTCCTCATGAATTTTTGAAGACGTTATTTGCACATGTTTACTTTTTTCGAGGTGAAAGCACAGCCAGCTTCAGAAATAGGATAATAATTATTACCAGGTATCAACAACTATTTGCAACCATAGTTGATTAACGCTTTAGTTTCATGTTACCTAATTATTGCTTTCATTAAAGCAATAATTAAGTAACATGGAACTAAATTATTAATCAACTAGCTAACTGTACAATGGAGACAAATATACATTGTGTCTGTTATCCCAATATTTAACGGCATTAACTCCTAGTGTGACATTACCTTATGATAAAAACGTAAGTCAATCATTTGGCAGCGCACTACCTGCCTGTACCACGTTACTTTAAAGTTCCCCAGCTGCTGTTGAAACACTTGCTTTACGATGCTAACGACCGCCTACATAATTAAATAGTAGCTGGATCCGACCTCAAAGTTCATAAACGTGTTTTATCATAGTCTCAGAAATTTTTTATTTCTCTAAAACTGCGACTGAGAGCATTGGTTATTACATAAAATGTAAAAAAGTTTAAGTCTGCACTTTGAGTTATATTAGTAATGTAATGCTCAAAGTGAAAGTCCTAGTAAATAAGTAGAAGTTTTAATTTTCAACCTGACGCTAATGCTAACTAAAACATTAAATTACTTATTCGCTCGACAGTAAAATTTTTGATTTTTTAAACATAAATTCATTTTACATTAAGTTATTTTAGTTATTAATTAAATGAATTACAGTTTTTAAATTCAGTTGTAATTGAAACTAAATTTCATCGAGATTGTTTCGCTAAAGACTAATCTAATTGCATGCAACCATTGAAATAACATGCATAATGTCATGTGTTAGAATAACGTTTAATTACAGTTTTTAAATTCAGTTGTAATTGAAACTAAATTTCATCGAGATTGTTTCGCTAAAGACTAATCTAATTGCATGCAACCATTGAAATAACATGCATAATGTCATGTGTTAGAATAACGTTGTAAACTATTGTAAAGTTAACGACACTTCTTTAGTTACTGACACTCACTTAACTCCCTATCTCAAAAAAGTGGTGAACCTATTTTGACGAAACTTGCACAGTTCCCAAAGTTGAACCATACTTAGTTTAATTAAAAGGAATTTTGTAATTTTGGACTAAAATATTTACATACATACACTTATTAATTTTGGCACTCATATTTATAAGCTAATATAGACTTACATATCCAGAAACTGTGCAATGGTGACAATAATACATACATACAGATCAAATTGATAACCTACGTTTTTGAAAATTAAAGATTCGTTAAGAGTTAGTTGTCTTGTAAAAGTCAATCGTAGTTTCGAATCGGTAATAACAAATAAATTTCGTAGATACTGAACAAAATAAATACCTCTGTTCAAGTAGATATCTCTGTAGTTGGGGTCCAAACACAATAAAACTACAAACTTTATAATTTGAAAAATTCCCATGGCTCTCATTTTTGTCGCAATTGCAGTTAGGTCAATCCAATTGTTTATTGTCCTTAATGTTATCCTTAATATTGTCCTGTCCTTAATATTATTAAGATATCATCAATGTAACAATATTTGTTTATAAACTTTTAAAACATTTTAAAATTCATAACATTTAACACCAGATAACGAAAACAACTATTTCTAATTAGAAAAACAAAGCCTCCTACAGATTTCAAAGCCCTAAAATCTATAGAGCAGTACAGGTGCATTATTCCCAACTGATCGTTGTAATTTGACTCGTATATTTAGAATAAATAAATAATAAAATAAATATTTCCTACATTCACACCAATTAGCCTAGCCCAAAGTAAGCACTGTTAGGCTTGTGTTATGGATACTAGGATAACGGATAGACATACATATATGATACATAGATATGTAATATTCATAGAAATATATATAAACACCCATGACTCGGGTACAAATGCTCGTATTTATCATACAAACATCTGCCCCTACCAGGATTCGAACCCAGGACCGTCGGTGCGAAAGGCAGGATCGCTACCGTTGCACCAAACGGTCGTCAATAGATGCAGATAAGTGCATCTATTTGTACCAAATCAGTAAAAGATTTGATGTTGCTCATATCCTAATGACTAGAATTATCTATGTAAACTGGTCGTTTTAAAACTAAAGTGGACCTCTACAAATACGCGAATCCAGATATATCATCAGCAAATCGCATTCTCGCCTTCGCTCCAAATGCCGGCAGACGGCATGCCCAACTGGCTTTCCGGAAATTGAAACCATGACATTGCACTGACACCAATTTACGCCTAATACCTTTGAACTCCTCGCCTTTTGAATAAAAAAACGATCCATCATGAGACGGTCTATATTATGATAAGTAAAAATCGACCAACGAAGGGAACTACTTCTTGCGTTGATTTACTACAAGAGTATTAAACCTGAAATTGTTGTTTGTTGTATAAATGGCTTTCTGTTCTATTGAACATAAGATCAATAAGACCAGTAAGACTACACAAAATATCAGTTGTATTGTGGTAAGTAAAAAAATAAACATATATTTAACTAATGCCTAAGTATTTCTTTTATATATGTATAATTATAATCATTTATATTCGGTGCTATAAAATTCAAAATATTTAAAAGCTATAATAAAAAAAGAAAAGTTTTGGAAAACTATTCTCGATTTTTTTCAGTTTTTTAAGGCATGGAAACATGGAAAGTACCCTATAACGTGTGTTGGTTATATGGCAATGGATCAGTCCCTCAAACTGTCTTCACCACGTCTTGTATGTTAATGTTTTATGTTTTTTTTTTGTGTCCTTTTTATTTGATTTTATCCCGCGAACAAGTTGTTTTATATAACGCATTAAATAATTAACATGTTGACGTCACATGTGAACTGTAGTATTTCAAAATTAGAAAACTCAACTTAGCGTTATTAATTTATTATTTATTATATATTTTTTATAATAATAATAATAATCTTTATTTATAGAAAAAGTATTACAATTATGTCTCGCCTAAGGAAGAAAATAATGGCAAATTCCAGTTAGGGTCTAATGCAATATGTATAAATCAGGTTACAATCGAATAATCGTTATTGGTAGATGCACACACAAAACCCCCTCGAATTTGGTCAAGGCTTTTTAATGTCAGACGGAAGCAACGGGCGAGTGGCTATGATGGCTGATAAGCAAATGACGTCATCACGTGATTCGATTCAGTAAGGTTACTTCAAAAGCTAATGATGAAAAGGAAGAATTTAGGGAGCGGATTTTTTTACACGCTAAATAGGGATGAAAACAATACCCGAGACTTAAACCACGTTACAACTTTTGCATTTAAGGGCTAAGAAGCTAGTGAACATCATGTACAATAAGTACGAGTATATTAGTGGCTTATATATATGTTATTACATATTAAATCATCTTCTGTTGAATACAAAATGAAGATAAAATATTTCAATTTAATTTAAGCTCATTTTATGTCAAGATACGTTTATTTAAACCGTCGGTATAAGAAAATAGGTCGTAATTCTTTAGCAATATGTAATGAATAATGATTGATTTGACAAGGTAAATAAAGTTTTTATTATTGATTAATTAAATTCACCAGGGCTTCTATGGTAACTTGATTGGTTAGAGCGCATGGCCCGGTTTTCTAAGAGGTGAGGGTTGAGAATATTTCCGAAATTTTATGGTATTAAAAATTTTAAAAATCTGACCGTGCAAGATTTGAGCAAGAACAAGACTAAGCCTGCGAGACTCTTGCGTCTTGCAGTTAGGACTGAGTGTCGTTTCAGGGAGTATAGTTTATATTTTAGAAAATATTGTTTATCGCAAAGAGTAAACTTGATTTTAAACCGTACAGTCTTAAACTTACAACATCAAAATAAGAATAATTTTGAGTTTAAGTACTAAAAATTTATGAGCGTATCTTTCGTTTCGTTAGATATTTAAGATATGTAAAAACTAATTATTGAAGGGATTAATAGCTCGCCGTTGATAACAAAAGAACATCTTGAGATACCATAAAATAATCGGATAGTTATTATATTTTTTGGAAATAAATAGCTAAAGATATTACAACAAGAACAAATTTAAGCAGCCCCGCCCTTTTACAATAAATGTAATAATTACGTAACTGTTTCTGCTTTATCGACTGTTCGATACTTATAAAAGAATTACATTCAATGTTGTTAGGAGAGGCACCCAGAACATGAAGGGATGGCTTGGCGGCAGCCTAAGATATACCTACTTGGAAAAATTCGACGGGTCTGTCAAGGTCTTGGTAGCTCAATTGGAAGATTACTCGCCTGGATAGAGAGGGAATGTGGGTTCGGGTCCCAGCTGATACCCAAGATTAGTTCATTTTTTTCTCGTGATAATTTATTTAAATTAAGACAGTGTTTTCTTAATACAAATGTTTTGAGTTAGATACCTGAAATATCTTGATTAACATGCATGACGACCATTGACTTTGTCATCCTATCATGTAAAGAAGTCGAAACTTTGGTATTAAATATAAAATATGCGTAAATATCCGTTAAATAGTAATTTAAATAATCTTAGTATAATAGTTAAGGATCCTTCGGTCCAAAAAAACAATAATAAAAATGTAAACAAGATTCACTAGAGCCAAAAATAGTTTACGTATTTGGGTCAGTCGGGAATTTGTAAAAATGCGTCCACAATGCAGTCATTTAAGATAGAGTTTAGTATTTAGCTATTAATAGTCAAAATCAGTTGAGAACGTTAGATAACGTGTGATTACAACGTTTAAGATAACGTTGCTTTGCTGACAGTTATCTTGAATTTAAAAATAAGTACCTAATATATAATATGTTTTCACCTCACATGATCGGAAAAGTTTGGTTTGTCATTTTCTGCGTAGAAAATTAGGTACGTTTTATCCGCTATCGTGAAAAAGGGTTTCTAAATTGGGACCTTTTATTCAAACAAAAAACACTCATGGTACGTTTCGAATTGTCATTATAGTCTTTACAAGTAGTTAGTAAATCATAAAAACAACAAGAATAAATAATATTTGAATATATTATTTGTTAAGTATGTGAATTTTAAATGAATGGTAGGTGAGATTTCATTACATTTGATTGTATTTCGAACCGCACCCGAAAAAGAACTGTAAAAGTGATCTGTATTCTTAGCTAATTCACATTTATAAAAAAAAACAATTTAAAAAAAATTACTTTAAACATTAAAAGTTGTAGCAATTTCACTTTTAATTTTTAATTTAAAAAACCATTTTATCATTTTATTCAAGCCGTTCTTCTTTCACCTAAAAATTTCCTCACTGTAGTGACAGACTTAACAAATAGTGTGCTTCGCTCAGTCAGCAGGAAAGTTTTTAGCGTCTCGTACCTTTGAAACCCTCGCTACGTTTAGGATTCTATCTTTCAATCCTAGAATCGTTCGCTTGCTCAGGTTTCTATTGAGGTAAGTCGGGGCCAAATCTCAACTTTCCAAGCTTGCATAACAAATAACCACTATTTATTACTGTCGCAAGCTTGTCAATCCATTCAAAAATCAATGTTTTGGTTGACATAAGGTTGAGACATGTAATTAAGTTACTTATTCTTAATTGTTTAACTTTTAAGTTAGATTTAGTATTCAAATAAATAGAGCTTATCATTGGTCTTGGAGTGCTGAACTCGTCAGCCGAGCCCAGCCGTCGAAACGAGCGAGTCACTCGCTTAGAAAAGAGAAATATTTGGCAGAAAAGTCAAGGTTGTTGATTTCCCAAAATAGATAAGCTATATTTGAATGACGCGTAGGACGATAAAAAAATGTTCTCCGATGTTACCAAAAGATCTCCGATAAATAAAAGTGTCTTCTAAAAGTTTCTTATAGTAAGTTTATATGATACTGCAGTTTTGTGTTATGTGAATTACTAATACTTATGTTATAAGTATTAATCCAAAATCTCTTAAGAGGTGATGGGCAAAACGCTATATATTTTGTATCTAAAAAGATTTTTTTTTTCTTTTTAGATACAATTTTTTTTTTCCTACTCTTGCTGAGCGAATTAGAAATACTGTGTGGATACACCCTTACAATATCAGCATGTCGTTTGCTTATCGAAGGTATGAATAGAGCTAACGAGTAGGGTTTTCCGCTCGCTTAGTAGCTGATTGAAATCAACTTGGTAATGCGATGTAAAATTTTACTGTAAAATTTATTGACGTTTAGTAAGGATTTATATTGTTTTTTAGGATTTTATGGTAAGCGACAAATAAACCTACGTACTTATTCATTCTCATTTATTAATTACATTCTATAATGTAGATATATAAAGGTGTTACACTTACAAGAGTAAGCATTCTGAGTTTTGGCATCGTACTTAACGATAGATAACAACATCTTTCAAATATCTAATTGCAGATTGCCAATTAGCTGTAAAAAGTTCACTAGTTCAGGCTACACCCGTGGAAAAATCTGTAGTTAAACACTTTTAACTGTCGCATATAGTGTCTGTACACCACATCCGTATCCTTAAGGGCTACTCTCGTCCAGAAGGCGTACCGTTACTGAGGTTCCCTTATAGACGCTGTGGTTTTTGATTAATATTATAAAGCGAAAACACATTATTATTTGAAGACCTTCTTAGATTATTCCATCTTCCGCGAAAACTACTACGGACGATGTGGTGACTCGAAAACGAGGAACTGGGAACAGTATGAGGAAGTGATTTTGTCATGCCAAAGCTCAATTCCGCCATAGATAGCGGACATAAGATAAGATCCAGAGAATAGTCCAATACAAATGAAGATCAGAAACCAGTTAGGTCACAATGACTCTTATTCCTCCTAGCCTTAAATAATAAAAAGTCAAACATGGAAATTGAATTCCGCAACTCCTGTATTTTACGACACAATTTGGTAATAATAACATCTTTAATTTTCAATTTTGCAAAGCCGGCTTTTATTTTTTTACATTTAGAAAATTTGCTTAGAAAAGCGAGTTGGTGTTTAGATAAAGATACGATTTATGAAATAAACATTGTTTTATGACAGGTGATGCTATGATTAAGGTCCCAATGTCACGTTATAATATTAACAATACAATGCATAATTCGATTTAAATTAATAGTTCTGAATCAATCAATATTTGACTCTTTTCGAGTCATCACTGTTTTGTTAACATTGGATAATGATAGGTATGTATAAACCCACAGCGACCAAACTTATGTTACGAAAGCTTTTCAAGCCGTGGTAGGTAAATATACAGTTTAGGTGTTATTAAAGACCAAATCACGATTAAAAGGTCATTACTGAATATTCCAATCAGTAAATACGCTCGAGTACTGTATAATAAACACGCCGCCATTTACTTCAAATGTCTTTGTTTACATTGTTTGTTACTATTTCTACACAAAATAATGAAAGCAGTTTTAAATCGATTTATTTTGTTAATTAATCTTAGTTTTGCAAATATGTCGAAGCTTTGATAAGGTTCTAAAAATAAATTATGGGCTACCATACCATTCATCAATTTGAGATAAAATTTTGCGAACTTATTGCTTGCACTTGTGCAAAGATCATAGGCATAGTACAATTATTAGTATTTACTACAGAAGAAATTATCTATATTACAACTGTATAAAGTAGATCCAAACGATAAAGTGGATAGCTCAATATGATGTCAACTGTACAAATCTATAGATCAGTACAAAAAACAAATACATCAGGGAACTAATATGGCAGTATCATACTTTTATTACTGAATTATTTTTATATTTTGCTTCTGAATTCGCACAAAGGCTTAAAAAGCCTGTATTGTTGCCAGCTTATTGAGTAATAACGATAACAACCTTTTTCAAATATGTTGAGACTAAATTTATAAAATATTTATGCCGTTCTTTTTTCGTCACTAGTTAAAATAATATATCGCATTATTATGAAAAAGATCCCTTGTAATTTACAATGCTACTATAAAAGTAACTCGTAGCTTATCACCTTGATAGTTCTAAGTTGATGGCATGATTGCATTTTGGTGAAATGATCAAGATATAAAACTAGCGTGCCGACCGAATCGCTTGAATAAAAAAAAATACCGCTTGATTTTGCAGTTAAGATAGTCTTCCATAATCGTCGTATCAGTTAATCGTAAAAAAATTGCCTCAAACATAACGTACATAGTTAAATCTGCATAAGAGTAATAAGATATAATAAAGTAAAAAATATTAAATTGTTCGAATCAATTGTTTAAGCACAAAAGACGAAGTGTACAACTGTCTAGATAAATTTAAAAAGAAAAACAGGTGAAATAAATAATCTCTGTAACTCTCCAATATCATAAAAGATGTGGAGTGGTACCGGTTTAAGACAGTACCCAAGCATCAACAATCGTATAGCCAGTCATATCAGCCATTAGTTACCACCGTCATCATCATACGTACACAAATAAATAATCTTGATTATTTTTCAAAACGTAGTTACGAAAAAAACAAGTTTTCGCTGAAAACTTTAAGACAAAGCTATTTGAGTATGACTTATACAGACTGTAAACGACATTCAAATTAAAAGAATCTATAGACATTGTATCACCAGGATACCGGAGAGTTTATTACTTTTTTTACTTCTTAGAATTCTTATTGACTGGTCCAATTAGATCACTGCGTGAACTTAAAAGCGTCGATTTTCGCTTTCGTTGAATACTTACTTCTATAAAAAATAGTTGAAAAGGTGATTTAAAAATAATGGATTTATATTTTTTATGAAATTGGTATGTACATCACGTTCAGTCACGTTATGTTATCTTTTTGATATCTATATATAAAACTAAAAATTGCTAGTGTCTACAGTAGTAAATCTAACCATAATATTGCAATATCTGATATAACAGAAAGTGAAAAATATGAAAGGCAAGATTAGTATTGCAGAAAATTTACAGCATGCCTCTGTATTACGACAGAGTTCTAAAGTGCTGCTTTAGCCTCATAAAATTTGATATGGCAACGAAACGAACGACTATCGGGGCTCCTCGTAGAGTAACTTGATACTCTGTTTTAAAGGGACTTCAGATTGTATTGAACGGTACGGCGGACATTTTCTTTTTATGAGCCATTTCATTAAATAAGGAGATGCTTTGTTAACGTAGAATAACCTTAAATTAAGGAAGTGACCGTTTGTCATTACTTCTACACTTAGAAGCCACATTTTCTGTCTTTATGTTATAGGGTTAATTAATTTGTATAAAACATCTGACTACCTACCTACTTGAAATCACTTATAAAAATATTAAAAAAATCAAATGTATTATTTAATTGCGATTATAAAAGGTTTTAAACAGAAAGCAACCGAAGTTTCTACGTGAATTGTAATCGTAGCAAGTCAGTAGCATTGTTATGTGGGCGTCGTAACAGCGACTACGGCGTAGCTTCCTGAAGTAAACACCTTGCGTGTTGCGCACTATTACCTCTGCCTAGACTTCAGCTAATCACCCGTAAATACCTTATAAATATGACCCTTGACCTGATACTGTTTCAGTCAGTATTTGCAATTTTCTAATCATGCATGCAATATTCATTAAGTAATATAAAAACAACATAGTCGAATCACAAAGGACTCACGTTTTGGACGCAATAACGTTACTTTTACTTTTTTTATTGGCTTATTTGTATGTCGTTATCTTAATTATGTTTGAAATGGAAGTATAGATACGAATAGCATAGATCAAATAAGTCGGTCATTATCTCGTGATCAAGTCCCGCGAAACTCATAGGGAATGTCGCATGTAATTATATACCCTTGCCTAAATCCATTTAATGAAAGAATAAAATGCAAAGTGAAAGCATTTTATAACGCACATTCAAAGTTATTTGTCGTCTACTCATAGAAATTTTTGTAATTATATATAATTTTTTTAGAATTTACTTACAAATTGTTAAAAATTTAATATTTTTCTTAATAAATATAATAATGACGTGTTCTATACAAATGTATAGAACAACTAATAAATATTAGTTACATGTCAATCCCTCTTGGTTAGTGCAACACACATACACGTAGTACAGAAAAAAATAAATCAGCCTATGACTGACTTCAAAGGGGAATGCCCATTCTGGGCCAACCGTGGACATCATTTAACAAGGAAATGAATTCCTACATAAATTTTGTCATTTAAAGTTATGAATTTTACATATATTTAAACAAGCGCCGCTGTAATATAATATATTTCGATAAATAAAAGTATTTTTGTTTATAAATCGTCATAATATATATATATAGGGACTGCATACAGACCTCACTGGGTCAGTGTTGATGTGTTTCTGGAAGCGTTGACCGAATCTGTTATTTATTTTGGTCGAAATGATTATGTCGTCTTATTAGGGGATTTTAATATAAATCTACTTAATCAAAATTCTAGTGAGGCACGAAAACTTATGCAGTTTCTAAATTATGTAGGCCTCGAGCAGGTGGTGACCGAATCGACTCACTTTACGACTGAAACGGAGACACTCATTGACTTGGTCTGTACAAACTGTCGCATACTGGATGTAGGGGTTTCACATGTCGCGGGTACTCTCGGTCACTGCATGATAAACGTTACCCTTGCAGTGAGAAAACCTAAAGTTCCAAGTCGATTCATGTCCTTCAGACCAATGAAGCAAATTAACGTCGACCATTTTAATACGAATTTGAATGCAATGAATTGGGAGGCGATAGCACGTTTGAAGACAGTAAACGAGATGGTAGACTGTTTCCAGAGTATGTTGATTTGTTTGTTTGATATGCATGCCCCTCTTAAGACTATAAGGATGGGATCCAATCAATCATTTCCTTGGATCACTGATACTTTAAGGTGTATGATGGAAATACGCAACCAAGCTCTTAAAAAATATCGTACTAGTAGATTAGATGAGGACAAAGCATCATGGAAAGATCTGAAAAGGATGGTAGAGATCGGCTTGGACTCGGAGAAGCGTGCCTACTTTAATCACTTTGTGAACACACAGGCGAGAAACGGAAAGTCGTTTTGGAAGAGCATTAGAAATACGGTTGTTACCGATCCATGTCGTGACGATGGTCTCCCTAACACTTTCAATGACGCCAATGCCATTAACTCTCATTTTCTGGATTTTCAGGGTGGAGATGATGTATCAACTCGGTTGGTCGTATCATTTGAGTCACTTCGCCATGGTGGATCGGTTTTTAGCCTGAGGCCTGTCACGGAAACTGAAGTTGCTAGATTTATCATTTCCATTAAATCAAATGCTTTAGGTTGCGATGGACTGAACAGAGATATGATACTCTTAACCCTTCCATGTACGTTGAGTAGTATTACCACTATTATCAACATGTCCCTAACATCTGGCATTTTCCCTGATAATTGGAAGCATGCTCTGGTAACGCCGCTTCCCAAAGTTACTCCTCCATCTGAACTAAAGGACCTCAGACCTATTAGCATTTTACCGTTCCTTTCTAAACTTCTGGAAAGGGCTGTCTACATGCAGCTAACCGAATACTTCGAGCGTAACAACGTGTTTCCTGTCCTGCAGTCGGGCTTTCGAAAACAACATGGAACATCTACGGCTCTGCTCGATGTTGTTGACAATATTTTATCCGAACAGGATATTGGTCATGGCACTATCCTCGCTTTGCTGGACTTCTCCCGTGCCTTTGATAGCATTAACATATCTCTTCTTTTGGCCAAGCTTCAGTTTTATGGACTAGATGATTTGGCAATGAAATGGTTTGCCAGTTACCTATCAAATCGGTACCAGTCGGTGAAATTGGTGAGCAATGGGGGTGGCTCTGTCTATAATTTATCTGATCCCAGGAGGGTTAGGCGCGGTGTACCTCAGGGTTCTATTCTCGGACCATTACTTTTCGTTGTTTTTACTGCAGATCTCACGAAAGTGATTAAGAACTGCAGATATCACTGCTATGCGGACGACCTGCAACTTTATATTTCTGAAAAGCCGTCATTTATTCATGATGCTGCGAAGAAATTGAATGACGATTTGAAACGTGTTGCAGTCTGGTCGCGAGAGAATGGGCTTTTGCTTAATCCCTCTAAATCCAAGTTCATGCTATTGGGTACCAAAGCGCAAATTAGCAAAATGATAAGTTGTGGGCCCGTTGTGATTATTGGTGACCAGGCCGTAGAGAGGGTACAGGAGGCGCGTAATCTCGGAGTTGTCTTCGACGGCTTACTGCGATTTGAGACTCATGTTTTGAATCTGGTTAGGAGCTGCATGTACCGCTTGAAAATTCTTTATCGGATTCGGAATTTTCTAACTGAGAGTGTTCGTGTCATACTATGCGAGTCTCTAATACTCTCAAGACTCAATTACGGCGATGTCGTGATCGGTCCTCGTTTATTGTCTAGAACGCGGCATCTGATTCAGCGCGTGCAGAATGCCTGTTGCAGGTTCTGTTTTCGCGTGCCTCCTCGAACTCACATTACACCTTTTCTGAATTCAGCAGGCATGCTCAGGATGGAGTTGCGAAGGCGTCTGCACCTGACATGCCTTGTATTTAACGTGTTGAGGCATCGCAAGCCAGAATATTTATTTAAGAAGTTAAAATTCTCCGAGAGGATGGGTAGGTACGGGGCGCGTTCTGTTCGGGTTCTACTCTCATACTACCGTCACCGGACCGTAGCATTCAGGGGTAGTTTTCGCTTCCAGGCCACCAAGTGCTGGAATGATTTGCCGCCTCCGCTGAGAGATTTGTCTAGTTTGTTTACCCTAAGAAAAAAACTCAAGTGTCACCTATTACAACTCCAGCAACTTGGTGTCGCCTAATGGAGCCACGGTGTTTTCTCTTTCTTTTTTTTTTTTTTTTTTTTTTTTTTACTTAAACTACCCATTTCAATTTAAGCCGTATTATATTATATTGTTTTATTTACATTTATATTGCCTCTCACTGACCTTACTAATTTTTTACTAATATTTTTGTTTTTTTTTTTTGACATTCTTTACCTATTAATTGAATTATTGTTATTATCTAATTTTCTCGAGCAATTTCTTTTTTATCTCCTTTTTTTTGTAACTCCACTCTCTTTGACATTTTAATTTACACATATATGACACTGACTCGCGTTGTTTCATATCACTTGCGCCCTCGTCAGCCAGGGTGATGGCTGAAAATCGGTGCTTCACCTTTCCCGGGTGAATTTTTTTGCATCGAGCCTTGACCCTATTCCTGCTGCTGCACACAGGTACCTGCCAAAGCTGGTTGTGTTATGAATTTATTTATTTTATTTTGTAATTTCTTTGATTGTATAATGGCAATGTATTATGTGTGTAAAACCGGAATAAACTATTTATCTATCTATCTATCTATCTATCATAAGTTATGTAGCAAAATGTTGCTAGCACATAAATTACATTTTAGATATAATTTCACATTAAACATAAATACGAATTGATTGTGACGAAAAAACATTCAACGGAATAAATAACTTAAGATTTTTCATTAACAACGTAGATCATAAACCAAGAAATAGATAATATAAGTTAAAATGAAGCTAAGCTTTTTATTATATCTAAAGGAAAGTAATAAAATAAGTTTACCCTGTCTCAATCCAATTTAATGAAAATGTAAACAAAGACGCCAATATTGCGACCATAGACTACTGAGTGATGTGGTAAAAGTAAAACCATTTATGATTCGATCAATTAATTGATTGCTTCGAATAAATTAAATGAACACTATTGTGTTGGAGCTTCGCGTTAGCGTAGTTTGTTTTTATTCCGAGTGTCGGATAATGGGCATTTGTTCTCAAGCCTCGAGAGATGGTGCTGTTCATCGTGACTATAGAGAAATGAAATGCTTAGATTGAAACGAGTAAAAATGACTTATATTTTTTTAAATTTCACATAAGAAATCAATCTTTGAAGAAAAAAGGTATCCAGCTGAATTTTTTAATAAATAAATATATTTAGTATTAAAGTAAGACAAATTTAATATTGACTTCTTAGGTTTTGACGCGTAATAATTAAATCAAACCCTATCATAATTATGTTACCCCCACTCGGGAGTTTTCGCTGAAATCAGTAATTTCTTCCCCTCCCCCATAATTCCCCGTACCCCCTTCAAATAGCTAATTTTGTAATAAACAAATCAAATCCTTTTATTTGATACCTCACTCAGATTTATTCGTTTACTTTTATTTATTCATCCCCTATTTCACCCCCATAACTATTGAATGGCTGAATTTTTTTTTCAAACAACCTTAAACACTGTCAACTAAAAAATCTTTCCAACAAAAGTAACTAAATTAAAATCGATTCAACCGTTCATGAACAATGAACGCAACTATACAGACACACGTCAAACTTATAACACCCTTCGTATTTGTGTAGGGTGTTAAAAACAACCGGATAGCTGCTGAAAAATTTCCATATATAATTTATCTTATATAGAACACTTGTTTTGAAATAAAACAGTAAGCAGTATGCTTATAAAGTTAAGTATTTAAATAAAAAACTTTACTGTTCATAGTAAATACTAGAGTTGCCACGAATAGTGATTTGGCCGAATACCGAATACCGAATATTCGGCAATGCTGTCGGCCGAAGCGCCGAATATTCGGCGGCCGAATATTCGGCACTAAGTACATGTTAGTCGAGCGCGTAAACACTAATACGACAGGTTGCGACCTGTCTTCAACGTGCGCGGGCAGTGTGCGGGCGGCTAGGTTAGTTGACTGTTTCAATTGCGAGTAAATCACGTCACGGCACGCATTGTCAGATAGAAAAGTTTGTTTTAGTTCTTTTTCAATTGTTTGTTCATTAAAAAAATGACATCAATTAATAAAAAATCGGCCATATGGGAATATTATGAGATTTGTAGTGAAAATAATAAATTGGCCAATTGTTTGCTGTGTAATAGCAAGATCTCAAGGGGTGGAGAAGGAAAGAAAGCAAGTAAGTAAAAACTTGAATTAATTTAACAACTCGTTACGTTATCTAAGTTATTGACGATTCGTCAAAAAACACGATACGTCATACACATGACGGTTGGCCGTTCATTGCGTACGGAAACGTTAGGTATATTTCCCGATTCGTCAAAATGTGTTAATTTTCTAAATCTTGTTTCGATGTTTCGCACAAAAAGTTTTTTTTACCAAATGTGATTTGAGACCTGCCTGTCATTTTTCACGATTTGTTACCTATTGTATGAATGAACACGGGCATTCATAAACGTTATAAACAACATAAACAAATCGTGAAAAAAACATAGTAGGCGTGTGAAAAAGCTGTAAAATGGTTAGGAAATTGAAATTTAAAGTCAAACAAGGAAAATGAAATAAGTAGGTAAATGCATATATAAGTGAATAAATAAATAAATAACTAAGCGATCTTCTAGTAAAGTTTCGTTTTTGTAGTGAATAGAAAATTTTAGTGCATAACTCAGTTACGTACTTGTAATTCATTTTAGTTTATTTTTTATTTTCAGCTACAACTTCTTTAAAAAACCATCTTAAATCCAAACATGCCGAACAGTACGCTACTTTGACTGATGTTCCTTCGACAAGTGGCAGCAACAAGGGTGGTACTTCTACTTCCACCGATTCCAAGATACCTGCAGTTCCTGGAACGTCCAGATCAAGAGACCGACAGCTAACCCTAAAAGAAACATCTGAAAGGAAATTGATATGGGACATTAATGATCCGAAATCAATAAAATATCACTACTTGATAGGTGAAATGATTGCTTTAGACAACGAACCATTATCACTTGTTGAACGGGTTGGATTTCAGAGGCTCATGGCAACAGCTGTGCCCCATTATAGAGTACCTGGTCGCACTTACATGACCGAGAAAGTTGTTCCTGACATATACAACAGAATTTGGTCGAAAATACAAGTCAGCATTTCGCAGGCAACAGCAGTATCAGTGACATCTGATATATGGACATGTCAGCACAATAATGAGAGCTTTTTGAGCTTCACTGCGCACTGGATATCTGAAGAGTTCAATCTGGAACATGGTGTTTTAGCTATGAAACCGTTTCCCAGCTCACATTCTGGTACCAATATTGCAAAAGAACTTAATGCTATTACTGAAAGATGGAATATTCCTAAAAACAAGATCCATTTACTTCTTCACGATAGTGGGGCTAATATGATAAAAGGTGTGCGAGATGCAGGATACGATTCAGGCAGGTGCTTTATTCATTCATTGCAACGAGCTATAGAGGAATCGCTTAAATCTCAACCAGAAGTACTACAGATGGTAGCTGCTGCTAGACGAATTGTTACCCATTTTAACCATTCAGGCTTAGCAGAGCAGAAACTTAAATCCATTCAACAAGAACTTAACTTGCCTAACCACCAACTAGTACAAGATGTGAGCACACGCTGGAATTCTACGTATTATTTAATGGAGCGATTATTAGAACAAAAGCGAGCTATATCCTTGTACATAACAGATCATGACACTTTAAATAATCTAACACATGCTCAATGGGAACTAATGGAACAATGTATCAAACTTCTCAAACCATTTGAAGAGATTACAAAAATAACCAGCTCAGGTATCTCCTGCATCTCTGAAGTGATTCCACATGCAGTTACTTTATTAAAATATCTGGGAAAGGCAGAGACAGCTCAGAGAGTACCAAATTTAGTGACAATGAGATCTTCACTACAAACTGAGCTTGAAAAGCGATTTAACTTTGATGAAAACAACAAATATCTAGTCGCTACGTTTCTTGATCCACGCTTCAAAACAATTTTCCTAGATTTTGTTCAAGCAGAAAGAGCAAAACAGAAAATTCTTCTAGAAGCTCTGAAACTAAGTTGTAATGATGAGTCTAGTAGTACTGATGACGATTCTTCTCCACGTCGTAAAAAAAGAAACATAAACGAAAATGATATTGAAAATATTGAAATACACGACAGTTTCTGGAACTGCTTCGAGGAAGTCGCTAAAGATAATATGCGAAATAGTAATGATGAGGAGAACGTGGAGAAGAATACTGTGGCAAATGAGATAGACTTTTATTTGAAATCAAATCGCCTAGATCGGAAAGCTAATCCTTACAAGTGGTGGTCAGCAAATGAAAAACAATACCCAAACCTCTCGAAATTTGCTAAAGTTTATCTTTCTTCTCCCGGGAGTAGCGTGTATAGTGAGAGGTTATTTTCTGAAGCTGGTACCATTTACGACGAAAAGCGTAATCGTTTGCTACCGTCAAATGCTGAAAAGCTTGTTTTTATTCATCACAACTTACCGTTGATTAACTTTACTTATTAAAATATTGTAATTTGATAATAAATACATATCTTGATTAATATGATGTGGTTTTTTTTCCATGATTTGGTATTCGGTATTCGGCCGAATAGTACCTATTATTCGGCCGAATACCGAATACCAAACAAAGTGGCCGAATAGGCCGAATACCGAATAGTAGCCGAATATTCGTGGCATCTCTAGTAAATACTATGTAAATTTTTATAATCTTTTAACACGTTAACAGTCTCCATACAAAAGTTTCGGATGCGCCATAATATCCACATGCGTTTTGGTAATTTCGTTCATTATTTGGGGTAGGTTTCATCAATGATGAATAAAAAATACCTAAATATAAACTGGCACCCTGGTATGTCCATGTACACCCGGAAGTACATTAGCGTGTACCACGGACTCGTGAGTGTATAAGTAAACATCAGTTTAATATTTATTGACCATAAACAATGAATTTGGCCTCGTAAATGTTGGCTACAGACAAGAAATGTTGTTATACCCTCAGGTGTAATAATACATCCCTAAAAACGTAAAATCATTACATTGAGATTGGGATTTTGCGACACTTCAAAAAAATAGTCAGGTTTTTTATTTTTTTTTATTTATGATAGTCTTGGCCACAAGTCCAGAAAAGATCACTAGCCAATTTGATAAGTCCATCAAAATATAGCCGATAACGTAACACAGGCCTCGTGTATCACATAATGTACACGAACTCGGTGGAACCGCTCCGCGTATACTACATACTCGTCGGGTATACTGGACTGTAAACGTGTTAAGATATTTTCAAAAAAATAATGCAATATTGTTTCCTAATATTATATCCCCAAGAAAAAAGATATAAACAACGAATTAAGCAACCTTCGACATTAGTAGTATCAAATTAGAAACTATTAGCGTGTCAGTTAACCATTTTAAATAGCTTTTCTTTATTGGATATAAAATAATGGAAAATTTTCAAGTAATCTCTTAATATAAAAAGCGATGTCAGAGTGTCAGTGCGGATGAAACAGGGCGCTTTGATGTTCGCGAGGGCATATTGACACGAGTCCCAGCTTTGATGCGCCGCCACAGGCAAGGCTGTCGGCACTAACGGCAGCTGTTATTGAAATATGTAATGTGCATTTTGAACGCCAATGAATTTCAGCTACCTATTTCGTGTATATTCAGAATAAATAACCAACCTATCTTTTACGATTCTAGATACCTATTGATTCCTTAAATATTCCTTTCGTATATTGTATAGAGTACATGACAATTTTCAATATTGATCCAAAATATTATATTTTAATCTCATGTCGACATTATAAGCATTCGTAAAAATTATGTTTTATTTAAATTAGTTCTTCTTTTGCTCACTTACCATCGATAAACTGGGAAGTAACCGTTCCACAACTAACTAGAATAAGTTGCAGTCGACCGTGTGTTATTTGTGATAGAATTCAAACAAAATTCATGGATTGAAAATAGATCATATTGCTTTTCTGTTAAAGTGCAGTTAAAACAATCAGCTCACATACGTTACCTACAAGCGGCTGTGTAAGTCCACACCTAGTCTTTAATTGAAAGCACAGAGCGGATACAATGATGTCGAGTTGATTAATGGCATGGTCGAGCTCAATGAGCGTAGCAAAATAAAGTGAGCATACCCCGCCAGCTCAGGCGAGTGGCCCTTATGAACTTTCTGTTGTATTCGGAAATAATGACGAAAAGTTATAAAGCCCTTTTAATAATGACTTCCTCGTTTTGCGTGCCGAATAAGGCTGTGTTAATAAATCACTAGATCAACAATCACATACCTTTGAAGAACCGTTAACGAGTTTTAGGTATTGTACTAGTGGGTATTGTTTGGTACCTTTTACTTCGCAATTTCCGCACCTATGGAAACGTTAAACTTCTACTTTTGAGCAATGATTTTTACGAATACAATACCATGCTCTAGAATTTTGGTATTCACTTGTTACATTTGATTGCAGTTGATGCATCATTTAGCAGACTCATTTAACAAGTGAAAATTCGAAATTGCTGAAGAGCTAGTGAAAATTGTGAAAAACTTCACGCGTAATCAGGTCGCTGATACACTGAACACGGCGCAGCAGTAATTTCATTGGAAATGAAAATAAATTCATTCGGTCCATGGCTTTTACGTGACTGAGTCTAGGCTTACGTTGCCTAGGTAATGGACCTTATATCAAATAATTTACAACACTTATTACTGCGGGTAGTAAACCAAACAAGATGTCGCAGTAACGAGTAAATCTAATCGAATTTGACACTTAACCATATATGTTCTCAGTCATTTTACGAGGTGGGTGATTTTAATCCTTATCAAGAAAACGGCAAATGTTTTACACAGTGACAGTTGATCATGAGTGGCCATGACATAATATTTAATGGCGTTGTTTTATGACACCGCGCCTCCGGATTTCGTGGATATTGTGCCTCATAAGGAAGGCTTCTGTGTGGGGACAATAATGGATTGATGTTGATTAATGTAACCAGGTTTCAACTTTCCGAATTCCTTTTCATATAAATATAATTATAAACCACACAGCACCCCGTTTGCGTTATTTTATATTGCAAATGTTATTATCTTTAACAACTTTCCGAGCATCTGAAGCAATCATCTATAATTTTTAACCTAATAATGTAAATACTGATAGAAATTGATTTGAAGACCGGTTCTGCCAAGCGGAAATGAAACTAGCAGGTCCGCGTCCAATAAGATGTGTGCATGATAAACACGAGCATTTGTACCTGAGTCGTGGCTATATATATTATATTGGAGTCGAGGTACGTCGACATAACGAGGTCGTCGAGAAGTATCGGGCGGACTCACTTATGCTCAGATATAATCGGTACGCGGTCGACGTAGGCAAGCACAGTGTAACGGAAAAGGTCGACGCGAGCGCACACCCAATACAAGACTTCAAGACCTATCGATATGAGTTCTAATATTCTGCATTTGCAAGTTTTGCAAATCGAATCATTTCTAACAGCTTTCAAGACCTCTAGTGAAAAAAAAAATCTTGAAATTATTTTCTAGAACTTATTTTACAAACTACTCACATTCGTCGATAGTATACCCTAAAAATTCCATTCCGCTACTGGCAAAGTGTTTCAGCAAATCTACGCTAAGTATGTAACATTAGTAGCAATTTTACAGAAAAGGGATGAAAATTAAACAAAGAAAATTATCTTTTTTTTATTCTTTTATTTCAGTAAGTAATCACAATTTCAAAATGGTAATAATAGTGTATCAGCTTCTTAAAAAGCTTTTTCAGAGGTTGTGGAATGCTTCTAAATTTTGTCTTTTCGCAGTTTGGGCCACTGACAATTTTTGACGTGACAACGTCTTATAATTCGACGGAGCCGACTGCGAGCACGAAAAAACATGACTCATGTAGCGTTACCTCGCCCTGAGGCGTTCCATTTAAGGCTTGAAGTGCAAGCGAGAGCGCGGAACGAGCGACAAAGAGGCACAATCGGCCTCCGCGTTCGGCAGCGTTCGACATCTGTCTCTCTCCTACTTGAGTGAGCGATGCGTCCGCGTGGACAGCTGTTATACAATACTACATTTATATGTTTTCGTCAAGTATGAAGTGCAGTGAAAAGTGAATGTGGTGTCAATTGTTTATAGCAACGATAATTGCTGCGATAAAGGTAATGATTATTTCGATATTAAATATACCTATGTTCAGTGATATATTGTTGAATATTCGTGCTTTCATCATTAAAAAAATACCATCGGTCCGCTTGTGCAGCGATTGTAGGTTATGCTAGAATTGACAAAACTATAACAATAAGTTAATAGAACTATTTCACGATGAGTAAAAATCAATGGCTTTACATAATTGTATTTATGCGTACAAATAAATGTCACTTAATCAATTCAATTGTGATTTCCATTTACCTCCTTCTCTATATCCATACAAAATATCTATCAAACAAATAAAATTGAAATTTTCTTTTGAATAATGCAACCATTCCATCAGTATTTTCTTATGACGTTGTCACGTTCAACTATCGTCAGTGAACCGACTTTACAGACAACCGATTTTTTTACGCTTTTTTTACTTAAATTAAGGTAGAATATTTTTTCTACTTTCAAAATGAAATAAAGGTACAAATTCTGTTCTGCCATAGTATTGTTATGTATTTGTTACAGAAAATCTGTAGGCACTGTTTTCGTAACTGTTAGTAAAGAATACAATCTTATTAACACTTATTTTACGATATCGAAAAATACATTTGTTTAAATTGAATGTTTATTTCTTTGTTGCGATTGCAAAATAATAATTTTGAACAACTGTGCAATTAAAATAAGTAGCCTTCATATTTTAAATATTGGTCCATGGGCAAAACTTTGTGTTTTAAAACAAAGTCGCGTGACAGATGCAGTACCTAGTATTTCACATGTGTGAAACATTAGTGAAATCCCGGATAACTGCGAGTCGGACTCGCGGAATGCTTGCTGAATTCAATAAATTCATTCCTTTCACATAACTCGACTCCCTTCAAATAGCCAATTTTGTAATTCACTAATCAAACCCTTTCATTTGATACCACACTCGGATGTGTTCACTGAAATCAGTTATTTCATCCCCTTCCCAATAACTCCCCCCTCCCCCTTCAAGCGGCCAATTTTGTAACACACAAATCAAATCTTTTTATATGATATCTTACTTAGATTTATTCGTTTTCTTTAGTTTATTCATCCTCTCTACCCCCATGACTATTAAACGGCTGAATCAATTTTCTTCAAACATAGCCGAAAACACTCTCGACTAAGAAATGTTTCAAACAAAAGCAACTAAATAAAAATCGGTTCATCCATTCAAGAGCTATGAGCGTACGTGGACAGATACACAGACACACACGTCAATTATTTTGTTTATGAGCTTCGTATTTATTTAGTTGTGTCCTTTTTGTTTCGTTTCAAGAATCTGCATTATTTATATTCATTTAATATGCTCCATAGAAGACATAGTTCCCTTAACTGTATGTCACATTATATACCCGTAGGGAAGATTGGATAATGCCGTTCAGAAGGTAATACCGGTCACTATAGTTGCTTCTATATTACTGCGTTTCCTAGTTGACACATGTACTCAGCGGGTGGCGCGACCTCACCTCGCGTCTACGAGGTGACCAACCCGTTATTCTACAGCTGAAATCTACGATGAATGCACAACAATTGTTTTCGCGCTTACTTGTAATACATTTTGATTGTTGTTTTACATTTTTTACGTTGTTGACTACAATTATTGTAGCATAATTATTAAGAAGGGCAAATATTAATAGATTTTGAACGTGGCACCGATCTAGCTGACTAGTATTATCCGCAGGAAAAATAAGTGCATGATATTTTTTTGCGTACATTTTAACGTTTGATTGATAATTCAGAATGCCTAGAAGAGGAAGCTAACCATGAAGAGGACATGGAGCTAAGATCAACAGTATGAAGCGTTGGAAGAAGGTCTTAGAAAACCTCTAAGAGAAGCAGATTAATCTTATTTTGAGCCATTTTTAACACTTCAAGAAAGAATTAATTACTTCTACTGCTGCCAATAAGAGACACGATAAAAGGTGGACTATCTCGAAAGCAGCATACAGCAGTACTAACAGGAACGTTTATCAAAAAAGCTCTGAAATTAATAAAAGAGAAAGAAAACTTATAATTTTAAAACTGAAGAAAGGAACGGAAAATCTACGAATGTAACAAAAAAGGCTTCAAGACAGCAAAAATGGTCACAGTAGGTCGTACTTGTTAATAGTAATGGCAGACTAGCGTGAGGATGGTACTGATACTGACGCTGATGAGGGCTTGAAGAGTAAATGCATAATTTGTGATGATTATTATGGGCAGAACAACGAGTTGTGGTATAGCCGTATGCTATTGTGACGGGGTGCAGCCGGAGAAATAAAAGCACTCAAAGTCACTTAAGTTTTGTATTTATGAAATTAATATTGACTCTGGTAAGAATAAACTTCGAACAAAACAAATAAAAAGAGACACAGTAAATTTAAAATAGGAAACAGAGACAGACAGTAAATTGAAAATAGGAAACCAAGAGAAATGAAAATATGAGAAATGGCCAGAGAAGAGCGCAATGAAAGCAACGAGTCGCCAATATAGCTATGGCGCCTCGTTACACTATGTGGTCTCTGGGCTCGCACCGAATGCTCGGACTATGACTCTGCAGAGCATAATATCTGCGAATAATGCCTCAATAAAGCTTGAACGATATTAGCAAACAAGTGACTGGTATTACCTGTCATAGTGTTTAATACCGGTCAAAGCCGTTTATTTGTTTATCTACTCTGATACTATAATACAAAGATTCTAAAACTGAAAACAAAATGCTTATGACAAACATTACGTACAGGCCAAAAATAATAATAAAAAAGTTTTAATTACGATACAGGTCTTGTATGGACACCTGTAACATAATATAACTTTTTAATCATAATGATACACCTATACAACCTCCAGCTGGACCAAGGAGGTTGAACCTCTACTTTAAAAAGGTTTCAATGAACGAGTCAGCGACGACGCAACACGCATGCGCAATCGATGTTTGCAACTTGGCGCCAACATTTGACATTTAAATAAATTTGTTGTTATATTCAGCGTTTTATTTGCAATATTGTTTTACGTATTATAGTATGAGAGTAGATAAAGTAGTGTATGACACTGTACATAACTTGGTCTTATAACACTCGTGTGATACTATAAAAGAACTCACCTACGGCTCGTTTTTTTAAAACACACTCATGTTATAAGAACCCTTATTATGCAACAGTATCATAAACTACTATAAATTTTGACAATGCCGAATTTGTTTCACTTATTTGTTGAACCTGCATGTTTTCTTCTACCATAAACACTCTACTACTGGCCACTGCATTAAGCATAGCAACTGTCACTCTGTAACCAAGTTTATGTAAAAAACACTGTCAGCTATTACATTATTTATTTCAACTAACGTGATTTTGGTGTAAAGAAATGTTGATTAATATCCGATTAGCGATATTTTTTCCTTAAGTGACTAGTAATACCCATTATTTCCCATATATTATCTGACATACTGTAACGATAACTGTAATCATTTTATAAACAAAATGTGGCCACGGTAATGTAATATGAATCGTTTCCACAATTTCGCACTGCTTACAACCACTTAGTATTCTCAGTTGCACTCCTCCAGTTTGAACGTTATGCCCTGACTTGATTTACTCAAGCAATAAAATTTACATACTCTCTATGTATAGAAATTAAGAAATATATAAAACGTTATTCTTTAAAAATAAAATGCAAAATCAAATAAATGCGACTACATTCGTATCACGTATTTATCATCGAAAAAATGTTCAACATGACAACCGCTTATATTTAAGCCAGATCTTATACTACGATCGAATACTACGATCTTTACAAAATCGTAGTATTCCAATTATTACCCTATATAATATATTAGGTCCTTATTTATGAAATAGGAGATCTGTCGAAAGACTATTAGGCGCGTAACTCATATATGGCGTAACTTAAATTTGTGTAATAAATTAAGATCCAGAACATATTTTTAAGGTATTTCTATAAACTAAATTCAGTTATTTTAATTTTATTTATCATTTGTTTGGCTTCTTATTATAATGTATTACAATTTTCAATACACGAGTGGGTTAGGATTGACCGTGACCGTACTGATAATTACTTTATTAAATTTTAAACTATATTCGGAGCATGTGAATACTAAGGAAACACTCTTTAACCGCAAAACTGTTCAGTTGGTAACGGAAGCTTGCCCAGCAATTATTAGCCGTTGTTTGCTACATGTTTTATACGCCTTTGCTAGTATCAAGGCCGTAACGTAGCCAGCCTTGGTTTTTACCTCCCCGTATACATTAACGTTAACAAAGGATAAAATACCGAACGAGCCCGCTTTTAAAATCGACTTAACAAACTATGCAGGCCACAGGAGTTTTAACAAAAAGCTGTAGAAATTAATATGTTGAACTCGTCGAAGTGTGCAAAGTCATTGGTGTAATTTAAAATATGTGCGTCAAGTTGTTTACTGAATGTCTAGATGGGAAAAGCTAGTCGAGTCATGTCTCAAGCCATAATACACGCAGAAAGGAGGCATTCTTGGCGTAGACTGCCTTTATAGAGAATATTACGAATAACATGATGTACTTTGTACTGTCAGCACGATAAAAAAATATATACTTTAAAAAATGTCTCTATTATAACTGTGAACGAATTAAATGGCCAATTGTTGTCAATTCACTTGGGGTAATGGTTCGTCCTGTAATCTAATCTCTTATAGTCTCCATTCCCTTCCCCTCTTTGTTATTAAATACAATGACAACAAATAGGTCAACATGAAAGACGTATTAAAAAGAGAAAGGGGATAATTTGAAATAAACCTCTGAAATTAGAAAAGCCGATTAAACATGTTGAATAGCTAATGGCCAAGGAGACCGCAGGTATCCCTTTTGACCCTCGGTCACCATGAGTTGTGCAAACCGATATGTACTAGGAAAATAGATCGCTCTCTTTGTGATCACATAACCCAAATGCTTCCTCATTCAGAAATGACGAAAATTTTGCTAGGACACACGTTAACTACCTTTAAGCGATTGGCTAACTTAGGTACTTTATAAGGCAAATTGCTAATATTTAACATGTTTAAATGAATTTCATAAAATGGATTAACTAATTTTTCAAATTTCAAGAAGAGGTTAGCAGGTTTTGCCTATGATTGCGGTGGTTGAACAACATTTGCAACGGCGGGTTATCGGATGGGTGTCTTAAAGTGTATCTCCTCTGCCTAAGAAGGCACCGAGTCTTTAGTCGTCAAACCAAAATCGGGCCGCGTGATGGATTATGGCCCATTCTCCCTAAACTGTTATCAATTCCATTATAATTAGGTTGTTTACTGAACTCAACAGCCTCGCATTCTGGGGTTTAACTATTGCTTTCTAGCATGGATTTGTGATTTATTGTATTCTACAGATTGTTTTTTTAAATCATGCTCTAAATAGTTATATGTTTTACAGTGAGGGTTAAGAGCATCCATAAAGAATTTCCATTTCATTCATATCACTTTTTTATTATGGAAAAGCATTTGTCAAAGGAATTATTAAATCGTAATGAACATATGTTATCTTCTATACATATAAATAAAATTGGAGTGTCTGTTTTTAATATTGAAATAACCGTTTTTTACTACATGCATATGAATATATATACGGTACATACACCAACATAACATTTTTTACAATTTTTGTCTGTCTGTCTGTCTGTTTGTTCCGGCTAATCTCTAAAATCGCTGGACCGATTTTGACGGGATTTTTTTGGCAGGTAGCTGATGTAATAAGGAGTAACTTAGGCTACTTTTATTTTTGAAAAAGGCTTATTTTAGAAAAAATCTTATTTTAGAAAAATAAAGTAATGTTGCAATGTTCCACGCGGACGAAGTCGCGGGCGGCCGCTAGTTTTAAATATAATTAAATTATTAGTGATTACACTTTCACGTTTACTCATTGAAATTAAACAATTTTACTTTTATACATGTATAACTTACCCATTTATTTGCATGCTTTTGTTTTAATTAGGTACTCAATCCTGACGTTTTGACTTGCTTTTGACATCCGTGACAGGATATCATTCTGTGAATATGTCTCCTGAAGTGCAGTCAGAACTAAAGTCAGAAATGAATAAATAATATGAAAACATGCCAATACGTATATGGTTTACTCACTCGTTAAATTGCTTACATATTTTATAGTCTTCCATATTATTGTTTTACTTCGCCATTAAAAGCATACTTTCAGTAGAAATACTCGCATAAACCTATTGCCAGACAACTGCTCACAATTACATGTAACAAGAATAAAAAAAAACGGAGTTGTGTCCACACAAACTGTTAACATTTATTTATCTCACTCCCGAGACTTGAAGAAAACATATAGGATAACAGGCCTGGATATCTTTATACATATATATAATTCTTCTGTGAGTGTGTATGTCACTGAACTCCTCCTAAACGGCTGGACCGATTTGAATGAAATTTTTTGTGTGTGTTCAAGGGGATCTGAGAATGGTTTAGATTCACAAATCAGCCCGGCAGATGGCGCTGCAGACGGAATCTAGGTTATTTATCTATACTGCAAAAATAACAGGCAGGACAACGTCTGTCGGGTCCACTAGTATCTCGTATATAACTAGAGACAAAAAATGGTACTGCATTGTGGTTTATGCTACAATAAGTGTATTGATATTTTGCCCAGTCGCACAGGAGACATCATGTCTTTCTTTATTTCAATGCATGTGAAAAGAAAGTCTCTATAGAACTTTTATTAACGATTAACAATTCCTAATCTTAATTAATTAATACGTGTAGATGAACTTTATCCTTTTAAACATTAAACATATAAATAAGATTATATAAATTTAAAAATGTCTCATTAATAGACAAAAAGTAATCTACTTTAAGTTTTTACTAACATTTTTCTTCTTTTTTGATCGACTCCAAAGCACACGTCAAATTGTCCATTTTGTAAATTCATAAAAAACCAGTCTCCGCGGAGCCACTGACTAAGTTTTGGACGTGTGTGTTTTCTCGGTCACAAAATTAGTGAAAAAACGCAAAAATTTCATCGATTTCCGAAGTGACTAAAATCTACTCAATGTATATAAACTTATAATACATCACCAAATATATTGAAATAACATTAATTTTAATAAATGAAACAATTATTTTGATGTATGTTAGTTAGTTTCATTAATTACCGGGGGCAGTCTTCACGCAGTCTTACAAGGCAAATCAAAAACCATAAAAGTAAATGCATTTAGTGACCCGTTTCATTTTTTTTTTATTTCAAGTAGTGAACAACCCTATAATACCATATATATATATATAATACTTCTATTTTTGGTAAATAGGTATTTTCTTTTTACTATTTATTTACAAGGAGGTGTCAAAAGCTGATTTTATTTAAACCAGTAAACTAAATATTTACTTGTAACTCCACAACACAAAGGTTAATCAAAAAGAATAAAAAGTAAGGATATTTAATATCAAACTAAACCAGCGCCGAACGTGAGACCGCTTTAGGCTTTATTAAGTATTCAACGAACTTCACCCGAAACCAATAACACCCCTTAACTATTTGTTTGTAATATGACACGTAACAGTCAGCTGTTCGTTCACGTTCTGTGGCTAATACATAGTTAATAAATTCTAAGTAAATAATATCACTTACTTAGTACTGATTAGAAGACAAACAACAACCCCTTTTAATTGTAAGCTTGCCGTGACGATTTGTATTATTGCAAAACGTTTGCACGTTTGGTGGAATCGTATTAATAGGTCACTAAGGCTTTTACGGTGCGCGGCTATTTACGACCTCTATAAAGACAAAATTCGCCAAATAATTGCGAGCTCCGCTCGTTAACTGTCGGCCATTGCTTATTTAATAACATTTGAAGTTACTACGTAGAAAAATGGAATAAAACAGATTTTTCAATGGAGTTGACTTGATTTTTCTAGTAATAGGATACATTTTGTACCTACCATTATCACCTTTTCAATTGATTAAGGAGTATTTCTTATTTAAAACCTTCGTTTTATCACAAAGTAAATAAATCTATAATCTAAGAACACAAATTTGTTGTTTGTGTGTTTGTTTGTCCGCTCTTTTTCCATTTTATAAGCGTTACCATAGCAACGTGTTACCGGGTCAGCTAGTATACATAAAAATCTTATTCAGACTGTTTTTAAACTTAAAAACAAATGATGGATTGGAACAAGAACAATATGTTATTGCTATTCTTCCTCTGTGCACTAGATATCTTACGGAATAACTGAGTTACTGAGTGAAATGTTTACCGCACTTGCTGTATGCTATTTTCGTAAAATTTATGTATGTTTAATGGATATACTGTTTTTTATGATGCGATGTCCTATTTCTGGCAGTAAAATTGTTGTTAAATTTATATATGAAACCTACCTACTACCATAACTAATTCGGTAATATTAACGACGTAGTAAGGACCAATACATTGATTAAAGTAAAGACAACAAAAACCAACATTGAAAACTGTTTCACTGCCTGTTCTTATAGAACTTTTAACCGATACCGATATCCCAATTTCGATATCGATGTAATTATCTCAGGAAAGCATTTACATGTTGCCCGAACCACCCATACAAGAAGTAGTTTACGAAAATCCAACAACTAATAAATCAATACTACAGACTATCTTCGATATAGTAAAATACTGGTTGGCAGTTGAAAAGAAATCGAACAGCACCCTGCTCGTACAAACAAACGGTTACGAAACCCTTGGAAAAAAAGCAGATATATTAGTTAGGTACACTGGCTAAGGCAGACTTTTTAGACCTGGTTTTTTAACTTGAACTAATAAATTCGTTAAAAATAATCCTCTTTTTCACTATCAGACTAACCCGTAATTATAATCTGACATAGCAGAGAACGACTAGAAATTATTAATCTGGTTAATTCAAATAAACTAACAAGGCTTTCATTAATGTGCCAATGCTTAGAGAGTTAAGGTTTTAAGTTTATGCTTATTATCTGTAAGCATTTACGCTTACAGAAATAAACCTAAAAGAATATTCCTTATTTTTAATATAATAACTTTTTGAAATAAATCATATTTTAATTAGTTTTATCTTAAGGTTTTCTATGATTATATCATCTACGAATAGTGATCGCGTTAATTGAGTAAATATGAGAAAATATTATCTCTCCGAGGGGTCATTTTATTTAGGCTTAAGTAAAATCAGTTCTTCAAACGTTTTAACACTCATTTCTCCTCGATGAGGTCTCAATATCGTTCCCCCAAAAAAGTCGCCACACGGAGGCGAAACTTTGCGAACAGGTGTTATATTTTATTCATTTTTTATGTACCTTAAATATTTAAACTCTTTAGACTAGTGTCTTTATTATTTAGATATTATTTATTATCTATACATTTAAATAAAATTGGAGTGTCTGTTTGTAATTATGAAATAACCGTTTTTTACTACATGCATATGAATACATATACGGTACATACACCAAAATAACATTTTTTCCAATTTTTGTCTGTCTGTCTGTCTGTTTGTTCCAGCTAATCTCTGAAATCGCTGGACCGATTTTGACGAGACTTATGTTGGCAGGTAGCTGATGTAATAAGGAGTAACTTAGGCTACTTTTATTTTAGAAAAATAAAATTACTGTACCACAGCAACGCGTGGCTGGGTTTAATATATTTCCTAAGGCACGAGTATTGCTTGTAGTCTATGTGTTATCGCTATTTGCAATAGAGTACTTAAAACATGTGAAAAAAAAATCTTTTGTTTTTTATGTAGTCTCCTGTATTGTTTAAATGTTAATACATAAACAGTGAAATTATTTTAACAAATAAGTATTAAACAATCTTGGATAATAAAAGAACGATAATAATAATACACTAGATACGGAATTGGAAGTAGGTAGGTATCTGTAATTCGAATACTTCTATCTTATAATAGTAACTCTTACTTTCACACCAAATAATGTGTTATTGGAAAACATAGTTACATATAGACACATACACGTACATATATATTTAATATAGCTTGTTTTGTGCAAATAAATGTTGGTATTTATCACACAAACATCTGCCCCTTTCGACTCGAACTCAGGAACGTCGGTGCGAAAGGCAGGGTCGTTGCCATTGTACCAAAAGGTCGTCAAAAAGTCACCTATGACTATTAGAATAACATTCGCAGCATGAGCGGCGGTTAATGGGTACGTAGTAAATGATTTATGCTATCCTCAATTAAGGTAAATAATTCCGCCACGGAAAAGTTAATTAGGTTATCAAGAATTACTTTAATCCTTATAAACAACATTTGGACAATTGTTGACAAATAACCCAAAATTTTAAAACATAATAGTATTAAGTTGTTTTGATGGTTAAAAAATATTGTCAAGGAAATATTAATTGATATAATATGGCAACTTACCGAAGTATATTTTAAAAAGTTGACTGAATTTGCTTAGATGCTTTTTGCTTATAAATTGCCACGATTGGCCAATTGGTGTGGTCAATTTTCCAAAAAAAAAACTACTAATAGCAATCAATTATTAATGTCTGACCAAACGAGCATTAATATTACCCTAGATTTTGTTATAAAAACGAATAAGAATAACATTACATTTATGCAACCTATGAATAGTAATGGGCTTGACTAGTCTTTTTCAATTCGAAATTGTATTTGGGTGAGATTACTTTTAAAGATATCGCTACTATTCTATTATTAGTGTGTATTAAAGTACCCAAATAGATACTACCGTGATCACAGAATGAATACGGTAATCATCCTTTGATCACGGTTTCTGTAAAGGAGAATATAAAGTATGAGCAAGTATCCGCTAAAGAGTAGTTTTATTTATATGTGTAATGTGCGCGAGAGTGTAAGAACTAAATAACGTACTAAAATTATCTTTTAGCGCGATTCAAGTGCGGTTGTCAAAGTAAATACCCCTATATACATTCTATAGTGGCGTCTCTCTTCAACAATGGGACTTATACTGCGATAAGAGGTCATGAAAGTTCCTCTGGTGAGGTCAACTTACTGCGGTGAAAATGGATATATGCAGGCGGCATTTCAGTGAGCTTGGTTCTTCTTTAAGGCTTTTTGGTCTGAAGTAATTCAGAATAGCGTTCCGTTATATGATCACCCTATTAACATGTTAATTCTGATAGCATCACATTTGTTCAGAAGAAGTTTTTAAAGTATCTCTGCTATAGACTTGACTTGGGACTTGCCGTTTTATTGTCATATGAGAGGAGACATCAAAATTTCAAGATTCGCCGTATTCACTCGGAGGTGCTTTTCTATCATTAAATTCTGCACGGTTCTGTAGACTCCACTATCTACGTCCCAGGGCTATATAAACTGCAATACTACATGCATACTGCACTACAATAATAATTGCAAAGAGACGTCTTTTGCCTGCGTTTTTGCACTTATAATGACTCTGGTGTAAAGTTGTAAAAAACCCGTTAACTACCGTTACTTAACCAAATTTCTGGTTAGCTACCGATAAAATGCGGTTATTAACGGTTAATTATCCGACTGCGAAAAAGAAAATGGGTATTTAAATAGTCTATCTTTTTATTGCGTAGTCAACAGTCTAGTGAAAAGTCGATATCCGAAGGATAAAGATTCCATTTAAGATTTTATAATTCATATTTAAATCGACCAATACACATAATCCAGACTTATATATGAGTAATAGGTAAACTTAAATTATTTACGTAACTAAAATATAGAAACTAGGTACTTATTAAACATACCTACCTATGTATAGTTCATAGTAATTAAAAAATCAATGGTTTGTTCTAAAAACAAATATTAATCCCACCAAAAACATTCTGTAAAATCTAGCCAAGTCTCGATGGAGCTGCTTGTTTATCTCTAAAAAGTAATGAAATCTAGACAAAGTCGTGCCAAGCCCAAGGTGCCTTACTGCGATTTCTTGTTGTGTGACTTGGCCGTTGAACATTCTTTATACGTTAGTGGGTACAAGTCAATTTTGTTTACACGTAATGATATATCTGTTGTAACTACCTATGTTTGTTCAGCGAGATAATAGCCCATACTGGTATTGGTAATTGGACGCTAGACTTATAGAATAATATCGTGTGAAACAAAACAATGGAAGGTGTCTTTTCGCGCTCTCTCAACAAACTTATAGAATCATATACGTCTATTTTATGTTAGATCGGTGGTCGATTTGACGCTCCAAAAAGAAGAGAGCAGAAGTCAGCATTGTCAATGCTGAATGCATGTGTTGCACAATCAACAACAGCCTAAAATGAGACACTAGCGACCAATTACCAATACCAGTATGGGCTACTGTCTCGCTTAACAAACATAGATAGTTACAACAGATATATCATTACGTGTAAACAAAATTGACTTGTACCCACTAACGTATAAAGAATGTTCAACGGCCAAGTCACACAACAAGAAATCGCAGTAAGGCACCTTGGGCTTGCCACGACTTTGTCTAGATTTCATTACTTTTTAGAGATAAACAAGCAGCTCCATCGAGACTTGGCTAGATTTTACAGAATGTTTTTGGTGGGATTTCACTTCTTTTTGTAGAAACGTGGAAATTTCTGAAAGATCGGCGCGGTATTTATCACTTCGACTATTTCTTCTCGTAAACTTGTAAGTATAAGCATAAAAGCCCGTCTAGTCTTATTATACAGAGTTTTCCTTTAATTTTATTTATATGCGTATTAAAAGCAGAAGGGGAGGCATTCGCCCAGCAGTGGGACGCTTTAGGGTAGATTGAAATAAGAAGATGTGTCCCACTACGCTGGATTTTTGCAATGATAGTCGATTTTTGTATGTACCAATACTAGAAGGGGGCATTACCATATCTCTAATACAGCTGAGACCAGCTGAGGGTTCTTCATCGGATACTTTAGACCTTTGATTTTTGACATCAAATGAAGCGGCCCACCAAGTTGAATACTTTTTGTAAAGGCGGTATGTCGATCTCTAATAGTTTGGATGGGCTCTTGTGTTTTTTGATCAGGGTCACCAGGTACTCCAGATCTTCGATTATCCTAGTTATTATAGTTTTCCCTTTATGTGGCCATTAAACCCTAACTCTGTACCAAATTTCAGCTCTCTGAGTTTATGGGAAGTACTAGTTCTATTTTGATGATCATAAGTGAGTGTCGTAAATGTGAAACTTTGCTTTCGCTTAACTTCGGAACTAAGTGACCTACAGACTTGAAATTTCGGATTTTAAGTGTGTGATTATAGCTTACTAGATGACGAAAATTTCTGCGTTCTAGTCTTATCTAGAGGTTCTCAAATAGGGGCCTGAAAATGCGGCGAAATGGTTCGAGTAAAGGATGGTACGGCAGTGTTTGCTTCGCGCTCGACTTGGCGGGGGCACTGCCGTGCCCCCGATTAACAAATATTTTTTATTTCTTTCAAATCTCACATATCTATCAGGCACTTTTAAATCACAATAGGTAATATCAAATCTGTCATTGCCTTCGCATTTGTCCAGTTCGTGTGCAATAAACTTGCAAAACATTAGGTTGCTTATCCTCGTATTTTCATCGATTTCGATGGAATGTGGTGATGTTGTCATGACGGACGCATCTTTGAATTGTTTTTGCAACTTAGGGATTTCAGGCTGGATGTCGTATTTGACATTACACCACGTCTGAGCGTTCTGCTCATGTAACTCCGGTACTTGACTGTGGGGACTGCCGCAATAAGTAGAATGGTCATCATCACTAATTAACAGTTTTATTTTTTAAAGGCTTATTGTCAGCGTATTCAGTAAACAAATTCTCTGATGCTCCAAATTTTTCTACATCTGATTCAGAAACAGATTCTAATAAATAATATAAGTTATTATTTTTTAGTAAAACAAAAATATGTAGCTTCTTCCGCAAAACTCAAGCAGTGTTCACCGCGCGCCCGCCCGCAAATAAATGCAGAAACTGCAGACACCGGCACCTTCACCAACTATTCTACATGTGTTTCGCCCCCACACGGAGCTGTCAAACCGTGCAATACCGAGCACTTAGTAGTCGTACTACTACTTTTAGTCAGCAAACAACATAAGCAGTATTCTAATAGTCACTCCTTTCGTCAGGTTCTGTTGTTTTTATAAGGCGTCACACAGACGAATGAGTTGAGTCAATACCCATATAGACTCAACTCATTCGTCGTCGTATGTAGCGTCTACATACCGCACACGTAGATAGAGCGTAAAATCCCGGTCCACGCAATTCTATCTTTACCAGATATAGTTGAGCGCTTCTCGTCTCTACGACACGGCTTCCTATAGTCTAGGCTCGAGCCTCCAGAGACGCCCTATATCATAACACATTCTCTAAAGCCGTAGCGTCGCAGTTGTGAATCTACGTCGGTTCGGATACTCCTCCAGTGTGAGGACATAAATAATAAATTATATAATTATTAAACAATGAACATAACATAATGGCATTTTAGATGAGTAATTATGTTTATAGGATATCCTTTTCTTTTTTTTCCTTTTAAATAATAAATTGAGGACATCTCACATCTATTTTTTAATTCCTAACTACTATGGATACTGAATAACGGATCGGGACTCGAACCCAGGATGCAGCCAGAACTACAACAAACGGCCCTTGAAAATATTATCATTTTCTATTTAAATCTTTATTTGAGACTGTTACTCTTGGTACCTAATTTTATGCTCCGTAATAAGTTACCGAAATGTCATCAAAAAGCTTTTTAATATAATGTTCTTACTTTGATCGTTGGTAGTTGAACGAAATTCATTACTTCAGTTTGTTAAAAGCAGTGGGTTGGGTTTGTCAAACTTTTGTGTCAGTTTTTCAATAAAATATTTGAAAAAAGAGGTTATTAATACAAACGAATCATTCAATCATTTGAAACGAAATATTTGATTGCGTTTTACGCAGAAAATGTATAAAACCTAATCTTCGAATCTCTTTGTGGTATTCTTAAGGAGTCTACACACCAAACCCGGCGACCCGCCGACACAGCCCGGCGGCTTGGTGTCGGCGACCCAAACCCGCCAACCCGCCAACATGTGTCATGGGACTGTGTCGGTGAGTTAGTCGGCGGCAAGAAATCAGTACAACTTTTTTAGTTAGTGATTGCAGTGTGTACGAACGTGACGTGTTGTTTTTCTCGAATATTGCAGCCTACAATAAACATGGATATTGATGCTGATCTAATAATAGCAGCATGTGGAATAATTTTAGCTGGGTCCCTGAAGAGAAAACGACAGTGTTGGGTTAGACCAAGCTTAATGAGTCGCAGTCGTTACAGTAACAGTGATAGAATAAAAGATTTAAGAACAGACGATTTGATTGTAAAAAGACCCTTACATTTTAAGACATTTATGTCGTTAACGTTTACCGACTTTGAATATTTACTAAGCATTGTTGGACCCACAATAGTTAAAAAAAATACAAATTACAGAAGTGCAATTTCACCAACGGACAGATTATCATTAACATTAAAATACCTGACTACGGGAGATTCATTCAACAGTCTTTGTGACACCTTTAAAGTATCTCCTCAACTTATTTCCTACATTATTCCAGAAGTGTGCCAAGCTATCGTAGATGGACTTTCGGATTATGTGAAGGTATGTACATATATGGGCGTTTAACTTTCTTTAATCTTCCAGAAAAACTATGTTCCGAAAAATTACTATATAAGTAGGCAAATGGCTATCCTATCACCGAGCACATTTCCGATTTCAGATTCCACGAACATCAAACGAATGGACAAAAGTTGCAGATGGATATCTGAGTAGATGGAATGTACCTAATTGTGTTGGATCTATGGATGGAAAGCACATTAGAATTGAATGTCCAGCACGAAGTGGAAGCGATTATTTTAATTATAAAATGTATTTCAGTATTGTACTGTTTGCATTAGTGGATGCAGATTATAAGTTTTTATACGCTAATGTGGGGTGCCAGGGTCGCATTTCCGATGGTGGTGTATTTGCTAACTCTTCATTATGCAGAATGTTATACAATAATGATTTAAATTTGCCAGATAAAAAACCTCTACCTGGAAGAATTATGCCAGTACCCTATTTTTTTTTGGGCGACGATGCGTTTCCTTTACAAACCAATATTTTAAAACCTTATGATGGTAATCATGCGAAAGGGTCTCCCAAGAGAGTGTACAACTATCGCATGTGTCGAGGTCGAAGAGTAGTTGAAAACGTATTTGGACAGTTAACAAAACAATTTAAGATATTTAACAAACCCATCCAGCTAAATCCACAAAAAGTTACTATTGTAACATTGGCATGTATTCATTTGTTCAATTATGTAAAACGACATGGTATAATACAACAAAATGAATATGATACTGAAAATAGTAGGGGAGAAATCAATCCAGGAGATTGGCGCAGGGAACCACGTGAAAATAATTTGTTTGCTGACTTGCCTAGACAAGACAATACACATTCCCTTGAGGTTACAAGGACACAATCTCCTGAGGTTATAAGGACAGAATTGGTTCAATATTTTCTTTCCGATGTCGGGAGATTACCATGGCAGAATGATCAATGACTAACTCGTAAGTTTTAATGAAACTCATACTTGTATTAGTACTTGTATTTTTATTATAATTTGTATTAAAAACTTCGTAAATCACTTGTTTTTGTTCATTTATAAGTGGCTTTATTTACCGAGTTATTCTATAAATCCCCACCGCGAAATCCCCACTGATGTTTTTATGCATTTTGAGTATACTATGACGATTCTATGACAACAACATTAAGACGAAATACTTGTGCCTACATAACGTTATCTCGCATCAGGTGATAGGGTTATTCTCAGAGTGCATACGGTGGGGATTTGTGGAATAAACCTATTTATCTGACTCAATAGATGATAATATGTTCTCAATATCACCACTCTCTTGAAGCGACACACGTAACGAAGGTTCAATTGAAGATGTTGAAGGTTCACCAAGAGGCGGTGAAACAGGGTTTGTTACGGCAGAGTTGGATGATGAGTAGTAGGAATTTACATCACATTGATCCATTGTATAATATCCTGGATGACTATGGGAAGTAGAAGGTCTTGGCGAAGCTTCGAACATGTCTGAACGATATCCAGTTTCGGTTTCAAAAAAGATATTGTTAATCCGATGTTTTATTATTGCCTTTGTTGTTTTATCAAATTTTCTAAGTTGTGTCGCAATATATTCGCCAAACAAATCGTCCTCATCTTTTATTTTTTGATTTGTCCGTTGAATGACTGTTCTCATTAAATTTAATGCTTCCGACACCATCTCATTACTTGGATTAGGTTTATAACGTTTATTTGCTTGGGGAATGATGTTTGACGTTTGAGGTGAATCGTTTTCCCCATGTTGAGCATCATTGTCCGCATGTTGGGCATTATTTTCAGTTGCTGTTATCTCCTGAAATAATATTTTATTTGAATCACCAACAGTTTACTTATGAAATGTATTATACACTAGCTTTTACCCGCGAGTAGGTACACCGCACGGAATATATGAAAAAAAAGACAATGGTCATAAATCATAATACTAATTAGAAATATTATCATTAATTATTATTTACATTGATAATAATTATCAATGTAAATAATAATTAATAATAATATTTCTAAAACAACCTAAAAAGAAAAAAAAAGAAAATGGTACGGAATCTCTCGGTTTATAATAGAAATTCGGCGAAATCAAAAGATTGTTGAGAAAAGAGTTGTTAGTTTTTAAAAAATACATTTGCAATGATTATTATATCTGTGCACATGCCATTCCAAGAAATAATTTGTTTAGAAATATTTCGGTGCAATAACAATAGCGGCAGCGCAACAACAAAGGCAGATAAAATAAGTACCTATGTCTTTATTTACCGCGCGCCTCTCTTCACTCGGGCCAAGCTTACATATTATTCTTGTGTGCTCTAATAATTAGGTTAGAAATAAAATAATACAACATCACTGAAATGTTCATACCGTATCGATTGTTCCAGTAGGTTTATTTTTATTGAGCAAGAAATTCAAAGATTTAAAGGCAAACCACTTGCTCTCATGAACAGAATCTGCGCTGGTTCCAGACTTTTTTGATTCAATCGTCTTTTTTCTTTCTCTATAATATTGGCTCGTCAAATTTTTTATCTTCCGTTCTATTTCTGTGACATTTGTATTTAATTCGTTTGCCATCTCATTTAGTGCATCAAAACGTTTAGGTCTACATTTGTGATCCAAGTGTTTTGGATTCCATAATAATTCCTTTATATGATACAAATTTATTAACTTTAGAGTGGTTTCTTCGTCCCATTCCATTATTGCAGAAAATCGCAAAAAAAACACAAGCACGTCACTATCGCTGGAGTGTCGGCGGGCAACTGAGCGTGCGCGTACGCAAGTCGCCGGCCATGCCGCCGACTTGCACGCGCGGGTACGAGTCGCCGACATGATTCTTGAAGCAAAGTCGCCGACACCAAGCCGCCGGGCTGTGTCGGCGGGTCGGCGGGTTTGGTGTGTAGACTCCTTTACATTGTTGCTAAAACACAGGCTATTGAATTGTATAAAGCCTATAATAAATATTATTATTATATAAAGCCTATTTGATGACCGTTTGGTGCAACGGTAGCGATCCTGCCTTTCGCACCGACGGTTCTGGGTTCGAATCCCGGAAGGGGCAGATGTTTGTGTAATGAAAACGTGCATTTGTACCTGTGTCATGGACATTAATATATATCTATTAATATTACATATCTATGTATCATATATGTATGTCTATCCGTTACCCTAGTATCCATAACACAAGCCTTATAGTGCTTAATTTGGGCTAGGTTAATTGGTGTGAATATAAGAATACATTTAAAGAAGGCAGAGAAAAAAAGTCCACTTGTCTTTTAAGTGTCAATTTTCAGAGAAAATATTGTAAATATTAAAATTGTCCAAAAAACGTTAAGTCGTAGAGAATCTACTCAAGATTTACTTTTACTCGAACTAATTTTCCCTACGAGGAAAACGTTTAAGCTGTAAAGATCAAAGGAATTTCGCAGAAGAAGCTCAAGGCCATACCTTAACAACCTACTAAAAATGCACGACTGTAAATAAAAGACTGGATGACGTGCTAAAGTTACTATATTGCAAGCGATGTGGACTACCTTGGAAACGACAAAATACGAGAATGTCATATAAATAAAATATTTAATTTATATATATTTTATTTCAGATATCCTGAAAGTAAGTACTTACATCAAATGTTTTACATTAACTGACTACATATTCAATACGTTTTCTAAGAAACAATCGTTTTTATGAAATACAATATAATATTTTCTACTCATAGAAAGCTGTTTGATAGACTGTTGTCGCTTATTAAAAGAAATACGAAAAAACGTCTTCGAAATGTTACAGGGTCCCGCTATCTATTTTTTCAACAGTTATGAATTACTTTACTTACAGTGCTATAGTGTAGTCGTCTTTATAAATTGCTTTTTTCAAGCTGCGGCTATCCGAACTCATCTCTTAGTCGGTAGTCGGTTGCCATTCATCTTCACTGGGAATTGCACACGCGCGCTATTTCTTTTTAAGCCCAAAAAATACACAATGAGCGCTGTTTTGAAAAAATATAAAATGAAATAATACAAGTATTTACTTGAATATTAAATTTAGTTATTATAATGTTTTCTTTTTTATCATCACAAATTTAAATGTGAAAGCTTACGTCTGTAATATGAAAGTGTTTTCAATAGTGCTTATTTTAGAGATAAAATTTGAAAAAACCCTAAACCTGATTATGCAAATCAAAGCTTAATCACAAATTAGCCAACTTTCATCTACACTTCTTTCTAGGTCACCTATAAGAATTTTGTTCTTACACAAGCTTACAAGCTTAACTAAGTTAAAGTAATAATAACTTTAGCTTATGTAATAATTTGGAATCCAGACCATATTTTTAAGATCAGTCGTTAAGCAAGATCCAGTTATTTAAAATTGATTGGTATTTAAAATAAGTTTTTAGGTATTTTGATTTCGCAAAAATGGTACTTAGTTGTAAATTAGTAACGTTTTATATAGACGGTTTTTCCATATGCTACCTTTCTTACATGTGCCTAAAAGCAATAAAAAAGACGCACAAAATTTTGTAAGGAAGAATCATGTAGGACTGTAAATAAATAACGTGAACGAAAAATAACGTTTCTGAAAATATTCATACAAATAGACGTAACTGTAGAATGTATTCATTCAATTTTCAGCTTTAAGTACAACACATACAGTTCTACATCAATAGAAAAATGTTGACAGTTTGTTTTAAGTTGATGTGCCATTGTCCATATAATAAATGATATTTCTAACATTTATATGTAATACTTTATGAAATATATATAAAAAGCCATGATTCAGTAGTAAATATTCCTCCTATTTATCACACAAATATCTGGCACTAAACCCAGGATTGTTGGTGCGAAATGCAGGAACACTGCCGTTGCACCAAATAGTCGTAAAATAATAATTATCATCATTGATTTCTCTAGAATTTTGTCTGTTGTACTAACAACAAACAAGTTGGCTCGCTTATTGTTTATTTAATCTTTCTTGACTTATTTCAACAAATAATAAAAAGGTCAAATAAATATTTCATAAGAATATTTTGTTTATCTTGAAGGGTAAATATAAATAAGAATAATACGTTTTCACGGTAGATATTATATTTTACTATATTCATGATATATTACGAAAGAAAACGTTTGATTATAATAATGTCTTTTTCTCATTATGAAAACAGATACATAGCATATACATACATATATACATCTAAGAACAAAAATAACTATTTTCTCCATTACCATGAATCCGATGGAAACCTATGAAAAACGATAAGTTAGACGTAGCTTATTTGAGATTACCATAATCAAAATATGTAAATCAAAATAGTATTTCAAGGCAAGTGGTTTTCCAACAATAGCTTCTTACAAACAATAACGTCAATAATTCTTAAAATCAACAGAAAAAATGCAACATACATAGCTAATAAATACAATGGGTAACGGGTAATTAGGGTAAAATGCAGGAAAAACCTTACATTTGTTAGACAAACTTAGGCGTACATCTTAAAGAGTAGGGCATTGCGTCGCCTTATACAGTGTATTATACTAAATTGTAAACGCCACTTTTATTGGTAGCTCTACTTTCTTTATCAATATGCTTTGTATGGCTGATCGCGAAGGCTAGGTATCTATTGTATACGAAGAACACGTGTTGCTAGACATGCTGTAGGATAAGATGCACAGACAATAATACTATTACGCTTGACGCTAGTTTACCTGTTCTTCTCCGTTATCTTGTACTACATGTTAAAACTGACGTTCTTGGTATTCCAACTATCATAACGATAATAAGACTCCATAAAGGATGCAATAACGTATTTAGGAGTCGTTACTAAGGTTAACGATTCCATGTGATACGGTTTTAAACCACTAACAAGTCGTATAAAGGCCTCTGCAAGTGCCTTGTAGCGCGATAAGCTAGCAGGCGACGATGCACACCAACTTGTCATGCAGTTGTTCTATTTCCCCTTTGTTTGCCTTAGGACGTACTCTTAGAATAGTTATAAACTGTGTAAATGTTATTCAACGTAAAACGTTTTGAAATTGGAGTAGGAATATAGAAGAATCGTAGTCTATATTTACACCGTATATGTGGGAGGAGGCTTCCGTTCGGCAGTGAACATCTTTCAGCTGAGATGTTGGTATATATATTTTCCAAACAACCTTATTATTTTTTATCCAAAAAAGAGGAACATCATTTATATTACTCAAACTGACATTACAATAATATGAATAAGTAGTTCCGATTTTATTAAATGTATCAATTTGACGCGACGTGCAAAAAGCGTTGTTGTGGCGTTAAGGTGATGTTGCCGCACTGTCTTTTCTATATACGCACACGTTTATCGAAGAACAACGCTAAAGAATGGCTAGTGATCTGATTTTTACCTAAAAAGTCTGACAAATGAAATAAACACAAAAAGGAACCGGTAATATTTTTTACTGCTTTCTTTCAGCTGAGGTAGATACTTTAATGATATTACAATAAGCGTAGCACATTCCTGAATTTATGACAAAAATAATATGAAAAGGGAGTGAAGACAGATGGCGCGAAGAACACAGCCGCAAGGGAATATGAGAACACTTATTAGTCATGACAAGACAATGATTTAACTCACTTTGCCGTTATCTCGTACAGCGAAATGTTTTTATACGCAAGTGTTGTTTTATAAGTATGGAGGCTCATTTTCATGCAAGCAAGCTGTGTTAGCAATAACGATCAGATGCTGAGAAAATATTAAAAACTTTCTTACAATATTTTGAACATGTATTTTCTTTGCATTATATGATCACTTTGCCTTCGTGAGAGCAAAATAATTTTAGAAAAAAGATTATTTTTCAAGAATCGTTCACACATAAGAACGATAACAAAAATCCTTATGTAGATTTTATGACGATTTGCAGTTATGAATGCGAAAATAACGGGATGCTTATTCAAATCTATCCGACTTATATATCGAATGCTATTTTTATTATATAAAGAATATTAACAATGCAATAAACGCAAAATTAATATTTCTGTTAACCTCTCGTAGTTCATCGACAAGAATTAAAATAATCGTTGCGTAACGTTTTAAATATAAACTGTGTTTTAAATTGTTATTATTTTTGTCTTAATTTTATACACTCATTGGCCACAAATTTTATGTTTGAGCATGTCAGTTTATATATTATTAAATTATTTGATTGATTGAATTTGTTTTATCACTCGTATACACTCTTAAAGGTTGACTGATAGAGAATAACTCAAAGCATTAAGACCGACTTATACAATATATGAAGAGAATAAACATTTTTAAGCAGGCATACTGCCAATCAGGGATGTTGCGAATATTCGCATCCGCATCCGCATATGCGGAACATCCGCATCGATTTAGACATCCGCATCTGCATCCGCATCCGCATAAATCGATGCGGAGCTGATGCGGATGCGGATGCGACAAGAAAGAAAGGGGAGGGGCCGGCGAGTGGCGCGTGTCGACCGAGTAAAAGATTAAAGATGATACGTGGATACCACTGAAAATGTTTAGAACTGACCAGTTAGAAACATAGCTAATGAAAACTTTTCAATTTCAATTTTCGTAACCTAATGTAGTATATTGCATTCATTTGTCATTTGTCATTTGTTTTTGGGAATTGGCAAATCTAAAACTCTTGTTACAAGTGAAAATGAACCTAACGCGAGAAAACTTTCGGTCAATGATTTATAATGACTTTCGTTGTGGGCTTACTCAACAACAAAGCTATGATAGGCTGCGATTAACATTTCTTAATGAAGCCCCATCTCGTGCCACTATTTACAATTAGTTTAACGAGTTTAAGCGTGGACGTAGCAATCTCAAAGCCTAGGCATTGGTATGAGTCAAGTTCAAAAAATATTACACGAACATTTAGGCGTCCAGAAGCTTTGTACCATACTTTAACCGATGACCAGAAACACCTTCGCATGGACTGGTGTCGCCAAATATTAGATAAGTTCAACGGCGGTGACTCAAATGCTGTATTTGACATCGTCACAAGTGATGAAATCTGGATATATTGCTACGAACCCAAAACCAAAACACAATCAGCTCAGTGAGTATTTCCTTTCAAGGATCGGCCAGCTAAGGTAAAGAAAGGAAGAAGTCAAGGAAAAATGATGATTGCTTCATTCTTTGGTCGGAATGGTCATTTCGCGACAGTTGTGCTAGAAGATGGAAGGACAGTTACTGCAGACTGGTATGTCAATCGCTGTTTGCCTGTTGTCTTAGAAAAAAATCGACAGCAGCGCCTTCGAAGCAAGATCCTACTTCACCACGACAATGCTTCAGCGCACTCCGCAGAACGGACTGTTGAATATTTGGCAAGTATCGAGATAATGAGTTATCCGCCATACAGTCCTGACCTGGCGCCCTGCGACTTTTATTTATTCCCAAGAACTAAAGATAAAATTCGCTTTACGAGCCCTGAAGATGCGGTGAAAGCGTACGAAAATGCCATAGAAGAGACCCCTAAAGAAGAATGGGCCCACTGCTGTCTCAGTGGTTCCATCGAATGCGACGATGTGTAGAGAGATTACTTCGAAAAACAATAAAAGTATTGGCAACTTTCTACATTAAGCCGTTTTTCATTTTCTAAACATTTTCAGTGTTACCTAGGTATATTGAAGATTAACAGAAACACGGAAGACATCTTGGCTTCTCGAACAATATCTCCAAGTACCGAAAGAGCGAAGAAAATGAGAATGTCAGATTTCATGGAAACAGAACGGAACGACTAGAGACCTCAGGTTACAGGATGTCAGTCCTGTTTAATTAGTGATCTCGATTATGCTCGATTTATCAAGTGATGTTGAGGAGAGTCAGGAAACACCAGAAATTGTCAGCCCTGACACAATTCACAAGAAGGAGTTACTTACTTTCCGTAATAAAAAGGGAATTAATTTAAATAAGAGTCCTCCTAAATGGTGGAGTGTTAATCAAAGTGAGTTTAAACTGTTACCTAAAAAAGCACGCAAATTCTTATCAGCGCCACCAGCCAGTGTTCCATATGAATAGTTATTTAGTAGCACAGGATTAATACACGAACCCTTGCGAAACAGACTGGAGTCCGAAAAGGCGGCGATTCTACTTTTCATTAAATATAATGCTCCATATTTAAATTTCATTACTAAAACAAGTAATCAGTAATGGTAATTCACTTATTATTAAACTACCTGACCCGGCCATGCAATATATTTTTTTATTAAAAATCAGCAATAGCCCGTTCGCGCGTTCTGAGCCCGCGCGATAGGCAGCATTGATTCGTTGGTGGGAGAAGTGGTGAGAGTTGCGCGCAGTACTGGACAGTACTTGGACATGGCAATATTAATTTATTTTTCTAAAATAAAATATAAAAAAAAATAAAAGTAGCCTATGTTAGTCCTTATTACATCAGCTACCTGCCAATAAAAGTCCCGTCAAAACCGATCCAGCCATTTTAGAGTTTAGCCCGAACACACTGACAGACAGACAGACAAAAATTGTTAAACATGTTATTTTGGTGTATGTACCGTATATATATTCATATGCATGTAAAAAACGGTTATTTCAATATTACAAACCGACACTCCAATTTTATTTCTAATGTATAGATAAAGAAAGTATAAATATTACTGCTTTTTACCCTACCAAATCAAAACTTAGGTTTTTTGTACAGTTCCGCATACGCATCCGCTTCCGCGGATTTGAGCCTCTTAAAATCCGCATCCGCATCCGCACCCGCGGATGTGAAAAAAAATGCATCCGCAACATCCCTACTGCCAATATGCAATGCAAATATATTCCTGCCATTGGTGATGAAATAATTGTTTAATGATTGGCCTTGATCTACAGAATTTAGGTGATGTAAAAAAATAAAAAAAACTTTAACCATTATATAAAACATCTTTCTGAGCCCTATGTGCTTAGCAAAACCTAACTTTGCTGTATTATATTTACGTTGTAGTTATTTATTTCTTTTTCTAATATCGTCTTTACCTCATTTCACATTTTCTTTTCATAACAATCTATTGGGAAAATATACTTTCTACTCTCCGACATTTATCCGATATGGTTTATCACATAACAATCATTTAAAACAAAAACATTAAAATAGCATATCAACTTTAAAAAAATTAAATAGTCTATAAGAATGAAAAGAAAAAGGTAGTTCAAAACATCAACGTGATGTGCTGTCGACTTTATTTATGTTTAATTCTCTAATAATATTTATTTAAAATAATTGCTTAAAGCTTATTTAAGCTAATAGCGGCCGCATAGACAACTAGGAAATGAACCACAGCCCCAGTCGCGCCGGACATCCGCCTGTAAATCTAGATAAAGTCGATAAGGTAAAATTGTACCTGGATTAAGTTGATATAACGCTTCATTTCTTTAAGCCGCTTTATATTTATATTCAATTTAGGAAATAGAATTTTAATTTAATTTGTTTTTTATTAGTTTGTGTTATTAATGCTTAGGAACCTGTTTATCTAATGGCATGTGTTTTGTACCGTATATTGAGAAAAAAATTAAAATTATCTATCGCAGTTAGTTATTCTATTGACCAGTGGTTTGAATTTATGCAAATCTATTGTTAAAATATATACCTTGACTATACCAAACACATTTTCACACGCCTGAAACACACGCCACTTTAAATGTACGTTTTGACATATTTATTTCTTTTTGTTTATATGAAGATAATTTAAATTATTTTATTAATTCACATTTTTACAAACACAGAAGCCATGCTCATACCCTTTCCACTGGGTGTTAAACGTCCAGACAGATGGTCTGCACATATGTATGTCAAAGCTGAAACTGAAACTGTGAAACTTAGTAATTGTGCCTTACGGTCAGTTCCTCCACATAAATAAAAATAATATCGAAACAATAAAGATGTGCCATTGCGATCGCCACGACCAGTGGTTGGTCGAAGGGTCGTAGCGGAACCCTTCTCCCCTCATTCCTCAAAGAATTGTATGTGAATCCACCCGTGAGAAATCTCATATGAAGAGGAGTTGGAATAAATCTCTTGGTCATGTACTTCGAGATGAAATGCCAATCATAAAGTAAAACTCGACGTCGACCTGATGCGGTGAAAATTTGATTAAGTTCTAATACACTACTAGAAATCAGGTCGGTTGGTTTATTAATTTTAGCGCGCTGGGAACGCTATTGTGGTTTATTAAATGTTGTGAATATCACACTGATTCGCCAAGCTGCTGTACGTAACCGTGGGTGATGTCGTAGTCGCAGTTGAGTCTTAATATACTTTGGTTACATGTTGGAAATGGTGTTACAATTATCTCCTATGTCATAGACAACATATAGATCTCTTTCTTAATAAATAAATTTAGATTAAATAAACAGCAATACCCTGGACTTCATATGCGTTAAGTTTGCAAGGTATTTAGTATTATTATTTATAACTCGGCTTGAAGACGGCGTATCAAGATGAAACATGACAATCAGATTTTAAAAATTTAATAACCCTATAAACCCATACAATGGTCTGACCTATCTGGGTCAAACCTATGATATTAGGGTTAGTGTTCGCATACTTAGGCCACTAGGCCACCGATAATGTTAGTGTATTATTTTCCCATTCTAATTGAAATTTATGGTTCTCACTTTAAAGAGGATAGATATTTTATCGAACTTTTTATCTTTTTTTAAATCCCTTAAGATTAAAAAAATTTAAAACATTGAAATACATATCCATTTATTTCTAGACAGTAATTCTGAGTATTAAAATTTATGTGTTAGAGTTACAAACGGACATTATTAATAAAATATTTTACGCTCTATTCCACCCAATTTGATGTATAAAAAAAGCGATAAAATAAATATATGTTAGTATATCATCAAAAACCTCAACTTAAAATCTGGTGAACTTTTCAATCCTTTTCATTTTTTATGTAGTTTTTAAACTCTGAAAAACCTGTTATTTTTGTAGAATATTTGTTTTATATTTTATGCTTCTTCAAAAGGAGTATCTTCTAAGGATGTACTAAAAATTTACTCCCATTTAGGGGAAGTAGTTCCACAAATTTAAACGATGAAATACATGTAAGTTTATTTTTCATCGACATCTAGTTCCACGCTTATAGCTTAATGGTGGAGTTTTAAACACAAAGTTTTAATTCTTTTTTACTTTTTCAAGGATAGTTTACTTTAACAAGAGTATATGAAGTGATTTTAAAAATAATTACTTTGAAAATAACGTAGGTCTACACAACAGTTTATCCCCAATTTCACCCCCTGAAGGGCAGACTTTTCCAAAATCCTTTTTAGTAAGGGGTTGTATCATGCTATAAAAACACCTTGCAAATTTCAAACTAAGGGTAAGGGTCACGTTTCAATGTCTAATGCATTATGGCGACTTTTCGCCCACAAAAGGGTATGAGATATGTGAGCTTTTTTCCACCTACTTTCGTTTGGTTTTCAAAACTAACTACCAAATGGGCGCACAATCTTCATCGCTACCCTATGATAATACTGAACCAATTGAAAATAGAGCTACCGATTCTCTTTCACTTGTTTATTTTTCTTTAAGTATTGTGTAAGATCTAGTATTACTATTTATATCAAAGTACTCAAAGATGTTCTCTACTCTGTAGCCGATAGTATAAACTCTGCAGATTGCTAAATAATATTAGTCTGTGAAGTCAACTTCTACTTGCAATTTTATTCTTATGTTGTCTACGTAGTGAAGATAATTTTATTTGGTTCCTCTGTTTACACAATTGCAATTCAGACTCTAATTATATAATATTATATGTATTTATCTTTAAAATAATTGTGATCTGTTTTGCGCATTAATAAATAAATAACCAAAATGTGGACTACCGTTTAGATGCAGTCGACCGGTATATTTCCTGGACCATCATTTCCTTTTTATTAAAGGAGAACGGTTTAAGTTATAAGCCGTGTGGTGTCCGACATAGTAGAATAACACCAACACTTCACACTTAAGACTGGCGTAAAAGATGTCTCTTGATAATGAAAGTAATCCCCATACACTTCCCTTGGATCATAAAATGTGCAGCAGTGGTTTTCGATTTATGGTATTTTCCTACCATCTCCAACCCGCCTGCCGAATGTGAAGATCATGGCAAATACCCCCTTATTACTGGGGAAGATTTCTGTCAAGTAGTAAACCTCTTTCGCCTTAGATGATAATAATGAAGTTATCAGGGAAAGGCATTGTTATTATGATAAGATACCGGAGCGACATAGGAATAAAAATGGTTAACAGTAAAGTTTCTTTTGAACCCAAACGCAAAAATCATTAGTTTTGGATGTAAATTAATCCGGTACCTACATAAATGCATATGAAATAAAGATAAATTGATAAAACTTCTGTAGTCACCCGCGTGATTATCTGAGTTAGTTTCCATCAAAAATAAAATATATACCTTTTCTGTTTGCCATAAAGTAAGAAAGTAAATGGTAATAAAATCACGTTTTATTGCACACACAGGCAGGATACAGAAAAATACAAGTATAACAAAGAAAAGTATACAAACAGGCCGCCTTATTACTAAACAGTTATCGCATCCAGATAACCTTGGACGGAAATAAACAAAGATAAAAGGAAATAGGGGAGTGGGGGCGCATATTGAAAGAATATATGTAAATATATAATTTTTATAGCTTATGATGGATATAAAATATTATAACAGATAAGAGAGAAATAAAGATACATAAGAGTAAATGAGAACTGGAGTAAAGGTACTCTAACTCTCTCTAATTTCACTCTAACACTCTAACTTCTAACTCTGTCACGAAAGAATCTTAAAGTTTGACTATTTCTTATATCCTATGGTAATGAGTCCCATAAACTAACAGCGTAAGAGAATAAGAAAAGAAGTCGGTAAAGTGCCGTGAAACTTTTAGAGTAATGTTGATTGCAGAACGCAGAATAGGTACACAAAAATAATAATTGAATCATTTGATAAATAAATGCCTTTTAATTTATTTTTGTACGTCTGTAAAAAATAGGAACATAAATCAATTTGTGAAAATTTCCTTGGTTACAGAACCAATTTTGCTCCTGTAACTAAATCAATACTTTTAACCAAAAACATTTCAGTAAAATTACTTATATAATACTTTCCAGCAGCGAACTCCTCAGATCTAATAAAGTTTATTTAGATCTCTTACAGCTACTCTAATTTATTCGTTTCAAAGTAAAGTAGATCCAAGAAGTTTTTAATCGGAAATCATTATCCTGATTCGGTAAACAGATAGGATGAATAAGCAAATCTTTTACATATATTCATAATTACAATATCTCGCAGTAAAATAACCCCTTTACCTTTGCTGACACAACGTTTTCTACACGAATATATTCGCAAAGCAAGTAAATTGAGCTTGCTTCAAGACTGACTTGTAAAGTGTATACGTTACACTATACAATTCAGAAATTTTCTATTCCATTGAACGTTTACTTTGACTTCAAAATTAACGAACCCACAGAACAAACAGAACGGTTTCCGAGCACGCCAAAGTGGCTAATCAATTTTATCGAAATCGATAGTGATAAGAAAAGCCAAGAAAGGGAATTAAGTTGACAGTCTATTATGTTTGCACGGATGTTAAAACGTAGTCCAAAAACTTCTAGGCTGATTTTGAATAATATATTATAAAAAATATGATTAGCATTATAAATTACCCGCATGACTTACTACTTAAAAGAGTTATAAAGGGCGTCAATTATTTAGAGCAGCATAATTTAAAAAATTAGAAACATAAAAGCATGTTACAAAAACATAAAAAAACCCTTTAATTCTTATTTTAACTCTTTGAAATAAAATAAATCTTCTTTTCTTTTTACATCCAATGCAAATTGCGGAAGATGATATTCACACACACATACATATACAAAAATTGTGCTTGTTATACCGAAATTTCTTACGGCCCAAATGTAAAATAGGCCAATAGGTCAAGTTTCTTTTCAAGTCGTGTACGTTTTAATAGAAAACAAAAGGATTTGTTTTATATTAAATAGTCAAAAACTTGACCGCTATCTCTCCTGATAGTTAGCGATGATGCAATCAATCTAGGATGTGACACGCTTGCCTAGAAGATGAAGACCTATTCATTCGCGACTTGAAGACCCCTAAATTGTATTTATCAGGAAACATAGACTCAAGCAAAGAGCTATACTCTTTAACTGTACGTATTACGAAATTGGAATCAAAACGCTTAGTGAGACTCTTTGGTATAGGTATCAACCATATAACGGTGGCGCCTATTTGTAAGTCTGGTTGTCCAATAAAAAAATGGGAACGGCGAGCAAGGCTGTGCAATTGTGCTGCACACTCTCCGAAATGTATCCTATAAAGAACGGATAGGCAAGCCAGTTCTATCTATGTTGAAGGCTTTTCAGCTTGCTATTGAAAAGATCGTCATTGCCGATGAGCTTCTTGGCCCTCCCCTAAATGGACTTAAGCGTCTGGAGTTGTTATTGGGCGGAGACGTTCTAAAGATGAGAAGAGTATTCCATACATGATCAGACTTGTGCTTGGTAAAGGTTTGCCAAAATTCCAAGCTTTTTTGAAGCTATTTGAGCCTTGCTGTCAATGAAAGAACCAAAATTGATTAATTTTAATAGAAAAATACTTGAAAAAATCGATTCGTCACACGAGATTATCTCAGGCGGGTCTCTAACGCGCAACCTTTGATGTCCGCTCCACTGCTCTCCCAATCGAGCCTTGCGAGCACCCGTCTAAATTTTGTAGTACTATAAAAAGTTTTTACTCTCTCCGGGGTTTCAATTCATCAATGAGAGGAATATACTCGCATTTGAATTATTTTTTTTTTAACAACTGTTAAACAATCGATTAAAAAGACACGGCCAATTAATTTATGATTTTAATATTTTTGCATGTGCTTGAAACTCCTAGAAAAATACTATATAAATCCGACTCGGCTAACAGGTTAATCTTAAGTGGAACTCGAACCCTCAACCTTTGGATGTCCAGTCAACTGATCTCACAATTGAGGTTGCGATTTTATGTATTATTTTTGTATAAAAATTTATTTTACAAGATAACATTGAAAATTCAAAAATATAAAAATCATTAAACAAAAATATGTATTTTCAGTGTATACTATAGTTTTACAAGTGAGAAACTGTCTATCCATTTGAACGTTAACATTCACTTAATATAAAAAAAGTGGGCCATAAATGTTTACATATCACATGTTTATGTAAATCTCAAACATTGATTTATCGTATGTAAACTTGCAAAGTTTATGAAATATATTAAATGTTAAGTATATATACATCTACATTATAATATTGAATTCATAAAAGCGGCATTTCACATGGCGGTACGCATTTCCATTGGCGCATTTGTCTGGTTTGACAAAGCTTTGACACATAGGTAAATATCACAAACTACACGACCATGATAACCAATGCCAAATTAGACAAATGTCATTACACATGTTGGCTTATTCATAAATGACTTATTGCTGACGTCAGGGGACGTTGCTTGTTGCTTGTGCATATTATTTGAATATTTACTACCACTAATTGCTTATTAAACATAAAGTAACTAGGTCGATGCAGTCGCTTAGCATAGAACATCGCTAGCACCATATATTGGAGCTGAGCGTAATACAAAAAAAAATTAAAAATTCAATAATATTTAGTCAATTTTAAAATCCCATAAGAATGAAAACTCTCAAAAAACGCAAGGGATGGGAAATTCCATAGAGCCAATGTTTTTTGGTCACAACTTATTTATTTTTGTGAATTTCAAAATTCGGTCCTATAAATGTGTTAATTTGATTCCACACAAAAATTATTAACATAGGTTAAGAACTCGATCCATGGGAGCTACGCTCGCTTCGCTCGGTCCGCTCCAATTAAAAGATCATGGAAGGCTCGATGCTGGTGGATGCTTGGTAATCATAAAAATAGAAATAGATAACATAAAGTATTGAAATTTAAATTTTATGTAGCGTTACATTGCAATGTGTAACATTATACTTCTTTTTATTAACAACACAACAATTTTTCACCGTTATTATTTTGTCGACCGTTTGGCGCAAAAGTAGAGATCCTACCTTTCGCACCGGCGGTCACAGATTCGAGTAGGTACCAGAAGGAACAGGTGTTTGTGTAATGATGTATATTCTATAAATGTAAAATATCTATGTATCATTTAATTATTTCTATCCGTTATCACAGCATCCATAGCGAGTATTACAGTGCTTATTTTGGGCTAGGTTAATTGGTGTGAACATAATAAATATTATAATTATTTTAAAGTATGAAATAAAATAAAATAATTTATTTCCAGAGAAAGAAAACGTGGCAAACGCTTCAGGAGAATTTTATAACTTTTGTCGAATGACACTCAGTGACTTTGAATTTTTATTCAAAAAACATATCCTCTTATTAAAGACTCATTTTTCTTTTTTAATTGCGCCACTGTTACCGCATCATTTCCCAAGTAAATTTTATGTTTCCATGCGTCTGAGATGCGTCTTATCTATGAATGAAAATTAACTTTTTATGAGCATATAATGGATTTTAGATTTATAAAGTATTTGTTTCGAACTAGTCATTTACTATAATTATTCGTTGTAACATACATTTTTTCCGTATCATATGCCTGTATTTTGAACCATTCGGCGTTTCAGCTTTCTTGGAAAGTGGCACAAGGCGTCGATGAATGCAAACGAGCACTGCATGAGTGATAAGCGCGGTCTAGGAGCCCGGCATTCTAGTATGGGGCACGCTCGTTTTTGTGAGAACAGATTTATATCTTCCGTTACTTGTAAGTTACGGGTCGTTTTTGCGAAATTCCTTTTCTATTTAACCCTAAGTATCGTTGAGAAAGATTGTTAAATGAAAATTTTATTCCACTTAAATGGTGTACTAGTTCTTAATTCTGAACTAATGAAATATATTTTATACACTAGTATTTTCTTTGACCAACACAAAAGTTACAGAATAATCTATGCAAATAAATTTTTGTTATATTAATCGGAAAAACTTTAAATGTTGCTTACCTCCTCTCCCTGTAGAATTAGGTAAGGTAGGTCAAGATTAATATGTTTATTAAACATTTTTATTAATAATTGAAACATGTACACCAACAGATTTATATTCTGCTTATCATGTAGATGTTTAGATGTAGGTCTATATTATGACCACTATCTAACGTGATTAACCGCGAACCATACACGGATTATACTGGTTATTGATATTTTTCGAGATTGTTTTTCAAAAAACAGAACATATACAGGATCAAATCAAAACGTCACTAATATTATTAAGTTAAATATTTTCTTTTCCACTAATTTTCAGTTTGTATGATAAACAAAAAGACACATTTTTATTTAAATGTTATATTTCCCTTGTAATGGACAGAGTCGTATTTCTGTCTACTATAAATCTCTGCATCGTTTATCTTTTGGATCAATCTCCCCACCAAGCATTTTCATCGTCAAATGGATAGGAAAATAGATAGAAATATCATCTAATTGCACCACAATCATACATTTTCACATTTCGTTATTTATGACAAACGATTGAAAAGCATGCGTTACAGCACACGGGTAAAATTTTAGAATAGCATGGTAAGTTTTCCTCCAGAAAAAGTAACACCTTATCAGGAGCCGCCTTGTCACTGCTATCAGGGCGCTTGCGCATCCTCTTCCGCAATTTGCGTTGCACTTAAAAAGAAAGGAACATATATATTTAAAATCTTGTAATGTAAATAATGTTCTAATGAATATAATATATGCCTTTAGTTAATAACTATCCGATGTAACTGTTTGTTCTGTTCCAATTGAGTAAAATTAATTAAATAAGATAAAATAATTACCTACTGATTCACATCAATCACAATTAAAGAGTTTTGGTTTTTATGTCTTTGCTTTTATCTCTTTTTTAATAAATTAGGTTGCCCAAACTAATAAATAACAATAAAATCATTTCAATTAGCCTAGCCCAAGGGAACCACTGTAAAGCTTGATTTATGGATACTAGGATAACGGATAGATATACATGTATGATACATGGATATTTCATATTTATAGAAATTTATATAAAAATACTCATGACCAAGGTACAAATGGTCGTATTCGTCACACAAACATCTGCCCCGTTCAGGGCTCGAACTCAGGACCGCCGGCCGGTACGAAAGACAGGATCAATTCCGTTGCACCAAACGGACATCTCTTCGTCAACGATCGCAATTTTTCTACCTCTATTAAGGAGTAAGAGTCATGCGGGTATTTTATACAATTCAGCTCACAAATACTAGTAATACATAATAGCTCTTTCACTTGATACCAGTGCCATAGGCCCCAAATAGTATTACTGGAAAACACGAATGTGTAGCGCGAAGGAAATTTAATTGCTAGCTAAAAGCCCGATACAGCACATAAAGAGGCTGTTTACGTTAGTTTTTTTTCGATTTCGAAATTGATAAGCAATTGTGGGTGCTTGTAAATCGGTGCTTAATTTTGTTAGGATACACAGTGATAGTTTTTGAGCATTATTCGAGAATCCACATGATTGTAAAGATAGCATTTTGATACAGATCAACACGATAAAGATTTATATTTTTTTACAAAACTACATCTCCAAAAGACTATACTGCTTATTGTGACAGTGCTAGTTAATTCATAATTGACGAAAGATATAAGTGCTCGCATTGGTTTCGCGAGATATGCCTGTTAGCTTCTTTAGAGTGATTTTGGGCATAGATTTTATATTTTGTTTGTTGTAATCGACGACGACTTTTTTCACCATTTAACATTTTTTGTGTGAAAATGGATTTTCAAGTATATTTTTCCGCATAATAAAGCTCGAGATCTCTCGAACCTTTGTCATTTCAGATACTCATTAAGAAAATGCCTCGTTTTTTGTTTATCGACAGTCGACCTCGATCGAGTCTCAGGCCGTTATTTCACATTCTTTCGACAATATTTAATATTCCAGCTGACCCGTAATCGCAGCGCTGCTGCATAATAAGGTGACTGTAGTTTATCGGTTGAGATGTTTGCTTTAACCCAAGTCAGAGACGTCTTTACCTATGGTAATATCACTTCAATATTCAATATTTAGGCTTGTTTGGGTTATTTACCCTCATAGGTAATTCTAAATACAGTCAGTGAGCAAATAATGGCATTTAAAACTGGCAAATTACTTAAATCGATTTACAATTTAATCTTCAAATAATAGAATTTATTATCCACTGCTGACTGTGCGCTTACTAGAGGGCGCTAGGTAATGATTGCACACGGGTTCTACATGAGCGAGAGACGCTTCTGACCCAAGTGCCCGAATTCAATCCTCGCCTATGTACTATGAATCTTGACCTACTTGTAACACTTCTTCCAAATCCATTTTGTAACTGGCCTATCTCCCTGTCTATAGTGTCAGCGGCTGCCGCCAATGCGTGTCGACGGCTGCCGCCGATGCTTGTCGACGGCTGCAGTTGGCACTGTCGTTGGCAACGTGCTGCCCGTGTATAAGAGCTCTAAACCCTCTTTCCAGCTTTTCTCTACAGAACTCTATTACAGCTAAGTTGATCAGAACTGCGCCTGGTTACAGGAGCTATCACTTTTAAGAGGTCAATAATTATCAGTCATCAAGGGAAGGCGCTTGCTGCGTTCCTAACAGAGTTGGGGTGGCTGGAGTGAAAGAGCGTGACACCCGCCAGAAGCAAAACGGGCATACAATACGACAAGTTGTACTAACCACCTATGAAACTACAAACAAAAGGCTTAACTTTAAATGATAAAATATAAACAGAAGAAGCAAAAAAATCCTTTTATTTTACTCTTCTAATATTTTTATGCTTTTACTCCTTTTGGCTATTTAATGAAGATATTCTTTTGCGAATCTGTGTTTTGTGTTTCTGATATTGTGCGATATGCTATTTTAAACATTTACACAGATTATGTTTATATTTTTCTATTAAACAGTTAATTGTGCAGAAAATAAGTGCTCATACTAGTTTTATGCGGAACAGTAATTTATTCGTTAGTTCATTGCAGTCATATTTATTGTGGGATAAGTTCACAACAATCAGATACAATGATAAGACAAAATCTGTAATCAATTGAGAAGTATAAACAAATCTGCTTTACTTTTCCTAAGAAGAATTTAAAAATTTAGCAGCCCTAGTCGATGGCCAAATAAGTGTTGCTAACTATACTATTAAAAACAGTATTGTACTATTCTTCACCCCATTATAGTTTTTACTCGAACAAAAATAAAGTCTATGATTCAGATCGAAACTGGCAATTGTTTTTATTGTAAAACAGTTGGTAACCCTAGGACTAATAGTATGCCGCCGAAGCAAAGGAAAAACATAAAGCCGAAAAATAAAAAAAAATGAAAGTTATTAATACTTTCTTAATCTCTCTGTCATTACTTCCCGTTTAATGAAAATTGTTTTACTGATGCTAAATTCTTCAAGAATGAGCAACCTCCCTTTGGAAATGCAAAATATTCTAATTTCTTGTTATTCTTAACAATTATTTTCATACCTATTGTTATGAACGCGCCTTCCTTCGAATTCCATTGAAACCAGCTTTCATAAATTCGAACATGGGAATTCCATGTAAATACGGATTTTAGGGCAGTATATTATATTTTCCGCTACGCAGCAAATCATTTTACACTACGTAGCTTTCAATGTCATTCGATAATTTTATTGATAATCTCAGTTACAACTAGCATATTCGCATAGAGTCTGTGATTATGTTAAATATTTTAATTGGAGCGGAGCGATCAGCTTCAATGGCGCAATGTCTGTTACGCCATAACTTCCCCAGTTCTTAAACGATTTTAATATTTTTTGTGTGGAATCGAATCAACAGGTTGAGGACCAGATTGTGACGAAGCCCGAATTTTGAAATTTGCAATAATTCCCATAAAAAAATCTTTTTTAGGTATTACGCTCCGCTCCAATATATGGTGCTAGCGTAGCTTTATGCTTAGTGACAGCATCGCCTAGTTGGAACGGAGCGAGCGAAGCTCCCATGCATCAGCTTCAATGGCGCAATGTCTGTTACGCCATAACTTACCCAGTTCTTAAACGATTTTAATATTTTTTGTGTGGAATCGAATTAACAGGTTTAGGACCAGATTGTGACGAAGCCCGAATTTTGTAATTTTCAAAAATTCCCATCGAAACAAAAAAAAATCCTTTTTTTTGGATATTACGCTCCGCTCCAATATATAGTGCTAGCGTAGCTTTATGCTTAGCGACTGCATCGCCTAGTATGTAAATATATATTGGGCGCGCGACAAGATTTTTATGCATAGGGAAGGGGTGCTTCCCAGCAGTGCGAACATTAGTAAGTTTATGAAAGAATAAATGCAAATTATTTCTTACAACGCGCAGAGTGTAAGCTTAAATAAAATATAGAACAATATTTGCATGGATGAAAAAACGTTATTAAAGACGGGGGTTTGATGCAACAAAAAGAAGAGCATTTTAAACAACAATTAAAAATGTAACCATTATAAATATATTTCATATTGTTTTAAACTTTCATGGTCACTAACATAAATATTAATGTTTTTTGAGGCTACGATATTTTGGCGCAGGCGCATGCGCCATTGTCAAGTCTTTTAAAGTCTCAAAAATAAAAGGCATGGTAATAGTCCATTATGATGAATACTTTGAAAACAATAGACTTTTGTATCACAACTTTCTTATTAATTTTGTGGTTAATACAAAAAAATAACTTTAATCTTGGTAAATATCGTCTCAATAGATCGCACCATGTATTACCCTTTATATAAGATATTATATTTACTGTACTTTGTAGGTAACTTATAAAATTTTGCCACCGTGTTTTATCTAAAGTTAAGTTTATAACTTAACTTTTTCATCTTCATCTGTAGTCAGTTGATTCACAACGTTAGTACTTATATTAGTTCATTAGAAGTTACACCCACGAATTGATTTATAAAGGCTTCTGCTTTAATAATTTTATATCGACAACTAAATATTAACAAAGTCCTTAGACAATATTGATTCACAACTTTGATGTCCTCGAATTATTTGAAACATATTCAATTTTAAGTTAGTTTACTCTGTAATCAAAAGCATAGTTCATAAATTTCACTTGAAATACGTTCAAAGAGATATTACTAACTTAAGTAAAGTTGACTATTATATTAAATTGTATATTATTAGAAGTTTTTCATATTATTTAGGTGACTCGACTGGCCTTTGTGAAATGAATTTTTACGTAAAAAAATCAAATAAGTTTAAAATTAGTATAGAACACGTATTTTTGTAGTTTTGTAGTAAAACATTGCTTATTGTTTCCTTTAGTATTCTTTTAGTCTTTAGTGAAAGTCTTGGTGTAAAGCAGTTTTAGCTTGGTTATACATATAAATTGCGTCTACAAAGTCGTGAAAAAAAGCTGAAAATTCTCCCTTACACGTAAAGCTACCGTTAGTTACGTGGATGATTTTTTTCTTCATCCATTCATTCCATTGTATCTGTTATCGTTAATTTTTCTTCGATACAGAAATCCATTAACAAACAAATTATTATCAACTAACATATGTATTAGATACAATTTAATAATCATATCATTGAATTCTATGAAGTTACATTAATTGCAAATATTCTCAACTTACAAACTACATTAGTTGACATAAACGTAATCATTTACAGTTAATGTATTGACCGTGATATAAATTGACATAGGAAGAACATATTTGACTTTAAAGTTAATTTTGTCTTTCGATACGACTAAACTTTTCGTTAGAACATTCAGTACTTTTAAAGTTCATTTCGTTAAAGTGATGTGAACACACCGAATTTGTAATTAAAAACAATTTACACTTACCGTAAATATAAAAATTTTTTAGCAATACGTTTCGGGGCAAGTTTGTGGGAGGCAATTAAAAAAATACTCCTAAAACGGGCAAAATATTCGACTTGATTACCATGACGAAACTATCACAAGTGTAAATGGAACTGACCGTGTTCGAAACTTCAGTGTTCAGTTCAGTAAAGTGAATTTCACTTGTTGGGCATAAATCTATACTAATATTATAAAGAAGTAAAGTTTGTCTATTTGTATATTTGTTAAATTGTAAGGGGTATTCTCGGGATCTACTGAACCGATTTTAAAAATTCTTTCACCAATAGAAAGGCACATTATTGCTGAGTGTCATAGGCTATATTTAATGCTAGAAAAAATTCAAAGAATTATGTCCACCCGTGCGAAGCCGGGACGGGCCACTAGTGTAAAATAAACATGTGGTAAAAATAAAATCGTAAATGAAGATATCTCTGCATTGTAAGTTTCCAGCTCACTGAAAGCATTCTTATCATGTTATAGGAGCAAATTTATAACACGAATAATGTAAACCATCCCGATGAGAAATCTATTTCGTTTCCATCTGTTACAGCAATTACTCAACGAGTGTGTATATTTATTATTTTACTATGAAATTGCCTTTTTATCTTGATACTCTTGATGAGTTGATAAGATACACCTTTTTCATACCAATGTCTTTCGAATATGATCTAGAAATAGTAATCAACATATGTATAGATAAATTTTTAATTGGTGCCATAACGGTAACCCATAACTTACTATTTAATTTTATATTGTTAATACATTTATAATATTCATATTATTTATTTCTTTTTAAAAATTTATTTTATGATTTTTTACTTTTTACCTATTCAGACCTTTATTTTGTTTTTATTGGGTCGGGGTTGTTTAAATTTTTAATTTAGTTTTTATTTCATTTTTTTTAAACTTAGATTTAACTAGCAAGTATTTTCTTGTTTTAAAATGAATTATCAGTACAAATAGTGTTTTACCATAATATTATTAGGTATTAGTTACAAAAAGTCTGTGGGTACTTATTTTCGTAACTGTTAGTAGTGATGTGAAGAAAACAATATTATTTTCACTTAATTTACGTGATAGAAAAATACATCTGTTAAAATTTTAATGAACATATAATAAAAATTTTATATATAACAATGCATGACTATTTCTTTGTTGCAATTACCTACTGCTCCTCCCCCTTAGACCGCCAATTTTGTAATACATAAATCAAACTCTTTCATTTGATAACCTACTCGAGTATGTTCGCTGAATTCATTCCCTTCACCATAACTACTCCCCGCCCCTCTTTAAACAGCCGATTTTGTAATACACAAATCAAAACGTTTCATTTGATATTCCACTCCGAATTATTCGCTTACTTATGTTTATTCATCCCCTTTTCCACCCCATTACTAATTAATGGATGAATCAATTTTCTTCAAACATAGCCTAAACACTCTCGACTAAGAAATCATTGAAACAAAATCAACTAATTGAAAATCGGTTAATCCATTCAAGAGCTACGATCGCACGTAGACAGACATACAAACACACACGTCGTTTTTGCATCTGGGGTTAAAAATCTTTTTGAATCAGAATGTAAATTTCCCCGTATAATAACCATATTGTATTTCATAACCATTTGTATTTTAACGTAGAAGTGTAGTAATAGCATCGTAATATATAGTGTAGTGTCCCCCCCTTTTTTCACCTGACATCCAGACGCACTGCGAGCTAACCACCCTTTCTTGGTTGCTATTCTTACCTGTCGCAACAAGCACTTCTCAACATCTTTCATAATGCGCACAGCAAAGGAGAGAAAATCCTTTACTGCATCTGTATTTACGATTACTTATAACCCGTCCATTTTCAAAGCCAGGGTGAATAGATACCTTCTGGGTTAGCTCGCTCCATCGTAGATTCTGTCTTGGCCAACTGGCTTGATTGGATTTAAAATAAAATAAAAAAGCTTTACAGAAGTGAGTTCAGGCATTTATTTACATACGAATACAATCTATCAGGCTATAAAAAATAAATCGCTGTGAACACAGGTTAAAATTAGTTCTTTTTATCCCGGAATAGCTACTAAGCCGAGTCAAAACATAAAGGTGTAATTTGTTTTGCTAATGTTACATTAATACATTATTTTCCTGGTTATAGTAAAAATATTAAAATTGACATGAAACCAACTACTTATCAGAGAATAATATCAGTAATATTAAAAACCTATTATAGTTTTATTTTATATATGATATGTTTTTTTTTTAATTCGCCTTTATAAAAATCTAACTTTTTTATAAAAAATAACGTATTTATTTTAACAACAACACTCAACAAAATCACTTTTACCGGATTAGTGGCGCTATTAATTTTGTTTAAACATGGGAAGATACACATTTATAATTACCCATTACCTTACGACATCTTATGATCACCACTCTTGTAAAGTAGTAAAACGTTAGGAATTTAGGGTTTTTTAAATGTGTGAAAGACGCGAAAGTGTAAGAACTAAACAACACTTTCATTGATGATCGTAATATTAACGCCCCTCACTAAAACCGCACACAAAGACAATTACAATGTATATTTAGTGGGAAGCCATTATAAGGACCTAAATAGATTTATACAATATAGCTCCTATCATTAATCGGTTATATTTGATCAAACTCTTCAAGCACGGACTTGGGTATGGACTTAAGGAGCTCGATATAGCAGTTGTTAGCTCATCCGCCCTACAATTGCGTAAGTTATACATTTAAGAAAGTTGATTTATATATAACTAGCGACCCGCCCCGGCTTCGCACGGATGCAATGCTCTACTATATTATGCGTGTATTATACATTTAAACCTTCCTCTTCAATTACTCTATCTATCAAAAAACCGCATCAAAATCCGTTGCGCAGTTTTAAAGATTTAAGCATACATAGGGATATAGGGACAGAAAAAAGCGACTTTGTTTTATACTATGTAGTGATAAAAAATGTATTATTAGAAGCATCTCATGCCACGAAAGACAAGTTCAGCCTTTACATTGACTGACTAAGGTGAAAACACTATAGCTGTATCTTCTCTCCGCTTCGCACATCACCCACTCCGCTTCGGTAAAGTCCGGTCCTTTACTTACACTGTTTTACCTACAGGAAGCCCCAGCCTTGCACCCCAACAGTGATGCAACATTAAAACTGATAATGACAAAACGATTTGCAATAGCAGCTAGATATAGAGATATTTTAAAATGCAAACTTTAGATCGTTAGTGCAGATCAGATTATTAGACAGCATATTACCATCAATTCAAATTCCATTGTCAGACTCCAATGAATTTACATTGGGTGTATAATACATTCACTGGTTCACTAGTCTTCAATTAAGTACGAACCGCAGACAAATGGATTGGCACTCGGCAACATATTGATTTACCCGTGTTAATATACCTCTATGAAATACATACCATGTTTACCACATATCAACATAGAAGCTTCAAAGAGAAATTGAAGTCTAAATTAAAGCAGTTTGCGATATCTCATTGAAGGACTGTAGTCACTGAAACTAAAAGAAACACAAAGTAGGTCCTAATAGAAAAGCCAAATTAACGTAAATGTTTTCAACTTAAAATTTAAACTATGTTTTCGAAATCAATATTTGTAACTTAAGATAGAAACGTAGACTGTCCTGTGCTTTAAAAACAGCTTTACGAATTTAAAGTGGAAATCAATTTTACTGATAGCTTGGCGTATTTATATTGTGAAATTGCAATACGCAACATGGTCAATAACCTACGTGGTCGTGTGGCTCGCAAATTGTTTATCATAATAAGGCCACTCCCAGGTCTTGGGTTCGATCCCCCACTGGGTGGATGTAGAAAACGAACTTCTCCGTATTTACTCGGGTCTGGGTGTTGTGGTACCATCGTTATTTCAGACTTCCATAACACAAGTGTTTTTGCTACTTAATTTAGGTTTACAACGACATATACTGTGATGTTGTCTAATGTTATATTATTTTATACCATCTTTACAACATTGTTTTATAACTAAAAAAAAATAGTTCAACAAGTCTTCTTGCCATGCCATTGATAAATTCTTCGAGCAATGTACATTATTAGGCTGGGGACAGACGAACGGCACTTGGTCGACGACGTCGTTAACCTTGTGTCGTTCGTCGTTCGTAGAATGTCTATTGCAACATTTGATGAATTGACAAGTATTTTAAAAGTTAAGCCAAAATGCAGTAATGCTGAGAAGCATTTCGGCAGAGGAAAGGATTGCTAAGACTATTAAGTAAATTAACAACATAACTCCTATAATACCTCCACGTCGACCTTCATGGTAATAGCATGTACAGTCATGAGCAATGATATTTATGCGATGGCAAATTTTCTTAATTATAATTATTATCACTATAATTACATTTATAAAAAAAGTATACAAGATAATGACATTTCCCAATGACATCAAAATTATGTATACATTTTTATCAAATCATTGTCCCCTGATCATACGTATACATTGGTCACACTTTTCAAGTAACCCTAACCATTGCCAAAATATGTATTACATTGATGTGCAATTTGGTTTTAAACCGGGTCTTTCTACAGAGAGTGCAATCTTCAGTTTCAACCAGAGTGTACATGTACAGTACTACACGGCTAGAAAAACTCCGATTTATGCTTGTTTTCTGAACTTCTTAAAGGCATTCGACCTAGTATCGTACACTCGTACGACACAGTCCACTTGAATATTATCTTTTTATATAAAGTATGACTTCAATTGGCTGTTTGTACAAATAAATGTTATTTTGTAATAGTTTCTAAGGGCTGTGGTCATTGTGAATAATAAATAAATAAATAAACTTATTGCGGATAAAGCTGCACTATAAAACTAGTCTGCCTCCTGAAATCATATCCATATTTGAATTCTGGTATAAAAATCACAGAAACTATGCGAAGTGGGCCAATCGGATGTAAACGGGTTGCAATGTGGGGTAAGACAAGGGGGATTAAGCTCATCCCAGCTTTCAAAACCTAACATGAACAGACTGATCGACGAGCTCAGTAGCTCCTATATAGGTTGCTATATAGGTGGTATATGTAATAATAATATTAGTTGCGCTGATGATATGGTGATAAGCCCGTTGATCCAAGCCTAGAGGAGACTACTTCCCATGTGTGAAGAATATACGGTGGCTCATGGGCTTAGATACAACTCTCTTAAAAATGAGTTCATGGTTCATTGCCTCGTGGTTCATAACACGACGAAATATACCCTCTGTTACTTTCGGAGGCATAAAAATGAAATGATTTGACCAAGTTAAGTTTCGGGGCCATTGGGTTACTGACAACTTGTCAGACTCTGTGGATGTGGAAAAGGAGCGTAGGGCGTTGTGTGTTCGCTGTGATATGTCGGCTTGCACAGTGCAGTAAACAAGTAAAGATGACGCTTTTCAAAGCTTATTGTCAATCTTTTTACACCAGCAGTCTTTGGGGAAACTTTACGCAGAGGATATATAACGCTCTACGCGTTCAATATAATAATGTATTCAGGATACTGTTTGGGCTGCCACGCCATTATAGTGCGTCATTCATGTTCGCAAAGATACGCACTGATTGTTTCTTCAATTGATTTTTTTCAAGTGTTTATTCAGTATCATGTTTGACTATTGCTCACATTGACACCCAAACATTACTTACAATGTCTTTTTTACTTTTCATTTGCAATACTAAATACATTCGTATTTGTATTGTAATAAATTATTTTGTCAGTCAATTTCTTAAATTAAATACGTGCGGTCTCTTCGACTATATGTCATTGATCCAAAAGAGTATATGCGTCGGCTGTGTCGTCGATCGAGTGTCGTTCTTCTGATAGCGCCCTTAGTTGATGATTCTTGAGGTTAACATCAAGCATCGCTCTCTCTCCCTTGCCCAGTGGGTGACTTTAAGGCTAAAGTAAAAACCATTCTTTAGATATAAAAAATCTAGCAAATAAATCCATTAGAAAAATATAAAAGTAAAAACTATGTACGTATTGATTCTCTTGTTTAATAAGCCTAATGTCCGAAAATAATTTACATTTTAAATTACATTGAGTGACAATTAACGTACTGACATCTATTTAAAATATATTTTTTTTTTATACCTACATGTACCTAAGTTCCAAGCACCTATTACCTATTATGTACATGTATCCGAGAAAATAAATTTATTCGTATTTTTAAATTAACTTGTGTTCAGCCTGAAAAGCAAAGTGATCAATCAACTCACATTTACTTTGATGTGTGAAGTTTTCTAAATAATCTACATAAATTCTTCTTCCAATAATATGATTTCAAATAAACGAGATATGTATATCCAAATACCGAACAAAACATTATCGATAATCAAATCATTGTATCGGAATATTCGATATTATACTACTTATATGGACAATGGTAGACCTTATTATTTCAATCAATATGAAAATTTGAAGGAAAAGCTTTTTTTACCAAACGGTCGACATATTGTCAGGGCTGTCAAGAGTTGTCTATTAATTAAGTACAGGTTAAAGGATTTTAGTTACATAATTTTATTTAACAATACTGTCAGTACGGATTCTTAGTTATAGGCAGAAGAAGAAGAAAAATAGTATGACAAATTTATTTAGTTAATTAAAATGTTTTTGTAAAAACCGAGACGGACACACTTCAATCCAAGAAATTAATGCTATCAGCCATTTATGGGCGTCATTGGTAAAAGATCGGGGATTACCCCGTCATATTAATGTATGTTAAGCTATACACCATTCGCTATACACGACAAGGTGCTGTGTATTATTGTTAAATCATGTTTTAATGCTTACATTATTAGACAGTTTTATTATAAAAGGGTTAAAAAGTAAAGTTTTTCACTGGGATCTCTCTTTACGCCAATTGTTTTTATACGTTATTTATTTTGGCATAATAAGTTAGGCATTTTTTGTCATAATAATACTTTGACATAATTGTTTGTTGATAAATATACTATATATAATTTCATGCGATAAATAGGGAACCTTTTCACATATCTAACGAAATTTTTTTGCATCTGATTGAAATATTGCAGCTGTAACAGTAACACTTGTAGTTTCCCGGTAATATATTTTTTGCTCGAGTTACCTAAGTACATGTCGCTATAGGACAATCAGCGACAGGTACAGATGTAATACAAAACCTGGAGTTCGGCCATCCTGGAACATTACTTCCAGACAATTTCTCTTTCAAAAAGCACAAAAAGTCGCAACATAGCTACAAAAAAACAATACATCGGCGCTTTCAGGACGCGACGCCAAACGATTACATCCACAAAGGCAGAAATATTAATAACTCCACGCTGCCAAGGTTGGGCAAAATATTATTGTAAATATCGAAAAGAGCATTTATGTTTTGTTAAGTCTTGCAATATAAACTTATATTGATTTTAAGCCAACCGGTTTATAATAATAATATAGTTGCACTATTAATACACCAAGGTATTCTTTTCATACATCATACTGATCTAAGTGGTCGTTATTTTCAAATAGGCAAAATGTGAACTAGCGATTTTATATATATCGTGTTGTAAATTTCAAAATATACAACTTGGTTCCAAGCGAACTTCAAAGAGAGCATCAGTTAAAAAGCTTCCTGCAAAAAGTCGCTATATAAAAGTAGCCTGAAAGCACTTCTTAAAGCACCCCTCGATGACAAAAGCTGTAATCTTGCGGAACGAAAACTTGTTGTCGATTTTCATAATAATCCAACAACATAACTAAGTAAAAAAATAAGTGATATTATTTACAAATTAGTTTTTACTGTTGTTAAACTTTTTAATAATATCAAATATTGTGTTTTTCCTTAACCTATTTTTCCGTTTTAATGGTTGCTTACTAATACACGGAACTTGAAATACTCGTAAAAATGTGACAGCTGTATTTTTAGATGGTTGTTTGGTGCAACGGTGGTGGTCCTGTCTTTCGCACCGACGACGGTGCTGTGTTTAAGTCCCGGGAAAGGCATATTTGTGTGAAAAAATTGTATTAAAATCATTATCTTTATATATATAATTCTTCTGTGAGTGTGTATGTCACTGAACTCCTCCTAAATGGCTGGACCGATTTGAATGATTTTTTTTGTGTGTGTTCAAGGGGATCTGAGAATGGTTTAGATTCACAAATCAGCCCGGCAGATGGCGCTGCAGACGGTATCTAGGTTATTTATCTATACTGCAAAAATAACAGGCAGGACAACGTCTGTCGGGTCCACTAGTACATATATATTTCTATTAATATTACTTGAATATGTTTTATATATTTATTGTATCCGTTACCCTTGTATCTATAACACAAGCCTTACTGTGCTTATTTCGGGCTAGATCAATTTGTGTAAATATATAGAATTAAATTTAAACAGGTATTGATTTGTCTTTCTCTGTATTGTTTTTATAAAGGACGGAGATTCTTTTTTCTTGACTGTGTACCCAATTATGCATAATACTTCCGTTTCAAACCCGAATGAGTTTCATAAAAAAATAACTGAAAAGTTGTACCGTAAAACGTTATATTAGCTGTGCGATAAAAAATCCTTATATTATATAGAAGCATGTATTTATGGGCCGCTTGTTAAATTAAAAATATTTATTTACAGTTTAAAATTAACCTGTGAAGGTTATGTATGCAAATGACTTCTCTGGAGTCATTAAAGGGATCCAGGTACTCCCAAAATCTGAAATTTCCGCGAACCCTGACCATTTCCCTATGGGCCAGATGGAAGGCAAGAGAAGTCGTGGAAGATCCCCCAAAAGACAGACGGACGCAATACGGGAGGCCACGGACTCCAACCTTCCGGCAGCAATCAGAAGAACGGTAAACCAGGTGACATGGCGGACACTCATCCGACCGATTGCTCGTGGTGATCACGACCCTCAATTATGAGGAGTTGACTTAGAAGGCGAGACCCTTTCTTTTCTTACACTCCTCAGCCTATTTCAGCAATAGTACCTTATTGTGCAATATACCTACGACAATCTACATAAGATACCTACAATGTAATACATAAACTAAACTGACTCATATGATGTTATTTGCCAATTTCGATACGGTCGCTGAAAGTACGGTTTTACAAAAGATTATATTCCGGTCGAACAGAAAAAGGATGTTTTCAAGAGCTCATCATACGGAGAAGGGTCTTTCAATACGTTTGTAATTTGATAAGTCAAGTGAACTTACTCTGAAATCAGTTTCCGCCATTTGTAACTGCGATTTTATAATATGATTTATATTAGATAGGTAGCATATTACATTTGATGCGTCCTTCAGTACCTACAGACGTAAGATACTCGTATTAAAGAGAGCAAAAATATCCTTACATATGAAACTGCTGAGTTTTTCCATACTAACTATTATGTCCGAATTTCTTGTGAAGTAATAAAACCTTTTGTTGGAAAAAATCTATTTAGAGTCTGAACTATATTTAAGAGCAATTCTACGAACAATAACCAGTTATAAAAAAATAATTGATAGGGAAAAAACTTTTACGGCGCTTCTTTTTGGTTTCGGAAAATTGATGCTTTAAGGCAATGTAACTTTTTATATACACTTTATAATACATAATACAAGCGTCGATAACGGCCAGTAAAACACAGTATACAGCGTTGCAAGATATCATGTTATCAAAATAAATTAGAAATAAGTAAGAAAATCACAACATTTAAGGAAAGAAATATACAAGTCGGCAAATTCATAATTGGCCCTACAGAAGCTTGTTGTCATAACAGAAGCTTATTATCGCAACCGAATAATTTAAATTTCTTTTCGTCTTTCTCAAAATGACGATGATAGGAAATCGCGGGGTAGAATAATAAGAATCACAATTTGTAGTTTTAGTATAGCATCAGCTGTTTTATGATTGTATTGTCTGAATTACTACATTTATCAACGAATCAACAGAAAACAGAACAGCCACCTAGCATAACTTGCAATCATTGCGGAGGTATATACACTTCGCTAAAAAAAATAAAGCTTTTTTTGCTCTATATATTGATCACTTTTTCAACTGTAACATACACTCCTGTAATTCCTGTTATTCCTGTGGTATACCACAAAGGCCTCGAAGTCGCTTATAATTAAGGGCATCAGTTATACTTAAGTGGGTTATTTGTTCAACAAGTGTGTTGTATCGCTACTGAATCCATGCAAAAAATCGCAGTATCCGACTGTATAGGTGGGTTTAAATGTTCCTGATGGTTACTTTTATTAATAATGAAATAAGAGCCCCTTATCGCCAGCAGGGGATGTCGTTAACAATACATTTGAGTTGAATCTATGATTTTCGATTCAATTCCTTGTTACGGATCCCTAATCAAAAAATATATGTAAAAGCTCTTCGACATCACGCTATACACTCTATACAAGTCAAATTATCTTTATAAGCCTAAAGTAAGCCCAAACCTATAAGCCTGCCGGGTTTTCGTCGATACATTTCTTATACTGGAGAATGCAATCCCGCATGAAAAGCTCAATCTCGCAATCCCGTGGGACTGAGATGCACGATCCCGCAGGATCCGGAGAATCCGGATCAGACCTCTTTTTTTTTGTTTTTTTATGCAAAATTACTTCTAGTTTTATTTATCTATTTACAGTGTCCACAGCGCTTAAAACTATTACAAAAAACAATTGAGTGATTCAAACAGCCAAATGAGGCCATGCTATATAAAGTATGAGTATAAATATAAAACAGTTCAAAGGAAATAATTATTAAACAGACCAAATTAGAGAATCTCGGGATATATTATTGTTAAAGAAAAGATTTTTAATCAAAGAAGTCACTTCTGGAAATAGTTTTCAAATAAGCACTGAGCATTTATCGTTTCTTCGCAGTCTTGTTATTTATAGCATTTTAATGTACCTTGTTACATAAAAAACCCAGCAGCTGAAAAGATACGCTCTTAGTCGACACTAGTAGATTGAACAGATATTATATGCAGCTTCTAAATATTTTCCAAAATTAATTGGATATCGCTTTCGTGACCCTATGCCATCTCACGTTTAAGGATCAGATCGAGTGGTGAGAACCGAGCTGGGACTGCTGAGAGTGAAGGTAGCGTTTGTAACACAATTGCTACTTCACTTCCACTTTATAATCGCGAGCGTATTAGAAACATTAGCGAATTATAATTGCGTATTGAATAAATGTTTTGTCAGGTTGAAACTTGTCGGCGTATAAGTGAAGTACATTATGTGTGTGGGGGGCGGCGGGCAGCCCATCAGAGAACGCGTGACATTTCGCGTGCTTTCTAATAGATAAATCGTCCATCGCGCTGCTCTCTGCGCTTGCAGGATTCCTTTTCCCTATGACTGACGTCTTTTTTAATTGAAATTAAATTAATGAGTTTTTATCCTTTTACATTGGATGAGAAAAGCATTGTAATTTCATGTATAGAAGTAATAAACCCAAGTCGTATTGATTAACTGTCAGCTAGGTTACCACAGTTTGAAGCAAAAACTAATGTTGCTGCTGTCGGCATAAATATTAGGTTGGGGAATAAGTTCGTTCGGTTTTTTTCGAAGAGGATTATTTAAAGTATTTGTTTGTTGTTGAGCAAAGTGTTTGTATTCATTAGACAGTGCCTTTTCTGCTCTACAGAACTGTGTTATTTGTTTTTCGAATATTTTTAGTTTTTCCTATTTTCTGGGCTTCGAAATGGAATACCCAGGTGACAAAAATCAGCATTTTCGACATCTACGTTTCTTCGCTTTTCATCGGGGTCAAAAAGCAGCTGAAGCCGCTCGTGCCATATGCAACGTGTATGGAGAAGGTGTCATAGGTGAGCGCGCAGCACAGAAATGATTTGCAAAGTTCAAAAATGGTGACTTTGATCTCGAAGACATGCCTCGCAGTGGACGACCTGCAGAATTCGATGTCCTCATCGCCTTGAGGTGCGATACACGGGGAAATGCTTGAACGGAACGCAACAGTCAACAAGGAGCTCTACGCCGTGTAAATGAGGCTATGCGACTGAAAAGACCTGACCGACAAGGCCAAGTCATCTTGCTCCACGACAACGCCAGACCCCATGTAGCACAAGTCGTCAAAACCGCACTCCAAGAGCTCGAATGGGAGGTTCTTCAGCATCCACCGTACTTTTCGAACCTTGCGCCAACAGATTATCAGCTTTTCCATTCCTTGTCGAATCAAATGAGGGGTGTTATCTTCGACGGCGAAGAGGACCTCAAAAACTGGCTCATCAACTTCTTCGACAACAGACCGGACGATTTTTGGCGGAACGGCATCAACAAATTAGTCGAGAGGTGGGAGGAGGTTGTAAACAGTAACGGCGAATACATTATTGATCAATTTATTGTTATAATTATTAGTTTTTGTTAAAAGAAAGCACTTTGAAAAAACCGAACGAACTTATTCCCCAACCCAATAGTTTCATTTATAAATACAATATGAAATTTAAGATAAATGCCATTGAAAGCGGACTTCAGAATTTAAAACTTCTGGTTAGATTATTTATATTGGGTTTAATTCAGGACTGAACGACTTTCTTTATTATTAACGTACCAGGTATAATAGTGCGGCTTTTTCCGTCAGAGCGTCTGAAATCGTTAACTTAAAAGATGCGAGATTTACGCTAGGGCGTGATGTGTGTACAATACGTAGGTACTCTAAAACACAAATTTTAATATATAAATAAGGGAAACACGTGCTTAACTTTATTAATTCCTCCAATATTTCCATCACCTTAGTATTAATTTTGTATTGGGCTGAAGGTTGGGCGGCGCGTCGAGATATAAGTTTTGAACCAATTGGACCAAGTTTCAACTTCACCACTAACTACGGAGATGACTGCCTCTCGTAACACAAGCATTTAACTTATTATAACTGGTAAACGGGAATATGAACAATTCTATTTTTAAAGTAGTGTAAATAGTTTATTTTGATACAATGGCTTTTATTTATTAATAATTAACAACACATTATAGACAACATCTCACATAATTCCAAATTAAGTAGATAAGCACTTTAGTGTAGCAAAAACAGCTGAGGTTTTTATACCTCAACTGTTTTTGCGATAAATGTTCGTAAATACACATTCCAAACAACCTAATGTAGATATGCACGCAGTCGTGTTGTTTATAGCATAATTAGATTTATGCATGTCGCAAGGAAATAAAGAAAAAGAGTGATTTAATCGAATCACGTTCTTTAAATAAGAAAATATTTTTTGGAATTTTGGTGAGTAGTGGATACCTTTTTCTTTAAATATATTTCAAGACAAAGTCTTAAAAATTTGCTCTCTTTTACATTAATCATTAATCATTAATCATTGATTTGTCATTAATCGTAACTTCCTTTGGGGTTTGAACTAAACTGCGTTTTTATTATTTAAGTTTTTTTTTAACCTCGAAAATGTAGTGATAATTTTAATCAAGTATTTACTTAACTGGAACTATGTTAGCTTTTAACACAATAAAGAGAACTGATAACTCTGTCAGCAGTCTGTAAATTGAATAAATATATCAAAAAACGAGTGTGTATGATACAAAAAGAATAACAGCACTCATAAAGGATTTTTGTAATCAGCCTCTGTCTGTATATAGGTACACGCTTATCTCGAAACTACTATAAGGAATTACTAGCAGTTTCCACAGATAGATTAAAACAGTTTATAATAATAGTATTTCTTACATTCACACCACCTCGCCTAGCCCTATAAATACTAGAATGTCACTAGAAAAACAAATGTCGAATCGAAAGCTTATCTGCGGTACAAAATTAAAAATGAACTATTAAACCTATTTGTGATACAAGAAAAAATGCAAATTGTTAAATAGTTTAGGAGCAAAGTAAAAAATTCAAGATGTTTACACCTCGTAAACAATACGTTTTAGGTTATTAGTAACATGATCGGGGGGCACGGTAGTGCCCCCGCCAAGTCTAGCGCGAAGCAAACACTGCCGTACCATCCTTTACTCGAACCATTTCGCCGCATTTTCAGGCCCCTATTTGAGAATCTCTAGATAAGACTAGAACGCAGAAATTTTCGTCATCCAGTAAGCTATAATCACATACTTACAATCCAAAATTTCAAGTCTGTAGGTCATTTAGTTCCGAAGTTAAGCGAAGGCAAAGTTTCGCATTTACGACACTCACTTATGATCATCAAAATAGAACTAGTACTTCCCATAAACTCAGAGAGCTGAAATTTGGTACAGAGTTAGGGTTTAATGGCCACATAAAGGGAAAACTATCAAAACTAGGATAATCGAAGATCTGGAGTACCTGGTGACCCTGATCAGAAAACACAAGAGCCCAACCAAACTATTAGAGATTGACATACCGCCTTTACAAATGGTATTCAACTTGGTGGGCCGCTTCATTTGATGTCAAAAATCGAAGGTGTGAAGTATCCGATGAAGAACCCTCAGCTGGTCTCAGCTGTATTAGAGATATGGTAATGCCCCCTTCTACTATTGGTACATACAAAAATCGACTGTCATTGCAAAAATCCAGCGTAGTGGGACACATCTTCAAATTTTTTATCTACCCTAAAGCGTCCCACTGCTGGGCGAATGCCTCCCCTTCTGCTTTTAATACGCATATAAATAAAATTAAAGGAAAACTCTGGATAATAAGACTAGAGTGGCTTTTATGCTTATACTTATAAGTTTACGAGAAGAAATAGTCGAAGTCTAATTACCGCGCCGATCTTTCAGAAATTAAACCATCTAAACCGTCTAAATGAATAAATAATGAACGCGAATGGGCAATACGAAAAACTGTTGCTACTGTACAAGAACTGTTAAGCGAGACAAAAGCCCATACTGGTATTGGTAATTGGACGCTAGTGTCTCATTTTAGGCTGTTGCCGATTGTGCAACACATGCATTCAGCATTGACAATGCTGACTTCTGCTCTCTTCTTTTTGGAGCGTCAAATCGACCATCGATCTAACATAAAATAGACGTATATGATTCTATAAGTTTGTTGAGAGAGCGTGAGCGCGTGAATTTATAAGTCTAGCGTCCGAATACCAATACCAGTATGGGCTATTATCTCGCTGAACAAACATAGGGAGTTACAACAGATATAACATAACGTGTAAACAAAATTTAATTATTTAATTTAATAAAGAATGTTCAACGGCCAAGTCATACAACATTAACTATAATAATAAAGAAATCGCAGTAAGGCACCTTGGGCTTGGCACGACTTTGTCTAGATTTCATTACTTTTTAGAGATAAACAAGAAGCTCCATCGAGACTTGGCTAGTTTTTACAAAATGTTTTTGGTGGGATCAGTATTAGAGATAATGCTATACAAATTGGAGGTTTGATAGTAATCCTACCCGTCTCACCGACGGTCCTGAGTTCAAATCCCGGTAGGGGCAGATGTTTGTGTGATAAATACGATCATATGTACCCGAGTCATGGTTGTTTATATATATTTCTATAGATATTAACTATTTTTGGATCATTTATGTGTCTATCCATTACCCTAGTATCCATAACACAAGCTTTACAGTGCTAATTGGTGTGAATGTAAGGTTATGTAGTGTTATTAAAGCTTTCCCTAATAATATTTATATCATATTGATCTTAAAAGCTCGTGGACTTTGTTTGATGTGGTTGTTGTTCAACCATACCGAACGATGGTTTGAGTTGACGTAAGGTTACATGGACATTTGTCATGTGGAGTAATGTGGAATATGAACACCTACTCTTAACGATACTCATGGTTTAAAAAAAATAGGTTACGGGGTAAATGAGGGTACGATTGAAAGTGGTTAAAAGATCAGTTAATAAGTGAAATATTGTTTTCGTGCAGGTGGATTTTTGGTATGGTTCATATAGTGATTGAGAGTAACGATTTTATCGTGTAATATAACAAATAAGGGACATGTGGAGTTTCAGCCGGATAGACCAAGATGGTCTTTATCAAAAATAAAGTTTATGTGTGAGCATGTTTTATGAAATTATCGTATTTGTTTTTGAATGAAAGCAGCAGGTGGTTGCAAAGATTTCATTATCTTACTCTATAAAATACAAATTTAATATTTGCTATAAAATACATTGTCAAAAAGTCCTTTTTATAAAATAGTGTAACGTAAAATAAGACAAGCAACCATTAAAACTAAACTATTTAATTTGATAATTTTTATATATTTTATGCATTTTCAATGCGATCTTATAAGATAAATTATTATTAAAGAAAAATACTAGAAAAAATCGACTGGGGTCACAAGTGAATTCTCAGGCGGGAATCGAACCCGCAACCTTTGGAAATCCGGTCCAATGCTCTCCCAATTGATTTTTTCTAGTATTTTTCTATTATAATAATTTATCTTAAACTATTTAATTTAAAAAACTATCGTTTTTATAATAGATAATAATTTCGCAAATAATTTGAATTTCGGAACCTTCTACATTTAAAAACAAATATCAGTCATGGAGACTCACTTTAAGATGCTGTTCAGTCGAAAGTTGTATTTAGTTCCTAAAATGCGCTACCGAGCGCCTTGATTTGCTTAAATTTTATTTTTATCTAAAAGAAATAATAATATTTATTTTTTTCAACTTGGCTATGAAAACATGTGTTTCCTCATCCTGCTTTTTTTAATATTTCTAATATAAAATAAAAATACTTGGGGTTGATTGAACATAATTATATACTCAAGTGGATTTCTTGCACACGCTCAAACTCGGCATTCCGATAATGCTTTTAAGAAATACCTAAATTGTGCAATGGAACACGGCTCACAGTAACTGCTTTGCAAAGAAATATAAATGAAGGTGAGAGTGATTCAGGCGAAATTGTGTTCATACCGCGAAAACCACTGACTCCCAACAATTTCGCAACCCAGTTCAAGAGTAGAAAATTTTCCCGTAGCCGTTCGTTTCACGATGGCCATAAATAAGTCTTAGGGGCATACCCTAAAGACTGGTGGTGTCAACTTAATGTCTTACTGCTTTTCCCACGACCAACTGAAATTGGCCTGCTCGCGATTCAGTAATAATGAAAATATATTTTTATTATCCCTAGCAGGAAAAACAGTTAAGGGAGTGTATTTAATTGTTTTATTTATTTATGTATAACAATCAAATGGTTTCTCTGCCTTAGTAATGAAAGTTGGACCGTAAATACACACTAAACTGACAGAATATTAAATTTGTCAAAGAGGTGTGGGTAGTTAAACCGAATTTCAAAGGCGGGCATTAGCTAGTGGAAAATAAACATTTCATTTTTATTCTATTAAACTTATTTAGATTTAAAGGTTATTGCATTTTACATCGAAATAATACCACTTTAACTTGAACGTTCATATTTTTTAAATCCTGATATGTCGATTCGCTTCCAAGAGTAGTGTTCACAGTGACTAAAGTAATGGACGTGCCTTCTAATACATAAAAAGATTCCGGTAAAAGTGTTTTTATTACGATATGAAAGCTGCGTATATGTGTAAGAGCAAATTATGCAATTAAAATTTATACAACTGTAAATAAATCTATAAACAATATAAAAAATAACAAATGCTGTAAGAACTTATTTTTATGTACTTACCCTTGTAACTTTGGTAAATAAAAAATTGTAGGTACATTAACAACATTTATTTTTTCGTAATCAATTCGCTCCCGTCCGTAACTGCCTGTGTAACGAAACCTTTAAAATGCAGGCCAAGATACCCTCTCGAAGGTTTTCAAAGGCTCTCGTGTAGCCTTTTAAAACTTCCTTCTTTCGCTCGATCAATCTTGCTTAAAATTAGAAATTCATCGGCCGCTATTAATTAATATTAAATATGGACAGTTAATAACCGATACCGAAGAATTTGCTAAGGTCTCGTATTAGAAAATTATTTTGTTATTATAACGGAATAGACTGTCGGACGTAGTCCTTTATTTATACCCACGCATCCACATTTCTGTAACCGATATAGATTTAAATAATTAAGGGAAAGGAGTAGCGGAATATCACGTGTAGTAACTTCTTTCCTCTCCAGCAAAACTAGGAAGGGCCCGCATTGCACAGTTTAAGAATTGTAATTAGTTCACCCCAGTTAATCGAGGTTATTCTAATAGACTGCCACAACCAACAAGCAGTATCCTCTTCGCTAGAGCACGAGCGGTATTTAAAATTTTATAAAAAGGGTTATTTGCACCACCGGGTTACCAATAATTTCATTTGTCGTTCGACTGATGCTTTATATTTTTTTCAATCACACAATAGAAACAAAAAAACAGTAACGGCAATTTTTTAATACTTATTGAATAAACATATTGAAAAAAGTAATGAAAAAACCGCGATATATGGCGGTAGAACCTTGGTGAATTTTATAAACTTTATTTACAACTTTGTTTTATCACTTCCTCTTAAGATCTGCTAGTTATCTTATGTCGGACAAATTATTTTAACAGTTTTTATTATTCATAAGCTGATATTTGTTTGAGAAGTAAAATTACAAGGCAAAAAAATTCTTGAAAAGTTTTTATTTATATAACAATAACAAATAAAATTAACGCATCGAATTAATATCAATACGACGAGAGATCTTGTACTAAGAAGAAATCGCAAGAAACTCTTGTATTTTTAACATGCTTTTCTTGGAACACCTTAACTAAGAAATTGTGTAAGAAACTGTAAGAATCAGAATTTCGCCCACTTCTCGTACTTATATCATCATGATACTTGGCATGTCTGTGTAATTTTGAAAACAAATTGATAATAATGAAGGTCAACAATGATACTATCGAGCCCCTTCAATTGTGAAACTCGAAGGTGGCAGATGGAACCCTGGTATGGTAAGTTACAAGATCGTTCATTGCAGCTGACGACAAGGGCCTGATAATGGAGCGGAATGTTACTGATGGATTTTTTTGCTTTTTGTGCAGGTAAAACCGTGTTTTAAACGATTGAATTTAGCTTGGCATTTGTTTATTTTTTTATTTGTGTTATATCGTAGTTGAAATCTTACCCCTTTTCTGTTGAGCGATTGATTTAATATTTCGTACACACGTTTAGTTCTGATGACAATACAATTGAATATATTCTGTATCTTCGTAAATCTAAGATACAAAATGGTGCCCATATTTTTTCTTGATTTGGCTAGTATAATAGAATACTTTGAAAAAAAAATGCAAATCCATAGCCAACAAAATGGCGGATTGCAAATTATTTCTTTACAACTCCCTCAATATGCGTTTCAAATGAAAGGGCTTGACTATTATAATACTGTACACAAATTTAAATCTATTAGATTGCAACAAATTGTCAGGAAATAAACTTTGTAATAATGAGGCACTGAACGAACTAAATGGAATGAGAAAATTAAACTAAAAGCTTGAAAATAATATAACTAAATACCTTATTAAAAGTTTTTTTTTTATAAAATTGGTCATGTTTTAAACAAAGGAGTCATCTTGTATTTGTAGCGGACCAAAATCGATTTACAGTCTATCTTAAAAAAAAGAAGTAGTTTTGTGATTTTTTTGTATCATAACATACTAGTTGTATTGATATTACTTTTAATTGTCTTCACTTATACAAAAACAACACTCTACAGCCGTTTTCAATAACTTATCGCCAGTAACCGATAAGTTATTGAAAACGGCTACCATTAGTTTTGTGGCCTAGGTATTTCTGTTAAATGACGGGACATAACAACGGTTGCCCGGCCTCTTAACCAAAGTAGTGCTATTTATTCCTGAAGATGGATTATTGGGAATAGCCGGTAATTTAAACTTCGGAAAAACTGATCGCTGACTAATTTTTTTCAGTTTTAAATACCAATTTATAATAATAGATTTAGTTAAATGTGGATTAGGTGTTGCAAAACTAGTTTATTACTTTGGGTTGTAACAAAATTGGTTAACTGCAAGAAAAAAAATGTATTTGCCACATTTCAAAAAGCTTTTTTTTTCGGAAAGCATCTGAAACGTAGTCTACCTCTGTCAGCTTTGAAAACTAAAGAAGATTCATCTGCAAACATTACCGTCTCTCAAAAGTATTTAGTAAAATGAGGGAGGTCATTAATAAAAATAAGATCTCAGGGGCACGTCCAAAGTGATTGCTGCTCCACGAGACTTAGTCTAGCTAATGAACTTTGATGGCTTCTGCAATTTTTAATAAAAGATATAATTGTATTAGGCCTAATGATAATCATATCCCTTTGAAAAGTCACTAAATATACCGATGAAATCCTGTTTACCCTCCCAAGGATCAAAAATGTAGCTGAATAATAAAATCCCGGCGACAGTAGTGGATCTTCCTATGGTAAAATCGAATTGATTCCAAATTACATATTTTTATGTTTGTCAAATAATATATTTCCTTAATACAGAAATGAGATGACCATAGATATTTTTTTCTTTGCTTAGTGCAGTAGTAAGGTTATCTAGCAGAGGAATAGTGAAACACGATTGATTCTAATATGACGCATAATTTAAGAATATCTTTTCTAGAAACCGGTCGTCAATTCTTGGAAATCGAAATGGTATTCGCGTCATTATCGCAGTTTCGCTAATTATTTTGTGTTAAATTCGATTGCGCAATTTAGGTGGATTAAGATTTCCAATAAGCATTATAGGAAATCCGAGTTTGATTGAGCGTTATTTTTTATACTTATGTGTACATATATACATATATCCAAAATCAGAAAATACGTATTTTCATAGCTAAGTTACAAAACAAAACAGATAAAAAGTAATTAGGCATAATTCAAGATTTTCCATTGTTCTGTAACTAATTATGAGAAACAGAAACAATGGCGATACCATTTCTAAATTGACCGGCCGAACGGCCCAGGACCTCGAAGTGACGTCACCATGAGAACCAGTATGGAAGTCACAGAGAAGACCATAGAGGTCGTTGTAGGCAACAATAACAATATATTTTTAATTTATCTGTAATCCTAGCTAAATAGTGTTCTCAATCAGAAAACTTGTATTTTATATAAAACTTGCACCCTGCGTGATCAAGCCACTGAAGTAAAACTTTCAAAACGTTCTTGTTAGCGCGTTCAATAAATTAAACACAATTTATGAGAGCCATATGAAAGCGAGAAAGAAGAAATACCCTTACTTAGGTAACTTATAGATGGCGAATACAACATTGTCTTAAAATGATATCTCATTTCATCGCCATACAATTTTAATAAGCAAAGCCGGAATGCTGTTCCAAGCTGAGCCTAATGTATGTATGAAAACTGCCACAAAATATTTCAATAATTCCAGAGATTAGATAGCGTGTACAATTTTAAAAAAATTAAATGTCAATAGGTTTTTTTTTACTGTACAATGAAAGAAAAAAACAAAAATCACGAGTTAGAATCCTAATATGAACGTATAAGTTTGTTTGTTCCGATTCGTTGCTGCACTTTTTTTGCATGTGGCGTTAGCCACTGAAACCGTGTCATTTTTAAATCGATGATAACTCCTTCAAATCAAGTTTTAGGGAAATCAACCCAGAATAAAACTATGTTCATTTTTCACGTAAATCAAGCTCGTAGCCTTCGTTTCTGTAATTGTATGTAGCAACGAATCGGTTAAATCATAGTTATTTAAATAAAAGTATTTTATCTGTTAAAGTTATAATTATTTAAATAAATGTATTATAGTACTATTTCTAATTATGACTTAGTTCTTAATACGCATACCAAAAGTGTTGTGTCATGAATGTCTGGGTACGTGGGATATAAATTAATCTATAAAAATTGTAGAGCATGGATGGAATCACAGTTTTAGTTCGATAATTATATCGAGTAGAATTAAGGTCAGGTCGCCTTCATAACGTAAAATCGATTATTCTCAAACCTTTAGTCACCACAATTGGCATTCTAATGTAATGGATAAATAATTGTAGACAGTTACTTTATTATTCCGACCTTTTATGGATTTCAACGTCTTTTCAAATAACAATAAGAAAGTATACAGAAAAAAATTGTTGGAAAACCTCTCTTCGGTTAAGATATTAAAATAATTTATCAAGTGAGTCATGTATTTTAGTTTCTCGGAATACCTGAATGGTGTTTAAGTCGGTTGCTACGGTTGCTTAGCTATAGTCTATAAAGCTCTTATCGCAAAACAAGGTAAGTCTCTAGTATTTTTATAATTTTCTAAGGTGGTTAAAAAGGGGTGTCTAATATAAATATTTTTACCCATCATTGAATTGATATACATTAATTTAAATATTTTTTATATGATATAACAGCTCATTTAATATAATAAACGTTTGATATAAATTTAAAATATCTAATTTCATTTGCTATAACAATCAATAACTCTACAGTTCATTTACTCTAATTTTCAAATATTATACATATAAGAAAGAAAGAAAAGAAAGAATTTAAAATATAATAACAAACAACAACAACAACTAAAAAAAAACAAATGTACTAAAATAAATTAATTATAAGTCTAAAACTTAAGATCAACCAGGACCCTGCCTCAACATAGGTCACTAAATATATGAAAATGAACTCCTCTAAAATAGTAAATAGGAAAAGAGTGATATATAAATATTATAAATGTATATACACATATAAAAATCACTAAAGAAGGAATATATTAAAATACAATTAAAAACAGTGAAGAACGTACGTCAATGTCCTAAAAAAATAAAAAAGGGTGTAGGCCTACTCTGCGGTAGGCATCATGTTCATCATCATCATCATCAAAAAAATAAACAAAAGAAAAATAACCACCTTCCGTGAAGTAAGAGCTATGATGTATATATGATTAGATGCAGACGTCGTGAGTGAAGAAACGGTATATAACCATTGATATTTATACTAAAATGGTGGCCTGCTGGTATAATTGATATTCTTTTAATATATTTAGTTTTTACACTTCCGCGCACATTACGGCACTGCTCCTGTAAACGGCTCACGGCTCCTGTAAAGGAGTCGAAACGTCAGGATTATATATAAAATAAAACATGCGCAAAAATCCGTAAAAAAGTGTTTTATTCTTTTAATATATTGATTGATTTCAGGTCACATAATGGGGGCGGGAGATCGTTCCAGCACCGTCTAGCCGCGTATCTGAAAGGCTCACGGAAGGCGAGCGAGTAGTGCCTATGCGTAACGAAGATATGAGTACATTTTCACTGAGGATATCTCGTGCCGTACCGGGCCCATGTGAGTTTGTCAAAAAGTACTTAGGCCTCTTAGTTTTGACGATTCCAAATAGCAAAGTAGCCAAGTGTAACCTTTTAGGAGATTCCATCTTTAATATACTGGCACTAATAAGATAGGGGGACACGTGTGATCGCAGAAAATATGGAAAAAGAAGCGCATGGAATTTGCACCCGTTGTATGAACTTGGCTGACTTGGACATTGAGCTGGGACCGAATCAGAGTAATTTAATTTAGACAGGATTAATGATTCGCTTAGCCTGATTCGAAGTTCATTATTAAGATAGTGTCTCATTCTATACAGTAACCTTAGCCGGTTAAAGCAGTTCCTAACACCTTGTGATATGGCTTTCCAACATCAGACGTCAGTCAAGATTAAGGCTCAGTTTTCTGAATTTCTAAAAATCAAAAGTTTTAGCTTGTTTGGCCTAATATTACGATTCTGAAATAACTTTCGCAAGGACCGGTCATTGGATGGGTGACCAAAAAAAATATCTTAAGCTCCTACGTGCTTCGTTTATTCCGGCTACATCTGAAGTGGTTATCTCCGACCAATCCACCCTGAGCCGGCAAGGTGGGTAGTGGACCCCGCGGAGGACGGCCGTGTCCTTAACCATACGGCCGGAGGCGAAGGATTGTGGCGAAACGTACGCCCATATAATAAAAAGAGCGAAGGCAGCAATTTCGCTTACAGAGATCGGCCTGGAATCAGAAATAAAGATGAGAGTCACCCAGACGGGGGCCCGTGTTCTGGAGGTCCCTGACACGACAGGGATAAAGGCGGACCAGCTAGCCGCCCAACTACAAGACGCGTTAGGAGAGGTGGCGGTCATCGCCAGGCCTGAGAGAACAGCAGATCTTCGGATTGCGGGCCTGGACGAATCAGTTGAAGAAGCCGAAGTAGTTGAGGCTTTCGCGGCCAAAACCGGATGTGCCAAGGCCGCCATTAAGGTGCAGCCCATTAGAGAAGGACGGGACGGAACCGGCCATCTACTGATGAGAGTCCCAATGGCAGCGGCATAGGCTGCAGTACAGGGCGAGTCGAAGTTACGGATTGGCTGGAGCATGGCAGAGGTGAGGGTTCTGTGTCCCCGCCCTCTGCGATGCTATACATGTCTCGGCATCGGGCATACCAAGCCCAGGTGCCCAGAAAAAGAGGATCGTAGTGACCTCTGCTTCCGATGTGGCTTATCGGGGCACAAGGCCGCCCAATGCCGGAAGGAGCCCACATGTTCGGTGTGCGCCGCCAATAGGCGGCCGGCCGACCATGTCATGGACGGTCGCAGGTGCGACCCGCCGGTCGTGAAGTGGAAAGCCCCTAAGCCGGCGGCCCACGCGGCGGAAGGGGCACTCATTTAGACGGGTGCCTAACCCCCCCCCCCGTAAAAACGCTTGGGGGGGACAGAGCCTCTTCCACCCCTCCCTCGCGGGAGGGGTGTGAAGACGCCGGAAGCGTGGGCGCGTGCGGGGGTCGCACGCGGAGCGCTTGAGGAGGACCCTCGGTACCATCTCCCGAGGGTAGAGCCCCCTCTCGCCGTCCCCAGGTGGCATCGGAGCTTTTCTCCGAGGCCGCGTGGGGGGGTCGAGAGGGGTGCTCGGCGGGATGGCGACCGCGGAAGCCCTCCGGGAACTTATGTTTCCGGGGGACTTCCGCAAACGCACATCCCGATGAGGTGGGGGGGGGAGGCCGTTAGCACACCTCGGCCGCCTCCGGCCTGCATTGGGCGGGGCAACCGCGCCGCCTGTGATGGCACCCGGGAACTTGTTCCTGGGTGATCATCACGGGCGCGGGAGTCTCGTCCCTTGTGGGTCGGTGTCGGTCGAGGGGTGTGGTTTATTCCTTTCCTCACCAAAAGGGGGCCAACGGTTGTCGGGGCGGGAGACCGGCAGCTGCATTGCACTTGGCCCTCAGGCGTGCGGGGTGTTCAGGGCGTCACGGTTCACCCCGTTGCTCCGTCTCTCACGGAGCATAGGAGAGGTCCGCCCACGAGCGCGGACCCACACTGGTCTGGGTCGCGGCCGAGTCCGGCAAGGGTCCACGCGACTCGCACCACTGTGTATTGGGAAGCCGCAGTTTTTAGTGGGTAGGCCTCCAAGCCTTTACCGGGCACTCGGCCGGGTGGGGCATGGAGGAGAGTCCCACATATCCATCATGTTCTCCCGGCACGATGGAATGCCTAATGCCATTTTCTGCGAAAACAAAAAAAAAGAAAAAAGGTGGGTAGTGGACAATTATCCCTACGTGTATTCGTCCATTGTAAAGCCCTATGTATCAGTAGTATAAATAGATTGATAATGGCGATTCTTGTCAATTAGGGATGAAAATTGAGAAAGCTTAAGAGAAAAGTGGAGGTGGGCAGGACACATAGCCAGAATGGAACAGTCCAAGTGGACCAGGAGATTACTGGATTGGCGACCATGGGAAAGTCGTCGCGGTAGAGGCCGTTCCCCTATGCGATGGGTCGACGACATATCCAAAACAGCTGGATCGAATTGGATGAGAGTGGCAAGAAGTAGGCAGAAATGGAAAGATTTGGAGGAGGCCTACGTCCGAAGACGGACAAACGAAGGGCCGTTATGATGATGATGAAGATATTGTATCTTATATATTAACATATACAATCAAATGTATTCGAAAAAATGGCCTCGGGCAGGTAATCACTAGTCTATTAAGGAAAACATTTTCAACATATCGGGCCTCCGGTTGAACAAAGGCACTCTAGCTGTTTTTGGGAAAGCTATTTTAATATTTTTAAATTTCCTTTGTAACAATAACCTAACTATAAAGTTTATTTTATACTGATAAGTTAATAAAAAACTTTTTCGCTTAAATTATACTGTTTAAAAGTAATTATTTTATTCATCAAGCAAATACTTTTGTGTAAAATGCTCCTTTGAAGGCGTATTTTCAACAAAAGTGTAGTTATTCCACATAAGACGCAATATTTTTTTAGATGTTCTGTAAAAAATTATTGTACAAATAAAGATTATTCTTATTATATAGAAAGGTATGCGTTGGTACTCGTAACGAAACACTTATTTTAAAATATTTTCAAGACGTGCACTAAGATTGTTATTGCTTTTATCCAATAGAACAATACAATCGTAAAGCCAATTTAGATCTGCAAGTTTCAAGGTAACGCAACGTATATGCGCAGAATTTAAATATTTACAAAGCACCTTCGTTTAAAAGCACTTCTGAGAAGTCAAAAGGCAAAAGAGTCTATCGGAGATTATTTATTGTGTCTGAGGACATAGTGAATTGCCTGGTATTATTACATTATAGAGATCAATTTCAAATAAGTTAGACATTTAAATTTTGTATAATCATAGAGGGATATATAGTGTGTTCTTTGAGACTTTCTGTGTATAACCGCTCACACAATAATAATATAATATGGTGTGTACCTAAGTTTGACAAATTCTTTTGATTTAAATATTTCACTACCTCACTGCACATTCTTATCAACTCCATATTCTGGTAAAAATATTGAACTCTCTATATCTACTGTACACGTGGGTCTCATCCGTAATTGAGCATCAGGATTTGAATGGAAAGTATCTGAATTTATAAAAAATTATCACAAGTGAACGTCGATTCTATTAACAATATATTTTTTACATACTATATACCAAGTTTACAATAAGTAAAGTTACTTACTTTACTAATGCATACTGAAATATATTAAAATTTCATATTTCATTCATGGATGAATAATAAATCCATAATCATAGTCCTCCCCTTAAGAAAAGACATAACTGAAAATGATGCTAGCGAACCCACATACATTCCAAAGAAAAAACTTAATAAGAAGAAAAATGTTTGTCCCTGATTAATACATAGCACTAACACACTAGTGACAACGCATTCATTGCCATAGTCATTCCGTGAGCGCGCATCTTGAAAGGGCGCCAAAACGTCGGGATAAATAAATACATGAAAGTAAATACGATTACGACATTTGTGTTTTTTTTAAAGTCCTATAGTATAATTATTTAGTTGCAATTGACAACGTTACAACCAACTATTTTGACATAAGTACTAGGCATACATGCCTAAGATAAAATTTATTTTGATACTTGTAAATTTTCGTTATTTCTCAATTAATTTCATGGTATTTACTTTATATTTTAGGTATGTACAAGCCTAAAATAAAGTAAATAAATAAATACCTTAGAAATATTTATGTAGGTATATCACTTAAATATGTATATTGCAATTAAAAATCTAACGAGAATCTATTATCCAAATATTTCTTAGTTATACCTGGATGACTCTGACGTTTATGAAAATAAAGACTGACAGATTAATGTAAAATATTATTTACTTTTGCTAGATCCGGTTTTTGCGATAATCCTACGACCTCTAATTAGGTGCATAAAAAAAGAGTTAATGTTAAGTAAACATATTAAAAATCTAAAATTATTTAGATTCAACCAAATAATTTTGTATTTCTTACTTCTAAGATTGCAAAAAAACAGATAAATTTACAGGAATAATTTAAAATGGTTCTGTCTTTCGAATAATACTACTTGGCACAAGTTTTTCTTAATTCTGATTCCGTGAATTAGCCATAAAGTTCCGAGTTACTCGGAAGTTTATGCCTTCATTCTATTTGTCTGGTCAGGCTTTATATAAAAAAATGAATATTTCTAACTACAATTAGTTAAGATATTTTATCCAAAGTATTTTAACGGTAATAAAATAATATACTTAGAATACAAGTCAGTTTAGTAATGACTATTTTAATATTTTTGTAGACAAAAAGTTTTGAAAAATATCTCCTCAGTCGAGATTTGAACCTACCTCTTTCCGACAAGCTATCGCTAGGATACTGAGGATCTGACCCACATTTTCTATTTTTTATTTGCCATATATTTGGGAACAGTTTTCCCTGTCGTCTCTCTGAAGAGACCAAAACCTTCAATCTTGACTCATGCTTTTGCATCCGGTAAGCGGAACTTCAGTAACTGGTAGTTCTGTTAAAAGTTCACATTGATTTGTTTGGTTAAGCAACTGTAAAAAGCACCTATTGCTAAACGAAAGTAACCCATGTAAACTTTTGTCATTATATTACATATGTAAAATAATATTCCTCTGGATGTTAGGACAGTTTACAGTCCTTGTGGTTTGTGTGTAGCAATTTTTTGTTATATGGTCTTTAAATCTGCTTCTGGTAATACAAGATGTTTTTTAAATAGCCACTTTAGCCAGCCTAGACTAGAGTAGCTTAGGCTGGACTAACAACTGGAAGTGCTGTCGACCACACAATAAATAACTAATTATTCTTGTTTTGTATAGAAAATATTGTATAGAAAAAATCAAAAATTGTTTTACTACATGATATTTATTAAAAGAATAAAAAGGTAAGTACCCTTTTCGTAAACCCTAATTTATATATATTCATTAATCGTGTAATAATCTTCCTGCAATCTACAGATGTTTTAATACTATTTATATATAAATTAAGTTATCTAAAATTAAACTTCATTTTCAGCGACATGGTTTCACAAAGAAAGCGGAAAGAATAATCTGGTAAAGATTCAATTATCGGAACAAAGGTAAGACGATCATAAGAAAAGGAGAAAGATGAAACTTTCCATAAAATATTCCCGACATAATAGGCATAAATAAGGCTTTAATGTTTGAGTTTTAAGGTTTTGACTTAGAAAATAGCTCTAGTCGTTATTGTATGTTTTCTCCCATACTTCTGATGAAAAATATGAATATACACGAATTAAAAATTATATGGTAGCCATCTGTGATATCAAACCAGTTGAATTACATCTTAAAAGGTTGGCTGTGGAAAATAATGTAAATATTTCAAACTTAATATAAGATTAGTCATATATTTCTGAACAATATAATATGTGATTGTTGGCCTATGGTTTCGGAAAGTAATATTCGTAACAAAGGAAATCTGTTATTAAAAAAAATAGTTTCAAACTTGGCTTCAAAATTGTTTCTCAATAGTCTATATATATTTCAACCATTGGATAAATATATATCTCCTTTATATATTTATCATATCCTCTTTGACTTCTATGATTGAATTCTTAAAAACAATCATTAAAACTTTTTATCCAGTTTGCTTTTCTGAACTCGAGAGAAAACTGCCTATTCTGATCTATGGTAAAATATGAGTGCAATCTATATGGTTGGCACATAAAATAGGAAACCGTTCTCCGGAAGATATTAAAACGATAACTCTTCGAGACGTCACTCCGAAGTTTTAAGTATTATTTTTATTTTTTTGCTTTAATCGGTAGAGATGTTTTTCAGTTAGTACCATCATTTTCTAGAGTTTATAACAGTTTATTAGAATTAATAATGCCGAAGAGATAAAACTGAAGTTATGGCTTTAAATTATCAATTCATCATATTCCGCTCACTCTGTGGTAAACAAATACGGAAAAATGTTGATTTATAGTCCAAACAACGTACTGAGCAACTGAGGCATTATTTCTCTTCTTGTGTTTGTCTTTCTAAAATTTAAGAAATAAATACTTTCTCAAGCATTTGCTATCTTTCTGATCAGCGATTGAGAATTTAATTTAATAAGAGAATATAAAGGTAATTTTCAAGTTGATATCGGCCGCTCGGGAAATAGTTTGTTTCTGACATCGGAACTTGCCGTTATAGCCGAGCCAATTTACTCTGTCCGTACTATCTAGTGTAATACCCATCTTACTTTCAAGGTATATTTTTTTATATTCTGCATTTAATATGCAGCGGGAAATGTAAAACTTTTCTGTGTTACTGTCTTTAATATTGAAAAGGCTAAACACGGTGAAAGATAAGAAAAAATACGATACAGTATTTTTAATGTTAATCAAGTTTTATCAAAAAGTTCCATCTTTTTGTAGCTTATTATTCAAAAATTTGCAAAGTTATTGATGGATTGTTGTTTCTGATTAAACTTTAGTAATATAGACTCGGAACCGAAATTTAATAATGATGGATATAAAAACATGCTAATATTTCCAGGAATTTCGTTTAAATAAATAAGTAATTAACAATAATATTACTACGCATTATTCAAATTACACGCTGAGAATACTTTAGTAGTTTAGTACTTTAGTTTAGAAAGTGAAAAAGACAACGTAAAACAGAACGTCTTAATCCTATTGGCTTTAACAAACCAAAATATATTTAAAAACTTTCAAGTTATTGATTAGTTTACGAAAGTAATAGTAAATAATAAATAGGAAAATAATAAACACATTATGATATGAATATTTCGATGTTACGAGCTAGGGAGAAATTTATATTTTGTTAAGGGCAGTCGTATAGCCATGTCATTTGTGATTGTTAAAAGCATTTAGTTAACCGTTCCGTTCGTTATTATTCATAGACTATTGAATCTTTCAAAGGTAATATTACAGAGTAATAATGAACAAAGGCTTTTTAAAAATAAATTAAAAAAAAAAAAAAAATAGGAATATTAACAACCAACACCAATAAGGACATTACTTCGAGCGGGGAAAATAAAAGAGCAACTTTTTTCTGTATTTCATTTCATTCAACATTCCTTAAACTGTAAATCTTTAAAAGCTTTGTTAGACTACCGTGAAATAAAAACGGGTTTATAAAATTGTGCTTCACTGCAAATTAAACAATCGTAATTAAAATAATTGTTGTTTCGAAATGTTTGCAGGAAATGTAATCCCGTTACTTTTTGTACCATTAAACCTACAAAAGAATTGCTTGAAAATCTTTTTATGGTTTCGTGAAGTCGTTTCCCCATTTTCTTTTCACAAAGTGGTAATATAGCATTTGTTTTTTTATATACCAAAGTTTATTAAAATCTAACTCATAGTATAAAGATGGCGTAGCTAATTTTACATAAATATTAAATAATGATATATTATATATTAATAACACAGAGTGACATGTTGACACAACTTAGGTATGTGAATCAAGCAAACGTTACCTCATGGTTTATAACATGGTTTTCCAAAAATTACGAATAAAAATGCATACGACACGCTTTTACATACCTACATACATATTCATTTATTAACATTGTAGTAGTTCATGTAATTAACTGTATAGTTAACAGGAGCTAATATTTAAAGACCATAATAGCTATTATGGCATCATTGCATACCAATAAATATGAAAGTATGCAAATAATAAGTCAGCGGCAGTAATAGTTTAGTGCCATCTATGCTGAAATAATGCAGACATAGCTCCTTCGATCAGTATCATTAAAATAAAGCATGATTTTTTTACATTCAGAATTTAATTAAAAGCTTTCTTAAAATATTATAATTTTATATATTTTTCGCATTTTTTTTCCATTGTTATCTTATAAGATTAACTATTTTAATAGAAAAATACTAGACAAAATCGACTCGGCTCATAAGTGAATTCTCAGTCGGGCTAGGCTCAGCCTAGTCGATTTTTTCTTGTATATTTCTGTTAAAATAGTTTATCTTAAAATATTATAAGTAAAAAATCATTAAGTCGAAAAGATCAATTCTTTTAATTAAATATCGTATTGAAAATATTTCAAATACTTTTCATGTATAATTCATAATTACATTAATTATGTATCACACACAATGAAGCGTGTATGTAGCGACAGACTGCAAACATACAATCCGTGTTACGACACACGGCATCCATGTGTGTTTATCATTTTATACATAGTTTCAAGAAAAGTAAAATGTGGTTCTTTTCACCTTGAATATTTTTCTAAAATCTTTGTAATGTAAACGTTTTCATTTTATGCGTTATGAAAGCGTCAAATCCTGGTATTCTTAAAATTTCTTCTGCTACTAATATCATTCATCTACGTAAATTGATCAAAACAAATATGTAAAATAAAGCAATTAAAATAAACTGGCGTAAGATATCAATTAAACGGTTTGTTTATCCATTTGCCAAAAAGCCTTACAGACAATAAAAATGCGATCACTTGTAAATAATCAAATTCAACATAAGACTTACGCACAATAGGAAACGCAAGTGATCAATAGCACTAAACATCAAAGGCTTTTTGCCACAAACCAAGTAATATTTCAAGCACTTTCACCAATTCCACTTTACAGAGAACGGTCGAACGACTTTCCTTTACTCTTGAAAAAAAAAAATATCAGCAGAAAGTTTCTCAACTGTGTCAAGTTTTACTATATTCCAGCGACGGGTCGATATTTATATTATAACATTAAAGAAAGTTTTTATATACGTAGTCTAATTGCTAACGTTGGAAGATAGAGAAAAATTGAAATAATAATTATCGGAATTTTCACGTTGACCAATTAACTAACTGTAATTAATTTCTTTTGTTTAAAATATCGAACAAAGAAAATACCAACGCAATTCCTTTACATAATATTAGATAGCTTTTATTGCTGTATATTTTGAGCTGTGTAATGAAAATTACCCATTACAGTGGCACATTGACGGGCGTACAAAGAAGCAGCGTGCATTTCACCAGCACTGCCACGGAATAGGCAAGGTAATTAGCTTTGTGAAAAAAATCGGGTCATTTAGTCCTTATTTCGAGAATCAAGTTTTTTTTGAGAACTTACGACCACTAGTCTTAAGAGTTAAGTTATTGTAGCTTTATGTCTCCTTTGACTCAAATAGAGTCCCTAGTCCATATTTCGAACCTGAAGCCTTTTAGCGCTTTGGGGTCGTTGGACTCAAAGTGAGTCATTATGTTTTTTTTTCCTTGTGGTCTTTAAAGTTTAGTTCTGGCCTGGAATAGGTAAGCAGCGGCCTTATTCCGCTGCAAGATTGTCTCAGTAGGATGTACCCACGCCTTCCGTAATTCTGTTGATTGCCTCATTCGCCTATGTTTGAACAAGTTACTTTTACAAAGATTTTTCTTACTTTCTTCATCATTTATAATAATGCAAATAGTAAAGGTAAAACTCGTGTGTTACTACCTCACTATCAACGAGATGTCGTTGCGGCCATATTATCATCATTTTAAAATACCATTACATAGTACTAATATTATAATATCATGTTTTTTGATTTAAAGCCCGCAAACATTAAAGAAATTTCGACGGGTTTTAAAAGCACGTGTTCCACTATCCGAGCAGCGGCAGCGCAAACCGCTTCGCCGCCAAGGTATTTATTATATCGACAATAATGTTATATATTAGTACTTATATTTTGTTGCAACATTGTCTTATCAAATCGGTAGAAATTTGCATTGAAAATAATAAATGAAATATAAACAATATTTAATTTATTATGTTAATTTTCAAAAAAATTATTGACCACAACTACACAACTAGAAACTACTGAACCGATCATCATGAAACTTCGTACAAATATTCTTGGAAGTATTAAAAGTAACATAGAATACTTTTTATTGAAAAAAAAAATTAAAGAAATGCGGGCGAAACCGCGGGTAAAAGCTAGTACTATATAAATAAAAGTAGTTACTTATATGTTTACCAGTTTCTGTTGATATTTGTGTTGTAATTGCATGTGGTACTGAAAACCGAGTTCTTTCAGGGATATGCTAATCAGTGCTAATCTGAAAAAAGCATTGAATTTTTGTCGCTCTTAGCCCCGTTCTTGGATCTGACTTTGTTTTTATTCTTTTTATGTAAAAAACTTTTCGTACTTTACATTGCTTTATCCATACTCATAAAAAAGAGGCAATTATTTTTATTGTATTTATTCAGTTTTCGAAATAATAAAAAACAAAATGAGCAGCAATAAAAAATGAATAAATTATGAATCTGATTCTTAATTGCATGTTTTAAAGCGTGACAAACAAACTTATATTCACATTTACAATATTAGTAGGGATAACATTATTGTATACTATATACTATACTATACACGATCAAAGCAAGGAGAGACAAACATAAAGATAAAGTAGAAATGACGGCCTTATCCATAAAAAACAATATCTTTGAGGCAACTTTTAAAGAAAGCTATTAAATTATCCAGGTAAGTTAAAAAATACACTATTATATATATATGTATATCCCCCTCTTTTGGGAGAGGCTCCAGCAGTGGTTGCCTTTCGGCTGAGGTGATGATGATAACTTGTTGCTTACTATATTCACACATGGCATAGGAATTAAACTAATAAGAGAGTTTTCTTATAAGTTACTCTAACTAAATATAACTTTTGCTAGGATATCAAATGATTGATATTCTGGATAATACTTGTGGGAATCCGTCAATTTGGGATTAAACGAGCGCATATATTTGTGATTCCAAAGTTGTTATTATTTGTTTATATAATAAATACCGAACAATCATTTAGTTATATTCTCTTTACTGTGTGATATTCATGCGATCCCTTCATAGAACATGGCAGAGCCTAAGCTTATTTTAATTACAAATAAAATAATTTCTTTACTATTTTATCGTCGTCGGTGTTTATGTAAGATAGAGAATTGGTAAGCACCAATTAGAAACAAACAAAAAGTAAAATCAAATTAAGTCAAATATAGACATAGATATATTTAAGGTATAAATGAATCCATTTCTTACGACTGAAAACATGCAAATATCTACTGATCTATGTGCTTTCACCGAGTTTCGCACAACCATGGACAAAATGCAAATAGATTTTATTTCTTAAATCATTCTATAACTAATCTCCGAAAAAAAATGGATATCTTTACGAGCACGTTTTCCAGTATTTGTAATTTGATTTAAAGTAAATCAACTTTTTACATGTAAAATAACTGGTTCTAATAAATTAAATAAAGAAAGAAAAAGAAAAGTAGGTTTAATAAAGAAAGGACATCCCTTTTAGACTTCATTCCTATTTTGTAAAACGTAAGCTCTCTGTTTTGATCTGTTCGCGTTAAATATTCGTTTCTTATAAAGGTCCTGCACAAAGCAATAATGTACTTTTACAAACACAAAAGTACGATATAAAAATAATTAAAAACACCGTAAAACGCTGAGTGTACATTCAAAAGCGGTGAATGTTCTGAATAATGAATGTCCAGCTCCAGTCACATCTAATTGTAAAACATATCCTATTGCATTTAGTCATTCGCTTTACATCCACGCGGATTTTTTAATTTTAAGGTTTTTTGTCCATGTTATTTTGTCTCCGAAATAGGCTTCCGACCGCCTATACGCTGGCTTTTGTTATCATGATGAATGTAACTTCTGTTTAATGTTTTGCCCATTATACCGAACTTTTGTTTTTTCTCAGAATAAGTTATAGCTATTAAGGCATCATATTGAAGTTGATATCAAGTTATATATAATGTTTACAGTCCCTTGGAAAATGCGGCCATTAATGTTGTATGACTATATATTTTGATATACACTAACACAGTAGTGAATCAACAACCTATAGCGTACTTCCCTTTAACCAAGAGTTATAAAATTGGGCACAACGAATAGAATGAGCTATAAAATGTACTATATACCACATAAAAAAATAATATCTGCGATTTCAAACTAACATTTATAATTTACTGTAAATGCTCAGTGATTTGCTCCATTATTAAATAATAATCTTGGCGTTATACGTTTCAGTGACAGTTTCTGTTGGCAATTTAAAAGAAACTCGGAAAAACGGGCAATAACTTTCGATACTCGATTTCCGTGAGGGATACGAACTTGTCACACTTAATTTAGTACGGAATCTTGTACCTTACGGAAAAAAAGAGCCTCAGAAGATCAATTTATATCCTTCTGTCTGTTGGCCTGTCAATGGAATTTAGTCCTATTTATTTTTTATTTATAGCTTGAAATTAATTTCAAATCACTTAGGTCTACTTTTCTTAGGAGCTATGAAAACTTTAAAGTTAATCCAATATGATCACTTATGTCGCCGATTTTAAGAATTGCATGTAACTTGAATGAAAACTTGGGAACTTCCAGTTACCCTAAAATCTAATTTTCTGATTCTAATAGACAAGACCAAAGATCTTATAACAAGAGTCTAATTAATATCATATAAAAAACAAAAAAATAGATTATAAAGCAACCTTTCTATATTTGTATTAAACTGAAACAATTAACAATGAAATCCATTACACAAGACCCTCATGTCCAACAGAAGTTAAACAATGCCGCGTTGTTTGGTTGCCAAAACTCGCGGCCAATCGCCAATTTATTACCGACATAACAAGCCAGGCGACATACAAATTATGACAACGTTGTATCAATGGCTTTTGATAACCATCATGAAAATTCCCAATGGAAATCAGATCTCAGCGAAGGTGGGTAAGAAGGAAAATATTTATAGAATTTTCTGATCAATCTCACGGCAAATAGAAAATATTATATATAATATGCTGCGCTCCAAATAAAAACTAGAAGAGATCCTGAAAGGAAAAATATTTAATTGCTATGAGATAACGCAATTAATTATCGTAATGCATTCGTAAAAGGTTTTTCTTTTACTATTGGATTTTATTGGGAAGGCAAACAAGTCAGGTAAAGGCAATTACCATTCCACATCAGGGGAATTACACTGTGTTTGTTACTACTCCCTCTCTTTGCGCGACTCACGGTAATTGCGATAGGAACACAACACAATGTGTATTGTTATTTTGCAGTCGTTTAAAAGATGAATATTTTACTCAGTAAAGTACAATACACCCATTTCGATGTAAAAATCAGTTGAGCTCTTGGCTCTGAAAATATTTGCATGCATATTTTCTCTGCACCTTCGTGGGCATTGAAATTCTATTATGATCTGACGGACATTAATGCCTACTACTACAATGCTTTTAGAGGCTCTCAATACGCAATAAATATGGTTCAATCAATAGCAAAAAGTTATTATTAAGTAAGGAACTATTTAAAGTTAATAGATTTTTAAAATAAGAAAAATCCATCGTTTCAAATGACGGCTGAATTATGCTGATCTAAAACTCAGTGAAACAAGCTGCTCGAGTTCGAATGTTTACTAATGTACTATGAAAGACGTGGGGATCTACGTCACAGCAAAAATATAGCTATACCTGTACCGAAAGTAAGCCTATCTGTTGAGATAAATATCTACGTTCTATTAGAACGTTCAGTGTGGCATTTTTTGTTATTTTTTATTTATTTGGGTTCTATAATTATAAAATAATTGAATGAATCAACTAGTTTATAAATAAAATTGAATATTTAAAAAGACATCAATGTTTTCAGATATTCCTTAAACTTCGTTAATACGAATTGGTCACTGAAAAATACTTCCGTCTGCTACGACTCATTCGAAATACCTTAATATGAAATTTTGTAGCGTAAACAATTCTAAGGAATAGCAACAAATGTGACCACCACACGTTTCGATGTGGCACACGTAACTTAGAGCACTCACCTCTTGTTGGGGTGTGCGTGTGTGTTAGTGCATTCATTTTGATCGATTGTACGTAGTTATCTTACTGCTTTATCTATATATTTTCTGTGTCTATGTCCACTTACCATGACGGTAGTTTTATAAAGTTTTGATAAAAATGTATGATAACCTTTTTTGTTTTAATTTATTGACTACTTTTGTAACTCGAACCAATTTTATGCCTGTAGCAACTCTACATCGGCAGATATGGCTAAATAAATGAACCTACCCGAACTCAGTAACAAAAATAAAAAAAAGTTCGGTTTTTCAAAACAGTAGGGGCAAAATGCATTCTTAAATACTGTGAATTTAATAATAGTTCGTTTCGTACGTATTATTTCTGGCAAAATTTAAAAAAATATCAAGAAGGAAGTCAAAATACGGTAAGTCCTTACCTAATATATGTCATCCTTTGTTTCAACGAGGATGTAATATTAACACTTAATGAAACGTTGAACCCAACAATTGACGATTCTTAATGCCAAATACGACATGTAATGTCGAACGCTTTTCATGTTAAGTGATGATGGATTAGGAAGATGACTGAATTTATTTCTGATATTTAGCCCTGTGTGTTTTCTATCTATAAAATAACATCACAAAATACTTAGTAATTAGGCAACAGACAGCATGTCAAGCTATTTGCTAAATTTTCACGAGAAGCGCCCTAATTTACTTAATTAATGATTACTTAACAATTGATATTTTATTTAACAACAACAAGACAGTAATAATAAAAAAATAGTTATTAAAAAAAAGATATATCATTTTTGGTTAGCTAAAAATTTGTGAATTTAGATTAGATTAGATTTCTGTTGATACAGATATCAAATTTTCCTTGTCATTATGGATTTTTATATAATAAAGCAGAATTTTATATTAATTGTTTCGTGCATAGAAAATAAAACCTAGATTTTACTCAAAATGGAAAACGCAAAATGTAGACAACATATTTGACCAACAGATTACTTATATACATATATAATTGCACCTTTTATATACCTAAGGACCACGTAAGTATAGGCTTCTATCTATGTAAGAAAAACTTTTAATTGACCAAACATTTGTAAAAATGTTTCTTTCGAATACGAGAGGATGTTCCTCTCATTGATGAAACAACGCTGGCCTACAGCGTAAAAAAAATCAGGAAGGTACTAGAAAATTTCGACGAGTGTTCGCAAGGCTCGGTAGCTCAATTGGGAGAGCATTGGACCGGATTTCCAAAGGTTGCGGGTTCGATTCCCGCCTGAGAATTCACTTGTGACCCGAGTCGATTTTTTCTAGTATTTTTCTATTATAATAATTTATCTTATAAGACCGCATTGAAAATGCATAAAATATAAAAATTATAAATCTAACATGGCTGTTTCATCTTAATCGATTGACCAAACATTTGTAAAAATGTTTCTTTCGAATACGAGAGGATGTTCCTCTCATTGATGAAACAACGCTGGCCTACAGCGTAAAAAAAAATCAGGAAGGTACTAGAAAATTTCGACGAGTGTTCGCAAGGCTCGGTAGCTCAATTGGGAGAGCATTGGACCGGATTTCCAAAGGTTGCGGGTTCGATTCCCGCCTGAGAATTCACTTGTGACCCGAGTCGATTTTTTCTAGTATTTTTCTATTATAATAATTTATCTTATAAGACCGCATTGAAAATGCATAAAATATAAAAATTATAAATCTAACATGGCTGTTTCATCTTAATCGATTGACCAAACATTTGTAAAAATGTTTCTTTCGAATACGAGAGGATGTTCCTCTCATTGATGAAACAACGCTGGCCTACAGCGTAAAAAAAAATCAGGAAGGTACTAGAAAATTTCGACGAGTGTTCGCAAGGCTCGGTAGCTCAATTGGGAGAGCATTGGACCGGATTTCCAAAGGTTGCGGGTTCGATTCCCGCCTGAGAATTCACTTGTGACCCGAGTCGATTTTTTCTAGTATTTTTCTATTATAATAATTTATCTTATAAGACCGCATTGAAAATGCATAAAATATAAAAATTATAAATCTAACATGGCTGTTTCATCTTAATCGATTGACCAAACATTTGTAAAAATGTTTCTTTCGAATACGAGAGGATGTTCCTCTCATTGATGAAACAACGCTGGCCTACAGCGTAAAAAAAATCAGGAAGGTACTAGAAAATTTCGACGAGTGTTCGCAAGGCTCGGTAGCTCAATTGGGAGAGCATTGGACCGGATTTCCAAAGGTTGCGGGTTCGATTCCCGCCTGAGAATTCACTTGTGACCCGAGTCGATTTTTTCTAGTATTTTTCTATTATAATAATTTATCTTATAAGACCGCATTGAAAATGCATAAAATATAAAAATTATAAATCTAACATGGCTGTTTCATCTTAATCGATTGACCAAACATTTGTAAAAATGTTTCTTTCGAATACGAGAGGATGTTCCTCTCATTGATGAAACAACGCTGGCCTACAGCGTAAAAAAAAAAAATCAGGAAGGTACTAGAAAATTTCGACGAGTGTTCGCAAGGCTCGGTAGCTCAATTGGGAGAGCATTGGACCGGATTTCCAAAGGTTGCGGGTTCGATTCCCGCCTGAGAATTCACTTGTGACCCGAGTCGATTTTTTCTAGTATTTTTCTATTATAATAATTTATCTTATAAGACCGCATTGAAAATGCATAAAATATAAAAATTATAAATCTAACATGGCTGTTTCATCTTAATCGATTGACCAAACATTTGTAAAAATGTTTCTTTCGAATACGAGAGGATGTTCCTCTCATTGATGAAACAACGCTGGCCTACAGCGTAAAAAAAAAAAATCAGGAAGGTACTAGAAAATTTCGACGAGTGTTCGCAAGGCTCGGTAGCTCAATTGGGAGAGCATTGGACCGGATTTCCAAAGGTTGCGGGTTCGATTCCCGCCTGAGAATTCACTTGTGACCCGAGTCGATTTTTTCTAGTATTTTTCTATTATAATAATTTATCTTATAAGACCGCATTGAAAATGCATAAAATATAAAAATTATAAAAGAAAAACTTTTCTTATTAATTGTATTGTATCTTATTCGTTAATATTACGTCTAAGATATCTTAATGTATAGGCAGCAAGGTGAAAAGGGAAGCAACCGTGATAGATAGCTTAACTAGACGAGTGAAATCAATAAGTATTATTTTAAAAACTAAGGTTTAACCATTGAATGGTTAGACTTTAATTAAAGCAAGAGAAAAAATGGTAAACTCCATGAAATGACACTCTTTTCAGAGAAGAACATATAAGTGAAGTTTATATATTTTGAATAGAACTGTTTTTAGTTCATAAATTTTAAATCCAATAAATTTTAGATCCGTAAAATAAAAATTTGTTCAATTCAATTTAATTTCAGGAGTCTGAGTCACGAAAGTCGTTGTCACTTTTATTTTATATCTTATTAGACTCTGTTAAGATATAGCAGAGTAAAATAATTAAAAGGCCTACTCAATCAGAAACTAAAACCTTAATAAAATACAAACAATATACTTATTCACTTTATTATTTTAAAAAATGACAAGTTTTATTTACTTATGCAAGTTTGCAATAGTAATTCATGTCACGCGTCTAACAATAATTGCTTAATTATTCTTTAAATATTTCTATAATTTTATAACTTTTTGTTCTTTAAAAATAAATATAAAATAATCTCCAAATGTATTGCATCCCGTCTGCATTGATTTGGCCAGCATACGGGCAGTGGAGTGCGCATTGTTGATGTAACGTTTCTAGCTATTGTGCATGGCCGGCGATGCAGATCAAACTGGATGAGCACGGCCTGATATGGCCTCAGAGGGTAGTTGAATGAATCCCCACTTTAATACCGCTCCTTAAACGATTTTATGTCAAGTTTTCCTGTAAAGGTACACGTAGGATACGAAGCCCATACAGTCTAGTCTCCAGTAATTTATATTTTTGATTAGGTGATGATAATGACTGTAGATATGATCTGACTTATGCATGATAAATAATGAATGAAAAATGAGATACCCATTTCAGGATTCAGTAATGATGTAGAATCAACCTGAAATTTGATCCCATTTTATGAGAGAGCGTTTTTCAACCTTTAAGACGTTTTACTTGCTAACGCTTGTAAATTTTTACGAACACAATCTATATATAAGCGAAAGGTCACTCACTTATCATGAAATCTCAGAAACTACAAGTGCTACGAGTCTCATATTTTGCATGGGTATTCATTTTAGGACGTAGGTGTTCACTAACACGGGATTTTGCGAAAGTTTTGCAACGGAGGTAAAACGGGGTGGCAAAGTTTGTATGGAACTTCTATAGTTTTATTAGTAAGGTTTCCAAATTATTACAAAATACTCATTATATATACTTTAATATACATTATAAATACTCATTATAAAGAAATTAAATGTAGTAAATTATTAACCGACTTCAAAAAGGAGAAGGTAATCAATTCGAATGTTTATTTTTTATGTATATTCGGGCATAACTCCGTCATATAAAGAGGGATTTGAAAAATATTTTCCGGAATGGTTCCATTTAGATCTGATGATAAGTATCGGAGGCAGATAAAGGACAGACTCTTCAAAAAATGACAGCAAATCAAACGCGATTGCTGCAATCGCAAAAATATGCATTGTTTACCCTGAGAAAAGGTACAAAGATCAGTATTGAAGTCGGTTTTTTTGACAAAATTTTTAACATGAATATTATACTAATGCAATGTACGATTGCCGTAAGATCGTAAAGGTAATTTTCTCAAATAGGCACACATCCTAATTTTCACGCGAACGAAGTCGCGTGTAATAGCTAGTAACTATAGTATACACCATAACATACACACCATTACCATATACCGTTACCATTATACATTAACATTTTTTACAACTAAATCAAAACTACTAAAGAGACACTTCCCGGTTCCGCTTAAGTGTCATTTTATTGTAATTTTTTAACGTATATCTTTGTCGGAGCGGAGCGAACGAAGTGAGCGAAGCTCCCATGGTTCAGCTTCAATGGCGAAATGTCTGTTACGCCAAAACTTCCCGAGTTCTTAACCGATTTTAATATTTTTTGTGTTAAATCGAATCAACAGGCTTAGGACCAGATTGTGACGGAGCCCGAATTGAAATTCGCAAAAATTCTAATCGAAAAAATAAAAATATTTTTTTAGGTTATACGCTCCGCTCCAATATATGGTGCTAGCGTAGCTTTTTGCTTAGCGATTGCATCGCCTAGTCTACTTGAATCTTTTTAAACTTCGTAATAACGACATAATCTTATTTATGTTTAATCTGCAATATGGCAGAATTAACAAAATTATATGAGATGCAGCTGTCAATGCGGGTGAGATTTACAGTCAGGGTAGTGACAAGTATTCTGAAATTTTTAATAAATATCTGTTTGTTCCTGCCTGATACTAATGCCATAGTGATTACATACTCTTTGACTAATACTGTCAAAGATCACCCAGAAGGAGCCAAATTACGAGTTTAGCAGTATTGCTTTAGAACTTTACAATATCCATATGCCTCTTATACACATAGTGTCATTCAATTCACCGGGATTCAGCTCAGAATTAGCAACTTAAGACGAACTATCTGTTTAAATAGTTTCAAACGGCAGACAAAATATCTAACCAAAATAGCAGTTTTACACCAAAGTAAATGATGTGACAGTTCCCATTTAAATTATGCGTCGCAAGTCAATACAGTGTTACCAATTTTTAGTTTTCAAATTTTATTTCATTACACTCAATAATATAATACATTAAACTAAAAACATTGTGATCTCATGATTAGTTAAAAGAAAATGTTATTAACATTTTCACGTAATGAATGTCTCCTTATGGCAGACTACAAATCGTTTGATATTGAACACAAAATTAGATTTTTCACAAACACCTGTAATAAATAATTGTAAACAGCAAACAGTTTTCGTTTTTATCATTAAGACGACATCTAATAAATCATCCGATAGTCTATCAGTAGTCAACGAATTATACAGTTACTATGTGCGTGGTAAAGTGAAATATGCAGCTATCGTCTGGAATCCGTATGAGAGTAAATATGTTCTTATGATTATTAAGAAGATAAAATGTAAGATGGCACGTTGGCTCCATAAAAAGTTTTATGGGTACTATACCCTTCTTTGTTCGTGTCAGGTGTGTTCTCTGTGTTCTACCTCGCTACCCTTGAGCTCAGACGTAAATTTCTTCTCTTAATTCAGTTTCTATCAGTGCTCTACTGCAAAGTGATCTGCCCGCATGTGGTAAAGAAGATTACAACGTTGATTGTACAACGTATTTAGAGTAATGAAATGGTTCGCGTCTACTGGCCAGGCCAGTCGTAAACAACACAGACCATAGAAGCCGTGCAAGCATCAACAGTAACATTCTCGCTTAAAATTAAAATTCTGACCTATTTTTAGGTAGGATTTTCAAATTAGCTGCCGTTTCAACTCTTAAGCAATAATGACTAACTTTATAATTACCGGCTTGATATTATATGCACGACTATTTGTTGACATACATTGTTAATAAAAGTTGGCACTATTTCATTTGAACCAGTTGTTTCGTCCTGATCCGTCTGCAGTAATTGAATAAGTAAATTAAATTATTATCATTTACCTGATATGTCAAAAATATATTGTAGATTACCGGTGTTTATTGTACATAATAATGTGCAAAAGTGAGACAAACCTTAGCCCGAATCTTGAATGCATCCCAGTAAAAGAATATCAACAAAGATTCACAATATTAATGTTACGACCTTATCCACTTAGCTTAGACGACATAGAAGACAGTTATACCTCCATTTGTCAGTCTTAAATTAGGAACTAGTGAGATAGACTTAGATGGATGTAGTGTACCGTTATATTACACTTACAGCCGCGCTTTAAGTTTGTTTGAGAAACTAATACATCTCCTTGTTCGGCTAGGTAAAACTTGGAAGTAATTTATTTATACCACTTCCATATTTCGAAAGTACGATTTAATATACACTGGATACATAACAGAAGAACATCTTAATCAATATTTCTGAAAGATATCTTCTAAAACGTTTTTTTTTTTGTTAAATCTAAGTGTAGTTTGTTTGTGTGAGTTGAAGAGTGAGGAAATTATCTTATTATAGTTTTATTACTTATAGTATTACTTCCCGGGAAAAAAAATAGATAATATTAGACAGAATTATATCTAATTCAATCAATAATGGGACTTTTTGATATCTATTCAGATCTGATTATATCTGAGAAGATCTGGCATTGTCTTGTTTCATTTCATATTGTATATACCTACACAAAGCATCATATCTACTTTTATATTAATGAATCTAATTATGTCTAAAAATATTCGGAATTGTCTTATTTCGTTACATGTTGTATATAGTCATACATAGCACTATATCTGATTTGATATTAAAAAATCTAATTATGTCTGAAAACTTCTAAATTTTTCTTATTAGGTAGGTATATCTTGTGTTGTAAAAACTGAATGTCGAAATTTGTCAAGTTATATCTGAATGTATCTAACCATATCTAAAAGATATCTAACCATATCTAAAAGTCCTATCTTTTAGATATTCATACATAATTAGATATAATTCTGTCTAATATGATCTAAAGTTTTTTCCCGGGTTAAGACAGATACTTGTTGACTTTGTTGTAATCAACAATGTAAAAACCTTAACACTATTATATTTATGATTAGCCGGAACAAACAGACAGACAGACAGACAAAAATTGTAAAAATGTTATTTTGGTTTATGTACCGTACATATATTCATATGCATGTAGTTAAAAACGGTTATTTCAATATTACAAACAGACACTCCAATTTTATTTACATGTATAGATAACGGATTTTTTTTGTAGATTATGTATTGTGACAACCTATAATATCGTAAATGTCGTTTCTACTATTAAGGCTGACGACTTTCTTGCGCCCATTCTTCCTGTCAGTTAAAAAACGTCCTGAATGGGTGTTGGGTAAAAATGTTGGACTATTCAAAACAACTCATTTTGAGTGCATTTGAATAAAGTTATTTTCATTTTCGTTTATTGGATTTCTTATTCGTTCCTGTTAGATTGTTAAGACTTATTCCCAAAGGTATTTATAGATTGGCACTTATAATAAAGCCAATAAAATTATATTATCTCTTTAGTTTGAAACTTGAAATGTTGTTTTGCTTAATGGTGTCTCAATTTACAGCCCATCATTACATAAATATAATGTCATACAATTAATCCAGCTGTAGCCACAACAGACGCGGTGAATCCATCGTCATTTCTATGGAAATTGTTTATTTGGAATGCTTTTAGGCAATCTCACTTCACACTGATACGATTTTTTGTGTTCTGTTTGTTCGTGCAGTTTATTATTATTCACGATTTTTCATATTTAGCAATTGTATACCGAGTTTAAGACTAAGGTAAAAGCCAGCACATCGCAAGTCGTTACTTAAATAACAGTTTATTTAGACTGGCACTTAGTTTGATAAGACGTTGGTACAACTACTTTGAGACTGACAGGAGTTTAATTCGACTGTAAAAGCTTAACAAAATTAAGTTACATCCACAAGAAATTGTTATTGAAAAGTTTCGTGATTTGTGCTCATGATCCCGAAGTATCTAATTATTTATTTTATAGTGTAATAAACAGTGTATTCTAATTTGCGAATTTATATATATATATATTTTTATATATATATATATATATATTCCTTGTCACAGTGTTTGACCGCGATGAACTCCGAAACTACTTAACCGATTTTAATGTTTTTTCATTTTGCTGGATTTGTTCTGACTCAGGACATAGGATAGGTTTCATTTTTATTTATAACACAGCAACGCGTGGCGGGGTCAACTGACACTGCATCTAGCTAGTGTGTATATGTGTATGTGTGTGTGTGTGTGTCTACGAGTGTGTATGTGTACGAGTGTGTGTGTGTGTTTTCTACTGTAGACTTAGCAAACCCGATTTTGTAATAATATGCAATGGTGTTTTTAAAATCATATTTACACTATTGTATTTACACTTGCATTTTAATTAAAATTACATTATATGTAGGTATGTCGCTTTTGTTATGAAATAAGTCATTTGTAAATAACAAATAATCGCAAGAATGTTGAAACAGATTTATTTTATTATGAAACAATGTAAATCAAGTAACTGTTTATTTACGTCACTCTCTATTGTTAAAATTAATTGAGTAACTACACTTCAATGCCGGTGAAGACTGGCAAGAGCGTTCTCAATTCCTCGTTCCGAACTCTAAAGACTTAAATATGCTTAATTCAGTGTATTATCTACGGAATTGAAGCGACACTAATGGGGAAAAGGAATTTTCCAGATAAACAATTAAGGGAGACACCTTCGGAAAATTTCGAAACACCCAACTTGGGTGTTTCGAAAACTTCTTTGCCGTTACATCGAAGGGTGTCTGCACGAAATTACAGCAACAGGTTGCTTTATTATTAAAGTCAAGACTTTTTAAGGAACTGTTGAAAGCATGTTTAGTTTTATTCACACTTTTATTCTGTTTCTTACCTGTTTTTGTAGAAGTAAGTAGCGTGCGTTGAGCGCGGAATGCAAGTGGTCCGCACGGTGCATAGGCGCGAACGTTGGGCACGCGGGTGCGTGCGTCGCGGCGAGTCTCCGCCGAGGCACTAGCTCGCCGCCCGCCCACCACTCCGCCCGCCCCATGCGCCTACCAATTCTTTGCAGTGATTAATCGCCCAGCCACCTGCGGAGCCTTTATGTTTTCTAATGTGTTCTGTTTCTACTAACATTTTTGAATAACAATACTGTAACGCTGGCCCCGAATCGCTCCACTGACACCTGTGACGCTTTGTTTACATTCGATCACGATAAATATTCAATGAGTTTATTGTCTGAAGTAATGAAAGCTCAATTTCTCGAAATCTCGGTATTTGTTCAAGTTGTTTGGAAATTTATGGCAAATTTAAATTACTAAATCTGTCGTTTATTCTCTTCTTTAAGTACAGTTTGCATTTGTTGATGTAAGAATATTTCCATTGAAATTGGAGGCTGAAAATATAATTCGCATTTTTATCAAACCTCAGTGCTTACTCTTTGGAAAACAAAAAATGTTTGGTGCTTTTATTTCTTTGATGCTTAAGTTTTATAGTTACTATACTTACTTATTTATAATTACAATAACTTGAAATGATTAACAACAAATATAAATAAAAAATATTTGTTTCATTTCAATGGAGTTAAAAATTGCTACGTGTTGAGTTCTCTTCTGTGTTAAATATATATTGCATTGTTCAAAATTGTATGTTCCTTCCAAATCTGAATTGTTAAATTGCACGAGAATGCCCTTAATTAATACATAAACGTCCTATCGCATGCCCACTAATTTTTAGGTATACAATATTAAACCCATACCAACTAACAATTATAATATAATGCAAACAAATACGTAAAGAGGATTTAATAACCTACTGAGGCCTTATGTCTACTAAACTAAACTCGGCGTCAAAAAAATCGCACCTTATAAAAATCTTATTCAAAAATTCCTAAACCTTATATAGAGGATAGTGTTAGGTATCATTAGAAAGGTAACAAAAAGGAGCATCAAACAACAATTAAGTGCAATCTTTTTTTTAATTAAAATTATACAAAAAGCATAAAAATTTGAAAAATAATAAAAAATCTTAATTAAGTCCTAATTAATAATCGATAATTTACAAAAAAAATGTACAAAAAGTGTCTTAAAATTAACTCAAAATCTAGTGTTACCCCCCCTTGCCCTGATGACGGCTTCCATACGGTCCCTCATAGACCTCACCAACTTCAGGAGCTCTTCTTGAGGGATAAGACCCCATTCTTCAATCACCGCGGTTTGGAGTTCCTCTAGAGTCGAAGGAGCCGGATCCCGAGATCGAACCTTACGTTTAAGATGGTCCCAGAGGTGCTCTATCGGATTCAGATCAGGACTTCTCGCTGGCCACTGCATCACAGGAATTTGGGACCTCCGCAGGAAGTCGTTCACGATGGCTGCAGTGTGTGCGCGAGCGTTGTCGTGCATTAATGTGAACCCCTCGCCAAAAGATTCGGCAAAAGGGACCACATGCACATCCAGGATCTCTGTGATATAGCGGCGCGCAGTCAGCGACCCTTGTCCGCGAGCACCTCCGGTCCGGGAGACGCAGACCAGGTCGGTTTTGCCGGCAGCCGACATACCGCCCCAGAACATGCAGGATCCGCCTCCATATTCCACCGTCTCCTGGATGCAGGCTTGAGCGAAACGTTCACCCTGCCTCCGGTATACTCTTCTTCGTCGGTCGTTGCAGAAAAGACACACTCGTGTCTCGTCTGAGAAGAGAACAGCTCCCCACTGCTCAATGGTCCAATCGACGTGGTCGCGAGCAAACTGCAAGCGGGCTCGTCGGTGCGCTGCAGTCAATTTTGGACCTGTAGCAGCTCTGCGGGCTGCTATGTTCTTCTCCTTCAGTCTTCTTCTAACCGTGGATACACTCACGGTGCGTCTGCGAACTGCCTGGAGCTCCTGTTGCAGCTGAACAGCGTTTGAGAAGCGATTTCTCAAAGAGTACGACACAACGAACCGGTCGTCTCTTTCCGAAGTGCAGCGACGTCTACCGGACCCATGTCGCCGGATATAGCCACCGGTCTCTAAAAAGCGCTGGTAGACTCTACGAACCGAAAAACGGCTCAGATTCAGTTGCCGGGCGACATCACACTGCCGCACCCCTGCTTGCAGTAGTGCAACCACTTGAGCGGCCTCATCAGCTGTAGTGTCCATTTTCCAGATGTTCTTTCTTCAGTAAAATCAGTGCGTGTGTCCCCTTCAACGGTTTAATAGCGAATGACCCACATTGAACCCGTGTTGACCTCTTTATACCCACAAAGTTAGCGCAACTCGCGACTCTCCCGAGCAGCAAAATTTCCTTAGAATTTTTGTGACCCTTTATTTGTTGCTTTAGGTTTTATTTGATAATGAAAAATAATGTTTTTTTATTAAGTTAATTAAGTAACCTTTTAAATAAAATTATAATTAATACGACTGCATGTGCATATCCAGAGTTAATGCCATTTGAACGTGATTTTCTTAGAGGTGCGATTTTTTTGACGCCGAGTGTATATTTTCCGACATCATCCACTACGCGACCGACGTTACGAAACCCCGCTGAGCGTCCGGAGTGATTGCGCTGGCCGAGTTTCATATATAATACGGGGCCGCTAACTTTTCCTATAGCTACGGAACCGAAAATGTAACGTTAAATAATAAAAAAAAACACAATGATACAAATAAAGATAACCCGATCAATAAATAAACTTCAAATATATCAAACAAATTTTTTGGCATTTTAATTTTTGTACTTTATTTTACTATGAATACGAAATAAGTGAAAATATACCATATTTAAAGGTATATTAACAAATACACGTGTTGTTCATAACACAAATCCTTTGCGTGATTTTAATTTACCGCACTTTGCAGTAATTAAACATTGTACTAACCTCAGGTTAAAACGATATTTAGACATTCATTATTACTACACTTAAAGTAGATTAATTCAGAGAAGACAGGGTTGAATTTCGCCTTACAAGCAACATATAAGAATTAGTAATTCAATTAAAATTTAATTTATATCAATTAAAAATAATTTCATGAACTTTTCTAAGTACTTAGAGCATTAAATACCACGTTTATAACGCGCTGTAGACGCGGGCTTGTATCGATACGAACGATACTCACGCGCGCCAAACTCAGCTTGACTATAAATTTATTTATATGTTCAAAGTTCTACCTTTTAATGGCTGTATTCAATGTGTCCCGTCACCAATGTCGGAGCCTTTAATGGTGTAAAATATGCCATTTTTTTATCGACAAATTGCCCCTCAAATTTGGTTTTTCTCAAAAAGCCAATAATTAAAAATACACAAAAAAGAATCTATTTGGTTTTCTTTTATTATTTTTTTCTATTTTTATTCCATGACAATTGAAACATGATGGCTGTGTAACTGTTGTCTAGGTACATGTTTAGCTATCAAATGACACCTTTTTAATGTTGATAGGACATTTACATGAGTAGTGGTGGTCGAATTAGTATGAGAGCCCAGGTCTTGGTTACCAAGAAAACAAAATGGCAGCCGTAAGAGAAAAACAAAATTTGAGGGGCAATTGCATTGTATTGCGAGGTATCTGTATAGATACAAATGCATTGGACATGCAAGAAATAGCGTTTTTTTTTAAATATAAAACGCGCCTCGACAGCGAGAAAAAAGACGCAATATGCAAAAACCCTTAAGCATTTTAAAATGGAATTTTACATAAGCATCATAATTGCTTTTCTTAATGTTTCAGACTTATTTCCTTAGTATTTGAATAATTTTATTTACTACCAACAATCAGTATGAAACTGTGAATTTATAAAAAAAAATACCACTTAATACCGGTGTTTGGTAGCGAGTTAAAGGTGATAATCCTACCACAGGCGATGTTTTGCCTAAAGGGGAGTTCCTACACCTAATATTTGTAATAGACTAAGTTACCGAAATAAAATATTTGATTTTGAATAATTTAAAATAAGTTTTGGTTATCCTCAAACTCTTACATAAGTAGGTAATAAGCAGGTAATATTATTTTTCATGGTGATCGACTGAACAGTTGAATGATGAGCTACAATTAAGCTGTATTAACAATATGTTTCAATTTTCAAGTCGATTGTTATAACGGAATTAATGTTCTACAGAATCTTTTGATGCCTATATATAGCAACAAACCTTTATAGGCGAACACAAAACAACGCACCAACATTTTATCGCAATCGGATCAAGGGTTCAGGACAGGACAGGAACAAAGAGGAACAACTACACAAATATTCATTTTTATTCATAAAGACGATCTTATTCCCCAAGCGATAATAATGATATAGATTTTGTATGTATCCGTATAATCTGTAAAAACTATCATACTGAGAGCATATTGATGTATAGATTCTCAGAAGTGCCAGCCGTTCCCTAAACTTGGATCCCAAAAAGTAATTTTTCAAGGTTATTAGTTCTTTAGCCAATAATTTATGGGCACTGAACAACGTCTTTTTGTAACACGATTCTCCTAAAACCACATTAAAGCTACCCATAGTAGTTAATTCACTTTGGCTCAGTTAGCATATTACAATGTGACAAGGACTATAATAACGTCTGACCGATTTCATACATACGGTTCACGACGAAACGATTCGTTTATCTGTATAATAGCACCTATAATGTAAATTAAGTAATTCATAAATGATTAATGTGAAGTTCTGAAAATAGTGTAGTTCAAAACGCATGTTCGCAGATAGCAGGACTTGCTCCTTATATGTGCGCCAATAGGACGATCGCATTTCTTCCTTTCGTCAAGTGTGTTTTACGAGATTAAGAATAGTTTATTTTAGTTACGTGATAATGTTTAGATTGCAGTATATTTCTCTAGTTAACCTTTATTAATAAAAATATGATGAATGGCCTACTTATTAACCTGAAATACATAGAAACATCCCGCTCGCCTTCCGCTATGCGACTGCGGACGACAGAGGTTTTTTTTTTTTTCTTAGCGGGGCAGTTTATATATGACCGAGGTGGTTTTTTTTTAATGCTAAATGCACCCTCCGGACACGGGGGAGGGAGGTGGTGAATCCTCCATGGATACTTCGGGCCGGCCCGACAGTTATGTCAGACTCGTACTGACTAAACACCACCTGGGATTGGCTTGCACCCGGAGAAGGTCATAAGCCGTCATCTGAGGCGACCACCCCTCTAGAGAGGGGTGGCGCAAGCGCTACTCACCTAGATGAGAGAGCGCATAGAAAAAACGATTGACTCCCAGAAGGGGAGTCAGTCGTGAAAATGAAATTAAGTCGGCTGGCTCCCAGAAGGGGGGCCAGTCGGCATCTGAGAGGACTGGGGTAGACCTGATGGGTCTGTATTGACTCTACGCTTGGCTGATTCCTGTGCCTCTAAGAGGAGGTTCAGGTCAGCTGATAATTGATTGGGTTGATCTGTCAGGACAGACCTAGGTCGCCTAGACAGAGGGTTCATGGATGAGGAAGGAGTGTAGTTGGATGCGCCCCGGATAAGTGGATTTGAGTGGCTCTCTGCTGTTTCGAAGAAACGTTCAGAGGCCTTTAAAAAGAATTGTTGGAGAGTAGGGAGTTCAAAGTCCCTGTGCATGTCCGCGTTGCGGGAGAATTTGAGGCCGAGGCGAGGTAGAATAAAAAGGCGCCCGCGCCGAGAGCGGCGGCACTCGCTTCCCGCTCTCCCTGTGATGAATATTGTATGTTATTATAGTAAGTATAAATAATATCAACTAGAAAATAAGTCGTAGTCATAAGAAAATGAGAATAAGAAAATTTACATTTACATATGTAAATAATGTCATAAATAAAGGCGAAAGCACTTGCGATGGTGAGGTTCGGAGGCTCAAAATGGGTTGCCCCACCTTGGACGGGTCACCCGGAAATATTGAATAAAAGACGGGCTCAAATCAATGCAAAATCACTTCCGACCAAGCTTCCGATCCAGAATTCGAACAAGCAAGAAGAAACCTGAAGCCTCCAAACCTCACTGCAAGCTTTAGAAGAACAGCGACTTTTCCTTGACGAAGCTACCCTGCTGACGTCACCATCCCTACGGCACCATCCGACATTACCATCGTTCGTCACCACCCAAGTTATACAGTCCACCCTAGTGGGGCCTATGCCCCACACATACGTATGTAAGAACATAAATTTGCCATGTTTATACGACAATAACGAATCAGTACATAAATAATATAAATAATATACGAAACGAAAGTAGGAAACGTAAACATTATATGGAAGAAAATTTATACTGTTAAGTGCTGTGGGTATTCTATAATCCAAATTCCAGTTATAAGTTTAATCTAACATGTTGTATACATAGCACACACCAATAAAAATATTTATTCCTTTATTTAATAATGCTTACCAACTAAATACATAAAGATAAATTATGTTAAAAGTACAGCACTTAGCGAAAATGTATCATATATGCATTTAACTTAAAGGTAAGCACAACATTATTATACGTAGAAGACTTTTTTTCAGTTGCGCACATAATTAATTAATTATTTAATATTACTTCAAATTAGGACATTAGGACAGAAAAAAAAAACTAAAAATTATTCCTACAACAGTCCAATATATTAATTTGTGATAGAGAGATTGTGGGAGAGAAGGACAATCAACATCATGGTTCAATAATTTATACAAGAAATTCATGGTCATTTGTTCTTTGCGTTGCCTTAATGATTACATATTAAATTGCACTTACCTTTCCACTAACGCTGTGGTAAGTACCATTGATAAAAGAGATTCTGTTAAAAAAATTTCTTTGAATCTTTTCGTTACGCTGAATATTGCTCTAATAAAATGGATACCAAACAAAATAACAAAACCTTAATTGCCTGAACAGATTTAAATTATTTAGTATTTCTAAATAGAAACGCTAATATTTTAAAGCATTTGTGGACAGTATTATTTATATGATTTGAAAATCATTTTTATTGCAACTGCTAGCAAACTTTGTTATGTTTAAGTGAAAATTTTATATGATAACGTTTATTTACATTTAAGACCAAACCGTTTAGTCGACACCATTGCATAACCCTATCTACGTCCTCTTGAAGTTTCATCTAATCGGCATTGTCTTGAACTGCCCTAGATCATTTTAAATCATCTGCGGAAAGTTCACAGTTAAGTATACAGTTTTTATGTTATCTATGAACATATGTAACAAACAAAATCGGACCGACGTAAGAACCCTGTGGAACTCCGGAGGATGGATGAATCGCTTTCGAGGTAAAACCATTCACAACAACTCGCTGAGTACGATTAATCATGTAAGATGAAAACCAATTCCAGAACAATCCGTGTATGCCAAAAATGGTGTTTAGCTTAGCTTGTATATTAGTAATGCGTATCTTATTATCAACTCTATTATCCAACTTATCGAAACCTTACCTTACCTTTACTAAAGTTGGTATAGATTGCATCTACTTCTTTTCCCAAACTCATACTAGTAATGATTCTGTCCACAAATGATAAAAGGTTGGTTGCTGTTGAATGCCTTTTTAAGAAACCATGTAGCTGATCTGACACATTTTGTTTTACATGCCAGGATATGTATAAGCATACTAACTTTTCAAAAACCTTGACAAAACTGAAATAATACTGGTTAGCCTGTAATTTTTGACATAATTTTTTATCGCCCGCTTTGTGTACTGGTATAATAATAGCGTCTTTCTACATTTTAGGGAAACAACCTTCCAAAAGAGATCGGTTGTATATAATATTGTTACGAGTAAGGGTTCGAAGGATTTGGAGAAAAAGACCTACTGACTCTTTTGAAGACTTTATTCACTAACACTAGGTCCAACACAAAGCACTAATGATGTCCTAGGTCCTATCCTAGGTAATTTCTTTGTGCTTTGTGTGTTCGTAACAATATGTAAGGGTATAGCTAAGACAGTAGCACAGTTCTCAAGAAAGATTGGGTGAATACCATCTCTGCCTGCTCCTTTACTGGAGTCAAGATCTTTTAGAGTCTTTTCTATTTTATCACTTATTATATAATAATTGACCCAACGTAGCATTAACTTGAGATGTGGTTTCATCAACTAGAATAGCATCACTAGGCCCGTTATACGACAAAGCGAAATTGTCAGCAACAAGATTAGCAATGTCATCTCCATCTCTTGCAACTCTGTCACCTAAATTCATAACAGATGGTATATCACTTTTTATCTTTCTTTTGTTCTTAATATTAGCCCAAAAATACTTAGGATTTTTAACAACACATCTGACTACTTTTCCTATATAGCTTTTATAATATTTTTTTATAAATGCTGATGTATGTACGGTCTTTTAAAAATATTATATTTTACTCACCTAAGCCTTTCTTAAACTTTTTGTACCTTCGAAGAGCTTTTCTTTTTCACGCAACAAACGAATAAGATTAACGGAATACCATGGTGAGTACTTTCTATGGTTATATATATATATATATATATATTATTTATATCATTTATATTATTTATTTAGCTACAAAGTCAACTATTCTTAAACATGATTCAAACTCCATTTTCCAGTTCACTTCGTTTAAACGATTCCGTATCATATTATAATCTGCTAGAAAGAAATTGTACCTAGGTGTAAAGTTTGGATACAAAATTCGAGGCCTATGCAAACATAAAAGTACCTGCAAAGACGGGTGATATAGGTCTACACGAGAAATTATATTTTGTGACTCTTGTACAATAATACCACAACTGGAATTACTCAATGCTAAGTCTAGTGATTTTGTGTTGATGGTTCAATACATAAATCGTAAGCAGATAAAAAGTCAATTAAATACAAGCGATCGAGTAGACATAATTACTAGGCCTTAGAAATGTATCTGAAGTAGATGGCGACCAATCAATGTCACGCTAGTAGAAGTCACCAAACATAAACACATCGTCATCCAAACCATCTGTAACTACTGCTTTTAAATAAGTTATGTTCAAGAACAGTACGTTTAAGAGGAGACGGCAAATAAACACAGCAAATATGTGCTTTGGTAGTTCCAAAAATTAAAGTCACCCATAAGTCCTCACAGCGACTTTCGTAGGTGTAATTTCTAAATGCATAGATAGACTTTTTAACGGCAATGAGTACACCTCCACCATCAGAACCCATCTCAAAAGTGTCTGATGATCTGTCTCTTCTAAAAACTTGATATCGCACGTCGAATATTTCACTATTAAATATACCAGTTTAGACAAGTTTCCGTTAACACAATCAAATCATAATCACTGGCTCTAACTTCGAGAGAAATGTCATTTAGTTTTGTCCACATACCACGAATATTTTAATAATAAATGAAATAATATTTTGATAATAACGAAAGCCCATGATGCGATAACCACACAATAACAAATATTATGTCAACATATCTACAAATGCTAAAATAAGGTGTTCATACTACTTCAAAGCCTACTTTACCTGGAACGAAATACTAATTACCCATAACCACCCTGTTAGTGTTGTAAATTTTACGTCATACGTCGCAAGTGGTTTACGTACACAAAAGTAAAAAATTGTAAAAGTAATATAATTCTCTATTAAACGAAAAAATTAAACTGTTTTACATCTTCTTAATATACTACTTTAGTTAATCATTTTAGAACAATATTTGATAGGTACTTCGATAGCTATTGAAATTTGAATCTTTCTGTTTTTACTTCATGGAATCGATATTTCATTATACGTAATAATAAAACATTTTGATCAAGCTGCCACCAGTGATTAATACCATTCTAATTATAGAGTCCTTATTTTAGGAAGTTTCTTATAGAATGTAAGTTTAGCATACATTTTTTTTTGTTAATTAACATCAAATCTATACATAGAAATAAAATTGGAGTGTCTGTTTTTAATATTGAAATACCCGTTTTTTACTACATGCATATGAATATATATACCGTACATACACCAAAATAACATTTTTTTTTTCAATTTTTGTCTGTCTGTCTGTCTGTTTGTTCCGGCTAATCTCTGAAACGGCTGGACCGATTTTGATGGGACTTTTATTGGCAGGTAGCTGATGTAATAAGGAGTAACTTAGGCTACTTTTATTTTAGAAAAATAATGTTGCAATATTCCACGCGGACGAAGTCGCGGGCGGCCGCTAGTTATTAATAAAACCTTATGAAAAATGTGGATAAAAAGATCTTTAATTTAAAACAGAAACGAATAATCGTATCGTACAAAAATTAATTAGCCAACTCGATTTTCGGAAGCATCCATTTTAGTTGTTTTAAACTTTCATGGTCACTAACATTATAGTAATATAAGTTATTTACGGGATTGTTACCATGTACCATGTCCGAACAATTATAGGCAATAATCATTAGCAAAGCACCTGGATAGATTGCAGATAGTACCTGACGAACTCCTATCGCAGATGACAGCCGCCGTTGCGTACGACAGTTAACGATCACCGAGACCAAGTGAGGATGTCGAAATACGAGGAAAATTGGACACCAGCTTCCTAAAAATACTAGATAAAAATGTGTGTAATTTTTCTCAACTTTCTTTTGAATAGTATCATTATATACTTAACAAATAAATAAGCTAACTGGCTCCACTAACTAATGATTGAAATAATTTTCATTGCGAAATTATTTTGCAAAGTTAAAATGTTAATAATACCTGTTTACAAAAGCGCCTCAAAAGAATAAAGAGAAAAAAAGTAAAACACAAAGTTTAAGCTAGTAACAGTTTCGTTGATTAATTTTGCTGAAAATAAAGTTAAACTTAGGCAACTTGTTACTGGAGTTATTTCTTAATTGTAACCTTGCAAAAATACGAGTGATAGAAACATTTAATTTATGAAAATTTTACTGAATTCCGAAACTATTTTTTTTTATATTTATTTCATTTCCAAACGTTGAAGTTTCTGTTTGTGTATATCAGCCTACTAATTATGAAAAACTTGTGGGTTTCATGCCATTTTACTTGTACTGTATATAATAAACAAATTATTTAAATGAATCAATAACTCATTCCAGTACTTTTATCTAAATACAAATATATGTTACGTTAAATGCAAAAGCCAATTGCCAATAATGTTTCTCAAATTTTTATCATATTATTTTAACCTATGATTGCAAGACAGAAATAAACGTGTTTTATATAAGATCGTATGCCCTTTCATATTGCTCTAAGTTTTCCCTTTGGTATTCATTCCTTCCATAATACTATACATAATTAATTCTACAATTGAATTATCACATTCTTTTCAGACCATACGACAGATCTTCCTTTATATGTGCTATACATATACACTTCATAAACAACGTAATCCTGATTCTCGGATTACTTGCCGTATACATTAAGCCCCTTTCCGGTAAATAATCTCTCAGACGTCAAACAAATAAAGAGTATTTTTACATGTGACAGCGAAATTGAAACCCGTACGGAATATATTGGGGATGACACTAATGTATGCATTTATTCACGAAAGAATCATAAATCATTGTGTGCCATAATATGTCACAGGGCCATCACCTGTTTTGTAGAAGATACATGCTTTGAAACGTAATCTATATTCCTGAGAAAAATGGTAGAAAAATTTATTTTCTCGTACTTACCCCCTTTTTGGTATTAAATATAAATTATGCGCAAAAAACCGTAAATAAGTCGTTTTATGTGTAATTTGCGCGGAAATGTAACTAAATGTGTGAACCAGTAAGGGTTGGATATCGCGATTATTTCCTATTACCAGCCCAGTATCAATAACACAACAAACAGCCAGAAATCGTACATTTTTATAATAGCACCAAAGGTGCCGTCGATACAGTCGACTAAATGTGCTCAGAAATGAGTGCGAATCGCAAGACAAATGGATGACCTCAGACCATCTCTACAATATAAAAGAAGAACTTTGTGGGTTTGTTACCATTTATAGTTACCATAAGCCTAAGAATAACAGTTTTTATAATCCATTAACGTTACCATAGCAACGCGTGGCAGGGTTATACCAGCAACACGTGGCCGGGTTAGCTAGTTCTATATATTATTTTAATTTTGTGCATGGTCAATACATATGTCATTTATGTATCTAATATGATAAAGTCACGTCAGAAACCTTTAAAGCGCAGAAATTTTATTGAAAACATTGCAGATGGTCTTATTGAGCCATTTTTGCACGAGCGCTACAATATGCCAACTTTGAGAAAAAATATCAAAAATCACATAAGAGATATCATAAAAATTGAAAGTGTTCCTTCGAGTTCGGCTCAAGAACAGACAAATAAACGAAAAATTTGTGAATTTTGTCCATACAAAAAACGCAGAACGGTTCCGATGTGTAATAACTGCACGAAGTAAAAAAAAAGAATATTTTTATGGCATTGATATAATTTCTAAGAATAACTTTAAATAAGTCATTTACTTTTGTTCAATAAATATAATATATAGATCTCTCTCTACTACTTAAATATTTAGAGTTTTTATTTGTTAGTCTGTTAGTCGAATGTTTAGTGACAGAGTTACACCAAAATATGTTCAGTGATCTAGGGTTAATTTTAGTAATGAAACCATTTTATTGACTCCAAATGCATCAGTACAGTTAGTTATCTCTCGTAGAAAACACACATCATAAACATTAGGATTTGGCTGGTTCAAACAATCTGAAAAACCACACTTTCATACATACACTACTGGAAGAAATTAAGGGTTTAAAAATATATTACAAATTTCTGGGCAACAAAAAAAATGTTTTTGGTAGTTTTTTGGAAAATCAAGTGCTGGATCGAAAATATTGAGGAAACCACTAATGTGAAGTGTGCCTCATACAGTTCAATATGTCCACAAAAACCCTATAAAGAATCAAATTAATCCAGCAAGCCGTTTTTTTGTTTAAAAAACGGCTGGCAGGCAGGAAGTTAAGGAAATTCAAGAAACCATCGCCTAATCGTTTTTAACGCATTTCGGCCGCTGCATTCCTTGATTCTATTGATCTCCTTTTAATTAAATAAAATTGGAAAATCAAGTGCTGGATCGAAAATATTGAGGAAACCACTAATGTGAAGTGTGCCTTTTACAGTTCAATATGTCCACCAAAACCCTATACAGAATCAAATTAATCCAGCAAGCCGTTTTTTTGTTTAAAAAACGGCTGGCAGGCAAGAAGTTAAGGAAATTCAAGAAACCATCGCCTAATCGTTTTTAACGCGTTTCGGCCACTGCATTCCTTGATTCTATTGATCTCCTTTTAATTAAATAAAAAAAAGTTAATTTCGAGACACTAATGCCCGCGATGATCGGGCAAATGTTAGAGAATTTCAACGACAACCTTTCATCAATAAAGTTTAAGCACTTTCTGAAACAAAAATGTGGAAGAAGCACGGAAAAACAATTTATTTTCTCATTTTTAAAAATTATTAACTTTTCAGAGAAAAAAACCTGATCCTTTAATTTTTTCAAAAATTCGATCAAGTGAAATAAAAAAACGGCTGGCTGGATTAATTTGGTTTTTTGTAGGGTTTTTGTGGACATATTGAACTATAAAAGGCACACTAAACATTAGTGGTTTCCTCAATATTTTCGATCCAGCTCTTGATTTTCCAAAAAACCACCAAAAGCCCTTTTTTTTTGTTACATTTTCAAATTCGTGACAAAAAGAAAAAAATTTTTTTCGGAAAAGCAATGGCCAGTCGTTAAAGAGAATTTATTCAACTTTTTGAAATCCACCTTTAACTTTCTGTGCAATCATTGGTTGCTGAGATATCGATAATCAAAGACAAAAGGATCCTTTTCCATTCCGATATCTCGGCGAGAAGTGGACGTATCAAGGTGTATAAAAAATAAATTAAAGCTCAATGAACTAAGTATCCGATCCTAATAGAGATTAAACAAAAAAAAAATTTTCCACGCCCGTAGACAAAAAATAAAACCTGATGAAAATATTTTCGTTGCTGGTTTTTTTAAGATTACTCAAAAACCGCGGAGGAAGTTCTAATCCAAAAACTAGACACTTGGAGCTACAATTTCCTTTTTTTTATTTCCTGTACGACCATTTTTCTTGAAGTTACGGCCTGATGAAAATTGCTCAAAAATTTTGAATATTTTTTTGATGCCTTCATTTTTTCCAATAGTGTATTTTAAAATCGACTATGATCGTTTTAACAAAACGCTTTATTTTGTCAAAGGTTTCAAAAATATATGATCCTTTAGGGTTACTTAGTCAATTTCTTATTACCGCAAAGACTGTTACAGAAACTATGGCTATAAAAATCAGCTGGGATGAGCCACTACCCGATGACGTCACACTAAGTTGGAAGCGATTCCGTTGTTAAAAATATCAGAGTGCCTTGTCATGTTATAGGTAACAATAAAACACTTGTCGAACTACACCTTTTTACAGACGCATCACAAGTCGCATATGGCGCCTGCGCTTATGTTCGTACTTAAGGCATGAACACCGTTTTGTAAATTATATGAATTTACAAAAAATAAAGGTTGTAAAAATTGGTTGCATAATATGTCCAAATCTAAGAGTTGTTTAATTTGTCCTTAATTGTTAAAAATTGCAATTTACCCAAATTATTTGTAAACTTATGGAAACATACAAGGTTCTAATCTAAAAGTTAAACCTTCCAAAGAAAAGAATTTTAAATCGGTTTATTAATGAAGGATTTTGAAGGTAACAATCATAAAAAAAAACAATTGGAGGATTTTCCCTTTTTTGAAATTATTTAAACATAATTTTCTATCACATCCATATCAATGACCACATATTATACCAGCTTACTGACGTATAGAAATCTATAATTTATTTACAATATTATATATTTTCATAACGTTAACCGTATTAATCCACAGAACGATCCGTCTTGCTTGCATCTACTACATTGTTTATAAAAAAAGCATTCCATAATATTGCTGTTTAAACAGATTAATTGGTCCGCAAGAGAGTGGTGTGGGCTGTCTCTTTCTCGCATGTCACTGAATAAAATGGATCGCAAGCGAATTTCGCATACGAATCAAGCTCGAGCGATATAAAAATAGAACTAAGATTCTGGCAATTATATAAGATTGACTATAAAACAATTTTTTGAAGTGCTTTAGAACCACTATGTCAGTAGACATACTGGACTCGAAATCCCATTACAGGGTGGAGTGAGTTAAGGAGGCGTATTTTCTCCGAAACTGTTTCAACGCTAACTTGAATGCTTGTTGGCTATGCTAAACAAACTTCAAAGCATAGCATAGAATAGTTTCACTTAATCTAACTAGAATAAAAAAGTAATGTCGAATGTCCATACGGACCTAAGGTCCTACTATGATCTCTTAGCGCAACGCAAGTTCTATTGTTAAAGTGAAACGTTAAAGTGAATACGCTGTCTGTAATGACGACTCTCTTCAACAGCTTAACTTGAATCGCGATAAGGGATAGTAAGGCTTCTGTTCAATATTAATTGGGACCAATTGTTAAACTTAAAATCATAAACCAGTTTCGTAGCGTTCTGAAAGTACACAATATTTTCACGTTCACATTGAACCCTTATTGCCCTTATTGCTTAACCCTTATTTTCTTTTGATTTTAGGAAAGAATATGTGATTCACAGATGATTTTAGTTGTTCCATAGGAAATTTCAAATGAACGACCATATGATCAAACAAATACTTAAATATTGTTATTGTTATTTTCCAAAAAAACTTGGGATTAAAAGTAATAAGGAAAAAAGTAGAAAGTAATATTTATCAAAAACGCTTGAGTTTTATCAATTGATTTACCTCATCTATAGAGAGAGAAAATTCACATCTTGCCCTGAGAACTTAAAGCCAACTGAGACGTGAGTAATCCATTACTGTTGTTTTCCTAAACAGGCAAAGCTCTGTGCTCGGTACTAAGCTCTTGTTTCTTTTCGTAGTTAGATTCGGTTAGGTAGCGGAAATTGACGTAGATCTTATTATGTAATCACTACGTTACTACGTAATATTGGCAACCGCAGTAGGAGAAATAAGGTACTTACTCGCTTAGCAACCATGAACTTCAAGTTAGCTTTTGAGACGTTTCACTGAGTGTAAAGTTTGTGTGAACCTGTGGATATCGGGCGCCCATAGCCACTGATTGTGGTTTTATAGTGGAAGCCGAAGGACTTGTAGGTTGATGATAATAACTCAAATAACATACTAACTTTTTGACCTGTTAATTTTTTTCACAACTAATATATGAAATACGAATTTTCTAGTTGAGAATGCTTTTTGACATTGGTTACTAGGTATGCGAATAAAATAAGGATATATTTAATTTTCTTTGTGATTAACTTAGTTGTTACTTTTTGGTATAAAAAATAATAATAATTTGGGATTTGACTATGGAAATGCGAATTTCCTGATTTTGCTCTGTTGATTATTTAGGCTTTTCGATACATATCTAAAAAAACTTTGGATTTATTGAACATATTTACGTATGTAAGCTACCTAAATTGTGCAATGAAACACGACTCAAAGAAACATTATCGAAGCTATGATTCTCACTGGATGTAGTTCATTTCTGAAGTAATACATATAATAAAAGAGATCAATGGGTTTAGGCGAAACTGTGTTCATTACGCGAATGCTGCTAATCCCCAACAACTTTCCACCCCAGTTCAATTGATCAGTAATACGACGATGTTTACTCTGTTCACTAAGCCAGTTTACATGAGTAATTTACAAAGTGATGAAAAATTGTTTATAAGGACATTATGAAAGAATCAGCACATTTTCATATTAAATACGAGTATAAATGCGATTTATAATTTTTCTTAAAATTATTCATGCAAATAATTAAATAGACTCTAACTTGTTTATATATTACTAAAAACAATAAAAAATGCAGTGCATTACGATCTGTATTTTTAATTATCACGTTTCTTGAACACTCCCATATAAGAATAAATTATTATTTTTTTTTTTTATTAATACGCAGAGTGAACTTAAATGAAATAAAGAACAATACCAGGTGTCACAATAGGTGGTCTTATAACTTAGAGGGATCTCTACCCGATTACCTCTGGATGGAGAGAAATAACAATTAATGACGGGGGTGTGGTTAACTTATTACAATTGTATACTAGGTCTGCAATGCTGCTGCTGTTGTAAATACTGAGTGAAGCACTACCTTACCTAACCTCACCTTTTCATCAATGTAGTCTCAGCGGTTTTGCTGTGATCAGCTTTTGAATTTTTCTTTCGGTGATTATTCCTCCATGGTAAAGTCTATATTTTTTTACATAGCCTATGTCCGTCAGGTTATAATCATGTATGTTCGTAACAAAATTCGTTCGAATCGGTTGAACCGTTAAGTAGCAGGAGGGAGACAAGCGAAATTTGTGAGTTGCCTAAAAGAGAGCTTCACTCTTTCAGAGCTTCGCTCAATAAATAAATAATAAGAAATGATACTACGAAAATAAATAAAACTAAACAAATGTAATACATGTAGACAATGCACACATACATATCTAATAGGCTTAATTAATAAACTCACTCACTCACATCAATGAATTAGCGTTCGTATAATATATTTACGTACGTTTTACGAACAAGAATATCGGATAAAAGTTGTTGTTTGTTGAATTGTTTTTCGAACAACGACGGTGCCCACCTTTCAAATCCAATTTGCAAGAGTCCGGGCTGCCGACGCATTTGCCAAGATTGGTAAGCCTGCCCAAAATGATGCCTGAAAAGTAACTAAGTTTGATTCTAATGGAGCAAGCCACTTGGGTGATAAGGGTACTGTCATGTAAATGTTAAAATAGACTATTTCATTTATTTTTATCAATCAACAAGATTTGATTTCAATTCAAGTCACATACTACCTATCTTTACCTACTTTTACTTCTGGAAGGTTTAAATGGGTTTTGTATAACCCACTCTTAGCTACAGCTGATCCACAAAAAACAGAAGAAAACATACTGTTCGTCAAGATCTATGGTGTCAATAGTTTGTTGAATCAATTTCAGAGTTTGTCAGTCTCATGTTCCCGAGATATATGTAGCATCGTTACTATACCTGAGCTACCTGCATCTCAAACACAAATCGAACGTAGCGAAAATCTGATTGCTAATACAGTCAGTTAGTTCGTCGGTCTAGCATTGAAGAGATATGTTTGGCTCAGCTGTCGTTATTATGTTGTTTTTCATAAAAAGTTGCGACATAAATAAGCAAAAGTAAATAACATCCTTTACCATAAGAAAAATAATAAATTATTATTACATTACGTATAAACATTCACAAAATTTTGATAAAAACAAACAACACAATTATATGATAACGAAAACTACCGAATGTATCTGAATCAACTAGTACTAGAATTAACAGTCTACAATGTCCAAACCCGTAACTTGGTTCTTTATTGATACGGTATCGCTACGATGCTTCGTTTAAAGGAAAAAAATATGGTTAAATGTTTTATAGTCTGCAGCGTTAAGTGCAAAAATAATGGCCAGCTTTAACAGATATATATATATATATATATATATATATATATATATATATATATATATAAACTCGATACCTATGCTATTAGTGTCAGTATTAGTCAGTGAATATTTGGTTTCTGGTCTCCTAGTCTCCTGGAATATCTTACTATTGCGTACAACTATATATCAAATTTGAATGTGTTTATTTGTTATCGAATTTAATTGTGTTGGTTATATACGCCGGAATATAAATAAAAGTACCTCACCACGTTAAACTTATTTAAAATTCATTAATTAAATCGTGCATCGAACATGCACACAATTGACTAAGCATTAAGAAACAGCTCTACATGACTGAACGTTATTTCAAGTGGATAGACTAGACCAGATAAAAATAAATAACATTAACTACAAACGTCAATTACTAACCGAGAAATATTATTTCTGTTGGAATCGGCCATTATTTTCTCCTTAAATTCTGCTAACTATATAACATTACAAAACAAATAAACACCGCACATTTTGAACTCTCGTCTCCTAGACTATTTATTATGAAAATACTTTCTTCCTCTGTAACGTGCTTCGACAAACTCTTTATCATTAAATAGAGTATCTACAAACTACCGCCAAACTCTATGGCTACGTCTTTTCATTTTCGAGAACCTGATAGCTCAGCTGTAGTAACGTTGCTACTCACATCTCTTTTTTTAATTTAACCTTCGTATTTTAAAATTTATGTGTGATATTAATAAAACAACAAGAAATGCTGAGTTAATCTTTATTAACTAATATTAGAGACCACGAATTCTTAAATAATTTAAACATAATCCATAACTTATTAAAATAATAATATATACAAACATAATAAGCCTTAAAATTTTCTCCTGTAATATAACGCGACTCTCATTCAGGCCATAATCTATATAACTCCCAAAAATGGATGTATACTCTGAAATTCTTGAGAGATTCCAAGTCTACAAGTAAAAACGCAAAAAAAAATATAACGTATAAAGACAAGATATACGTTTCGAGATAAAAACAGTATAAAAAAGTAATACAAAATGCAAATTTATTTGATATAAAGTTCAGATATTCTTAATGATTAGCTATAGTTACTTAATTTAAATTTTACTTAAATAGTAATAAATAATATACGACTTTATAATATTAGTAATGGCACTACTTTATTACTGTTATATAAGGCACAAGTATATTCTGGAAGCCATATCCCTACGTCTGTAACTAATTTGTGCTTGTAGCTTAAAACCATTTGCAGTCTCGCTCCTCGATAAACAAAGGTAATGTCAAATTGCAACATATTTATTTTTCACACTTCAAAATCGTTATTTATCTTTTCATAGAAAAAATAATTAATTGTTTGTTAACTACTGAATCCAGCCAGTCCTATTTTTATTAAGGCCTATGTGTTCAAGTTTGTTGCGACCGTAAGCTAATAGTGCCACAAATTTATCTAACCTGGTCTTTGCTAACATTTAATCACTTGGCCACAGGTCATATTAGTCACAGGTCAGATAAGAATCTATACTTAGTGGGCTAATATTTTACTTTGTCATTACTTTCTCACACTATATTCGTGTCAGAAAAATACCAAGTTAATTTCATGTAATGAGTATCTCTACAAAAACTATAAATGGTGGCAGTGATATAGGCAGCCAAATTATACATTAATTACATTACCTATGAACAATCTGTATAACTTTCTTTATGTAGACTTTACAAAGATTATTTCACAATAAAATGCAAAGAAGTAATTATAATATTTGTATGTTATAAAAGCACATGATATTTATACATTAACAGAGTAAAAATATAAATTGTTCACACACTGATTCATAAACAAACAAAGGCACTTGATGACTTATGTGTAACTAGAATGTTTCCTTCAGTCGCCTTAAAGAGAAATGAAAAGTTATAGAATTCTCTTTTAGACATTTCCATACTATATTCTTAACTTTATTAACTCATTTCCATTAAAAGGCTTCTTGCATAGCTTTATAAAAAGGTAAACTTGACCTCCAGTTTGATGCTTTTTTGCATTTAATTGTGGAACAAAGTCATTGTGTATAAAAATCTGCAGACCTTACATTTAAAAATATACAAGCTTTTGGTTAAGACATTATTGTGTAAATTTTAAACAATGTGTTAATTTATCCTGACTAAAATTTCATAACTTTCTACTAAATGTTAATGCTAGCAATGAAACATGGCAAGGGGACTTTAGTACTTCAATTACTCTTGTACAAATTTAGACACCTACCATGTTTAGTATTCAAGCTACACACATAAGTACATACGTCAATCACACACACATAAGTACAATAAGCAAACATTTTTGTTCTTAAAACAGTAATCCAGGCCTCATTTTTATCACCATAGATCACACTGTTCAATAAGCGAAGTTACATTTTTGTCAATTCTCAACGAGTCATAATTAAGACAGAAATCATGTCTATAGGGAATTTCTTTTACTTAATTTATATTCGGTAAATATTTTTTTGTATCAAAATGCTAGTATGGAAGGCACTAACTTAAGGCAATATTATATAAGGCCAGCACAAAATTTAAAGTAAAGTAGATAGCACGTCAGTGACAACAGCTACATTTAACTCTGTACACAATACTATCCACATGCTAGTATCAGAAGCTTTGTGTCCAGCCAACTTTTCTTACACTTCGATAAGTTTTTGAAATGTAACTGATGAGTAACGATGACTCAAACACTCGACGTAATTTGATACCTTGTTTTTTATTGTTTCCTCCTTATCTGGTAGCATTATTTTCCTGCATACGTGGGATTTTTGAATGTCGACGTGGCCTGCTTATAAATTGGATTCTCACCCTGTAAAAGTAAAACACGTACATTAAAATCTTTCTATTAAAATTAACTAATATCCTCCTTATATTTCTTAACGAAATATTCTGGCACCTTTGTTCCACAGAATATCCAAAAGCAACTATCATGCAAACAAATCTTGAAATCTTTTGAACACCTAATGACTCGTTTAACCTTATACCAAGCAGACAGTTCATTTGTTTTCTGCCTTCATTAGCTTACTAGGTTCATTAGGTTACTTCATCGTTGAATGCGCTTCAACTAATAGAAGGTTGGACATGGTTGCCAATCCACTAGTGATCTCCTGATGTTTTAAATGTCCATATACAAGTAGATATGTGTATGAGTCTATATGTGTGTTTTTGCATGCGTGCGTGCTTGTGTATAGTGCTAGTGTTACGTAGTATACAAGGAATATGTAACAATTGGATCTTTACCGTGTCCCACTTGGCCATCATACGCTCCTTTTCAAAGCGCGCAAACTCGCGCCGGTCGTGTATGGTGGTGACCATCTTCCATAGCATCAGCAGCGCCAACCCCACCAGCACGATGGCAGCAATCACGCCGAGTACTATGCCCAGAATGAATACCTACGCAACGACGTACAATCCATTGATTAATAAAGTGACGCCTTCAGGCTTTCGCTAAGAATGTGTAAGAAGCGCAAAATTTGAGAAATAATGTGTTAGTATAAAATAAAGATAAATCCTAAGGATTTTTTAAATAAGAAAAACTGCATTCACAGTTAAAAAACAGTAATAGTGTATTAGAATTTTTAAATCCAAAGCCACTGAATCTTAAAGACACCATGTTGAATTTTGCTTATTAAAAATTGAGATCAATATCTTAAGTGTATATATTTCAATTAAAAAACCTTTTTTACGGATTTTGCCCATAATTTATTCTGACGTTTGGACTCCTTTACAGGAGCCGTGATCACAGGATGACTAAGGCAATGGTCGTCATATATTTTCTACTACCTATACAATATTTTAATCGAGCACGTTCCTAATTGTAAAAAATTTATATTAATCAAATTGTTCTATTTTGCATGTTATCTCGTTATTAAATACGTTATTGTATACTACGGAGTCTACTGCCAGTTTGGAGTTAAGTGTTTATTGAAATGGCTACTTTCCAATTTTGAAATAAATTTTACCTTTTTTGGACATTCTCGCTCCTTCTGCGCTCGGATGAGCAGCCGCTGGTTTTCGTCATATGAGTACACATACAGATAAAGACAGTCTTCGTCGTCGTAGAAACTACACAAGTGCTCGTTCAACGTTTCGTTTGCTGCAACAAAAAAAGCGTTTATAGAATAAAAGTCCGCTATTCATGCACAAAAATACCTAAGTCCTGCTACCTGCTGCCAGTGGGAAAGAAAACAATTGCGAGACAAGTCTAAGATGGCGTGGGCTACTGAGAAACGATCAGTGTTTTACTCTGATCGTATCTCACTAGTTAAGCGTTTTAGTCGTGCGTAACGATTTTATATTATCTTGCCTGCACACACGCGCAGATTTAATATTTAGGGACAAAAATTGCAAAAAGCCTATTTCGTAAGAAATTCTTAGTTGCATAGGAATAAAAACAGCACAAAATCAATGGCGGTCATATTCCCAGAAGCTATCTCTTTCAGACAACCTATTGTTTCATTGGAACATATCAATATTATTTCTGACTGCTCTTCAAGTTAATTAAAATATTTTATAGCAAAATTGTTTCTTATTTAAAAATCTATCAGTATAGTGTTTCAATAATTCGTCGTCGTCGTCGTCTCAGCCCAATGTCATCCACTGCTCGACAATGACCTCCCCCAAGGATCCCCACAATGACCGGTTCTGCGCTGCTCGCATCCAGGTGCTTTTCGCGACCTTAACCAGATCGGTCGGTCCAACAAGGGGAAGGCCTGCCTACAATTAGTCTTCCGGTCCGTGGTCGCCACTCGAGAACTTTTACAGGGTCACCAGTTCCATGAGCTGTGTGCCCCGCCCACTGCCACTTAAGTTTATCAATTCCGCGGTCTATGTAGGTTACTTTGGTTGCCCAAACGCTGCCCAGCCAAGTTGAGTTCGGCAATTGACCTCTTTATCGAAGTTGGACTTACGTAATTAGACTGTTTGTCCCAGGTACTATCGAGGTCTCTGGCGCCTTACCACTTTGTACAAATATTCGTTTGAACTGATCACATCGGACACGCCCACACGACCCCCTAATTGGCTTCGTATTTTACTACAATTTATACTACGGCCAATCATAAACAACTAGTTTTAAAATCGCTCTTGATGTCAGTACTGTCAACTGTCAATCTGCTTTACGCGTTCCTGAATTGCTGAATGAATGGAGCGGGCGTGGCCTGAAGCGACACATTTCTAATATTTAGTAAGTTGTAAGTAATTTTATACTCAATTAGCCTATCCCACAGCAAACACTGTAAGGCTGGTGTTATGGATACTAGGGTAACAGATAAACAGGCATAATATGTAGTAGTCATAGAAATATAGAACGCATGACTCAGGTCAAATTGCTCGCCTTTGTCACAGACATCTGCCCCTTTCGGAAGTAAAACCCACTGACGATGCGAAAATGTGCGTAATCAAATAAAAAAATATTAAAAATTTATATTTATTATACCGAATTTTGTAATAAATATTCTCCGACATTTACTTCCACCCGACCATCAGCATCGGCAGACGACATTGAGTAATAATAACATGCTATACAAAAGATTAAGCACTCACCTTCAAGTTTTCCTTCAACAATGATAGGGAAAAGCGTACAGTTGGGGCATCGGTTGCCCTCCACCTCGTCCGGATTGTACAGGGGGCCGCGATTGTGCGCCTCGCACTGTACGCAGTCCTTGAACTGACCGCATTTGCCCGGGCACGTCTACGCAAACAGTATATTCAATAACAACAAACAAGAAAAAACACTATGTATCAATAAAACACAGTCCCAAGGGTCCCAAGCTTACATGCTTAACCCAATGCACGGTAGTTATTTCGTAGCTCTATCGATACAATCACTATGGAGTTCAATTAATGTAAGTACTCACAAAATCCAAAGTTTAACTTATGATAAAAAACGCATATGTTAACTTACTATAAGATAAGCTGATCTAATTTACATGGTACACGATTATATTTTTAAATTTGAAGTTTAAAACACCTACTATATATGTAACTGCAAGGGTGTCTTTCATATACGTGGGTAATCAAAAAGAATGCTTTACTTAATCACTTACTATCGAAAGATATCCGTCTTTATACAGCGTCCATTTATAAACACCAATATATTATATGCTTTGAAGTAAATAATGAAACACTTATTTTTTCTTTTAATATCACCCAGTACCTAAATATTTAATTAAGGTTATACAAAGTTATCCAAAATAAAACTTCATTTGTTGGTACAATCACGCTACGCCCGATGTCGAATCAGATGATTACATGACCCCCACCCCGCCATCCCGTATTTCATTGATCCATAACATCGAGCACATACCCCAATAGAGTGGTAATATTGGGCTGTCCGCCTCCGCAACTGATTAGTGATTTTTCACTTATAAATATTAACGCTCGCTCCCACTAAAATAGTACATAACCAGTATTGGATCTGTGCGTACGTGCCTGCTTATTCCGAAATTTAATTTAAATTAAATAGTTTCATAATGGCGTGCTGTTCTATTCGGTGGTGTGGAAAAACAGCAGAACTTCAAATTATAAAACCGACGGAATAACCTTTTATCGGTAAGTTAAAGTTAAAAATTACTTTTTATAAAAAATTGTCAGGGCTCAAATTAAACTGGACAATCAAAGCGAAATGGTTGACGCACGTGTTCAGATGTCTATGCGTCCTGCTTCCACATAACGTAATTTCTCATTACGCCATCTCTTTCTATCGATATCGGGTGTATCGATAAATAACATTATTGTAGCTTATTACATATTTTATTCAAACATAAAAGTAATTTTGAAATTATAATATTTGCATTAATGATCTAATTGAAAGTGTTGTGCATTATTGATTATGTAAATCTTGATCGATTATACCGATATATTAGGTATCTAGTGTAGTTAAAATAAACGGTTTTTATACTTTTTTGAATAAATCGGTTTGTAACAAAGAAATGTTTTTTTGTGTTAGCTTTTTGTAGCAATAAAAAGACATATGATGAGAAACAATCAGTTAGTCAGAAGAATTTATACGTAGCTTATTCATTTTAAAAATCAGTAAACCAATGAATGGTTAATTATTATTTCATCTTTTCTTTTAATACAACTAAATAAATGTAATTTGGTAATTGGTTTGGTTCTTGTTGAGGTGCAATTCAGCGGTTAAATATCTTCTTATTTGATCGCTAGATGCATTTATAGGCATTTATTTCCATAAGAGAACACGTTTGTATTATTCACTATTGCTATAATTACTGATGTATTGGCTATCGATATCGATGAACCTTAGATACTTGGACACTACCACATCTCTAGGGTGATAGTTGACCTTAGGATAGCCAATCGCAGCTCAGTTAGAGCAGTGTGAGTGGTAGCGGCGAATTAGCGGAATTGTTTTCAAACAAAATAATAGACATTTCTACTCTATTGGGGTATGTGCTCGATGATCCATAACAATGTTTTTCATAAGTTGTAAATTTTCCCTTCATATTATTACGGGTTTATGACCGTCAAATTGCAGAAGGTTTGGGTTGCTTTTTTATTTGATAAGAACGTTATTCAAAACATTTCATAATTGACCTGTATATTTTACCAATAACCAGCTGTTGTCATAATTCGCTCGGATAATAGTACATTATGGCAAAGGCCGTGAAATAGGCAATTGTAGGTCGAGTATGAGTTTCGATTTTTGGCTTTTGAATCCGGTCGATTGTCGTTTAAGAAAAGTAGTTAAATTTTCATAATTTTTCAAGTTAATGCCGTTTTTAACGTGAACTTTTATCGAAAATAATGACAATATTTGAGATTTTTTTTTTGATAAAATTTTACCTACCTTTTTTTCCAAAAATGAAGTGTTTGGATAATATCTAATGCATAGAAAAAATTTGGATGGTGTTTATAAAATGACCTAGTATATACAACTTACTTAACAAAGTAATTGACACTGATGTGTTGTACAAGCGAAACATAATATAGAATACTTTCGATGTTGTGTAAATATAAAAAACTTGTCTGCAAAACTCAATAACTCACCGGACACTTCTCACAATATCTTCCGGAGTAATGATGGTCATCATCTACGTTGCACACACACTGTCCGCAGACACACTTTCCATTCCCACTGCAAATTTCACCATTCTCTGTGAAATAAAAAATCCTAAATTGAACATCCCATTACAATTTTTTTCTGTGTCAGTAATTTTAATCGAATCTATGTGGTAAATTACAAATTTTTGTTTATAATTTAACACATAGAGCGCGTTTTATTATAAGACTTGTCATACTTTTGTCTATTACAGAGTTTTTTTAAGGTTGTTCCAAGCAACACAGAATTCTGTATATTTATTTAGTCACTTGTGAACTTATTGGGTACTTTCAGCGCATTGCATTTACTGGTGATCCAAAAACTGAATATTAATTCACAGAATTTTTTTAAAAAACTATATTCTGATTAATAATTACATAATTTTATATATTCAATACCCTTAAAACGCTACAGACGTTACTTGGTATGAAACCTACGCCTTTATTTAGTTATTGGATATTTACAAGCCTATTAACTAAATAAGGCGAGTTAAATAGAGGCGAATATAATAGAGTAAATGTGGACCTTTAAATGCTCCCTTCTAAAGAAAGCACATGTGGACTCTTATAGAGATAGAAGATATATAAAGGAGAAAATTTGGTGCTCTATTCAGCAAAAGGACTAAATTCTTCCAGTTTATACGTCTCTATACTGCTATTGTTAACGCCTGAATGGTGGCTGTTTATAAGTCCACTTAAACGTTTATATACCGTTTGAGAGCAAACTATAACGAATGTTGCGTAATAGAGACTGAATAAATATATCTTCGTAAATTTTTTCACAGATATTTTCATCGGTTATGTTTCGACTTTTGTACTAGTTCGATATTGATTGGTTTGCATATACCTATTTTATTTATAGGTATAAACTCATTCGGTTCAAAGTCCGAAAACTATGCTTGCAGAACTTTTGACAGCAGTTCAAGATTTAAAATTAATTACTCTTGCACTGATTTATTTCATGGTATTTGAGTATCACTTTTCTTTAAAGTTTTATGTGTGTTTACGTAAAGTTTTGAAATAAAAGTATCGAGTTTATTGTTTATTCTTTGCGCTCAAGGCACAAATTTGTGATCGTATTTTATTTCTGTTGTTTTTAAGTATTACACTTCACCAATGATAGCACTTAATTATTTGAATAATTTGAGTTTCTTAAAATAAAATCAATTTTAACAATTTCTTTGAATTATTTATCTGGAGCCGATGTTTACAACAAGCACTTACAGTACTCGAGGGGAAGTATGGCGACTCACCAGGCGACCGACACGACGACTGATCCATGAGGCAAGCGCACGCGGGTCCTGTGTACTCCGGCCTGCAGACGCATTTGCCGCACACGCACTCGCCATGATCCGGCCCGGAGCAAAGCAGACCCTTATTCATGTCGCACGTGTAGTTATCGCACTCGCAAAACGGACCGGATATTACCTAATTAAGAATATTTTCTTTTATTATTGACAACATTTAATGTTCTTTCAACTTTTTCTTATAAACTATCATTCTTTTTAGCTAATTTAGCGAATAAAGTAAGTCGGATTACGCTAAAGGAAGAGCTCATTAAGAGAACACAAGTAAGATTTCAAGTTATCCAAGCTATATATACACACACACAATATATTTATATATATTCACCATATTAACTTAACATACCTTGAGCGGATCATCGAGCTTGTTGCATTCGCAAACTCCACAGATACAAGTACCCCGGTTGGAGCACAATGGTCCGAAAGTGGCGTTAGTGGGCCGGCAGCCACGCTCTTGTTCGAGCGAGACGCCGCCGTGTGCTGAGCACTCGCAGCCCTTGCCGAACCGGCCAGGGTTGCAAAGACACACTCCGCACGCTGATATGCCTTGTCCGCTGCACACCAGGGGACTGTTGTCGTAGGCCTGTAGTTACAGTCATTAGCAGCGAGTGGCCGAATCAGATAGGGTAATAAATCGAATGTTTTTTTAACATTCCAATTATTATATTTAAGCATTTAACTGCTGCTTAAGTATAAATCTAAAGAAATTATTACTAGAAAAAATCTTTAAACATACTATTTTCTAAAAGTCACTAACATTAACAATATAATATGATATGCAGTAATCGCCATTCTTTATTACAATGCTGAGAAAATCAAACATTTAAGTTTACTATAAGAAAAACTAATTTATTCGGGTCTCTTTATTTTTGATTTGGATTAATAAAAATACAAATCATGTAAATATTATACTGTTAATTTTTATTAGCATCTGGTAAAATAACATGGCGCTGGCTATAAACTTTTTTCTATATAACTTATAATTAAAAAGAAATTATACTAAGAAAAGGCCTCTTTTAAGTATTTCATAGTTAACCTGAATCAAATGTCTTTTTTCTTGTCAAGCAAAAAATTTTATGAGAAGACAAATTATTCATATATTATTTAAATACACTTACGTGATGCCCAGGATGCTCGCAAGGACAGTCGCATATCATTTCCACTTCCACCACAAGATTCTCAGATATACCTACAGGGTAAATTTGGAAAGATTGCTTCCAATTCTTGGGGTCCTTCGGGCATTCTTTCAGAGTTATTTCAGCCGTAAATTCTACTACATCGCCCACCTGAAAAATAGTTTCAATGAAATTAAATAATTATAAATGTTAAAGAAAATCAGAAATAAAATAATGTTGACATTTATATCCTTTCTGGTCAGACTGGTTATGAAAACGCCTGTTTCCAGCTGCCATAACAGTACCTAACACTATTAAGGTAAAATTAAAAATATGGTTATAAATACCTTGAGACCGTCACATTTGTTGGTCTGTGTGGGTTCTTTACCACCCAAACATGATGAATAATAAACTATTTGCACGGCATCGCTTGAAGTATCTTTCATTTCGACTGTAGACGTAATTTTCTGTAGAAGGGAAAACCTCTTGTTACGAAAATATCACTTATTTAATCTCGACTATCGAAACACTCTTTATCAAGGGTTGCTTTCATATAACTTAGTCTTAATTTAATAAATATATCAATTAAAATTTGGATCTTCATTAAAGGGGATATAATTAAAATTCAGAAAGCAGTTCATTATAGCCATTCCCATTCCCAATGCCAATTTTTTCCCAGATAAGACAAGTGATCGTTTAATAAATGGAAACACTCACGTCATATTGTTCCCGCACCAATTCCACCACGTTGCCAGAATCTTCGCTGAGAACACCACTACTCGAACCCTCAATATGCTTGCTCAATTCTTCATACACGCTAATCTGTTCCGCAGTCACAGCGAATATCACGTTGATAGCGTGCTGTTTCACCTGCATAACATAATTACTTTATTTTTTATATATTTTATGCATTTTTAATGCGATCTTATAAGATAAATACTAGAAAAAATCGACTCGCGTCACAAGTGAATTCTCAGGCGGGACTTGTGACCCGAGTCGATTTTTTCTAGTATTTTTCTATTATAATAATTTAACATAATTACTGTTATGATTAAAATAATAATATTAACCGCGGGGCGTATTGTAATAATCAAACAATTTTTTTTCATAAGTAATTAAAACCTCTCAGTCCGTTACCACTCCGGATATGGTTTAACCCCTTGAAGCCCAGCATTGTGTTAAATGCGTTATTTCTCTTTCTGTCGCGCTATAGAGCATTATATAATGCTCGCGGATTTTAGGTATCGTTGTCGCGCGCATGATATAATACTCTCGGGTTTGAGTGGTTAAGTCCCTATATGTGACACTACATACCCGTTGGTATGGTTTTTGGTAATGTCCGACAGAGTAGAAAAGCACCAACCCTTCACACTTAAGAGTGTTGTAAAAGGCGAGTAAATAGTGGAGGTAATCTCTCATAGAGATCACAAAATGGGTCGCAACCTTTTTGCATATTAAGATCTTTTAATGCGATCTCCAATCCGCCTGCCAGACGTGGATATTGTAACAATATCCCTCCATTTTTGGGAAGGAGAGGGGAAGCAGCCGTAAGTGTCTTCCGATTGAGACGATAATCTTCAGTGTATTTTACCTTAAGGTTGATTTGTGAAATACTTGGGTAGTCTTGCACAGTGGAATGTGTATACGAGTTCTCTTCCATATGACATTCACCGTCGTTGGGTTGTACAATTCCACCAAGCTAAAACAAATTACTTGTGTGAAATTTATGAGCATAAAACATAATATATTTTTTTGTTTTTTGTATCAAACTATGTAATTGATTTCAAAAGCGATTTGCATTAATTCGAAGTACCAACACTGTTTTATAGAAAAAAATGATTTAAAATTGAGGCTTAGATTTTTAAAACTAAATTGATATTGCCTGTATCTCTAATGATTAAATAATATTAACGAAATTTAGATGTTTTATGTATATTCAATGTCGTATGACACATTGCTCTTTATGATATCTTTCTGTCAAAACAATACATTTTTATTTGCTTCTCCATAGTTAAGGATTGATTTTGAAGCTAGTTGCCGTTTTTTAGTCGTCATTACTTAAAATCGGATGATATAAGGCAAAACACTTGCCCAGTTTAAATAACATTATTATTGTAAAATAAATACACAAAGTAACTACAAATAAACACGTCTTGAGGTACTTTTTTAACATTTCCAATCATTTGTCGTATAGTCTATTAGCCTGTATATTTGCGCAGGTAAGTGCTTCTTTATACTTTTAATTCTCATTTCATTATCTTTTTGAAGGCATATTTCTTGTTTCAGTTTCAAAGTTTTTGTAAGCACCCTATTTTAAAGCAAGACTTGTATAGCAAGAAATAAGCAGGCTTATAATCGCCTAATTGAGTGTGCTGGCTCATTCAATGTCATTCTCGACGCTCTTGTAAGCGGTACAGTGGTTACCTTGCCATCACCAGCGTAGTGGAATCCAGCGTCAGTCGAGAAGACGAGTAACCGACGAGCCTGATCACGCCAGCCGATCTGTCCTTTGCACACCACCGCTTGCATAATTGCGTCGAATCCACCTTCAGGAGCGTCCAAGTTACCAGATACATCAGCCTTAGCTACAGCTTGCTATTCAAATAAATTATTTATTTTAGAAAGAAAAATAATACTTTGACAGAAAGTCATATAACTTTACTCTCATTGTATAAATTATAAAGCAGTTAATTGTTGTACTCATTTTGTCTACAAAGTCCTGAAAGTTCTGCGTAATGTATTAAGTGCTCTATTCGGACTTCCAAGCTACTGTAGTGCATTAAGTTGGCGGAAGCGAATAGTACCAGCAACATCGAGGTTATGATAAGAAGTATTGAAATAATGTCACTAAAATATATTAAGGCAAGGGAAGTCCCAACAGAGGCCTGAAATGGTTAGGTGAAAATTGAGCACTGCTTCTTCATTTGATCAAAATACAAGTTCTTTTAGTCTTAAAAACATACAAATGTTTTAAGACAAAATATGTAACCTTTAATTTAAGACAGTTTTCAAGAGAGAGATCAATAGAAATGAAATACTTACGTCAAAGAAATCAGTGTCGTTACTCAAAGACATTTGATTTTTGAAACCATATGGAGCGGCACATCCGTCACAAGGTGATATTAAACTGAAACAAAAGAATCGAATATGAATATAAATCAAGTGCCCGCTCGTTTCGGCTCAAGTAAAAAGGATTTATCGTTCTCCTAAAAAAGAAGCATAAACAAATTTAAAAATATCCGAATAAATTACTTACTTTTTAGGAACAGTAGATACGTATGGCATGACTAGTTTATCCACAAATGAACCAAAACCTATCCTGAAATTTGATGTGATATTCCTCATGGTGCTTGAAAGTAAGCTGCCTAGGGTGCTGAGTTTGTCCTTGTCATTCTTCATCGATCTACTCAGATCCATAAGATAGTATAGGTCAACTGGGTAATCCTGAGCTTGGGAGTAAGCGAAAGTAAGTTTCTGCATTTCATCTGTGCAAAGAGAAAATTATAGAATAACAATTAACATTCTATAAGTACGTTCCACTTTAAATAGAAGTTTTAACACTTATTTACCATAATTTATTGTTACACAATTATATTAAAAATGAATATATATTTTTAAAGCATCACCAATCACAGCAATTATAATTTCCATTAAAAAGTTGATAGTTTTATTTAAGAAAAATCGAGTTGATATTAAATAATGTGTATTTACCCATATCCACATCTTAATAAATTTAAAAGTTCTTATTATTCTATGGGACATAAGTCCGCTTACAACGTATTAAAAATTGAAGGGTTGCAAATATTTTGTCAATTAAATATTTTCAGATTCAGGGGACGCCTAAAAAAGAAGTAAGTATAAGAATGCAAGCAAAGCATGTTTACTACTTATTTTTTGCAAGCAAAGCTATTTTATTACTTATTTTTTGCTGGCAAATAGTAATTACTTTATTAAATAATCTTTACTTCAGGGAATGTCCAACTCACTGGTAAAATTAAGGAGTTAGTTCATTATCACAACTCAAACAGTGGATTCATCTAATTAAAATAGAGTATTTTTGTTTATTATAAATATACAGTACGTAGTTAGCACGCGATACGGTGGTATGGAAGGTACGGCTGGAAAGCCTATTTTTGGCTATATGTTTAAAAATTCTTGATGCTATATTCTCGTGGCAAACTCAAATATTAAAATTTTTGTTAAAATGCAAAAAAAAATAAAAAGAAAGTCTGTCTACTTTGGACACAAACAGAAATAAAAAATATTATAGAAAGTAGTCCAGAAAGTAAGCGAGCGAGATGTAGAGGACTGACAGTAAAACATGATTTCCAGACAATCGTCTTTGAAACCCGAAGAGGATATGGCACGAGAAAAAGAAGAATTTTAAGTCCCCTATGTATATATAGTCTTTTAGTTAAACCGCTACAGGAAGTAGTAAAAGTACGTGTGCCATTACAAAAAAATAAATTACTCATACTCACTCATTCGTAACTGTAATTTCACCCTCTGTGGTTTAATCTGCACCAGATTGTCACCGCCTGCTGCTGCGCCGCCACCAGCTCCATAGCCGCCACTACCAGCCTTTATACTCGTTGTTTCTTTGTAGGATGAAGAGCCCATTCCAATGCCCATACGACCTTTAGCTATGGAAACAAACAAACCGCCGTTCAAAAACAATATATAGCTAGGATCGTCATAAACACTAACAAATTAATAATCTTATAGAACTTGGTTAACTTGAGAGTTCAACCGATAAACTCGTCACGGTTGTCTATGAGCGAGGTATCCAGCAATGAACTCCTATATGAGCTATGATATAAAACTTATATTTCACACGCCTATTAGGCTGCGGTTCCACTGAGGCGGAGCGGAGCAGAGCGATGACGAGCTGTGCCGCGATTCACCAATCACATGGCTTGAAATCCACATCCCTTCTCCACTCCACTTCAAAGGAAACAGCACTTACCTCTTTTCACAGTTCAGCCCCGCTCCGCACTGCTCCGCTCCGCCTCAGTGGAACCGCAGCCTTAGCCACGTATAACCGACTTATTAAAATGTGTAATAAACGTAGGAAGGTAGAAACAAATCATTCGTGGAATAATTTTGTTTCAGATAAAGTGTTTTAATTTAATCTATCCTATAACGAAACGGTGCATAATAAAATGCATTTTTTTATACAATAATCAATTAGAAAAAATTTGTTCTTCTATAATATATAAAATTATGGTCGTAGTTTGCAACAATCTTTTAAAAATTTTATTCGACAAATCTAAACTAATAGCCTAATAATTACCTCTACTCAATTCCTTATTGAACAAGGGATCAATAGATCGTTGGTTATCGGGATTGAAGATGTATGCCTCGTCGCAGCCGCCAGTGCCACCTTCCATGGCCGGGTTGAAACAGCGGGGCCCGTTGAAATCCGAAGCAAAGCACCACGCACAGCTGGGCGTTCGGATGCAATCGCTGCATGTTGTCTTGCTAGAGCATGGATTCTGTGCTAAAAGGTGTTCAGCGCGCTGACAAACCACTACGGTTAAAATCGCAGCGAAGAGAATAAGCGTTGGAAGTTGCGACATTTTGTCTTTTCGTTTGTTTTGTCGGATTTCAATTCTGTAACAAAAGATATAATACGCTAAAATTTGGTGAAAGATCATAAGCATTAATAGACTAATCCTAACAATTGACATCTGATTTTATTGTTGAATTTGGCACTCTTTAACAATAACCTTTAAAAGATAGGTGCTACGTTTGGAATTTCTTTGGCTAATTGAAGATTTGTTATCCTCGTTATTTTTAGGGTTATTTTAAAATATTCAAATGCTGCGCAATCGAGTGTGTACTGCATTGGTAATTCAAAAAAAATTGCTATGTAATACAACCTGTAATAGTCTAAGCCCTTGCCTGTCAACGACAAACAGCAGCGTAAATTAACCTTTAACATATTCAGAAAATTAAAGTCTTTATTAAAAATTTAATTTAAAATGAAAAGAAATCAATACAAGTCACTTGCATAAGTTTTGCTACATTTTGAATTTAATCAATAAAATCCAAAGAAAAACCTTTAATTCAAAATGCTGAATCGCATCGCAACAAATTTATTTTACTCATATCATAATTGTTATATTTGTAATTCATATCCACTAAGTGGATGGGTGGAAGTGGATTACACTTCACAGGAAATATTTCCTTAAACAGGACCTGCCATATCTACACCTATGCGCGTATAAATAGCATAACATTACGTAACAGCACCGTGTTGTTATTCAAAGTTGTTCTAAAATTAACCCATTATAACGATATGTTACGTTCACAGGCTTATATGTGAATTCGGTTTATTGTACAACAAAAAAGACCAGTTGGTGTAATGTGGCCACATGGGCCAAACTACTGTAGGCGGGTACGTACGAGAAGGGCGCCACCTACGCTAGCCAAATCGAGGTCGCCTTGTGGGAGCCGAGAAAGAAATAGTTAACAAGTGGGACAAGATATTAGCCGGTTGCTGTCTGATATTGATAAAGATTAAAAAGAAAGACATAACTTTCAGAGCAAAAACAAAACAGTCTTCGTATTAAGGCCGATTTACTTTTAATAAATACTATTCGGATAGGTCAAAGTGTGTAAAGGTGCGGCTCAATTATCACAAGATTATTCGCTTGTTTCTTTTTTAATCCTTGGATACAGCTTTTTAGTCAGAAAAATTGTCAGTATAATACTATATATGACGAATCAATATTATCTAGCATTTGAAAAATCTGTCCTTAATATCATATTTGACAATGGGACGGGCAGCAGTGGCCCTGAGAGCATACCCCAAGGATGACTTTTCACCGGGCATGAGCGAAAAAGTTAAACTAGAGACGCCCAATCTGTTTTAGAGCACCGGCAGAAAAAGAGAAATTGCAACCCCCCTAGTCGTAAAAGTTAACTAAAAATATATATATATATATAATAGCATCCTACGTATTACAAATTCGTAGGATGCTAACTGCTAAGGATGGTCTTAATTTTGTATTTAAATTAATAAATTAGGAATTAATGATAATACAGCAAAATTGTTACTAACATTGTTTACGTGAGAAATATTAATATAATGACATGGTTGCAGCTTGAAGCCATAAAAAATTGTGCTCTGTACAACTTATTCTCAGCTTTCACTCTCACATCATCATACTCGTGGTTATACAAAAGCGATCAAAATAAAATCGGTGTTATTTTGAAGGTACTAATATTTTCTTCCCTATAGCCGTTGCATTCTTTCTTATAACTTACATTCTTCTGAACCTAAGTTAAGTAACTGAAGCTAGAATTCAGAAACAACGGTACCACAATACCCAAACCATAAACAATATAGAAAAGTTCATTTTTTATATTTACCCAGCCGGGGATCTATCCCGGGAACTGAAACCTAGGAACGAAAATCGACTACAGAGGTCATGTTATATTTACTAAATATACTAGCCGAGTATATTAAAGGTCAAAACTGAATATGATGTGATGTGACACAACATTTCGACAAAGAGAGAGTGAGTAAGATAAAGTTTTAAATCTGACTTGGAAATACATTAAATTAAACGTTATAAGTTTTCCTAGAAAAAGGGTAAACACACCAAATTACTGCAGTAGTCGTGGTATACCGCATATTAAGCCATCTTGCTGATCAAAGATCAATGACTTCTTGATTTTTAAAGTAAGACGTCCGAAACGAAAATATTCTGATTACTTTTTTATATAATTTATAATAAATGGTAGTACGAAGAAGATCAAAGAAAAGAGAACGTCAGTCTTTTTATTAACGCAAGTTTCACATTATTGTTAATTATATTTAATAGCAAAAGTACGTCATCTCACACTAAATTTTTATTTTTCCAAAAATATTATAGTGTATTATGGCACTGTAGCATAGACCTATGGAGACCACTTACCATTTCAGTCAAACAGTGTGTTTGAGCATTACGAATAGCCAGTTAACTAGGTATTACAAACAAATTTCTATAATAATTTTATTGTTGCCTGCGATAGGTACAGACATCCCCACTCATGCTGTATTATTAGAAGTGATAATAACGGGAAGTAACTTCTGAAGTATTTTTAAACAAGCAGATTTGAATAATGACTATTAGGTATGGTACCTACAGAAAGGTTACTGCGTTGGATTTAAATAATAAAATTAAAACAATGCAATTGTAACTTCTTCCAAAAAGAGTGAGTGGTACGAAATTCTTAAAATTAATTATTATTGAACATTATTAATAATAATTATTAAACATTTTTAAATATTCTTTTGATATAGGATGTACAGGGTGTTTAATAAAACCTGTATAATCCCGAATACGGTACATAGGGTGCAATTTTATGTATGGTAAACTGGCCCAGGAATATTATTATAAAGCCCGAAAACTATCACTTGACTGGTAAAAATGTGTTCTTTTTATGTAAAACTGCAAAGCATTTTCCCTACAACAAGATGGTGTATTGCGATTAACCATTAATATAATGGAATAGAATCAAAAACAATGATTCATCTGCGTCCAATAATTTCACTTAGCATTTTTCCACACAAATAAAAAAAATGAAAAGTTTGGTGGTTTTCAGGCTATACAATATTTTCCAGGACACATAGTACCCCATTAACCGTATTTGAGATAAAGAATAAAGATATCAAACACCCTGTATAAAGGCTAATGAAATCAACAAAATGCATGTTTGAATTAATCAATATTTATAATTTAATATCGACGATCGTCAGCAAATACACAAAAGGCTTACAAACCTTTTCAAGGATGACCTGATAACATCCACTCAAGTTCCTTCTAAGCTACATAAACACTAGCACTTCACCACAGAATAAGTAATGATATTTAAGATGTAATTCACCAAAAAGGTAGTTTTGTTTTGCACAGGTTGATTCAAACAACTGGGTAATAAAAGTTAGCAACACTCTTATCGATGTACAATGACATGGATTGAGTCACATTCGCGCGAAATATTATTGGATGAAGTCATTCCTCGTTACATGTTTTCCTTCAAAAATCACTAGAAAATTATTTATGATGCACAATTTGCATGCTCTGTGCGTTTTATCAGCAGCTCCACTGTTCCAACAGCTGTGAATATAACATTATCTTTTAAACAACACCGAACAATTTAATAATGAAACTTCATTGGCGACCCTACTTTTAAAAAAACTTGAGATTTTTAGAGCTACACAATGTTTTTATAGTAACACAAATGCCACTAAAAACAGCAGCAGGCACGTCTTGATCGCGCCGGATACACGCGTGACTAATAGTACAGAAAATAACTCGTCAGCGGGTGATACAGTCAACGCAACAGTACCGGTCGTCACCGTTCCTTCTCGGAATCAATCAACACACCAAGTACGAATCACTGGTTCGGCAACAAATGACAATTCGACGAGACATGGATTCCTTGACCCATTTGGGTAATAACTCATTAAAAGGAATATTTTAATGACCTACATAAATATGGCTCGAAAAAGTTTAAGGACACTTATTATGGTATAATGAGTTTTTCCTCTTATTTTTTAATATAACTTTACTATACTTTTGAATAATGATAATGTCTTATTAATCCCTTATACTTTATGACTGCGCGTTACCTCAAATACTAATATATTGAGCACTTTATACGGATAGAAGGCAGAAGACACACTATACGTAGATTCGAAATAAATCGAAGCAAATGCAACATCGAGTCAACAATACTTATTTAATTAGTCATTTTGAATAAAACTATTCCAACAAATTATTAAAGATAGCTTAATTACTAATCGTAAATAGGTACTAGAGGTATATACAAGTAAAATCAACTATGAAACCGCAAAATAATCCTGAACTGAGAGTCAAACATATAAAAAAAAAACAAAAAACCCTTTAAGGATGGGGTATTCTGCAATAAATAAATAAACGCTGAAGTCAGCTAAGACAATAACAAATAATATAAGTATCCTCTCAATTTTTCTGCAGTATTCGCAGATTTGGTATAGTCTCTGAAGTATGCCTCATGCCTCAATCTTCATTTGTTTCTAGTTTATTCACGATAGCGTCGTGTATGAAGATCCTTTTGAATTTATTTTTTTAAAATCACCAGTCTTACAATTATTTTAAATAATAAAATAGGGTATAGCGAAAATATATGCATAAAATATCCTTGTTTATCCAGAGAATTTGAGATGTTGTTTGAGAGTTGGCCAAATTAATTCAATGCAGATAATTAGTCAGAGAACTTTGTTTAAACAAATAATTACTTCGACGAAGTTATCCTACATTAACCAGAAACAAGTTATAGAAGAGGTCTGATAACTGTCTAAAAGAGTACCAAACTGTACTGCAGTAAGAAATAACATTTAAATCGTTTTATGGGAGCCAAAGTTACAAACATTGCTAGATCCTTTCTTGCTTCTCTCACTCTCGTAAAATTCTCCGTGCACGTGCACCATTTCGTTTTATTAAAACGATAACCACACCTAAACAGTGAAAGTTTTTATCTATAGTTCCCAATAAATTATATAGTAAAGTTCTTATGAATAGTAGGTCGTATAAATTACGTCATTATTAAAATTACATTAAACGAATGAATCAGTAATAGCGTCAGCAAACCTCCGCTCACACTCGTAGTGCTACCATACTAGTATGCAAAACGCTGATTATTAATTCAACTGCCTTGTGTTTATTATTTAACTTATTTTAGTGTGGCAGTCAACTTATTTCAACATAGTTACTATTTAATCCTTAAGCCAATAATTCACATTTGTACTGAGTGTCATGTTTTTTTCATTAAGTTTCGGTCTATCGTTTGATTACAATTTTTAATTGTTATATGTAGTTGTAAAGTAGTTATTTACTTGAATCAACTTGTATTTGGCATGTTGTACTTCGAGATTTTCTATTATATGGTTGCGTTAAAGTCGGGAAGCAAAAATGAGAGCAGTAATTATTGATGAGACATAATATTGAGTAGATTTCCATTTTACAATAATGTACCTTGGTCTTTGATAAGAAGGTTGTGTTTGTAATTTATTTTATGTTAGTTTACCGGTGTTCCTCAGTCCCGCAAGCTATCAGCCAGTTTCCTTAAACCGACTATAACGGTTGAGGGGTGCACTGGGTGGGTTAACGACCGCACCCACTTGCAGTGCCTGCGATAACCATCTGTCTGGCAGAATGTTCGGTTCCCTCAAAATACCTTGGCGCTCAAAAATAGCAGCGAATTTTTACGGCAATTAGGTTGCGACGATATTAGACTAGGTCATAATAGGATTCTTTACTATAAATTTAAGATGTTTTAGTATTATTTAAAAAACTAATATTACCAGTTTATTAATAGGATTTCCTATGGACATCAATATTAAATCGTATTCTCGCATCAAAAAAACACTATCATTATAAATTCTAAAATTGTGTATAGGTTACTATGAGTTATATAATAAAAAATCAACTAAAATAAATTATAGAATGAAGAATGGTCAATATACTTGTATTGTTGTATCGATTAATATTTATATTAACAATAACCGATTAAGCTCTTGATTCTGAAGAAATAAAATCTATGTATTATTTTGTAAGGAAAATTGGGAGAATTATTAATTATACACACGTAAAAATATTAGTGGCGACTCAAGGACGGCTGACTAACAGGGTTGTGTTAAATTATTTATTGTTACTTATTACCATAATGTTTGAAGTTCACCGCGCCGCCAGTTTATATATACCGGGTCATTTTATAACCACCGTCCAAATTTTTTATAGGCATAAGATATCATTCAAACACTTCATTTTTGAAAAAAACTAGGTCGGTAAAATTTTCGCAAAAAATATTTTGTCCAGCTCGGTGGGGCGCTTTGGGCGGTCGTTGAATTGTAGATATATTTTACCAGTAACCAGCTGTTGTAATAAATCGTTCGGATAAAATATTTTTTGCGGAAATTTTACCTACTAGGTTTTTTCAAAATATCTAATGCCTAGAAAAAAAATTGGATGGTGTTTATAAAATGACCTTGTATATAAAATGATGGCTCAGCTTTAAATTATGCAACACCTAATTTTTGGTTGATAATTTTTGTAGATAGGGCTACAGAAGAGGTGTAATTTAACAAAATATCAAAATGCGGAGTTCATAAGTTCAAGAGATATAATTTTTGAAGAAACAGAACCAACAGTTATAGTTTACATTCTGTCAGTCGTTTTTGTTTTAAAATTTAAAAGTTAAAGGAGCGTATGCCCGTACAGTCAACATTTCATTATTATTAATTATTTTTTTGCATTAGTAAACGGAGATTACGTAAAAAAGTTATTATTATATAAATGAAACAACTTAGTGACACTTTAACTCTGTTCTGAACATCTGTAAAATGGAGCGTATAATAGGTATGTTAGACATATTTTAGGCTAGGTTAGAACAATGACCACTAACACGCGAAGGCGAGCGAACGAAGCGAGCGTGTCTCGGCAGCGCCTGCCGAGCGCCAAATCCCCTCTATTGTTTTGAATCATTTGGGTGAGACGAGGTTATAACAGTATAATGTTTCTTGATATTTACTTATTCATTAAAGAGATCAGGCTGAAATTAAGTAAGTATAAAAATTATATCAAATGAAAATTAGGACTCCGAGGGGTCACAGCGGTCGGCGGACTGCTACGACGGCACCCACAGCTCCTGAAAAGGAACGTCCTGGGACCGGGGATCGTTTGGACGAGCGAGTTTCAACGAAGAGCGCTCGTCTGGACGACACTCGATCGCCCAGAGGGAAAACCAAACGCGTCAAAACCGACGCGAAATCGAGGCGGAGAGTTAGCTATGTAGACACAATTCAAATATCTGGGCGTTATCCTTCACAACAAGGGAACTTGGGAGAGTCATATCGAAAATAAAACCAACAAGGCCTGAATAGCTTCTTGCATGGGGTCTCAACCCAAATGTAACACTTTGGCTGTACACATCAGTTATCAGACCATCCATAACCTACGGTTCAGTTGTATCGTGGCCCAGAACACAGCTGGCCACAGTAAAAACAAAACTCCAAAGGCTGCAACGCTTAGCAAGTATTGCAGCAACTGGATGCATGAGAACCACTCCATCAGTCGCCCTTGAATACCTGCTCAATCTAAGATTCTCTACACCTTGCTATTCAAGAAGAGGCACAGGCGGACGCACTTAGATTAAGAGCAAACGGACTATGGAAAGAAAATACAGTAACACCATACTCAACTGTTCTAAAGGAAATCTTAAAAGAAAATTCACTCCTTGAGGCACCTACGGACAGTATACAGTGTCATTATGTTTTGAATATTGAAGATACAATATCCAACTTACAGTAGAAAAAGAAGATAACTCTGGCATTGATGAAGTCAGGATATACACAGACGTCTCCAAAACCACACTGTGCACTGGAGCTGGTGTCTTCTCAAATGACCTAAACATCAAAATCTCGACCACCTTAGATAAACTCAACACTATATTCCAAGCAGAATGTATAGGTATCACCAAAGCAACACAGTCTCTGACAGTGCATCCATACTACACAGCAACACCATAACCTCTGTTATGATACTGGAATGTCATAACACACTCCAGTCCATTGCAAACACAATCAGTGTAACTTTGCAATGGATCAAAAGACATAGCAACCAGGGTTGTTGCGAATATTCGCATCCGCATATGCGGAACATCCGCATCGATTTACACATCCGCATCTGCATCCGCATCCGTATAAATCGATGCAGAGCTGATGCGGATGCGGATGTGTAGCAGGTTGCGACAAATAAGAAAGGGGAGGGGCCTGCGAGTGGCGCGTGTCGACCGAGTAAAAGATTAAAGATGATATATTGAAGATTAACAGAAACACCGAATACATCTTGGCTTCTCGAACAATATCTCCAAGTACCGAAAGAGCGAAGAAAATGAGAATAACAGATTCCATGGAAACAGATATCATCTCAGATCTCAGGTACAGGACGTTAGTCCTGTTTAATTAGTAAACTTTTTTTTTTTGTTTTCGCAGAAAATGGCATTAGGCGTTCCATCGTGTCGGGAGAACACGATGGATATGTGGGACTCTCCTCCATGCCCCTACCCGGCCGAGTGCCCGGTAAAGGCTTGGAGGCCTACCCACTAAAAACTGCGGCGTCCCAATACACACTGGTGCGAGTCGCGGGGTCCCTTGTCGGACTCGGCCGCGACCCGGACCAGTGTGGGTCCGCGCTCGTGGGCGGACCTCGCCTATGCTCCGTGAGGGACGGAGCAACGGGGTGAACCGTGACGCCCTGAACACCCCGCACGCCTGAGGGCCAAGTGCAATGCAGCTGCCGGTCTCCCGCCCCGACAACCGCTGGCCCCCTTTCGGTGAGGAAAGGAATAAACCACACCCCCCGACCGACACCGACCCACAAGGGACGAGACTCCCGCGCCCGCGACGATCACCCAGGAACAAGTTCCCAGGCGCCATCACAGGCGGCGCGGTTGCCCCGCCCAATGCAGGCCGGAGGCGGCCGAGGTGTGCTAATGGCCTTCCCCCCCCCCCCACCTCATCGGAATGTGCGTCCGCGGAAGTCCCCCGGAAACAAAAGTTCCCGGAGGGTTTCCGCGGTCGCCATCCCATCGGACCCCCTCTCGGCCACGCCGGGTGATAACGGAGAAAACTCCGGTATCACCCGTAGTTTCCGAGTGAGGCTCCTACCCTCGGGGAAGCCGTTCCCGAGGGTCCTCCTCAAGCGCATTCCGCTCGCGAGCGCATTCATCCCGCGAGCCTGCGCTACTGGCTTCTTGACCCAAAGCCCTTCCCAGCGGGGAAGGGTGGGAAAAGACCCTCTCCGGGTCGTGCGTTTTCACGTGGGGGGTGGACACCCAGGCAGAATGGGTGCCCCTTTCGCCATTGGGGCGTCACTAGAGGAGGAGTGACGTTCCATCCTCTAGATGGGGATGCGGGTGGCAAAACGCTGCCACCTTCTCCCCCGACGCCTGCGCCTTATGAGGGAGGAGTTTATATCCTCCTCCCTCCGCCTCTCGGCGGCCTCCTTCTGCGAGAGGACGTCCTCGCAGAAGGAGGCTACCACCTCCCAGGACCCGTCGCTCGCCACCATGGCTCGCGCCACGGAGGCGAGCGAGAGGTCACTCCCAATCGTCGCGACAAGATTGCCGCGCTGAGGAGACCACGCCGGACACACCTCTAGGGTGTGCTGGGCAGTGTCCTCCGCAGCGCCGCAATGATGGCACGACGGGGTCGGCTCCCTTCTAATCCGATGCAGGTATTTACCGAAGCACCCGTGCCCGGTAAACACCTGCGCCAGCCTGAAGGTCACCGACCCTTGGCGCCGAGCGCACCACTCCCGAAGCACTGGTCTCAGCGCCTCGAGTGTGCGCTTCCCGAATGGCGGGTCGATGAGGGACTCCTCCCACTCCCTCATCAGCTGTTCTTCGGCCACCCTCCTTACTTGCCGGGCCTCCTCGGGTGCGAGCCTATCTCCTCGCACCCGGGCCTCCACCTTTCGCAGATACACCTCTCGTAGGACGCGTGCCTCCAGTTCCCACGGAGGTGTACCCGCGAGCGCGCAAGCCGCTGCTCGCGACACCGTCCTGTACCCTCGTACGAGGCGGGTCGCGATCACCCTTTGGGACCGCCGGAGATCTGCCCTCCCCTTGGTCCCTACGGCTTCTGCCCACACCGGTGACCCGTAGAGGGCCATGCTCTGGATCACGCCTGCGAAGAGTCGGCGGCACGTGGTACCTGGGCCGCCGACGTTTGGCAGGAGGTTTCCTAAGGCCAGGGAGGCCTTCACCAACCTGGGGGCTAGCCGCTTGAAGTGCTCGCTGAAGTCCCAGCGAGCGTCCAGCAGCAGCCCCAGGTTCTTGATGTGGCGAAGCACTGGAAGCCTCACCCCATCAAGCACAACCTCCCTGGCCCTCACCGGTGGGGCTCTCCTCGGGCCATGGAAATAGATGCACTCGGTCTTATCTACCGAGACATCTAGTCCCATGGCCCGGATGCGCGCTATGGCCACCTCCGCCACCTCCTTGGCCCGGCGGCGCGCCTCGAGGTAAGTCGTCCCCCTCGCAGCGATAAGTGTGTCGTCAGCGTAACACACTATCGCCGCACGGGGGAGGATCATCCCCCTGAGGAGCCAGTCGTACCCCATGTTCCACAGGAGCGGACCCAGAACCGCTCCCTGTGGAACACCGCACGACATGCTCCTCTCCACCAGGTCCCCATTCGAGTCGGTGTACAGCACCACCCTGTCCTGTAGGTAGTGCTCCACGATGACCCGGAGATAGGGGGGATTAATTAGTGATCTTGCCATGATGCTCGATTCATTAAGTGATGTTGAGAAGAGTCAGGAAACAGGTTAACAGTAACAGGAGTTACTTACTTTCCACAATAAAAAGCGAAATAATTTAAATGAGAGTCCTCTTAAATGGTGGAGTGTTAATCAAAGTGAGGTCAAACTGTTCTCTAAAAAGCACGAAAATTGTTATCTGTGCCACCAGCCAGTGTTCCAAGAGAACAGTTATTTAGAAGCGCAGGATTAATATACGAACCCTTGCAAAACAGACTGGAGTCCTAAAAGGCGGCCATTCTACTTTTCATTAAATATAATGCTCCAATATTTAAATTTATTTACTAAAATAATAAATCAGTAATAGTAATTCACTCACTACGCATTGCTGGTATAACCCGCTAAATTATTTTTAATTGTCATAAAAATAAGTATAAAAACTCAAACAAAAACTCAAAAACTAATCACTTCTGATACATGGGTGTTTTAGTTGTATATTTGTAATGATGTCTGTTTTTGAGCCTCATAAATCATACTGTGAATGAACCTGAAATTGGGATCCTGATTGATTCAGAGGTTTAAAATCAAAATCTCAATCAAAAGATTACCAACCAGATATTTTTCATAACAATGGACTTTATTTGTATACCTCAACACTACAGTCAAAAGAACTGACCAACATGTTTATTGAATTGCTTTAAATAAAACTACGGTTGAAGGTCATTCTTCTGGATGTCCTAACAGTGCAATTTTAAGATAACAACAATTGTGCAACATGTGTTATCAAGCACAACTGTACACTCTATCTTCACAAAAGTATATAGAAAAAGGACAGTTGTAATGAGTCAGACTTAAAAATAATTATGTTATATAAAATTACTATCTCATTATGGAAAACACCACATAGTTTTGATCTTTTGATAATAAAGTATCATCACCATACAGCTTGCTTTATATTTCTTTCTGAGTTTCTTTATTATTACTTTAAAACATTATTAAATTTTGATAAGACTAAATTGATATTAATTTAAAAAAATCTCAAGATATGGGCTATAAATATATTTATAATCCCTTGAATTTTGTTTTGGTTTTCATGCAATTTCAAAAACACAGACAATAATCTGAGAAACTTTTAAAAGAAATGACAGAAGTTAGAGAAATTATTAAAAAAATATCTTTAAAAGTTCCCTCAATTTTGCAATGTTTTTACAAATATATGAGATGTAATGCTATGGTAATTTTTCATATTTGCCGAAAAATCATTTGCCTTCTTTTCTTAATTTAATCTGCTTTGTAACTTCTGTTGCTGAGGCTATAGAGTACAAGTATTATAATATGCATTTCAAATAAAAATACTTGGTTGTTATAACTCTTGAACAAATTAAATGCTATCTGACAAAAAAATCATATATGTTCCCTCTTAAAACATCATAATTAAGCTGGATAAAAAAATTAATTAATATTAAGAACTGTGGCAGATGTTAGTCCTTTAATATTTAGGAGTAAACAAACTGCTAATTAATTGACAAGTTATATGTAATCGGAATGTCATCTAACTATTTATATACATCAATTCAAATGTATTTAAGCTAAATGAGTTAAAAATAGATGCATCATTATATATACATAGAGTATGTGCACTCACCTTTAATAACTATGATTTCTAAAATCTGATATTTGGCTTTACTGTGTAAAGATGCGAGTTTAGTGTTAGTTTATGATATGTTTTAAATAGGGTGGAGCCTATTAAACAAACAACTGTATTGATGAATCAGGTCACTCATAACATTTTAAAATTTAATTTGAGGGTCCTTGGTCAAAACATAAATCGAATTATCTCACCTTGACTAAACTGCCTTCGAAAAAGTAAACCAATTTCAATTCATCTCTCGATTTTTGTTAGATATAATATTAAATTAAAGAAAAATACAGAAACACTTTCAACAATTCACTCCACTGTACTTGACTCCACCAAAGAGTATGTAAACTCCACTGACCAGTAACTTACTAAGCTTGAGAACGTTATACCCTCTATGGTTATACCAAAACGTAACTAAAAACCGTTTTGAATTTCATACCGAAACGTAACGTTACTGCAAAACATAAAACCGTTTTTCTCATAACATAACCAACGCAATGCAACCAAAACTGAAAACCGCGCGCCGCGCCGCGTAAATGCGCCAAAAAAGTGATAAATGCGATAATAAAACAAATAATTTTGTTATTTTATCATAAATATTATAAAAAAAAATAGAATATTTTTTTTTTGTAAATATGTCAATTTTTAAATGGGCCATAAAAGCTTTAAGTTCTCATTTATTCACATTACATAAAAATTACTACATAGTTCATACGTTTTAATTTTAACAAACTAGTCCTAAGCCTAGTAACAGCACGAAGGGATATCGTCATAACCATATTTACGTAAAACTAAACAAAAACTTGCGTTACGTTAGGTAACAGCGTTTTAGTTTTCGTTCGTTTTGCAGTAGCCAAACCATCTCGTCAACCGCGGTAGTGATAACCAAAACTGAAAACGGTTTTTAATAACGTTATGGAAACATCAAAACCGTCACGTAACGGTTTTCAACTTTTTCAAGAAATAGCCAAAACGCCCATTTCTATAACTTACTAAATTGACTTTTTTTGTAAATATTCCCGTACGGAAAGGCAAGGGCACCAGGTACAAAACCCATACATCCTAGTCTTCGCTAAAGATATAGATGGAGGTTTTACTGAAACCACTCATGGAATTCTCGAAAGAGCACAGATTACAATAAATAGTAAATTAGTCATCTATCCACCACGACCACAAATAGCTGAGTTTACCGCCAGTACTGAAATTGATGGACGTGCGTTGGATAGTTCCATACTGTTGCTTCCAATATAATACGAACTCTCAACTATGCTCTGCAGTTTGATCAAAGATTGGAGTTGGAGTGACTTGGTACTTACCAAGTAACAGTAGTTATCAGTGATGTGAACTATCTTAGATAAAAGTATCTGAAATACAGATACAAGATACAAAATACGTATCTTGTATTTGAAATACTTTCAAAATATTTTATTTTGTATCTTATATTTAGATACATTTTCCTGGTATCTTTGTATTTTGAAAATACTTTGTTCCCTAAGATACTTTTACTAAAATGAACTTTGCAGGTTTTCTTGCCAAACGCAACTGAACGCAACGCGTCGTTTCTTTAGCCGACATTGGACTTTTTGGCGGAAGCGCGAAGCGTGACTTTAATGGTTTTGGTTTTCTTGTTAAATTTTGTGTTGAGGTTGATATTAGTGTGTAATAATGGCGTGTTATTAACCACTGTTTCTAAATATGTATGAGTCTTGGCAAGTGAAACAAAACAGGTTGAAAGTTTCGCGCTCTCTCAAGAAGGCCACGAGGAGGTTTCAGTAAAACCCACTTCTTTACTGAAACCTCGGAAATAACTCAAGAACATAGAAGAAATATTATACTTACTTGACACTGGCTAAATGCTGTGCAAGCACAATTTGTGCATAAATAAAGATAATAGTCGATATTATCGGGAACTTAATGACAGATGGCGACACTATCTTTCTACAAATGTCATCGGCTAAGATATCCCACCCACCGTCACTCCTGTCGGTCCTGTCTGACCTCGGTCTTGGTATCTTGGCTATGCTGTACCTGGTAACTCATTCTGGAGGGTAGCGGGATCCGAAGCACAGTTTTAGCCGCTGGCCGACCGCAGTTTGTAGGAGGCCCTACTAGCGCGCTAGCCACGCGTGAAAGGCTGCCCCGCCAACTCGCGACAAATCCCGAAATGCTCCATCGTGCCAGTTGGCGACTAGACGGGATGATCCTATGGCCATTTCGGAGGGGTTCGGGCGTCCCCGCAGTCTCCAGGTGAGTTCCCTTTTTTGGTCAGCTTAGCCCAAGGAAACTTCCAATGGTCGACTAAGTAGCGTCTCGGCTAAAAATCCTACCCCCCCCCCCCCCCCCCAACATTCCCCATCATGAAAAGAAGGAATAGGAAGAATTTTAAACAGCGGCTGCACTTTCTTCCATTTAAAGTTCACTTTGCGAACATTAAAGGACTGCACTCAAATCTCCATACGGTCCATCACCATCTGGAGACCGAGAAGCCGCACCTATTCTTCTTGACGGACGTCCCAAAATCCTGGAAGCTTGCCAATGTGCAACCAGTTCCAAAAAGGTAGTCGTGCCATTGCATGCAATTACAGATTGATCACCATCACTTCCATACTCTGTAAGGTTACGGAAAAGGTGATGAACAGCAAGTTGCTCTCATACCTAGAAGACAACGATCTCCTCAGTGACCGTGGCAATATGGCTTTCGCCGAGGACGCTCAACTGGGGATTTCCTAGTTTATGTGACACATTTCTGGGGCGAGGGCCTCGAGATGCACGGTGAAGCACTAGCCGTGTCACTTGACATCATGAAGGCTTTTGACAGGGTCTGGCACGCAAGTCTGTTGCGCAAGCTTCCTTCGTACGGTATCCTCGCTGACTTTTGTAGTTTGATAGCCGATTTCATGACTGAACGATCGATCAGAATAGTTGTCGATGGCTGCTCCTCTGACTCAGTGGCTATTGATGCCGAAGTTCCTTAGGGGTCTGTTCTTTCTGCGACGCTTTTCCTGCTACACATCAATGACCTGTTAATGCCAGGAATTGTTGGGTATGCAGACGACAGTAAGTACTGTTGTTGGGAGATACCTGTCTAGCGCAAAAGCCAGTGGTGACGACGTGATGTTCATGAGAGAGGCCATGGTTTAGCGAATAAACCAGAGGCTAAATTACGTTTCCCAGTGGGGCGACAGTAACCGCGTTAATTTCAACGACTCTTAAACACAAGCGTGTCTTTTCACGGCAAAAAAGAATTCCTTCCACCTAACTCCTACTTTCCGAGGTACATCTGTACCTGTGACCTGACTGTAGCCTCAGTGTCCCATCCCATGTTTAAACTGAAATGGGTACCAAAAGCGCGAAAGGAATATGTAAAAGAACTTGTCCTGTTTGAAACAAGAAAGATCAATCGATCTGAAAAACAAAAATCGGAGGTTTTAAACAACATTGTTTTAAAAATACATAAAAAAAACAAAAGATGACTCTTATTATATGTTTCTAGAGGACTCCGATTCTTCTATTGCTAGTGGCGAAAACACAAGTAGCACCAGTGATTTTGAGACACTCCAGTACCTCAACAATAAAGATACTTATCCTACAATTAAAAAAATATTTCTAAAATATAACACCTGTTTGCCCCGCTCTGCCCCTGTGGAGCGACTCTTCTCCTTTGATGGCATGATAATGAGGCCTCATCGAAGGAAGATGAGCGACAATATGTAAGAGGAATTAGTTTTACTCAAATGTCAACTAAAACATAAAAAGTCTCAATTTTAATACCTTCATATTTTGTCTTGGCACATTTTTCTGATCCTTGTTATCAACGCAATCTATTCGAAAATTGTTTTCTCGAACAAATAAACTTAAATTCAATCAAATGTTGTTTTCTTACAAAAGTATTTTATCTTTAAAAAGTAGTTGAAAGATAGGTATTTTGTATATAGTATTTCAAATACCTTTTCAGAAAATTATTTCTATCTGGTATCTGAAATACTTTTTTTTAAAGTATCTTGCATCTAGTATTTCAGATACTTTGTATAGGGTATCTTATACATCACTGGTAGTTATTAAGTTATTGTATTTTGTTTTTTAAATAACTGTTTCTTTTTTATCGATTGTTGGATACTTATATAAGTATTACATTCGATATTGTAGGTAGTAGTACTCAGAACATGAAGATTGAAGACGGCACTGGGTCATCTTAAGAAACATTTGAGGGTTGGACTGTATATGCTGAAAATCGAATATAAAAATTTGATAGTTTAAATAGGTCACTGTACTGTTAACTACATCACGTATTGTTATTCATTGAAAGTATCGTTGGTAATGCCCAGTAAATTACAAATTACCAATGAAACCACTGGTGCCGTTTTAATAGCGCAGTGAAAATAAATATTGATTAAGTTAAAAATAACCGTAGTAAGAAAATAAAAGATAAGTATTTTTTCTTTTAATATTTAATCAGCTGATATAAGGTCCTTGCAATTACTTGAACATTTAATTGTATTGCAATTGCCGCCGTTTCGTTTGACATTGTCTTACTAGCGGAGACTAGACCATTCTATAAGAGACAAATATTGCCATGTTTCCACCTCAGAACAATAACTAAAGCTATAGAAGGAGCGCTAAAATAAAAACTGTATAACAGCTCTCGTATTCACTTAAAGTAATCTAACATACATGGGTAAGAGCGAAATAGACAACAATTGTAAGGTTTTATTTTCACGTCATTGTCACAAACTCTTAAAGAACAAATGTCAAATGGTTGTAATTTGGTTGTAATTTATACTACCAAATTAAAAATACGTCTTTGATGAACGTAGTTTCTGAAGTAAGACCAAATTCAATGCGGTCGTATTACAGTAGCCGTACAGCTTTGTGAGCGGCTAGCGTGAAATTATATTATTTTACAAGGAAGTTCGTGATAAAATAACAGGAAAGTATGCATATAGACACTTCAGACATCTTAGAGTCCGCGTCCAGGATGGCTTGTGTTGTTCCAGACTGCAAGTCTCATACATCACGAAAAGAAAATACGGATGAGGTGTTATCATTTCATCGGTGAGTTTTGTTTCTAAATTCTCATATTTTGACAATATAACAACGGTATATTCAGAAAATTGTAGTAAATTAATATAACAAATAGATTTCTCCGTGAGTTTTGGTTTAAATTGTCTTATTTTCATGCCTTCTGTTTTGTATATGATAGTGTGATAGTGATGTGTTTTTTGTTATCGATGTCAACATTTTCGGTTTTTACTCTTTGCTTTAGTTTTCCCAAAGATGAACCTATTAGAACTGAATGGATACGCCGTATATCAAGGATCAATTGGACATCGAAAGCGCACAGTCACATTTGTTCGAAACAATTTAGACTACATTCATTTGAGCCACATGAAAACAATTAATTTCGGCGGCTGAAAGCAAATGCTATACCCACATTACATTTACAGAACAATTGCTCCTTTTTTATTCCAAACATAAACTTGCTTTGTCATATAATTATTTCGATCCTACCAATAAATATTCAGATTTTCAATTAACATTTTGGCAGCGTGTATCCCAAATAATAATGATAGCTTATTTACAATAACATTTTTGTGTTTCAGAAACCACTATCGTATTAATAAGGAATTATGAACCACCAAGTAAACGCCCCAAATCTATGACCACAGTTGAAACAAATACTGATTCCGATATTTCTGAACTGATATATAATTTACAGAAAATTAAAGCAGATTATAAAAAACCAAATTGGAATATTAAAAAAAGAGTTAGAAAGGGTTAAAAAGACCAGCAAGTGACGTCTTCGCAAAATAAACACTAACAAAGAGAACATTAAGGAGCAACGCGAAGAAATCTCAACTCTATAACATATTGATAGAAAAATTGAAACAAGAATGACAAAAATTCGCGGCGAGAACTGAACTCAAATCCGGAAACAGCGTTTAAAAAATGTTTTGATGATTGGATTAAGTTGGCGTTAGTGTATCGTTTCTGAATTAGCATACTTTGAAGGTGATAAAATAAATTTGGATGAATAACAAACATTTTGTATATTATTGATCTTTTCCCGATACTTTCTCGACAGAGTGGTATATAAAAATAGGTAAACAATAAGTAAATATGTAAAAAATAATAGTTTGTTAATTTAATTTAAATAATCGATTAATTTTCTTTTTTTTCCTCTTTTTTAATCTATACCTTTAAAAAATATAATTTTAAATGCAGTGTTCACCAATGTACTAGAGCTAGAGGTCTAACTTAAAATATAAACATGTAGCCTAATAGGATATGCCTATCCAAGGTGCAATTTTTTAACTGTACCTACCAGGTTTCTCTAGATACACGCAAATTCTAATAAATAAATTGGTACGGGTCAAAAATTCTACCCATGAATACTGCATTATAAAATGTTCATTTGAAGATTCTACACGAGTTTATTATGACACATTACCGTCCGTTCTAGTGTCATAGACATACCAACAGCATAATTTTTTTTTACATGTTTTTAATTTTATTTTTATCGATAGTAATATCGACGCCGTTACATCACTGACGTAAGGGAAACTAGTGACTACCTTATAAATTACGAAACAAAATCTGTATACCTATTTCTTTCTTACACATTTACAACTGTATAAGTCAAAATAGTACGAACTAACGTATTGTGTTGTTATTTTAGCACTACTTCTATAGCTTTAGTTATTGTTCTGAGGTTTCCACAGACGAAAAGTGATGCTGCGCATCTTGTTACAAAAATCCTTGATTGCAGATTATATTAGTTAGAATTTTAATTTATGCCGTATATTCTCTGAGGTGTCCAGCAGTGGGCGTCGTACGGCTGATATGATGATGATGATGATTCTCTGAGGTAAGAATAAAATATAAAAAACAGGGACACTCGATTAGGCCTCACAGTTATATTTACAAAAGTTTAAGTAACTCTAAATGTAACGGACGGAAAAGTCTGATAATTTTATAGTTTTTAGCTTAAGTGACCAAAGCGTTTATTTAAGTGCTATCTTTTAAAAATGGAATAATTATTCGGTTGTTTATTTTAAGGTTTTATATTTTTTCACCTTAACAAAGTTAGCACTCGGGAGTTTACAACTAGCATTTTTTAATAACAATATATGAATTTTTATATTATGTTCACTGATTATTATAATATTTTATCAGTGAACGCACTTTAATCAATTTAGTTTTATTTTGCTAGTTCGTTTTACTTACCCGTACAATGTATACTACCCCTTATTTTTGATTAGGTATGTTGGCTGCTGATCGATATTTTTTTTGCGATGTTGGGTAGAAGTGAAGTAGTCGACCAATAGGAAACCTCTTCAGACCTTTCTTCTGTGAAGAATATGGCCGACATTTTGATATTGCTGTCATGAAGATTTTTCAGTGACATAAATTTTAACTTTGTAGTTCTTCATGCACGGTTTTAGGTTCCAAGAACATTTTATTTTTAATTGCTTATACGGTGTTTAGTGTAAGGTATTTTGTTATATGAAAAAATGGCAGCCGATCGTGAGATTGCTGCCGAAGACAGCATTAGAGTCGTATGCCGATTTCGGCCACTTAATGACTCCGAAGAAAAGGCTGGTTCTAAATTTATTGTGAAATTTCCTTCAGGCCCTGATGATAACTGCATTTCAATAGGGGTAAGTTTTTTAAATATTCGGAATTTAAGAAGCATTCTTCTATCATCACCCTAAATTAGACCATGATGACTAATACATTACGACTTGTTCACCTGCTACGAAATGGCCTTTCTTTTCTATTCCGCTTCGGTGATTATGATTGTGATCGCATAAATCAAATGATTCTCATAAAAATGTTGTAAGATATCATATGAGATACCTTTGTTTTGTCGAAAATCAATACAAATACCTTCTCGACCTTGACCCAAGAATATCGTGCATATTTCTGAACATACCTTGGTCTCTGTTTATCTTTTGTTTTTTATTTCATTCATAAATATAATTGCCATTGTAATTATTAATACTTGCTTTCTTAGGGTTTTTTATTGCTCTAATAAAATATATTTTAAAAGAAGTTGTATACTCTTCATCATTAATATTTTATTTTTATTTACTCTAAAATATTCTGTATGTTGTAGATTTTATGCTACACAGATGTTTAGTTAGACTAGTTGCAAAATGGCATTTCTTCTTGAAATATTAGTCAGTTATGCATTTATATATTTCTATATGCCACATACAGTAACAGTCAAGTTGGGATGTTTCAAAAATTATTGTACAATACTACAATTACCATTGTTCAGTGACTGACAGATATTTGTGCCTATCACATTATACTATGTTGATGAATGTGTAAAGCAGATTCTTCTTCCTTTTAGATGAGATGTTAATATTTCTGTTTTTTTTAGTTAGTCTTTATAAGATATTAACAATGCATATTATATTATTTAAAATACACTAACTCAAAGTCACTTTTACCAACCGTCACTTAATATGATAACTAAACAAATTTATGATGTCACTGCATTTTTGTCAATTTCTTGAAGTCCAAAGTGACAAAATAATGTTATAAATATCTTTAGTGCTTATAGTATTTAGTGACTTGTGTTGCATTTGACCTTAGTGTCTTTAATCTAAAAAAACAGTCTTTATATCATTTTATTTTCACTTAATATTGTGGTTTAGAATTGACTTAAAACTGATATAATTCTGGCAATCAATGAGACATAATAAAATCACTTTTTGGGGCATGAGTAATGTGCCGCTTCTTATATCTAAACCCGTAGTCAAGAAAAATCCAAGGACTTTTTCAATTTGCTTTGTAGATGATGATATCACATATTATATTGTCTTGGTGAATCACTTTTCATAAAACTATATTAGTGGATTATAAAGCTCTTGAACACTACTAATTTGACTTGCACTTAAATCTTGAATGGTATTTACCAACTTTTGGGTTCTAGAGATTAACAATTACTTTGACATTTTTATAAAATAATCTTTTTAAAAATATTATATGTGTAAAATGCTTGAAAGCCTTTTTTATAAATTGACAAAACAAGGGAATGTTAATTTATTTTCTACATTGAGAAAGAGCTTTGGTGTCATTTTCATACTAAACAACTTAAATGCAAAGTAATTTAAATAAAATTACAGATTTTGTTTATGTTTTACTTTTTTTTAAATTAGCTTTAAATAACCTGGTTTATATCTAATTTTTGCTACACATGTTTGTTTAAAATGTTCCTATCATATTATGTTATGTGGGTACTGTTTGTTAGAATACTTGTAGGTAATCCATTCAATAAGCTTACTTTATCTAATGTTAAAATAATGAATGTATGTATTTTTTCGTCACTCATTGGACTGATTTTGCAATAACATTTCTACTGTATGAATTTGTTTGCAAACTGTAGAGTTAGTAGTAAATGTATTATGTTAAAATGTAATTTTTAACCATGAGTCATGTCATGTCTGAAGTTTATATATTGCTATCCATTTCTTTAATATTTAATTAAAAACCCAAAAGTAGTAAATATATTTCTCCCTATTAAAATTTGATTATAGTAAAAGCAATATATTATGATTTATATCTATAAAATAAGTTTATGAAACAAAAAAAAATATTGTTGAATATGGGCCCACCCACGGGCTCAAAGCCGATACAGCCAGGACCACAACAGTAAACAATGAAGCATGAAAAATGAACATATAATAACATTAACACAACACAATCTTAAAAATTAAAAAGGATTTATTTGGATATAAAAAAAGCCACTTAAACTCCTATTAATTAAGGAATATCTATTCAATATTACTTAACAGGATTAAGTAAATTTAGCACATCCTTCTGTTATTAGTTTAATGATTCAGGAAATCATTAAACCAAAAATTGAAGGATAAAATTTTTTTGAAAATAATTGTAAAAGAATTTTCAATCACAACAGAATCTCACAAATTCTTTGTTATGCAAATGTTTTGAAGTATTAATAAATGCGATTTCCAACCTTATTTATAGTAACAACAACAATTTGTACTCCAAGCAATACCTGTTCATACCTAATGACCCTAAATAAACATGCAAAATGTATTGGGCTTATATAAATAGTTGAAACAAATAAACAATATCAAATTGAATGCTTCAATGTTTATTACAGACAGCATTACAGATTTGTTTCACTTTATCCCCTGTATTGCAATTTTGCCATAGGAAAAGATTGAAGACTCATTAATGATGTCATACTTTGTTGCGTATTGACAATCTACTTAAGAGGCCTAAAGAAATCATGGTTCTTAGCCACAGTCTTATCTGTTTTAGGGTAAAGTATACTTATTTGACAAAGTATTTAAACCCAATGCAACACAAGAAAAGGTATACAATGAAGCTGCAAAAAGCATTGTGTCAGATGTATTGGCAGGTTACAACGGTACTATATTTGCCTATGGACAGACCAGTTCAGGTAAAACACACACAATGGAGGGTGTCATAGGTAAGTTTGAATTAATTCCAAAATTATCCTTATTAGTTATTTTCGTTTGTGAGTTTTTATTATTAACTTATAAATATTTGCAGGTGATCCAGGCAAACAGGGTATAATACCAAGGATAGTCAATGATATATTCAATCATATCTATGCAATGGAGGAGAACTTAGAGTTCCACATCAAGGTTTCATATTTCGAAATTTACATGGACAAAATCAGAGACTTGTTGGATGGTAAATCTTCAGATTATCAAATATTATCATCAAATATTTTCCAATTTATGTGTGGGTGAATTTTTTTTTTTTTTTTTTCCAGTGTCAAAAGTGAACCTCAGTGTCCATGAAGATAAAAACAGAGTTCCTTTTGTAAAAGGTGCTACAGAAAGATTTGTGTCAAGTCCTGAAGAGGTGTTTGAAGTAATTGAGGAAGGAAAGTCAAATAGACACATTGCAGTAACAAGTAAGAGTTTATATTTAGACAAATAATGTTTGTTTCATCAAATGTTGTTAAGCTAACTAATGATAGTTTTTAATATTATAATTTTCATAAAGCAAATGAAGCAATGGCATATAAAATATTTGAATATACTGTGTAATATTGTTTATATTATTTTGGATCAAGCTGGTTGCTATACTATCATAGTTTCTGATTTCGGGTTTAGTGGTTCAAACTTTAGAATAATATTATTATGTACCTGTTATAACTGATTATGTCGCGTTTCAGACATGAACGAACACTCATCTCGATCTCATTCAGTCTTCCTCATTAATGTGAAGCAGGAAAATTTAGAAAATCAAAAAAAGCTCTCTGGAAAACTGTATCTTGTGGACTTAGCTGGATCTGAAAAGGTATGTAAAGCATACTTGCGACACGACAGTTAACGAATAACCGTTGCTCATGTCAATTGTGTAACCATACATTGTGCAGGTATCTAAAACTGGTGCTGAGGGTACTGTGCTTGATGAAGCGAAAAACATCAACAAATCACTGTCGGCGTTGGGTAACGTAATATCAGCTTTAGCAGACGGGAATAAATCACACATACCGTACAGAGATTCGAAATTAACACGTATTTTACAAGAATCGCTGGGTGGTAACGCTAGAACGACCATTGTCATTTGTTGCTCTCCCGCATCATTTAATGAGAGTGAAACAAAGAGTACCCTTGACTTTGGTAAAAGGTATGTCCATATTTAATAGTAGATACTCATTCATATTATATTATCATTTGTTTGTAGAATATTGCATGCCACATTTCTTTTAATGGCAGCTTCAATAAAAGGTTTGTGTCATGTTTCTGTGATGACTCGTCGCCCTTTTGTATTATTTCTTCTTATTTGAACAATTTTGACACCTATTTAATTATCAACTTATGCTGTTACTTTGAATATCTTTGTAGAGCAAAGACTGTCAAGAATGTAGTATGCGTCAACGAAGAGCTGACGGCTGAAGAATGGAAGCGTCGTTATGAAAGAGAAAAGGAAAAAGTGGGCAGGCTCAAAGGCAAGGTAAGCAATTCAAATTGAATGTGATAGTTACAACTGGGTTTTTATATATCTTTTTTGCATTTTTCAATGATATCTTATATGATCATATATAATATGATAATTTTAGTTTGCGGATTTGATTCCCGTCTGAGTATTTACCTGTGAGCAGAGTTGATTTTTTTTAGTATTTTCTATTAAAATAATTAAGGATAGTTACTGTTTCATTAAATTCTTTTTATCAAAATACTTAAAAAAAACTTAAGAAACATCTCATTAAAATCTTTAAATAATTCTTGCATAATAAACTAAAAAAAAGCCCTTTTAAAGCAACCATATAGTTGGCAATACTAATTCAAGCGCAGTTGTTTAACATTTGGGGTATGGAGTCCTCTGACGGCTGGCAATACGATCTACAGACAAAAGCAGCTGACAGTTTGGCAGTTTTAAATGAACCATCTTCTACCAAAGTGAAAATTTTGATCGTTAGTTTCTTCACTTTGACAGGGTATCTGGTATCCTTTCCATTACAAACTCAAATCAACATCAACTTACAGAAATTTTCACTGTAATAAACAACAAGCGACCGAACACCGGGCTCCGCAGTTACTGCTTCACCATGCTCGAGCTCTCGTACACTCAACGCTCAAAACGTAGGGCTTCTTAAACACTATACCGGTCAAAGTCTTGGGTTCTTACAGTCCTGATCAGACACTATGTATATTCTTATTATGCCCTAAAATAAAAAATCTACTGAAAGGTTTTTTCATCGCCGTATGGTGCGCTCACAGCGTTTTAAGGCCATAATTAAGGTTTCTGCGGCGGATTGGGAAAAAATACGAAAATTGGTTCAGACGAATGAAACTATATATCGGGGCTCGTCGAAAGGAATTATTTGAAAAGATTTTATATAAATATTTTATCCATATAAGTAGGTTTTTTAGTTTTACGAAACTTTATCTACTATCTACTTATCTACTATCTACTTATCTACTTTTTCTGTATATCCCACATACTAAAATTAGTATATTGTTTGGATTGACATATCACTGAGATCAACAGTAAATAATATCATAATTGAGGGTTTCATAGTAATGATGACATTATGAAAATAATAGATATACATGACAACAAAATTATCGCTTTTATGCAACACATATGAAAAAGAGTTAACTGACTAGTGAGAGAGTGTAGAATAACTAAGACAAGATTTGAATTTGCGTCTATTGATAATCTTCTTACCTTAATTTTTTATTTAATTTTGGACATAGATTTCTAGGGTTTGTAAAATCTACTTAGATGAAGTTATTGCACGTTTTAATGCTTAATATTATTCCGAAAGGTCGAGAAACTGGAAGCGGAGCTTAGCCGCTGGCGTTCTGGCGAAACTGTGCGACCTGAGGAGCAAGTCAATCTGCAAGAAATTGAGGCTGTCACTCCTGTTACATCGTTTATCGAGGAAAAACCACCAATACCTGTAAGTGAAGATTTACTTTTAATCTCTACAAAATGCATATAAAATATGCTATTGTAAAGAGATTGATGTATAGTGATAAATTTTGGCGATTACCGATTGCATTATACATTCCGGTACATCTAATCTAGGTCAATTTTACAACCGCTGTCGTAACTGAGCCATTACAATGTCAGTCATTTATTTAAAGCACTCCAATCTAAGAGCTCTAACCTACTAATTGTGGGCGTTGACGATATTGTCAAAATAAATATATTCTAATTGTTATGCAATATATAATGCATATGCGCAATCTCTGGCAATGAGCTGGTACAATCAGATCACTTCATGTTATCACGAGGGCTGGTACAACGTTTTAAAAACAAAATATCTAAAGTTAGTATGTTGGTTCTGCGCCATAGGCTTAAGTTATATTTGTATAGTGTTTTAAAAAAAATCAATGAGGCCATTGGATATGTTCTTTTTTCGGTTGAGATAGAATAAACAATGTAAAATAATATGTGTATTATGCAATTTACCTCAGACATTAGAACAATGCGATGGCAGCGCATTTTGCTACTGACACGAAAATGACGGAAGTTCCTATAAAAAAAATTAAATCAAGTATTCAAATTCAAAAGTTTTTATTACACTCATATGGTATACATAGATGGGCTTACAAAAATAACAGAACCGAACATGAACCCTGTTAGGGTATTGCAACATTGCAATAAATTTTATAAGAATAAAAATTAAAATAGGAGTAACTAAGATATGAATAACCAACATCTATTTTGTGTTTTATTCTGATGTGTATTGTGCGCGGAAGTGTAAGAACTAAATATCTATTTTGTGTTTAAACAGAAATATTTAGCCTCTTTTTTTTCACAAAAATAATAATAGTGGTATATAATCATCTAGTAAAAATTTTGAACTTTATTAGTATAAATAGAGGTCTGAAACCAGTGCCATGCTACAGCTGACTACAGAACATCCGCCGGCAGCATGCGATTCTGACAACTTCAAAATAAAATGTCAAGAAGTTCTTTGAGCGAAACAGTGACTTTTTGGTCAGAGACGTCAGTTGGTTAAGTCACAATCTCTTAGCTGCTGCCCGCCAGAGCGCAGAGAGCAAGATTAAGATTCTGAATAGAATACTATTTATTTGAATCTCAAGAAACTTATTTTATATCAAACAGTATATAAAATATACAATGTTTGAAGTCCTCCTGAAGCTAGAGCCTTAAGCAACTGCTGCTACGACCAACCATGCTGCTTGAAACCCTTAAAATATTTTGTTGATCGTTTCTTCCATCTGTAGATACAATTATATAAGTAATTATTACAGGAATATGAACTAAGGATATTACTGCAAAAAAAATATAATCCAATAATAATGACGAACTACATCTGTTGACAGCCGGTACCAGTGGCAGTGTCGAGCGCAGTGGAAGACGCCGCTATGCAAGGCAAGCTTGAGGCCCTTTACCAACAGCTGGATGACAAAGACGAAGAGATCAACCAACATTCGCAGCTCATTGAGAAGCTCAAGGAACAAATGATGGAACAGGAAGAGCTCATTGCGTGCACCAGGTACAAAGAACAACACAGAACATTTCAGAATATTTGATTCTCTAAACAAACTCTTAATTAGTTTAAACATTCACCCATAATCATAGATATTATTATAAATTGACTAATAAGTAGATTAAGTGTTTTATATGGCATGGAAAATAATACAAGTCCTTATTTAATTACACAATGTGTGTAAGTTTGTAAATTAAAATAATAAATTTGAAAGTAGTAGTGCATGCAGACCAATTGAATGTGAAGCAGTTTATTAGCAATGTATAAATGATGCACTTTAGTTGCGTCCTTCGGTTATTACTATAGAAAAACAAAAACAATAATTTGTGTTTCTGATATTGCAATTTTTATTTTTTTTTTTTACATTGAATTTAACTTTCACTCTCAACACTAAATGAACACTTTTTACATTATCTAATTTAGGGTTTCCCAACCTTTATTTCGCCGAGCTTCTCCTAACAGAAAAAAAAAATATTTTCATTCATTAAGTTTCAACAAAAATAAGAAACACTTTTTTTATATTAACTAAATTAAAACCGAAGAAAAATATTTTTGTTTGGAAATGCAAATATACCTTATTAGGTTATTAGCCCCCCCCCTGTCATTTCTCTACGCAGCTCTTGAGGGCGTGCCCCCCTGGGTGAGAAGTCTTGGTCTAATGATTTCAAAATTAATATTGTAAATATTAATGATTTCTATAGGCGCGACTACGAAGCTCTTCAAGGTGATATGAACCGTATTCAGCAAGAGAACGAGGCAGCCAAGGAGGAAGTCAAAGAGGTGCTACAAGCCCTCGAGGAGCTAGCTGTCAACTATGACCAGAAGTCGCAAGAAGTAGACAGCAAGAGCCGCGAGTGCGACCAACTCTCTGAGGAGCTGCAGACCAAGCAGGTAAACATTTATCGAGAAACACAACTGTATAGTTATTTACAATTTACTATACAATTCTAGTACCTATGTTTTTATTTTTATATTTTTGGAATGATATAAATTATTGAATATTTCTGAAAATTATTTTGGTTAAGTATGCAAATTAAAAACGTTTTGATTGCAGTCATCTGTATTTACTATGTCCATATTCTATGCAAATAAATATTTTCATTGATTGATTTAATATGTTACTATAAGTGTATTTTGCTTAAGCGTTAGTTTCAGTACATTATTTCCTATTGATCTAGTGTTTCCATATACAGTAGAAGCTTGGGCCATTGTCCCCCGTTGGCACAAAGCCAGTAAGTGGCCAGTAACCTCGCCATTTTTATAATCGTAATATGAACTAAGTGTACTTTCGGTTTTTCTGGCATTAAAAATAATCTTAATTCAATCTGCAATATGATGTAACCAAATGCACAAACAGATAGATTTATCATTATGTATAGAACCATAACCAATTTAAACACTTCTATGATTCAGTTGCAACGTTACAACAATATTTTTTTACAACACCATCATAATCTCAAGTCGGATAAAATATTGATTAGGGTTTATTTATCTTTGCAGAACTTGAAATCGATATATAAAAAGTAATTTGTAATAATTTATCTATTTAGAGTGCCTTGGCGAGCGCTACATCTGAGCTTCAACAACTGCGAGATTTGTCAGCCCATCAGCGCAAGCGCATAGCTGAACTCCTTACTAACCTCCTTCGAGATCTGGCGGAGATTGGTGCGGCGGTCGGTGGTTCTGAGTTGGACTTCAAACTGAACGTTGATACTGTGGGCAAACTGGAAGAAGAGTTCACTGTGGCACGATTGCATATTAGCAAGATGAAAAGCGAGGTGAAGAATATCGTACAACGTTGCCATTCACTGGAGACTGCTAACATTGACGCTAACCAGAAGGTGAGCTTCATTCCTAGTAGTTTTTTAGTACTCTAATTTACTAGGCTTGTAGGTAAGAACAAATTGAATTACCTAATGATATTATTGGTTATGTTACTAACTATGTCATAGGAGCATATTTTAGTAAGCGTTAGATAAGGAGTGGGAAAATAAAAATGTAATTATAGAAAATTCTCACGTTTCGTACCAATTATCAAATTTTTTGTGTTACGTTATTAGTAAATTTAATGTCACAATGTTCATTGTCATTTTCATTCAAGGGGGAAAATATTTTATATAACAAGTTATGTAAAATATTCTCTTCATAATTCATGCAACTGTTTTCTCCTGTTTAGTATGAGCTAAATAAAAATTCAATTTCTTTTTTTAGATTGAAGAATACGAGCGTTCGCTGGGTGAGTGCCGTCTACTGATCTCGCAACATGAGGCTCGGTGTGCATCACTCGCCGAGTCGATGCGTGAGGCGGAGAATAAGAAACGTCAGCTCGAGGAAGCCGCTGATGCACTCCGTGAAGAGTGCGCTCGTTTGCAGGTGATATGCATATTTATCATTGATTAAAAACTTATTGTGTTCGTCAGTAGTACCGCCATAGAATAAATTAAATACATAACCTCAATTAAGTAATTCGCTTTATGATAAAATGTGGCATAAATTTAAATATAAAAATTAGAATATACTCTTTAATCATTTGGTCACTCAATCTTCTTGTCCGACCCATAAATATAGTAAAATATATATTGTGATATATACAAATGACTACACATATTTTTTTGTAATCTGTTAAAACTGTTAGTCTTCCATATATATATAAATATGATTGTGTCTGTTTGAATTGTCAAAATAACAGCTTTTAATTAAATGCATATGAAAGCGTATGCGGTACTTGTAGCAAAATATAAAGAACAATTTTTGGTATCGGTCTCTTTGTTCTGGCTTACCTCCAAAACGACTGGAAAAGATTTCAACGGGACTCCCGTTAGGCCTAAATTACTTTATAAAGCACGCCAGACTCTAAATTAGTAATGATATGGTCAGGCGGCGGAGAGAGTACAACTCGCAGCGGCGGAACAACGCGCCGATTCGCAGTTACGCGGCGCACTGGAAGCTCAGCTGGAGCAACTGCGTTCCGCACATGCCACGCAGCTGGCCGGCCTTCGCGATGAACTCGCAGCGCTGCAGAGGCACCACCAGGAGCTCAAGGAGTCAGTTCACTATTACCTCATTATTACAATAATAAGTACTTGTTTAAACCCAGCTTAGCTCTTTATTACAAAGGTTGCCTAGCAAAACTGAACTAAAGCATATAAGCATAAGAGCTTAGTAAAAGGTTCTCTTTGTGAAAATATCCGTTTTACAAGAAATCTTTACTGTTATAAAACTAAAAAAGCCATGTTTGAACATTGAAAATATTCCAGAAAAAACTTTGAGATAGAGTACTGGGACGTAAATATGCTTATTTTCTTTTATTGTTTAACTATCCGTCTGTGCACGCATCAAGCAAATATTGCTGAATAGATTTTTATGCGGTTATCATATTTTAGTAGGTTAATACTGGGAGGTGAATTAAATTAATCGTTTGCGGAAAAAGTTTACCTTTATCCTGATTGTAACTCCTGTATATCAGTAACATAAGCTAGGAGTACCTCCACGTAGTGAAGGTAGTGACAGTGTTGCTTGGAGAAGCGTGATAAAGACACAGTGACAAAACGCGGATGAAACCGCAGGAGAGAGCTAGTAACCTATATAGGTGAACTTAAAAAGCAAAGCTTTAAATATAAAATCTTTCATTCATCCGATTGTTGGGGAAAAATATATTCATATACAATTATTTCTTTCATTTCCGTTCTGTCAGACCTTTCATCAATTTTAGTTGACTGTTTCTCACCTTTAGTAACGGCAAAAAAACATGATATTCAAAAAAACCGACGCAAGCCACTCATTGTATTTGAGGAGTATGATTGCTGTTGCAAAATTAAGGCATATATTTATTTCGAGAATTATCTTTTGAAGCTAATCTATATTAATAAAGTGTAACAAGAGTTGTGCTAATTTATATGAGAAAATAGTCCAACTTCCGTAGTAAATTAATTTTTTTTACAGTAGATTCCAAATGAACATTATAAGTGGACTGTACACGACTAAAATAATATGTCCAAATAATGAAATAACCGATCACATATTGTTGACAGTACATACCAGGAGCTCACCTTGGCGCGACAACAGCTGCAAGACGACTACGACAAACTGAAACGAGAGGAGGCTGACAAGTCCGCCAAGCTCAAGGAACTCATGTTAGTCTCCCGCACCCCACGATACCTTGACAAGGCCCAAAAGGAAATTGCCAACCAACAAACGCTGCTCAAAGACGAAGGCGACTTTAAAGACGACCTTAGATTCATTATCTCTCCAAAGAGAGAGAAACTAGGCTTCTACATCGGCTCCGAGAAAGCCGTGGCCAAAGAGGAAAAGTCGCTCTCGGCACTCCCAAAGTCCCCACGCCACACCTGCAACCTTCACCCCCTCCAGCTTCATCTACTCATATCCGTCACTATGATCCTCCTCACCCATCGCTACCCACAAATAGTTGTTTTGGTTTAATTTCTGTGATATCATGGATCTCTGTGCATTTAGACAATATTATTTACAGTGCCTTTATCGGTTCAGTTTGTCGCAACCGTGACCGCAAAACCGTTCGAAAAGTGCGAGAGATCCATTGTAACCTATTAACGCTTTTCACTACAACTGTCTTATGAATTACACGGACGAGCACTAGTTAATTAGACCAATTTTAACATCGGTTGATATTTTTAAGACAGTTGTGTGATCGTTCTTAGTTGTTCATTTGAAGACTAACTATTTTTTACGCAAGTTTGATGCTTCGCTTACTGTTAATGTGATGCTAGTCATTGAGTACTGTTTATATGTATTAAAGTATACATATATGACAAATCTTTACCAAAGTATAGTTTCTGCTTGAAGAATACTTCAAGACCTAGTATTTATAATTTAAAGCATGTTTGATATTGTGAAGTAACTACATTTTAATGAGCATGATCTCTTTAATTGTTGCATTTTGTCTTTGTCATAACTTTACTATAGTAAGTGAAATGTAAGGGAAAATTCGTTATAGAATATCATAAAACGGTTATATTTTAGTGTAGAGAATACGTTAAAATTGTAGTATAATATTATAGACGGATCGAGAAGCGTGCAAACATGTTTTTGACGTTGTGTTGCTGTGAACTTACTCTGCCTTGCGTTGATGATGAGTTTTAAATGTTAATTGATTAAGTTTATACAAACGTAAGTTGCAAATTGAACAATTTATTAATTCAACATTTTAATTGAAGCCTCATTTCCTTCGCGAATTCGTACAAATTAATTAATTGTGTTCATTAGTTAGAGAAGTCAAAACTTAATAGCAGCTCGGTGATGTAAATAACGCTGTAAATAAACTTGGATGTTTGTATAGAGAGTTGGTTGATATTTTTATTAAAGTATTTTTCTAAAAACTAAATGATCTTAAATTATTAATTGATTGAAATATCGACTACTTATTTGAAAGCAGTTTGTTTCAAGGTTGTCTTTACAATTTGCTCTTTATGTAAATGTGTACTGTATTGATGTTAGTTCACGTATCGTACAAAAAAATTATGTATGTGAATAGTTGTTGTAGGTGGTAAGGAATCATTTTGTTACAGCAATAAAATATTTTTAGACTAATGAACTATTTACAAATGCATTTATTAAGGGATCACCGAACGACTGTCATTCCAATTGAGCATTTTTAATTGGTATTTTTGTGCCATTATTTTCATTACATATTATTATAATGCATGTGGTATAATCATGAATCATAGTCACTTACGCTTGTTTGTTAATATCGATTCATTCCTAGCGTCCACGTCACTTCCCTTTTAGTCTATGTGCACTCGAAATGCCGAAGAGTGATTGTCGCCTTCGTCTGATGGTAATCAATCGTATAAATAGAGAATTATTAATCTACGGATCATTCTCTCTTTTTACGACTTTGCGTATAGTGCTCTGTTTTTAATCTAGAAATATAATGGTAGCTAATACCTTCTAGTTGTAGAGAGAATATTTTTTTTCTTAATGAAGTTTCTAGATTAAATTACATTGATATGTTGCAACAAAATAAAGCGTAAGCCGCCTCCAAACACATAGTGTACGTAAGTTCAATGTAGACGTAGTGCGAGGTTTTGTAATGCCTTCTGCTTTTTAAATTTTTGAGTTGTCATTTTATTCCGCACGTATCCCATTCATATTCATTCTGCCGAGAGTTGGCATTTTCTGTGATCTTTTGGCCTACGCACGCAGCGGCGATGTATATGGATGGGTGCGTACAGGGATGATAGCTCGATACTGCAATCCACAGGTAATTCGTAGAAAGTCTATGTGTGTTGGTATTTTAATGTATTAGTGTATATGTAATAGACTAATAGTGTTTTATTTTTTGTGTAGTCAAAGTGTGGAGAGGCGTGAGCAGGCCCGCGCTGATCTCAAAGGATTGGAAGATACCGTTGCAAAGGAACTTCAAACTCTGCACAATCTGCGCAAACTATTCGTACAGGACTTACAGGTATGTCACCGAACCACAGGTTTTATTATAAAGTAATAAAAAATTATGTTAACTTACAAGTCAGTATTAATTAAAACAGGATTTAAGATTTTTTTTTTTAATTATTTTTGAGGTTCCTATATTTAAGAGCAGTTCCATGCACCATAGTCACGAAAGAACTTCGTCATCGTCAATTCTTTTGTGACTATGGCGCATGCATTTGCTTTCAACAGTTTTATTTCATTGTGGACGTTAAATTTAATTATTAAATTAACCTAATTCCATAGTTTGTGATAAGACTGAACTCTTCCCTCACTCGCTTAGGCAAGGATAAAGAAGTCTACCAACTCGGAGGAGGGTGCCGAAGAGGAAGGCGGCTCGCTCGCCCAAAAACAGAAGATCTCGTTCCTGGAGAACAACTTGGAACAGTTGACAAAGGTGCACAAACAGCTGGTGCGTGACAACGCGGACTTGCGCTGCGAACTGCCCAAGCTTGAGAAGCGGCTGCGAGCCACCATGGAGCGAGTCAAAGCTTTGGAAACTGCGCTCAAGGTTCGATACTATAGACTAAGTAAATTATCTTATCGTACAGAATATGTAATCCATTTCTGTACTCAGTAAAGATAATAAAAGTGCTGGCATCTCGGCCTTATGCTGAATTACTAAATTAATTGAAGAGCGAGTGCCATTAAGAGAACTGTAGCTCTTGAGCAAAATAATATTAACCAAAAATTAAAAAATTAAATCTATTATACTATTGGTCGTTAGTTTAACTATTCTAGATATTGACACGAGATCCATTTGTCGGTTACCATAAGCACTGATACCGACCGATAGATTATTAAAAAAAATATACAACAATATTTATTAATTTGTATAGGAGGCTAAAGAGGGAGCAATGCGAGATCGCAAGCGGTACCAGTTCGAAGTGGACAGGATCAAGGAGGCGGTTCGCGCCAAAAATCTCGCGCGGAGAGGGCCGCAGGCGCAAATCGGTATGGATATATTTAATTTTTATGTTATCCCGAATTTAACGCCGTTTACCTGCTTGCGTTATGTGCCCATTAGCATTTACACATTGATCGTAAATATAATTACTAAAATTACCGATCTTATTGCTATAAATCAATATCTTCCTCGCAACCGTGGGATACAGAGAGAAAAAAGATTATGTATATTATGACACGAAATAATGTTATACATCCCCCTATATTAATATTTTAGACGTGTGAATACTGCTTGTTGCAGATTATTGCGTTTGAAGCGCGCAATGAATCACCCTTAACTATACATAAAAGTTGTTTCATTTCAATAAGCAAAAGTGTAAGATCTTAAATCAATATCTCAGCGAGAAGTCGTCTACTACTCCGCAAGAACTGATTGTGGCAAAACTGGCAGTTAAAAATCATAATTTAAAAAACACTTCTCTTTTTTACGTGAGGCCTAGAGTGATTACCTTCAGTATCATTAGTTTCCTTTTACTACGCCATTTATTTTGAAGGGTTGACGTTACTCGACTATGCCAGGATGTTAGGATGGCGTTTAAAACAATTTCGCCGCGTTTGTATTTACAGCGAAGCCGATTCGCGCCGGCGGCGGACACCTGGTGGGCGGCGGCGCCCCGGGAGTCGTACGGCCTGCGCCCGCGCAGGACATCAAGCGGAAATCCATCATTGTCGGCGCTCGTGGTAAATATTCAACAACATTACATACATTATTCTAAACCTAAGCTTATTTATAATAGCTCTCTTACTCGACTACGGAGATCATCATTTTGAAGTAACAACTTCTTATGGGAGGGTAAACCTCTTCGTCACGTAACGCGTTACGGCGTCAGTCTGGCTTCCCTTCCTCTCACGCATGCGGCAACGGTAGGCAGGCTCCTCCTCTCACTCTAACCCGCAGCGCTAACCGTATTTCGAATAGACATTTTCCCCTCTTTTTTGAAACCTAGCCTATGTACTAAGTTGGAACAAATCCAGAAAAATGAAAAAAATCTTCAAAATCTGTTGAATACGCATCGGTTGAGTCAAACACAGTGTGATTGGGAATTTTTATTTTATTTTATTATAATATTATAACATGCCACATGGTACATATTAAAACAGTGCTATAATACTTAAATCTAGAAAAATATTTTTGATGTACAAGAAAATAACTTGTGATAAAGTAAATAAATAAGAATAACAAAACACAAATGTAAAAGAATAGAGTGACATGTCATTAACATCCATCAGCCCAAAGTTTTATCAATTTCCTTTTATATACTCCGAGACCAAAGTTTTAAATTTATAATAATAGTTGTTGTGTCGTTCACCACAGCGCAGCGTGCCATTATTCTGACAGAGCCCAGGTTTTCTTTTTATTGTAGATAGTTTAATATAGTATCTAAGACAACAACTTCAATTAATTTTCCGTAACTAAAATTATTTAGACCTTTTTGTATTCCAATAGGATTGTATTGAAAAATTATGATTAAAAAATCTGTTCAAATTCTACGGGGCAGCAAAATTTTCAATAATATTTTTCTACATTAGAATTCCAACTCTTCTACTATAAATTATTTCAAATATTTTTTTTTATATTTTCCAGATGAAAGTTGAAGAGGTGGCGTCTATCGCATAGAGAATTTAAATGAAACATCTTAGATGTACCTACCACGGGAAGCGAACAGTCACATGAATAATTATACCCTTTATATTACTATGTGTTTATGAAAAGCCTATAATGTAAGCTCTATCACAGAAAAAAAAACTAAAAATATCGTAGAAATCTCGTATAAATGCTTGATATTTTGAGCTATCTAATCTTAAAATAAATCAGTGCACATGGATTTAGAAGTTAAATAGCTTTTTGCTAAATATAGGTCGAAGTTTCATTGAATTCGTAATCAATTTTATTGTTAAGTAACCATGCAAAAGGTATTATAATAATACGAGCTGACCCCGATACTTGGACGGTCTTTTGATGTTGCTATTTTTAATAAATCAGATAAACTATATTTTTATGAAATGACTAAGTATTAAATTTAGTTTTTCAACATGAATGCTACAAATGCATTTTCGCTAAATAAAATGACCTTTATACATATATATATTAAGTAATCGTTAATCTCATTGGGAAGAAATGTAATGAAGGTATATCGAATTGTTCAGTACAAACCAATAACGAGCCAGTTACCAATCTAAGCGTGAACATCGAAATTTCTTGTGACACATTTCTTCCCGGTCGAAGAAAATATATGATTTCTAAGATGCAATATGTTTTTTTTTATGTTTTAAGAATAAACTGTGAATTATTTGCAGACTTGCATATGCTGCCGCACAAATAAAATTAAAAGAAAAAAATAAAAAAATCTACGACCGTATATGTCTATATTCCACGTGTGGTGGCAAATGCATTAAGAGAACGCATCGTCGTAAATGTGTAGATGTGTAGTTTAAGCTTCTTTAATATATATATTTTTATATATTGTGATAAGCGATGTTATGCCGATATGTCAGCATTTATGTAGATAACATGACACGAGGTACTCGTTTGCGGTACACCCAAGGTGACATGAGTGATAACGATTCATCTTTGATCCCTATCCCGCCGGTCAGCTGCGTTGGTTTTGCTCGCGTGGTGTCTGGGCGACTTGCTGCCTCTAGCAAGTTCACTGCCTCCAGGCACGGTTTGCGCCAGATGGAATTCCGATAATAATTAGTGGGTGATTTTTGTATTCAAACAATGCGAAAATCTCTTTCAACTAAAACATTTAGCTCTGGTAACTTAATGCCGATAAAATTCCGTAAACGTTAGTTCAAAATTTATAAATGAAGATTTGATACTTTTTTCGCGTACGTTATCATTCATATCACCCTTAGCTTGGACCTCATGTTATGCGACTCCTTCACTTGCTTCGAGCTGTGATGATTTTTTTAGCAAATTATCTTTTATTTGGCGTTTCGCGTAATTTCTTAGTGGTATTTTTAGACGTTAAGTTTCATCATTGGCTTTCACGACAGTGGTATTATAAAAATGGCGAACGCTTAAATTTTGCTATTTCTACAATGTTCATTATTAACTCTGCTATAAACGTTATATAGGCTGTTTTCCTGTCGTTATTTACAAAGCTTACTAATTCATATTTAATAGAAGTCTGGGATAAACGCAAATACACAATGATTACACTCACTTCATTTTAATAGCATCAACTTCATAGTAGATCTGTAACTTATGTAAGTACTTATGAATTAATCACTTGGAGTGCAGGTTTGATGCCAGGATTGATATACGGTGCGCTTAGTATAATGGCGTGCTGTGAACTATATCCGGCGACTGCTCTCTATGAGGAGTTATGGAACTATGATCGAAGTGCTCGCAAACCAAAGATAAATCACAATGCCTAGATTTATTATCCGAGATTAATTAACAAACGAAATTTAAGCCCAATATGACTCTATGGTTCCAAAGCTCCTTAGTGTGTTGCAATACATTGTATAATTTAGGTGTAAAGTTGATAGTTAAATTATTTTCCCTTTAAAGTATACTGATTTTATTGTATTTATTTATGGATTGTCAAACCTAAATTATCTTGTTTCTTTTATTCATTTTAGGAGAGTAATACGCTTTTTTACAATACCTCTATACATTATTTTGTAATCACAATCAAATATATATTTTTATCATTGGAAACTAAGAGATATATACAAAGATGCATTCCAAGAAAATAGGACATGTGTCTTTGTTGGTCTTTGAGTAGTTGTTTTGTTAAAAATATAGAAAAATAAGAGGCTACCCTCGGTTTCGACTCGCCTGTTGCATAGTTAGCTCAAACCGGATGCCGGCGCCGCTGCTTCTTCGAAGGTCGGGCGAACCCCAAACCGGATGGCTTGCCTTTGCACCAAGTGATTTAGGACATCTTTTGTATGATGTATTTAATATAGAAAATTCTCGAAGAGAGTGTTGTCTTGATTTTTATTTATTACGAAAATAAAATTATGAATTTCATTTGCTAAACTGTGTTTTTATTTGTTTACCTTTTAACTACAACTATTTATTATGGGGAAAAGCTTATAAGCAGCGGTCAGATATTTTTTTAATATTTGAAAAAAAAGATATAAACTACGCCTGTAAAAAGCGACCACGCCTCCGAGCACTGTGGTGGGATTCGAACCCACGACCTTTCACTATCCGGGCGAGTGCTCTGACCGCTGAGCTACCGAAACGCTGGCAGACGCGTCGAACAGACATTTAAACTTCTACTGTGGGCTAGTATCGTACTACAAACGCTTGCTCGACGTAAAACTAGTGTTATCAACTTTATCAGTCCAGTGTATGTTCATCATTTCTAGGAGGTCTCTATTGCAACCGTCTATCACTTCAAACTCGTACACCCCTTTGTATAAGAGTAAAATTTTCTAAAATCTTAAAGCATGTGTGTGGGCATTATTTCTTACCAGGTGCGAATATCATGTCTTACCTTGAAAATGACTGATTTCACCCCGTTAAAGGTTAAATTTTACAAAATCCTTTCTTTGTATTTTCAAAATACAAAATACTTCTGGGTTAGCTCGTTCCATCGTGGGGCCTGTCTTAGCCCCTGGGCTTGGTTGGGATCTAGAGCGAACCTATTCTAAATAAATGAAAAAAATCTCAACACACCCCTTTAATTGCAGGTTCATCGGTTAAGCTGTACGTTGGCTGTCAGTCAGTCACTTGAGACAAAATCTTTAATTTATATAGATTAGGTTCTTATTAATGTTTCAATTTTTCCCTCACACTATTATGAATTAAACTCTAGAAAGGCAATAGCCATTTCAGTTTCAGTAATTAATTTGGAATAAAAACCTAATTTTTTATTTCTAATTCCTACAATCAACATACATTTATAAAATCGACTTTAGACCATAGCTTCTTGTTTCTTTGTACCCTATTGAATATACAAATTTTCGTAGTTTCTCTTATAGTTTCTTACTGGGAAAAAAAATTAAAATTATCGTTAAGATAAAGATAAATTCAATATGAGCATTTACAATGCATGTATTGAACGTCAAATCTTTCGTGGCTTCGTAACATGCTTCGCAAGTCCTACATCGTCGGGAGAACCGAAACTCTGCTAGGGCTCGGTTGTTTTTTTTCCTTTTTGTTTGACATTACATACATAGTTATACAATATTTAAGTAAACTTTTATTGTACTATCAAAGCGTATACGAAAAAAATACTATTACACAGAACGGATTTTATACAGTTACCATCCCTCATTACTAAATAATAATAATAATTAAAAACAAAGCTATTCATTCCATGCATTCTTGTCATTTAAATAATCACCGTCATGGTAATATATTAGCTTTTGTTCATGAGTGCGTTTTAACCTCTTTAAACTTTTCAAAGGGTAGATAGTTTGTGTGGATTATAAAAAGTCAAATCTCCACCCAAAAATGAAGCTATTGTTTTTTGAAGGCTGAAACTTGGAAAAGCTTTGTTCTTGTTTCGAGTATTAACTGAATGAATAGTGCTATTCATTATAACTATTTTTATAAAAATGTCAAAGTGTTTACGTAAATACACAGTATTATCATAGATATATAAAGACGCGACTGTTTATATTTTAATTTCTTTAAAAAGTTGCCGAAGAGAAGCTCTGGTTCGCAGGTTGTACCTATATGGCACGCACCGTCCTTTTTTGAAGAATAATATATCTTCTATATTGGCAGCTGAGCCACACAACAGCAATTCATAAGCCATTAAACTATAAAAATAACCAATATGAATTATTCTTGCCCTCCCAACATCAGTCATTAGCCTCATTTTTTAACAGCATATGCTGTGGAACTAAGTCTACCCGATAAGGCATCGATATGAGGATGCCATTGCAGCCTTGAGTCTAAAGTAATGCCTAAAAACTTAGCGGAATTAACTAGTTCAATGGGTCGCCATGTATTAACCTGCCTCAAGTTAGGTAAATATATTTTTACACACTTAGTTTTATTCGAGTTAAGTCTTAAATTATTAATAGCAAACCCATACTTTAGAGAGGGCACTGTTTACATCGTCCAAACACAAACAGCTCATGTCAGAAAGAAAAGCAAAACTTCACCAAATGTCCATATAAATAGGTTGTTTCATGTAAGCACCTAATATCGCCTGATAGACCTCCAGTCACCACAGTATCCATTTATCACAGAATGATTTGTAAAAGGAATTTGATCGGCTGAGGCTCGATTTTAGGTAGATTGCTTTGCTCAGCTCGCTCATTATCACAAAGGGGAATTTCAAAATCATAAAACAAATATAATTTGAATAAACTCTTTATTGTTTGGTACAGTTAAATATTAAATTAGAAATCATTTAATAACTTAATAAAATTTGTTTCTTTTTATACATTTAACATAATATTACATTAGTAAACAATCTTAATACATACTCTACTTACGTCTACGTTCATGATATGACGTTTCTAATAAACTAAAAAATGTAACCAAAATTATGCATAAATTACAGATGCTAATAAAATTACAAAATATACTCATTGGCTTTTGTCTGTTATGCATTTTTTATTTATCGATACATGGTAAAGCTTGACAATTATATCACAGACTAAAATAATAAAGCATTCAATACGTAAATATGTTCATGTAAAATATACATTAGAGGCTCCTTCATTTTAACGTTCATCTAGCGTCACCGCCTTTCATAACCGTAAATTATCAAAGCTCGAATCAGGAAGTATCGAGGCTTTCTTGAGCTTTGAATTACGCTACGGTTTCACTTGAGTTTGTATATAAATTAGGCAAATAGCAAAATACTGACGACGTATTTTTATGAGTGTTGAAACACTTGGGGAGCCTATACTATTACATAAAAAAAGGCGCGATCGAAACGATCTGCGACTGTCGCTACACGATTCGTTAACTCGTACAACACTGAGCGACGCGTGACCCATCCAATGATGTTAAATACCTCAATCAGTTTTCAACTTATAGTCAAAAACATAAAGTTCAATTTTTATAGCTCGAATGTTTCCAAATGACATTACCAATACCAAACAGCGAGCGCATGTACGGAGCCAGCACCAGTGTCTGCGCTTTATCGAAAGCCTACGTACGCTCTAGAGAAACGCCATTGCAATGGAGCACTAAACTATTATTTTATACTAAACAAAGCCAGATTTCAAAGTTAGAGGGTACCAAGCGACGTGAATTTTTTTAGGGCCTTTTCAAGCCGAAAAATACTTCGAAATAGTGTAATTCAGTAGTGGTTAAAAAGACAATGCAAAAAATTAATATACAATAGCGACAAACTGTAGTTTGATCATAGTAAACTTACTATCCCGAACTAATGGAAAAACGCATTCGCAACTTTCATTTCCAGATGAGGTCTTAGTAGCATTGATAAACCCCTCTTTTGAAATCCACATCACCCACCCGTAAGCGTCAGAACCCCTGGACCAAGATCACTACTTGATACTTGGAAAATATTTAATAACGCTTAAGCTAACATATGATACATTACGATTTGTAAAACAGAGAAAACGAAGAAAAAAAATGACTACTTACTATAAGTCAGTATGTATGGACAATAACCATTTCAAATATTTTCACTTGTACAAATTAGTTTAACTAACCGTAAGTACCTACTTTATCTTGTTACTTAAAAACATTTTTTATTCTGAATTTTTCCAGCTCATAAAGGTTACAAAACCTTGTGTGTTGTAAAATCTGTATACTAAAATAATAATAATAAAAAATTAAGTAGTTTTACTTTCCATAATTTTACCTTTGTATATGTTGTGGTGAAATTGAGTTACAATATCCATAATATGAATAATGTAAAAAAACCTATAAGAATCAAGTTATGTTCAATTATGACTATACTTGTTCTTCTTATATAAGAATACAAGGTACTTAGACAAACAAAGAAAGTGGCTCATTTTTACCGCTCATTTCAGTTTTAATACCATGTTTAAAACATTTAAACATGGTATTAAAACACATTTTTCAGACATCCAATAACGATTTTGGTCTAAGAGGTCTGATTTTGACGCTCGTTCATCACCCTTCCCCTAAAAATCTAACCTGCCTTAAATTCCATTATTAACTCTGTTCATTCTAACTTGTCCTATTTTGTAAACAATCTTGGCACAACTTTTTAACAAAATCACCCATTTAAAAATAAAATAAAAGAAAAGTCAATAATCTATTACATCGTTATTATAGACTGAATCCTATTGAATCTAGTTATCAGTTGATTTTCAATGCTGCATTTTCAATAGAAAGGAGTGCCTAGATTGTTTACCAAATAGGACAAGTTAGGATGAATAGACTGTATTATGTTACTATTAAAAATCACAATTTCAACGGATTTTAATACTTTTTTTATTTATATACCTGCTTTGAATTATTTAAATCGTTGTTATATACTCGTATTTAATCACTTAAATATAAGTTGGAGAAAAAGTATCTTCGTATTTAATAGAGATATAGCGCTTTATTCATAACTTGTTGCCATCTTATAAGCAGTGACATGATTTCATATAATTTTGCGATTTTTGGTCCATTTGTGAGTAGCGACAAGATATTTCTACTAATCGATCGATAGTACATTTGACTTGAATAAGGAAATAATCCTAAATTATATAGTGGCGTTTATAGCGCACACAAAAATTCTAATCATTTTCTATACTTGTTTCTCAAATAGCAAAGAGAGGGATCATATAAATAACCCGGCAAAATGCCATTATAAACAGTATCGAGCGTACTGGCTTCAGATAAGTCGCACGACGGTGACCATTAAATGTTCAATAACATTCAGGTATTCCCACAATATGCGGCGCTCTGATCATGATATTTTCCGTTTTTATCGTCAGTGATCCACTTCCCAATACCAGTTATATATTTTTACAAATGGTTGGGTTTAAGTAAGTTATTTAAAAAACCCCAATATTTTATAAATACTTTCAAACTTTTGGACAGAATAATAACTTTTAACCAAATCCAAAGAGATTGGATAACAATTTAAGAATCCACTAGAATAATAATGAATATCCAAAGCTGTTGTAATAATTGTATATACTAGCGGCCCGTCCCGGCTTCGCACGGGTGGACAAAATTCTTGACGATAGCGCCATCTAGCGTCCGGTAGACGAACTACTTGCGGTTAACGCGTTGCTATGGTAACGATATTGATACAATTAGTGTTGCCCAAATGCAAGAACAAGACGAGACTTAGCCAGTCTTGGTCTTGGTCTTGCGCCAATACACCTGGTCTTGGTCTTGGTCTTGCGCTTGCAGTCTTGGTCTTGGTCTTGGTCTTGCAGCAAGAGTCTTGCAAGTCTTGCAATTACCTATTAGTCTATTGCTATTTATTAAAGTTTACTTTAAATCTTAGAAAAACGTATTAGAATTGGAACATTGTGAGCTTGAATTAACATAGCCATAGTAAAGATCAATCAGATTAATAAATAACTGAAGATTTGATAAGAAAGTCGAAAAATCAACTGACCTATATGTCGTTTTCCATGGAAGTAACTGTTTCTTAATAAACATTTATGATTTATAAGCTTACATTTGCTAAAACATGTAAAAAAACAAATTAATTACAATAACTTGACTGTATTTTAAATAACAATGTCTGTCTAGAAAGAGATTGAACCCTCAACTTGCATGAAATTTAATAAAAGAGTTTTATGATTTATCATTTATTTCAATCAAAAATAAAATACAACACAAATCAAACATAACAGTACACAACAGCTTTATCATTAGGTTATGTTACTTTATATCAATTCTTTTGACCAAGAATTAATACAAAGTAACCATCTGGCTGACTCATCACTTAACCTATTTCTATGTTTTCTAATTACTAATGATGCTTTAGAAAATAATCTCTCAGCAGGTACTGAAGTTGCAGGTATTGAGAGAAAATCACGGGCCATCTTCGATAAAGTCGGATACTCTGTCTCATGCGTCCTCCACCAATCTAAAATGTCTTCCGAGCTGGCAGTTCTTGGTTTTCTCAGGTACTCCTCCAACTCGTCTATCACTAAGCCTTGAAGACAAGATCCAGATGACGTCGAGGGACATTCATAGAGTTTATCAAAGTCTATAATGTCTTCATCTTCATCACATACTTTATTTTCTTTTCTTGGCAATTCCAGAGATTTGTTCAGTGAGTGTAGACTTTTATATTCTTCATAAAGTTCATTGAACTTGCGCAGACTTTCTGTTTTAAGTTGCTTCCCCCACATTGTCAGGTCAAAAGTCTGAGCCTTATGCCTTGGGTCTAAAATTAAAGAAGTACAATAAATCCAGTTGCTCTTCTTATAATGTTTAAGCATTTTGTCTCGAGCTGCTTGGAAAGCTAGAATGAGCCTTTCATCCACTTCAGATCGATTAGGTTTCTCATCTAACTGTTTTACCATGGATTCAATTTTATCTAGCAAGAGATTGAATGATACAATGACTAGCGGTAATGTAACATATTTGTCTCCACCAAGTTTTGTACTTAAAAGTTTAAAGTTTATTAGAAATTTATGTAATTTTTCGAGTACCTGCCATTCACTAGCTGTGATTTGAAAATCATTCAATTCGGTGACAGAACTGCACAATATGTTAATGCCCGCTCTCACTTTTAAACCAAATCCAATCATATCATGTGTGGAATTCCATCTTGTTGGACAGTCAAGAATGGCATTTAGATTTGATGGCACGCCAGCTGCTTCACAAGCAGACTGAAACTTCTTCTTCACTATCTCACTTCTTTTTATTTTACTGGAAATACTGCGTAACTTTGTTACAGATGTACGCGAGTCAGCAATATTTGGTGCATATTCTTCATCTTCCTCAGTTTCGTCTGCATAGTCTTCATACTGCTGATCTTGCGCGTTAGTGTCAGACTCACAGTGTAATGCTAAGGTCTCTAATAAATCTTGTACACCAAGGTTTAAAATGTGAGCAAAGCACCGGAAATGTTGATTGTCTGAATCAAAGTGTGGCAACTGTTTGCCCAGTTCATACATAAATTTGGTATTTGCAGTTGCGTTGTCGACCGTGATACCTTGTATTTTATCAATTATGCCATATTCCAATAAACATTCATGGAAAATCGTTGCAATATCTTCCCCAGTATGTCGACCGCGTGATGGTATAAAATCAAGAACTACAGATCGATACTTCCATTCGTTGTCTATATAATGCATAGTAACCCCGTAGTAACTCCTACCAGCAATTGACGTCCACCCATCAATGGTAAATGACATTTTAGATGATAATTGTTGAAGTCGTTCCTTGAGATTAAATTGGAGCTCTTCAAATCGCTCTTTGACTTTCCTTCTAAGTGTAGACCTTTTAGGAAACTCCATATTAGGGCAAATACGTCGAAAATATACTTGTGTAGCTTCGTCATCGAAAAATGAGAAGGGAAGATATTTTTTCACTACCCAATCAACTGTAGCTGTCGTGATGTTGTCACTGCTGTTTTCCGACTGAAATAAAACAATAAATCTTGTGTTATTATTTAAAACATACTAGGTTTGAGCGTTTAGGAGGAGGAGGTTTGTTGTTGTTAAATCGAGAAAATCGTTAAATTGACATTTGTTATATTAAGGTTGCACTGTACTGTAATTTACCAAAATAAAGTACTTAGTTGTTACTGGCCGATTATGAAAACAAATGAAAATATAGGTGTTTATAAAAATATTTAAGACGATAATTACATACTTAATATGTCGCACCCCTAGATGAAAACACCACTAACTCAAAAATACTTACGTAAGTTAATGGCGTTTTTGAAAGTATCGCATGAACAGCTACGCGGAGTTAAAATTCCCGTAGCGACAATTTCGACCATTGTTAAAAATGACGCGAAATATGTACCTATGTATTACTATTTTATCAATATCTATAAAATATTCCGAAGTCAGTTTAAAGTCATTTGTTCAAAAAAGACTTTTTTGAGTTCCTGGAGTTTTCATATAAAAAAAATATATTCTTACCTGTCCACTTCTTCCAGCGGTTACTAAAAAGCTTGTGATATCTCCACTTAATTTTGGTTTAACAGGAAGAAATATTTGTGATTCCTTTTTGTGGAAAGATATTAGATGTTTCCTTAAGCCTGAAGTGTTTCTGTTTTTCATTTTTATTTCAGTCTTTTTATGTTGGCACAATTTACACAAGGCAGTTTGGGATGCATGAATTATTTCGAAAAACTCCTCAAATTTGCTTTTGGGTCTTTTAGATCTGTGACTCAAACTCTCGTTACTCGGACTAGAATAATTTGAATCTTCGTCACTCATATTAAATTGTACACGTGATACGTTTTTAGAAAACAACAAGAATTAGTAAAAACAATTATTAAGTTAGACTCGAAGCACAGCTCAATTGGAAATGACTGGAATTAAAATAATTCCTTTGTTTATAGTACGTTTCCTTGCTTTCTACCGCGCCGCCTCGCCACGTGCCGGCTCTATTAAAAGGATGCCGCCGCAAATCAAACGATGCCGCGTGCGGCGTACAAACACAGATTATTACCTACTTGTACAGACGCGACGCGTGAATAAAATATATGTAAAGAATTAGTGCCAATCACTATTCTTTACATATAAGTGAATGTTTTGGCGTACATCTATACTAATCTATACTAATATTATAAAGCTGAAGAGTTTGTTTGTATGTTTGATGACAGAAGTTTTAAAATAAATAAATAAATCCTGAACGTCACTATACCTCCAAAGTTACTATTCTTCGTGGGGGAAGTCGCGGGCACTGCTTGTAAATACTTTTTTTTTTTTTTTATTTATTTTTTTTTATTTATTTATTTCATATACAAGAAAAAAAAATACAAAGATACAATTTAGTCCCACAAAACCGACTTGTCGGTTTGACTGAGGGATCTTTAGTCTCTTAGCTTATAATTATAATTATGTAGGTATATAATACAACTATAACTGTATCAGGTAAAGTTAAGTGCACAATAATTGGATTTAGACTGAATTACAACAAACTGAAGGAAAATTTAGCGGTGATAATAATAAGATACAAATGTTGTAAGATATAAAATACGTGTGTAAAAAACAACCACGCCTCCGAGCCCTCAGATGGGCTCGGAGGCGTGGTTGTTTTTTACACACGTATTTTATATCTTATAGAAATATTGCATTGTGAATGCAAAAAAATAAATAAAAACATACAATTGTTGTGTTAAATAGTAGTCATCAGATAATCTTTTAATATTTTTTTAAATTTATTTTTATCCGTTTCACATCTAATAGTTTCGGGCAACGAATTAAGAAGATATGGTATACGCTTCTGTAAAGTTCTGTCACCAAAATAATTTTGAACCCTAGGAATTACAAATTTCTTTTTTGAAGTGGCTCTAGTGATCTGGTTATGATTTATGTATTCAAAAGTGGAGACACACTCTCGGCTGCCGTGATTATTTACTAATAATAAATCGCAGGCTTTTTATTTTATTAGTAGGTAAGTACCTACGCTTTTTATATTATTTTATTAATTATGTAGAATTTTTTTACACGTTTCAAGTATATTTAAAAGTGGCTACAATATTTATCAAACGGGTGATATTTGAACACTTTTTTGCTATTTTTTCTTGTAAAAACTTAAGAAATATAATGACTAAATGTACAATAATAGTACCTAAGTAATTAGTTTAAAACCATATAATCAATATTATAATATATACTTACTAGAATAAATTATTATGACATCTACTACCTATCCTTACCATTTTATTCTAATCATAATACTACTTGCGTGATCAGTATAATGTATTCATTTTCATTATAAGCACTCTGAAACTTATTTATTCTTTGGAACACCTGTAGGTACTCTTAAAATTCGAAATTATTTTGCATGAGTATACCTACGCCTACGCCCTGTGGCGGCAATCAAATAGTGTCAAATGTTGTGATTTCGGCGCGGCGGCAACGATTGTTGTATATGATTTCAAAAGAAGCCGCCGGCGCGTGTATTATAACCATGTGCTTCCGAAAAGCAGCAAATTTCTTTGAGAAGTAAGTACAAAACCTTTGATGCCGCATTATCAAAGTGCCGATGGTTAAAACATAACTATGCATGCACTCAGTTTGATTTTAATGGATATTTTTTTATTCGCTATGTAGGTATGTTTATGGTATTAGTCGTAATGCGCATAGATCCAGTTTTTCATATTCTTTGATACAGTTTTTTGCGTCTCATAGAATTCCTAAGCGTACCTATACACCGAACTGTTACACCTAACTACTCCGTGAAATAGCGCTAAGTCCTAGCTGCAAGACGCAAGAGTCTTGCAGGCTTAGTCTTGTTCTTGCTCAAGTCTTGCACGGTCAGTCTTGGTCTTGGTCTTGCTAAAAATACGCGGTCTTGTTCTTGGTCTTGGTCTTGCAAAAACGCAAGAACAAGACCAAGACTGCAAGACCAAGACTGAATTTGGGCAACACTAGATACAATGGAAAAAGAGGGGACAGACAAACACACAAACCACTGTGATCTTAGATTATAGATAAAACGTGTTCAAGCGATTAATTGCACTCTTCTAATAATGGCTGAAATTAACGAAACGAGTACGAAGAAAGGAAACCACAGACAGAATGAGTGATGTTTTAAAGAAACTTAACTTCGAGGTAATTGTTTTGAATGTTATGAAATGACAAGCAAGGACCAAAGGATAAGATAAATCAATTTTACCGCTTCACCACTAGGTATGACCAGGAATATTTATTTAAGCGGGCTTATAACCATACCTAATGTACAGCGTCGTCGTTCGCGATTAGGCGAAGAAAATGCGATAATACACAACAAATCATATTCGTACAAGATCCATATGGTTGGCGATGATTTTTACGATATACCAGTATGTAGAAAAACTTTTATCTTCACATGGTGTCACTGGAAGAATCTTTATCAAAACAAATAAACGGGGTACACTTATGAAAATACAGCTTCCTAAACAAGCCAGACTTAATTTTCAAGCAAATCGATACTCTTAAATTGATTAAAGGTGAAAAAGGTAACTACTATTAACATGAGAGTCAAAAAATTTATCTGTCAGAGGAGACATTCAACTTGTCGAAGTTTCAAGAAATGATTTCAATAAAAACTTAATAACGAAGATCTTCCAAATATCAAAGTTTTCTTTTCGATCTACGAGGGCAGGTTTTAATAAAGGACAATTTTTAATTACCTGATTTAGCTTATCAGGACCGGGCGACTATATTGAAGCGCAATATAATGACTTGCAGTTACTGAAAAACGTTTGGAACGGGAACAAATATTTACTACGATGAACTTTGCAAATATGAAAGAATCAGAAATAAACCATACCAATCATGTGGAAAACTATTATTATTGACTTTAAATCAGCGGAGTTGACAGTGGTCATTATAGTTGATGATTTTTGAAGGTCAACTAAAATGATTTTATTTCGAATTCATTTATAATATCAATATAATAGATATTTACACAAAAATTATATTGTAAAAAATATTTCTTACAGTCACACCAATTAGCATAGCCTAAAGTAAACACTTCAAGGCTTGTGTTATGGATATAAGGGTAACGGATAGACACACATAAAGGATGAATTGATATTTAATATTTAAAGAAATATATATAATTACCCATGACTCGGGTACAAATCCTTCAAAACACAAACATCTCCTCCTTTTGGAATTCGAACCCAGGACCGTCGATACGAAAGGCGCGATTGCCACCCTTGCACCAAACGATCTTTAAACCGTCGTATTAAAATAAAACCTATCATTTAACTGAAATAAAAATATTTTCTGAACTTTAAATTAAAGTTTTTCCCGTTTGTAAATTTAAATTCTTCATACAAAGGAAAAAGGGCATTCATAATTATTGCAGTGGACTCTTCATTTGATAAACAATTTCTAAATACGAAAAAACTTTTTCCTCAAACGGTCGAATTAATTGTACATGCTTATTAAAGCAAAATGGGGTTATTCTGTGAGTAAAATATACTATTTATACAGATTTTATTCCCGATTCTATATTAACTTCAGCTTACACTAGTAGTTATATTGCATTTTAGTTTCCAATTTGTGTTTATTTTTACGAAATCATAGCCCATCGTATGTTGAAACTGAGTCGACAGATTGCTGTCGATTCAAGGAATGATTTAAGCCATTTTCTTTTGTAGTCGATGAGGTACTGTAAAGAAAATAAAAGGTATAAAAGTATTATCTGGATCACAAACTCTCATTATAACAGCTAAACTAAAACATCAAACAAAAACAGGGCGGGAGTCTATGCCGATAGAATAGGCTATTTGACTCGTTTTCAAAAAATAATACTAGATTTAAAAATCTAAAAATCCCACATTTTTCAGTGACCAAAAAAGAATAAAATAACCCGGCGGGGCCAAGCGAGGGGCCACTCAAAACGTGGGAGCGCATCTTTACCAATTCTCTCAACATCTATGCATATCATACATCTCATTACATCTCCATAAGTAATATACGCCCCCACGTTTTGAGTGGCCCCTCTGTTGGCCCCGCCGGGTTATTTTATTCTTTTTTGGTCACTGAAAAATGTGGGACTTTTAGATTTTTAAATCTAGCATTATTATTTTATTCTTTTTAATTATTAACTCAACGAAGTAACCATGTGTTACGCAACAATCGGATAAGCCCCATACAAAAGTGAAAGTTGCCGAAAGTTGACCTGAAAGTGCACCTAGAAAGTTGAAAGCTGTTTAAGCGTGCATTGTCATCGGGTTCTGAGCTACCCTGAAAGTTTCAACTCGCTAGGTGGTCGGGAATTGCCTCAAAATTGAGTTGCAAGAATCCAACTGCACAGACAGACAGACAGACAGACAAACAAGAAAGCGACCTGAGAAAAACGTGGGAAAAATAATCTTAAATTATATTCTGCCATTTCTAGGGCCAATCTATTTAGAGATTTAAAGGGATGAATTGTAATGCATCAATTTAATTAACTCTTCAATACGTCAGATATGTCTAACGACAACTAAATTAGGTTGAACTTTTGCCATGACAGCCATTAAATCACACTTCCAACCTAAACTTACATTTATTTAAGTCAAAGGATAAATTAATTTCAAAACGAATTCAAACAAGTATGTATGAAGTTCAGGAATTTGATTAATTTCTTATAACTCAAAAATGGTGCGTTTTATAATAAAATAACCTAGACAAAAAAATATTCAAAATTAATCTAAGAATCGAAAAATGTAACACAGGGTGCTGTATTAAAAAATTTGATTGTTTACTTTGTTTCCATAATAAAATGAACACCCTGTATTTTCAAAATATTTTAAACGATAGCTTGTTTACATCTAAGAAATTTTTGTTTGATTAATGTTTTGAAAATGTTGACGGTTCAAGAGTTATTTAGGTGTTCCGGTACTTTTGGCTATCCCTGTAGAATTGTCAACTCGATGCCTATTCACGATTCAAGGAACAGTGCTTAATACATAACGTGTCCAAAATAAGTTGGCCATTATGGAACAAATTTTAGTGAGTAATAAAAAGTGATTTAGTTATAATAGATGTTGACATACCCGAGGAAAGGCAGCAACGTGATTAAGTGAGCGCGTGAAGTGCAGTCACGCAATTCAGGTAGAACAAGCACGACGTGACGCAGATACGCCTGCAAAGCAACACGCCGCTGTTCCACTAGCCGCGCGTCCTGGCATTCACACAAACCATTGATTAATCAACTTTCTTCGATCTTTATTCTGACATAATACGAAGTTGGAATATATAATCATATGATTAACTTTAGATTACAATGAATTATTACTGATTTCAGATTAACTTAAAATAATAACATAATATTTTAATATAGAAAAACTTGGCAGCAATTATATTACTTGAGGTAGTAAATACGTTGTATCCTTACAAAACAATCGACAAATATGTTCCGAACTTGTGATAAATCATTTCGTGGGCTTTGTCTGTTTTTCTTGCATAATTAGTGTATCTACGCATTACACACCATGGCAATTTAAAGATGTAAAGTGTAATGCTAACACAGTTATGGGAAACAAGAGGCACGTGCGTAATATCTCTTTATTCGAGAGCAACTGGGGTGTGTGTTTCACGTTTTGAGTGCCTAACTAAATCTGCTATCCCTTTTAATATCATTGTTCGGCGGTATACTTATTCAAAAATACATAATCAAAATATAAACTTAATTTTTACTCCTAATTAAATAAATAGCAATTATTAATACAGATGTGAAACCAAACAAAATAATCCCAATCATTTGAAGACCTTTCATTATCGATGATTTTTGTGTTGTGGTTGTATTGTGATGTGTTGTTGCTAGCGATTCTGTATTAAAGAAGTAACATTATTACATGGACTTAAACTTGATTCCTCCGTATATCGGTAATCTACGCTACTCCTGATAATGCTGTGTTCCATCGTGTACACAGCATTATCAGGAGTGCAATTTGAGACATCACTCTATAGTGATTGCTTTCAGTGCAAATCCTAGATAGGACTTCAGAAGTCATGTGGACGATTTAGGTGATGAAATTTAAAAACTGATAAGAATTTGTAATAAAACTATTTGACCATATATCGTTACTAGTTCCATGTAAAGAATAGAGATAGCGCTACGAATCAGAATAAAATTTTAAATATCAAGTTAATCCTCTATATCAGTATATACAAAAATACTCAGGGAATATGTACATCAAGGAACAATCTATTATGCCGTTGTCACATCAAAATTTTATTGAAGTAATCCTTAAAAGTATAAGCTTTTAATTAAAAGGTTTGTTAGGAATAAATTAGGAATACGGAAAAAATGCATAACTCAAAACTACGATAAATAGCGGAACATACATGGGGCGCTTCAGGTAGCCTTAGTGATGCTCTACCTTCGGACTTCTGCTATATTCTGATTTTGGGGAACACTGTATATCGAATTTAGATGATCTTGGACTATTGCAATAGTGAATCGCTTAAAGATCATTAAATATATATGAAGTGGTAATAAGCATATAACATTTGTCGATTTTGTTATTGCTGTTTTATGATGGATATAGGATTTTCGTAAAAAAATATATACATATTATTTACGCCGCGATTATTGACCCTTAGTGGCGTAATATGGAAGTGTCAAGGGAAACAAATACGAAATTTCTAAACATTGAATCTTACATACTTTTTTCCTTAAAGTCTTTTTTGGTGGAAATTTATAAGTTGCAATATCTGGATGACATTTCTTCAACTGAGTATGCAACTCGTGGAATTTTGCATATCTGTGATAAACATTCCACTCTTCTTGGCCGATCTTTAGAAATATCTGAAAATTAAAAAGCAGTTGTCACTTGACTTGACTGTTCAAGAGTATATAACAAGGCAAGGACAATGAATCATAATATCAAACACGGTAGGTGTATTAAAAATGTGTAATTTGCTTCTTAAATTGAAAAGGCTCATAGTCGAAAAGACTATTACAGTTTTATTATAAACTAGTAGTTGCTCGCGACTGCGTTTGTAAGGGCCTATGCACAATGCATTTTTTAAACGCGATGCCAACGCGCGTAAGAAGCGCGTTTTTTTTTTCATTCCACAGAGCAATTATTTCGCATGTTTAACGCGTTTGTATCGATACATGAAATCATGAAATACATGAAATCGAACGTCTTCGTAAATTATGGTCAGGCTGCGTTTGACTCGCGTTTGTATCATTATAAACGCGAGTTTAAAAACACGTATGCACAGGCTCAAAGGTTATATCGCACTTATTTAAATTTTCGAGGCAAAGTATGATTCTCCTCGTAGGTAAGCCTATGTCCTTCCTCAGGATTCTAGCAATATTCACATGAAATTCCATCAAAATCAGTCCAGTTGTTTCGTCGTGAAAACATAACAGAGTTTTATTATTATTATTAAAAATATTACTAGGCGATGCAGTCGCTAAGCATAAAGCTACGCTAGCACCATATATTGGAGCGGAGCGTAATACCTAAAAAAGAAATAAATGATTATTTTTTTCGATGGGAATTTTTGCGAATTTCAAAATTCGGGCTCCGTCACCATCTGGTCCTAAACCTGTTGATTCGATTCCACACAAAAAATATTAAAATCGGTTAAGAACTCGGAAGTTAAGAAGCTGATCCATGGGAGCTTCGCTTGCTCCGCTCCAAAAATGGAATTCAAGAATCTATTTCTACATAATATGACAGTTATTTGCAAATTTAGCATATTATTTTCTGTTAGAAAACTATAAGTAGAGTATGTTACTCTTGATACAGATGTTCGTTATCTCACATTTGTTAGTATTACACCATAAGAACTTTGATTTTTAAATCCGAAATCGATTCCAATGACATGTTGATACGTTATTTGAAATATGTAAACGTTAGTTACTGCGACTCAAAACTGGATTCCATAATAAATAATTATGTACTAGGCCTTTCAAGTACCTGATAAACATGATAGGAATGTGTTTTCTTGCCCACTAGAAATGCTGTCGGAATGTGTACTTTGACGTTTGATTCGGGATAATCCAATATTTCCAGCATGGACGTGTTCTCCAGCTCTTGTATTCGTCTTTGTAAATGTTGGTTGAACTCCATAAGCTCCGCGTGCATTTCTGCAACCTTGTGGTAAAACTTTAAAAAAAAATTGTAATATAATTTATTGTTTCTGACCCTTTGATATTCACGAACATACCTGTACCAGCTTTTTCTCATATAGACAGGCTTCTTCGCGATCATCTCCTTCACTTTTTAAAGTTTTACCCATTTCTACAGCTGACATATAATTTCGTAACTGCTCCTTCAACCTATCATTTTCTCTGGAACAGAAATTGTTAAACTAAATATATTAACAATGGCTCGTGTTATTACACTCAGCGAATGTGAACATTTTAAAGTGAAAGTCTTAGTTTCATTTTCATATTAACTCACTTGCTCAGATCTAAAACTACTTTCTCCAACTTATGCATCTTCTCTTTACTAGAAATTTCTATCTGATTGCATTTCATTTGTAAATCTAAATATTCCTTTTCTTTATTTTCTAATATTGAACTTAATGTTTTGTCATCTGGAACGCTTTCATCCTCAGTAAAGCACAGCTCCAAACAGGAGGTGCTGCCATCTATACTGCCTGCTACCTCCTCACTATCGCTCTCTGATATTTTTAAATTGTTAATACTTAATTCGGATATATCATCCTTAATAGCATGATTTGTCTCAATACTGTTAGAAGAGATAAAAATTTCTTTAGCGCATTCTGAAAGTTTAGAAAGTATTTGCGACGGACTATCTATTCCCTTTACACTATCAGGGAAAAAATGTCTTATACCACTTTTATATTCGGAACTGGTGGGTTCACTGCTAGACGTGATGTGCGAAGATTCTTTTGGATCTGGTGAGTTCAAACATGTAGCAGGCGCGCTTTTCCACATGTCCATATCAGACTGATCGATGACACCCAGCGACTTACGCTTATCATTTAAATTACTCTTTTGCTCCGTTTTGTCAAAAGATATTACTTGTCGCAATGGTTTTCGTTTCATGTTACTAGTTTTTACAGGCACCGGCAGGGGAATGACATGTTCAGCTTTGCTAATCTGATTTGTTTGCTGTGACTCATTCAATTCACCTCTGTCGATTGATAGCGCGAACAAAATGGAAGATAAGCCTAAAACAAAGCGCATATTTTATATGTATGTTAAACCTATAATACTTTACTATATCCATGCAAAAGATAAAGCGGAAATGTATTACCTGCTGCCATATTTGGAAGTAAATTCGATGTTTCAGTATCTCGTACTAACGCCCCTTCCTCATAATATTCCATAAGAAGGCCATGGGATACCCAACTTTGGAGATACCTGTAGAAAAGTGTGTCAAATCGTATAAATATACCATGTTCCTTACAAAATATTGTAATAAGGCCCATCACGAACCGTGTCGTATATCCTATAATTACAAATCTTGTTTTTTGAGTGTGTAAAATTAGACCCAACAAAATCTATTGTTAAATTGTATGAAACCTTTTATAGCTCTGTTAGCGGGGCAAGGAAAATCATATGAAATCCTATCTTTATCCTTCAGGTTTTTGTAACAAAAAAAATACAGTAGAAACAGAAATTTATAGAAATTTCATTGGCCGCTTGTTTTTATATCTGCATCGATTCTTTTCCTATTCCATTCAAAATTTAATAACTAAGAATTGAATGAATTTTGTTGTTTGGACGTTTTTTGTCATTTCATCGATGTAAATGCAGTACATACTTAATATTCAAATTAAAAATAATCTACTAGTGCAAGTAACGATTTTATGATGATGCTGACAGAAATAGGTAGAAATTATATCGCTCAAGCAATAATTGAGAACTTACTATCTAAATTTTAAAAGTATACAAATATGATCATGTGCCTTTTACATGTTTTCATGCTTCAAATTCAAGTTAAAGAATTAATCAGCAGAGTAATTATTGCGGTGCCAAGCTGCTTAGTCTCATAACGCGAAAACAAATATAAACCACTAGACACTGGGTGAATTTATGAAATCAAAAAAAACTTACCTCTCCAAAGATCTTTCATTTAAAGTAGCTCGAAGGAATGCTCTAAAGTATCCAAGGGGAGTGTTTATGTTGGAAAGTATTTTAAATCTTTCTTTTTCGTGTTTTGTGAGATGTAAACAAGTGTAACTCCATAATGAATTACCTATAACAAATTCAATAAAAGAAAAATTAATACACCATAGGTAGATATTATGCATAAAATAAAGAAGGATCTTTCTTAAAGAACAACTACAATAACTATAATCTATCATGTATGTAATGCATGACCAGAGAACAAAAGTTATTGAAGTGTAACCAACTACAATAAAACAATCTAAATTAATATAAACTTCAAATTTTCAAATTAAAAATCTTTAGAAACATATTGGTTTATAGTAAATAAATTTACCAAACTGTGTGTTATTGTTAACTGTAAGTTAGAGATACAAGTGGAAAATCAAAAGAAAAAAGTTGCACATTGCACAATAGACCAATTAATACTTTTCTTATAAATGTACATACAATCACCAATTACAGACATTTAGTTCCTAAACAAGCAGGTTCATAGGCTGACAAAATATTACATGCCTTACCAATATTTACAATGTTGAAAGTAAAATTTAAGCCTGCTGACACTAGATTTTGTATAGCTGATGTGGATAAATTTGTTCTGATGCCGTGGCTTAAAACCTTCTCCCATTTTTCACACAACTGAGATATTCTGGAAAAAAAAATTGTAGTTAAGTAAGCACATTTACTATAAGGGTAACATAAAAAAAAATACATTTTCCAGCTAGGTTATTGAAACAAACATTACATTGTAATATATATATTTATGGCTAAAGAATTTAATAAGAATTTAATTGGCAAATTTACTTGAAATATTAAAAGTTCATAATTTTTTTCTACAACAAGAACTTTTTTAGTTTTTATATATTTGAAAGATCCAGGCGTCATTTGAGCTGTGAAATTTTGAGAAAGCTTTGTGATTCATCTAGCAATTAAAAGAGAAATTAAGGGCAAGTTATGTTATATGAACCATAGGTAACCCTTACGTCTATTTCACACAATCCCACACAAATGACAAGGACACAAAACAGTCAGTCGGAGTCTGCAAAACTGATAAAATGCCAAGCTATGTTCATATGCAATGATTTTTTCCACTGTTGAAATAAGGTAACCTATTCATAAAAATAAGATAAATGTTTTAAAATAAACCTTTAATCGAATTATCTCTATTAAATTGCACTATATAAATTAAATTAAACTATTCTGTTGTATCACTACTGTCACCGTCACTTCCCACGTTTATTATGAATCTTTTTGTCATTGTTTCCACATTGCAGTCCATGGCATTCATTTTCGGTTCTCCATGTCCACTTCAACATGTTTGGTGCATTATTTTCATATAAAAATTTAGTTGCATCATTGTTTTGAATGGAGTTATTTAATAAGATTTTTAATTCTGCCATCTTGTATGTTTTGTTGTGGGAAACAACATGTCCTTTAACTTGGACCCAGATTAATTCTATTGGATTTAATTCACAATATTTTCGGCTTTTGCCATTAGTCTACGACACAGGCCTCGTACTGCTCTTTAGGATTTTTAATGATATTTAAGAAATCTCATTTTAATAAATCATCCAGAAAATGGATAAGTTTTTCTCTCAACCAATCAATTATCTCTTTTTTTATTTTCATCAGTCGGCACCTGCTTTATTTTTCTTGAATGATAAGAGACGTTGTTAATTAAAATAATGCAATTATTATGAATATTTTTGAACCAATTTTCAAATACTTTAGCGTTCATATCTTGTTGGTAATTTCCTTTTTTTTGTCTCGAACACGTATAAGCCACCTTCTACAAATCCATTATTACTTCCTTTGCGTGAAATTATTGACCTTCTTTTTTTCCTGGAAAAATAAAAATAAGCATTGAATGAACTAGTAAAAAGATGACGCTCACACAACATAAAATTAAATTACAAACAATATGAATTTGTGGACAACAGAACAGAGGTTTTGTGAGTGCCTAATGAGATCACTCAGGTTTATTCAAACTTTTTTTTCGTAAGATGTTGCCGCTTACACAACATAAAATTACATTCCAATATAATACATACTTTTACAAAGAAATGCACTAATGACAAAGACTATTGTAACAATGACATGAATGACATTATGTTAAAGAACATACCGGAAGGATTTTTCAATCCAGTTGTTAGGCCATTAATGAATGCTTCACATTTATTTTTCATGTTTGTATCCATCCATACCTTCGTAGTAGTATGCTCTTCATTGATCCAAATCTCATCAAAGTAATATATTTTTTTATTATCTTCTCTTGCCATTTTGTTTATTCACAAATTCCTCCACTAATAAAATATGTCATCACGATCTATCAATTATACTGTCTGGCATCTTACTGATACAAATTAAAAGGTCCATTAGACAAGTGCCAAGTCTTCACGCATACAATCAATGACAAAGTGAAAAATACAAGCCGGGTCACACACAACAAAATTATCAAGTCCAATTAATAAGCCAGGTCAAAAAATAAAATAACAAAGTGAGCCGACTAAACAGTACGAGTCACACAAATTAAAAAAACTTGCACTGTGTACACAGCCTAAGCGTTACAATCTATCAATCACATGGCATTCCCTATATTCCTTATTATCTTGTTATAGTGGATAGAGTATAATACATGATTTCTATACAGTACCAGCTAACCTGGCCACACATTGCTGTGGCTCAATTAGTATTATTTGTAATATTTTTTATTATAAATAAAAGGAATTTAGAAGTCTTTTGCCTGTTCATAATATAAATAAGACAAATGTCACATAAAATACTCAAACATGTCTGTTTTTTAGGTCCACAGTTCTAAGCATGTTAAATATCAATGAAAACCAAATGGCTTAAAGTGTAAGTAAAGTTCAGTCAGTAACTGGAATACTGCTAATAGAGGCTTATGAGATAGCTGTACAGATTCTGATAAATATCTTAATGTAAATATTAGATTGTGTCTAAGACAAAGCAGTGTTTGAAGAAGAATAATGGTTACTGACCTTAAATCGTCTTCGGTGGCCAATTCAGATTTCCCTCCAAATCTATTCAGACAATTCTGAACACATGAGAGTAGTTCTTGTAAAACTAATTTTCCAATTTCATTTCGCTTTTTCACTTCTTCTTTGCTATCTATGGCATTTGCAATTGTATTTAATATTTTACTATTCTAGAAGGACAAAATTATTTAGTGAAAACTAAAGAGTTTTTTGCATAGCTGTTGTAATAAAAAAATATTCAAAGTAATGAGAATGTTATAATTTTTGTTGGTCTAACTATAAACAGACAACAGCACATCAAGTTACCCAAAATAAAAATTGAACTGCAATTGATTGAACTGTTCAATAGCGAAGGAGAAAATTTACCATTTGGTAGGCAAATGTGCTGGTGGAAGTATCTTTTACAGATTACGATTTACTGGAGTAACATTTCCAAAATTCTTGTCCAGACATATACATAAATAGACAAAAATTTAAATCAACTTGATGACTCGAAAGAGATAAAACGTATTTACCAAAGTAAACCAAATTATAACACAAAAAAATAACTTACAACATTTAACATACAAACCATTATTGTTAAATTACGAATTCGATTTTTATTTTGACAGTAAGGAAGACATGTTTATATAAATAAATCATTAATTAAAATAAAACAATAATTAACTTCTCTCTTGTCTCTCTCTGCCAAAGACACAGGCCAAAGACTAAATTTAGGGCTGCCTGATAATCAGTTATCAATTTTCAAATTGAAAGTATTGAATAGTTATCGAAGGATCCCAAACCACATAACATATACCCTCAGAACAATAACTAAAGCTATAGAAGCCGTGCTAAAATAACAACACAATACGTTAGTTTGTACTATTTTTACTTATACAGTTATAAATGTGTAAGAAAGAAATAAGTATACAGATTTTGTTTCGTAATTTATAAGGTTGTCACTAGTTTCCCTTACGTCAGTGATGCAACGGCATCGATATTACTATCGATAAAAATAAAATCAAAAACATACTTAACATTTTTTATGTTGTTTATATGTCAATGACACTAGAACGGACGGTACTGTGTCATAATAAACACGTGTAGAATCTTCAATATGAACATTTTATAATGCAGTATTCATGGGTAGAATTTTTGACCCGTACCAATTTATTTATTAGAATTTGCTTGTATCTAGAGAAACCGGGTAAGTTCGGTTAAAAAATTGCACCTTGTATAGGTATATCATATTAGGCTACATGTTTATATTTTAAGTTAGACCTCTAGCAGTACATTGGTGAACACTCCATATAAAATTACATTTTTTTATAGGTATAGACTAAAAAGAGCAAAAAATTTAAAAGAAAATTAATCGATTATTTAAATTAAATTAACCAACGATTATTTTATACATATTTACTTATTGTTTACCTATTTTTATATACCACTCTGTCAAGAAAGTATCAGGAAAAGATCAATAATATACAAAATGTTTGTTATTCACCCAAATTTATTTTCAAAGTATGCTCCTTCAGAAACAATACACTTACGCCAACGAATAATCCAATCATCAAAACATTTTTTAAACGCTGTTTCTGGAATTGAGTTCAGTTCTCGCCGCGAATTCTTGTCATTTTTGTTTACACACTCTAAAAGTGCTAGGTGTTCGGATTGAACATATTTTTGTTTCAATTTTTCTATCAATATGTCATAGAGTTGATATTTCTTCGCGTTGCTCCTTAATATTCTCTTTGTGAAAGTGTTTATTTTGCGAAGACGTCACTTGCTGGTCTTTTTAACCATTTCTAACTCTATTTTTAATATTTTTATATAGTTTATTGGGTAGCTTAAAGATGCGATTTTTTGACAACTCGACATATTTGTCTGAATTTAATACGGTTTTGTGGACGGCGGACAACTTCCGGGCACTCAAAACACCAGCCTCTTCGTATAAAGCGTCTGTGGGATACCGAAGAGGTTTTCTAAGCGCTGTTAATACACCCCTTTGAGCTCTTTCAAGAGGAAGAAGGAGGAGAAAGCCCCAGAATGCTTCCTTGTGGAACCCCAAAAGTTACTGGTTTAAAACCACTTAACGCGTCGAAAAGCTTGACGCACTGACGACGTCCCGACAGATAATCTGAAAACCAACTCAGAGCCCTTCCTCTGATGCCATAGGCCTCCATTTTTTTAACAGAATCGGGATTGATATGGAATCGAATGCCTTAGCGAGGTCTAAGAAAACACCGATACACTTTGACCCCCTATCTAAGTGAGAAGCTACGGTGTTCGTGAGAAGAGTAACGGCATCTTCACAAGATCTTCCCTGTCGGAATCCGAATTGGCGATCGCTAATAACATTGTTTTTGGTTAGGAAAGCTACGAGTCTTTTATTATAGCTCAGCTTCAATGACGAAATGTCTGTTACGCCATAACTTCCAGAGTTCTCAACCGATTTTAATATTTTTTGTGCGGAATCGAATCAACAGGTTTAGGACCAGATTGTAACGGAGCCCGAGCATTGAAGAAAAAAAAATTTTTTTTTAAATTCTTTTAGGTATTACGCTCCGCTCCGATATATGGTGCTAGCGTAGCTTTATGCTTAGCGACTGCATCGCCTAGTTTATAATGCGTTCAAGCAGCTTGGAAATGCTATCCAGAAGGAAAATTGATCGATAATTGCTCGATCGATAATCGAAATCACAGCAGCAGTCTTCCAGGCGTTTCGGTATATACCAGATTCTATACTCAAATTAAAGATAGTCGATAGAGGTTCTACTAGTAAATGTCCTATACTTTTGAGTATCCCGTTGCTTACGTTTACCAGGCGAGCTATCGGACTTTAGGTTTTTTATGACGCTGAGTATTTCAACAGGGTTAGTAGGGGCAACGAAAAACGAGTCTGTCACTTTTTGTTTGATTTTAAAATTCTCTATGAGGGACTCTTGAGGTTCATTTAGTTTTTGTAGTATATTATTCGCCAAATTTTTGCCCACCATTGAGAAGTATTCATTGCATGGCTCTAAGGATGACTCCAGAGATACCTTAATGCTCGAAATGCCTTCCAGTGAGCTATTCGGTTTTTTAGATGGTCTGTGGGACACTTGATTTACACACTGCGAAAGCCTCTTGGGTACCTTTATTATTTATTTCTTGGCCATCGTGCTCTGCTTTGAGATTTCTGAGAAGTTGTATGTAGGAGTTCCTGTATCTGCAATAAATCAATCTTTTTATCGTATCATCTGGGTGTTTCCTAGAGTCGAGGTGTAGTTTGTCCTTGTGTATCCCGCAACGTATTAAGCCCGCAGTCATCCAAGGCTGTATTATAGTTGGAGTGGGTCACTTTGATTGTATTGAGTATCTTGAGATTGAATTTGTGAGAATAGATTTAAAGTCAGATACCATAGCGTCGAGGGAAGAAGCATTTAAAAGAGACCAGTCAATGAAAATGAAAAAAACATAGAAGAAAGATTTTACTTACTTGACACTGGCTAAATGCACAAATTGTACAAGCCATAAATAAAGAAAAAAATACTCAATGTGACGTGTGTGTTCAGGTGTTGGTACATTATATAGGGCTTCCGATCTTTGATTATAAGATCGATCTCTCGGATCGATACGTACCGCAATGTCTGAGATTGAACTATCAAAAAAAACGGGTGCCAAAAGATCAATTTGATGAAAACCGATCTTTAGATCCAAATTTCTAAAGAAAAATGCACCGGGTAATTTAATTTCCTAAATTTATTTTAATCATTAATGGGTAAGTAGTAAAACAAATGCCTTACATAATGAGAAACTTTTTATTTGTTTTAACTAGGTGATGCAGTCGCTCAGCATAAAGCTACGCTAGCACCATATATCGGAGTGGAGCGTAATACCTAATAAAAGAAAAAAAAATTGTAACGATGGGAATTTTTGCGAATTTCAAAATTCGGGTTCCGTCACAACCTGGTCCTAAACCTGTTGATTCGATTCCACACAAAAAATATTAAAATCGGTTAAGAACTCTGGAAGTTATGGCGTAACAGACATAGTGCTATTGAAGCTGATCCATGGGAGCTTCGCTTCGCTCCGCTCCAATAAAATAAACGGAGACTCGTAATCTAGACACGTAAAAAGAATGCTGCCATGTCAATGCCATCTTTTCATAAGCAAAGGGACTACTGATCCATACAGCCAAGATTTCAACTTTTTCTTCCGTAAAAGAATCTGGTTCGTTTAACTCAACTTAATTCACACGAACAGCGCTGGACCGCTCTATGATCTGCTTATTTTATAACGATCTATAGATTGATTCAGGCCATAATCGAAAAAAAAAGAAAAAACAATTCAAAAGATCGGAAATCGGTGCTTAAAATATCGATCTTTGATTAAATCGAATCGAGATGGGATACCCTAGTGTAATGGTATTTTAACTTTAAAATGGCGTCGGTTCTTCATTGTTCGAGCTAGTTCTTTTCGTCGTGTTCGGCTGTGAGAAAATCTGTATGAATAAATTGCAGTAGTGGTTTACACTGTACTAAGTTGTGTGCTTTTTTGTGTAGTTAAATTGTTGCTGTCGCTTTTAAATTTCTGTGTCATTGGTGGAATTTCATTATGAGTAATTACGAAGATGATCAAAGTGAAGACGGAGAATTAGCACGCAGTCCTGTTCAAGAAGAAATGGATTTCAGGTACGGATAACAAATCTATTTTCATTATGAATATTAATTTAGTTTTTCAGGCATTGTAAAGTAAGCCGTGTAATCTATATCTCAGTTTGGTACCTTGTATGTTACCGTGCGGATCTGATTAAGGGTGCCCAATCCTTTTATTGAATGGGGTACTCTTTTTATTATAACTAAGTTTTTCTTATGTACATATTTTATAGCCCTTTAATATAAACTACAGGCATGTGACGCTTTATGGAAAACTAAAGGTTTTGTCAGGTTTAAAATTGAATACTTCCGAGTTGTTTATAGAAGATCATAACTGGTGAGGTATGTGTGTCCAAGACAAGTATAAAGTTCATTTTTTCTATCAGCAACCTAGAACAACTTGGTTCATCAATATTCATAATTATTGCTATTTGTTTAAATTCATATGTATTTTTTAGCTTATCAGATGAAGATCGTGATAATGCTGATTCTTTAGTCATTAAACCACCACAAGCAGTGATACGTCCTTCCCATAGAGATAAGCGAAGCCATAAGCGACCTGTCAAAGAGAGATATAAAGACAGTGGAAGAAAGGAGAAGAAGCATTTGTACAGGTATGTCATTGTTTTAGTTTACACTTCCTCTATTATGATGGTAACATAGAATGCAAACAAGGTCATTAGGTATTCTTGGTTCCATCTTTTCACTAAAATTCTTTTGTCTTATGTATGATACAAAAGATTTAGAGAGCTGGATTTAGAAAGGACTATGTATGTGATATAGAGCTTTTAGTTCTGGGGTCTATTATCAAGCTCAGTACTTGCAATAAGTCCCAAAATCTGGATATTTGAGTGTTCATATATAGAAATTAATGTTTCTAGCATTTCTATTGTAGAGAATGCTCATACCCTACTGGATGCTATGTGGTACTCTATATTCCTTCACAATTCATACTTACAAATAAAGATTGTGTAATTTACCAACTCCACACCTGAAGGTGTTTCGTTGAGAGCTGCTTCAGTAGATACACTCATTCAGACACAGTTAGCAGAAGTCATTGATACATTTCTATACCAAACACATGACTCCGCCCTACATCACCTAAATACACTGAATCAATGTTATTTGCTGTTTCAACTACAATAAAATTAAAAGGATCATGGATATAGAATATGACTAGGATCATGACCTAATAAATTAACTTAGCTATTTGAAATAACTAGAAAATTGTTTTTAAGCTTTCAATGTTGTTTATTCAACTTATGTATGTGTTAAGTTTGTAGTTTTGTGTAAAACATTTGTTTTAAATAATAATTGTTACACTGCAAAAACTATGCATAGTCCTTCATTCCTAAAAGCAGCAATTTTTGTCACCTAAATAGTTTTCAGTTTTTTTTTGAGTTAATGAGATCTTTTTTAGTTTCTAAAGAGAAAATAGTATATCAGTGAATATTTTTAACAAACCTGTTTTATTTTAGCTGTCCATAAATAGAGTTCGAAAAATAAATCAATCATATATTTAGGGATCATTTTAAATTTATAATGCAGTCTTTAATAGTTGGGAAATTTTTTCATTTGTTTCTTTGGAGTCAGTCCTTTAAAATTATTCTTTCCTTAAATAAATCCTTTTTATTTAAGGTATAAAGTATAAATAAATCTTTCATTCCACTATGGATAAGTTTTTTTTCTAAGTTTTAAATGCTATGCTTGTTATATAAACAAGTTTTTTTTAGATATTAATATATTTGATTAAATTAAATTTTATCATGAAAATTAACAAAAGGGGGCAGTTTTAAATCTTCTAAACTAATAAACAGAGCTAAACCTTTATTCTTTTAATATAGAATGTATTAAATCTTGTATTTATTATTATTATGTCCTTTAAGGTCTGTCATCTGACATTGGGGATGTTATATATCAAATCCTAAACATTTTTTAACAGGGAACGTGATAAGTCTGATAAATCAAAGAGAGACATAAGTAAGAATACTGACCGGGAAGACATTGCCAAAGAATATTACAGAGAAAAACAATATTACCGAGAGAAAGAAGCATACAGGGAAAAAGAGTCATATAGAGAAAAGGAACTGTATAGGGAAAAAGAACCCTATGCACGAGATAAAGAAGGCTATAGCAGGGACAAAGAATATAGGGAGAAGGAAGCCTTTAATAGGGAAAAAGAGGTTTATAGAGAAAAGGATGTATATAGAGAAAAAGATGTATATAGAGACAAAGATGCATACAGAGATAAAGAAGTTTATAAAGAAAAAGAGCTTTATAGAGATAAAGACAATTACAGGGATAGAGAGCATTATAAGGAAAGAGAAGCTTACAGAGATGCGTCTTTCAGAGATACTGGTCGACCTCGTGATGTATACCGAGACAAAGATATATATAAAGAAAAAGATGGTCAAAGAGATCGTGAAATGCTTATGAGTCGAGAGCGACAATATAAATATACAGAAGGGGATCGTAAACGTGTTGAAAATGATAAAATAGAAACAAGATTAAGGTCATTAGCTGAAGAAGGCAATGCTAATAACCATTATAATGAGAAAGAAAATAGAGACAGAACCTCTGGAGATAAAGAATTGGAAGATTTGAGATCCAGATTGCTTAGTAAACGGATATCTAAAGAGTTGCAATCTCAAGATCCAAAGAAATATGATGACCGATCATCAAAAGCAGAACGCCACTCATCTTTAGATAAACATCAACAAGAAAGAAGGAAAAAGTTATTAGAAGCAGGTAAATGTGACATCTTAATATACAAAGTTTTATTTAAATACATAGGTATTTTGATTTTGATCTTAGTAATAAGAATTAAAGAAAAAATTTTAAATTAAAACAATTGCAAAACTATTATAGTAACATCTCATAAGAATTATTGTTGACTCGCATGCTTAAGAGTTAAATGTTTTTTAAGTATTGTAATTAAAATAAAGGCAATTTCTTCTCCGGCGGGAAATTAAACTTTCATTATTAATTTTGCTGTTTGTATGTTTTAGAAAGAGAAATGGAGAAAAGAAAACATGCGTCCCGAAATGAACTGGAAGCTAGACGTGAGGAGAGAAGGCGTCGCGGGAGGAAACGATCAGCATCATCAGAAGACATGTCTAATAAAAAGACTAAGAGTAACCATTCGCCAAATTATGGAGATTCTGTAGTCACTGTCTCTGATGCCAGTGATGTGGAAATGAAAAGTGAATCTCCACATTCTGAACCTGAAGATGGTGAGTAGAGCAAACAATGGTTCAAAATTATGTGTTTTATATGTAGTTATTATAAAATTATTATTCTTTTTTTAGGTGAACATTCTAACACTGACACTGAAGATGAAAGCACTAGTACAGAATCTGACTCTGAAGTGAATTCCAAATCGGAAGATGAAGATGATGATAAAGATGAAGTGAAATCAGAAAAAGAGGAAACCAAGGAGCGGATACAAGAGAAGTCTAGACCAAAATCTAAATCTAAATCACCTACACCACATTCAGACCACAGAACACCATCATCACACAGATCAAGAAGGTGAGTTTATTATATATTTAATTATGTTTATTGATATGTACCTAAGCATGAAACTCTTAATAAAACACATTCTAAATAAACTCTAAGGCACTCTGCCTTCAAAGTTGACTTAAAAAGTAGTTAGTGGTAGTACGCCCCCAATATTAAGCTTAGTATATAATTTTCTTTGGATAAGGTGTGCTGTAAATGTAAGGATAAGGTGATTAAGAAACTAGAATAATGTAACTTTTTTTGGTTGGGTATTTCTAATTCCACTGTAATATTACCCTAATTAAAAGCAAATGTGAAATAATTTTTTTTATATTTGGTTTTGTCCTGTCCACATCAATTTCTCATTTAAATTTGTGGTGATCGCGAAGATGTCGCGATATATAACCAGTACTGATGATATTGCTATTTTTATTAATTGTTTTGAGAATCGTTTGGTGTAACGATAGCAATCCTGCCTTTTGCACCAACGGTTCTGGGTTCGAGTCCCAGAAGGGGCAGATGTTTGTGTGATGAAAACAATTATTTCTACCTGAGTCATGGGTCATTTATATATATTTTTATAAATATTATTTATGTCGATATATGTCTGTCTATCTGTTACCCTAGTATCCACATAACACAAGCTTTTATAGTGCTTACTTTGGGCTAGGCTAATTGGTGTGGTTGTAAGAAATATTATTATTATATTATTATTATATTATTTGATATTTGGTCTGAAACTAAGCAATAAGCCTTTCACCAAATAATGAACTTGCCAGCAATCCATCATTAAGTTAAACATCTTTGACAATTGGTTGAAAAGAATGAGTTTTATAACAACCTTTATTAAATTTTATAAAGCCATTCAAAGTTTCCTTTACAATCAGTCAATTAAAGTAAATACTAGGTTAGTTATAACTTTCTTCTCTTGTTATCATTGCAATACTTCACCAATACATATTACTTTACTTTCTTTATATCAAATCTGAATATTGAGCTATTAAATTGAGCTATTAAATATTGCTATTGATCCTTTACCAGATATGCAATAAAAAAATAACCGCCACTTAATACTGGAAAGGTAGCACGCTAAACAATCACTAAGTAATCCAACTTCGACGCGAATATGCCGACCAGCAGACTCATGCGTCTCGTTTCCGCACGTTCACTTCTATCTAACGTCCAACTGTGTCCCCAGAACACTTGGTTTGCCCATGTGGTTGTATTATTACTTTTGCTTTTACAAATCTAAAAAAATTTGATCATTTTTCTAAATTTAATATTTTGTGATCTTTGCAGGAGTCACTCTAGATCAAAAAGTAGAAGTAGATCACATTCGTTTTCACCTCCTCCAACAGGAGAAAATGGTAAACCAGCTGTAGAAGAAGAAAAGCCTAAGGAAGATGAAGGTGAAGCTAAGATGAGAGAAGAAGCTATAAATGCCTTACCACCTTATTATCCAGCCTTACAGGTTTGTTATTCATATTACTTTGAACTGTCAAATGGTACATCAAGAAGGGGCAGTCTTTAGTGAATCTTTCTTAAATTGTAATACCATTCATAGTACCTCTTCTACATTATTTATAAAACAAAGTTTTTTTCTCTTTTTCCAAATCAAAAAGTGATGTGCTGCACGCTATCTAAATGAGCTTTATTACGAAAATTGTTTTCAATGTTAGAGAATTTCACAAATCTAATTTACATTTTGAACACATTTGTCAATTCACAGGCTATTAGCTGCAGACCAAATAATTCACTTACTGATCTGTTTTGTGTCTAACAATTAAAAGTAATTCCTTGTTAATATTTTGTATTAATTGTTCTTGTTTTATAGGGTTGTCGGTCAGTTGAGGAATTTCAATGTCTGAATAGAATAGAGGAGGGCACATATGGAGTTGTTTACAGAGCTCGAGATAAAACCACAGAGGAAATTGTGGCTTTGAAACGACTTAAAATGGAAAAAGAAAAGGAAGGATTTCCCATCACCTCATTGAGAGAGATTAATACCCTATTGAAGGTAGGATCACTATCACCTTATTACTTAGACTAAGCTCACTTGAGCCATCTCAATGCGTCACTGCTCTCTCTAAGGTATCTGACCTTTTACAGTTTTTATAAACAGCAGCTCGTTTGAGCCGCGAGCTGTGAAGCACTCGATGGCTCATGTGTTGAATTCATTTCATTAATGCTATGTATTTTATTCCTACAGGCCCGGCACCTCTTACCTGCAAGAGGGTTGTGCTAGAGGTGTGACCCAATTGCAAGGGTTAACAACTTCGATACACGGGCGGGCCTAAGTATCTTTAAGGAATTTATTACAGGGGACAAGCTACAATGCTTTATCTTCTCACATGTACGATTTTTGATGAAATATTATTTTGAAATACCTTAAAGTATTCCCAAAGTTATTTGAGATGGTGATACAACTATATGTGATTGTTAAGATATGATGTACTTATCAACAAGAAAGGATATCAACGGGCTAAAGGTAAAGTATTGGGACTTTTTTCATGATATATTTTTGTACATAATCATTATTCTATCAGTATCGGATATTAAATATCATGAAAGAGGTTCCTTTACGCAACACTATTTTGTGACTTAATACGAATACATAAGTACTTGATGTGTCAGAAATCAACATTTTTCTCATAATAGTTAAGAATCTGTAATTGATGTCAGCTTTCACCAATCATCTAATGTATTTTTAAAAAAAATAAAATATTTCAACAAAAGTAATGTTAAGTGGTTGCCTAAAGAAATCTGTTCAAGGTTACATTTAATAAAAAATTAAATAATATTTTTTTTAAATACCCTAACTGTATGCAACCAACTGTACAAAAAAATAACACTAATGATAAGTATAAAGCCTATAGAATATTCAAAATAGAATAGAATACTCACTACCAGAGGTTATCAGAAAGGCTCAAACTCTTGGATCATTTCGCGACAGAGTTAAAAGTTACTTCCTTTCCTCTAATATTTATTGACTCTATTTTATCTTTATTTCTTTCTTATCTTATTATTATTATATGCACCATTACCTTTAAAAAATATATATTTCCTTTCCTTTTTTTCCTCTCAATATGCGCACCCACTTCATCATTATCCTTTTATATTTATTTATTCTTTTCACCCAAGGTTGCCTGGAAGAGATTGCTGTTTAGCAATAAGGCCGCCTGTCTGTATACTTTTCTTTGTTATTTTTATTTCTCTGTATTCTGTCTGTGTGTGCAATAAAGCGTAATTTATTATTTATTATTATTAAAAAATTTTACGGTTGCTGGATTTAAATAGGTGAATTGAAAGTGGTACTTAGATTGATTAAGTATCCAGTTAAATCATACATCAAAATAGAGCTTTTTTTTGTGAAATGAAAGTTTGCAAAATACCAATCCAACCATGACTCAAATGTTTTTTCGCAAGCTACCAGCAGCTTGGTATACTATCCATTCGCTAAAAAAAGCTTGATTTTGATGTATAAAGTGATTTGATACTTGATGGGTCTAGGTGTCATATTCTATATGCTTTATAATTTCAATTAGTAGTCCTATGACCATATATCGGTGAAGAAGAAATAATTTTGTAATTTTTAATCAAACATAGCCTCGAACAGATTTCTTTAGGCAACCCATTAATATGTCTTTTGTTAACATATTTTATTTTATAAAAAATATGTTTTACTCGGTTACTTGATCAATGAAGATCAACTTCAATTATGGATCCTGTGCTATAAATTTTACTTGAATTTTAAAGAAGTAATTATTGGCTTGACCATTACATTAGAAAATGTGTTATCAATTCTCCTTGAGGTTGTTTGTTTGTTTACCAAAGAAATAAGTTTGTTATGAATCAGTGGAGTGCTTGGCTATCAAATAAAAAATGTGTTGGGGTATATACTCTTACTGCATTTGAAAACAAAACATATTTGTAGGTTGTAATGTATTGAAGTTGTAATTTTTCGGTGATGTAGGGGTTTTTTAAATGTGCATAGGTACTTTAGGTGCATTCAACATTTTTTTGCCTCACACTAATGTTATCTCTACGTAGTTAGCGTTTTGAATGAATATAGCATGGCTCTGCAAGCAACTGCAAGACCAGAAGGACACAGTGGCGATAAATAGAACTATAGATATTTTAGATTCAAAACGCTAGCATCCCGCTCCCGCCGCTCCCGGTGAGCCTGATTTGAATTGAATCTGATTTCTATCAGCTGCGCCTGGAAACGTGGAATGCAATGCAAATGCCTAAAATGCATTTAAGTAACACAGTTTAATTGCCTAATCATTTCAAAAACTGTTAATGTGCGGCTAAATAGTGAAACTTAAAATAACTAGGTCGATGCAGTGGCCAACCATAAAGCTTGGCCAGCACCATATATTGGAGCGAAGCGCAATACTAAAAAAAACTAATAATAAAATTCAACAATGTTTGATTTAATGATAAAGAATGAAAACTTTCAAAAAGCGCGCTTTTTGTTTCAATGGGAAGTCCTATAGAGCCAATGTATTTTGATCATATTTTTTTTATTTCAAAATTCGGGTTCCGCCACGATATAGTCCTAAACCTGTTGGTTCAATTCATTATAAAAAATACGAAATTCGACTAAAAACTCCTAAGAGTTATGTCGTCACATACATTTCGTCATTGAAGCTGATCCATAGAAGCTTCGCTCGCTACGCTCCAATTACATCCCGCAAAAACTTGTCTCACGTGGCGTGAGTTAGTAAACTGTATTTTTGCAATTTTACCCATTGGGCAATGAATTTCTTATATTTTTTAAACTATTTATAATAAATGTAAGTGTTCGTCAGCCCATGTATTTTGGTATTTTGTTCAAAGAAGTAGAGTGACATGCAAATAATAATTTTGTGTAATGGTGTTCAGAAAGTAAGCTTGATTAATATTTAAGTACATTGTCGTATTAACTTTTACGCACATTAAGTATGGTTGCAATGTAATTTTAGGCGTAACACGATTGACCGTTTGTATGTACATCATACAGATACACGGCATTGAAGACTGGTGAATAAAATAACATCTTGAGCCTGGAAGAATCAACAAATCCCTTAATTATATATTACAAAGGTTTATTTATATTAAACAATCATAGTTTTTTAATATTTCATGACCATATATAAAAAAAAATGACATTTTCTGTTTTAACAAACACAAACTTATTTTTTTGGAAATATTTACTAATCAAAACATAGTAATTAAGACATAACTGGAGCATACGTTTTATATGTTGATCATTACAATGTACTATTAAATATGACTTAATATTGTGCGTCAGAGCGAGCCTGGTGGGGTCTGTGATGCTTAGCATTCGAGCAGGCACGAAATCGCGTGACGCGCTTAACTTTTAATGTTGTGTCCCACAAGCGCCTAACCCATATTTGGGATTGAGTTGGGCTTTTGCGACCCAACCAGATTCTCGAAAGGTTGAAAAACCCAAATCAATTGTCAGTGTTTAATGACGCGACGCCACGAAACATACAAAATAATACGATCGATTCGATCGATCGAGTCGATTTGACAGTAAACTTTTTTCCTCGTATTATTAATACTGTGCAGTGCCCTAGTTTTAATAACAACTATAAAACCGTCAAATAAATTATTCGCATAGCATGTTCCAAATAACGAACAAATACACGATCAGTTATATTTGAAACATCGATAAAAAATACAATAGGTACAAAAGAAAATAGATGTTTATTTCTGAAGTAAGCTTACAAAAGGGGATATTACGTTTTGAATATGACATTATCCAAATGTTATCCTTCATTGATCTGGCACTGCAGCAATCGATACTTGAAATTGTCAATTACTGCTTGGCAGGTGTTTACGGAAATGAGCCGTACCTGTTCCCGTATATTTTCTTTTAATTCTTCTATGGACTCAGGATTGCTCACAAAAACTTTACTTTTGAGGTATGCCCATAGAAAAAAATTAGAGATGCGCCGAATATTCGTTTTGTATTCGGTATTCGGCGTATTCAGCATCTTTTCCACTATTTGTATTCGGCCGAATTATTCGGTTTTGGTGCCGAATATATTCGATTCTATTTTCTTGGCTAAAAGATACAACTTCTTCTGTTATATGTCAAAGAAATACTATGAAAAATTTGTTAACTTAAGCTAATAAAATGAAAGCAATTATAATAGAAAAATACTAGAAAACATCGACTCGGGTCACAAGTGAATTCTCAGGCGGGAATCGAACCCGCAACCTTTAGGTCTGGTCCAATGCTCTCCAATTGTAATCTCCCAATAATTTATCTTATAAGATTGCATTGGAAAATGCATAAAACTTATAAAAATTATAATAAGTCAAAATTTATTTTAATTTAAAACTAAAACTAAACTACAGGATTCGTTGAAGCAAGTTCTTCATAACAGGTAAAAATGCAACATGAACTTCCTCTGAAAAGTTTGTAACATTTTGAAGAGGTCTTCCCCTGTTTGTTACAATTTCACCTTCGCCTGAACTTTCAGCATCAGAGTCGCTTTTTTGAATAGCTTCTAGAAAAAGCCTACTTCTTACTAACTCGCAATCTCACTCTAAATCGCGGGTCCAACAATGTAGACAGGCAGTAGTATTTGTCTTCTTCTAAATTTCGAAAACGATTTTGAACTTCTTCTTGTACAGATAGCGCGCGAGTTGAATGCCGAGCTCAGGAATGAGATAGTGCAGTGACCTAATTAGAATTTATGATGACAATATGTCGATAAATTTCAACATTGTTTTAAGTGTAACGTTTTAAGTTTAGAAAAAACAAGGTAATAATTATCACACATTTTTTATTATTTTACACATCAAAATCAATTAAAAAAAAAAAAAATTATGCAGCATCAGATTCTGAAATGGCAGACTTGGTTGAATCGGTGTCACTATCCTCACCATCGCTGACCTCAATTACGAATCGATCTATGGTATCTTCCATTAATCCATCTCTTTGCCAATAATTTTCTTCTAAAATTATGACGTGATCGTCGAAGCCACGCCAATCTTTCTCTGTGACCTGAGAGAGAGCCAGCTCCGTAACTTCTTTTAACCTTTTTAGGGAGAAATCAGAAGTAACATTGTGATGCCTTACAATTCTTTTTACTTTTGCCCAAGCCAACTCAATAGGGTTGAGGTCGCACATGTACGGTGGTAGTCTTACTACGATATGGCCTTGACTTCTGCTGAATTCATCGATTTTGTAAGATTTTTCCGTAGGTTTATGTAACTGAACCAAGTGAAACAGCTGATCTTTTCTCATAGTAAGTGAAGCTTCGATATTGTTCTTCGTTAACCATTCCAACATTACTGATTTAGTGCTGGACTTTGTTGGGACTTTATTTTCTTGTACACTATGATACGGTGCGTTGTCTATCACAACAACGCTGGATTGTGGTAGATTAGGGATTAACATATCAGTGGCCCACTTCTCAAAATTAACACTGTTCATCTGTCCGTGATAATCACCTGACGTAGTACCAGCCTTAAAAAGTAACTTTGCACCATTTAAAAACCCTCCTCTCGATCCTGCGTGGACAAGAATGAGCCTGTTCGTGGAGCTTGTATCCGTCAACACAGCGTCGATCATTTCATTTCTCCAGCATTTTTTAAATGTGAGGTTGTTGTCTACCCATGTTTCATCGAGAAAAAAAATATTTCGATCTTGCCTAAATTGACGAATTTTCCGCAAATAAATTGACCGTGCATATGCGACAGCTGGCCTCTTCACCAAAATTCTACGTTTATTATGACATTTAAGCCATCTATATCCCATGTCTTTTAACAATTTTCTTAAACTCGTCACTCCCCATGGAAACTCGATTTTTTCTCGAATAGCTGCGAGGAGTTTAATGCAGGTCGGAACAATTTTTTTAGGTTAAATAAAATTCTTCAATAATTCTGTGTATAACACCTCGATCAAAATCATCGACGTTTAAATTTGTCTTCTTGTTACACTGTCTTTTCTTTTTAGAAGGCGAACAAAGAGGCCCTTTTTTGGCTTCATTTTGAATTGCAGACAATGTTCTCTTCGAAAGTCCAGTGTAACGGCTTGCGCGATCGTAAGCATTATTTAATGTGAATGTTAAATTGTTGTTCTGCCTTTCTTCAACACACATGTCTAGAACATTTTTCGCCATTTCCCGTGCTTGGCGATGAATAAAAACTCATTTTTTTGTAACAGAACTTGACGTACACGGATCAGACATAATTAAAAACAAAAATAACACGCGGCTGCAACTTTATATTAACACGATAACAAAGTAAGCGTATGATAGTTGTCAAGGACAGCACAGCACTACACTGCAGGCGCGCGAGATGCGGCGTGCGGATGGCGGGGGGAGATGCTCCCGCTCTTCACCTCAGGCCCCGACGGCATTCAACTCGCGCGCTATCTGTAGCTTCTGTACCATGTTACATTACATAGGTACATTTGGACATATTTCTGAAATGTTGGGCTTTGTTAAATATTTCATCAGAGTATTACTGTGTCTACAAAGTGGTTTCCACTTTGTCGAAAATGTAGAACTGGTAATTTTGGTGATTTCTTCAAACGATGAGGTACGGTCCGCTAGGCATATTGCCAGTAGCGACATGTTAGAACCTGTTTACGCGGCAAAGCAATGAAATGGTCAACCGAATAATTCGGCCGAATATCCGGTTCGGTAAAGGTCAAACCGAATAGTATTCGGTATTCGGTTATTCGGTGAAACCATTATTCGGCGCATCTCTAAAAAAAATCCATAGGGGATAAATCCGGGCTTCGAGCAAACCGGTTTATGTCGCCTCTTTTTGAGATGACTTTTTTTGCCAAAAAATTCTCTCACTGCTGTCAAAACATCATTTGAGGTGTGGCATGTGACCCCATCCTGTTGAAACCAAGTTAAATGGTTAAATAAATCCTGGCTTCTAGCAGGCCAGTTTATATCACCTCTTTTTGAAATGACTTTTTTGCCAAAAAATTCTCTTACTGCTGCCATAGAATCGTTTGCGGTGTGGCATGTGACCCAATCCTGTTGAAACCAAGTTAAATGGTTAAATAAATCCTGGCTTCAAGCAGGCCAGTTTATATCACCTCTTTTTGAAATGACTTTTTTGCCAAAAAATTCTCTCACTGCTGCCATAGAATCGTTTGAAGTGTGGCATGTGACCCCATCCTGTTGAAACAAAGTTAAACGGTTAAATAAATCCTGGCTTCGAGCAGGCCAGTTTTAGAAAATCCGTGTAAAGCTGGAGCAAAAAAGTTCTTGATCATTTCAATATATCGCTCAGTATTTACTGTAACAGGATAGCCTCTATTATTCTCATAAAAGAAGGGTCCGATAATTTCATGACCGAATAGTCCGGCCTAAACCGTCACTTTCGGGCCGTGTAACGGAGATCGGTGCCTGATTTGTGGGTTTGTGTCGCTCCAGTGTCTACAGTCCTGCCGATTGACATTACCATTGAGGTGATAATGTGCTCCATCTGAGAAAATTATGTTATTGAACCTGGTGAACTTCTCGAGCATCTCGTATGCAAACTGAATCAGTTCAACATAGTCATCGGGACTTAGTTCCTGCACGATCTGGATTTTGTATGGGTGTAGGTGTAAATCTTTATGAAGTATGCGACATGGAGTAGTTCTGGACAAGTTAAGCACACTAGGTCGCTTGCGAGTGGAAAGGCCAGGTTGCTCTTGAATGGAGGTACGCACGCGCTGCACGTTTTCAGGTTCTCTTAATGGCCTTCCAGATCTTGAGTTATTACATGTTGAAACAGTTGTTTCAAACTTTTCCACCCAGCTCTTGATCATTCGACACGTTGGAGCATAATTTACACGCTTGATATTGTAGTGTTGATAAAATATTGTCGTCGTTATCGTACGTCTCGCATGAACGACAGAATCTTGAATACGATAGTATTCGCGCACGCAACGCATGTTGTGCACGGGTGAACGACAGCATTGCACTGAATACCCTCGAGCCCCTCCAGCGATTGGTGGCCCCCGAGCCCTGCTCCGCCGTCCCTTAATGGAGTTATGTCTCTTACAAAGTACCAGAATTATGATCCACCCTGTAGTTTATCTGCAGATTCATAAATGTTCTTTGTGAAGACCATTTAAATATAGTTAACATACACGCATGCACATAATTTCAAAATGTTACCAAAAAACTGTCGAATTTTGCAGAATATTTTTTTTTCATAAAGTAATAAAATAACTTAGCATAAGTTTAAATTGTTTGATTTTATTATTTAAAAGCTTTTTATTTAGCAAATGAAAATTCATAAACTATTTAAATTTATAATACACTAGCTGACCCAGCCACGCGTTGCTGTGTTAAAATTAAAATAAAACCTATCCTATCTTTTAAGTTAGATCAAATAGCAGATAGTTACGAAGTTTGATCAAAATCGGTTAAGTAGTTTAGAAGTCCATCGCGGAAAAACAACGTGACACGTAATTTATATATATTAAGATAAATATTTTGCATCTGTGTATAAAGTTATGACGTGTCAATTTTAGGCATATTAGGACTGTTTTTTTTGTCTAAATCCTGATTAGAAACCAAGATATATAGAAGCATGTTTCATATATACATACATAATTATAATAATGCATTTTCCAGCGGGGTAGGTAGCTTGCTGCGATCCTAATACACTCTGCGTCAAAAAAATCGCACCTTTGAAAAAAATTACTTTACGGACTATTTTCTTTTATTGTAATCAATGATAACGGTAATTATGGGTATAATTTAATAGTAATTAAATAGGAGTATCTAAAGCAATACATGTCCAAAATCGGTTTATTCAACAAAAAAATTAAGTTAGTAAAACAATAACAAAAATGCTTAATTAAACCTCTATTAAAAACAGATAACATAAGTAAAAATCATACAGAACTTTACTTAAAACTAACCTAAAACCTAGTGTTAGCGCGCCCCCCGTCCCGTCCCGTCCCGTTTTTCCGTCGGCTGACATACCGCCTCAGAACATACAAGAACCAACCCCATATTCTACTGTTTCCTGAATGCAAGCTTGTGCCTTCCGCTCGCTCTGCCTTCTGTACACTCTTCTGCGCCTGTCGTTGCAGAAAAGACACACTCTCGTCTCGTCCGAGAAGAGAACAGCTCTCCATTGGTCAAGTGTCCAACTAAGATGTTCGCGAGCAAATTGTAGGCGGGATTGTCGATGCGCTGTAGTCAATTTTGGACCTTTATTCTTCTTCTAATCGTGGAAATGCTTACAGACGTTCTACAAGTAGCCCGGAGCTGCTGCTGTACCTCAACAGCATTGGAGAACCGATTTCTCAAAGATGTTGACACGATGAATCATCACACTGTGTAATCACTTGGGCGGCTTCAACAGCAGTTGTATCCATATTCTAGCTTGTTTTTCTTATCAAAGGTCGTCCTGTGTATCTTCTTCGACAGTAGAATAGCGAATGATCACCTGAAAATCTGTGTTGACCCTTTTATACCCTTAAAAGATTTGCGCTATCTTTTAAGGGTATAAGGTCTAGTGACCCTTTCCGTAAGCAAAAATTGTTTTCCTTTTTTTATGTGACATTTGTGGTATCAAGCTTTCTTTTAATTAAATGAAATTGGTTTTAAATTTAAGTTTATTTATTAAGCTTTTAAATGACACCAATATAAGTAGGGTACATGTGCGTTTTTAAGGGTTAATAACACTTTAAAATTATTTTTCCGGAGGTGCGTTTTTTTGACGCCGAGTGTATATTCGTTTTACTTCCTCAATTTTTATCATAGATCTCATACATGCGCGCCGATTTTGGATTTAGCCCTTATTTAAAATGTCTCCGATCTGGTCGAGAAATTTTTGCCTAGATCTTCCTCGTCCTGCAGTTCCCCTTACTGATTCATATAAATATACTTTTCATTAATCTACTTTCAAAGCCAAACGATCTACGCATTCTTGGTACTATTTTCTCTATCAAATCAGATTATTATCTCTTATCGCGTAGATTACAAATTCTATCATTGTTTTATTTTATTTATAACTAGCTGACCTGGCGAACTTCGTACCGCCTTAGCGTAGCTTTGAATTGAATGACGTTGACATTTGTCAGCGCGGTTATCGATGTGGTGTCACAGATTACCACAGATTTTTTGTTTTAAATTGAATGACGTTGACATTCGTTACGTTATATTTTTCAATCTTTCTGAGAGATTTCCTTTATATTTTTTTCCGTAAGAACCTTGTACAGAGTATTAGAAAACTACAAAAAAAAAATCAGCCAAATCGGTCAAGCCGTTTTCATATTATGTCGTGACAACGGAAAACGGGTTTCATTTTTATATATATAGATGGGTTCGCTCTTGATCCCAATCAAGCCCGGGGCCAAGACAGGATTCACATCAATCATGCTTAGCACGCTTGTATGTCTATTGTATTGTTGGGACCAACATGCAATGCCAGTCAAGCCTTTTCAGATACCTTCTGACAGTTCATAGAAAAATATAAAATATAATAATTAATTTGCCCTAACAAAAGGCAACAACAATAAATATTTGTGACGCACGATGCGTGGTGAGTAAATCTCCAACAATATTTATTACACGTACAGCGAAAAAAAAAATTAAGGACTGCATCTAGTACTTATAATAAAGTCATTAGGTTTGAAATTGTAACTGTATAATAGTTAACTGTTATGCAAGGCTGCAAAGTTCAAAGATAGAATCCTAAGCGTAGCGAGGGTTTCAAAGGTACGAAACGCTAAAAACTTTGCGAAACGAAACATAACATTTTTCACCTCACTACAGCGAGACAAATTTTCAGGTGCAAGAAAAGCAGCTTATATAAAACGGTAAATTGGTTTATTTAAATTAGAAATATTTTTTTGTAATTGGCTTCTATTCAATGTGATTTGACTAAGAATACCATAATCACTTTGACAGTTCTTTTTCGAGTGCGGTCCGAAAATCCACCAAAAATACATATAAAATTCTTGTAATAAAACATTATATTCTAAATAATATTTATTCTTGTAGATTTTATAATTTTATGAACTAAAATAATTTAATAAAACCAAAACGGTGTATTATAGTAATAATTTAAATAAGAATAAAATGTGACCTATAAAGTTTATAATGACAATTCGGAACGTACCATGTGTGTTTTTATTTGAATAGAAATGTTCTAATTTTAAAACAATTTTCCACGCAGAAATTGATTGACAAACCAAACTTTTCCAAGCATGTGAGGTGAAAAAATATTGTTCGCCAAAGTTTATACACACTCAATTGTCTCCGCATCAGTCTTATTTTATTGCCTTTTTGAAATGCTGAAATTTAAAACAACCTGCATACTAGATTATAGTATGTCCTTTTTTTATTTTTGTTATCTTTGCATTTAATCCACTATTTTTGGTAACTTTTGTTGATGATCAGGTATTAAATGCCACGTGACTAAAATCGTAACATTTTTAACCGTTTTCTTAAAACAAATACTCCCTTAATTTTTTTTACTTGTGATTAATTTTCTTTTTTTAACCTCATATTTTACTTTTGACAACTGCTTGAGATTGTAACTGTTACACGATTCGTAAAAGTAGACTTGCTGGTAAAAATCTTAATGGTCAGAAAGAAAATTTATTTACCCTATTATTTCCAATGTAAATATTAAAATGCGTCAAAATTTTCAGTTTTTAAATTATAATATAATTCATTTGCTTAATAAAAACGGTTACCTTCCATCGTAACTAGTAGTCTATAGTAAGATAGAGCGTATTCGCTACGAATAAATGGATTACAAGTGACATTTTACACTTGCTGTTGTGTGTAATGGTAAATAATAAATACATTTACCATATTGTTTTACATAAATTGTTTATTTTATTTTTAATATATAAATCATAACACCTATTTTCAGGAAACAATGCAAAATGTTGAGCGAAAATAAAATATCAATGAGTTGAATTGATTAAAATTTATTCATAAGTAATGTTGATTGTAATAAGAAATCGAATCCGTAATGCAGCCGTTGTTTAGTACTCGAGCTGTCAAAAATATGATACTGGTTGGACGGAGTGTAGCATTCGATATATTGTTAGTTGTATTTTAATAATATAAGACTATTGTATTTTATATGTAATCCCAGGTAAACGACTACTGAATACCTAACTAACGTATTTTGTATCATTTCTTTGAACATCATTTCTTGTCGAATACAAAAAGTTTATCGTTTTATTTACTATAGTATTTTTTAAAATAAGGTTTGAGGTATCAATACTGTTGCAAACATGCAATTACTTCTAAGTCATTACATACAATTTTTTTAGCCAAAATAAGTGAGTGTCGTGTGGTATATAATAATTAATTTTATTGGGTATTTCAATTGTCTATTCGAGCCCAATTTGGTGGGTGTAGGGCCTTATAAACTAGGAAGTTTGTTCAGTCAATTACATTAATTTGGAATACAAATAATTTACATTAATACGGTCATAAGCAGTATAAATATAATCATAATATCCTTTCCCAATTAAATAATGGGATGCAATAGTAAGATTATTGGAGCGGAGCGAACGAAGCGAGTGGAGCTCCTATGGATCAGCTTCAATGACGCCATGTCTGTTACGCTATAACTTCCCGAATTCTTTACCGATTTTAATAATTAATGCGTGGAATCGAATCAACACATTTAGGACCAGATTGTGACGCAGCCAGAATTTTGAAATTCACAAAAATAAAAAAGTTATTTTTTTTTTATCTATCTGCAATCGGCTCCATAGCCATGATCATATGTTTTCCAGTGCTCCTTACTTGGATGGCTGGTTCTCCATTAAGAATCATTGCCATTTAAATTTCATTACAAAGCGTCAGTGTCTTTCGTGAAGATTTAATATTTGCCACCTTTTAAGACGAGCAATTAGTTCACCAGTATTTAACAAATCTCGAGCCAGATTATTTGTGTGATTCTGAAGCCTTTCCTTATACTTTGTGCTATTTTTAGCTATTTCTTGTTTAACAGTTGGCATCTCTATATATTCGTGTATTTCAGTATTACGAGCATACCAGGGTGCGTTAGACAACATTCTTAGGACATTATTTTGGAATCTTTGTGATGTCTAGATTTGAGTTACTAGTTGAGCCCCACAGTTTTAGGCCATAACTCCAAATAGGCTTTATGATGCTTTTATATATGAGTAGTTTATTACTCAGTGATATCATGGATTGCCGTCCAATCAGCCAATAAAGCTTTCGATATTGCGTATTTGCTTCTTGTTTCTTAGCTTTAATATGACTGGCCCATGTCAGTCTTCTAACCAAATGAAAGCCCAGGTACTTAACACTGGTTTTACATGGAAGCTCTTGGTTACCCATGGAAACAGGTTTGCAATCTCCCCTGCGCAATGCAAATGTCACTTGTGTTGATTTTGTGGCATAGATTTTATTCGCCATCTCTGTAACCATTGATCAACCTTATCCAGTAGTGATTGCAACTTTGCTGATGCTTTGTTGGGATCTTTATCACTAGATAGCAATGCTGTATCATCGGCATAAGTTGCCGTCAGTACTCCCTCTAATACTGGTATGTCTGACGTGTATATTAAGTACAGAATAGGGCCAAGTACTGAACCTTGTGGTACAGATGCTTGAATATCATATATTTTAGAGAGTTCTTCATTAAATTTTACCATGAATTTGCTATTCTGTAAATATGACTTTAACACCATATATAAAGAGTAAGGGGGAAGCAGCTTCAGTTTGTGTCAAACTTTATCGAACGCTTGTTGGATATTCAGAAAAACTGCAGAACAATATTCTCTTTTTTCTAAGGATTGTCTTATAGTATCCACTACTCGATGCACTTGTTCTACAGTTGAATGCTGAGATCTGAATCCAAACTGGTGATCGGGGATTATGTTCTTGGTTGTGAGAACTGGTTTAAGCTTAGTGAGTAGGATCTTCTCAAATAATTTGGAGATAGTAGACAACAAACTAATTGGTCTATATGAGCTGAGTTCAGTTGGTGGCTTGCCAGGTTTTGCCATCATACATGTGACTGATATCTTCCAGAGTTTTGGACAGTACTGGACTCTAGTTAGGTAAACTAATGCCTTTCGTGGCAACTGTTTCAAAACTTCCCAAGTGATGAGGTCGAACCTTTCTTATTTTGCACACTTCTTTTGTTTTAGCCACTTCTTTTGGTGTTATCAACTTTAAGGGCGGAGACAACTGCTGGTCGCTGTTTATTACAATGTCTATTTCACTTTCAAATTCTTCATCAGAAGTCTCATTAGGGCTGAACACACCTTTAAGATGTTCAGTAAACAATTCCGCTTTCTCTCTAGGTTTCTTGACCCAGGCTCCAGAAGATTTTCTCAGTGGAGGAACATGTAGTTATGGTCTTTTGAGTTCTTTTGTGATTTTCCGGGGAGAGTAATCGTAGTTTTTGGTTGCCGATAATGTAGACGATCTTTGCTGGAGTCTATTATTTTTATATTCACTTAACATTTCCCTTAGTTCCCGGGCCATAATGTTTTATCCTCTTTTAGTCAATTGCCATCGACGTCTTAGTTTACGTTTTCCCTCTAGTTTTAGACGTATTTCTAGAGGTGTGTTCGACTTTTTGGGACCCATCTCATTAATTGGAGTAGCACGCCAAGCAGATTCTTGTATTAGATTTGTGATACGAAAAGTAGCTTCATCAACATCTTTCTCAGTTTTAAGGTTTACTTTTAAGTTGATTTCTGATACCAAGAATTCTGAAAATGCTTGCCAGTCAGTGTTACTATATAAGTTTGTTTGTTGAACTCGGTGAATGACAAACATGCTGAATGTACCAATAACTGGAGTGTGATCAGATGCGGTGTCCAGGCATGAATCAACAGTAACATATTGATAGTGCAAATTTTTAAGAATAAAGAAGTCTAATAGATCTGGGATTTTATTCGGATCTGTTGGCCAGTATCTTGGTTCACCATTTGAAAGTGTTTCTAGTCTCAAATTGGTAACACATTTTAACAATTCACGGCCTCGAGTAGTTATCGATCCCCAAAATGTATATTTACTATTCCAATCTCCTCCAATGAAAAATTTGTTGCCCAAAGAGCTAAAGAAGTTTGTAAACATTTCTTCTGTGATTTTATGTTTAGGAGGGCAGTAAATAGCACTCACATTAAATTTTCCATTGGAGTCTTCTATTGTAACAGTAGTGGCTTGCAAATGATTTTCTTTAAACTTGCTATGTATATGTTTTATATAATTCTTTACAATCACTGCCGTTCCACCATGAGACGTGCCATCAGGATGGTTTGTTGAATAGACATCATAATTATTAAGTTTAATTTTTTTTTGGAAATTTAGGTGTGTCTCTGAAAGTAACATAATGTCAATTTTATTAACTTTAAGTATCAACTCTAGATTGTCTTTATTTGGCAGTAGGCCATTGATATTCCAGGTGGCAATAACAAATTCACAATAATAAAAAGTTATGACCAAAAAACATTGGCTCTATGGGATTTCCCATTCAAACAAAAAGTTTTCATTATTATGGAACTTTAAAATCTATTAAATATTTTTGATTTTTTTTCTTAAATTTTTACGATGCGCTCCAATTTATGGTGCTAGCGAATCTTTATGCTTAGCGACTGCATCGCTTAGTTATGAATATAATTTCAGTCCATGAATTTTTCAAAAGCAAGACAAAGTATCCTTCTATTATGACATTAAACGATTCCAAACGCGCTCCGTACGTCCGTGTACCAATACCGAGTAGGGATACTGATCTGCTCCACTTTCGAACGCGGAAATCGTGAATATTCTAAATCTGAACATTGCATAAGTACGATAACGTTTGATAGTAATCCGTTTCAGGCAGATATATTACAAAACAAAGCTATACCATAATCTAGTTACTGTTGTTTATAGTCACAAATTTTATTTATTATCAGTGATAAAAACAAGTCATTCGCATATGAATAAATAATTTAATCCTATTAATTCAAACCAGATTATTGTCACTTTATTGTTTTAAACTGTCATGCTCAGTCACATTAGTATTGATTAAAACATGATCATTACCATGTTTTTCTTTTTTTGACTACGATATTTCGGCGCAGTTGCATGCGCCATGGTCACGGAAGAACTGAACTTTTTTGCGGGTGGATGTTATTGGCACACATAGGTCTACCCTCAGTTTTAGCTTTTTATTACACTCGATACTGGTATCTGTGTCTGCTAACTCGCTATTCAAACGAAACTGTTCACGACACACAATACTCACAGTATCCGATCGCGAATTGTTTTTACACAACATTTTACAAAAACACAAATTACTGTTATCAAAATCCACTCTCTATCGATTATTTACCTATCCCGGCCAATGTTCATTCGATTGTTTCTATTAATTTCTCTGTTAAAATTTTTTCAATGTCCTGTCATGTGTACAAACTTCATAACTCGAAATTCACCGTACCCATATAGAAACGGACTGCAGGACAGCTATGTTGTTATCTTTGCGCGGGCTCTTTATCAGTTTTCGGGTCCAGTGCATCGTTGCGGTAACAATCTTTATTTAAATAACCGTTGACGCCGGCTGCATCAATTGCGCAAATTAAAGTAACCATATTAAGAATAAGTTAAATACGCTTGTTAAGTATTTAACCTTTTTTAATTTATGGCGTAAGATATGTACTTATTCTGTTGTTATTACCCCTAAAAGTTGAGAGAGGATTTGTTCATGTACCCATTGCTGGGGCATAGTTTTTACTTAGCGATAAATATCCTAAGCAACAATTGTCGGGTGCTAACGAATGCAGATACAGTTAGAATTGACGGCTTAACGTGCGTTCCGAAGCAAAGAGAGGCTTGAGAAACTAAATTTTTAGTCACTTATCTGATGACTTTATGAGATGTGTCTGCTTACTACATTCCTCTCATATGACACGACCCATCATTTGTTATTATAACGAAAGTATAGCTAAATAAACTCGCTCGCTCTTCTCATTCCCACTGTCTGTAATTTTGTAATTTATTGTCATCGGTTTGTGATCATCGCAATACCTTACCATACTTACATACATACATACAGTATATAAAACATTATTTGAATTCTTCTCAACATGTTAAGAACTTTAACAGTTATTTACATCTATATTTAACTATCTTAAGTAGCTACTTTAATTTCTTAGCTGATTTTATATATTATTTTCAGAGACTCATACTATTTTATAGTAATATTGTATCGGCTGGTAAACAAAATTTTAAATGAAAATTTAACTTTGACTTTGATAATAAATAATTCTAATTGAATTAATTTAAAATATAATGAACCTACAAAGAAATAATAAACAAATAATAGAGCCATTTGTGACTTTGTTGACCATAAGTAAAAAGATAACTAACATATCTTTATTTATTTTTGGAAACAAACAGACCTTAAAGTACCGTATATTAATACATATAGGTGTGCAAAATCGTAACATATCGTTTTGTTGCAAGGAAATTGTTATAGAAAATGCAAGTGTCGATTTTGAGTTTAAAGTAATTTGATGATTATAAGCCGATTCATAAAGAATGTTATGTATTTGGTGGTTATTTATTGTGGACAACATTACTTTAGCTAGGTTTAGAAGAATGGAACAAAATTCCATGTATCCTAATGGATAGGGATAGTAAGTAGGTAGCTTTATGTTACTATAGGATACTCGTCAACTCCTATGGAAAGAAAAAACAATGATTTCGTATATATGGATTACTCTTATCTGTCAATTCGGTTTATAAAACATACAATTTCTTGATGAAAAGAAGAAGATGAAACAGAAAAACTGTCTCAAAGGTCTACAAGTTACTTTTGTTTTGTCTGATAAAAATTTGGACAAAATCATGTTAACTCTGAAATCAAAGTAACGTTAAACACAAATCAAATTCCAATTCAGTAATATGAGGATCACCCAATGCAATCATTTTCCTATTAACTGTCAGATTCTTGAACTTAAATTTAAGTGATATATTTATTTTTTAAAGATCGAGGTGTGTATTTTTTTTCCATGAATATTACACTAAATGGTGCACATATTGGGTATTGCTTGGCCGGCAGTTTAAAAAAATAGGTGTTAATAAATAAGTACCGAACTATATTTAAGTAAGGAGATAATAGTTGCATAAAGAAAAACAAAAATCTTATTTAATAACAAGTGATTTTTCTTAATATCATATTTTCCATTTTTATCCTCATGGATAATTTTCCCTGCCGTTTCCAAAACTGTTTCGAGTTCATTAATATTGATCTTGAACATAAATTGAATTAAAAAATAATTAATTCTCTGAATTCGACATTTTTATTAAAATTACAAACATTACCTTGATTTAATAACCTTAATTTAAAAGCTCTACCTATAAATGTAAGTATATAAATGTATACTCAAATTAGGAATGTTGAAAGTTCAAGATTTTTTTGTCAAGTCATATTGATTATGACTCTCGTCTTCTCAGCATATATAGATATAAAGATACTCACTGCCATGTGATTTAGAGTTGCCACCTTTTTTTTTCATAAAAATAACCTGAGTATAAAAAAATAAGAAAATGTACCAAATAATAAGTAATTCCTAAAAATTTTCGTTTTTATGTAATTTTAGCAATGCTGACATTTTTGTTTTTAATTATTTTTACAGGTTCTAACTTAAAATACATATAAATAAATAAAAAAATATCTTAGTGAAAAAACTATTGCAGCCACAAAGATAAATATAATATTGATATTGATAAATATTGAGAGAATTATGCGTGTTTATTTTGTAAAGATTCAAAATAAACTTAAATATCTGTACATTATTTTTATGCAAAAGCGTTAAGTATATTTATAAAAGTTTAACCGACTTCAAACTGTAATTTATTTAATCAATAATTAAGACAGGAGATATAAAAGTTTTATTTGAATAAAAAACTTTTTTACGGATTTTGCGCATAATTTATTTTATATTTAATCCTGACGTTTCGACTCCTTTACAGGAATCGTGATCATAGGATGACTAAGATAATGGTTGTCATATATTTTCTATTACCTTAACAATATTTTAATCGGGCACATTCCTAATTGTTAAAATTTTATATAAATCAAATTATTTTCACACTTTATTTATTTATTAAATTTTCACTACGATTACATTGAATACTACTGAGTCTACTACCAGTTCGGAAATTGAGAGGAAAGGAGAGAGATGCTGGTACAAGCCTACCTACATAAACTTATGAATTTTGGCACCTATTTTTAGATAACAATATTACATACAAACGAGTCGATTAGATTATCTCCTCATTAAATCGGTTAAAAATAAAGTAGAATACGTTACTAAAATGTATGGTTGGCAACCCTACCTGTAGTACTTTATATTCAATTGCTAGCTGTTTCCGGCGTGCTATGCAGTGTTTGCTCATTTTTTTGGTGACCATATAATAAAAGTAGCCTATGTTACTCCTTATAACTAAGCTATCTCTTTTATATATTTTTATATATTTTATGCATTTTCATTGCGATCTTATAAGATGATTTATTATAATAGATAATAATAATAAATTATGATAATTATTTTCTATTATAATAATTAGCTATCTCCCAGTAAAGTGTAATCTGTGGTAAAGTCCTGTCAAAATCGATGTAGCCGTTAAAGAGATTAGCCAGAACAACCATACATAAAAAAAAATGGAAGTACCTATACAAACTTTTTAGACATAAGGTGAAAAGCTGTTTTTTATATTTTTATTAAATTATTTATTTGTATAAATAAAAAAGGGACGGCTATGAAGTTTGAAGAATTTATTTAATTTTATTTTATTAGTATTAATAGGGGGCATTTATTTGTTATTAGATTTACTTACTTTATCTTATTATTATACAAATTTTGCATTTTCAGAAAAAAAATACTTTATTTACTTCATTCGTGCGATTTTTATTGCGGAGTATTAGGGGAAACAGGAATTCTTTATGATCACTATATATTTATATTTACTTGATATCGCCATTTCGTGAGCTACACTTGCATTTGGTTAGCTCTTAATTGGTGGTATTAGTGGTAATTTTAATAATTGTTTACATATGGTAGGCATACAATTTCGATAGTAAGTCTCTTTAGAGATAAATAAAAGGGGCCAGAATTTGGCTAGCTATCATCAGGTAAGTTATATCTACAATGAAGTATCACCATCTCAAATAAGGGACTTTAAAAAAACTACTATATGTTGCCTTTTCACACTTAAGAGCACCGATTGGGTTAGAAATAGAAACTGGATAACTAATCTTGCAAGTTATCAATTAATATGTTTGTGCAGTGATTTAATTACCATATTTTCTTCAAAACGGAGGTAAAATATAGTTTAATTCTCTGACAAGCTAGCTTACCATAGCTTAAAATTTTACAGCAACAATTTGTACGTCGATCGGATGTGTTACTGTGAGGTTATTGTTTGACTGAATTCCGATAAACACTGTTACAAATTTAATTTTATGTACAGTCAATGACAGGTCAATTTAAAAAAATAATAATTTTCCTTAATGAAACACCAAAAAATAGAATATATTTTTTTTACGTTTTGATATTAATCCATGTCCTGACTGTACATAATTTTGCATTGGGTAAAAAGAGTATCTACAGACTGTTGACTTGTTAACATTTTGAAGATTTTTTATTTTAAGGAATGCGTTGAGTGCTCCTGTCATATTCTTACTTGATTTTCTCTATTTGTCTGTAGATTTTCTTATTTTCGAATCTTTGTTCTCTTTCGCCTGTTTAAATTATACTGAATATACCTATATATATATATATATATATATATATATATATATATATATATATATATAACTAAAGAATATTCGTCATACCTTTTTATTTGATGTGTTTATTAAGACATAGAGTTTAGCCATATCACTTTGGTCGAAACCTAATTTTCGAAAGTAGTAGATGCTCTCTCTTTATTTGAGAAAAAGAAAGCCTGAGCACAAAGATTACATTACTTTATGTTATGATCCATTAATTATTACGATCCAAGCTTTAATAAAATACGGCAAGTATAAGATGATACATTCTGCCGAATTGGGTAATGTTACAGAGCAAGTGGGCGATATGACCCACTTGTTTTAATTCCGAAGCAAATGAAAGACATTACTTATGCAGTTTGGTAATGTCATTTAAATTGTTAACCGTGGAATAATTCAGTTGTAACGCGTTTACACTATGTGCGTCAAAATGCGCCATAAATGTGCTGTAAGGAATGTATTCGGCACATGTTGGGTTTTGTGTGTCGTTGATACACAAAAAGACAATTCAAACCAGTGTCATTTTGTACATTGCTGGTCACGTTTTTTTTTGTTATAGTTATATTATTATTTACGTTAGTTTCAGTTATATAAAAGTCCGCGCAGTAATATAAAATAATGTGAAATTAAAATCTATATTTATATCTAAGTAATTACGCGACTCACAGCTCATAAATATTTTGTTATTTGGACAACATTTGAAATCAATACTTATGTTTTATCGTTAAATATTAATTTTAAATTAATTTGTTATATGACAGAAACATTTGTTTGTGATACCTGTACGCATAAAACGAAAATCTTAGCTTGTCTGTCGGGCATAAATATTTAATTTTACTAACCAGGTTTATATTAAATTTTCCGTGAAACAGTAATATCGCGGAAAATTAAATATAACACACACTGCACGTTTACTGGAGTAAAAGGCATAGGATTTACGTTATTTAGATAAGTATATATATCTAGTTTTATTGGTGTATTTATATTTATTTTAGTAATTGTTCTTATTGTATATTAATGGAATATGTGCAAACCATAGCACATCTATTTACCTTACAAAAAAATGTCAACATTTCTTTACATCTAATTCAGTGTAAACTATATTTTAGGGACTTAAAGTTGACAAAGGATTTTTGCAATTTGACATTTTTGTGTAGGGTTGTCTGCTGTTTACTGTACATCAATTGTTAAGTTTTGTAAATGTTTTCGATGTCAGTTTTAAAAATTATGAGCATTATTTTTAGTTTTCGTTTGATCTTTATTAGATGTAAATGAATGAGTAGTATATAAGAAATTAGGAATGTATTTTTTTTTCTGTAGGCAGGAATAGGATTTTTATTTTATTAAGAATACAAGATTGTTTCATTTTAAAAATTATAAATAAATAGTTATAACATCGCAAAAGATTTTGTGGTAGAGTCATACATAACTTAAAAAGTAATAAACATAAGTTGATTTTTTTTAATACACAGCAAAATATAAAAAGTTAAATATTGAAAGGATTCCTCTGCATCATTTCACCACTGCATCAAAATTGGCAATTTATTTTTAAATTAAATTGACAAGTTCTAAAAAAGTACCGATGGGGAAGCTTATTGCTGCCTTCTGAAATAAAATATTATGCATTCCTAATATCTAAAGAATTACCTGTTATATGTATGTATTTTGTATGCTTTCATACTCTTACTTCTACACCAACATGGCAGAGTTTTTATATGCAAATCAAATAATCATCATTTTTATACCAGTGTATTTCATCATTCAGAAGTTTTTCAATACCTGGTACACCCATCGGTCATAGAAATACGAACAAAGAAAAATCTTAAAGTAGCACAAACGAAATCTTAAGTTTTCAAATGACAAAAGGAAATGTTATTGTAGTTTATCGTCAGTTAACGTTCTTCGCAATAATTTACTTATGCAAAGAAAAAATATGGTGATCAATTTGGCCCATTTGCATCTTTGTAATTCCTTAGTATGTCATTAATTGTACTGTTTACGTCGTTATTTTTGTGTGTATGTTCCTATTTACTTAATTTCTTCTGATTCTTTTGTTGTTGCAAATTCTAACCTACCTAATTATTGATAAAGTTTATCATCTGATATGTTTTTCTTGATCTATATCTAGCATCTGCTGAGTTATGTGATAGACGTATGGTATATTCTTTAAGACGGTTAGTAGTAAGTCGCAGAAATTTGCCAGTTTTTTCTAAATATTAATGAATATGGAAGATCGGTGTTTCGATACAATATATCGTGTCTCAGCCATGTTGTACTGATTGGCGCGTCGATTTGTGGGATGAATTTTATTTCTAGAATCTTTTACGTGTATTTTTTTTACACAGCTCGTTAGTTATGTTGAAAAAGTTTTACCATCTATTAGGTTTTGAGGAATTTCCCGATTTAAGTAGCTTTTAATTTACTGGCAACACTGCCACAACTTCGTAACTGCTGAACATTTTGATAATTGGACATTCAGAAGTGAAACAAGTCGTCGCATTATAAATTCATTGAACTTTAGTTTGCTCGGTTTCACCTAGGAACATGGGACGATAGGAACGATATGATAGGATGGACGATAAGAATTGAAAGAAATCTCTTACACCGATTTCAATAACATGTCCCTAAAACAGGTAGGGCTAATGTAGTTGCTAAAATATTTCTGTCAAATGACATGAAATAACAAAGGTTGCTTAGTAACTAAGCTTAAGAAGGACCTATCTCTGTCTAAGTTATTGAGAAAAGACGTTGGTATTTAACAAATCGTATATATAAAACATCAAAATATAATTGATGTTGATTGTGTATCTGTTCCAGTGTAGCAGATATTAATTCAGACCATGCCCGAGCTCCGAAGCTATGCTCGGTGATTCCTTGCGTGACATAATTTGTAAAAAGGACATTCACAAGAGAAACAAAGTTAGCGACATCGGCTCTGCGACAGCTCTTCGAGTCGCTGCACTGAAATTGCAATTGGCAGGCCACATTGCAGATTTGATGACCGTTGGGGAAGAAAGATTCTCGAGTAGCGATCACAATCTGAAGAACGTAGCATGGGGAGGTCCCCATTAGGTATACCCGATGACTTAGGGAAGGTTGCGGGAAGTAAATAAATTCATCATGAGGCTCTAATGAGTAGGCCCATCTCCAGCAGTGAATTCGTAACGACTGGTGACGATTATTTAATAATCACACATGGGTACTGTGACACCCACGTAGTCTGTTGCTATGTGCGTTATCTTTCAGATCTGTGTTTTCAGTACACAGTAAAAATTATAAACATCGCTGTCGTAAACTTCGTTTCCACTGTAACGTTCATCTGGTCGATGAGAAAGTGTCTGTTGCTATGTGCGTCATCTTCCAGATCTTCTGTTTTTGCTGTAAATAATGTCTTTAATCCCTCTAGCTCTGTGCGTTGTATTCAACATCTTCCGTTTTTGCAGTAACTACATAAAGCCTTTGATCTCCTTAGCCCTGACTGACAGGCTGGAGACCATAGTGAATCTACAACTGTTTGAAAGCCATCGTAGATAGTTTATTGCATCAAGAAAAGCACTAATCTGATGGTTGCCGTTTTAGGCTTGAAGTCGATCCAAAGGTAGCTGGGATGAAATAAAATTATAAACATCGCTCTGCAAATTTTGTTTCCACTGTAACGTTCATCTGGTCGACGAGAAAGTGTCTGCTTCTATGTGCTTCATCTTCCAGATCTTTGTTTTTGCAGTAAATAATGTCTTTGATTCCTCTAGCTCTGTGCGTTGTAATCCACATCTTCTGTTCAATATATAAAGCCTTTGATCTCCCTAGCCGTAATACAGTCTTGACACTGTAGTGAATGTTTGGGTGCCACCGTAGACGTTATGCCCCCCCATCTTAAACATTATTAAGCTTATAGCAACTGTTCTAGGTTTTAAATAAATTTCTGCTACCGACAAGAAAGTAGACTTTATAGACAGCTATAGATTTTTAGTGTTCTTTCAAATTAAATATTGAACTCAAATCTGGAAATGTAAACTGCAAAAACATAAGAGAATTTACATTTTTGGGTAGGTTGATGGTTTAAGGGTCATTGTGATCATTTCAATTTTTAATAATTTTAATTGCCTTCGTCCTAACAGTTATTTGAGATAAAAATTAAACCGTAAATATGTTTCATTGTGTTACTGCTTAAAGAAACATTAAGAAATAGACTTTTCGCATGCAAAAGTCTAAATATAGTGTTCAGACAGTGTGTATATAGTGTACTCTATTGTATTTATACTATTTCTTTTGGTTTCGTAAAATAATTTCAAACGATAAGCTTTTATAAAACTAACCGATGGGAACATCTTGTATTTCTTGAGATAGAGACCAGAGACATTTCTCTTAATTTTATGACTAAGCTATTTATGGCTTATATTCTGAATAAGACAATTAAAGGGCAGGATGTGTATCTCCGACCCATCTACCCTCTAATCGCAATCAGAGATAAATTTCATTTAAAATTATTTTGCCACATCTAAATATTAATATTTATTTATATTATTATACTCAGGCCCGCTTGAGAATAACTTGTGAACCAAGTTGATTTTTTTCTATTATGTATTTAATAAAAAAAATCAACTTAGTTATATATTTAATAAAAAACTTTTTATTGCACTTACAATGTTTTACAATATGATATTAAAAGACCAGCATCTAGGTAATGATGGGCTTCTTTAAAATAGATCTGTTCCAGCCAATCGAAGAATTGTGTGTAAATCACTAAAATAAGTAGATGACACAGGTGTAATTTTAAGAGAAGGAAAATTCCTTGAAAAATAATTGTTTTCTGAAGAATATTTTATTGTTAAAAAGTTTTGGTCCAAAATTATAGTGTTATGAGCTAAAAAAAGCTCTACTCTTAAGCATTGAAGTGTTGTGACCATAGTGTTTTCTAACAAGTCCCATATTCGTTTTATTGTTGCAGGGTCAGCATCCGAACATCGTGACTGTGCGGGAGATAGTAGTCGGTTCCAATATGGATAAAATATTCATCGTCATGGATTACGTCGAGCATGACTTGAAGAGTCTTATGGAGACTATGAGAGGAAAGAAGCAAGTGTTCCTTCCAGGTAAACGCTAAATCTCTGAATCATAGTGTTTATATTATTTTATTATTTCTATAATAATATAAATGCACTTGCTTGCAAACAGGATAGAAAAAACCTTTGTTTAAGTTTTTAAATTGTTTTATTATGTATTTACAGGCGAAGTGAAATGTTTGATGACTCAATTACTTAAGGCTGTACATCATCTTCACGACAATTGGATATTACATAGAGATCTGAAAACGAGTAACCTTCTGTTGTCACATAAAGGCGTTTTAAAGGTAAGCTATTACATCGTTTTAATTATGCATTAAATACAACTGAAAAGTTAAATAATAATTGTAATTCAGTTTGATTAGAAAAAAGGGATGACAAGAGTGCTTTCAATTTTTTTTTAATATTCATATCACCTCTCTTTTTATACCTTTTCAGAGTATATCATACAAATAGCAATGTATAATATTACTCTCAAAGAACAATGTAATACTTTTGTAGAAAGCATCACATTATGATTTTATAGAAACAAATATATTTATGTAACACTAACTGTATGCACCTGGCCTTCTTTGCAGTGTTCTTTTTTGTTACTATACATATAAACTTTCCCTAGCATGCATAAAACAACAAAATTTCATTAGAATGTGATCAACGGTTTCGGAACGCATAGGAACAAAAATACAAATATTTTTTTTTTATATAGATTACATCATAGTCTTACATAGGGTTTCGATTTTAAAATAAAAACGTTTCTTTGACCCTCCTATAAAAGAGTCGTAACGTAAGGATTCAATATAAAAAAGAGTAAAGGCATCGTGGATCCGGTAAAATTGGTTAAATTTAATTGTGCACTAGGCGCTGATGTGTAAGAAGAACTTTGGTTTTAATATTACTGCTCAAAATGAACATCGGGTCTTATTTATTCTAATTTAAATCTACAAAGAATTAGACGAAGGATGCTATGCGAGTTTGACCTTTAGGCGTGACTAGGCGTTATTTCAATGTGTTTTGTAATATAACTGTAATATAACAACCATCATATTAATTACTTGGTCTCAGGTTGGCGACTTTGGTCTTGCAAGAGAATACGGGTCTCCTCTACGACAGTACACTCCTGTGGTGGTGACGCTCTGGTACCGCGCACCGGAGCTCTTACTTTGCAGCAAGGAGTATTCCACACCCATAGACATGTGGAGCGTCGGCTGCATCTTTGGGGAATTCGTCTCTATGAACCCGCTTTTCCCAGGGAAATCTGAAGTGGACCAATTGAATCGAATATTTAAGGTAAAACTTGACTTTTATCGAAGATTTATATGGCCGTCTACTGTAAGGACATAAGTAACATGTGCTTATAGCACTTGGATCCCAACTTAATGTACTTTTTATTGTACCGAAAACTCGAATACAGCTCACCATAGTCGACCTCATATTTATAAATACCTTGTCGGATAGATGGCGTTATGACTAAAAATTACAAAAAAGACACGAAATAACAAGTGAAAATATTAGGTCCTTACATATGATATTTCATTAATAAAAGTGTGTGTTATGTATGCAATTTTGCCATCACTTAAAGGATTAATAAACTCTGAAGGCGGTTTGAACTGCCACATCGGAGTTGCATTTATTCCTTCTTCAGAGAAGTTATTCAAATTCCGGATAAAATGGTAATCTATTCGAACAAGGTATGTGGAGTAAGGTTGATGTCTTAGACATGCCAATTGCAGCTCCTCTAGTCTGTTGTGCAGTGTTGTCCTGAAGCAGCAGTGGCCAAGAGTGATTGACCAGCCTCGGTTGTTTGGCAGCTAGTTCTTCCATCATGGTTTGCAGTCGCTGACAATAGATATCAGCCGTAATCGTTTGGCCAGATTTTAGAAAGCTGTAGTGAACCATACCGGCACTAGTCCACCAAACACTCGCAAGTAACTTTTTCTAAGTTAATTTTTTGCTTAGGGCAGGATTTTAGCTGGTTCTCCACGGTTCAGCCATTGCGTCGAGAGCTTCCGATTATCGTAATATACCATTTTTGTATCAGTTGAGCAATGTAACTCAGCAGCTGAAGCGTGTTTGCTGGTTTGATTCACTCAATTCATGAGGTACCCACCTAACAAACTTTTTTAATTTCCTGATTTGCTTCAAGTGAATTAAAACAGTTTTATCACTCACACCGAAGCCTGCAGCTAACTTTGAAGTGGTTTGCGATGGATCCGCTTTCACAATAGTCTTTAATTCTTCACTATCTACTTTGGTCTCCGGCAGTCCACGGGGCTTGTTCTGAAGGTCGAAATATCCACAACGAAAACTTTGGAACCAAAATCGTACCCTGTTTTCTTTTGTGTTAAGTTAATTTTTTTAAGGTTAGGTTAGGTAACCCCTGACGCAAAAAGAGGGTTGTTAATGTTTGACTGTCATGATGAGGTTTTTAACAATATATATATTTCATTTGCATTTGTTTTTTCTTTATCTATATGTCAATTGGTGTATTTTTAATTTAAAGGACCTCGGTACGCCGTCGGAGTCTGTATGGCCTGGCTACAGTGAGTTGCCGCCGGTGCAAAAGATGACATTCGCGGAGCATCCAGCGGGTGGCCTACGGCAACGTATCGGGTCCGATCTTTTATCGGAAGCGGGACTCTCGCTGCTACATGGCTTCCTTACATATAACCCTGAGAAGAGACTGACAGCTGAAGCTGCTCTTGACCACGCCTATTTCAAGGTTAGTTAGCCGTTCATATGCATTTCCTTTCTTAGGTACAGAAGGATTGGTTTAATTTTGCGGTTAGTGTGTACGATGTAAAGTATTTAACGAATATTGAAGATGTCACTTTATGTTCTCACCATATTTTTTATTTTCTTGTTACACTTTATATGTAATTCCTTTTTTCTTTTTAAGTAATACTTTCTTTTCTTGACTAACGAAAAATGGAATCACCCTACAAACTTGAGCATTATCGACACCACCGCATTGGTAATTGCACAATTTTTAATGCTTGAAATTGTTTATTGTTTTGTGGGCAAAAAGCCAGACCATTTCAGTCCAGTGAATGGTTAATACATGCATTTACACAAAAGGGCGCGATTTGACATCTCTAATTAATACATGCATTCATATTTTGTTGGTGTTATTCTAAATTTTGTTGTAATAATATAATCATATTATCATAAAAAGATTATATTATTAGGGACATTGTTAAAAATTACTTTCTTTAAACTTATCTCAAATGCTAGTTAAATATTTGTGTATAATTGAATAATGCGATAACTTTTTAAATTATATAGAGAAATTGTGACGAATATTAAAGTTAATTTTTAAAGGTTGTTAAAGATTGAGTGTCATGTTAGGCGGGATTCCAATTTACTATTTCAGGTACGCACAGAACGGCTATTACATTATTATATTTTTGTTTATTTGTTATAAATAACATCCGGGATGTTGTTGCCAATAATCTTAAATAATATATGTATATACTTACAGTACAACTTGTCGTTGTGATATTCGAATCGGATCGGCTTTAGTTTAATATAATAATACTAAGCAATTTGCACAGGAGCTCGATGTATATCAGAGAAATATCAAAAGGGCCGGTCATCGAAAAGAGAAACAAAACTTAAATCACGTGGCTACGTTAAGCTGTCGGTCTCGGTTGTATCTGCAATCGGTAGCGCACACCAATGCGCACTGGACCCGCGTTGTGGGTTTTGGCCCATTCTCTCTATGGTTGTTTCATTACATCTAAGCAGATGGAATGACATTTAACCCTTTTCACTCGTATGTCGAGTGTAGCTCGACATTATATTTCTTACACCAATTCGTATGTCGAGTCAGACTCGACATCATATTAAGGCAGGTTTGGAAAATAATTTTAATTATGAGATGTATTTTTTTCTTTGAAATACTAAACATATCACATTCTTAATATTCTGATTTCGCAAAATAAAAATATTTCGTAAAGTTTCGCAACTGCACTAATTTTTAAAATCGTTTACGAGTTCAAAGGGTTAATAAAGTAAAATAAACAATAAAGGGTATCATAAAGGTTAGAAATAGATAAAGGCGTGTTGGATTATCGCTTATCGATATCGATTTCGCACTTTTCGAGTTTTTCCAAAGGATTATATTTTCATATGATTTATTTTAAATATTGTTCACGGTCTTTGTAGGTAACATGCAAGCTTTGTATCACATTTTTAGCGACCGAAGTAATAATCTTACATCTGGAGTGAATATAATAATAATAATAATCTTTATTTATAGAATAAGTTTTACAATAATAATGAAGTCGCTGACTCCGAACTAGGTTTAAAACCTGTATTTCGGAAATCAGTTCCCTTCTTCCTTAACCTATGTAAAAAATGAACATACTTAACAAAAAGAAAACGTATTTTGTTTTAAAAGTTAGACTTAAATGTGTGCGTGGTGTGTATGTGTGTGTGGGTGTGTCGTGAGTGTATGTGTGTGTATGTGTGTGTGTCTTGAGTGTGTGTCTTGTGTGTGTGTCTTGTGTGTGTGTCTTCTGTGTGTGCGTGTATGTGTGTGCACAAGCGTGTGTGTCTATTTGAGGGGTTGTAGCAGTTCCTCCGTTTCTTTGTAGTCTAAACTAGATAACCAACCAGAAACTATTATTTTGCATTCGCGTGAAGATAGTGGATACAAATTAAGAATTCTATTAGCTTTGTTATAAAGATATTTAGCTTTAAAATCACTTTGTCGGCTTGATAACACTTTAAAAATAATACTTTCATTATCAATATTTTTATATAAAAGTATTAGCATAAATCCGAACTAAAGGCGGAATGCATTTACTAACAATAGCCGTATTACAAATTGAAATCACTTTAAGTCCCTAGGGATCATAAAGCCACTCCAATCTCCTCCAACCAACCAGCTGTTTTTTTATAGCAAATAGTCAGGCGCTTGACCACTATCTCGCCTGATGATAAGCGACAATGCGATCTAGGATGTGTCGCGCTTGCCTAGAAGATACCTATTCACTCGTGACTCGAAGACCCCTAAATTGTATTTGTCAGGAAACACAGATTATAATGTTTTTAGATAGATGTGATAAAAAAGTGAATTCCTTTACAGGAGCATCCAGTGGCGATTGACCCTGCAATGTTTCCAACGTGGCCAGCGAAGTCGGAAGGCAACAGGCGGAGCACGCATAGTCCGCGCCCGCCCGCGGGAGGCGCCGCCTACGCACAGTACGCCCGCGCCGACTCCGACGAAGCGCTCGGTTTCCAACTACAACAACGATCGCTAAATGTTGCCCCTGGCTTTTCACTCAAGTTCTAGTGACAGGATTACGTAGTGCACACTGATCACATAAATTATCTTGCGCCATATTTAACTATTCAATTTTATGCTATGGCCAATACTTTCAGTCAATCAAAACATAAATAAGATGTTTTTTTTTTATTTAAATATTTTTGTCTATATTTGATGTATAAAATCGTATGCAAGTATGAACATTGTCTCTTTTTCTTTTGAAATTATATGAGATATTTTGAATTTCTAAGTATTGTATATCGTACGAAACGATGGATATGAATTTCGGTATGAGCTTCAGATGTGGTTTGTCTTACATACAGTACATTTTACGTAAATCTTTTATCGTAGCTTCGTAATTTGTCGCCATATTTCAAACTATAACAATTCTTATTGATGTCTATTTAAGACATTTTTCATATGATTACCTCGTTGATGTAACATTTAATAAAAGTCGTACTCATACTTGTGTATATCGGTTATAGATGTTTTATATATTCAATTCTTATGCTCAAAATCCGCATGGGAATTAATAATATAATGTACTAATAATATTAATGTATAAAGTACCTAGATGTATTCTAAAGATTGTAAATGAAATAACAATCATTGTACTTATCAAGCTCATGGTATATTTTTGTAATAATAAGGGATAAACTGAGCAATAATGTTCACATTGCTTTTATACAGGTCTTATAAACGAAACAGTTATACAGTCGAGCAAGATAAGTTTATTATATACACAAAATTTCAAAACCATTTGATACATAACGTTTTAATCCCACTGTTAGCAAAAGTGTAAATATAGGTAGACATACGGTCAACATTGCAGGTGTTATTTAAAAATAATTTAGTATAGAATAGGTTAACATAAAAATAGTATGGTACAATAATTATATTATGTTTTGACCAACATGCACTTTTATTTTTCAGACCAAATCATACGCACTGCTAGAACATAGATCAATTGCTTCCAAAGTCTCAAATTTAGTGTGTGAAATTTTATACGTTTTCGTGTTTTTTAGAAAAACGACTGTCGAATTCAAACCTATTCTTAATAACAGATAGAACTACTATTGTTGTCTAGATATTTCTGTTAAATGACTAGAAGTAACCAAAGTAGGTATTCCTTTAAGGATAGGTTATTGCGAATGGCTGTTAATAAGACCAGAGGCCCTACCATCACGTCTTATAGCGATTCAAGTTTAGCTGTTAAAAAGAGACGCCACTATAGACCGCGTATAGCGGTGTCTCACTTTGACAATCGAACTTGCATCGCGCTAAAAGATGATGGTAGGCCTTCAGTACTTATATTAGAGTTGATAATACAATTAATCTGGAAAGAAATTTTTTTGTCTTAATTGAGTTCGTTATAATAAAAAAGTTGCAATAGGCGGACCGCGTGTTTGCCGACGGTTTTTTACATTTAGGATTGATAGAAAACAAAATGGCGGGTTATGATGCTAATGGTATTTTATTAGGTTTACATTTATTGTACTAGAGGAATTCTTATTATCAAAGCTTATTTAAAACGTATATTTTTGTAATAATGAGGGATAAACTGAGCAATAATGTTTACATTGCTTTTATACAGGTCTTATGAATGAAACACTTATAAAGTCGAGCAAGATAAGTTTATAATATACTCAACATTTTGAAAACCATGTGATATATAATATTTTGATCTCACTTTTAACAAAAGTGTAAATATATGTAACAACAATGCAGGTGATTTTGCGCTGTCAACGTCGGCCCGCGTCATTCATACCTTTCGGAAGAGCCAGGAGTGAGTTGATCAAGTCTGCGTTGCGCTTCCACGTCCGGTATTTTGTGTTGATTAGCGCGTTAGTTTCGATTATCATTCGTCCGTCGTCGGCGTTACCACTGTATGTGTCTACCATCGAATGAGTCTGACGAATGTACTGAAAATACGTGATAATTTGCATTGTAATCTAAAAAACAGAAAAACTGCTGTTTTGCCATTTTTCGTAGGGTTCTGTCCAATTTGTACACACGTGACTAGGTAACTGCAAAAAAATTGGCAGAAAATGTATTTTGTAACTGCTGCTCAATTGAGTTGAACAATCCAGTAGTTGAGGACTAAAAAACCGATTAATAGCAATTCCGAGCAAGTTTCTAACCGTGATAAACCGAGTGCGTTATATGCCATCAGGGAATTGGTTTCTAGAATTGAGTCAAACGAATAATTAGTATGAAGTCTGGTGTAAATGTGCACCAAATAATTAGTTTTAGAATAAAGACGTAAAATAAATCTGTGCTACCATATTTTAGAATTATTTGATTTCCTGCTGAGTTAACGTTTTGCAGAATTTTATATCCAAAAACTGCTGAATATGCGATCATAGAGCAAATAACACTGTTTGATCTATATGCCATTGGTATTCCAACTAAAGTGTCCATGTGATGACTTTAAAAAAGTAAAATTATCGCATGACCAATAAAAGCATGGAGTTCATATATGTACATATATAGATGAGCTTCTTAACCTTGCTTTGCTCTAGACTTCTGGAGATAGTTTAAATCAGGTTTGTTGCTGATTCACGTTTAACTGCATGCCGATGTTGATGCTGATTTTTTTAGATCAATATTACCAGATGCTGATGCTGATATTAATAAAACATATCCTAGTATTAAATTCTTAGCAAATGAGATATATTATTTTTTATATATTGTATAACACAAGTTATACTTCATTAATATATTATTTTTGTTTACAAAATATACTATACCTCTATATAATAAGTATACATTTTTTTTATTTATCATTATAAACGCTTAAAAGGAAACCACTAGGGTTTCTAATGTGTCAGGATTTTACATCGAGATTCCCAACATTTTACAATAGTTATTTATTATTTACAACAATCTGGAGTGCTTGTGTGATAATTATTTACTTCAACAACCTATGTATGTATAATATTCAGTAATAAAGAGGCAGAAATATCCATATATATTACATTCCAGAGTCCAAAAAGTATTGCTTTAATTTATTCTTTATATATCAGGTGTTACGCTTTTAATCGAATCATTTATAATAAACCAACGTATAGCTATCGCTTTATTTATCAAGAAGAAGATGATTACTAGCATTTTTAGGGTTTTTATAATATTATTTTAAAAAGACTATATAATTTTTAATTAATCAATAATGTGCATGATTCTCACCCTGGCTTTGCACATTATATTTATTAAAAGAAAAAGACAATTATTTTTTGTAGGCTGATAACCGATTTTTTATTATTATTATTATAAGGTTTTTATTATATGAGGCATTTTGAATTGGATTATAGATTTCCAAATTTATTTGTTACTAGCTTTTACCCGCGGCTTTGTCCGCATTTTTTTTCCAATGAAAAGTATCCTATGTTACTTCTAATACCTCCAAGAATATATGTACGAAGTATCATGATAATCGGTTTTGTAGTTTTTGCGTGAAAGCATAACAAAAAAACTTACATTCACATTTATAACATTAATATGGATTAATTTCACGTCACACTATTGTGTGACGTTAACCCTAACGTCCAACCAATTTATGCTGTCAAAACAATCAAATGAGGATATAAATGACAACTTTTTTGTATAACTATCCGATTAAATAAAACTCTACGTGTCTTGCGCTAGGTGCCTTCAACAAATATGTTACGACGTGTTACTGAGGCTGATATCGCAACAATCCTGGTTTAAATGCGTCGAGTTACCTGGGTACGCTGAAGTATAAAATATCTACTTTTTTACTGCTAAGTACTTGCATAAATCAGATACATTAATTATGTAAACAAAACCAACTAAAATAATTCCTGTAATCATGAAACTACATTTCACATTTGTGATTGGGTTACCAAATTCCAATATATTCAAAACTCGAATGCGAGATAAGTATATCGAATAAAATTGGACTCAACAGTAAAAAATCATCTACTTGATATACACATTCAAGAAGCTAGTCAATATGTTTGAACTAGTCACCTTTGTGTTGTCATGCGAATTTGGTAGGTTACCAGTATATTACATTGATATTTATTTTTATCTACTTTAATACGAGACTTTTGAAGCTAAAATTTTCTGTATTACTTCGCCCCAGCGGTAATTAAATAAGTCGCAATTTTTTATGCTTTCAGAAATTAAAACAGAAAAAGTTCTTATATAAGAACAACTAATGTTCAGTATATATATACTGAACATTAGTTAGTAGCTTTTTCTATTTTATTCCTTTCAGTCCGAACAGTCCTTAAGAATTTTCTTGCTCAAGCACCGTTACTCCACTAAAACACGTTTTTCTGATTTTATTCCAAAACAACCAGTTAAATATGTTTGGCGCATATTTACAGCAGATTACGCATTATTTATTTGTTTAACTCAACTCTTTCTAGAAGCCAATTTTTTAGCTTTTATAACGCACTCCATTATCTGCTCATATTTACACTTTCACGCCAACTACTCATCATAAAATTTTGCAGGTACACTTTGTCAGGGGTATAAAAAGGACCTTTCATCTGAAAAAAAGGTCTGTCTCTGTCAGATAGAAATATCACTTAATCGTTAGTCTATATTATACGAGCCAAGCCGCGGGTAAAGGCAGGACCATAATAATTTTAATAATATTTAGATTTAAGTGACTCAAAAATCTTAATTTATCAGTTTTCTACAGTAACAGTACTGATAACATATACATATCAAGTTTTGTCTTATGTATCGGTTTCTCAAATATCCGAAACTTACGAAGTATTCAAGTCTGCTGTTATGCCATACTTCACAACCAGTATATAAGAAACTTCGACAAAACAAAGAAATAAGGTACTTGGATAGTGTTAAAAAGTCACCAATTTGGATAATATACTCGGTAGGCTAGCAGAAAGGCATGATGCGAAGCCCACCTGAGTTGGATTTTTCTACAGTTGTTTATATCACTCCACTCCACTCACCTCATCGTCAATCCCGTATGGTAGTATATCTGGTGTTCCATTGGTTAAAGTTTCATAATCGTAATTGTCAGATTCCTCAGAAGAAACTTCAGGATATATTGTAGACAAAACGAGTAGCACGGTGAAATGTATAGCAGCGATCATCATTCTGATTGAAAAATAATTTAAACAATAAATTTGCGATCGTTAAAGTTCCTACTGTTTGTTCCCTGAATAATGTAAGCATGCACTGGCAGTCATTATTGTTCCGATATCAAATATATAGATACCGACCAACCAGGATGGTATTTACTTCACTGTTTCATAAAAAGATTCGAAAATAAGGAGCTTCGCTCGTCAGTAATTCCCTCAGCGATCTTTAGCATTTAATATTGCTTATTAGAAAATAACTAGGGAGTAATCACTGCATCTATTTTTAACAAGTTTACTAGCTGAACAAGTGAACTTAGTTTTATATCGATTATTTGATTTTAATCTTCGGTTCTGATAGATATACACACAGTATCGGTAAATTCTTTTTTGGTTTCCTGAAGTTGTATCTACATTATCGTATTCAGGGAGCGTACTTATAACCACTGTACTATCATTGATTACATCACGTGTTCAGGCAGCTGTATGTAACCTAACCAGACTATGATTTTCGTAAAGGTTCGTAAGCCGCAAAGTATAAAACTTCTTGTTAAATTTTATAAACGCTTGTAGGATGAAGCGATATAAATCTGCAGCGATAAATATTTTCCTATTGACTAAAAATAAATAGAAATCACTTACCTTTCCGAAAAAAACTAACATTAACACTCAAATGGTCGCAGTCATGAACATTGAAAGGACAAGCACGCAGTACTGTCCGTGTCTGTCTGTTACAAGTACAAGAAAAAACTGGCAATGCACCATTTCGACTAGCGCACCAGTGATTCCGTACAATCATATCTTAATTTTAAATGTGTCAAAAGCTATTTTCTAAGTTAAATGTGTGAATAATGTTATAATTCTAAAAGGAATGTAAATTCACTAAAAACGATCAGTGTAAAGAAGTGTTATTAACTAACTAGGTATAGGTCGCTCCTAGTAACTTAAGCCAAACCATAAACAATAAACTTGCGTAGCAATTGGATAATGTGCCTAAACTTGCTACTGCACATGTCACGTGATTTCAAAAGGAGGTTCAACTTAGGCGCCATTCATTTATTACGTAAGACTATTTTCGCTAGCTTTTGACCCCCTCCCCCCCTATTATAAGAAAAAATAAGAGTAGATCCCCCTGTTTAATATTTATTACGTAAGAATCTAACGACAAAAATGAATACACGTTTGGTTTCCCGTACTTTTTCAAAGTATTATTTTAACTTTGTGCATTTTTTTGATCTTACGTAAGAACTATCGAGACTCCCTCCCACCCCCTTGTAAGAAAAAATAAGACATGGTCGACCCCCCTCCCCCCCTAAATCGTCTTACGTAATAAATGAATGGCCCCTTATATGCTGGGAACTATAATATTTGGCAATTTTAACAATGTTTAATAGTCGAATGAAGCAACTTATTAAATTTGTCTTCAGTTCAGTTATTAATAGTATCTAGCAAGGTTCAAATTAATTAAATATAAGTATGATTATGTCAGTCGTACCTAAGAAAAGGACTGCAAAACAGTGTCCATGTTGAGCAGTTTTTGTAAATGTGGAATCCTAAAAAGGGGGGTACGGTTCATGTCCTCGTTCACGTTAAGTTATATTTATATGGGGTTATAGCAAGACGGTGATAGGGCTGTGTATAATAAGTTTTATATCATACCTATTATATATAGTTAAGGTAGTTACCTACTGGAGTTCTATTGTCTTGTCAAAGATTAAATAGGACGTATTATCAAAAAAGCAACTAACAAATGCTCAGGTTAAGATTTTAAGTTATTCGATATAACCAATAAAGAATTTTCTAATTAGGGGCCGTCCATAAATTACGTCATCGATTTTTTCAGATTTTAGACCCCCCCCCCCCCCCCTAGAATCATCCTATCGTCATTTCTTAATGACCCCCCCCCCCTTCTCCCAAAATTGACGTCATTACCAGTTTGACAAAATTAAAACATTGCAGATTTGAGAAAAATAGAGTATTATATGATTAAAACACACACTCTTTTATTCGCCGAGTCGCCGCCAATCTTCGTTTAATAAACACAGTGTCGCATACGAACTATTTTCATAGGTACGATGTTATTTATAGTTTTAAAAAATAATGTAGACATGCCTTGACCTTGTAATAAATAAATAATGAGTTCAATAATTAATACCATTAAATACTTGCAAAATATCACAAGAACACTATCTTTCCTTAGTATGAGACATGTATTTAAGTATAAGTATAGTATTTATGTACTTTTATTAATTATGTAATGTTGTAGTTATTATTTAAGTATTGTGTTTATTATCAATACATAGTATAAAACAAAGTCGCTTTCGCTGTCTGTCCCTATGTATGCTTAGATGTTCAAAACTACGCAACGGATTTTGATGTATTATATGTAAAATTATTGATAGAGTATTTTATCTGTAGTTATTACTGTATTTGTGTACATCTATGTTGCATTATGTATGTTTATTATGAGTTATTTTAGTATTGTACGCGCCTTAGCCGCCTCTCACATTTGCAGTCTCACTTACTAGGTGTGCTGGAAGAAATTTCTTTTTAGAAATAATCTTTTTGTACGTGAACAATAAACTATAAATAAATAAATAAGAATGACGTCAATTTCGAAACCCCCCCCCCCCCTATCTATCATTTACCGTCATCCGCAGACCAACCCCCCCCCCCCCCCTAATTTAGAATGACGTAATATATGGACGGCCCCTTAGAATAACTATTATAAAACATTTTGACGATCGGTTTGTCCGAGCGGAAGAAACCTACCTTCAAAGCCCAAAGGTCCGGGTGCGAGTTCCGGAATGGACAAATTTTTGTGTGATGAATAAGAGCATTATACCCGATCATGGGTATTTATATATATTTCTATGAATATTGCCTATTTTGTATCATATATGTATGTCTGTTAATTACATTAAAAAAAATGTACCTTTCTTAATATTCATACAAGGTGGTGAATAGGTGCTGAATAATATGGCTGTTTTTAATTTGTGTCGACCCCAGCGCGGGTCGTATTGGATTTACGTTCTTTTTTCCGCGTGGCATAAGTTTGAGCGGTAGTATGCGGTGGCGGCAGCGGGTGGTAGCGGCGCCCACGAAGCAGTGCGCGAGACAGGTGTCAAGGGTGGCTCGCAGCCCTGCCAGCTCACTGGCGACGTTGGTACTTGACAACTCATGAACTTTACGTCATGTACATACTAGGGGTCACAAAACCGGAGGTATATTGCGAAATCGATTATTCGGTTTCTATTCAATGGCAAAACTGGTTGCAATCTTCCAGGTCGCAGTAGCAACTGTTTGAGCTGCATACCCCCGAAAAATGACATAAAACAGTAAATAAAATAATATAATTTTAATTCTTGCAGCAACATTGATCTATCTTTTGTCAAAGTGTTTAACCGAGATAAACTCGGAAACTACTCAACTTATTTTGACGATTTTTGTTTCATTTTGCTGGATTTGTTTCAAGTAAGAACATAGGATAGGTTTCATTTTAATTCACAACTTAAAAAATAATGCAAATTATAATAACAGCATAACAGTAGGACATATGAAGCTGCGGGTAAAAGTTAGCTAGTTATAAATAAAACTATAACTAGGTTTATAATTCAATTTTATTTAAATTCTACACCTAAATATTTTAATGCTCAACTTAATATTTAAATAGAACCTTTTTAACCGGATTCACGGCGTCTTTATTTTTGTTTTTATAGGAGCCGTGATCACAAGATAATGGTCGTCATACATGTGCTACCTTCCAATTTTTTAATCAGACACGTTTCTAACTATTTAATTTATACCTACATAGGTATTTTTATTATTTGTAGTAGTGTGTAGTATAGTATTATTTGTATTTGGTTATATTATAATATCTAAGATTACTGTAAGCAACTGAGTCTACCACTGGTTTGGGAATTGGGAGGCCATTCCGAGCACACTAACGAAACAAAATTGGACAGGGGGACCAACCGGTATCGGAGTGTTTTTGCTTAAGATATTATTTTATTAATTCCCCTAATTAATAACCCAAGCAGGTGAAACGCTCCAACTATTAATTCTATTGATGTTTCCTGATCTCAATAGACTCGCATAGATTTGTTAAAAATCCTTACTTAATTATTAATTCATTGGAGTCAATGTATAGTCTAGCAACTTAATAATAATTATACATGTTATATTGATTTATTAGAACCAACGAATAACGGAATATCAGACACTCTACTTCTTATGTTTTATTCATGCATAAAGTTAAATAATATATTGAATACCGATCCTTATACGAACGACTCAACATTGCTAGTGACAAAACTGAATGCAGCATGAATTTACCTAAAGTATGGGAGAATAAAATGTATAAATCATAAATATTCGGTCAAACACTAGGCAATAGAGCTAATGACTTACTTTCTTACATTTTTTATTGATTTTCTACTAAAAAAAAAACAGAAAAGCCGAAAAACCAAATATGAATAGGTTTTAAAATGGGGTTTAAATCCAGTTCACTCACTTTTACGATTATGGGGAACCGGTTTTTTACACACATGGCATGGATATAAATCTATAAAAGTCATTATTTATGTTAACCTATTGAATAATATACTAAAAAAACTTATTTACTTACTTTGTTATGTCATGTTTCGGTTAGGTGACATGAGTGGATTTGCATAAAGAAATAAAATGTTAAAATATACATATAAGTATTCATTTTATACACTAGAGTACTGAAACACCCTGATACTATCGGAAACCAATGCCAAGTTAGATTATGACAAATCTTAATTTAATAAAACGTCAGCAACTTTTTCAGAGCTCTATTTGTAGGTATACAATTCAAAACACTATAATAATTGTGTTTATATAAACAAAAAACATTGATGAAACCTATTTCCGAAAGTCGTCGAGCCACGATAGCAACTCCACGATTTGTTGTTGCACAGATGATTTTGATGTTCCGCCTGCACTAGTGTATTGCTCTACACTAGCTGTCCAAGAAAAAATAGCACGCAGAGCTGCCTCGCTGCCAATGTCAGGGCTGAGGAGTGAAATAACGGGTTTCCCAAAATTAAATGACATACATGACTAATCATTGCAAAGTTTTATTTATCTCTGAAGATAGTTACGCATACCATTAATTCGCCATTCTTCTTAAAAGAATAATTTAAAAAATGCATACTATTGAAATTATTACAAGAAAAAATCCAATTTGTTACACGTGTCAGGCAGGCGAGACTCGAACCCATATCTCGCTATCAGGGCGAGTGCTCTTCCAATATAAACTACCGAGACTTTAAGTATCTGAATCTTTTTTTGTAAAATGTAAATTAGAATTACAATGATAAAGTTAATGAAATAGTACTACATTTCTACTTAGGTATGCAAATAAAAAATATATACAAATTTCATAAAATCAAAACAAATTCATAATTAAAATTAAATAAATAGTCAATAAAATTAATTAATAAATGTCCAAAATATTATAATTATAACAAATTTAAGTCAATAATATAATGTCAAGAATATGTTCCATGTTTTATACATATATTACGAATTTTAGAAAAGAAACAGCCTAGTTATTTCAAGGAGTTGTCATTTCAGAATTCCTGTACTGTGTCATCCTCATCAGTTTTGTCAATAAGTAATGCTTGCAGGCGATTTTAAATATCTTTATTGGGAAGTATGAATTTTATTAAATGTTCTGGGAGCCATTCCAAAGAAGCTACAATTGATGTGTTTGATTTTAAATTTCGATGCACATATCCTACTCCCATTGCAAAACCTTCTATTTGGATTCCATTCTGCAAACGTAGTGAGAAGAGAGGCGTTACACTTGACGAACACTGCTACTTCAAAGAGTTAGTACTTTCAGCTATTGGAAAAATGGTTTATAGCTGTCAGTTGACTTTACGTACTGCAATAATAATGATACTTAGTATGACACAATATTGAACGCTTTTCCCGTATTATCTGTACAAGATTAAAATATTTTTTAGAAACTAGGAAATCAGCCTCTCGCACAAAAATAACGCAAAAATCATCTATAGTTCACTCATGCACTTTATGTTCAATTCCATCGAGTAATTTTTCTATTCCTACGCCTGGGGATAAGAGATCTGGCAAATATTTCTTAAGCTGGCTAATATTAGTTGAGTGCAATTGAGCGATTGTTCACTAGATGACGCTACATATAGCCTGAAACAATGAGAACATCAAAGTAGTGAATAAAGATTGCAAAATGTGCGTGATCAGTAGCACTTGCAAAAATTAGTAGTGAATAAAGATTGCAAAATGTGCGTGATCAGTAGCACTTGCAAAAATTAAATTCTAAAAATTGTTCAAAAAATCTGATGATAAATTCGTGATAAAAAATTCAGTGTATGTGACATATGTGACATATAATATGACATCACGCACATTTTGCAATCTTTATTCACTACTTTGATGTTCTCATTGTTTCAGGCTATATGTAGCGTCGTCTAGTGAACAATCGCTCAATTGCACTCAACTAATATTAGCCAGCTTAAGAAATATTTGCCAGATCCAAGTATTTCTTAAGCAGACGTCAGCACCGTCTCTTCATGTTCTTACAATATTGAGTACTTTTATAAGAAGAAACAGCTATGTTATATTATATTTTTTGCTATTTAAGTATTCAACTGATAGATATCTTAAATCTATCGCTATTCCCGGATAGCGGGAGTCCCCAAGTCCCCAAGCGCGCGATACGACCGATACCGAGGCTAGAAGAATGAGCAGCAACAGACCCCAGTATCGGTACTAGATCTATAATCTTACCAAATAGACAAGTACTCTTGGTATGGCAACTCTTGGAGATCGACCCCGAGATCAGCGGCGCGTCGCAGTAAGTCTCCCACAAGGTGGTGCGCGCGCCGGAACGGCACCCCGCGACGGACCAGCATGTGGGCTAGGTCAGTCGCCAGCATTTTTGTATCTAACGACTTACTGACTTTTTCAGTATTTACCTGATAAAGAATTTAAGAACAAACACATGTATTGTTTCATGAAAAAAAAGTGCAAAACCTTTTTTAAAACGGTTAGATAAAATTTAAGTAAAAGTAACTATTCATAAATAATATTAATAGAAAAATGCTAAAATAATTGGATGCCAATTGGAAGAGTATTGGACCGGATTCCAAAGGTCGTGGGGTTGATTCCCGCCTGAGAATTCACTTGTGAGCCGAGTCTATTTTATCTAGCATTATTCTATTAATATAATTTATCTTCTAAGATAGCATTGAAAAAATGCAAAAAATAAAAATATGTAACTATTAATATCAGATGGGATTCGATAATTCACGTCTTTCTAACCTCAGCAACTAAGCCGTTAAGGCAAATTGGTCCGTTTAATCAAAAATAACTAAATTCGAATCTCATTTGAGAAATTATTTTTCACTACTCAATACTCAAAAGAGACGTATGATTTACTATTGATCATTACCTCCATGGTCTTGATTGATCCAATTGAAACCTTAAGGCAGTCGACAAGCTTGTCATAAGTTGAAAACAAGAGTTCCTTGTCAGATTGCAAGTCTTTATTATAAGTACTAGGCAATCCCTTGAGAACGCAACTAAACGCAACAGAATTTCCCAACATTAGCCCCGTTGCTCCTCGCACCAACTCCAGTCCATCGGGATTCCTTTTTTGGGGCATAAGACTTGAGCCTGTCGAAAATTGATCCGCAAACCGAATCATTCCGAACTCTTGAGAACTGTAGATAATTAAATCTTCAGCTATTCGGCTGAGGTGCAGACTGCATAAAGATGCCCAGTTGAGGAATTCCACTGCAATGAGAGCAATATTTAAATGAACTGATATGAAATACACAATTTCGATTCAAAATTAATTTAGCAATCTTATTAGTTAGTTCGAAGACTAAATTAGGATTTCGAAAAAATATCGCCGCAGTGTTGATGATATCGAAAAAGCATTCATCAGAATATAAAAATGAAATTAACTTTCACTAGTTCTGTGCATATTATAGCGTGCTGGTTATTTAATTTTTTCCAAAAGATTGATTCGAATAAAATCTGAAAAAGGACATGGATTTCAACATATCAATTTAATTTTTTGCATTCACAATGCAATATTTCTATAAGATATAAAATACGTTACATTAGCAAAAACCTTTCCAATTTTTTTTAGAATAATTTTCTTATAATTTTTTACTAATATGTAGTGTACCTATACGGAAACGGCTATTTATTTTAGCATTTATTTCATATCCTAAAACTATATTATTTTTATATTTCTATATTTAGGTAGGTATATCGGGGTCGCCACGCCACGTTTGAACATTTATTTGGTTATGCTGTTCTCTTTCCTCGAGACAAAACTAAATCCCACGAAAAATTCAGTTTACGATAGAGAGCCAGGTAAAAAAATCTTTATTGCTATGTTCATTTTGTCTGAAAATAAATACCAAAACAACGAAGCCGTAATTTTTTGTTTTAGTTACCAATGTAATCTCTTGAACCAACAGCAAACATTGAATTATGTGTAAAATCTTCAAAACCCAATTCAGAAGCAAGTCTGCTCCTGTCGATGGGAAAGGCACAGCCAGCCAGTGCGCCGCTGCCGAGAGGACAGCGAGACAAGCGTTTCCTTTGTTCGTCAAGTCTTTTGACGTCATCTTTAAAAGACCATGCGTGACTGTAGAGAGAAGAAAAATGTAGCAATAATTCAGCATCAATAAAAAGTTAAAAACACACAATCAGTATATATATGACTACCATTACCTTAAAAGAAAATGACTCCAACGAATTGGTTGCGCCTTTTGTAAGTGAGTGTATCCGGGGGCTATGATAAAAATTTCCTTTTCTGCTCTTTTCACCAACACCTCGAAAAATGTTACTTTTAAAACTGGCAATAAATGCAGCAAACTTTTTGAACGAAAATTTTATGATTGAGAATGAATTTTGTATTCTAGTGTGTTTAAAATGGTGTATAGGATTTACTTAGTTACTCGTTGCCCAGTCAAAGATAAGATTGAAGAGATCAACAGCTAAGGTACTACTTTTCTGTTACTAATTAATATGAGTAGGAGTAATTTGCAATCATGATTTAACGGCAGGAAATCGCGTCCGTCATTCTGGCAGAGCTACACAAGTGTTTCGATTTTAGAAGGGTTTCCGAGAAAGGATTTCGAAATGAGTTATTGACTCTGATTGTCATTAGTTTGTAAATACTATAATGGTTGTCTGTAAAGTCGGTTTACGGACAATTTTACGTGATAGATAACGTCATAAGAAAACATTGATAAAAAATTGCTTACTTTTATGAATTGAATTGAAAAAAATAAGGAGTTAATTGAAAATACGAAATTGGACAATTAAATCAATTAGCCTTAACCTGTTTGATATTATATAAGTTTTTCCGTGCAGTGTTTGGCCTGTTCAACTTGTCATTTTAGACACATTATTATGACATCTCTGAGGTTAATCATTAATTTTAATCTTACATTAATAGCTACGCATGATTATTTTTTCATTGAATACTAAATAAAAGTAGTTGTGTTTCGTTCTTATACTTCCGCACACATTACACATTTGATTAAAACACTTTTTTATGGATTTTGTGCATCAATTATTTTATTTTTACTCCTGACGTTTCGACTTCTTTACAGGAGCCGTGATCGATCACAGTATGACTAAAATAATGGTTGTCATATATTTTCTACTACCATCACAATATTTTTATCGGGCATGTTCTTAATTGTTAATGTTTTTTTATATAAATCAATTTTTTTTTATTTTTACATTTCATTTAGTTATTAAATTCTTACTACGATTACATATATATATGATTAAATTTATTGTAAAGTGTTTTATTCAAATAAAAAAACAGTTGACTTTTTATACCATTGTTTATACGAGTCATATTAATTTTTCGTCAAAATTGTAACATAATAACAACAAGACTTGTAAGAATTGTAACAAGAGTAATAAGTAATAACTTTACTGCAGTCGCTGTCCGATGCTACTTTTTTTTTAATAATCTAAGAACAATTAATAATTATGAGATTAAGTATATCGCTAATCAACTTCTTAAAATGCAAGAATTAATTACTTTTTGCCGCAATTGTTGTTGTAATAAACAATGGAAACTACATTAACTTTTAACTTCACTTTATAAACAAGTGTCAAAACAGTGGACGTGTAGATTGTCTCGTGCCGCTCTCTTTCTTCTACTCGGACGCATCGGCCGATAGAGTGGAAGAGAGAAAGATGCGTCACAGGCCGAATGCTTAGAACGATAGTGCCTCTCTATCGTTTGTTTTTGCTTTGCCACAGCGTTTTTTGCGAATTTCCGAATTTACTTATGTACTTAAGTCACATATAGACAAAAATTGACATATAACTGACAAAAAGATAAGTAAATGGCTGCTTAGACAGTATTTAATTTCTTTTTAATTACTATTTTCTTAACTCTGGCGCCGCTGCCTGACATATCTCAAGAGTAGCACCTGATTCTCATTTATGACCGAAACTATTAACCTTGTCACAGAATGATAAATTGATGACAATCCGATTCCTTTATCCATTTCAAAGAGTAGCTTTGCCAGAATGACGGGCACCAGGATACTGATGTGGAGGACAGGTGTGGTGTATCTGTATGACCGTCATCTTAATGTAATTCAACTGATTTTATTTGTTACTTACCGTAATAAGCTCTATTAGAGTGCCGCGTAATCTACTTGTGGAATCTAACATCCATAGTCGTGTATCAGTGACAGACTGGTCATTACGGCTCCGGCCAGTGTGCAGGCGTAGTGCAGCTTCACCGGCGTGTGCTTGCAATCGCCTTTCCACTACAGAATGGATATCTTCTTCGGGATCCTCGAGGCGCCCGTGCTCATTCAAATTTTGTCCTATTTCTTGTTCGACCTATGTGTTTTAGTTTTTATCAAGAGTAGCCTTGTTCTATCAGTATGCAGTGCACCTACGATTATTCATACAGAATTGACATTGTGTAATTCCTAGGTAAAACCATACACTCTCACGGAAAGGTCCCGGCACTCGTGCAGTAATTCTTTAAGAATAATAATTAGCGCCCACTTAACAAGTACATTGTATAATATTTTTAAGTAGTTTATAGCAAAGAGTAAAGTAATAATTCATAGAATTTCAAAATAAATAATATGGGTACGCGTCGGCGCCTGGACTAATTAAATGCCAATATTTTGTCCAATCATTATTGATTGTAATATCAGGAAACTAAGAAGAGGGCACAGAATTGAATAGAAAAAGGATTGTTTTGCCGATTGATGAATTGGGTTCATTTGCGCAACCTACCTTATTAAGTCCGCTTTGTATAGCATCGTGATCTTCCTGCGAGAGATGATCGCTGCGATAGAGCTCCTGTGCCCAGGCTTTGCTACCACGGATGTCTTCTCTATAGAGCCTAATGTCCACATTTAAGGAGTCGTTGAGCCTTCGTAGTACAACTGACGGAGTCTCATCAAAGCATCCTCCCCAAAGTTGATATCTTTCCTATATACGGTATTATTATCATTAGGTGAGTATCGCTGTTAATGGCTATCTTGCTATGGAAAAAGTTACGGTTTATGACTACATTTGCAATATTTTATGGATAAATAATTTTATTTTAATACATACTGCCATTTTAGCTGAGATGTGCTTGCTGACTGTAGAGAGATACTAAACGGCCATGCTCACATGATTAATTGTAATTATTTGGTTTATGAGTGTTATCAGAAAATTTGAGCTCTTATCTGAATAAGGGGTCATATGAGATTAAAATAAATATTTAACTGCCATATTTGTATAGAACAAATTACACTGAAAGAATAAGTTTTGTCATTTCAGAGAACATCCCATTCTAACAACCATTATTAGATTTTGACAAGCTGTTTATTTAAAGACACCTAGAATTTATACTTTTTAGGTATGGGGGAGGGTGAAAGACAAGGTATACCTACTTAAGTTTATATTAAACCTGAAAAACTATATTAGCAATTTATAGGAAATGTGTGTTAAAAAATTCGCTACGGAAATTGCAGATTTGATTTCGTGTCCTTTGCGCTAATGTTACTTAATTGTGAAATAAACCATGGTTGCTATAGCCTAGCTTACCAGCTATGAGAGGGGAGTGTAGTTCGAATAACACATGACGCGAATTTTTTAAACATTATATTTTTTTATTTAGATTCTGGATTTTAATAGTAAGCTTTCTTTGCAACACATTTAAGTACGAGACTATTAGGTGCCAATCACAGAATACAGAACAAACCAGGTATTATGAGGTGCTAATAAATCAGACGGTACTTAAATAATGTATACGTAAAGGTGCATCTCGGATTAAGCGTTTAAATATCGCGATAGTTTTGCACCACTACTGTTTTTATAAAGCAGACTATGAAAAGATTATCTCCGATCTTAACGCAATATCGTGGGAAGATGAACTTAAAAGCTGCCCCAATGTCGACGAAACGGTCTTTACACTCTACCATTCCTTACGCAACGTAATCCAAAAACACGTTCCTAAATCTAAACCTCTAATGTCTCATAAATACCCAATCTGGTTCTTACGTGAATTAATAAACCTTCTTATAGAACAACACAAATATCGCAATAAACTCCGCAAATTCAATAAAAATCCTCTCGATCAGTTATCATTTGAATTACTTAGAAAACGTTCAGAGCTTCTTATATCAATTTGTTACAATAACTACATTACAAATCTTGAACAAAGCTTACGCAACAACCCCAAGTTATTTTGGACTTTCGTCAAACACAAAAGGAACAACGATAGCCATTACCCTGCCAAATGACCCTCAACAATAAGACTGCTACTAACGGCGTCGATATATGCAATTTACTTGCCGATAACTTTTCGTCTGCTTACAATACAACCACCAACAACAATACCAAAAGCCGACCTTACACCTCCACTCAACCTTCTGTACCCTCAATCAAATTTAAAGACGATCAAGTTCTTAAAGTGTTAAAAAGACTTGATATACATAAGGGCGCAGGCTCAGATGGAATCCCTTCGATCGTTGTGGCTAAGTGTGCTACCGCCTTGGCAAAACCCTTAACCATCACTACAAAACACTTATTGCAGGCTCATTTCCATCTGAGTGGAAAATTGTTTTAATTGTCCCATTATTAAAAACCGACGCTAAGGAACTTATTGAAAACTATAGACCAATATCAATTCTTCCTGTTTTTGCCAAAGTTTTCGAGGAGTTACTAATTCCTACTCTGTCCTGGTATTACAAGCAACTGATTGATTCTCATCAACACGGTTTTATGAAAGGAAGGTCTACAGCTACTAATCTTACTTCGTTTATAGATCAAATTTCCCGCATTCTTGATAAATGCTCATCAGTAGATGCGATTTACACAGATTTTAGTAAGGCATTCGACCGTGTAAATCACGACATCTTACTTCGCAAGCTTAACACCTATGCAGGGGCGTGCCGACACTATACAGCGCCTGTGTACGAAACCTATGTAGCGCCTATTTTTTCACGAACTTTCATGTTCCAACTTATTTTTATTATTATATGTTAATTTTGACCGAAATAAATGTTCTCCAGTTTTTTATACTTAAATAATATTTTTCTAAATAGGTAAAATCAGTTTGCTTCCGTTTACCAATTACGGCGAAAAATAAAATTCAATTTATATTTTTACATAAGTACTTTATTTATTGTTATATCTAATGGTGTCTTTTAGATAGATGACTTTTTTAATAATACTGATTTAACTAATACGTAATAGTATGATATGTTAAAAAAAACAAGAGTCTAAAATGTGTAACAAATAAACATTCCGAATAATTCCACTCTTCTCGCTTTTCTATTTGCAAAATCCTTAATAATTTCGTGTATGTCTATATGGTCTAACATGGCCTCCTCTATTGTTGTTGTTGCTATATTTGTTAATCTTTCTTGGCTTATTGTTGAGCGCAGGTAATTTTTTATAAGTTTTTATTTAGAAAACGATCTTTCCACGCTTGCTACGGTAACTGGCATAGTTAGCAAAATTCGTAATGCAATGGTGATGTTAGGGCATACAGCTGTCAAATTGTTTAAATATACAAATTCGAGAATTTTCACCACATCATTGTTTAATTTTTTGAAAAAAGACTGACATGATATAATATATCGGCATTAATATCAGTTGAATCATTTGTTGAAGGTTTTTCCTGCAACCGATGACGGCTACTTCTTAATCGATTTTGATCTTGGTCATCACTTAATTTAAATAAAAAATTAAACACGTCATTGTGATAATTCAATAAATTAAATCTTTCGTCTAAGGAGCATAAAGCTTGATCTAATATATAAAAAATACATTAATTTTAAAAGCGGTTATAATCCTTTATAGTGTGGTCTTCGTGTTCATAATCAAAACTCTTTGGAGTCTTACGACGTCTTAGGGGTCTGGATCTGGAAGTTTCAAATTCAGCTTCGTCATCTAATTTTGCGGCAATTTTCATGGCATCATTTACACTTTCCTCAAAATTTGAGTCGTTTCTAATTTTTATCAAAAACTTCTTTACTTTCGTTAAAGCATTTAAAGCAACTTGCATATTCATATTGATATTCAATTTTGCTCAAAAAAATTACTTTTGTCAATATTATATGCCATATATTTAGTGAACAAATGAATGAAAAGGAGCATATTTTTTCTGCTAGACATTTAGCGTTCTGATTATATAAATTTCTGGTTAATTTGTAAACAGCGGTTTGACAGAAAGCTAGGAAATGCTCCGTTATTTCCAGCTTTCTACTTTCTGTGTTGAAATTGACAAATCTTATTACAATACTAAATTGCTCTACGTGTGAAAAGTCGGGAGTAAAATCCAGTATTATTTAAAAATATTTATTTTTTGACATAAAGGACATTGTCCAATTTTGGCCATTTGTGGACACGATGCTATGAAAAAAACACATTTGGAATATTTTTATTTTTATTTTAGATAATTTTATTTACAAAAAAAATTGTGTAAATTCACACTTTAAAAATTAATAATTTTTTAAGTATTTAATTTGAATCTTGCAATAATCTGCTTCGGCAATTTGGTTACAGTGTTGCTAACATAAAACATCAAAAATCGACCAATTCGTATCGATAGTAGTTGATGCCTCTGTTGAATTACTTGTATTACACAATGTTCACTATTTTTCCGCAAGATTTTGGATTCAGTGAATGTTATTGATAGATTATACCTACTGGAGGGTTTTCCAATTCCTTTAATAAATTGCAGATTGTTACGTGGGAGAATTCAAAGTAGACACATTAGAAGAAAAATATATTTCATATACATATATTATGTACGAAAATAATACTGAAGGAAGAGTAGCAATAAAACAATATTACTGTAAGTGGATAGTGGGCCGTAGAACAGTAGGTTGCAGTTCACATGTAATAACAATTATCTGGTTTTTAGGCTGGGCAAGGCTTCAAGACCATATTACCACCAGCTCAGTTTCTGGATCATGTACTTATTAATTATGAATTTGAATAATAATAAAAAGTTAACAAAAATGTTGTTTTATTTTATTCATAATCTTTTTTTATGAATGCATCGAAAAACATCTAAATATAATTTCTGATACAAAGCTAGTCTTATATTTTGTCTTTTAATGATGTAAACTATTCAATCTATCACATATGATTAGCTAAATGTTCTGTCCATGAGTGGCCAAGGTGTCTATAGAGAGTGGACAATCTCCTTTACGATAAAATGTTGAATTTGGTTACCGAGTATGGAAATTATTTCATTTTGGATCTTACCTTCAAGATAAGTCGGCCTATTTTTGAAATCCGAATCATTATTTACGCGTCGTATATGTTTAGACATTGAAAAATCGAATTTTCCTAACACTTCAATACATTTAAAAAAATTACCATTGTTACGGTCGTTTAATTTTTGGCTCTCGCCACGAAAATTCATGTTTTGTGTATATAGAAATTAGACCACATATATTATTCCTTTGATTACATTGTACTAGTACAAGAAATTAATAAGCAGAACTTTTCTCATGTCTGCTGCAATACAAACTATATGTTGCCAATCAATTATTCTCTCGCAGAATTTATTTTTATGTTTTGATTCAAACGAGAGATCGTTCCTTAAAGTCGGGGTTCCCCGTGAGTCCCGTAACGCGACCCCGCTTACGTCGCACGCATCGCATCGGTCGGGTTGCGTTCATAAACTCATTCAAACAAACACACGTCGTGGGCGCTTCTTTTGATTTTTACGCTGAGCTCGTAATTAATGTAAACTTAAACCCAAAGCATAAAATAAAACCACAAACGTGACTTTTATCTTGGGATACTTGTACAATAAGCGCATTATATGTTTGTTATTTACAAGGCATATGTTGCGACTATTGTATGGCGGTGGCGCGCGGCGCCCCTATTGCCTTGGTGCCTGTGTGCGCCGCACACTTCGCACACAGGGGCGGTGCGCCCTGCACCTATGGTATCGGAGAACCGTTGTTGAGTTGGCTTCGGTCTTATTTGCTGGGCAGAACATCAAAGGTTGTGGTCAACGGTTACTCATCGAATCCTTTCCCGGTTGGTTCTGGTGTCCCTCAGGGGTCGCACTTGGCACCACTACTATTTAATATATTTATTAATGATATAGGTAAATGTTTCGTTAATTCGAATTATATATTGTTTGCAGATGATTTAAAATTTTATAGTTTTAGATTCGGCTGTCGATGCCAGTCTTCTACAGGCTGATTTATGTAGGCTTATCGAATGGTGCGAGATAAACGAAATTAACCTGAACGAACGCTCGTGTATGCACTTTTCCAGAAGAAAACGATACCAATTACTACTACAGTATCAACGGCAATACCCTAACTGATGTTGACACTGTTAAGGATCTTGGAGTGTGGCTAAATAGTAAATTAAGACTGAATACACATATTAATAAAATCTGTTCCAAAGGTTTTAAAAATTTAGGATTTGTGCTTCGAAACTGCAGAGATTTTAAGTCCCCTAAAACCAAAATTCTTTTATTTAACTCTTTTGTGCGTAGTGGTTTGGAATACTGTAGTGTCGTCTGGAATCCATTTTACGATATATATATTAAAAGGCTGGAAAGTATCCAAAAGCGTTTTTTATGGCACCTTACATACTCATGTAATTTGGGCAAGACTATTCAAAAATATGATGAAAGATTAAATTGTTTCAGAAATGCACCTCTCTCGGATCGAAGATGCTTGCATGACTTATTGTTTTTGTACAAGCTAGCGAATGGCTTCCTTGAGGCTCCCGAACTACTAAGAACTCTGACTATTTCAACACCCTTAAAACTCCCTCGCGCTTCAAGGTTCAACCTTCTTGTTACTTGTAGTAGTAGAACCAATCTTGGTCAAAACGCACCTTTAAACCGCCTCATCAGAGAGTTCAACAGCTTAGCCAAGACCAAAGATTTGGACATTTTCATTGAAGGCATTCCCAAGTTTCAATTATGTCACTTATTTGATTATATTTTATTCTATCGTTAACAGAATAGATCTTTAATCTTTTTTTATATAAATTTAAATAAATCTAAAATGTTTGATTTTGCTTCAATAATGACTGTTGTCGTCACCTATAACTGTAATAACATTAAGCTCAACTAAACTTACCTGTAAATGTAATTGTGTTTGTCAAAGTTTATTATGTTGGTGATTAATAAATAAATTAATAAATAAAATAAATAAGTATCTAATAAACTAGATTCTGCCTCACTGTATAACATAGTTAGCGATTTTATATAAAAAACAGTTCCAATTTTATTTTATTTTCAAACTTTTTTATATAAAAATTTTCAAACGACTACCACATAAATGCTATAACCAAACGAATATTCCATTTTGTCAAATTGAAAGTAAGACAGTGTTGCCATATTGTTGCTTTTGTAACATTTTGACACACTTTGACATTCTCGCGTTACCTCCATGTTATACGTCTCAAAATGTTGCTTTTACATGACTAGTAAGAATTATGAAAAATTAAAATACACTACACAAATAAAAAATCGTTAATCTGTGATTTAACTTTGTGAAGTTAATTTAGATATTTTTAATGCTTCGTTTTAGGTGGTAAGTTTTATTGGTATCGACTTATATAACTTGTGACTAAATATAATTGGTACCTAAGTAAATATTTTAAGGAAGCAAAGAGTAAGAAGTATTCAGTAAGGAAGTCCACGCTAAGTACCAGCCAGCACAGGCGTATAATTTGTTTGTTTTGCTTTCTTTTTGCTATAAGTTAAATTGAAACATAAAATCAGTGTTAGATTCTTTTCTCAATAAGATAATTTTACATTTCCCGTGGAAATGTTACTTTTTGAGCCCTCTCATGTTGGCATTGGCAACACTACAATAAGGACATCAATCAATTGCGTTTTGATTGAGCAAAAATTAAAATATATGGTTTTGAGCTCAAGTTTTGAGGTTGTTTTACTTTATTTTCTTTCCGTGTTAAGTATTTTAGACCATAAATATGAATTGTATCATATGAAAAAATACTTGGATGCGGATGTTACTAAGTTTTTGATAACTTAGTAAAGCAACAATTATTACACCAACATAGCAGTATTCTGAAAGAAGAAAAGAGTTTATATCTTATTGTGAAACAAGTAAAGAAACTAAATAAAAATGAGTGACAGTGAGAGTTGTCCTCCTGGGAAAGACGTACAAAATGTTGAACCAAACTACCACCAGTATACACTATTTGATATAGGCATAGATCCAGGTTTGAAAGATGAAGAAGGTAATGATTGTCCCAGACCTTTTACAAAAAATCAAATGAGAAAATGGCTTAAAAAAGTAAGATGGGAAAATCATAAAGCTGATAAACGCGCTAAAGAGAAAGCTAGAGCCAAAGAAAGAAGACGTGAAGCTCGTGAGGCCAATATTGACTTAGGTCCTAGTAGAAAAGCACTAAAAAAGATGAAGGTTGAAAAGGATAAGAAGAATGTAGGCATAGTTATAGACTTAAGCTTTGATCATCTCATGATAGAGAAAGATAGATATAAAGTGATAAAACAAATTCTCAGATGTTATTCCGTCAACAGAAGATCAAATACTCCTCTTCAATTTCATATTACAAGTTTTGGAGAGAAATCTAAAAATGATATATCTAGACATAATGGTTATGAAAACTGGGATGTAAGAGTTATTCTTCTTTACAATGATATTTAAAAAAAACATGAGGTTTGGTTAAGCAATTAAGTTTATTAATTAGTTTTTGTATTGTATTTATTTTTTGATAAGTGTCTATCCAAGATTTAATATGTATTTATTTTGTTGGCAGGTAGAGTTTCACGAAGCACCATATTTAGATTTATTCCCTAAAGAAAAACTTGTTTACTTAACAAGTGAATCAGAGAATATTGTGGAAAATTTTGAAGAGGACACTTTTTATGTAATAGGAGGATTAGTAGATCATAATAAACACAAAGTTAGTATTTTTAAATATTTATTTAGCTGCAGTTTAATTTTACCATTGTTGATAATACAGACTGCAAGGAATGATTTAACAGGACACAGAAACAAATTTATATCTATAACAATTTGTGATAAAAAAAATATTTTTCAGGGCTTATGTCATACTATAGCAAAGGAACAAGGCATTAGACATGGTCAACTGCCCTTAGATAAATATGTTAATATGAAAAGTAGAAAAGTACTAACAATTGACCATGGTAAGCTTTTCATTATTTAAGTACCTACTATAATACCTACTAGCTATAAAATAGGTTTATTTTTTAAAATTAATAAATTATTAACACTTAATATATTATGCACCTGGACTTAAACTGTGATAATTAAAGATTTATTTTGATAATACCTGATTTATTTGACTAAATATTTTTTTCAGTCTTTGAAATAGTATTACGAGTATGTGAAGGTCTGACCTGGCAAGAGACCCTTATGAAAGTGTTACCAGTGAGAAAAGGAGCCCATATATGTGACAATGTTAGTAATTCAAGTTTGGACACTTCATATCACAGTGATTGATTTATTACAAGTAATTGACTAGAAATGTGTTTAATAAAACAATGTAAATTTAAAACTACAATATATGGATATTATATATGTTTAATTCTTGAGGTAAAAAACTGTAATAACATTCTTTAATTAAAGAATTACCTTTATAAAAATCAATTTTAATAATATAATATTAAACTTATGTAATTCTGCTGTATAGAACACTTTAAAGAAACAGAAAGGCAAATCAGGCAGTTCATCTAATATCCAAGTACCTGTAAAAGTAGAGTTTGGATAACTTCCTTATAGCAGTAATAACAATGTTGTCTATTTAACCCATTAGCTAAAATACCTTTACAATTTTTGGCAGAGTGAGTTGATACAACTCACTTTGCTATACATAATTGCTAAGTTGTTCTTTGTTGGCTGTTGTATTCATGTGCTGTCCCTTCTTAGTTTATAAAAAAATATCTTAATGTTTCTCTTTTTGGCAATGATAATAGTGATTATAAAAAAAAGATTCAGGGCCTTTTGAAGAATAGAACTTGAGATATTAGAATTTTACAAACTATGTACCCATTTATCAAAAAGACTTCTGTCTGTCAATGTAATTTTAGAAATGAAATTTGTTTTATTTAATATATGATTAAGTACTAAAGTTATTTTAATATTCTTGTTTTTTTTAATCATAAAAAGTGAGATGAAATAATTCTCCTCAGTGTGTCAACTTTAACACACAATCTCATCATCAAGCTTCAATAGTTAGAATATTTGACATACAAATATCTATTGCTAGGTTTTACTCAATCTTTTATTGCTTTTCCACAATGTTCTATAGGTTCTTAAATAGTGATTTATGTAAGTAGGTACAGGAGGTAGGTACGGCAGGCACAGCAAAGTAAAGTAACCTTGCTACTTTGAAACTAATCATAAATATTACATTATTGTCAAAATTTCCAACTATGGAGTCTGAGCAGTGAGATTGTTCAGTAAATATAAAACATCAAACTATTCAATACTGACTAATAACTCTATTTGATTTTCAGCTTTAAGTCTAGCATATAGTGTAACGTGTGTGACGTGGTTGACTAACTATATCCGTATGTTACAAATCGAGGGGCAAATGGGATATAAGCCATCCTTTTCTAATATTGAGAATTTATGCTTTTTTAATGTCGAATTATATTATTATAATAATGAACCTTATATTACGGTTTTGGGGGATAGTTGTAAAGGTGTGCAAATAGCTGCTATTACAAAGTTCATAAGCTATCAGGCAATTTGATAAAGAAGTAGATAGTGTTGATAAAATTCGCCAAGGTTCTCAGTAGCCTAATGGTTACATTAGGACTAGGTAGAGTTTGAAAATCATCTTATGTCGTATCATGTCGCCTTATTTAATAACCTATTTTTATTTCGTGACACTTCCATAACTGTGTTACCTACCTAACTTTGGTCTTTAATGAATACTTTGAATAATTCTTTTACAATAAAACTACCTGCTTAAATAATTGTTAATACTTACTAGGTTCTTAATATCGCAAAAAAAAAATTCACATGTTTATCTATTTGTTGATCCAAATTGTGTTTTTATAAGTTGCTTTTCAAACATTTGGACTGTACTTATACTGTTATTTGAACACTTACATTACTAGACTTTTAAATGGTACTTTTTCATGAATTTTAATATAAGCGGCGCTATGCGTTCTGGGTTATTTAAGTGTACATGGTGAGTGCCAGGAACAAAATGTATTTCATAGTTTTCGTTATTCTTTTCTATGATCTCTCGCATTTCCACGGAAAATTCGTCAGACGCGTATGGTGAATCTATGGCTTTGATATATAGTGTAGGACATTTCAATCGTCTTACAAGAGCTTCAACGAATTTTTTATTTTCAGGTTGAAACAAGGAATGTTTAAGCCTTGAATCTCTGGAAAAATAATATTTATTTGGATCTTTGCTTGATTGTTTCAGACCTCTTTTCATTAGATACTGCGAACTGTTTAATGCTACAGATTTTGTAGTACCCAAATGCCATTTCATAGCAATTTCGTCAAGAGTATAAGAAGGTGGTTCTTCCTTTAAGCGCGTTTGAGTTATTTCGATTTTTTTTAGTATCGTTGGGTACCTATCTACAATTAGGTTCAAGTCGAAATCGTCGTAGATAAGGCTGTCGATAGCTACATAGAAATCTACATCGTCGGGGAAGACACTCGCGAATCGCAGTCCCCCAATAGACCCCATAGAGTGACCAAGCAATGAAACTTTGTCCCATTTGAAATAGTTCTTCAGATATAAAATCAGCCGTGGCAGCTCCCAAGGATAATAATGCATTCCTGTAATATGCAAAATAAGGTATTAGTGTTTGTGAATAAATACAGCGTTCCCCTTAAAATTAATGACATTATTTAAATTTATATCTATTCTACGTTTTGATAATAAGCCCAGGATAAACCAAATTTAATCACTTTTTTTTATTAAAAACTTGTATAAATGATTACATAATTGTATAATGATTTGCTTAGTTTAATTTATGGGAAGAATGTAAAAATTTTGAGTTCAGACTTTTTTATTCTAAAAATGTAACAATGATGACAATCTCTTTGAGTAGCTATGTAACACGGGAAACATTTCTTATGCAGATATTAGAAGCTAACAACATGTTCTATATTTCCCATAATATTTGTTACCTGGAGGTATCCAAGAAGACAGCCCATGTCCAGGGAAGTCAATGGCCATTATAGATCTTTTATGGCACAATATTGGCGCCAGCGTGTCCCAGGTGCCAGCATTGTCTTGCCATCCGTGAAGCGCTAGAATTGGTCGGCTCTGGTCACTTCCCCACACTTTGGCGGCTAGGTGACCAAATTGAAGAGGAATTTCAATTTCTTTCGTCTGTAACTAAAATTAAATGATTTTTTTAAAACATTGCGTTATAATGATGGCCTCATAGAATATCTACTTTTATGCCAAAATAAATCCCGGATTTTATAGTTTTTTAATCCCTGGATTATTGATTCTTATGTAAATATAGATAGATATATAGCCTTTTTAATCTTCGTTTACTAATGAAAAAAAAAAGTAAGAATAATGAAATAATGTCTTTAAGGACATCTTTGCCCTTTAAATATTAAAACAAAAACATCAGTTATATGTTACTTTCTGTGTGTCTACAAATTTATATAAATTATATCTCTTAAACTAATGTAACCCGCTCTTTGATATTTTGGCAAATTACACCTCTTCAGTACCCCTATGTACAAAAAAAAAAATATCAACCAAAAATTTGATGTTGCATAACCTACAGCTGAGCCTCAAAATATTTTAAAATAAAAAATAAGACAATAATGAAAATAAAAAATAAGAAAAATAATGGGTCACATTATTTTTCTATAGTTTTTAATAAATCAGTAAAATAACAGAGTTAGCATAATCAAATGTCGGAATAATTAAATCTTTGGATAAATAATATTAGTAGTAGTCGTAGTTAACAGTAAAAAATCTTCTTAATAAATATAAATAATCGTAAAATACATTTATTTTATATTTATTGAGGTATGTAATATGCAAAAGGGCCAATTAAGTAGTACCTACTTTTGTTTTAATTAAACTTTGGTACTTACCTCCTCCTTTGTGTGTAAATAGCTGCACTGTGTGTTGAAAAATATAGAGTTTTCAGGTTTCTTTCTGATGCAATGAGGGTTTAAAATTGTGCGATATAAAATACGTTTTGCCATTTCTATAATTTATTTGATATAACTAAATAAAAAGGTAGGTACTTGTTTCACTGGACGATTGGAACAATTACTTTGTGCACTGACACTTTTGTAGTTTTTATTTTACTTAGTTCATTCTAAGTTAGAGGTTATGTTTCAGCGATTATTTCTTTGGTAAGAATATTGATTAACACGAGATTTAAAGAATGTCAAAGAAGTCCCTAATTTTATTTTAGTAATAAATTATTTATAAGGATATACTAAGTACATTTATTGTTATTCTATAAAACACTTGTTTTTCGTAACCTCAACGTAACTAAAACGTATATAATGACGCGATATCATGAACTGTTCGCTTCGCACTATGCAAAGAGTACTTTATATATATCGCGGCAAAGATGAGTCAAGGCCTTATATATTACGCTAACGCCGCGCATATTACGTATGTATATTGGACGTTGGGTGTCCGAAGTCCAACGTATATTCCGAAGTTCGAACTTTCCTAAGTGATTATAATTTTTAAATTTCTTGTATATGTTAATATATCAAGCCTTGATTAAATAAATATGATAAATATGCTCTTATTTGGAGCAGATTTGAACTAAGTTGCATCCGAGGCAGGCAGTTTATAATACTAAATACCATATAAATGCCTGTACGACTCTTCACAAGTCAGGAACCTATAGTGGATACTGCACAATATTAGTGTATAATGGACAATCCGACGTATGCTCTGAGTTGACAAAGAAGGTCAGCGAGAAAATCGCCTAAAAGTCGATAATGTGATGTGCGGTAACACTAAGACTACGAACAGTGAAGGGTTACGTGGTTGCGTGCCACATAATTATGATTACCAAAAAGGCACATTTTTTTGTAATGGGCTTGTCGATTTAATAGATAGTAATGAAAATTTTTCTATTATAATGATTCATCTTATAAGATGGATGACTTAAAACGACGATAGCTGGAGAAGTTATGAAACTACATATTTATCTTATCTGACAGTGTGGAGGCAAACAGTCAGAGATTAAATGTTCCAAACATATGTGGTATCTATCACGTCTAGTTTTCGAGGTATCTGCCAAATTATTTTTTCTATTACTCTCACTAAAGGCGTAAACGAAATAGTTACTATTTTTGATGTGTTCTACTTTTTTTATTATTTTGTTTTGCTTAGTAGTCATTTTTATTCGATAACGTCGACATGTTTGTAAGTACATATTTCTTTGGAAATCCATTATGAATACTGGACTAAGTGATCGTCGCACGTTTTGAAAACATATGTTACTGTAACGATATAGAAACTTTGATGAGTGAGTTAAGCATTCCTTACGAAACACAAGACTGGCGATCTATCAATAAATAAATTATTGATGGTTCAAAAACAAGTCTAAAAGCAGTATTGCTGGAAAAAGTGCAATAAGTATGCGTCAGTACCAAAAGCATATTCAACTGTTTTAAAAGAAACGTACGAAAATATGAAAGCCATATTAAATTAAAAAAAATACAAAGATTTCGGCTGGAAAGTATGCGCTGATCTCAAAGCTATTTTGCTCGGATTACAGGGTGGATTTACTAAATACTGTTGTTTTCTTTGTATGCAGAGTCACAGAAAAGCACTATACTACAAGAGTATGGCCAAAAAGATCACAGAGTTTGTTTGTGGAAAATCTAATGTGAAACATATACCTACCATTGATAGTAACAAGTTGGCTTTAATAATGAATTTAGTGATAGTCTTTCCCTGCCATTGATTATTGTAATCTCATATAGCTAAGGTTATCTGCGGGTGGGGCCTAGTTACCTGTAGTTCAGGTTCCTCAGGAACTTTTTTCAGGGACTAGTCTCTTCCACAAAGATGTAAAATTTTGTTTTTTTTTTTTTTAGTCCTAAGCGTTTTATTGTGAAGAGAAAATAAATTATACTTACTACTTACTACTATCCTAAAAATGACATTTTACCACCACTCCACCTAAAACTTGGTTTGATGAAAAATTTTGTGAAGGCTATGAATAAAGAGGAAGATGGCTTTTTATATTTAAAAACAGTATTTTCAAAGTTAAGTGATGCAAAACTCAAAGAAGGAATATTTGTAGGACCACAAATAGGCACATTAATGAAAGACCCAACTTTTGAGAAAAAGCTTGCTGACAAGGAACTTGATGCCTGGTTATCACTGAAAGCAGTTAGTAAAGCGTTTTTAGGGAACCACAGAGCCAAAAATGCGGAAAAGCTAGTTGACGACATGTTAAAAGCATATGAAAAGATGGGTTGCAGAATGTCATTGAAAATTCACTTCCTTCATTCTATAGTAATATAAGTTATATACGGGATTGTTATCATGTAACTTGTTTTTATTGAGTTTCCGATATTTCGCCATGCTAGATTCATAGACGGTCATGCTAGGCCGGCTGGACTTTCCAGTGTTAATATAATTCTATTGTAGGAGAGTGTATGGAAAACCAGCAGCCACCTTCAAAATTGCACGCTACATAATTTGAAACAAAATAATTGGAATGAGAATAGAAAACTAAAATTTTTTCTCACATTCAAACATTAAGGTAAATGTAATTGAAACACTTGGTACATCATATATATTTATTGCATTGCAATCACTTTAAAACTACTTTTTATTCAAGAAAGTACAAAAATATTAATCTGGTATTCTGTATTTCTTCAAAATCTATACCTACTCAAAATGTCAAAAATAAATAATTCAAGTTATTTTCGAGTAAGTATAGATATCTCAAGTCTTTTTATTTTCTTATATATAATATAATTATAATAAATGCTTATAGTACACTTACTAAATTATCACATTATTATGTAAGTATTTCTTAAAGTAATTTCAGTAGGTTTTTATACCTAATTTTCCGTATTTAATAAAAGGTATTCTTTAATTACGGAACTGACTTTACATAGTTGCTAATATATCATTTTAGGTGGAGTAGTTATATTATGTAATTATTATATTTTTACAATAATGACTGTGGTATGTATTATTAAAAAAAATGCATACGTATTTTATGGAGATCGTAGTGCTGAGCAATAAGCAAGTAATATTAATTCTATAAATAAGTACAGGCACTAAAGTACTTAAATTTTTTTACGTACTCTCGCTTCAAACCGTTGGTAAAAATGTATAGAAGGTAGAATGTTAATTTTTTGTCTACGATGCAAATCTTCGTCGAATTCGTTTTTGTTTACTTTTACTGCGCTACTTTACAGTTCAGAATAGGAGGATTAGGAAAGCTAGTTGTGTACTCATTAATTTTAGTACTCTAAAGGTAAATCTGGTTCAAGAAGCCCCTGTCTGAGTGCAGTGAGCAAAGGTTGTGCACGGGATGAGCAAGCGGGCCGCCAATCGTCGAGGTCCAATGCCCACAGGGCCGCGCCGCGTAGACCCGCACGCGCCCCGCTCGCTCCCACGCGGTGCACCTCAGAGGGGCGCAAGTACGACGCCCATTGGGAACGGCGCACGGAGTACGTGCCGTCCTCGGTCTGTGTCTCTTTCCATTCACTTGAACTACCGGGACATATCTGAAACAAAAATCTTTACTCTACACCTCGCTCGTGCAGATTACAAATTGACTGCAAATTGAGATATAATTTTCGTGATTGCTGTCATAGTATCGTACACATTTCTTCCCCAGTTCATGGATAGGGTTATTCTCACACGTGTACTGGTACACAAGGTCTTATATAATATTATCAATTTGAAGTCATATATAGAGATGTCGCGGGTAGTTGTTATTGTGAATAACCAGTTAACGATTAATAGCCATTGCCTATGGTGAATAGTCGAATTAATTGCGATTACAATCGACATCAAAAACTGTGTTTTAAATAATAAAATGACAACCGTTTTTCCTTCCATTAACCAATAAAATTTGACGAGAGTTCGAATATGGATTTAATTCAACCACCAAAACTATTCCGGGCTTGTTTCGAAATTGCAACAAAGCAGCCTTCTGAGAAGGAACCCAAAAAAACCCAAGAAACTAAAAAGCTACATCACTGACACAAAAGCGGGCAGAAGAAGTTAAACAACAAGTTCTGTTTACATTGAAGAACTGATTACTTATTATTAATATGCCTGATTTATATTTGTTTTTTCAAACATAATTAATAATGTCGAACGTATAAAAGCTAATTACAACTCGGTTATTTTTAGGCCTGTTTGTACTTTTATTTGGCATGAAAAAAATATGTGTAACAATTATCCGCCAATATCAAATAACACTCATTATTATTTGCCATTTGACGGTTAGTATAAAATAACGAATAATGTCGAAAAGCGATTAATCGCGGCATCCCAGTCATATATGTATAAAAAACATACATTACCATGGGGTAATGTCAAATAATACTTACCTCGTAGTAAGCTAAAAAGCCCGGCACTCCGGTAAAGTGTCCCTTAACTCCAGGCCCCGTGGTTGGAGCTTGAACGCCTGCGTGTGCCACACTACGAAGCGTGTATGAACGCGCGTAGGCGGGAACGCCCACTACAATCTTATTAGCTGGCACTACACTCGCCCAATAGGCTAGAGATGAGTTCTGGAAAGTAAGTGTAGGTTGTCAGTATCAGATACAGGGAAACCCATTTATTAAACATTTTTTGTTATGGGCGGGAAATTATGGAGCTATGGAGAACCTAAAAAAAGGTTTGCTTTAGAGAAACTGAGTAATTTCTCCTTTTTGATGTTGACATGGAAAACACATTTTTTTGCATTCAGAAAAAAATATCAATTCTGATTTCATTATTATGTATAAACTTACAAAGCTATCGATTCCTGCAAACTCGATAGTCTCTAGTGGTACTAAGTATGCTGTTCTTCCTGATTTTGAAGCGTAGTAGTCGTTTGCGGCAAGAGAGATCCAGTCAAGAGTGGCCGTTAGTGCTTCAGGCTCATAGGCTAGAGATGCTATCTCAGGAGACGAGGACACCATAGCTGAGAACTCATAGTTGTGGACATGAAGACTTCGGGATAGTTCAGCGATGAGTACACTGAAGCTTTCCTTTTCTGTGATGTCGAAATCAGTACACGGCGTCTGGAAAAAATAAAATATTGATTTAAAATATATGAACCCTTAACAAACTTAGCCTGTTGTAGTATTGTTATAGCCAGAAATGGATCTTGTTTTTAAATTATATTTAAAACTTATTTAATTGAAGAGATTTACTCTAAACTATTCTCATCATTAATCGCATTCCTTGTTGAATCTGTGGAGATTGAACAAGATACAGGATTAGTTAGTAATAAAGGTACTATCGGTTGTTATTTATTTTTTAGGAGATATTATATTATTCAGACCAGTCAGGGTCGGAATTGGAAGTTCTGGAAGCCCGGGGCTAACGGTGGCACCTAATTCTTTTGGTATAAAAATTCAAAATCAAAATCGTTTATTGCGAATATGGGTTATCCAGTTCTTATAAAAATGATAAAAGCTCTTCTTTATTATACCATAGAAAAAGATGTGCTAGTTGTTGACCCGTAGAAAGGCCCCGCCTGCCCTCCCCTGAATCCGGCCCTGAGTCCAGTGGATATAGAATGCATGTATTGAATTGCGGTAGGTATACCTGTTTGCAGACTGGGTATTGCCAGGCAAGTTGCAAGCCGTCAAAGTTCCACCTGTTCAAAAATTTAAGCACAGATTCTATGAATGTCTTCCTTTGCTTAGGACTGCTTGACATTTCAGCCCACTTGATGTCCCCTGAGTCCTCCAAGCCACCAACGCCTACAATAACCTTTACTCCTAACCATTTGAGATTCGTTATTTTTCCAAAGAAATCTGAAATTAATTATTCGTCATTAGTAACCTCCTTTCAAATGGTAAAGATTTAATTTAACTTGTAAATTTTTACCGTTTTCTATATCAAGTTCTGGATTTCCTGGGATTATCTTGTAAGTTTCGTAATCGAGATGAGCCCATGCATATATTATGTGAGTGCACATAGTCGGGTCCACTTGTTCAGGACCATAACTGCCGTTTCCGTGTCTGGGTGCAACAAGTATGTGATAAATATATTAAAAGTGACATCTATAAAATATTTTATTAGGTGTCAGTTTTCCTTACAACGGAGAAAGAAAAAGGTATCAAATTTAATACCAGTTTTCCTACACTGTTTTCCTTGCTAGGGAAACTGTCACCTGCTGTGGGGACATTAGTAGGTTGAGGATGATGATAAATTGTTTGAATGCATATCGACGTTCCACCCCACGTAATTTCCTCATCATCAACTCACTAACGTTTGTATATGCTTTGATATCAATTCCAGAGGGGTATACTTAACGCGTAGATGGACTACGTCGCGATATGAGTGAATGTCGTATTAAATTAGTTTTATGTTTAAGATGATGTTAGTTTATTTAATCCGTATCAGTCTAAATCTTCATCAGCTTAAATCGCGTTTTACCAAATTGTTATGAATACAAAAAGCGTAAACTTATTTGTATTAGCATTTAAAAGTGGAGTGTGGAAAAAAAAATGAGTTAATGTCATGGCACGACGACCGTTTCGTGCAACGGTAACGACCCTGCCTTTCGCACCGACCGACGGTCCTAGGTTCGAATTGCGGAAGGAGCATATTTGTGTGATGAATACGAGCATTTTAATCTGAATCATGGATATTTATATATATTTCTATAAATAATTCATGTCTAAGCACCTGTCATATATGTATGTCTATCCACTACCCTTGTTTCCATAACACACGTCTGTTAGCGTTTACTTTGAGTTAAGCTAATTGATGCGAATGTAAGTAATATTATTAATATATCATTGACATCATAGAATAAATTTGTAGTTTCATATTCTAGTATTACCTATTATGTCGGTTTTAATTTTTTTGAATGATCTCAATTAATGTACGTCTTAATAACAAATCGTTGTTTTAAAAGTTTAAGATTTAAATATACGGGGATATTATAAACATATTTTTATTTAGTTTTCAATTACTCTAAGGTTTGCGTGCACTAAAATAAGAAACGGCGTGAATTTATTTAAATTTGTAATTATGGGGTGGATATTTCTCACTAGGTTATCTTCTTTTTAGGTTTAATTTCCACTAAGTTTATATAATTTGGTGATGTCATTACGCGCCTTACAGTTCCCGGCATATAAGTTAAAGCTGGTTTTGAAATCACGTGACATGCGCAGTAGTGAATAATGTACCTTAACTTGCTTCTGCGCATGTCACATTATTTCACAACCAGGTTCAACTTATATGCCGGGGACCTTACTTCTTTCTACGCATTAGGTACATTCGTTTTATGGGCTTAACACTTTTGGTAGTCAAAAGTGTATTTTTATCACGTTCTTTGATAAATGTTAAATGGTATATAAATCTAAGTCATTAACTTAGTAGATACCTGTAGAATGCCCAATTAGTGAAGTAGCAGGCGATAATCGGTTTATTATCTGCTAGCACCGGGTTACTTTCTCCTGAAACTCTTATGTTTGCTTTACTCTTGCAAGACGACTTCTCCGGCCAGTCGCAGTGGTTCTAAAACAGATGTATTTATTAATTATCTATCAGAAAAATATGAAAATCTATTGTACACATATTAAGGTACACGTTTTTTAATAAATGCATAGTTTCCCTTAGTTAGAGGTTTTTTTTAATAGTTTAAAACAAAGTCGCATCCAATCCATGCCTGTGTCATGCTGTAGCTTTTGATTCATTTTAGAATTAAATCTGTTTAACATTACTGCCGTCCTTATGATAAGTGCAATAAGTCGAGTTTTTGGGCAAATTGACTTCGTACAATTTACGTACAAATTTAATATACTACATAAAATTCCGTTTCATTTTATTGTCGTATAGTAAAAGTTTTAAGTCAATAGCTATTATAGTTACTATGATACACAAAAAAATAAAAATAAAATCTTTCATCGCAATTATTTCGAAAGTAGCTGAAACTACTTATTGCACTTATCGTAAAGACGGCAGATTAGTAGATCCCATCTAAGGGAAATCTCCATCAGGTCGCTTAATAATATGTAAAAGTAAAACTTACTCTATTCCAAACGAGCGGTGCAGGGCATTTCAGTTCCATATAATGCCCATTCATACAGAGGTAATATTTACTGCAGTCTATATCGTCTCCTTTGAACATTACTCCTGAACAAGGTTTGCCGTCAAGTGTTGCGCCCTAAAAGTCATAATTAAAAATTTAGGACAACAATAATATCTCCATCCCACTCCGTGCCTTATGTCATGTGGCACGATACATCGTGTGCCCTGAATCTATATACAGTCAATAACATCCATCAATAAGCACTGAGTCCGCGTGGTTTATTGCGAGTCATTTTCCATCCGTACAGTGTTTTTGTTTATTCTGCTCTGTGATTACATAAGGCTAGGGTATGCTACAAATATGATAATATTCTATTTAAAGGAACTCACAGTATCATAGTTCGTTTGGATGTCACCTTCTGGGTACGCTGGTTTGTATTCCGGCGCTGATGATTCTGTTGTGGGCCCTTCGACGGATACTGTTACGGGTGATGCACCTTCGACTAAAATAAAAACTGAAGTTATGCGCGCAATAGTGTCTAGAAAAAGATCGACGATTTCAACGGTACCTAAGGATTTAATAATATTTAGCAAATATAACATATCATGACGTAACGAAGGTATTGTATTACATAGGTATGCGCGAAGACTAATTTACTTTTCAATTGGAAGATTGGTTATTTTTCCAAGTAGCTCAATGATATTGTCCCATGAAATCTTATTTAAAAAATCTTGTGGTACCTACTAATATGCTATCTGTAAGATTTTAAAATGTTTAAGTTGATTTTCATATTTATTTGATAGAACTAACGATATTTATTTTAGTACGTACCCAGTTTAGTATATCTATTTACATATATTATATAAAATTATATTCTGAATGAAGAACGATCCTGGAGTTAGAATCGATATGTTTTCTGGGAATCCTGTATACGAGTCGAAACGTGTCGTGTGAATTGGTAAAACGAGCATTTATTTCATAAAAAGAACTACTAAGCGTCTACTTAAGGAGCGATTTCTTCACCCTGCGGGGAAAAGGCGTTTGTATGTGTGTACGATCACACTAGCATAAGTTTTCCATAACCACAAGGCCAAGTGCGAATACATATGTACTTGGCATTGAGGACACGCCATTTCGAGCCGAGGTACAAGAGGTAAATTAAAACAGCAGGCATTAAATTGTTTACTCACTTTCTTTCAGAGAGCACTGCGGAGGCGCGTCTCGACCTCTAAGAACATGGTTGATATTAGCGAGCAGTGGAGACTTCCCACAGCCGCAGTATTTCCCATTGAAGTCATCCAAGTCTAAAGACCAAACCATAGCGCCGCCCAAGCCCAGGGCGCGGACGTACTCCGCTTTGTGGCGCACCATGAAGTCGTCATCGAATGAAACCCATTGATCATCGAAAGTTGCGTACGGGCCTATACGACCGCCTGGATCGCGATATACCTTCCAAGCTCTCACCCTGATTCGCTCGCAAATCTGCATAAGGGATTTGATTTCAGCATTTCATTTTCTCCAATTAGCCCAAAGGTTAGACTTATGTCCTATCTTGGTTACATAAGTTAATAAGATAATGTTTTATCAGCACAGAATATCTAATAACATCAGTAAATTTAAACTATTACATTACTTGTAGGATATTCCTACAATATCTTATAACACCTATGATAACTTCATACCTCATAGAAGGACAGGAAGCCACGTGACCTGGTTTCATCTCCTGCATCTCCACCCGCGTAAGTGGGAGTTCCAAGACCAGTACCAGATCCTTCCACTAAAGAAAATGATTGTCCATAGAACGGAATTCCCAGTACTAATTTTTGAGCTGCGGCGCCTTTGTTCATCCAGTAGTGGACCGTGTAATTCTGAGGATTTATTTTGGAATTTTGAAGATTGGTAGATTTCGTGCATTATTTCCCGTGTAATAAAGTGGACCGTGTAATTCAATAATGCACGAAAAAATGTTTATGAGTGGCCATAAAAACGCAACAGATTTGTTTTTTAGATTAGATTTATTATAAACAAGAATTTTATTTAGGACATTGTGTTCGATATCGGAAATTCGGAAAGTACATAAAACTGTATTACCAACAAGTAGTTTTGTGCTCTTGCTGTTATGCTTTTGTATAATTATTTTGTTTTGATCATCATGTCTAGCAGCAAATATAAGTTTTATTTAGCTCGAAGGACGTTTTTTGATAATTTCAACAAATTATTTGTGTAGGTTGCATGTTTAATATTTTGTTATAAGAATTAGAGTATTACAACTTACCACATTTAAGGTACTTTCGGTGTCTTTTTCGTGCACATACATGGGTGATACGTGACCTGTCTTTTTATCCCACTGTCCGTGATAGTCATAAGTCATCAAAGCTATCCAATCCAAGTTCTCCGAAAGTGATGGTACGTCATAAGCTGTAAGAAAACACTTTTGTATTTTTTTTATTTATTGAGAAATATTTAAGAAGAAGTAACTGGATTTTGTGTGTGTGTGTGTGTGTGTGTGTGTGAACTACACACTATTGTGTGAACTATTTATTCTGAACCTACAATTGTACGTATATCATATAAGGACTTAAAACTGACCTAAATCAATGACGCGCTTGCTAGCCGACACTGCAGCAGATAGAAGTAAGCCGCGCTTAGCAAATGCAGTATGTAATTCCTTTACTAAATCCGAGAATCCTTGCTTGTCTGAGTAAGGTCCTTTTTCGCATTCCGCCTGCAAAATAAAACGCTTTCTAGTAATTTATTTATTATATAGTTGGCAAATTCCATTAATGTATTTTTGTTGTCATGTATATTGATATTTATAGTTTATAGTAGGATAGATGTTTCGATGAAGGAATAAACAAATTTTGTTTGAGATAGCGATGGGCGTTGAATCAATGAACGGTTTAAATAGACGGCCTACGGTCTATCGACGCTTCCATCGACTACAGGTCATTCGTGAACTAGTCGAATTCATAGAAAGCTAAAATGAGAGTCCACAGCGTTCTTCTCCACTGACAACGCAACGACGACGACGCATAAACGTACCCAGTTAATTCAAGTGCATGCGTCCGTTGAAATGTATCATCAAACAAACCAAATTGGTTTGCTTGATGATACTTAAGTATATTTCAAGGGAGTTGATATTTGTTATTTTTTTAAATAGACTTCTTAGAGTGAAAAGGTAAGAGCATTCACAAAAAAATAAACAAAAAATACATAAAAAATATCATAAAAAATGTACAGATACATCGAATCAGTTGATCTTCTGAATAAGTCGAAAATACAATAATATTAAAATATTTTTAAAACATATCAGCCAGTCCTAAGCCGGTCAAAGTATGAACGGACTGATTGTACTACTACTGGTGTACGAATTCCATCAATTTCATTGAATTTTTAAGTAACCTTGCAGTTTATTCAATTGTCGAATTGAAGGTAGAACAAGCCCTAGACACCGTCTCTGCGTCGTGCCCATAGACACCGTGCTTTGTCGATTGTACGTCTGCCGTTAATCGCGTTAACTAGTCGACGAATTCAACTAGTTGATGGACTAGTCGATGGACGGTCTAGTTTCGTTGACGAAAAATACGTCGACGACCCATTTCTAGTTTGAGACATCACATGTACCTAGATTATTTTGTCGCAAATTGATGATGACGCAGCGGTAGCGCTTAGGCACCGCACCGTTTCGCACCGTTAACGCATCGTGTGGCCTCGCACTTAGTTGGCAATGTTTGGGTTGTCGGAAAATTTTATATTTTGCTTCGAAGAATATTACATAATATTGCTTAACTTACCTGCCAACACTTGGGGTATTCCCAGTCTAGATCGAGGCCATCGAAGCCGTACTGTTCGATGAAGTCTACAGCATGAATTACAAACTTTCTCCTAGCGGAGATATTGTTCACCAGTTTCGAATATTTATCGCCTGCCGAGTCATCCCAGCCACCCAAACCGAGAACCACTTTAATTCCGTGTCTTTTCAGAGAAGTTACTTTTTCGTAGAACTCTGCAATAATATATAAAAAGTTAGTCTCTTTCTTGTACGCACATTTCTGCATTTACAGTAATAATTTCTATTAACTAAATTAATTTTCAAATTAAAGTTTTCTAAAAATTTGGCTAAATTTCGTTAAAGGCTGACGGAAGGTCTATTCATAATAATAAACTAATACTCGTCAGTATTAAAATAATTACATAACACTGTACTAAAATTACACAGATTAAGGATGCAAAAGAGTCGTTTTTATATTGTGTTGATTAGCGCAGGAATTGAACTTCAAAGATTGTTCTAGCCCTCAGTCAGTCTAGCCCACAAAGCTCGGCAAATAAATAATAATATAATATTTCTTACATTCACACCAATTAGCCTAGCCCAAAGTAAGCACTGCACTGTAAGGCTTGTTATGGAAACTAGGATAACGTATAGATATACATATATGACGCATAGATATGTAATAATTACATTAATTTATCTAAATAACCATGAGTCGGATACAGATACTCGTATTCATTACACAATCATCTGCCCAATCCAGGACTCGAACCCAGGAAGGTCGATGCGAAAGGCAGAATCGCTACAGTTGCACATAACAGTCGCCAAACTTATGGTCATATTGCTAGCCGAGTAGATTAGAAATATCAATGAAGTTCTTTTTTGTCTTCATGTTTTTACGTACTATTTTCAACGTCAAGCCACATATCATGTGGTTTGATGACGAGCCGCTCTTTGTCAAGTACGGCGAATGCATAAACGATATGCGTGCACATCATCGGGTCAATGTCATTTGGAGTGTACTTTCCATTGTCAAGTCTGTAAAAATAATATATGAATTATGTATTTCGTAAGTAATATGCAAGAAGAAATTTTACGGAGTTCGTCATTTATAATAATAATAATAATAATAAAATTCTTACATTCACACCAATTAGCCTAGCCCAAAGTAAGCTCTATAATGCTTGTGTTATGGATGCTAGGGTAACGGATAGACATACAAATATGATATATAGTTATTTAATATTTATAAAAATATATATAATTGGCAATGATTTAGGTACAAATGTTTGCATGCATATTTACTATTCTAGTAATAAATTTTCTGCGATCGTTTTGATATTTATATTTCAAAAATGGCAACAATTTTCATATTACTTTTATATTAATTGTCATATTACCTGTACCAAGCCCAATTTGTGTAATAACAAACAACTTTATATCTTTCCTCCACCATAGAACTAACTGTTATAGATGTGGTGGTTGGTCTCTTCGTAGTCGAACTAACTGTCATTTGTATGGGTTTTTTTGTTGGTTTATTGTGGATGGGTACCATAATATCATCTAAATCGTCTTCTTCGTCGATTTTATTCGGAATGTTAGTCATCGGGTCTTGTTGGATCATGTCTAGTTCTTGAATTTGAGGATCTAATAAGCCATTATTGATTGCGTTTAGTAAAGGATGTTTTCCTTGTCCACATCTAAAGAACAAACGATTATATGGTTTAGATGATATTTCTAATAAAATTATATATTTCGCGTATGTGTAAATTCATTTACCTGTTTCTAAAGTCATCAAGGTCAAGAGCCCAGATCATTGCTCCGCCAAGTTTTAAGGATTTGATAAAGTTTACTTTTTTCTTGATGATATTCACGTCATCGAATGATACCCATTGGTTGTCTTTGAAAGCATAAGGGCCCATGCGCCCATAGGTGTCATTGACTACTTGCCAACCACTATTTCTGATGCGGTCGCAAATCTGGAAATGGTTAGAAACTTTAATTACTTAGACATTTTTGTTTTCTTTCTTATCTTTTTCCGTTGCATGTAAACAGGCTCGGACATGTGTCGTAAATTACCTACAATTGGAATTGATACTTAAATTCCAATGGCGGCAAGTTAATATTTTTAAACATTTTTGATGAAGATCTGCAGTTTATTGGCAGTGTTTTGCGACTATCGTGAAAGACTCTATGGTAGTAGGCTGTGTTGATTTTTAATTATCAACAATAATCTGTTAGGATCTTTATTTTGTGACTGTTACCATGTTAGTTTTAATATATTATGATTTGTGATATATTTTTGTTCTGATGGATTCGTAGAGCGAATCTCTAGTACTGAAGTCTCTGGATCGGATAAAAATGTTAGCGATATTTGTATTAACTTACTTCGTAGTAGGCCAGAAATCCTTTAGCTCTGGTGTATTCGCCAGGCTCACCTCCGTCCATAGCGGGGAAGTTGAGGCCAACTGCGTCTTTTTTCGCAAGTCCTTTATGATTATCACTGTTGCTTCCGAGTGTAAAGGTCTGACCATACATCGGCATACCCATTACTAGCTTGGAGCTAGGAGCTCCTTTTTTCATCCAATAGTGAATTGTGTAGTTCTGTAAATTATGAAATTGTAATAAACAGTAGGTATCTTTTTGTGTTTGTGCACATCGACAGTCAGTGCTTGATGATGCATTATAACAAGACTGGCAACTTCATCACGAATTGCTACTCGTTTGGAGATCCAAACGAGTAGGAGTTTGGTGTGAATTGAGCCTGGTCAGCTCTACTGCAGCCCCGCATGTTTAAAATATGTACTATGAATAGAGTTCCATTGTCATACAACGTCTATCACTCGATAATGATAGATATCATTATCATGATATGGCATGGCATGATGGCAGTATGGCTTCTCTATTATACTGAAAAGTAATTTGTTAAGCTCTATAAAGATGTATATGCAATAGAAATACAAACTTTATTAGTCTTTAAATATAAATTTGTCCAAAGATTATGCAATAATATTCATAATGAGCAGACAGTAATAATTAAACTCGAATATTAGTATTATTTATTTCACATGCAACTGCTCACAAAAATGGTTGTTAAATATCCTGTTGTAAATTATACCTGCTCATGTTACTGACCACGTTAGTTTAAAACAATATGAAGTTTGCATAGTTATAATTATACCTGACGATTTGACTTGTAAATATTTTAGCTCTACCCTAAATAATATTAAACGTGAAAGTATGTTTGTTCCGGCTTCACGTTAATTATAGCCTAGAATTTTTAATTAGGTTCTTCCATTAAATACGAAACACTTGGATTCTAGTATTGTACCTAGCCATTACCTATTGTCTGTAGTTAATAATGTGTAATGTTATACTTTAAATTACTATTAGTTTTTTTAATCCTTTGGCTCTAGCCTACGTTAATCGCTTCAACACCTCATCTAATCTTGACATCATTTTGCAAGCACGAAATGTTCGGAGAATGACATAGTTTGCTTGATACCCGTAGGAAAGATGAATAACAAAGTTAGTTTGTTTTCTTTTGATACCTTCATGCTTTAATATAATTACGAACTACTTTGTTTCCCTAAAGTAGTTCGTGTGAGGGTAAGCGCTTGACCGCTCTCTCGCCTGATGGTAAGCGATGATGCGATCTAGTAACTATGCGACGTGCTTGCCTTGAAGGTACCTATTTACTCGTCACTTGAAGACCGCTAATTTGCATGTATGTGTCAGGAAACACACGCAAGGAGTTCCACTCTTTGGCTGTACGGATCACAAAATTGGAAGAAAACGCTTAGTGCGACACTTTGATAATTCAACCATAATGGTGGCGCGTTTTATTAAATGAAATGAAAAAATTGGGACGACGGAACAAGGCAGTGCAATTTTGGCGCACACTCTCCCAAATAAACCCTATAAAAACGAACAGGCTAGCTACCTTCCGTCTATGCTCAAGGCTTTGAGCTTTTTATAAAAAATATCGTCATTGCCGATGAGCTTCTTGGTCCTCCTCTCAATGGATTCAAGCGTCTGGAGCTAGTGTTGGGCGGAACCGTCCCAAAGATGAGAACAGTACTCCATAGTACGAACGAATTTGCGCTTGGTAAAGATTAAAGGTGGGAAGTACCTTCTCACTTTTGCCAAAATGCCTAAGTTACTTATTATCAACAAATTTATAGTGATGGAATTTAGTCGAGGTGGCGAGTTGTGTATATCTGTTTAGGAATTTCATCTCAGTTCCTTGAATACAATTACTTACCGCGTTGAAATAAGTGTTGTCATCGTCAGGATGGTAGTAGAGAGGCGCGACGTGTCCCGTCTTCTTGTCCCACTGGCCATGGTAGTCGTACGTCATAACAGCAATCCAGTTGAGGTGTCTCGCGATAGTCGGCACGTCATACCCGGCGTCGATTACCATTTTACTTGGAGACACCGCGGCCGATAATAAAAGGCCCTTTGGTTTTAATACCGCTGATAGCTCACGGATGAATTCTGCAAAGCTTCGTTTGTCGGAATTCGGGCCTTTTGAGCAGTCAACCTGCATAAACATAAACACATTATAAAGTCACAACGCTGACCTCTTAAAGCAGGATATTTTTTACCATAGAAAAGTAAAACTCCTCTGATGATTGTATTTTCGAATTTTGATAGAAAGTAATCAAAGTTCGTTTTACTTAAAAAAAAATTAAATGTGTATTTTTTTTATATTGTTACAATCCTATACAGCATTTAAGAAACATCGAGGGTTAAAGATCAGTCTAGAGATATCTATATCTCTAGAAATTTTGATATTTTCCAATATTCAGGTGTTGTGTAGTAGAGAAAGAAAAGAAAAAAGGAGTTAATCAACCCACCTGCCAACACTTAGGGTACTCCCAATCAAGGTCTAGCCCGTCAAATCCATATTTTTCAAGGAAGGGTATAGCGTGGGTTATGAAACGAGCGCGCGCCGCAGGATCGTTCACCAGCTTGGAGTACTTGTCACCTGCAGAGTCATTCCACCCACCCAGTGCCAGGGACACTTTAGTGCCATATCGCTTATACTCTGTCACGCGTTCGTAGAAACCTGTAGAAAGGAATACATGTGAAGATTCCATTCGGTGTGGTTGATGACCAGAACTTAGCAAATTTCAACATTCACAATCATAAGCTGAATGTGTTAGAATGAAGTATATCAATTATAATGCGCACAGCAAAGAAGTGGAACTCCTTCCCTGCGTCTGTATTTCCGAGTACTTATAACCCGTCCATTTTTAAAGCCAAGGTGAATAGGCACCTTCTGGGTTAACTCGTTCCATCGTGGATCCTGTCTTGGCCCCCGGTCTTGATTGGGATCAAGAGCGAACACATTAAAATAAAAAAGAAAGAAATTCGAGTAATGTGATCATATGCGTCACTCTGTAATAGTATTAAACAGAAAGCAACAACAACTGATCACTTACGGTTATCATAATCTGACCAAGTATCATGGGCAGTCATCAATCCATCATCACCCAGTACAGCGAATCCGTAGACTATGTGGGTACAAAGGGATGGGTCTATGTCCTCCGGAGAGTACTTCCCTAGACCTGGTCTGTACCATGACCAATTCGTGTAATAGCACACCAGCTTGTACCGACCTGGAAAATTTATCTGGATTAGTGGCAGAAGACGAAAAGACACAATTGTTATCAAATTCTTTCATCATTTTTCAATATTTTCAAAAAAGTGCGACATTTGGTTTTCAAAATGATTGCAATATTCGATAAACAACATGTTTTAATAAGGGTATTGCTTATATTTGGAAAGCTATGTACTTAATAAGTAAGAAATTATATTGTTTTATATTAGTGCTCAATAAAGACTGACTGGTTTGCTTTTGGAAAATAAGGAAGTTTTATTGTTAGGTCTCAAGGGATAAATTGGCTAAATATATCTGTCCCAAGTTAGAATTGAGGTTTAGTATGATGAAAAAAAAAAAACAAAAATCGTACACCAAAAAGTGACTAACTGTTTAAAAGAGCTGGTCTGGAGCCAGTAGCTGGTAATGTATTGATAGGCGGCTTTGAAATAATTGGCTTCATTGTGGGTCCTGGTTTAACTTGTTCTGGCTTTGATGTCGGTGCTTTTGGGGCTTCTGTTGTTGGTTTGGGTTTGGAATTTGCTTTACATTTCGCGCTTTTTGGCCAGTCACATATTTGTTTTTCCTAAAAAGGTGTGCAATTTAAAGATTATTATTTTATCGAACTGTGCACTACACAAAATGTTAATCTTTATTTTATATAGTACTACTATGTACGAGTTGTTAATTGTATTAGAAAAAAATATTTTTTTTGGGTACGTTGATATCCAGTGAATGATAAATTATTTTAAAAGAAAAGATAAATATTAGATAGCATTAAAATTCATAAAATTTTTAAAATCTTAAAAATATATTACTATTTCCGATTTTATAATGTTTGATTAATAATAGTAAAATTACCTGATTCCAATGAAGACCAGCGCTACAGGAGAATTCTTGGAATTTTCCAAAGATGCAGTGACGATAGCGGGTGCAATCCGTTGAAAGCATGGCATATTCTCCATTCTGGCAAAACACTGGAAACAAAATTTTTATTTGAAGCAGAGTATGGATAGAAAAAAAGTTTAGACTAAGATAAGGCAGTTTATGAGCGTAGCGTTTATGATTGACACGTCAAGGGGGAAAACATTATTGTTTGCCTCAATGGGTATAGTCAGATCGAAACTTACATATGGCTATTATTAATAGATCATCCATTCACTCAGATAGGTGGAACGAGTCTCCGATTTGATTTTGCATACCATTTTAAATTTTTAAATTTATGGATTATCTTCAGCCTAATGATACCAAGGTTGATAGATAAATATAAAGGAAACCACTGGTGCCCGAAATATCTAGACGCTCTCTGAAGTATCTTAATAAGGGTCGCTTTATACGAGAGATTTTATTACGATGCGCAATGGCATACAGTTTTGTGGGGCAACTCGTGTTACACGGATAAGGTTCTCATTGCTCAAAAGTCATGTATTGGTGCAAAATATGACGTGGGCAATTTGGTCTTATAAAGACCTCTATTCAAGAAATTCAATACCCTTGTTATGCCCTGTTTATATATTTAACTCAATACCCTAGTTATACCTTGTTTATTATTTCCTATATATTTATATTTACGAGGTATGTGTTCTCGTCAGGAATCACCAGAACTGTTTCCTCGTTTAAATGACAGACCTTACTATTGTAGACGTCCGAATAAATTAATACTTCCTTCAATGCGATCGGCTCTAGGGTCTAGGAATAGTCATTAGATGGCTGTAAGCTGTAAGATGTATGTGATATATATTTGACTACAAAATATTTAAGATTAACCATTATTAACAAAAAAATAAATAGTGGTCAATACGATATAACACCAATGTATGTATGGTTATAATCAAATGCCATCAATTCAATATGAACTGACTTTGTCGAGATATGACTTTATTTGATTTTTTATTAATATACAGTCTGTAATTTATCTTATTTACATTGGTTTAGATTAAGATAAATACGAGTATAATTCATTGATTTTCGGTATTTTTATTTTTATTTTTTTTTACTTGTTAGCAAATATATTTCATGTAAAAATAGTCGCCGTCATTACGCTTACAAAAAAACTGGTATAACGACCGCGCACACCGCGTACTCTTTAGTATAAAATTAGTCAAGAAGACCGAAGCCCATGTCCTCATCTTTCGATTCGAACTCTTCATTCTTGGTCTCCTTCTCTTCTTTCTTTTCCTCGGCTTTAACAGCGGCGACCGTGATTTGTCATTATATTTAGATTAGTTGGTTTAAATTTGATATAATTTGATTTCTTGATTGGATTCAACAATTCATTTCATACTGGGCGTGTGTGTCCTGCACTTTGATAAAATTAAAATCCTCATTATGATTCTTATTCTTGTGAACAAAGCATTTTATTCCAACCCACTTTTTTACGCGCATTCGCATTATCAGAAGCTATTAATTGTATTTATTTATAGTCCAATAACTTTAGCACAAAAATGGGTTAACCTTGGAATGAGAGATAATAAGCTGAATTTTCGTATATAACTTTATTATAGCGTTTAAGAAATTGTCTCAAGTCTCTTTAAATTTCGTATCTGTGTCGTCAGTTATTCAAAGTCAAATGTAAAAAAACAGCTTCTCGCGATTATCTCCCTTTCTATTGCTCCAATAATGTTTACATTTATTAAAATTATAGAGCGTAATATTTGCAAAAAAATTATACTTAAAAATTTTTTCATGCGCTCAACCGTTTTTGAGATAGAAGCGTACAGCCATGCGCACTGTAATGCAAGGTCAACTGTGAATATCTGTTAATACTACCTTGTATATTTAATGACCAGTTAAGACATTCTATTTAATATAACAATAATAAACTACTTTAATATCAATATAAAAACAGACAGATATATTCATTGTATATTTGTTAGCTCAGTTTTTCTGAGGAAAAAAATACTGTTTTTTATTTATATTTGACAAGGGTTTAAGTAACGACTGATTCCTAAGACAAGTAGATTTTTTTTTAGTAAAAAGATATCTATTTATAATTGAATTAGTTGTAGTGATTTAAAATAACGCGCGGCGAATAGTAAGTGAGGGGTAAGCAAAAAAGACGTCTTCAAATAAAGCATTCGCTTTATAAAGAGTCGCTTTATAAAGCGTTGTGCTTATAGAACCCAACCCGTTATCCTTTATATCTATGGACTGATCCCACCTCACTATCAATAGACTTGCGGTCACGGCGTCTGACCGGTCGCCAGACAGGTGTGGGTTTGAACCACACCTGAGGAGAATTTATTCAACACATTTTATTTATATATCAGAAAAGATATTGTTTAGGATTCGTTGATTTTTGTCGTTTCGATTATTTTGACTATCTCGTAACTTACTTGGGACTTCATCTTGAAGTTGCGCGGACGTTGCGTCAGGCTTAGCGTCAGTGAGCGCAGCGGACATGACCTGACGTCGGTCGGTGCACGATGCGGCGTTGGGAAAGTCACACTGGGAGTGATCAGGCCGCCACACCAATCCAGGGGCGCAACTTTGCGCTATGAGCACGCCGTTTACGCATACGAAAAACATCTCGCACTTTGGGTGAGCGTGGTATGTGCCCGTTATGCAATCCTGCACAATAAACCATAACTCAGGGTTAATATTAATATTACTCTGTGTCATAACCATGTTTGAGTGCCTATAGTATCTACAAAACAACAAGAAAAACTGTTCTTGTAAACTTTGATAACTACTTATTTTAAGACTATAGTTTCTTGCGGCCATTGTCCCTGTCAGTTAAAAGACTGCAAGGGTGGCAGTTCTATCCATTTCTAATAAATCGGCTGCTTACAATTTTTATTTAGTTCAACTGTCTCGGCGCTCGTCTGTTTGGTATCAGATCTTGGTAGTTTAATATGACCCATTTCTAGGATTCCCATTAAGATAACCACTTATATGATTCGGATGACAATGCAGAAATAAAATATTATAGTACGACATGGAGCTGATCTGATGATGAAGCCAGAGGGTCAACCCGGAACTTTGTTATAAAAGAACGTGATCGTTTGATACGTTTTGACAAGGAGTCAGGTCCTGGACCCAGGATCTAATGATGGAGCCAATCTTTATATATATAATTCTTCTGTGAGTGTGTATGTCACTGAACTCCTCCTAAACGGCTGGACCGATTTGAATGAATTTTTTTGTGTGTGTTCAAGGGGATCTGAGAATGGTTTAGATTCACAAATCAGCCCGGCAGATGGCGCTGCAGTCGGCACAGCAACGCGTGGCCGGGACAGCTAGTATAAATATAAATTTATATAAGTTGGCCATTATAAATTTTATGCAATGCGGTTTAAACTTAGAAAACGATGGTGTCACAATATTTTATTTGACAATTTGAGGCAAATTTGAGGACTTTTTGGCGGGAGCGGGAAGAGTCACGTTGGTAGTTTTGTTTCTCTTGTTGAAAGGAGACCTTTCTTTTCGGGCCAAAAATGTACCTTGGCACAAGTTATTTGGAAATATTCATAATAATGTACAAACACTTATGTCATATATAATATACCCATAAATGAGATTTTTATAAAGTTAATAAAACACAATAAATTATACACTAAATCACAACTGCGTAGAACGAAACGCTTATGTGGCACGTGTGTGTGACAGTCGGTTAGATTTTAACAAGTTTTTCGCGGCTCTGGAACACGGTGTTTTAGTAAAGTCCGTAGGCTGATAAAATAACTAAACGCGTAGAATGATTCGCAATAGCAAGAAATATCTATTTTTGGACTTGATCCTACTGTATATATTAAACAGAAGAATTCATAAAGCAGTATGTTGCTGATAAACTTGTATACATTTTATGTTTAAGACTGAATATCGAAAAATGTTTATATAACTTTAAGCTACAAAACGCTTCAAAATCAAAACAATTGTACTTGCCAGCTAAAAAAAAAAAACATTTGTTGCAAGTAATGTATATTTTTTGAATGATTTTTTAGTTGTACAAATGTATTTAAAAATAAAGTAAGTATTTTTTTCGGAATATACATTTTTTTCGCTATTTTTTGGTATCTTTGAATCTTAGGTACATGTTTAGCCTTGGTTATATGGAAGAAAGAAAGGCTCCTTTGTGTTGTTGTGGATATTAGTGCGTAATAATGGTGGATTATTAAACACTAGGTGTTTGTAAACATACAAGAGTGTTGTCAAATGTAACAAAGTACCGGAAGTTGTCTTTTCCTGCTCTCTCAAGAAGTCCACTGGAAGGTTACAGTAAAACCCCACTCATTTACAGAAACCTAGGAAAATATATATTTTACTGTTCATTCATCATTAAATTAAGAAATTACTCAAGAACTGGCAATTATATTTACTTGACACTGGCTAAATGCAGAAATTGTGCAAGCCACAAAAAAAGAAAAAGAAAAAAGAAAAGAAATTATTGTTTTAAACATGTTTTTTGGTAATATAATATAATTCAACATAAAATTATTGTCTCTTGGGGGTATAATTAGGTATTAATTAGTCTCGTTAGGGGAAGCTATGATGTATAGGTATAATCATGTGTTTAGGTACATATTTTAAAAACTTTATTATGTTGTAACTTGTTGTTTTCGAAAACGATAAAGATGTCAAAATTAAAACTACAGGAGAAACAAGTAGAATTTCTGATAGATGTGAAAAATTTGATCACACGAAAAAACAGGTGGACTTATTTTAAGTGCATAAAATTAATTTTCTTTTCATTTATATAATAAATTATAAGTAGGCAAGAGAACACAAGCCTAAACCTCTTGCCATTTTCTCGAAGGTAGTGTGCTTATTTTATAAAATATTAAAGAAGTCCTTACTTTACTGACTACATTAGTGTTGTCGATCCATGATGGTTTATTAGTAGTTGTCCTTGTTGTAATTGGTCGTCTTGTAGTCGTTGTTCTTGTTGTCGGGCGCTTTGTTGTTGTAGTCGTAGTTATTGTAGTTTCTACTGACGGTGACTTGGTTGCCGAAGGTTTATCTGTAAAAAAATATAATCCAAAATTGTGGATTGATACTAAAGGAAATATAACTAAAAAGCTCATATCACTGCACCAGTATATTAGTAAAGCTGGTTAAAGAAGTTTAAAAAAAAAAATTTGTACATTTGTTCATGATTCATTATAATTCCCTTATTAATGGGGTATGAGTAGTACTTCCTTAGCAGTATTGGTTACTTTATTATAACCACATCGACGATGAGTAAACAAGGTAGGTACTTAAATTTCTACTCAGAAACGTCGATGATTTAGATGAAAATATTTTTTGCTTTACGATTGTCAGTTCGGACTCTACACTTGGTGATAAGTCTTTTTTCATTATTATTGTAACCGTTATTTATTTAAATAATTAAATAATTATTATTGTATTTCAATAATTATTGTAACCGTTGATATAATATGTGTCATAAGTTCGTTTTTTTGTCCGATTTCTCAGTGTTATACCTTGGCACATTGCAAATTCGACCCAGTCGCAACGACTGGTTCGGCGGTCCCAGTGCAATCCGGGAGGGCACAGCTGCTTACGCCACCGCCCACCCACACATAGCAAATACGCATCGCACGTACTGGCTGCTGCGTGAACATCGTTGGAACCGCAAGCACCGTCTTCCATGGGCCTGTCAGCCGATGGTGCTAAACAAATATATACGAGTTAAGGTTATAAAATTAATAAACAAAAAACCTCGGCTTCGAAGGCTTCGGTGATGGTTTTATCAGACGCGGAATAGTTTCAAAGCTTTTCAGATATAACATTGTTTATCAGATATAAGCGCCTAACTATTAGCTAGTTGACTAGGACAGTTTTGTTAAATAGCACAAGATATTAGTATTTGCAATGATAAATTATGGTAATGATGTATGCTTACTTGTGCTAGTTGGTCTTTGAGGCGGTTGCGTCGGTTTTGGTGTCGTTGTAGCAGGTTTCGTTGGTGATGCTAAAATTTCCATTTTCTTTATAATTATTACATGCCATTGAATTTAAAAGAAATTTTCAGTATATCTATCAAGATGTTTATAATATTGAATAACACAAACTAAGGAATTTTATGACCTCTAACACTTAAAAAATGGGTAACAAGCATGTGTATTTCTTTATATTTTAGTCTTTTAATGTGTAAAGGCAAAAAAATGTGATGGCAGATTAAACTAATGCTAGGTGTGTTAAAAAAATTGGCCTCAATACCCAAGAAACTAAATCCTTTTTTTATAAATAGGTATCTATGGATTTTTATATGTGGTCTTAAAGGGTGGAGACGTTTTTTCAGTGCAACGTGGTACCACTGTGGTAATCAGTCATGGTAAAGTGGGAATGGTGATTTGTTGGTGGGTATTTCATATGTTATTCTATGGAAAGTTCTAAAAGAAAAGTATTCATAACTTTCTTACATTTGCATTTAGCATATTTGGGCCAGTCGCATCGGTTGTCTGTGGGGCTCCAGTGCAATGAGGGCGCGCAGTGCTGCAGTAACCACGCGCCGCCATCGCAAACCAGGTACGCATTACAGTCGCTCGTAGGATGGAATCCAGAGCCAGTACACGGCTCACCCGCTAGCTCTTCTATATACAATATATAATTATAACAACATTCAGTTTTCTTTTCTGTGAAATGCAGTTAATATGAAAACATATATATATATATATATTAGGTACTTAGAACATAATCATATGGCATGCAGATTGTCTATTTTCATCATCATCAATGCAGCAGAAAATATCTACCGCTGGATGGAGGCTGCCAGCGTGTTGGAGATCACATTAAAAACGCTGCAGCCTATTTTGTGGTCTACGGGAGGTATATGGTGATTTCTTCCAATATCATAAGTGGCCTTTTACGAAACGCTAAAGTGTGAAGGGTTAGTGCTAGTCTACTCTGCTCAACGCCACACGGTAAATTGTCTATTTTGCCAATGGAAAATATGACAGGGAGAAAATTATAAGGTTGTACATACCAAAGTTATTGGAAATAGAAAAGAAATATAGACACTAAAACTAAACTTGTTCGCAATGTATTTCGAAGTTTTCTATGATAAAATTAATGTGCCTCAGCATTTGTGACCACAACAGAGAGTCAGCCAAAACGATCGAGCCGTTCTCAAATATGATCTTTCATTATTTGTAGTGATTTTAACAAACTGCTTACCATTGGTCGTAGGAGCTGATGTAGTCGGTCTCGGTGTTGTTGTAGTAGTCGTCGTTGTAGTTGTTGTGGTTTGTCGTGTTGTCGTGGTACGTTGTGTCGTGGTTGTTGGTAGCGTCGTAGCGGCAGGTTTTGGAGGCGGACGTGACGTCATAGGAGCAAGAGTGCTGGTGGCTGTACTGGCTTCGTTGTTTGCGTTTTCTGTTTAAATTTAACTGACTTCATATAAAGCATATCAGAAATAAGTAAAATATTTTATTATTATCTTTACTTCCCAATTAGAATATGAGTTGATTATAAATATTATAAGATCAATGAAGGTATGTACAATAGTCGTTGTTGAATACTAAATAATATAATTACCTATTTAATTTGAAATTTAAAATCAGTTGAAGATATTTGATATTTACAACCGTTGACAATTTCTGAATATTCCTCTAATCTTTTACTAATATACTTCAAGTAAGTGAATTTTTAGCCACAAAGCCTGATTTGCTCAGATAAAAAAACATTTCACATAATACTAATTGATAAAGATAAAATCTTATAGACTTTGTAGTGCGTTTTGGTTAGTGTTGAATTTAGTTATAATTTTTTTATTTCTTTCCCTTAAGGTGTGTTGTCCCTAAATATTAACTTTGGAACAATTTAGTTAGAACGAGCACTATACAATTGAGCTTCCGCCAAATTAAACGCAAGAGCTTGTTAAGGATTACCAGTGCACTTAGCGAAGCTAGGCCAGTCGCATCGGCTGACGGCGGCGGCCCAATGTAGGCCTGGCGCGCACCGGTGCTTGCGCCACTGCCCGCCCTCGCATTGCAAATAGCTCTGGCAGTCGCCGGGAGCGGCTCCGTAGTCACCCGCGGTACACGGTGCTCCTTCCAAACCACCTATAAAATAATTTTCCACCTCATTTTCTCGGAAAAGTTTTGCTTGTCATTCAATTTCTGCGCGGAATATAGCGTTTTAATCCGCTAGCGCGGAAGAGTGTTTCGAAATTAGAACCTTTCTATTAAAAGAAAAACACACATGGAACGTTCCGAATCCGTCATTATAATCTTTATAAGTTTAATTTATTCTTATTTAAATTAATACTATAATACTCCGTTTTGTTTTTATTAAATATTTTTTTTCCTTATCATAAAAACAACAAGAATAAATAATATTTAGAATATACTATTTGTTCATTATAAGAATTTTAAATGTATGGTGGCTGAGATTTCATAAAATTATGATTGGATTTCGGAACGCACCCGAAATGGAACTGTCAAAGTGATCTGTATTCTTAGTCAACTCACATTTATAAAAAAACATAGAAAAAAATTTACACTCAACATTACTGATTGTAGCAATTTTACTTTTAATTTAAATAAACCAATTTACTATTTCATTTAAGGTGTTTTTCTTGCACCTAAAAATTTTCCTCGCTGTAGTGAAAATTGGTGTTTCGCTCGGCAGCAAAGTTTTGGCGTCTCGTGCCTTTGAAACCCTCGCTACGCTTAGTATTCTATTTTTAAACCACAAGAGCGAACGTAGCGAGAGTAACGAGGTTCGATCCAGAATCCATTGCTGGCTCAGGTTTCAGTAGAAGTAACTCGCGCCAAATCTCAACTTTGCAGCCTTGCATAACAAATAACTATTGTTTTATAAATAGTGTTTAAAATGAACTATGTAGGGTGTGCTATCTTTGTGGATGAGTAAATTTAACTGCAAGGAACATTTTTACCATTTTATTAGAAGAATATTAATAGATAATTGATTCGTTGGCGAAATACGAATACATTTTCTTTACTCAGATTAGTATCGTTTACTTGGCATAATTTCGCACTTAAGTACAGTTTAACATAAACTATTGCGCTGCAACCACATAAAATGTTACGCCATGTTTAAATGTGATATAGTTTTTAGTGTTGTAATATACTTTTGAGGAAAACTGTACAACGTTTACCTAATATTATAGTTTTGGTCTTCTCAGCTGGGGTACAGGGTCTCTTCTTTAATCGATGCGCAATATGCGACTTAAAGAACAATCGATTATCAAGTCGCATGAAATTATTTTTCAGCATTTATTATAATTTGTCTTTGGTTTTACTATTATAATACGCAGTAATCAATTACACGCTTTTTATAAAGAAAATATACCAACCGCTGATCACGACATCGGAGCCGCTTAAAATATTGATACTATCAAGTATCAATCTGACAAATAATATATACCTATGTGTCTCATTCGAAGATTATCACTTACAAGTCGAATGGTAGAGAACGTTCGTAATTCAAAAATAGGTGATTTCTGATGTCTAATGAAAACGTAACGAAAAGTAGAGAACGAATGCTAGACGGGAGACAAATCATTCAAATATAAGATCTGGAGCCGTAAACTAGAATCGGTGCTCCAAAGCACGAAGAAGCTCGAAATAAATAATAAATAATTGGATGGTCATTTGATGACCAGTCCTTGCAAAAGAAGCCACTGCATCACCGAGCTCCTGTGTTTCTTCAAATATTTTTTATTTCTCTTAAACTAAAGATGACCAGGTAAATCTATTTTTCTAATATACTAGCGGCCCGTCCCGGCTTCGCACGGGTGGACAAAATTCTTTAAATTTTTTCTATTATTAAATATTTTACCGTTAGTGCCATCTAGCGTCCGGTAGACGAACTACTTGCGGTTAACGCGTTGCTATGGTAACGCATATACAATGGGAAAAGAGCGGACAGACAAACAACAAATTTGTGATCTTAGATTATAGATTATTTACTGTTACATCTACACCTACTTGTTTGTGCAAATGGGTTAGTGATAGTATCATCATCATCATCATATCAGCCGTACGACGCCCACTGCTGGACAAAGGCCTCCCCCAAGGATCTCCACAACGATCGGTCCTGTGCTGCCCGCATCCAGCGTTTTCCCGCGACCTTGACCAGATCGTCGGTCCACCTCGTAGCGGGCCTACCCACTGAGCGTCGTCCGGCACGCGGTCGCCATTCGAGAACCTTTCCGCCCCAACGGCCATCAGTTCTCCTTGCTATGTGTCCTGCCCATTGCCACTTCAGCTTCGCAATTCTTTGAGCTATGTCGGCGGTTTTTGTTCTCCTACGGATCTCCTCATTTCTGATTCGATCGCGTAGGGAAACACCAAGCATAGCTCTCTCCATTGCCCGCTGGGCGACCTTGAGCCTTCTGACAAGACCCATAGTGAACGACCACGTTTCACTGCCATAAGTCATCACTGGCAACACACACTGGTTAAAGAGTTTCGTCTTAAGGCACTGAGGTATTTTGGACGCGAAAATGTATCGCAGCTTCCCGAACGCTGCCCACCCGAGTTGGATTCGACGAGAGATCTCTTTCTCGAAGTTGGACTTACCTAACTGTATTGTATGTCCTAGGTAAACATAGTGGTCAACAACTTCGAGTGTAACGTTCCCAACATTTACTGGAGCGGGTGTAACATGGGCGTTGGACATAATTTTCGTCTTGTCCATGTTCATCTTAAGACCCACTCGTTGGGATGCGTTACTGAGATCTTCGAGCATGGTGCTCAGGTCTTCCAAGGTCTCAGCCATTAGGACCACATCATCGGCAAACCGAAGATGCGTCAGGTACTCGCCGTTGATGTTGATGCCAAGTCCATTCCAGTCCAGAAGCTTAAAAATATCCTCCAACGCAGCAGTGAACAGTTTCGGAGAGATAACGTCGCCCTGTCTCACTCCTCGCTGTAGTTGGATAGGATTAGAGCTCTGGCTCTGTACTCGGACCGACATAGTGGCGTTTTGGTACAGGCACCTTAACACTTCGATATACCTGTAGTCCACTTGGCACCTCTGGAGAGACTGCAGCACCGCCCAAGTCTCGATCGAATCAAAGGCCTTCTCATAGTCCACAAACGCCAAGCAAAGTGGCCGATTATACTCTTCGGTCTTCTGTATAACCTGCCGCAGCGTATGAATGTGGTCTATGGTGCTAAAGCCTTTTCGGAAACCGGCTTGTTCGGGAGGTTGGAAGTCGTCAAACCTGGACGCAAGACGATTCGTAATGACCCTCGAAAACAGCTTGTAGACATGGCTCAGAAGCGAGATGGGTCTGTAGTTCTTCAGTAGGGTTTTATCGCCCTTTTTGAAGAATAAAATCACCTCACTTCTGCTCCATGCCTTCGGCGTTTTGCCCTGGACGATGACAGAATTGAAGAGCTTCTGGAGGACTTTAAGTACCGCCGTGCCGCCCGCTCTCAGAAGCTCGGTTGTTATTCCGTCATCTCCCGCCGCCTTGTTGTTCTTTAGCTGTTTGAGGGCCATTCTAATCTCGTACAGGCTGACGTCCGGGATATCTTCGGTATAGTGTCGGGTAAGCTTGGCTCTAGGATCTCGAGCTCTGCTTTGGCCTGGTGTGATACTGGAATACAGCTGCCTATAGAAACTCTCAATCTCTCTCAAGATTTCAGGAGTCGATGAAATGATACTGCCCTTCTCAGTTTTCAGCCTCGTCAGTTGACTTTGCCCAATAGACAGATCTCTAGCGAACACTTTGGAGCCTTTGTTCCGCTCTATGGCCTCTTTAATACGCTCGGTATTAAATTGGCGAAGGTCGCTCGTCAGCGACTTCGAGATCTGTCTATTAAGCTGTCTATAACGTAGGGCATCCGCCGAGTCTTGCAGTCTCATTTCATGTCTCTTATCCATGAGTTCGAGTGTATGTGCGGAGAGTTTCTTCAATTTGGGACGGTGGGTTTTGAAGTATTTTGACCCTACCGTACGGACAGCATCCACCACCAGGTCGTTCAGATCGTCCATATCTATGCTGTTATCAAGGGTCTCGAAGCGGTTCTGGAGCTCGAACTGAAAGCGTTCGGGGTTTTGAATCTGGGTCGGCACTGGTCGGAGCGTAGATTTTATCAGCCGCGATCTTTCAAGCTTCACGTGGATATTGAATGTGCCTCTTACCAGTCGGTGATCGCTCCCTGTCTTAACAGCGTTGATCACAGAGACGTGATTGAATATTTGCTTCCTTGTTGACATGATAAAATCAATCTCATTTTTGACCTTGCCGTCGGGACTTATCCAGGTCCATTTGCGAGTTACGGGCTTTCTGAAGAAGGAGTTCATCATATAGAGGTTCTCCCTCTCCATAAAGTCCGCCAGCATCTGGCCTCTATCGTTCCGTTCTCCAAATCCAAATTGCCCCACTCTCAACTCGTCACCGCAGCGCTTCCCCAACTTTGCATTGAAGTCCCCCATCACAACCGTGTAGTGGGATTTGTGACTATGTATGGCCCTAGAAATCTCCTCATACATAGCCTCCACTTCGTCATCGTCGTGTTTCGAGGTTGGGGCGTATACTTGGATGACCGTCAACGAATATCGTGATGATATTCTGAGTACCAAGTATGCCACTCTGCTGGAAACACTACCGATGGATAGCACGTTGTTGACGAGGAACTTGTGGACGATAAACCCGACACCACCCACGGACAGTTGGTCGCCCTCCCAGAAGTACAGCAAGTTACCGGAGTCCAGAATTATCGTGTCCTCTCCCTCTCTTCGGACTTCAGACAACCCGATGACGTCCCAGTGTAACTTGCCGATAACTTCTTCCAACTCTGTAATTTTCGCGTCGGCCCTCAATGTGCGCGTGTTATATGTTGCCAGGTCCAGTCGTCGGTGTTGGTAGCCGCAACCTACCCGGAGATTCTTCGCACCCCCTGCCGCACCGTTACCGTAGCCGCTACCGTAGCTAGGAATGGTTTGGCTGCCGGGGACTAGGGGCCGTTTCTTGTTGTGCCTATCCATTTGAGGGGTTTTGCCATAATCGCCACGCTTGGCAAGCGGGTTGGCGATCGCAGTATGACCCGTACGCATAAAGAGATGCTGCTGCCCATCTCCTTAGGTGAGGTTTCCCTTAGTCGGCTCTTACGACACCCACGGGATGAGAGGGGAGTAGTGCTATTCTAGGCCGGCACTACACGGCACAGTGATAGTATAACGACAGAAAATTACCAGCATCCACAGGTGGTCGGACTGGTGTGACTGGTGTCTTTTTAGTGGTAGTTGTGGTCGTTGATTTTGTAGTGGTAGTGGTGGCGGGAGTGGTTGGCTGCGTCCACCACGTTTGTGCTGTAGTGCTGGTAGTGGATGAGGGCTTCCAGTTCGGCCATGTGGTGGAAGAGTGATCGTGTCCACCGTGGCTGCCATGATCACCCGAACCGCCGACGGATCCTGCAATTACACATTTAAGTTGTTGTAGACAGACAATATTAGTGATATGAGTAATAAAGATGGATTAATGAAAAGTGATTGCAATAGAAGATAGATATTTATAATAAACTGCCACGCGTTGCTGTGCCGACTGCAGCGCCATCTGCCGGGCTGATTTGTGGATCTAAACCATCCAGGGCGTCACCCAAACGCATAGGTACAAAGAAATTCATTCAAATCGGTCCAGCCGTTTAGGAGGAGTTCAGTGACATACACGTAAAGTAGAATTAAATATATAAAGATAATTAAAAACTTTTGCTAATATTCATCGATTTTGAACTCTACTGAAAACTACTACGAAATGTTTATATTTATGAGTATATCAAATTTGAACCTACGTACCATCGGAAGCTACGGTAGTAGTGGTAGGCGGCGCAGGCGTGACCGGTTGCGGTGGTCGTTCGCAAGCCGTGCTTGGCGGGGACGGCACGGTGCGGCCGAGGGCACGACCAGCGGCACGAAGCAGTGGTGATGGCTCGCCGCAACAACGATTGTTGAAGTCGTCCAAATCAATGGCCCAAGCAGTAACACCACCCAGGCCTTGTCTCATCGCCCATTCCACCTGAAGTTAAAAGGTGTAAGCTAGAGAAATCCTTATCACTCCTGACGCCACTGTCCATAAACAAAATAAAACTAAATGGTAATGTAAGGTATGAAAATAAATTAGGCCACAGTTAAAGTTAGTTGTCTATGAGAGCAGGTTTAGTGAAGATTATATTGAAAGACAAGGACAAAAAAACATCATAAATAGAATCATATCATTCAAACAGATTAAATATATCTTTAAATGATCAAGCAAAACAACGAGAAACAAAATTCAGCCAAAATACTGATAGTTTCTTTGAACAGAGAAATTTCTTCACAAAAAAATCATTGCATGTATGTTTTCTTTTAAAATATATCCCTTTTATACTAGTGGCACAACTGATGACATTAACAATGCCTTGGGCAACTACCATTCTTGTCGTTACTTGTTATGCCAAAAACATGTTGTAATAAAAAACCTCGCAAACGCTATAATTGTCGGTTACCTATTTGTGACTGCGACTAAAACAGGCTGTTGTTGTGTTAAGCTTTTCAATTTTCCTAATATTATTCCGTAAGATAAGTTTACCCTCGGCTTCAATTAGGAATTGTTATTGTCATTTGGTATGAAGCTTTTATACAAAGGAAACAATAGTGCAAAACAATAAAAATTGTTTTAATTCTATGTTACTTTACCTCTATTGTCATAATTAATGAATTATAATTTTATTATGTGCTACCATTATATAATATTTTGGTAGTTTATGAATACAAGAAATAATAATATTTACAAAAAAGATTTAAAATTTGTTTAAAATAGGCGGTTTTCGTGAATTTATTCCCTTTTTCCAAACTTTCCTTTCACTCAACATAGTGTGCTTAAGGTAATAGTAGTTCCCAAAGGCAATAATTCTCTATTGACATTGTTTGGCTGCGTTATTGGGATAATTAACTTCCTTTCAACATACGTGGTAACACTTATGTTTGGGCTACTGATAGTATTGTCATAAAGTCATAAATAGTAATTATTCTGTGATAGCGACTTCAAAAACTAACCTTTTCCGTAATAGATTTGGGATCATCATATCCAACCCATTGACCATCTGAGTATGTGTAAGGACCAGCGTTGTTTTGTCGAGCAGTCTTCCACCGCAAATTTTTTACTGTGGAAGTAGGAGGCATTCGATACTATCATTAAAAAACATATCATTATTAATATTTACTTATATTCAAAATGACAACGATATATTTTTTATATTTTTGTTATATTGACCAAAACTAGAAGTTTGTTTTACTCAAAACTTTGAATATAGGTACCTCTGTAACATATTTCGTAGTACGCCAACATTCCTGGTTGCTTAGAGAACTCGCCGGGTTCCCCTGGCCCAGCGGCGGGTGCTCCTGGGCCTTTAGGTCCTTCCACATCGGCAAGGCGATACGTTTGTCCATAGAATGACAACCCAAGAAGTAATTTCTTGGGATCAGCTCCACCACTGAGCAATGCTTTGATTGCGTATTCCTGATAGAGAAAATATTTAAAGGTTAAAAATCGGGGTCAAAGTGTGAGATTTCTCAGTTTTGATTCCGATTTTGGAACTTATTTTGTCAACAAATTCGTGCAACGATAGCGATGGTACCTACTGCACCAACGGCCCTTAGGTTCGAATCCTGGTAGAAGCATATGTTTGTGTGATAAGTAATAGATTAGCATTCAATAATATCATAGTAATTAGTGATAGTAGTGCGAGCTCTTCTTCGTTTGAAGCTAAATAAGTGGTACGAGTTGTCCAAAATTTATTATTGATTAGCTGTGCCTGGCGTGCATGGCAACACTGTTTTTTGCTGACCATGTTTTTGTTAACCATACATTAACCTTCTCTGACATGCATAAAACCACTTACCAAAGTTTCGTCGCAATCCATCAATTACTTTTCGAGATTTTGCGAGACTAACGCACAAAAATAATTTTAATAAATTTATTCAATCGATCTCATCTACAAATTATTTTACTATTTCAAAGAGCTACCATTATCTGTTTATTTTATAAATGTTATGTTTATAATGCTCAAAGTAAAGTAAACCATGTAGTGTCCTTTAGAATAGAATAGCGCCAAACGTTCATACTTAAGGGTATCGTAAAAGGCGACTGATGATTGGGTAGCCGTGTCTTAATGTGACTGCATTCTTAATATGCTTTTATCATGTAGACCTGTAGCTCAAACTAAGAAATAAAATCTAAGAAATTTAACTAGATTTGTTTATTTTCCCGATGACGAAGACCTGATAATGGAATGGAATCCTGTTGGAAGGCCGGCAATGGAAGGAGGTGGCTGGGCCAAGTTTCTGCTATTATAGTGCACAGATAAGATAGTTAAGCACAGATAAGAAGGTATTTTTTTTTTAAATTTTATTACTTACGATGGAATAGTAAGCTAAAGCATCGTTGGGTTCTGGTATAAGGGGTGTGTGGTGGGCTGTGGTCCTCTCCCATCCTCCATGGTAGTCATAAGTCATGGCGCTCATGAAGTCTACGGCCTTAGAGATGGTCGGCAAGTCATAAGCGGTCTCTATCACCTCCTTGTATCCCGAAATGGCCACGCCCAGTTCCATACCGACGCCGTGTAAAGCTCTTGAAAGTTGCTGTGGGTACGCCAAAAATATAGTATTTATCTATGAGATATTTTTGTATGTAATACATATACATATGTATTATGTATTGGATATGTTTTATAGCTGACCCGGCTACGCTTTTCCGTGGCTCAGTTATACATGACTAGCAATATTTTTTATATTATAGAAATGAAAGCTATTCTATGTCCTAAGTGCGAACAAATCCAGTAAAATGAAAGAAAAGTCTACTCATATATAGCTAACGTAGCTAAGCTATAGCTAACCTAGTACAGCCAGCGATAGCGATTATCAAAAATTAATATTACCTGCACGAATTTAGCGAAATTAGCTTTATCTGACGCTGCTCCCTTTTTGCAGTTGCTCTGCCAGCAAACAGGATAATTCCAGTCAAGATGAAGTCCATTGAAGTTATGCATTTTCAGGAAAGGAATCAGTTTCTCTATGAATTTCACTCGTGCACTTTCAGAGGATACCAGCCTTGAGTATTTATCGCCTGCTGAGTCTGTCCATCCTCCTAATCCAAGTAGTACCTTTACATCTTTCAAGGAGGTAACGCGTTCATAAAGATCTAAAAAAGTTATTTAGGTTTATATTTTGTGAAGCAATATACCTATAACAAATAATCATAATATGTAAGTTTATATGTTTCTTATTATATGTTTATATAGTTTATTGGATTCCTGTTGAATATAAAAAACCGATCTACAGGACATATCTCAAGTCAACACGTACAAGTCGCGGGGTATCTACTCTAGTTTAGAGATAAATTATTATTACCCATAAGGTTACATCATTTTATTTATAGAAATCGGCTTGTGTTTATTAAAGTAGGAACTTACTATTGGTGATATCTGCCCATGGGTCGAATTCTTTGGCAACGAGATCGTCGGGAGTAAGAGAAGCATAAGCGTAAACCACATGTGTGCACAATCTCGAGTCAATATGTTCAGGAACGAATTTTCCATCTCCGCGGCGATAGAACGCCCAACTTGTCATATAGCACACTACTTTCTTATCGCTTTCTTTATCTGTAAATAAAAGAAACTGCAAAGTCCATACTCAAATTTAAAAGCGAACAACGCAACAAAACACGCAATTCTTTTACCTTTGTCGGGTTGAGGTGATTCCTCGTTATTAAGATTTTTGTTAGGTAGTATTAATAAAGGCCGATAAGAAGTATCCCAGTAACCATATTTGTTTTTTACCTGTCTAGGCGTGCGATTTTTGTGATATCTAAATATAAGTGAAGCTAGAAGAAGAGCAAAAGCATTGTTAGAAGAGAAGAAAATTTAAAAAAAAATTAATTGTTTCATTTTAAACAAGTCCATTTTTTTTAAATCATGTTTCAAATAGGAATAGTAAAAGTATAAATTTGTGTAAATATTATATTGTGTTTGTATTAGAAAAGCATCATAGAATAAGAAAAGATTTAGAGCATAAAAGAGCTAATTGTATAAATATAGTCTCACTCTTCTTTATATCCACTTCATACAGGTCAAGTAAAGGGTCTGCCTGAGCTTCTTTGACAATATGTTCACCGTTCCACTGCAAAAACAAATATATGAGAATTTTAAAATCAACAATTAAAAACAAATTTTACTTCTCAGCATTAATGTTAACTGCAGTATATAATAATATGTAAGGATTGCTTACTTCAAAATCGTTTTCGTAAACTTGAGATAAAAAACGTTCCGCATCATTGACGCTTATTCTTAAGCTTTGCCCTGGTAAACATTTTGCGACATCTTGATGGCTGAAAGAATTATTTGCATAGTATTTTCATTTATAATAACTATTAAAAAACGGATGGCGGAAATGTCTTAATAACCCTTACCCACAAAAGCCTGTAGATGGGTCATACAAGCGTTCTTCCTCACAAACCATTCTGTAATTTATACCACCGGAGCAGAAATGGAAATGTGCACACGACTCTTCATCCGAAGCTAAATATGGATCATCTGATTTACACGATCCGATCTTTAGAGAAGATTGATCGGACTGAATGGATTCACCTGTTTTTGGGAGAGAATTATGTATCAATATATCAATAGACTTCTTACGAAACTCGTTTTTTTGTTACGATTATTTTCAACGTATTTATGGTTATAAAAGTGTTTGAATATGTATAACTACCATTTAGACTGGTCGATATGGTACTCAGCATCGGGAACGGCGAACCACATAGACCTCTGAAATCATCCATATCTATCGCATAAGCAGCTGCTCCAGCCAATCCCGAACTTATTACGAATCTCATCTAAAATAATTTTTAATTTTAGAACTCGTATCCTGCTACCGTATTATTAGAAGAAGAATAGTTAATAGATTCACATGTAAATACTACAAATGTCTATAAACAACTGCATCGTCAGTTGGCAGTGAGCGTAATTTGAAATAAAATTTTATCTAATGAAACTACTTACCTTTTCCAGAACAGTGTTGGGTGTGTCATAGGACACCCATTGATTATCAAATATTGCAAAAGAGTTTCCGGCTTCATCTAATGCGCTGACTCCTTTACCTTCACGTTCAGCCATGCAAATCTACAAGTGACAATAAATTGAGTTAATTTATTTTTTAAAGCATGCAGCAAGAGTTTGTCTTTTTTATTTTTTCTTTACTCGTAATCAAAGCACTCGAAGACATGCATTTTATATCAGATACATATATGAATAAAAAACTTACTTCAAAGTATGCCAATAATCCTTTTGTCTGAGTGTATTGCCCTTCGTTGCCCCAAGCACTCACTGGTGCTCCGGGAGAAGGTAAGGTGGAAGGAGCTAGAGTGTAGCTTCTGCCAAACAGTGGCACTCCTAATACCAGTTTATCGGCTGCCAATCCGTTGCGAATTATGTATTTTACCATAAATTCCTGAAAGGTGATTTGATTATGTATTAACTAATGCACTATTTCCATAAATATAAAACGACAAATCAGCAAAATCATTATTTCTCCTTTAAATTCTCGCATGAATATTTAAATCATTACTTACTATATTATCATATCGTTGATCCCTAGATTCTGCACCAGGGTCACGATGTAAAGTGCTATGATGTAGTGCTCTCGAAGGTGGTTCATCTTTTTTGATATGGGTCATGCCCCATGCTTGTAAGATGGTATAATCTGTTGCACCACTAACGGCGCTAAGGTCATAACCATCTTCAATTTGATATCTGAAGGGTGGCAGGACAGTAGAAAGAAGCAAACCGTAGGAGGAAAACTTTTCCCGAAGCTCGTAGAGAAGAGAAGTGAGCAGCTCTTTTTCTTTGTCATCTCTTTCACCTGGAAAACGGTGGTTTTAAAGTCAAATAATTTTTTCGGCTTCCTTAATTGAAAAATTAAAATAATCTTTCTTACATTCACACCAATTAGCCTAGTCCAAAGTAAGCACTATAAGGCTTGTGTTGTGGATATTAGGGTAACGGATAGACATACATATATGATACATAGTAATGTAATATTTATAGAAATATATACTTATATAATACCCATGACTCAGGTTAAAACGCTCCCATTCGTCACAGAAGCATCTGCTCCTTCCTGGATTCGAACCCAGGACCGTCGGTGTGAAAGATAGGATCCGTATCGTTGCACCAAACGGTCGAATTTTTAATTACATTTATAACACCACTCTCCTAATATTGATTTTTTAATTATCCTTAGTATTCTTCTTACCGTGATGCATATATTGATTTAAAAAAGGAACCCTTACATATAAGCATGATTATTCTTACCTGGGTAGACCCAATGAAGATCCATGCCGTCAAAGTCGTGTTCTCTAAGGAAATTTACAGCGCTATCTATGAATAAGCTGCGCCTGTTCGGTTCTTGCACTAGTTCGCTAAACAAACGCTCAGTGCCTTCTCCACCTACGCTTAAGAGAACACGAAGACCATGCTGGCGTTTCTTCAGACCAGTAAAAACGCGGTAACCACCTGTATCACAAATAATACAAGTACTAGTTAATCTTCAATTCTCGATTCATTATATATATATATATATATATATGGACAGAAAAATAGAAAAATTTTAACCGTCGTCGTCGAATGATTACAAAATCGTGTGTGTGAAATCAGATGATGAAGCATGTCTATTTCGTTTTTGTCTTATTTTCTTTATGACAATATTTCACTGGCTGCCTAAGTTCGAGTCAATGTAGTAAACCACGTGACCCCTAATGGTGAGAAAAGCCTTTATCTAGCCGATATGGGTAGGGTGCATACTTCTACACACATAACCTACGAACTTAAAGCAGCTGGAGAAATATTTCTATTTGAATTTCAATTGTTTCTAGAGTGCAGACTTATTGAAATTTAGGGAGCCAATGCAAGGGATGTAAATAATGCGTTTTAATGGACATTTTAATGAAGAACATTTTGACATGTTGGTTCATTTTGAATCGTCTAATTTACAAAATGTTGATGCAATAGCGAGCGAGACAACTTTGAGCCCCCGCATGGCTGTGTTGCCGTAACTGTTCCCGAATCAATAGATTAAGATTTAAATTTTTCGACGAATTTGATCAACAGCTCTGCCCTGAAAGATACTGAAATAAATTTATCTTTTAATCTGATTGAGTTGCAAGTTAATATACGGCTAGTTCTGAAGAATCTGGCGTGAGTGGCAAGAAAGGTAAAAAACGGAGAAAAGTTCACAGATAACATTCTTAGGAAACAAATAAAAACTGAACCTAAAAATTATTCGTACATTCGATACGTGCAACGACAACCACTGCCCTCCCGTGATTGCCTGTTCGGCTACCCATATCTAATGACGGAATTTTCGCACTGCGTCTTCGAAACAAATTATAGTTTCATCGTTTTTCGTTTGTTAAATCTGAAATTTTCTTTCTTTTCCAGTTTTATTTATAAAGATAGTATTTGTGAAGAATTCATAGACTTGACTATACCATCACCAACGAATTGACCACACTGACAAACATACCTTTTATAACATCATAATCCTCATTGGCTGGTATGACCGAGTACGTATGAGGATGTATTCCCGCGAAGGCATAGTGCAGATGTGTACACGATTGTGGAATCAAACCAGCAGTGAAAGCCAGTGGCGGAGCCCGATACGCCGCCCAAGACTGCATATAGCATACCACTAATTTTTTGTCTCTTGGCCCACTGACGGTTTGCTGCATTGCTGTGTGTGTAAAGTATGAATTTAGTAACACTCTTAACATACAAAGTAGCAGAACTTTGATTACAAGTATAGTTTAAGATTTGATACAATATCACCAATCAAATAGAATCATTAATATTTGTCACGACACAGGATTAAATCAGTGGTTAAACAGCCTTTACAAAGTCACAACATGAACATAGTGTAGGTACATGAACTCAACTTCTTTGCTAACTATGAAAGGCCCACATAGACAATATGTGCTTAGTAGAGTAATCATTTGAACTTTTGAGAATTATTGATGAGACTATTAAATATTGTATAAAATAAAAGTTTTGTATATGAACTCAATAGTAATGTCTTGTAGTTTACCTTGCAAATTTTCATTCCCGTGTTGTAGCCTGTCATTGTTTTTGCTGATGCTGTAAAAATAATATACGTTTTTCGGTAACTCTCAAAATGTACAAATGTGTTAAAGTAACTTTAGATAAAATATTGAATGTTGTATATAACAATTGGATTTAACATACTTGTTCAAGTAGTTTGCAGCACCGTAGAATTTCTTCAATCCTCCCACTGTTTCCTCATCTTGTATCGTTTCAGCATCCTATTAAAAGTATTCAGCGGTTAACTTATATATTTAAAAATACGTCTATTAGTGAAAGGCTGCTATTCTTACCTCTGCTGTCTTGAAAGCGAAATCATTATTGGTACTATCTTTTAAAGAAATCGGTCGCCTCTCAACGGCATCACGTAAAGGGAGCCTGCCTTCGCTGTCTTCTCTAAGACTCCTAAAACATGATACGTAACGTATTAGTTCTATAGATATGTTAGAAACATCAGCTTTTGGAATTATCCACAAAGTGAAGTTTTGTACGATATATAATGTAGAAAATCTTTACTGCTTAAAATTAAAAAAATACTTTAAATAAAAGTTGTTTAAAAAAAATCCGTTGTGTATGCGTAGTGATGTGCGCAGCCTTCTGAATGACCGGAAGGCGTGGGTTTAATTTCCACTCGAGAAAAACCTTAAAGTTTCATTTATTGAGTATTTTCGAGTGTTATAATCTAAGCATATCAAAAATTAAAAACATGACAGGACTTCCCCCTTTTTTACAAGCTTTTTTTTAGTTTCCGGTGTCTGCCTGTAATCAAACCTTGCAAGTTGAAATTTACCCGCTTCCTGGTTATCAATCGAGTATTATATGAAAATCAGGTGACAAAACAATATTATTATGACAAGGAGCTGAGTTAAAGATGGAGCCGAAAGGCGGCCATGGGAGTTCTGCAAGAAAACCACTCAAACCCATCGAATATGAGCTTGCGTGATTCTTTTGACAGGTATTCTGGTCCCAAATACGAGTAATATGCTTGTTCTGAACTTTCTAGTTCTTCTTTTGAACAACAAAAATTTACATGTAAGAAAAAAAATATTAATTTTAATTGAGAAATATGCACAACATTTAGTATAATATGATTGATTCTATTTTTTACACTTTAAGACCTTTTTTATAGTTGTGCCAAATTACAAAACCCAGGATTTTTGAAATATTATTTATGACAAAAACCACTGCATGACTAAACGCAATGGTACAGTAACGTAACGCAAAACAGGGAGAACCTTTATATAAATTGCTACTTATATATGGCAAGAGCACATCACACAAATTAAAAAGTTACATATATACAAGTTAATATCAAGGAGCTCGATGCGATTGCAAAAGACCATCATTCTTCGCAAGGCCCGATTATCGGATTGGTGGGGTTAAAATTCATTGTCCGCACTGGGCCTATTTGGCCCAACCTTGTTGGTGTTTTCGTTAATAGGGGTTGAGACCTTATTATGTTGATGATAGTAATGAAGTTAATTTAAAAACAAAATTTTTTATTTTCGGACAACAATGATCCATTAGCGTTTGTTGTTAACTAAAAATCTTACATCCTATGTACTTAATAACTAGACAGGCGTTGGTGATAAAGGCACATGTGTGCCAAAGCGTACAGTTCCCGATGGCGGGAATGCTTTCTAGAACACTGTTACGGCTGCCACAGACCGGACGACGTAAAAAGGATTCTTTTATGCTTTTTTACGTCGTCGCACTACACACTACAGAAACGCGGCAGTCGCAAGAGCCCACGCATTATTATATTGTACACGAATGTCATGTTACCTTAGAGGTATGTTCTCCACGGATGCCCGAATAGGTGTAGCAATTGGGTCATGTTTTGGTATTGTTTCCACAGCACTACGCTCAAATGAAAACGTATCTGCATGCGGCGATGCCCATGCACTAGCGCACAGCACCAAAATGTACTAAAAAAAAAACAGTATGTCAGAATAGCAGCCATATTTTAAAATAAATTGTTTCATAGAAAAAATCGAAGTCGTATTTATGAAGTGATTAATAGTTCTAAGAACCTGAATAGTTTTATTTTTTTCGAATCGAAAAAACCAGTCATTTAAATTGGGTCCATTATTAGTTCATTGATTTCTGTATTGATGCCACTAAGTATCGCATTTCGGATAAAATTATCAAACAAAGGCACGAAGGCGTTTGACCTCTTCCTAAAATGTTTACGTATTAGACAACAATGCTGCCTATTATCGAGGAACAACCATGAATTTTAGGACCGTTACTTTTGGAGACAAAGAGGACGAGTGCAAAAAAAGCTCTGCCAATATTTTTTCTGAGAAGATCTTTAAAGAGAGTTTGTGAATTATTTTGGTGATACTGTTTTTTTACACTTAACTGAAAGCAAAGGTGTAGGTGCCGCGGTCGGTGACCTATCGATCAAGTATCGCGCACTCTTTGCATAATTTACATAACTCGACAAAACCGAGAATCAAGATCAACACTCAGGACTGGTTCACCGAATATTTATTCTGTTGAAATGTATATTTTGGAACAGAGTCAATGGCCAACGCATTTATCGCTAGGAAAAAACTGACTAATGCTTTACAGTGTTAATTAAATGTTGCTGTTATTAATGGTGTCGCCGTTAAACTAATATTCGCTTTTCAAAAGTTTGCTTGTTCGGTTACTTCAACATACGACTCGCAGTTGATTGATGACTATGGGTATCAACACCATCTCCAACGTTTCGGTTGAAAAACCACATAATAAATTTTATAAATTAATAAAATTTGTTTAACAAAACTGTAGACATATCATATGATTTTTATACCAATTTAGTGCAGAAAAAAAATATGCTGAATTTACAATGTTGAAATTACAAAAGCATAAACTTTGTTATCAGCAAATATTCTAAATTGTGTTATTATAAAATAATGATGGATGAAAAACAACTCACTACATTTTCTTGGATGTATACATTTGAAAAAAAAAATTTTTTGTTGTGATAATGTTTAAATAGAATCTATCAAATTAGATCAAAACCGATCCTGTGCACTGTAAATTATTGGAGCGGAGCGAAGCGAAGCTCCCATGGATCAGCTTCAATGGCGCAATGTCTGTTACGCCATAACTTCCAAAGTTCTTAACCGATTTTAATATTTTTTGTGTGGAATCGAATCAACAGGTTTAGGACCAAATTGGGACCCGAATTTTGAAATTCGCAAAAAATCCCATCGAAACAAAAAAAAATAAAATCTTTTTTTAGATATTACGTTCCGCTCCAATATATGGTGCTAGCGTAGCGTTATGCTTAGCGACTGCATCGCCTAGTATTTTATGTCGCCATTAAAACATACAACAAGTTATAGTACCATTAAGAATGAAAGAAGTTAGCTTAAACTGATTCCTTACATGATAACTTTTAATTTGAATAGTAACAGAGCACTTGAATAGGCACCGTACTGAAATTCTTATATGTTACTAGCTGACCCAGCCACGCGTTGCTGTGTTATAAATTAAAATAAAACCTATCCTATCTTTAAAGTTAGATCAAATAACAGATAGTTACAAAGTTTGATCAAAATCGGTTAAGTAGTTTAGGAGTCCATTGCGGACAAACAACGTGACACGCAATTTATATATATTAAGACTAGCTTAACCGGCCACGCGTTTCTGTATTATAAATTAAAATCAAATCTATCCTATCTTTTAAGTTAGATCAAATAACAGATAGTTACAAAGTTTGATCAAAATCGGTTAAGTAGTTTAGGAGTCCATCGCGGACAAACAACGTGACACGTAATTTATATAAATTAAGTACAATATGTATTATGGCGTTATTAGTACTCTATGCGTTATTACTGTTCAAATTATTTTATTAATATATAATATTGACTAATATTCCTATAGTGACCAATGCTACTGGATTTTATAATTTTCCAATTAGTATTTGAACGTTTTTTTCAAAGCAAGTACCTACCGTTTTAAACTATTGTTTAAAATTTTTAATGATTTTTATTTATTTAACTCAAGTACTAGGTGATTATCCCAGTGTAATTATAAAAATAAAACTTAAAAGTTATATAAGCTTTCTTTAAAGTGAATTATATGTGAAGTCGGATAACAATACTGGTTCAAATATCATCAAATAACATACTGAGTAAAGATTAAGAAGCCGGAATATATGTATATTCGCTCTCTTTATTTACAAAGACTCTTTTTAATGAGTAGTTTTAAAATAGAAAAAGATATTCCATATAGTTGAGACGACTACAAGTTCGAAAATTGGTGTCGTCCAATTCAAACCCGGTGGCAATTTAATATTTTTATTTTCATGTTACTTCACTAATTTATTTTTAGTGATAATACTAATGAATCATTACAAAACGAAACTTAATTTGTTTAGATTAAAACTCATAAAGTACTAGTACCAGAAACTAAAATCATAAAGTTGTAACCGACTTTAATTTGGCAGCTGTACTACCTAAGTATAGTAGTTTATTATACTTTTAACATATAAAAGTTTGCAGTCAGAAAGACCGATATTCTTATTTGAAACATTTAACAATGGTGATTCCATAATTAACCGCTAAGAGTGTGCAAAATTGATCTAATAATTTAACACCGAATAAAGGAGAAGTTTTTTTTTTATACGTCGATTGTGAGCTCGTTCAGAAAACAATAATTTGCATACAAGCATCGGCAGGTAGCAATGTGGGGTCAATGTCATCGTCCAGACCAGTCCATGGTATTTTCGTGTGACATTTCGTCCAGGACTTAGCAGTTTTTCTTTTTATTTCACGGTCTGATAATATGGGCTGGTACTTTTGAACTCCGATAAGAAAGGTCTAATTATAAACCTTGTAGATTATAAATAAAAAAACTTATGCAATATTTACTATGAGTGGCGGGATTTAATGTGATTAATATGTTTAGAATATATATTAATACAATTTTGCACCCTTTGAAAAGTATATCATTCCAGGATATAATTATGAATATATTATGTTCAAATATATTATTATAGATTGATATATGCAAAGAACTATTCGTCTGTTTTGAGTTAAAGACGTTTTAGAAAAAATTGTGTTCAGTCGTCTTTATAAGAAGCAACTTAGCCGGCTGACGTATGTTAACAATTCCTGCTCATGTTTAAGTTATAAACTTGTTGCAGATTTTTTTGTTAAGCTTCTGCATTCTTCAAGATCTTCACACCTTATTTCTTGTTAAAAATACTCATCTCGGCTTAACATGTTTTGTTTTTAGTAGTATTTTCTGCACTAGAATCAACAAGCAAAAGTAAGAAACGAGTTCTGCAGCCACAGCATATAGAATGATAGTGTTTTATTATATTTTTCATTATTGTTAATACTAATTTGTTTTAAATTGAACGTGCTCGAAATTTGTTAACATAATATTTGATTTCGCTACTTAAATGAGCCTTACAAACTTTGAATTAAAATTAATGTAACAAGTATTTATCCATTTCCATCAAAAATATTCAAAAGTTAAACAAGTTTTTATTGTCTTTTAAATTTTCACTGTTTTTTATATAATTGAAACCAAATTATTCAGCTATTTATAAATGTTTTTAAGTGCTAGTCTGCGTCTGTGATTCTAATTAACACCCACCAACATCTACACAACACCATGCTCTATTGTACCATCAGATGCGATCCAGAAGGGTGCTCTTTGTATGTCCTGATATTTATTGTGGACAAGAAAATTGCCCTAAACTCCACATTCAATCCTAATTCCGGAACTAAAACTTTGGTGTGATAAGTTAGGTTAAAATAGTGTCCAAACTTAAAACCAAACATAAACCAACTTTCAATCAGAATACATTAAAACAAGAAACTCATTATTATGACATTTCATACACTTAAGGAAAGCACTGATTTTAAAATGTCAAATATAAAAAAAATGAATTAGGTTTCTGTTACTAATCTTAAAATTTATAGATTTAAAGTAAAATTAGCTTATCCAAAATATATTCTACTAACTTTTAAGAATTATTTGTCTTTCGTACATAAGAAAAAATAATATAATTAAAACATAAATTTAATAATAATCAGTTTCCTGATTTAAAAGTACCTATTTGAATTTAAAATTGTGTATGTAACGAAATGCAGCATTAACACTTTTAAGTGTGAGCCAGGAGAGAGAGAGCTAATTTCTTTGCCTTAGGAATATAGAGTATTTAGACTACAGTAAGTATAAAGTATGACTTTCGTCAATTAGAAAGAAAAAAAAGAAAAATTGGTACTAGGAAATACTAAATTAGGGTATTCGTAACCAGCGATTAAAATGGTTCAAATAAATAAATTAGAATCACAAAATTCAAGATATATAAAAGCGATAAGACCCAGAACACAAATGCCACAGCGATCAAAACATAAATAAATTAATTATTATTTTGAATTATGTTAGGAACTCCAAGTTTACTTAAACAGCGTTCGAGTGTGGTAATACTAATTCATAACATTCGTTCTATGACATCTTTCGTAATTTAAATAGAATCAAACACTCTAATTAAAAAACTCTTGCTTTGATCAATATGAGGAATATAAAAAAATAATGCAGCATTTAAGAAGGCCATTACGACTACATCGAGCAACCTTGCACGTGGCCCGCATATCTTATACGGAGTTTAATTTATGTCTACTTATAGTGCAATATCACAGATCACTTCACATTAGATTAACAAATACATAATTGCATTATTTTATAAAATATTTTTTTTTATTATAATTTTGTTTCGAAGAAAAGACTTCAACGCGCGCTTCTTGAAAATGAATATTTTGACAATGGCTAAAAACATTTTTGAAATATTATAAAAGCGAGAAATAAAGTTCAATACTCTAAATCATACAACACACACAGCAATATACATTCAATACTTTGTTTATCCCGCCTTCTACATGTCACGCAAGACCTACTAGCCTATAGAGCAAGTGCATATCTTCCTGAAGGGTTAATAATAGTAATACATATGCAGCATGAGTAATGAGCTAATTACTCACTACTTTTGACGTGGTGAAATTTTGGGACAATGCTTATAATGTACTAAATATACAAATAGAAACAAAAATTAAAACCGTTAGGAAAATGCCTATTCACATTTAGGTCATTGCCCCTTTAATTAATATAGCTATTAATAAAGTTGTCATTGTCATGTTTACTATTGATTTGAATAGATTCATCATGACTAATTAAAAAATAATTTAAACTACGCCACTCCTGACATTTTCCAAATAGAGCCATCTTTTCAAAATATTAACTATAGTCCTTGATTATAGACTTCGTACATTTTTTTTTTATATTTTGGCTTTAAATCTATATATATATATAAATTCTCTGTCACAGTGTTTGGCCGCGATGAACTCCGAAACTACTCAAACTATTATTATGTCTTTTTTCATTTTGCTGGATTTGTTCCAAACGTTCCTATGTTCTTATAGGATAAGTTTCATTTTAATTTATTACACAGCAGCGCGTGCCCAGGTCAGCTAGTATTTTATATTTTATTTCAGTGTTTAAAGCAAATATTTATTTCATGTTAAATATCTCTATGAAATTTCATGTAATTATTAATGTTAATTTCTTCCTAACTAAAACTAACATATTATAAGTAAATTTAAAAAAATACTATTGGGTGGAAATTCATATTTTTATCAACACAAAATAAAAACTTACCGAACAAATTTTCCCCATTACGGGGAGTTCTCCGGTTTACTTCCCGAACTTTATCTGCAATAATTTAAAAATGTAATGAACACTTGGTGGTTTCGATTTTTCTTGATTCTGTAGTTTGTTTTGTTTACCTATTGTTTTGGTAATGCAAGGGAGACTGTGCGGCAAAGCAGGAGCCCGCAGTTTTGGTCGTGTGCGACTGAGCGGGAGGTGAGCGCGTCGCTTTGTGTTAAATACTCAGTGTCATCGGACTCATCTCTCACCCACGCTCATGTATATTATTATGTATAAGCGGAATTTTGGGGACGTGTTTACCCCTTGTCTAAATGGATGACTGTATATTTCCTACATCGCATTAAAAAAAATGTTGCCCATTTTGTATATATAATTCGCAAGTTTTGCGGTTTTCTTTTAAGAATTACGTAAGTAGAAAGTACGGTTAGGCTACATACCCTATTATAAATACCAGGATATTAAGGCGATTGCATTCCATGAAGAATTTAAACAACACTATTTAATTTTATTTGCATTAAAAAAAGGTAAACTTAAGATTAATTTAATAAATTATTTGAATTAATTTTCATTATAAAATAATGTAACACTTTTTATAAAGATAATACTATTTACAAATTAGGTTAAGGCTCGTCTGAGATAAATTTTGAACGTTTGTTACTTGACGAAACTTTTAATAGGAAAAGTATCTAATGAAATGCATTTTTTATCTGGTGACTATAATCTTATAAATAAATATATTTTCACCTCGGAAAAGTTTGGTCTAGCTTAGAAAAGTGTTTTAAAATTCGATTACCTTTCTATTCAAAGAAAAACACATGGTACGTTCCGAATTCACATTTATAAAAAAATTTAAAAAATTACACTCGACATTTCACTTTTAATTTAAATAAACCTATTTACCATTTTATTTTAGCTGTTTTACTTGCACTTAAAATTTTTCCTTGCTGCAGTGAGGTGAAAAATTTTGAGATTCGCTCGGCAGCAAAGTTTTTAGCGTCTCGGACCTTTAAAACCCTCGATACGCTTAGGATTATATCTTTGAATCCTTCCCTTTCTTGAAACTTTAAAGCCTTGCATAACAAATAACTATTGTAAAATATTTGTTGACACTTTTTCTTCACACGATAGATACGTTCCTTTTATCTATTAAAAATTATACGGAATATCGTAAAGTTTAAATCACGTTCATTACACGCACATAAATAATACCCAAAATAAAATTAAAATGTTTCGTTAGTAAAATTTGGTAGTAAACTGTGAAATTGGACAGGCCAACCTTTGTCTTGGCAACTAAACCATCATGTACAATATATTAACAAACAAAAGTTAAGTGTACCACTGAACTAGTAGTACACTCACCCTATACAGAATACACAAAAGATGACTGCTGCAGTGTATTATCTTTTTCGCAAATCAGTAATTAGAGCCTGTGCACACCACGTTTTTTAAACACGCATTTCGACGCCCGCTTGTCTCGATGCAAACCAGATATTCACGCGAATCAAACGCAGCTTGACCAGAATTTATGTTACTGCATAAATTCAGTCTCGGTTGTATCCATACAAACGCATAAGACATGCAAAAAATTGCTTTGTGGAATAAAAAACAACGTTATAGTAATATAACAAAACAACGTGCTGCCGACGCGCGTTTCTAAAACGCACCTCGGCAGCGTTTTTAAAAAAAACGCAGTGTGTAGAGGCCCTCAATAGATTGAAAGAGTTTTGGATTTATCCTAAAATCCATTGATGCTTACAAGTGTTAGTAAAGTTTATTTTTTTGTAATTATGATAACATGATTAGTGTACCTACGGCTTACTTCTTACTATTTAACGAGATATTGTGACCTATCCAGCTGTTAATGTTATTATTATTGGCGTTTGCTTAAGTAAACAAAAATAATCACCGGTCAATTAATTATTAATGGTTTTATAAGTTTCAGAGGTAAGCCTAAACAAAATAATTATTTGCGGAGCCAAAGCCTAAGTCTTTATTGAAGAGAAACATCTTTCGATTTGATAAAAGAACATATTAAGGTAATGTTTGCTTTTTATTATCAAAAGGAAAATCACAGCTACTAAGAAGTTAATCAAAACGATAGCGATGAGTTTTTAAACAAAACTTACATTATTATAACCTGTTTCACTTATTTTGTGATTAACGCATTTCATATTACCGGGTTTTGATGAAGCTGTGTTACGGCATTTAAAGGTTCTAAATCAAAATTGCTATATCATCGATTTAAGCATTAATCACCACAAATAACATACAATCCCATAAAATATAGCATTCACTGATCTTTTGACAGGATGTTTTTATTTTTATGATATGATATCGAAAATCTCATTTCAATAAATTAATTCGATTTTTCAATGTATTCAGTATCTATATTAATAATCCAATATCAATGTTAAATAATAATAGTAATAATAGTAGTAATAAAACGGATAGTGACCGGCTCTGAGAATTATGCGGACGGGCATAGGTTCAAATCTTGTTATCAGCAAGAGGTATGTATTGAAGATAATTTGGTGCAACGGTAGCGATAGCGATCCTGCATTTCTCACCGATAGTACTGGGTTCGAGTCCCAGAAGGGTATAAATGTTCGCATGATAAATACGAGCATTTGTATCTGAGTCATCAGTATCCATAACATGAGCCTAATAGTGCTAATTGTGGGTTAGGCTAACCATTTGTTAATGTAAGAACTGGTGTAAATACAAGAAATATTATTATTAATCTACACTAATATTATAAAGAGGAAAGATTTATATTTTTGTGTGTTTGTATGTTTGCAATGAATAAACTCAAAAACTACTAAGCCAATTTCAAAAATTCTTTCACCATTCGAAATCTACATTCATGCTGAGTAACATAGGCTATATTTAATGCTAAATAAAAAATTAAAGAATTTTGTCCACCCGTGCGAAGCCGGGACGGGCCGCTAGTATGTATATATTTTGGTATAAGAATCATGAATGTAGGTATATATTTACTTACATTTTTATTCGTTACTTAGCATCTACACCTAGTTGAATTTTTTCTTATTATGTTATTTTTGAGCTTAATATTACAACTTACTTTTTTTATTACTTAAGGTAATTCAGTTAGTATTACACAATAAAATATAACTAAAACTTTTGCACTGTTTCCATTGTAAGTAATATTCAGTCCCGGCGTTCTACGCGCTTTGTCGCGTGTAAGTTCGTACCTCTATCTTTGCCTACGATATGCTTACGATGTTTTAATAAGGTCAGGGGTACTGAACCCAAGAAGAGTAAAGTTCAAGTTCTAGTAGACTCATTCAAATTTTCAACTAAAGTAGATCGATAAATAGATTATGCGAGGAATCATCCGATCTGGACTCTTCATGAAATATTTGAATAAATGAGGACCTTTGTGCTTTGTGCTAGTGTAGCTGTGCTTTGTGCTAGTGTAGCTCGCTGCCTACAATACATTTCTTAATTTTAGTCATGGTTATTAAGCTATTTTGAAGTAAAAATTAAAAGACCATTATTAATTCTGTGTATCAACAAACCATTGGCTTCTCGTCTAAACAGTAATACAGTCTATCCCTACTAATATTATAAATGCGAAAGTAACTCTGTCTGTCTGTCTGTCTGCTACGCTTTACCGCTTAAACCTCTCAACCGATTTTGATGAAATTTGGCACAGACAATCTTTAATCCCTGAGAAAGAACATAGGCTACCTTTTATTGCGAAAAAAAAGGATGAAGACGTTGAAATAGGGGTTGAAAGTTTGTATGGGATTTCTTAATTTTAAAAGATAAAACCATGAAACTTAATATTTAAGCACTTGATAAGATATAATTAAATATTTGTTCTAGCGTTTTTGAAATTTCGCCCAGTGAGGGGGTGAAATAAGGGTTGAAAGTTTGTATGGGATTTTGTCATTCTTGGGGATAAAACTATGAAACTTTATATTTAGGAACTTGATAAGAAATAAAAAAAAAAATTTGTTGTAGCGTTTTTGAAATTTCGACCTGTGAGGGGATGCAATAGGGGTTGAAAGTTTGTATGAAGTTCGTCATTTTGAAGATAAAAACATTACATTTTGTATTTAGGCACTAAATAAGAAACAAAAATCGTTTGTTCTAGCATTTTGAAATTTTTACCACTGTGGGGGTGAAATTCTACAAACGGAATTCCCGTAATTCGAACGGAACGGAACGGATCAATCACTTAAAGTAGCAGGTATTAGAGAAAGGAAAATGCACTTTAGAGAAAATAGACATTGTAATTTTAATTTTTCACACAATCAACAAGGTTGCCTAGCAACCACGCATAGAGCAGAGTTTATTACTCTAATACCAGCCCTTAAACTCTCGTTCTATGCTAATAACAATTTAGTAATCCTAAATCTTTAACAAAACCGACATGCTTCTCTACAGACAGAGGTTTTGTTAAAACATCTGCTAACATTTTCTCTGTTGGCATATAGTCAATTGTTAACACCTTTTGGTTCACAACATCACGAACAAAGTGATGTCTTATGTCTATATGCTTAGACCTACCATGAAACCTACTGTTTTCAGTCAATTTTATAGCCGATTGGTTATCACTAAAAACAGTAATTTTAATTGCACCTACTATCACCTCAGAGAGGAAACTTTTAATAAATAGAGCCTCCTTACAGGCATCCGACAGCGACATGTACTCAGCTTCGGTGCTTGATAAAGCTACCGTACGCTGTTTCTTGCTTTCCCAGCAAGTAATAGAGTTCCCTAATTTGAAAACATAGCCAGTGTAAGATCGACGGTCAATATCATTAGATCCCCAGTCAGCATCCGCAAAACCTGTAACAGCTAGGCCACTTTTTCCGTACTCAATAGTATAATCGATAGTACCTTTTAAATAGCGAAGCACGCGCTTTGCAGCAATCCAATGAACATTGGAGTAACAGTTGTTGTATTGGCTCAGCACACTAACCGCATGGCAGATGTCAGGACGCGAACACACAGCTACATACATCAGACAGCCTAGTAACTCTCGATACTCCAACTTCTCATCCACTTTCTCAGCTTTTGAGAGCTTCTGACATTGCATTGGAGTTCTAGCAGGCTTACAGTCTTGCATATTGTACTTCTGCAAAATTTTATTAATATAAGCAGATTGGTCTAAAATAATTTTACCATCCTTTCTGTTAATCCTTAAGCCCAGAACTTTCTCAACCGAACCAAGATCTTTCATGACGAATTCTTTCATCAAAAGTTGTTTGGTGGTTTGTTTCATTACCTCACAGTTGGAAAACAAAATAACGTCATCGACATATAGCGCAATAATAACCAGCTTCTCACCATTCCCCTTAATGTAAACGCAAGATTCCGAAGACAATCTTTTAAATTTTAACTTGTTCATTAAGACGTCATTAATCTTCTCGTTCCACGATTTAGGCGCTTGTTTTAGTCCATACACCGCCTTTCTTAGTCGATAGACTTTATTTTGACCTTGACCTTCTGTGAAACCCTCAGGAATTTCCATAAACACTTTCTCCTTAAGGTCACCATTTAAAAACGCGGTTTTAACATCCATATGATCAATAGACATATCATATTCCGAAGCTATGGCTAGTAACATACGTAGAGTCTCGTACCTAACCACAGGTGAAAACGTCTCGAAATAATCAACACCATACTTTTGCGTAAACCCTTTTGCAACTAAGCGCGCTTTAAATTGAATGACTTCACCATTCAAGCCTCTTTTCTTCTTGAATATCCACTTAGTTTTTACTGGTTTCGCACCTTTTGGCAAATCAGCAAGAATAAAACACTGATTATCTAAAAACGATTGATACTCAGCTATCATGGCCGCTCTCCACTGTTCAGCTTCCGAAGAACTTAAAGCTTCCTGAACAGTCTTTGGCTCATCTGAATCATAAGCTTCTCCAACTAAGAATGCAGACAGCAACGACTGATCAGCCTCCTCGTTACCAGCCCTCGAATCGTCCGACTCGAACGAAGCATCTGGAATATAGGTGGCATCAGATCCATCTACTACACTAGAACTGCAACTCGAAGATATAACAGCATTGTCAGATATATCATCAGTTCGCTCAGGTTGCACGCGGCTTAATTCAAACGAAATAGATTCAACATTCGAAGGTGTAGTGTTATTTTGAGTCAATTGCACGTTTGAAAGAAATTCAGTCTCTATAAATGTCACATGCTTAGCAATCGTCAGTTTATTAGGGCACTCAGGATCCAGTAGCCTATAACCCTTTGTGTTCTCGCAGTACCCAGCAAAAATGTACTTTTTGCACTTAGGATCTAGCTTCTTACGATTGTTTTGCACTGCATATGCCAGACACCCAAAAACTCGCAAATGAGAAATATTTACCTTGCGCCCAGAGTAACGTTCTTCCGGCGTCATACCTCTCACTGCCTTGGTAGGTGACCGATTCTTAATGTACACCGCAGTATTTGCAGCCTCAGCCCATAACCGTTGGTCTAGACCGGCCTCCAGCAGCATGCAACGTACCGCCTCCATTATAGTTCGGTTCGCTCGTTCAGCAACTGCATTTTGCTGCGGACAGTGGGGAACAGTAGTCTGATGTCGTATTCCACACTTATTCAAATACTCTTTAAACCGTGCGTTAATATACTCTCCTCCATTATCACTACGTAAAACTTTAATTTTCTTACAAGTTTCATTTTCAACTAACGCTTTGAACTTTGAAAAACACTCAAAAACCTTATCTTTAGAATCAATAATAAAGCAAAAAGTTTTTCTAGAAAAATCGTCAATAAAAGTTAGCAAATATCTCGCACCTCCTAAAGATTTCACTGGCATAGGGCCACACAAATCTGTGTGTACAAGACCTAAAACCACATTAGCACGTGAAAACGATTTCTTAGGAAAAGGTAACTTAGTAGCCTTACCTTCAATACAGGCAATACATTGCTTATAAGTTGACGAATCAAAGTCGATTCCATTTGCCATTCCACTCTGTAGTAGCCTCATACTACGACTATTGAGGTGTCCCAACCTACGATGCCAGAGATCATGACTTTCTAGCTTAGTATTAGAAAATCCTTTACTACACTTGCTAGAAGAAGCATTACCGACAGCCACTTTATGTACGCGCTCGACAGTTGTTGCGGATGCTGATCCGGTTTCCAATTTATATAAACCCGACTCACTACGTTTCGCGATCGCAACAATGTTATTATTTTTATAAATACGACATAAATTTGACTGAAACTTGACATGACAGCCTCTTTGTGTCAAAACATTTACTGACATTAAGTTACAAGACAAATTTGGAATATAAACAACATTACCTAAAGTCTGCATATAATCTCTTAATAATAATTTTACATCACCTCGTCCTGCACTAGAAAGTTTTTCACCATTCGCGACAGACACATGCAAACTAGCATCTTCGACGAAATTGTGAAAAATTTGCTTATTGTTGCTCATGTGGCACGACGCACCGGAATCGATGTACCATACATTTGGGTTCGCTTCCACAGACAGAACTGACAATATCGTAGCTTCTTTCTTTACAGTAGAGCTCAAGCTTGAATTTTTTGTAGCTTTCTCCTTATTCGTAAACTTCTTAGGACAGTCCTTCGCGTAATGACCAAGCTTACGGCATCTAAAGCACTTAGGCCGTTTCGATATAGCAAGGGCATTTACATCAGAGCTCGACGCCTCTTCTTTACTCTCACGACGTTGTGCTTCTTGTAGTAGTTTACTCTTTACAAGTTCACTAGATAACTTCACGCCGGAGTGCTCAAGTGTCATGATTAATGGATCAAAATTTTCTGGCAGTCCACTTAACATGATCACCGCTATGAAATCATCCTCCAGAGGAGCATCAATATCCTGAAGCTGCTGTGCTGTATCCGATATCCTCGTCAGGTACTGGTCCATGTTATCAAACTTTTCCAGTTTAAGTCCGAACATTTCTCTAAGCAGACCAAGCCTTCTCGACAGACCTCTATCCTCAAACGCCTTTTGTAATTTGCTCCAAGCGTCAAAGCCTGTCTCACAGTTTCGTACTATGGACTGTACTGAACTTTCTACGCTCAGACAAATTCGAGCCAATGCCTTCTCCTGCTTTTTCTCATTAGTGCATTGAGGTCCTCCTTTTTCATTCACCTTGATACAATCAAACAAATCCTCATGTATCAAAACCATCTTCATTTCAAATTTCCAACGGGCGTAATTCGCCATCCCGGCGAGTTTCGTTACATTGCATACACTAGTCATTTTAGTGATTTCAGTGCTCTGCTACCATATTAGAGAAAGGAAAATGCACTTTAGAGAAAATAGACATTGTAATTTTAATTTTTCACACAATCAACAAGGTTGCCTAGCAACCACGCATAGAGCAGAGTTTATTACTCTAATAGCAGGTGTCCATTTAGAGAAAAACTGTTTTTCGCATGGCCAACTGTGGCCTGCTCGCGAGTGTCGAGTCCAAACAATCTCCACATTTTAACAGATAATAACAAAACAGCAAACGTTGTGTACAATAATGTTTTAAATTAGGTAATTTTAAATATTTTTGTACACAACGTGACGCTCGCCCCTGTAAAGTGTCTCTTGGACATAAGGGACCAATAAATTTTCCTAGGTACTTTCTGCCACTTAATGGAATACATAGGTACCTTATACCTACGGTAAACAGATATTTTTTATTTTTTTTAAACATACCTACTCTCTTTTAATCAAATGCTATACCCAAATCTATACCGTTCTTTTAATATAATCATTAATATTCAAATTAATTTACTGTAACTGTGTAAATATTTGTTTCACGGCTAATTTGCTGAGCCATTTGTTACAAAATTGGATATGGATAGTCTGAAATCTGAAAAAGAACATAAGTTACTTTTTATCAAAACACCACGCGGGCGAAGCCGCGGGCGGAAGCTAGTTATAATATAAATTGCTTTTATAAAATTTAATATAAAATAATAATAATATAAAAGATAGTAATATTGTGAATGCAAAAAAATACAAAATTGTTTTTATACTTTTTAGAACTCCTTCTATGAATCTTCTCCTCCTCCTCCTTATTAAATTTATCACTGAACCATTTCACACACAAACACACTTTGTTTTTTTATGCTCATGAATTTTGGGAAAATTCGGCTTATTAATTAGCTTCCCCCACTTTTGGAGAAAACTCGAGTTATAATTTCGCCTTTGATGAATTTCATCAACACGTTTTGCTGTATAGCGCTCAAGTATTGGAACGGTAAACAAAAATGCTTTACCAAACGAGTAAGGTCGACATTAGTTTTTGTTTCAAACAGTTTATTTTAATATAATAATAATTGAAACTAAACTTGCAGGAAATTGTTGTATATCTCTGCCGGTACGGTAGAGTCAGGTGCTGCAGCGTGCGTGATTCGCTGGCACGGGCGCTCGGCACTGCAATTGCTATGCAAGCGGCGTGCCATCCTTTCTTCCCGCCAATGCCAGCGCATTGTTCCTCGCCGCGCCATCTAACTGTACACTTAAGTAGACCCTGAAATTGGCATTGCCCTTGTTAAACGTGACCTGGACACGTGACCTAGCTTCTTTTAGGAAGTATTGTTTAGTGTTTGCACTACATTAAGATTTTTAGTAATGGGTAGAATTAGCGATGCTTCATTGATGTGGAAATGTAATGTGATGTTGAATTTAAATAATTTCTTTTAACTGTTAAGGGATCATCGTCATCATCATATAGGAATAGGGGAGACAGGCCATACGCAACACGACAAAATTTTACGACCCGTTTTCTCGTGTTTTAGTCATTTTTCGTCAATCGTCTTTAACATGGTTGCGCTTAAAAGCCGATCTTCTTATGTCTAAAGAGTAGTTTTACTTAACCGCGGATTTTCGTTTACTAACTCTAACATAGCAATAGCGTTTTGTGTGCTATTTCAATTGAAGCGGTGGCGGTATCCTATTACAATTATGTATTCAAAGTATATTTAGAGCGAACAACACGTAAATTTATGTTTTATGCTTATATTTATATTTTCATACTGATACAAATATATTTGTATGAGTATAAATATAATCCTTTAATTTAAAACACACAATATTAACTAAATAAAAGATAACGGTATGACCATGTTAGATAATAAAGTAATTTATAATCATATATCAATAGGCAAAAATAGTTTGTCTACATGTTTGGCAAAACGAGATATATCTTGATATCGACAAACTTCTCTTCAATCGTGCGCGAGATAGCTCAACTAGCGCAGGCTAGGCGGGCTGGTGACGATCGGATCGGTTTAAGGATAATCAATAAAGCATAACGTAACGTACATGATTTTAGTAGAGTTTCAACTAGATTACTCAACATTTATAGAGCTACCTAAAGACAAAACTAACTTAAACCTAATTAGTTAAAGCCTTAAAATATTCAAAATTTACAGATAAAATTATCTTGCTTCATTTTGTACAGATCTTTATATATATAATTCTTCTGTGAGTGTGTATGTCACTGAACTCCTCCTAAACGGCTGGACCGATTTGAATGAAATTTTTTGTGTGTGTTCAAGGGGATCTGAGAATGGTTTAGATTCACAAATCAGCCCGGCAGATGGCGCTGCAGACGGTATCTAGGTTATTTATCTATACTGCAAAAATAACAGGCAGGACAACGTCTGTCGGGTCCACTAGTATTATCATAATATTTAAATTTAGCTTAATTTGAAATACATCTATTCGGCCCTCTTCAATATAAGCTATTTTGGAATTACAGAATTTTATTTAAAGAAGATTTGTCGAAGTTGTTTTTATTAAATTTTGGCCTAAACAGAGAAAGTTTATAGGGGTGGAGTCTTCAACGAGGTCAATTGAACCCCTCATTTCGAAAAGGACACAAGTCCATTAAACTTATCAGGATCAACAGAATATGATTCTTAAAAATAAAGTCTTTGGTGCTAAAGAAACTGAATATAGGCTAAGTTAAATAAAACGCATATTCATTATTTGCTGAAGTTTTTGGACATGGAAAAACCTCTGTATAAAAATTCTCATACTGTGTTGGATAACAATTCTCTAGTTTTGACAAATCAGACATTTCTTTTCATTGATTGGCACTTTACCAGCATATGCAGGTGTATTACTTGCTGGTAATTGGGGCCTGGTGCTCATCCTTTGTAAGAGTTGGACATGTCTGTCTCAACAATCTATGGAGTCACGCGTTGCCACCAGGCCTGATGTGGTTTTGGAAAATGTGAAATGTGATACTTTGAAAACTGTAAAAGTCACTCTTTGTCTTCGGGTTCTGCTATACCACAGGAATCTACGGGTAGCACCAGTTTTTTTATAATGTCAGAATAAAACACTTTTATTCTGACATCATTACAGGAGTCATCACGACTCCTGTAAAGGAGTCGAAACGTCAGGATTAAATATAAAATATATTTAATAATAATAATATTTCTTACAATCACACCAATTAGCCTAGCCCAAAGTAAGCACTGTAAGGCTTGTGTTATGGATACTAGGGTAACGGATAGACATACATATATGATACATAAATATGTAATATTCATAGAAATATATATTAACACCCATGACTCAAGTACAAATGCTCGTATTCATCATACAAACATATGCCCCTTCCGGGATTCGAACCCAGGACCGTCGGTGCGAAAGGCAGGATCGCTACCGTTGCACCAAACGGTCGTCTGTTTTTTTTTACATAGCCTATGTCCGTCAGGTTATAATCATGTATGTTCATGCCAAAATTCGTTCGAATCGGTTGAACCGTTTAGTAGCAGGAGGGAGACAAACTCAGTTGCCTAAAAGAGAGCTTTACTCTTTTTTTATTATTACTGTTATTGCGCAGAACAACAAACGTCAGTGTCAACCTCAGATTGGTTACACGGGTGTTAACGCCAACATGATGCCTACCATAGAGTAGGCCTTGTATATTTTTTATTTCTTCTTTAGGGCACTGACGTACGTCCTTCAATGTATTTTTATTGTTATTATTTTTTTTAATGTTTATATATTTTTTGTTTTCTCTTCTACTTTATTTTTTTATTATATATAATTATATTATCAGTAGGGCGTCACTCATTCAGGCCCTGGCAGAATATCAGCGCTGCTGCGGTGGATCTCTGCTCGCAGTGGCCTATGCTGAGGCAGGGTCCTGGTTGATCGTAGGTGTAATTTAGTTATTTTTAAGCACAATTGTTTTTATTTTATATGTTGTTATTGTTAATTTGCCTTCGATCAATAAATTCTTTCTTTCTTTCTTTCTTTCTTTCAGAGCTTCGCTCAATAATGAAATTTTACATATAGAATTTGAGTTTTAATTACCACTTTCTTATTTTCTTTAAAATAATTTAAAATCATAATAAGGTCTGCACTGACTTAGTCGTCGACTCCAGGATAAGTTGTTTTACATTTGTATTTTGTAAAAATATACATAATTAACTGCTGTATTTTTATATTCCAGGCGTGACCATACACGATCGATAAATGTAACGACGTTTTCACCGAATTTTACCACGGAATTTATGAACTACTTTTAATTAGTAACAAATCAATCATATAAAAACCTGTTGTAATGTTTTCCTAGCTTTTTCTATCTTTGGCTTTTATTTGTCTTTACATTATATTGGATTGAGATTTTAAAACCCCATTGCAAATTAATCTCAGATACTAAGCCTGTGCATATCTGTTGTAGGTATATTCAATAGCTATGTAATGTGAAATGATATTCTGTTAAGTAAATGTTCTGTGTAAGTTATGTTGATGTGCAGACGACCGTTTGGTGCAACGGTAGCGATCCTGCCTTTCGCACCGACGGTCCTGGGTTCAAATCACGGAAGGGGCAGATGCTTGTGTGATGAATACGAGGATTTGTACCTGAGTCATGGGTGTTTATATATATTTCTATGAATATTACTTATCTATGTATCATATATGTATGTATATCCGTTACCCTAGTATCCATAACACGAGCCTCACAGTGCTTACTTTGGGCTAGGCTAATTGGTGTGAATGTAAGAAGTATTTATTTATATAAGTTAATAAATAAGTAAGTAAACTACTTAACGCACACACGCAAAAATGCACGTCATTTTTACAGTGCACAATTTATATGAGAGGAAGTGTGCGTTGAGTCCATCATAGAATTAGTACTAACCGATAAAATCGGTATCGGTCGCGTGTAGGATTGATAAAACTTTTTTCTAAAAAAAAAAATAAGTTTCAGGTATCCAACAGGAGTAGAATCTTCTGTCCCTATCCAGGTGTGATATGTCGCAAACAGACATGTTGAGTTTCTTATGGTGAATTGCTATATATTCATAATTATCGCCATAGCTATCTCTTCATATCTAAGTAACTAACTTGTATTATTGCTAATACAGCTTGTTTAATTTATAAAACGACAGAGTTACTAAATATCATGGAACAACTTTAATTATAAGTATATGTTATTTTTCTTGAATTAAAACCACTATAGAAATGTACAAATTAAAATTTATGATTAATTTTTATTATGATATTTTTGAGCCTCAACGAGGATGAGCACGATGGCGCAGTGATTGGTGCATTCAGCCGTTGCGAAGGTTAAGAGATTTTCGCAATTTCGGATAGCTGACAAAATTTTGTTTTTTCGAGCTCTTTTATCTTTCTTAAGGTTCATTAAGATGTTAGAATCGGCTGGACATTCAGTCATCAGCACTCACTTAACCGCACTGAGCCCGCCTTGTGCGGCATGGCACATTTTGATTGTGTATTTATGATATTAACAGTAGATTTTTTTCTTCCTTCTGACAATTATTTAAGATGCACTTAGACTACTGAGAAACGAATAATGGTTTAATGGACTAGTGAAACTATTACGAGTACAGTTGTATTGTAACAGTTAACTATTTATGTGCTGTATTTGTTTATTGGACTCAAATAAATTTAATTTTCTAATGTCATTTCATTTCAATCTTAAAACAGGATTTATTATTGAGTTCATGTAATTGGATCATGTTTGCTATTTAATAAAGAGACCATGCTATAATGTCCTTTCGAAAATAGTTAAACAGGTTTTTTTAATAGCTCACGGTATGCATGTTGCGTTCACAGAGCTTTTTAGGTCTGTCTTATTGTTCTATTTTAATCAACGAAACGATTTTTAATGGCCAGGCTTGAAGTTCATTGATATCTGGCTGTCGGGAACATCTTATACAGGCGCTCGGTCAAGTTCAAGGTGGGTTGTTGGCATTTCGAGCGATTCGTCAACATCGATGTCACACAATCGTTTGCGCCCACGCATCACGCTGCTAGCCTTTTGTAATAATGTAACGTATGATAATTATAAGTGCCTTATGCTTTATAGATCTAGTAGTGCTACATGTGATAACTTAACCTTTTTCGTGAAACATTTATTTTGTAGTGATAGTGAAAAAAAAAATTCCAGTGACTTATCCTATGGGTCAAATAAATTTAGCGTGGACGTTTAATAGGTATAAAATGTTATACAAAAACAGTTCAAATATAATGTGCCTTGGTACACTTTGCAGAAAAAGTATCTCATATATACCCTGAGTATTAATATATTTTCTTTGCGAATATTTGTAGCCAAGATAAAAATGATTTTACTTTGGAAAAACGTAAGATATTAGATCCTTTTACATAGACTTTTTCATTAGTATAACTAAAGATTTTTATTGCTAGTGAAAATTTCTTTACGTATAAAAATGTAACGGTTAAATCCTTACTAATATTATAAATCGGAAAGTGAGTTTGTTTGTTTGTTTGTTTGTTTGTTCCGCTTTCACGCCGTAACTACTGAACCGATTGCTTTGAAATTTTGCAGACGTAAAGATAAAAGTCCGGATTAAATAATAGGGTACTTTTTATCCTGGAAAAAATTGTTGTTCCCGAGGAAAAACAAAAATATTGTTTGCTTGATGGATGGATTGTAGATGGCGCTGTGTGTCGTTTAAAACAACGTAAAATATTGCAAATGAATATAAACCTGTAAATTTAGAAGCTAAATGATACGATAATGAATCCCCGAACATGAGGAATTCCCGAGGGATGACGTACAATTCGTTTTATCGTCTAAACTGTTTTTTTTACATCTACTTATATGTTGCAAACGAATATGAACATGTAAATTTTGAAGCTAAATGATACGAAAATGAATCCTCGAAAATGAGGAATTCTCGAGGGATGACGTACAATTTGTTTTATCGTCTAAATTGTTTTTTTTACATCTACTTATCCTGAAATCACTAAAGTCAACGAATTACTAATTGGTATAAGTATTAGTTACGTTATTTAGTTCTTGAGGTATGCGATAGATGGCGCTGGGTGTTTTTTAAAACATGGTAACGATGTGATTTTTAAAATACGTAAGAAGTGGAATGATAGCTTACGCTATTTAGTTCTAGAGGGATGCGAAAGATGGCGCTGGATGATTTTTAAAACGTGGTAACGAAGTGTTTTTTAAGATACGTAAGAAGTGGAATGAATTATATGAATTTTGTATCCAGCGTTACATCGCGCTTCTTAGATTTTTCCGTGGGAATGAAAAGTTTTCTTATAGTTGTGTTTTATACCGCAATATAACCGAATTCCACGAGGGCGAAGCCGCGGGCGGAAAGCTAGTGTTAAATAAATGTTAAATAAACTATAGAATACTTTGATATTTAAAATAGTCAGTGTATATCTACACTCAAGAATAATTGCTTGGTACTTGGAATTTCTCAGGAGAAGTCAAATGATGTTTGTCCACAGATCTTGTTAATGATGTTTTAGACGTTTTCCAATGTTTACATTTCTTTACGTTTTCGTTAATTCCAATGTGTAATGATTTTAACATGTATGTACAATACGTGCGTTAACATTAGTAAATTAAATGTTAAACACACTGTTATACACTTTTTTAGATTTAAAAGCCTGATGTTAAACAAAATTGAATATACATTGTTGTCATATATTTAATTATGTTACAATTAAATTGCATTTTAATTATTTTTTATAAGTTTTAAGAAAATAATGAAAAAAGAGACATTTTTCGGAACCCTCGGACAAGGCCGTAGCTAGGGGGGGGGGGCATTGTGGGGCAATGCCCTACCTTGAAATCACAATACCATACCAAAATACCAAAAACTAAGATAAATAAGTATAATTAAATTGTTTTATAATTCTTATATATTTTATGCATTTTTCAATGCGATCTTATAAGATAAATTATCATAATAGAAAAATACTACACTACTGTAAAAAATTAAGGGATCAAAAAAATCCAAATTTTTGGGCAATTTTCAACAGGCCGTAACTTCGAGAGAAATGGTCGTACAGGAAATCAAAAAAAAGTAAATTGTAGCTCCAAGTGTCTAGTTGTTGAACCCTCCGCGGTTTTTGAGTAATCTTAAAAAAACCAGCAAGAAAAAAAAAATCGTTTTTTTATTACTTTTATTTTTTTGTCTAAAATTTTTTTTTTTGCTTAGCCACTAAGGATCGGATACGGATCGGCAAAAAACGTGATCCTTTAATTTTTTCAAAAATTAGATCAAGTGAAACATAAAAACGGCTGGCTGGATTAATTAAGTTCTTTGTAGGATTTTTGTGGACATTTTTAACTGTAAAAAGCACACTTAACATTAGAGGTTTTCTCAATATTTTCGATCTAGCGCTTGATTTTCCAAAAAACCATCAACATCCCTTATTTTGTTCCATTTTAAATTCATGTGACAAAAAGAAACAAATTTAAATAAGCAATGGCTAGTCGTTAAAGAGAATTCATTCAAGTTCTTGAAACCCACCTTTAATTTTTTGTGCGATCATTGGTTGCTGAGATATCGATAATCAAAGACAAAAGGATCCTTTTCCATTTGACGACCGATATCTCGGCGAGAAGTGGACGTATCAAGGTGTATAAAAAAATAAATTAATGCTAAATAAACAAAGTGTCTGATCCTTATAGTGGGTAAGTAAAACAATTTTTTTCTACGCCCGTAAAAAAAATTGAAATTTTTTTTTCTTTCTGATTTTTCTAAGATTACTCAAAAACCGCGAAGGATACAACATTTTAAAGTTCTAATCCAAAAACTAGACACTCGGAGCTACAATTTTTTTTCCTGTACGACCATTTCTCTCGAAGTTACGGCCTGTTGAAAATTGCCCAAATATTTGGATTTTTGACGTGACAACGTCTTATAAATTGGTTTGCCGGGTGACACTTCAAGAAACTGCGTTACGCTCCGCTCACGTTATGCGCTTACAATGAGAGCGAGTGAGAGGCACGCGTCCCTTCCACTCGGGCATGGTTAGCCCGCCTAAGAGCGAGAGAGACAGACATAAAAAGTGGAAGGGACGCGTGCCTATAAATTAATGTTTTAAATAAAATTCTTTGTATAAATAAATGTTTTAAATTGTTACTATTATTTCATCCTTCTTCCTACTATACGAATGAATATTCACATTAAAATTATTTTACCACTCAAAGTCGTTGTCACGTAAAACTTTCGCCCGTATACCGACTTTACAGGCAACCAACCAGTTTTTTTTTTATCTTTTAATTTTTTCCAGTAGTGTAGAAAAAATCGACTCGGGTCACAAGTGAATTCTCAGGCGGGAATTGAACCCGCAACCTTTAGAAATCCGGTCCAATGCTTGACCTAGAGGTCAGTGATATAAATAGTGTTTGATTTAGCAGTCCGTGCTTCGAGGGCAGACCAATTATGATAAATTTACTACTTCTGCCCTACCTGTAACCAATGCTGCCCTACCTCAAATTAGACTCTAGCTACAGCCCTGCCCTCGGATCTTTCTCTTCACTTTGTATAAAGTCATAGTACCTTATCACTAAGGTAAGTGACTCTTAGTGCAGCTGTGGTAGATATAATATGTATATTTTATTAAGACGGGAAAAAATAAAACATTATTGTTTGGCAGAAAGAGTTCGCTCAATCATTAGACGATTATAACTCATATTGCTCCTTAGAACCGTAAGTATTTAGAATTAATGAATAACTCTTTGGTCAAATTACGATTAGTCATTCCATTATCTCTTCAAATGCGATAAGTCATTAATAAACGTTAATCCTCATATGGTACCTATGCTGAAAAATTATTGTAGAGCTAGTTTGTCTAATTGTTTTATTTTTGATGATATTTTTTTTGGTTGAATCACGATCTTTCATTACAAAACCTGATAATAAGTTAAAGCCAGAGCCAAGATGTTAAGAGACAGCCCCTGTCTAATATATCTTGCCTTGTAGGAACAAGAAGGGGGCATAGTTTAATATTAAGTGGGATGGTAGATGGCGCTGCTGTCATGTTGATATCTGCTCTGAAAATATTTAATTAAAAAATAGTTAAATAGTGAAATTTCGTATAATTATGTGTTTAAATAAAGTTACTTGACATAAGTGACTAATCTACTGAGAAGAAGAAGAGATACTAAAACTAAAGTTGGAGCTTGAGAGTGCATATAAAGAAATAGTTGTTGTTAACTATGTAAACAACACTCTAAAGCTAAAAATTTCTGACTATGAATAATCAGCTATGTATATACAAAGATATCCCCATCAACGATTAGAACACATACATTCTACACACAAACTATTAAACGAGTACAGTTAGCGACAAGGGATCTATTTCGAACGCCTACTATGAAGTTATAGAGTTTAGCTAATATTACGGTAGATGGCGTTAAGGGTGCCACTAGTGAATATAGGAATGAACAAGGAGACCGTACGAGTGATGGAGTGTAATTCGATAAGAAACTTAACTAATATGTCACGGGATGGCGCTAGGTGTTCTACAAAACAGCATCAGGGGGTAGAAACAGCAACAATTATCAACCAATCGAAAAGAAGTTACAGTGAACAAAAAAATAAAAATAAATTTCTTGTACTGAGAAGTAATAATGTAAATAAAGTATTAAACATTCTAAAAAGCAAATTTGAAACCAGATTTTAAATCTGTCACTGGACAAAGCCTGATGCTGAGGTTGCTGAGTTAATGAGTGGAATATAAATTACAGGAATTCAATATGAAAGACGATTGTGTGATTGTTATAGGTGAACAAGATTTTCGGTTTACTATGAACTATGCAAAGTTGGTAAAACTAATTCAATAAAAATTAACATTACTGTGTCATTACAATATTATTATTATAACACCTACTTTTTGAATCCATGACAGCCAACTTTGTTTAACGATAAAATTGTAACATTTAATTATTAACATTGCAATATAATGTGAAATACTTTTCTTTAAACTTTGGTAGGCTAAATAATAAAGGTTTTGATAATTATATAATATATCCCATCAAAAACAATACTTGTCAAAAAAACCAAGTCTCGCAACTCAGTTGTTCTACGGTAAAAAGTTGTGAGATCCATGTAATACCAAGTCGGTTATTAATTTATTAAGTCCCTACTTAAACGAATTTCTGTCTTAATACGTCCAGTCCCTAAGACCACGATTGTGGTCCATAACAATTGAAAATCAATTGTGTCTGGAATCTCCGTACTCGAAGCATTAAGTTGTTACGTAATAATTAACAGCATCTTATAGTGACGCATATCAATATTAAAAATCTTTATTGTTTTATATAAATACTAGTTGACCCGGCCACGCGTTGCTGTGCCGACTGCAGCGTCATCTGCCGGACTGATTTGTGAATCTAAACCATTCTCAGATCCCCTTGAACACACACAAAAAAATTCATTCAAATCGGTCCAGCCGTTTAGGAGGAGTTCAGTGACATACACACTCACAGAAGAATTATATATATAAAGATATTGACTCGGCCATCGCACTAAATAATTTAATTTACATGTGTTTTCATTAAATTAAATTATTTAGTGCGATGGCCACGTAACTATATTTATATAAAACAATAAAGATTTTTAATATTGATATGCGTCACTATAAGATGCTGTTAATTATTATGTAACAATTTAATGCTTCGAGTACGGAGATTCCAGACACAATTGATTTTCAATTGTTATGGACCACGATCGTGGTCTTAGGGACTGGACGTATTAAGACAGAAATTCGCTTAAGTAGGGACTGAATAAATTAATAACCGACTTGGTATTACATAGATTTCACAACTTTTTACCGTAGAACAACTGAGTTGCGAGACTTGGTTTTTTTGACAAGTATTGTTTTTGATGGGATCTCATTGCTTTTTGTATTTTATAGACAGTCTACTTTTTGGCTTTTCGGTACCTTCTACTTATTGTATATATGTATGTATATCTACCAGCAACGAATTTTCTTGAAGCCCTCTCTCTGACTTATGAACTTTTCTTATTTTTGTAGGTTTTTTCAGTTTTTCCTTGATTCATACACCAAACACTATTTATATTCCAAATTTGAAGCTTCTAGGTCTGTTAGAAGTGTCTTAGAATTTTGATGATCGGTGAGTCAGTGAGTGACAAAATTAAGAAATTTGACCCGTTATAATTCTTAAACTACTAGTTCAAATTGAATGAAATTTGAAATATACCGTGTCTTTACAATGCCTGCATGGTTACTGAAAATGCAGTCTTCTAGTTTTATCCACAACGAAGTTACAGGGGGTCGAAAATGGTCTGAATTGCTTCGAGAAAAGGATGGTACGTCCGTGCCACTTTTTTGCTTGACTTGGCGGGGGCACTACCGTGCCCCCAGATATACTAATACTACATGTATAGTAAAACATTGCTCTACATTCTTAGCTCCTCCATTAATCTCATATAATAAATTAATAATCAACCATAAAAAGAGGAAAATAATGCATTTCCGCCATCTTATTGTATTACCAAATATAGTATTAAGATCTAATGGGGAGGTGATTGAATCTGTTAATAAAACTAAATTCTTAGGACTTATGAAGGTCTATCCTTCAACTTAACTGGTAGTCTCACACAGAAAACCTGATATGAAGATTAAAAGGTTACAACACTTTTGTTTTTGTATTAGAAGAGCTTTCAAGAGTGACTAACATAGATGCTGTAGTAATAGTCTACCATGGTTATGTGGAGTCTGTGCTGCGATATGGAATCATCTGCTGGGACAACTCAGTTAATAAAGACATTGTGTTTAAATCACAAAAAAGATGCATCAGAGCGATCAAAGGTATGAAGCAAATAAGAAGTTGTCAACCAGAATTTGAAAAGTTAAAAATACTTACTCTGCCATGCATGTATATCTACGAGGTGGCGGTGTATGTGCCTTTCAATAGAGACTTATTTGTAGCATTCTCTGAAACAAAGCAACAGACGCGGAAATAGACTGTGTCCAAGACTTTGTGAAACAGCACTTTCTAGAAATAGCTTTTTTGGTATAGCTCAAAAATATATAATTAAATACCTGAAGCTTACCATTGCATCTTTTTAAAACAAGCTTAATGGAAGTACTGTAAGATAAAGCATATTACTCTTCGAAAGAATTTTTGACGAACGTTTACTTTAAAAAAAATTGACAAATTGAAATGAATCCGTACATAAATTTATGAATATTATGATTTTTTTTAATATTAGGCTATTTTATATAAGTCTATAATATCCTGACATGTTTTTGTTTAATACTATTCTTATTTTATGTTATGACGATTTTGTAAAATATTATGACTGAGTTTAATTCATATTACCATTTAATTAATATTTGTATACCTTGACTAAGGTGGAATTACAGTGATACAAAAATAATATAGAACACCCACATTAAAAAAAATATATATAACTAGCTGAACCGGCCACGCGTTGCTGTGCCGCCTGCAGCGTCATCTGCCGGACTGATTTGTGAATCTAAACCATTCTCAGATCCCCTTGAACACACACAAAAAATTTCATTCAAATCGGTCCAGCCGTTTAGGAGGAGTTCAGTGACATACACACTCACAGAAGAATTATATATATAAAGATGTGCACCTACCTGTACTTCACAAATAAAGATTTCTATTCTATTCTAAAAGATCCAAACCAAGAATTAAAGATGTATGGACTTGGAATCCAAATGATGCAGTCGGCGCTGAACAGCCATTTTGATTATAACAAGATTGGATTGGAATAATTGTTCTAACAATTGGTTTTAGCGATTTTCAGCTTAAAATCTTACACATAAAGTTAAATATCACAAAATTTTATAGTTTTTGATAGGTTGACGTGATGCTGTATGTATTTTGAAAAAAAAAAACTGGTTGGTTGCCTGTAAAGTCGGTATACGGGCGAAAGTTTTACGTGACAACGACTTTGAGTGGTAAAATAATTTTAATGTGAATATTCATTCGTATAGTAGGAAGAAGGATGAAATAATAGTAACAATTTAAAACATTTATTTATACAAAGAATTATATTTAAAACATTAATTTATAGGCACGCGTCCCTTCCACTTTTTATGTCTGTCTCTCTCGCTCTTAGGCGGGCTAACCATGCCCGAGTGGAAGGGACGCGTGCCTCTCACTCGCTCTCATTGTAAGCGCATAACGTGAGCGGAGCGTAACGCAGTTTCTTGAAGTGTCACCCGGCAAACCAATTTATAAGACGTTGTCACGTCAAAAAGTTATTTTTATTATATGCTTTTATGATTGTTTCAACGTATCGTAAATAGCAGTTACTGGAGGTTTCTTCATTATTCGCACTTCAGATCTCTATGGTCTTCACCTTAAAAAACACAAAAAAATTGATGTAACCACAAATTAACGATGTAATCAATTCCATTAATGATGTGAAAAATATTGATGTAATCATAATCAGTAAAAAAATCTTAAAGTTGTTATATAATTAAGGTACTTCTGAATAAAATAATGAGTAAAGTTATATTACGATGTCGCTTTCCTAAACATAAACTACTTAAATTTTCTTTGATTACATCATACACATTAATACATAGTTTAACTAACTAACTATTGAGATCCACTATCGGTTTAGTATTTTTACTACTACTTTTTGCGATTGTTTAGATCTTCACAATAAATCAGTACTTCTCAATGCAATTGGCAACAGCTATGCAGTAAGAAGAGATAAATCATGTTGACCCATTCATTTATCTATTATTTCATCACGCCTATCGCCTGTTTGTTCGCAATACTCAAACAACTACAGTATTAGGTAATATCATGATAACAAATTATGACGAGCGATCAATGTTGTAGTAGTGTTCTATGTACCGACAGCGCCGGTCGTTTCTTGCGCTAAAACATGGCTTTCAAAGGTCGTCAGCTGTTTCTGAGCAAACGAATAGTGACCGAAGACGATATTATCAATGGAGGAGTGCTGGTTAATGATAAAGGCGTAATAGAAAAAATTTTAAGCAAGGACGAAGCGGATAAACTACTTGCAGAGCTAGATGGAAAGATAAAGGTATTTTGGCTATGTCTATGTTATACATAACTCATAATAGTGAAGATGGTCAATGTGGTATCAATTCTGAGCAAGTGACATTATCCTCATCATCTCGGTGACTTTAATAATATTATATTACCTGTCACTCTTGAAGTCAATTAGGTGAACTAAGTCAGTTCCGGACAACTTGTAATAATAAAGCAGACTAAGCAGAACTAGTAAGCAGAACTTACTTAATAAAGTTTATATTGCATAAATAAGTTTGTAGACGACTGCTTATCACACAAACATTTGCCTCTACCGAGATTAGAACTGGGATCTTTTAGAGCAGAAGGTAGGATCGTAAGGATTTTATTATTGAAATCACTGAACTCGATAAAGCCATCACTTGTACTTTATACTTTTGTTTGTCGTTTTGTTTTGTTGAGTCTAAATTTCTAGTTCCTAGTGTTCTTTTCTATTTTATTAAAGAATACACATACATACATTTAGTTCGCTCAGAGCCCAAACATGATGAGATGTTGAATAGTTGAAGAGTTCCAATAATAATGCACTATCGTCCCATTAAATAACTATCGCAAGAGTAGTTTATCAGGTAGTGGAACAAAAGATATCCGTCATAAGGCATTCAGAATATAATTAAAGTTAATTAAATTTCTGCAAGAGATTACGGTGCGTCTGTTTTCAGTCACATCTGAGGGCTGAGTGTACGTTGTCAAATAATTATGTATACGTTACTGTCTCGTTTGAGTTATGATTTAGATTTTGTATTTATAATCAAAGTATTAAGGCCTATTTAAGGATTGCATTAAGGCACATATATTTATAAAAAATATCGCTTAGTTTAATAACAATAACAAATTAAAAAAGAGTTTTAAGATTTTTAAATGTCTTCGTATCACAATGTAAAGTTCAGAAGTTTTAGTATAACTTCCTTAAGTAAGATTAAAGAATACTAATTATATTTTCATTTTATGGAAAACATCTAAAACAGAAACATTTCCTTTGTGATTTTGAAGTTTCGAGAATTGAGAGTTTAGCCTTTTCCCAACCTATCCCACAATAACAAATAGCAACTGCAAAATAATAAAAAACTATTCAACAAACTTACTTAATGTTTGTCTATCTAGTTAAATTTGACCCACTTATCAAGTTAGCTGTCACAAGTATTCTGTGATAATTGTGGATATAAATATCGAAGTTAAAGAAAACTTTTTCTTGCTATATATGGAACATATTTATCTCATTTCGTTGGAAACGATGCCTACTTTGGTTTATGAGAACTTAATCAATCGTTTCGAAAAAGAGTTCCTTATGTTTACCTTCAGCATAAACACTGTTCCTAATTGCTTTCAATTAGTAAATCACAGGGTAAACGATGTACCTTAATAACTTAGAATCATTCTTATAATTGGATCTCAGTTACATTTAGGTATTTAAACAAATAGATAAAATAGTTTTTAAAATATTTTCGAAGAAATCTTCATGTAAACGATATAACTACAAATATCAAGAAACGTATGCGTTGATTTGTAAAAGTGATATTAAATATAAAAGAAGAATCCATTTTTTAGCTCAACCGTATTTATTATTTAGGTATTTGAGAAGAGATTAAAGAATGCTTTATGTTTAACTTGGCAAATTATTTTGATAACCTATCAGATTTATGTCAGTATTTTTACATAAATATTCTCTTTATAATCGATCAGTGGTATGAAATAAAAATGTGCTATCGTGTTTTTTTACTAGCCGTCGATGAATATATGATGAATACATAGTCTGATTAAAGTGATTTATAGGATAAATTATCGAATATGAGTTCTTCCATATTTAAAGGTGGTGGACGGGTGTGAAGCAGCACTGCTTGCGGGGGTGGTGGACTCGCATGTTCATGTTAACGAGCCAGGGCGCACAGCGTGGGAAGGATTCCGTACAGCCACCAGCGCCGCTGCGGCTGGCGGCATTACCACCATAGTCGACATGCCACTGTAAGATTTAGTTACATACAGCGGCGTAGCGTGGGTGTCGGCCGCCCGGGGCGAAGGACGATTTTGCCGCCCTCTCATTTAGGTATTTCAATTTAATGTATACAATACATTACATAGGTACATTAATTCTAGATAACTTTTCGGTAAGAGCAGTCATTATTGTGCATTATACAGTTTAGATTTTAAATAAAAAAGTTTACCACCATTTGCTCAAAAGTCACAGTTTTAAAGCGTAACATAAATTTCGATACGAGACAATGTGAATTGCACAACTGAGTCTCCATTAATAAAACTTTCTTTGAATTGTCAAAGACATTCTCGCTGATCATTAGTCATAAACAATTTAAGCACAAAATAAAGTACGGGGAATCCCCGCAAGTCAGAATAGATGAAGTTGCCAGCAGTCGCTACAATATATCATTCAAAGAAAGGGGATTCCCTGAATTCGTCACAGAATAAGTAATGAAAAATTTCGTGCTCTTTTCAATCGGGCCGTAGTTGCGATAAAAATATGAAATGTTTGAAATATTTTTAATATTTACTAGCTTTCCGCCCGGGGCTTCGCCCGCGTGGAATTCGGTTATATTGCGGTATAAAGCAATAGCGTAAGCTATCATTCCACTGCTTACGTATTTTAAAACTCACATCGTTACCATGTTTTAAAAAACACCCAGCGCCATCTATCGCATACCTCAAGAACTAAATAGCGTAAGCTATCATTCCACTTCTTATGTATTTAAAAAAACACATCGTTACCATGTTTTATAAAACACCCAGCGCCATCTATCGCATACCTCAAGAACTAAATAACGTAACTAATACTTATACCAATTAGTAATTCGTTGACTTTAGTGATTTCAGGATAAGTAAGTAGATGTAAAAAAAACAATTTAGACGATAAAACAAATTGTACGTCATCCCTCGAGAATTCCTCATTTTCGAGGATTCATTTTCGTATCATTAACTTCAAAATTTACATGTTCATATTCGTTTGCAACATATAAGTAGATGTAAAAAAACAGTTTAGACGATAAAACAAATTGTACGTCATCCCTCGGGAATTCCTCATTTTCGGGGATTAATTATCGTATCATTTAGCTTCTAAATTTACATGTTTATATTCGTTTGCAATATTTTACCTTGTTTTAAACGACACACAGCGCCATCTACAATCCATCCATCAAGCAAACAATATTTTTGTTTTTCCTCGGGAATATCAATTTTTTTCCAGGATAAAAAGTACCCTATTATTTAATCCAGACTTTTATCTTTACGTCTGCAAAATTTCAAAGCAATCGGTTCAGTAGTAACGGCGTGAAAGCGGAACAAACATACAAACAAACAAACTCACTTTCCGATTTATAATATTAGTAAGGATTGTAAAATTTTGCCGCCCCCCAAAAAGTGCCGCCCCCACTACGCTACGCCACTGTTTACATATTTTTATTTAGGTATTTAGAATGGGTTAGCTCTTGATTCCAATCAATTCACATTGAATAGAAACCAATTTAAAAGTTGTTTTGTTTAAATATCAAAAATGTCCAGCAGCGACGAAGATACAAATTTGGCATTTTATTTAAGCTGTTTTTCTTGCACCTGAAACTTTTCCTCACTGTAATGAGGTGAAAAATTGTCTGTTTTGCTTGCAGCAAAGTTTTAAGTGTCTCGTACCTTTGAAACCCTCGCTACACTTAGGATTCTATCTTTGAGAATCCTTCGTTTGCTCAGGTTTCAATAGAGGTAACACGCGGCCAAATCTCAACTTTTCAGCTTTGCATATGAAATAACTACTTTAATCACATTACAAAAGAAAGTGTTCTGTAAGTCAAAAGTTGTGGATGCCTAACCTAACATACGCGAAAGTTGAAAAACTAATTTGCAATTGAAAATTCGAAGAAACTCTTGTATTATTCTCTTCCAGAAACTCCATTCCACCGACTACAACTTTGGAAAATCTCAAAACGAAGGCTTCGTCTGCTAAGGATAATGTTTATGTTGATGTGGGCTTCTGGGGCGGCGTAATTGCAGGAAATCAGGTACCATAAAATATGAAGTTCTTACATATAAAAATTGCTTGTTTACTGTTTTTTTTAATTAATAATCATGATCTAGTCACATTTTTGGATTTTTTCAAAGGATAACAGCCTGTTATCCTGGAACAGTATTGATGTATTTCTTAATAACTCAGTCCCATTTGAATTTTAAAGTAAAATTTACATAATGAAGTTTATATAAAAAATATTGCGTTGCCCGCAAAAAAAAGCTTGTCAGCCTATGTATCGTGGACATATTTACTTAACCTTCTCAAAAGAAATCATATGATAATTTCAAAATTTTAAAATTACTGATTTTGTTTATATTCTTTTATCCTCTTTGATCTAACTAGTTACCTTTAATGTGTGGTGCTAATTTCTTCTTTCCTTTGACCTTTGGGACTTTTTGGGTGTTGTAGACCGATTATGAAATTATCAAGATTACATTCTTCTTCTATTAAATAACCTATTCAAATTACTCAATCAAATCCTTAATAGCAGGCTGCGATTACTGCGAAATAATAACAACCCGACCGCACTGGTGACACTGACTATTTTATCACTTCCCTCTGGCTCCATTGAGATGTATGGTGATGTTTGCGAGGGCTTGTCAACTAGGTTACTATAAATACATTCCAATGATTGACGGAATGGTCACAGTGATTAAAGTCACCAATGTGCGCAGGCTTTAATTTTTCCCATTTTCATAAAAGTTTTTTACTGTTTTAACTAAAGAATATGAAATAGCTGAGTTAATAATTCTGAGATAAAGAAAACAACACAAAAAATTGCAAATATCAAGGATCGCTCACCAGGATCTTGAAACAGAGCTTGTATAAGAAAAGCTACTACTTTAATATATAAACAATACTAAAACCATTATGACTTGGGATGAATTGATTGAGCTCATTATAATGTCTCTAACAAAATGAGCCAGTAAGATTTGGTTAGGAAGTCGTATAATTTTAATGTTTAATTGGATATTGACAAGCAATAAAATAATACAAGAATTATTTAGTTACAAAATAAGCTAAGCTTGTATTGTGAATACTCGACAATGAAAAGAATTAATGAGTATTACTTGGAACATTTTTGAACACTTATGTTCATTAATAAAAAATAAAATATTAATAATTCTTACATTCACACCAATTAGCCTAGTCCGCAATAAGCACTGTAAGGCTTGTGTTATGGATACTAGGGTAACGAATATACATACATATATGATACACAAACATGTTATATTCATAGAAATATATATAAATACCCATGACTTAGGTACAAATGCTTGTATTCATAGAGAAACATTTGCTCCTTTCGGGACTCGAACCCAGGACCGCTGGTGCGAAAGGCAGGATCACTACCATTGCATCAAACAACCCATAAAACCAGATAGTCATTCTTACATTGTATCAGTATCTACTGTTCATGATGATGAAAATGAAAATGAAATTGAGATGGTCTTATGTAATTGGTTTCAGGATTCTCTTCAGGATTTGGTGAAGGCTGGTGTTGTGGGTTTTAAGTGCTTTTTATGTCCTAGCGGAGTGGACGAGTTTCCAAATGTAGATTCTGAAGATTTGGAAAAAGCCTTTGCTGCACTGGAAGAGACTGGATCGGTTTTAGCGGTAAATAATTTATAATCTAAGTTCTGTGTATTTATTGTTGGTTACTTTTTTTACTTTATACATAGGACTTTATATACATATCTTATATACATACATCTTATATATCAATTGCCGTTTGTTAGTCTCGCAAAAACTTGAAAAGAAGTTTAGTTGCAATAAAATTTTAGTAAGTGGTTGTATGCATGTTAGAGAAGGTAGTTAGTTATAGTTAGCAAAAAACCTTAATACAAAATTTCATGCTTTTAACTTCCAAACTGGAAGAATTTTCATTCAATATTTTAACCCCCTTTTTCACTCCCTACTTAAGGGGTAGAGATTTCTTAAATCCGTTCTTAAGGACTTTTACCCTTTATAAAAACACCCTCCAAAGTAGTTAAGGTTGTGCGTTGTCTGAAAGTCGCCTGACTTATTTGTATTTGTCGATATGTATTTTAACCGTAAAAGTGCGGACTTAATAAATTTCCTACTTCTATTTCATCCACTTAGTGGTAGTGTTTCGTCATGTCTAGGTATTAAATTACAATTACTTTTTCAACACCTTGCGTGGTCCTTTCTTAGTGAGCGTTTTCTCCTCTTTGTAAACACTTCAGATTCAGCGTTATAGGCGTGTGTCAATCCAATAGTCATTTACTCAGGGCAAAGACTTTTATACATATAGATAACTAGCGACCCATCCCGGCTTCGCACGGGTGGATTTTTGGGGTATCGGAGATGGACACCGTCGTCAGGTCTTCATAAAGCATTTAAAATATTTTTTTATTACAGTTCCATGCTGAAGTTGAGGAAGAAAATATTCCTGGCAATAAAACTAAACGGAGAAGGAAAGGTGTGTTCAGTAAAATATTAGTTAAATCTGTTTATGCGTGGTTTTGCATCTGTTATCAATTATTTTAGGGTAAAGTTTCAGTTTTTGGAGAAAGTGCTACCAAGTCGAAGAGAAATATGTAATAGTTGAGAATTGATTTCAAGTCTGAATTATTAGCAGAATACCATTGCAGGGGAAGGGTCATTAACAATATAATACCACTTTATAAAATTTAATATGGACTTTATAAAAATAGATTATTAATAAAAATAAAAGGAGCAATGATAGGGGTTTGAAATAACATTTCTTTAAAATGTAATTAATTGTGTTTCTAGATCCAGAGGAATACCGTACCTTCTTAGAATCTCGACCTTCTAGTATGGAAGAAAATGCCATCTCCCTTATAACAAGCTTTCTTGATAAAACAGAGTAAGTTCAAAAATAATATATATAAATTTAGTAAAGGGCATTTGTAAATAAAAAACCAACAATTGTTGGTGCCTTACTGATGGGAACCAGCTATTACAGAGTTTTAAGAATATAAGCTTGAATTAGTCTAAGTCATTTTCGACGACCGTTTGGTGGAACGGTAGCGATCCTGCCTTTCACACCGACGGTCCTGGGTTCGGATCCCGGTAGGGGCAGATGTTTTTATGATGAATACGAGCATTTGTACCTGAGTCATGGGTGTTTATATATATTTCTATGTATATTACATATCTATATGTCATATATGTATGTCTATCCGTTACCCTAGTATCCATAACACAAGCCTTATAGTGCTTACTTTGGGCTAGGCTAATTGGTGTGAATGTAGGAAATATTTATTTTATTTATTTATTTATTTATTTTATAAATTTCACAAAATCGTTGCAGACACCACCACCTATAAAGGTATTAGTAAAATCATTATATACGAGCAAGTCAAATAAATCATTCAAACAGAAATGCGCTGTGTTTGTTTTGAATCATATCTACGATTATATCAATTTATATTTTGAATCTCTCTTCAACAATTCCTACAATAGCTCTACTTGATAATAATTTATTAATGAGAAGCTCCTCTATCCTGTTTATAATGTGTGCCATAAATTGTTTGTATGCTTTTGGATGTTATTCGAGTAGACAAAGAAATATCAAGCAATTTGTCTAACTAATCAATGATGAAATTTCGAAAAATCTGAAATGGTTTAAGTGTCCGAGTGCACGTGGTGCATGTATCGTCAGCAAGTGTGGTTCCGATGTTGACCGAAGCTAGGAAGCTGAGACTGGCTAAAGGCCACCAGGGGTGGCGAGGAGGGATAACCGCAGAAACCTGCCACCACTATTTGACTCTTAGTGCCGAGCAAGTGCCGCGAGGACATAGCGAGTACAAATGCGCACCCCCTATCAGGGACGAGGATAATAAGGTAAAAGCGGAAATGCGATTCTTTCCCAACTCTCAAGTATTTTCCCTGGACGTTGTTGTCCGTTTCAAATATTGCGCAGAAACGCATTTTGTGGGCTGCATGCAAGGAGAGAGCGCTTAGTGCGACTTTCCCTCTTAAATCTACGAATTCAATTGGACCCATTTTTGCAAACAAGAACCAACCCATAGTTTGAGTGAAATTGGGTTTAGTGCATAGGTGGCACTCAAATCACGCATTCTATCTTCTCATAAAAAATGGTTTCTTTTACCGACTAACAACAGAGATACAACACTGTCACTTGCGGAACCAACCCACTGGCCACCTTTTAAAAAACTATAAAGAACTATACAACGTGTTACCTAAACACTTATTATTTATAACATTTATAAATCTGATATTCCTAGATAGGCTACAGTATTCCACATGAGGTTAACAACTATTCATTCATTAATATACTATGTATGTATTTTGCACACTGTTTATAAAAGTCTCGAAACCAACCTGCTGTGGGTTGGTACTACTTTGCAAAAATGGGTTCAATTGTAGATTAATATGTAGAGTAAATAATTGTTACCAAGCGTTATATCACTTTCAGGAAAAATTGTGGCAGTACCTATTAGAGGATAAGCTGGATATGGTAGTGTCGGATCACTCGCCGTGCACTCCCGATTTGAAGTGCAAAAATAATCTAGAAGCTTGGGGTGGTATTTCATCTGTCCAATTTGGTAAGATTAGTTTTATAGTGAAAATACACGCTTTTTTTTCGGTCTCCAAGGTTGGCAGAATATTGCTGTAAAATTCCAGAATTCAGAAAACGCTGCCGCCCATTCTGTGTTCTATGGAGGTAAAACGACAAATACCTACAGTAGTATTAGTCGCCTTTTACGACACGTGAACTAGAAAGGGTTAGGGCTTTTCTACTCTGCTGGACATCACACGGCCTATTTGAGTGAGTCAGCTTACTATGGGTAAGCCTACACGTATCACAAAGAACGACAATCACTATTATGCCACCTATAACAAGCGATGAATGGTACTCATTGGAGTTCGTTACGCTTGATAACCAAGTATGGACTTTTATTCTAAGTTGCAGTTAGTATTTTTAGAAACAAAAAATTGTGTATTGTAAAGTATTATGTTTCTTAATAGGCTTGCCCCGCAGTGGTAGGCAGAGATCACAGATTTAGACTTTCCACGATCCGGATATATCTCTCGTTTCTTCAACTCTCATCAGACCTTACACACAAGCTTTTTGAAGTTTGTTTGTTATGCTTTTACGCAAAAACTACTAAACCGATCATCATGAAACTTCGTACATATATTCTCGGAGGTATTAGAAGTAACATAGGATACTCTTTATTAAAAAAAATAAAAAATATGCGGGCGAAGCCGCGGGTAAAAGCTAGTTATTGAATACCAAACTCAGCAACGCTTGTGCATTTTAAGTTAGGTATTAGCACAGAACAGTAAAAAAGAGTTTCATCTTTCATAAATAAAGTATATAACAACCATGACACATGAACAAATGTTGCCCATCTTATAAACATATAACCCCATCAGAATTCAAACCCAGAAATTTTGATGCATAAACAGTCAATAAGAAGTAGGTTAATGAAGCCTGGAAGACTTAAGGAATAAATTAAAAATAACTATCAAAACCAACCATTAGACCACGAAAGTAGATTTTTTACACCATAAGAATAATTAAAAACCCAATATATTTTAAGAAAATTAATCATCTGGTATTTTTTTATGCCAGGCTTGTCTTTATTCTGGACAAACATTAGTGCCAGGGGCTTAGACTTAAAGACAATCTCCAAGTATTTGTCCTCGGCTCCTGCACATCTGTGTGGCTTGCAGGACAGGAAGGGAGCTCTTAAGCCAGGACTCGACGCCGATCTCGTCTTCTTTGATCCAGATGACACATTCACGGTTACTACTGACATCATTAGACATAAAAACAAGGTAATTTATGTAGGGTATCCGGTAGCAGTTAATGTATTTAAGAAATTCCTTAGCCGTTACGTAAAATACATTATTCCAGATGGATATGGGTTACAAATCTTGTATATACCAAAGTATATTTAAAATACAAAATCGGGGCGGGACGATTAATAAATGTTTAAAATCAATTCAAAAAAATATATACTCAAAAAAGATTTTGAAGTAAAGACTCAATTTACTGTAATTTTATCTAAAAGATTATATGTGTAGAGAATCTGTATTCAAGATAACATTAACTTAGATACTTTTTATTAAGTTACCTGGTGAACTTAATGCTAAACTCAAAAAAATATATACCAACCTATCTGTCCAGCCTTATTTGAACTCTTCCGCAAATAAAATTATTATTTTGTAATTTCTTTGTACATTATTAATATAACTTACATGGAATTATAAGAGAGACATTTTTTTATAATTACCAAATGATACTTCTGTAATTAAGATAAATTTAAATTACTTAAGTACCTATTCGCTAATTAAAAACAAAGATCAAGAATAAGTTATTTGAACATTACAAATCTATCATTTAATATCATATATTGCATTTGATTTCTGATGCAAAGACAAATGCACGATTGCAAAGAAATTGCCAACCATGATTGTTGGAACTGCATGCCCACTGCATACTGACTGCAATCGAATTGCACGCTTAGTTGTTAATTTCATGGCACTCGTATCTACTGCATCTAGTGCAGCTGTAATGCTGTCCGTCTGTCTAGGATACACTTTTACAATCGATTGACTATAAAACACATTAACCAGTCTATTCCGATGCTCGCTGTCGAGTTTGCTATAGTCGAGGAAAAATGTCAATTGGTAGTTAAGAGACGTTAATTTTACAGCTGACTCCGTACTTGGACAAAGAACTGAGAGGTGTGGTAAAGAAAACGTATCTTCGCGGACAACTGATATACGACAACGGTGAAGTGCTCGCCGAACCTAAGGGAACGTTGCTACTGAACAACATTTGATTAATTAATTTATTTAATAAAAGTAAGATATTCTGTTAATGTTTTATTTTTTACTTGGGAAGTGTGAGTGCATCATTTTAATTAAGCTATTTTACTATTCCATATCCTGTATGAAAGTGTAAGAGCAGACTTTGATATGGAATGAGAAAAAAAATTGTTTGTTCCCTTTGAGTGACAATTATTAAGTAACACCTTGTGTGAAATCATTGTTCAAATACATCCTGACTTAATACAAAGATTATTCTACAATAACGATTAAATAAACTAAACGTTTGATCAAAAAATATAGTGCATGCACTTAGTGTAAATAATTTTTGTTAACTTCAGATACTTTATAAATAAATAAATAAATAAATATTTCCCACATTCACACCAATTAACCTAGCCCAAAGTAAGCACTTTAAGGCTTGTCTTATGGATACTAGGGCAACGGATAGACATACATATATCATACATAAATAAGTAATATTCATAGAAATATATACAAACATCCATGACTCAGGTACAAATGCTCGTATTCATCATACTAACATCTGCCCCTTCCGGGATTCGAACCCAGGAACGTCGGTGCGAAAGGCAGGATCGCTACCGTTGCACCAAACGGTCGTCAAATATAGTATTAATGTCGTGGTAATATTTATCAAAAATCTTTATAAAGTAACTTTATAAAGATTTTTGATAAATACAAGGTGTCTCAAAAGAAAGTTCACATTTAAATCTTTTTTTTAAAGAAAAGTCTTAGCTTTATTGAAAAAAAATTTATTTTATATTGAAGTACACTGTTTGGGAATTTATTTTTTAAAAATAACATCGTCCAAATGTAAACCGTTGCGCTCTCGGCATTCATTTAGTCGGGCACTAAAATTGCCTATGACAGCTCGGCAGGTAGTCTCCGTGATGGCTGCCATTTCATGACGGATATTTTCTTTTAATTGTGCCAGGGAAGTCGGTTTATTAGCGTAAACTTTTGATTTGACATAACCCCACAGGAAAAAATCCATAGGCGTTAAATCGGGACTCCGTGGAGGCCAATTTATGTCACCTCGCCTGGAGATTAATTTGTTCGGAAAAATTTCTCGAACTCGAGGCAGAGATCTGTTGGACGTGTGTGAAGTTGCCCCATCCTGCTGGAACCATGTTCTTTGGTTGTAACCAGGAAAGTTTTGCAGTTGGGGTACGAAAAACTCGTCTAACATCTCCACATAACGCTCTGAATTCACTGTGAGTGTGCGTCCCCTTGCATCTTCAAAAAAGTAAGGGCCGATAATTCCTCGCGCCGACATCGCTGCCCATACGGTGACTTTGGGTGAATGTAGCGGTTTCTGATGTTTTTGTTTTGGGTTGGTTGCACTCCAGTAACGACAATTTTGCTTGTTTACATGCCCATTCAGGTGAAAATGGGCTTCATCGGAAAACAAGATGTTGGTGAACGTTGGAAAGCGCTCAATCATCTGATTTACAAAGGCAAGCCTCTGACCAGCATCTTGAGGCTTCAGTTCTTGCACTAACTGAATTTTGTACGGGTGCAGCTTTAAATCTTTGTGTAAAATGCGGCATAATGAAGATCTGTGCACATTTAAAGCAACAGCACGCTTCCGAATCGAGAGGTTTGGATCATCTCGAATAGACTGAGTAACACTGTCCACGTTTTCGGCTGTTCTTGATGTTCTTGGCCGCCCAGATTTTGGTTTCTCCAGAGTTGACCCAGTCTCTTCAAACTTCTTAACCCATTTTGCAATGCGTCGAGTGCTAGGCGCATCATTTAAGTGACGAATATGTCGAATACTGCAGAATTTTCTACGCGCTACAGTCGCCGAATTACCGTTTTTGTAAAACTCACGTACGCACAACGCACGGTCCGCACCAGAGAAACGCTCCATAGCGACTAAATTCCCAAGAGCCAGACTACCGACTGACATACCCCCCGCGCCCCTCAGAATAGTTGCTTTCGCGTAATAAAATAAGCAAATGTGAACTTACTTTTGAGACACCTTGTATATCAAACGTTTAGTTGATTTAATCGTTATTGTGAGACAATGTTTGTATTAAGTTAGGATGTATTTAAACAATGATTTTACCCAAGAAGGTGTTACTTAACAGGAACGCAGCGTTAACTAACTAGAAAATCATGTAAAACGTTTAAACTCTAAAAACTTGGTATCAAATGATTTAAAAAACAACTATAACTATTGGTCTTTATGTTAGTTTGATTGCCTGTGGCGTATCTAAAGTTTCTATAATTTAAAAACATAGTTTCACAACATAAGCCTTAACTTTGTATTCACATAGTCAAATGGAAACTATGGCAGAAAACCATATTTTTTTATATCGTTCGTCATTCGTTGATATAAAAGTTATTGTGGATAACACCTGTGGTATTATGGTAAAACTGAAACATGACTCCGACCTCGCTAAAAGTAAGACGTACTAATAAACAGCCGTGCCTAAGGTGTGTATGCTAAACCTTATGGCGGCCTGTGATCATTTCTTGCCATTTGCATTAAAAAGGTTTATTTCGGCACGCTCGGTGCCAGACCTGGTAAAGCTAAGATTTGACTACGACACTTTACACGGTATAATCAGTGTGTATGGGTGTCTCTGTATGAACGTGAATGTCTTTAATTGCAAAATTTATTGTTATACGATAATTAGTACTGCTGCACTAACCGTGACGTGAGAGCCTGTGTGAATCCAACTATTCACACAGGCTCTAATGTAGTTAAAAAGTTGTAGACCCGTAGTATTGATCAGATTGTGATGAGACTTTGTTAAGTCGTATATGCATACGACTTAATTACCCTTCCCTGGCATGCGCCAGGGAAGGGTAATATGTATAGTCAGCAAAAAAGATTAGCAAAAAAAGAGCATTGCAATGCATGGCGGGTTCAGCTGGTATAATTTCTTTAGTTATAACCTTCATCAAGAATAAGTTTTTATATTATTACGTTTTACATGTTTAAAAATAGGAAAAACTTATTATTGATGAAGGTTATTTGCAAGTAAGAAACTAATGCCGAATTAGTTTTGGTCTATTCAGATTTAAAGCATTTAACTGCTAGATTTTTATACCTACTAAGAAATAATTCGACTTGTCTCAGGTGTCACACTCAATTGGTTGATTGATTTCTTTAAATAATTTGTTTACATATTAAAAACCTGGTACAATGCTTAAATAAAGAAATATATTTTTTTTTTATGTACGATTGAGCTGTCCTATAGTGCGACGGTTAATTATGGAAGTGAAGTTATTTTTGGGTGGAAAAACCTTTTCTAGTTTCAGGTTTTTCCAGAGTCTTGGGTTGTTAAGTTACTAAAACACTCTTATCGACATTTCAAGACCCGTTTTTCGTTCCAGAATCTTCTACTTAACTGTTAATTTTATGAAGTACCAAATTAAAAAAAATAAAATATGTTTTGTAAGACCTTGAAATATTCTATTGGCGTTATTTATTTATAATGACCATAGCCCTTAAAACTACAAAAAAATCATTTAGTGTTTCAAAGAGTCAATTAAGGTTATAAATACTTTATATAGAAACAGGCTTTACACAGGTTATCTCGTTTTTAGGGTTTCGTACCTCAAAAGGACAAAACGGAACCCTTATAGGATCACTTTGTTGTCCGTCCGTCCGTCTGTCAAGACCGTTTTTCTCAGAAACGCGTGGAGGTATCAAACTAAAATTTATATCCAATACTCAGGCAATAAATTTGGTACGAAGTAACGCCTTATAGTACAGATAAAGGAAAAATTGCATAAACCGTAAATTTTTAGTTACATCATATAATAAAAAATATTCATTTCAAATACTTAGGTCTATAATACCTTTGAGCTGTAACAAAATCAAACTATTATGTGAACGCAATCAAAAGAAATAGCAATTTAAGCCGCATATTTTCAAACTCGCAACTACTCGCGAGGGAATCAAAACCTAAAGGGTACTTCCAGTCGATCTAGAATTTTGAAATTTGGCATGAAGCAATGTTTAACAGCACATATAAAGGAAAATTTCCGAAAACCTTAAATTTTTTGTTATATCTTCATTTTGCAATAAAAATACCATAACTATGACTCGATTGTCGTGACGGGTGAACTTTTACTTATACACCTACAGGTTTGTACGGAACCCTCGGTGCGCGAGTCCGACTCGCACTTGGCCGGTTTTATTTAGTATCTGGAACATATTTTAACTCATTAATTCTTAGATTCCGATTACTTTGACTGACTTTGACAGTGTTTTTGTTCGTACGAGATAATTGACAACATTCAATTTTTAAAGCACCGAGGTTTTTGATAATTTCAAATCAGAGTGTAAATTAAGGAAACCATGTATTCCGCTATAATTTCTGTTATTTTAACATTACTATTAACATTATTTAACATTACTTTGACTTGAAAATGACAATTCTGACAGCCCTTTTTTACTTGTATAAGTGCGAGGCCTTACGATTCGGTGCGTTGCGGTGCGGCAAAATAAATTCGCCTAGAGATCTTAGATTTTTCATAAACTTTTAAAAAATATGATAAAAAATTAAAGTAATTTTTATTATTTATTACATGCTTTTATTTATTTTCACCTGTCCCGGTGTTTGTAATAAAATCTTGCAAGTTAAATTTTATTCAGTTCCTGGTTTTCGATTGAGCAATGAGTATGCAATTTTGTTCATCGCATGGCAATGCAATATTATGATGACATGGATCTGATCTGATGCTGGAGCTAGAAGGTGGCCATAAAAACTCCGCAATAAAACGACACAAACCCGTAGAGTTTAGACTTTTTAAGATTTTATTAACAAGTTTAAAAAAGTTTTTTTTTAATATATCTTGTTTATTTCATTTAATATTTCCAAATGTAACATAAAATCTCTGGTTTTAAAGAATTTTATCGAACTAATAGGTGTTTATGCTGATATGCTGTTGGCAGAACAACGCTGTCACAAGAATTGTCGAGTTTACTGAATTATTTACTTACTGATAATGTACACGTAGAATGCACTTACTGTGGGTCTACCATAAACATGCAGAGCCGCTGCATTGATTAAACATCTTTATCGCACGCAAGAAATTTATTGAGTTCATCATGCTACGCTTCATATTATATTTATATTATATCCACTGTAAACGTGCCGAGCGACGGTATTGCCAGAACTAGAGGCTTGACTGTATTTTTTTAATTATAATATAATTTTGCTAAAGCAGACATTGTCAATATGACCGGAGTTCCGTTCTTCAGTTTAAAGACCTGGTTTCAGCTTCTCAATGTTTTTATCAAATGATGTTTGGCTTTTTTGACTCAAGTGTTCCAAAGAAGCAGCATTTGAAATCACATTCAAGGCGATACCCCATTTGGTTTTACCTCGGACATCATCCGCGATATTAAAAGAAAATCTCATCTTCATCGTTAGTGGAAGCGTTTCAACTATTCCCAGACTTGTGCAGAGTTCTCGGCGTTACGTGCCAGTCTGAAACAGAGGTTTTCATTGACCTTTAAGTCTTACATCACCCGGTTACAGAAAAACTTACACCTCAATCCTCAAAGTTTCTGGCGACATATCGGTAATTTGCGGTCGAATGGTGGGTTTGAAATCCAGCGTTGACTATAAGGTGCTGCATGGGTCTGGTGTTGATGTAGACAAGGCTTTCGCTGATTTATTTTCTAGCGTTTATGCCGACTCACATTCAGGTCCTGTGATAAGCTCGTCTGTTTCTGTAACATCTTCGACTTCAATCTTAGTTGAAACAACTTCACAGCCTTGTGGCTGACAACCGTCACGTACTTCTCACTGGTTTCTCCAAGGAAACGGATGAACGCGCAATCGTACATCTGAAGCCTGCTGCGACCTTCTTGCTTGCAAATCTTCTCTTGTCATATATTTAATTTAATACTTAGTACGGGCACTTATCCTTCAATGGGAATAGACTACTCTTGCTGCACCGGCAAAGGTTTTTGAAATTGCATTATACAATGCCATTTTTAATCAAATCAAGCCATATCTATGTAACGATCAGAACAGATCTTTCCAGTAGTATTGACCGTGCCAAACAAGTTGATGTAATTTATTTTGATTTTTGTAAGGCTTTTGATAGGGTTGACTGCTGTAGGTATCCTCCTGTTAAAGCTTGGCTCCATGGGATTTTCACCCCAACTTGTGCGAGTCTTTGAAGACTATCTTCGAGACAGAAGGCAGTTTGTGCGTTACGGTTGCTATGTTTCAGAATCATATACTACACTCTCTTGTGTGACGCAGGGCTCAATTCTTGAGCCTCTGCTATTTTTAATCATGATCAATGATATAGTGAAAGTTCTCAGGCATGCCCAATGTCTACTTTATGCGGATGATTTGAAACTGTTTGGGGATGTCGATAGTGAACGCGATTGCGAGCTCATTCAGCACGACATTGATGCTTTGTATCTGTGGAGCGAACGTAATAAATTACAATTTAATATTTGCAAATGCTCTGTAATGACGTTCAGTCGACGGCGGTTACCAATCAGGTATCGGTACGTGTTGGGGAGTGCTAATATAAATCGTACAGATTCCATAAAATATCTGTAGGTGATCTTTGATAGTTCTTTAACTTCCAATGAGCACATCTCAGCACTTGCGAAAAATTCTTTTAGTCTTCTAGGTTTTGTAATGCGAAATGTTCGTGACTTTCACGATCTTGCAGGCATAAAGCTTCTTTATAGCAGCCTTGTAAGAAGCAAGTTAGAAACTAGTGCATGTGTATGGAGCCCACATAAAGCTAAATACACACTTATACTAGAGGAAGTTCAGAAGGCTTTTCTTAGGTGCTTTTATAAATGACTTTACGGCTACTATCCCTTAAGTTTTCGCTAGGTAGCCTTGGAATGAATTCGCTAGAAGACCGAAAGGTATTGTAAGAAATCTGTATGGGCCTGAAAGTTTTGCGTGGGCTAATAGATCTATCTTAGGCAGTGGAGCAGCTTTCCAGGCTCTATGCGTCGTGCTTACCGACGGCATAATTTATTTGCTAGACCTGCATGCCGCACTAAAGCGCACGCTCAGTCGCCACTCTGTCAAATGCATACGGCCCTCAATGCTTTACTAGTGAAGTTTCCTGAACTGGACTTGTTTGCTGACGAGTGGAAGCCAATAATGAGAGTGGCTTTGAAATTTATGGAGAATGGATGATTTTATTTAATAATATTATGTTTTAATTGGTGTTTATGTATTATTCTATGCTTTTATTATAAAAACAATTTTGTAACTGGGATAAAACCCGTTTAGTTGTAATCAATAAATAAATAAAATAATAACGATAATATAATATGGTACATAATAAAATATATTTATTTATTTAAGTAACACGACTCATATTATTAGTTTATAATTGTTTTGTTATTTTATTTATCCTATGTGAGTAATAGTGACACAGCTGAGAAAAAAAAGAAAATTTTGATATTTTTAACTTCTGTCACAATATATCATATGAAACCAGGTCTAAGGCCTTAGAGAGGTCGAAAAATCACGCAATGACTGGTGTTTTGCGCTCCCTATGTTTAGTGACAGTGTGCTTAACAGACGGGGATACCCATTTCCGTCTAGCCCAGGTCTATACCCAAACTGGTTATCTTGGTGTATAATATATTTATTAAGCTGTGTATTCAGTACAATATCAAATACTTTTGCTACAACAGTTGCCAATGAGATAGGCCGATAGTTATTCTTATCCGCTATATTCCCCGTTTTATTTTTCACTACTGGTGTAGTATAGATAAATTTACTAAGCTTTCTCGGGTGCGCATTAAAATCTTCCAACATATATTATATGCTGCCCTGATAAGTCGAAAAGCACTATCTCAATCGGAGTGAGTTTTGGGAAAATCGACTTTTTGTAAATTACACTTTTTGGTATTGGTATTCACATTTTTCCCAGTACTACTTACAGCTCCACAAAAGTCATCAAAGTCGTATATTTTATTTTTCAACAGCTTCATCGCCAGTTCCACTCTATGGTGAAAGGATGTGCTGACATAAACGTGTGTCCGGCTTCAAAGTATTTAACAGTAATTTTGTCCGCACTGATTTGGTCTGAATTTATAATATAAATTAGGAACGAAAAAAGTCCAGTTCTTATTTTGAGCACAATAGTTATCCACCCAGAGAATAACATTTTTTTTTGTCCCGATAGACCACAAAATTATTAATACGCGCTTATTATCTCATCTTTGGATCGTCTAGACAATGCTTGATGCCAAACTACGGGATAGATACTGGAATCCTTTGAACGTTTCCTTGCTCCAGTAGGCACAAAACTTTCATTATAAACAACAATCCTGTGAGTGAAAACAGTCGACTTAAACATATCGATCCTTGGTAGCATTATGAGTTTTTGTATACTTTTGAGTAGACTTAGCGCCAATTGCTTAAGAAATTGAATATTTTTATTGTCAACTCTTTCGAAAGGTTTTTAGCCTATGTCATATACGGCTATGTGGCTTCATAAAAACGATATACTGCCAAATTTCTTAGTAAATTAAGAAAAATTATAGATATAAAAAAATCTTTTTAGTGGTATATTTAAACGCTTTAAATTCGATAGCACTATTTGGCTTATACCATTAGATCCGAAATTGTTATAGGTATCTAATGGTATAAAAAAAACTAAAAGGCGGAATCGGAACTACGCTTATTCTTAAAATTCCTTAGGCCATATTTTTTCACCCAAAAACAAACGCATTTTACATTGGGACACAAAAAATGTAAATGCATTGTACTCGTACTGGCGCTTTATAAATGTTTTTTTTTCAAGATTTCCTTTACTTCTGTTTTTTTTTTATATAGTTGACTATGTTCGCTTCTAATGTATTTTTATCAACATTCGTAATAAACATAGGTATTTTTTATCCACCGCTCTAAACTTTTCATCAATACTAACTACAACAACTCCCGTTTTCCCTTCAAAGTAGGTTTTGACTAACGTAGTTTCTTTTGCACAAGCATCCATCCGTAGTTCGCGCAGGTAGTTCGACTTTAAGGCCTGCATATAAACTCCCTTATTACCTAAGTGCGTGTAAATCACTCGATTGGTCCCTCTGTTTGACAGTGGCTCCATCGGTGATTCATCGCACTCAGCTGTTCAGATATTATTGCCGCCGCCATTCGTTTTATCACAACGCTCACAAGCGGCTGTTTAAAATTGCACATTACTCGCATCAATACTACCCTCCCAGTGATCAATGTCTATAATATTATGTAGCAAATCATCACTGTTTAACAATGACTCGTTAATAAGCAATAATCCAACCGGGCTCCTATCGCGATCAGCGCCTCTTTTCATATTGATTTTGGCCGCCGAGAATGGAGGTGATATCGATGAGGACTGCTGAGCACTGAGTCCCTCATTCTTGATTTTATCGAGTTGACCAGTAGTAACGTAAGATGATTCGATTGTCTTTACTTCATTTTGTAATATCATTAGATCTTTCAACAACTTGAAGACATCCAGGTGATCGAATGTAATGGGTGATAGTTTATCTAGATCTCGGGCTACAAACACCGGTATCTCGTCAGGATCAGTAACCTTAAAGAAGCTGATGATATTCAGAAGAGTATGAGTCTCTTTTCTCTTTCCTTTGCGAATAGTTCTTCGTAACTCGTGCGATACAGAGTCAATCAATATTATGTTGAACTTTTCTGTTTCTTCAGCCGAAAAAGCTGAGGCACATATTCTCACTAAGCTTTCTTTGTCAGCTACCGATATCTTATTTTGTACATAACATAGAAATACATCAATCATCATTAAATTTTTTTCCACTTTACTAAGAACGATATTTTCGCGGACAGGCACCGTCACGCAATCAACAGTAAACACGGCCGACGCTAGAGGGTGCGCGCGCGCGACTTAAAATAAATAATAATGTAATGAAACAAAGTAATTGAACAAAATAATTATTTTTTTGCATTAAATAACACAGCGAAAGTAAATATAAACGCGATAATTCAACCCACAGATTTATCAAGAAAACTTTATCATACTGTTTATGGTGAAATCACGATAAGTGTAGAAGAAATCACACATCTCATGACATTATACGCCCGATAACTAGGCGTGACAACTTCAAACTTGAAGTTCAAACTTGAGATGAAAAGATAAGATTAATAGACTGTCAGATTTTGTAACCATGTTAAACCTATAAAATATAGATATAGAAAATATAGATAAAATAACAGTAACATACAAAATAAATAACTTATGTTTTCTAAACTAGCTGTCTAACCTCGTAGCTGCCCCGTCCAAATCCGAGTTATGGTCTCGAGTTACAAAAAGCTTATAAAAATCACTTTAAGATTATCAAATGTATTGTTCAATTTATCCTTTTTTCTCCTTAAATCAGTTTTTTTTACTGAACGAATGACGAATATTTCAAGAAATATAGGTGAATTGGACCAGCTGTTTTAACGTTATACGCTTACCTATGAACAACGTTAATTTTTCGTCAGTATTTGCCCGCGACTTCGTTTGCCTGGAATCAGATATCGCTCTTACTGAAATTTTCGAAGATACAATTGATTCCGCAAGAAAAGATTCTTATGTCCTACCCTATATTACGAGAATTCTTAATACTAAATTTAATCAAACTAAACAGAGTTGTTTCGCCGCAGAACGAACAAAGTACGTACTTAGCATTTATAATATTGGTATGGATTAATGTTGGAGATTCGTAAAGTTACAGACAAAAGAAGGTCTTAAATAGGAGCAATTTTATCGAATTGTGTTGTTGTACATAAATATTTAATAAGCATTACATTCGTTTAAACTTATACACGGGTCACCTTATTACAATACTAACTCACGTATTGAAACGCTCTTATATATATGTATACTATATCCATTTGGAATGCAATAATATTTTGAGAAAGAAAAAAACTTATTCAATTCAATCAAATAAAATTAAATACTCCGAACCTTTCCACTTAATCTCACTTTTATGTCTAGTAATACTAATATTGGTTTAGTGTATCGATATTTAAGTAGTTTATTACTTTATATATGTTTATTATTTTATATATGTTATTATTTTTTATATGTTTATTAGTTTATATATGTTTATTAGTTTATATATGTTTATTATTTTATTATACATGATGTCAGTATGTATGTTTATGTAGTCTATAGCATTTTCTATTAACCTTTTCAATGCACCTCCAATATGCTTTCAGTTTCTAACACTCCGGTTGACTGGTAGAGAATGCCTAATGGCATTAAGTCCGCCATTTGTACATATTTTGTGTGCAACAAAGTTTAAATAAATAAATAAATAAAATAAAATTGAAAATAACTTCACTCAAATCCACTTAAAGTAAGTTCTTTTGAATTGCCAAACTTTTTTTACCTACCACCCACAACCGTTCATGATGTTTTTTTTTACTGACAAGAAAAACGGGCGCTAGAAACTTTTCTGCTTTAACTTATGTAACACAATTTGCAATGTTATACATTGTTGTCAGGCATAATCAACACAAAACAATATTCGTCTATTATCTCAATAATAGCAACCACAACTCCAACGTGAATGCTTCGTGGCACATACTTCCTTTCTCAGTATATTCCTTCTTCAATATTTCATCAGACAGACTTGGCTTTGATTTGTACGATATTTGATCAGATTTATAAATACATAAACTTTTTTGCATGAGCCCAAATGAAATTGATTTATTTTGGGTTACTATTATTTTTAAACCTCATTTATCACTAATTATATCATTTATTTTTTATAAGATGCAATATGGTATATAAAAATGCTAAGAAATAAGTCGTGCTCGATAGTTAAAAAAATTAACTTAAAAACTCGATTAGACCGGTATATATTATCTAGACAGACAGCATTAGACGTGATTTGTCTCACAACTGATAAGTTTAATATAATAAATACCACTCATGTAACAAACATTGAAATTAATTGTAGTACCTAACGCTACTTACACCACTTTCCCTAATGATGTGTAATTAGAAGACTCGTCAGACGATTATAACGATTTATGATATTATAGTAAGTTGTTGCTGTCAAAGAATTGAATTGATGAAGCGTTTCGTGTAAGTCCTTGTAGAGCTGTATTCAATAATCGCAGTTATTCACGGCGCACCATGAACTGTTAACGTGAAGTATGGCGTTGATATTTATTTTCGTCCTCTTAACAACATTATGTAAATAATTATTTATTTTATGTTTTGGAATTTTGATTTTTTGTTTTTTTTTGTTATGTTATTCTTTATTTATTCTTTTATACCTCCAGATAGTATCAATTGTAGAGTTGTCGACATTCTGCCAAAGCCTTCAGGCAAACAGTTGTTCCTCAGTAGACGGGTAGTTACTGATTCTAGTGAATTTGACGGTGGAGTGGTGGTCAATGAGAAGGGTGTTATAGAAGCAGTCCTGAAAAGAGACGTGATTAACTCAATATTAGCACAGAAACTTGATGATTTGAAGGTATGTCATTACGATTTCTATACATTATTAAAACTTTAATAGTAAACGTTATAATTGATGCGTATCAAATAGGAATTATTTAATTAATATAATGAAGATTAAAAAAATCTGAATTATTAATGCTTCAAATTATATCATTCGATTCAATTTAATATTTCATTATATTTAAAATTTGATTGTTAAAGACTTAATGGATAATAGGATTATTATTGCTGTATCCATCAGTGTGATTTTACATATTCTTAAAATATTAGATTGGATGCGTTGTTTACCTGGATGATAAGTGAGTTTCGCTGACCAGGCGTGAGTCTCTTCTATGGCTTATGTGATGATCGACGGCATAGGCGTAGTTTTTAATACATTAAATGGTTATTTGGAGACCGTCTCTTTAAATAAGATTTGTTCATAAATGTGTTTATATCGCACGTCACTTAATTAAGAAATTGTAACTGTGACAATATTTATCAATTTTAATGTTTATTACTTAAATGTTATTTTTGTAATATTGAGTGATATTTATGCTGGTGTCTGTAGGTCATCGATGGTGGGCATCTAGCGTTGATGGCAGGGGTGGTTGACACTCATGTCCATGTGAATGAACCCGGGAGGACGTCCTGGGAAGGATACGTTACAGCTACGCAAGCTGCTGCTGCGGGGGGAGTCACCACGATCATAGACATGCCTTTGTAAGTATGTATAGAATTTGTTGCTAAAGTAAAATTAAATTGCTAATTTATCAAATCACTATTCAGCCCTCTAGACAATTAGTGATTTTTTTTATTCTAACTTCAAAGTTTAAGTATAGTCTATCAAATAAATTGATACAACAGTTGAGTATCATCATTATCATAACAATCATCTCAGCAGTAAAATGTTTTCGTCTGGACTTTATTGCTCTTTAACAGAATTGGAGGGCTTAGCCGTAGTCTCTACACTTAGCAAGCGGATTGGAGAACACTGTAAAGGACCATAATTTGGAAAACACAGCTGCCACTTTTGTGGATACGGGAAGTGTAGGTATGGTGATCAGTTATTGAGATAAGACGTCTATTACTACACCCTTAAGTGTGAAGAAGTTGGTATTTTTCTATTCAGCTGGACCGTCCATCACATGCTTATATCAATCCTAAACAATTGTATTAGATGGGAAATCTTATGACATGTAACTTTTTTTTTTATTATTTCTAAATTTGTTGTGATCACTGATGGAATATGTAATTTTTCACTTTTGAAGTTTGTTTGTTTCTAATAGTAATTGGTTACTATTAATACTATAAATCTTTTTGAAAGGTTTGCGCAAAACACTGTCTGAAAACGATAGATAGTACAGATCAAGGGAATATGACAATTGGGGAATATAACTTCATCACTTTTATTAGCCACAAGACTAAATAGAATGAGTAGTAAGCGAGCATTTAAGCAAGAAAACTATAATAAGTATGCATACAATCACTCATGTGCCTATTTCATATCTTGTATTCTAAACAATTGTTCATAACAATGGAAATGTTTAGTGAGTAGACATAGTGGAATGATCGTCTTTTCTTAGTGAGTTTTTGTTCAAAAATATCTAGATAAAATTGTTTGATTTCAGGATTTTTTTATTGTTCGCTGTCGATGTGTCAATTAAATCACTATCACTTGTTTCTTCTAAATTTTGTCCACGAATTACATTTAAATACATCACTCTCGACTCGTATTTTTGGAAAAGTAAACGAAACAAAAGAAAAGATTGGTCTTTTAATAAGAAGCGATTCTATTTGTGAGTGCAATCGTAAAACTACAAAGTAACTTTCGTCACGTTTATCATACACGACTTGTAGCATTAGGTACTTTTAGATTCTTACATATGGTTAACTATAATAAGTTTCTAACAACTCACTAATAAATTTCCTTATTTAAACAAATTATTCACAGAAACTCCATTCCGCCTACTACAACTTTGGAAAACCTAAAAGTAAAAGCCGCGGTTGCCAAAGAGGAAGTTTTTATTGACGTCGGATTCTGGGGTGGAGTTGTCCCAGGGAATCAGGTGACACAAATGTCAAACCTTAATTAAAATTTTACCATCTTCAAAACAATTTCGTATTGTGTACGAGTTGTAAGTAGGAGTTCGGACGTACGTTTGTTTTGCACCAAAATGCGTAATAACGAATATAAAAAGTCGGGTACACATTGGAGTCTTACTTACTAGTAAGACGTAATTCCTCTTACTAGAGGAATCACTAGTGCGTTGTCAATCATAGCTCCATTTACTACAATCCTTGAAAGTATTTTTAGTGTCACTAACTAATCTAACATGCTTTCTAATTACATCGTTATCAGAAAATAAAGCAGTTTCGAGACACATACCAAATTTCAGCTTTCCAATCTTCCAGTCTATTACTAAGAGGTACCGTCTTTATTTCAAAAAGTTATATATTTAGTAATTGGCATATGGATCACCTGTTTTCAAGCGGTTACCGTAGCCCTAACTTATAACAGCATGCGTATTTACACACGGAAAGACCATAAGAAGACCATAGACTTTAAGAATTACTTATAAATGTAATCTCCCTTTTACATTTATAAGTAATTCTTAAAGTTTTACAAGACCTTAATGTAACTTCGCAGGTGCGAATGCCTTCAAAAAGATGACGTATTCGTAATTATTAATTCAGATATGGAACACCTTTCAGAATAAATATTAGGATATGTTATGTATGCGAACTATTTTTGTAAAACATAATGCCATTTGTTTCTATCAGGTCGGCCAGTAGTTAATAAATAATTTATAATAAGCAATAAACTAGGTACCTACATCATTATTAATACAGTACAAAATTATTATTTTTTCTGATATCTTCACAGGAAGAATTACAAGATCTCGTGAAGATTGGAGTGGTTGGATTTAAATGCTTCTTAACAGACAGTGGCATCTCAGAGTTCCCCATGGTCACAAGGAACGATTTAGCTGAGGCCTTCGCTGTCTTAAATGGTACTGGGGCTGTTTTAGCGGTAAATATTACTTGTCTTAATGAAATCTATTGAGCTGATACAGTTACTGCCAAATATACAATATTTTTTGTTGAAATACTCTTCTTTTTATTTTTAAATGTTGTTTCTGTCATGTCATGCGAAAATTAGGTTTTTTACATATTTGAAACAATTGTCATTAATTCCACTGATTTTATGCTTAAATAAGGTAATCATCCAATTACGTAAAACTATTACTGATCGACCAACCGATACCGACCAATCAAAATTTGCTACGGGTCATGTATTTTGTTAATCAAAAATTGTGAAGAGTCGTAAAGTATAAGAACCTCTGAGAGTTCATCCTTAGATAAACAATCTGCGCCGAAGAGTATCGGAAGACAAGAATTGTTGTTTAAGTTGGCATGTACTAAAATGAGGATCTTTCCAAGCCCTGTCCCTAAAGGCTCTCTCGGGACTAGTGGTTATAATCACTAGGTTATAATAACAATATATTATAAACTTCCACCTAATCCGACTTTGATTTCAAGTGAAACCTACTAGTTTATCAATCTTGGGTTCAAATAAAAACTGGTTTGAAAAAAAGACAATAATTAGGCAATACGTTTTTCGATGACGTTGACCACTTAGGTAAATTGTAGACAGGTTTGACCCTCATACTAAATCAAGTATGAATGTCTACCTTTTAAAATATTTAGTTAAACGAACAAATTAATGGTAAGCAAGGCCATCCAATATGTTACCTTTTATAACCGTTCTTTTACTGTGCAAGCTATTCGTCTCTGGAATTCACTTCCAGTTGCGATCAGGCGAGCTCAGTCAATTAGTACTTTCAAAGAACAAGTCAAAAAGTTTTATCTGTCCCAATAACTGCTAAGCTGCTTGTTGGATATTTAGCTTATTGTATATTTATGTATTTATTTTTAAGTTATTTTTTTTATTTTTTATTGTTATGTTCAAAATCTTATAAATATATATGTAGATTCTTCCAGTTTTGTTGCATTACACCCCTGTCCTTAATAACTTTATTATCCTCCACCCAAAGGTTGTCTGGTAGAGATCGCCCTAAGCGATAAGACCGCCTATTGTAGCACCCTTTCGTTCTCTATAGTTTTTTTAAGCTAATTGTATATCTGTATGTAGCAATAAAGTATTTTTCTTTCTTTCATTCATTCATTCATTCCTAGGTTACCTGTAGTAAGTACCTAAAGCACTTGTGTCATGTGACTGTACCAACACTACCTAAGATCGGGACTATTAAAAAAGTAACTTGATTGGCATCATATTCGAGATGTCAATACCAGAAAGTACATGTTAAAGTCACTACCAGTAGGACCTGAAGTGCCGCAAAACTGCAACCAAAGAATGCAAATCGCATCAGCAAATGTAATGCGAAACTTAAACATTCTATATTAATTGACATATAATAATTATGTTAATGGTAAATAATAATACTAATGTTTTTGATTTCGCAGTTTCATGCTGAGTTGTCTCAAAATGACAGCAGTACTGAATGTTCCGGCTCTGAATGCCCCGGTTAGTACAATTCTATTTAGCTTTTTTACATCCAACTTGTGTTCGGTTTGTCTCAGAAGGTATTGTTCCGTGCTTTCCTCACTATCCATATCAAAGAATCACAGCAAGATTTAAAAAAGAAGCTGCACTGGATAGAATTTACTAGTAGGTTATTAGATGAGCAAGGGTGACGTGAATTAGGATTTGAAATAGAGTATTAAAAAGTCTAAAAGCACGACTTATAACTATAATTACAGTAAATATCATTTCACGTGTTCTGTGGTATGTCTGAATGTGCAAGTACAGTTACGGAGGGATAAGAAATCAATAAAATACTGGTTAATTGTATGGTTATACTTCATCTGCGTGAAAATTTAGTTGTATGCCTATATGAGAAAATTGCCCACCCGATCTTACGGTTATTGTATGTACATTGCATCAGTATAATCTACCTATATGTCGAAACTCATTAAAACCTTTCACCCATTTTGATGTAATTAAGTTACTTACAAACATGATAATAATCTAGTTTGTTCAAAGTGGCATTCGGACATAAAGGAGACCTTTCTTTTCGGGCCAAAAATGTACCTTGGTACAAGTTATTTGAAAATATTCATAATAATGTACAAACACTTATTTTATATATAATATACCCATCAATTAGATTTTTATAAAGTTAATAAAACAATAAATTATACACTAAATCACTACTGCGTAGAACGAAACGCTAATGTGGCACTTGTGTGTGACAGTCGGTTAGATTTTAACAAGTTTTTCGCGGCTCTGGAACACGGTATTTTAGTAAAGTCCGTAGGCTCATAAAATAACTAAACGCTTAAAATGGTTCGCAATAGCAAGAAATATCTGTTTTTGTTCTTGATCCTACTGTATATATTGAAAACAGAAGCATTCATAAAGCAGTATGTTGCCGATAAACTTGTATACATTTTATGTTTAAGAGTGAATATCGAAAATTTTTTATATAACTTTAAGCTACATAACGCTTCAAAATCAAAGCAATTGTACTTGCCAGCTAAAAAAAACATTTGTTACAAGTAATATATATTTTTTAATAATTTTTTTAGTGGTACAAATGTATCTAAAAATAAATAAGTATTTTTTTTGGAATATACAATTTTTTTGCTATTTTTTGGTATCTTTGAATCTAAGGTACATGTTTAGCCTTAGTTATATGGAAGAAAGAAAGGCTCCTTTATTTTTCCAAACAACTGCATGTTTGTTAACCTCAGGATGATAATGGGCATAATTTTCAGTAGCTGCCCGATTCACCTTGGTATGATTATGGAAATATTTCGTATATTCGATGTAATGAGTATTTTCTAATAATTTGGTATTATTACTATTAAACCTGTAGAAGTTTCATTCAAACTTTGCCACCCTGTTTTACACCCTTAGGGATTTCGCAAAATCCCATGTTAGTGAGCACCTACGTCCATCACCTAGTGCACCTAGCACTTGTAGTTTCTGAGATTTCGTGATAAGTGAGTGACCTTTCGATTTCAAATATATATTATTATTATTTTAGAAAAAAATGGCACAGGACCAGCATGAGTCCTGTAAGGCTGTAAAAAAATCAGATTAAATACGCAGTAAATCCGGTTAAAGTGATTTTATTTAAATGTGTGTGAGGTGCGGAAGTGTAAGAATAAAAATCTGTTAAATACGAGGCTCTACTCTTTGTTTTGCTAGTCTGGCTAGTAAACAACGTTCTTGGCACATAGCGTTTAGAACTTGCTAAATGTTCCTGGTGTGAGGTCCTAAGAACTCAGTGTTTGAGACAGTTTTACAAATACCATTAGGTGACACAGACTAGTTTTCCTAGTTACTTGAAACGCCAGATAATAATGACGTATTTTTTTAAAGTCAGAATGAAATACATAGGAAGCTTAATGATAAATATAATACTAACAACTTGGAGGGATTAGAGTAGTATAAATAAGATAGACATTTTTCCTCCAAAAATTGCACACTGAACACATTATATTTGATACGTATAATATAAAACGGATCTGAAATGAAAAATAATTAAATGCGTTTCTGAATGTCTACTTAAATTTCGTATCTAAAAAGTCAGTGCTGGCTGATAGCTAAGTAAAAAGAAATATATATACCTATATACTAGTTGACCCAGCCACGCGTTGCTGTGTTATAAATTAAAATGATATCTATCCTATCTTTTAAGTTGGATCAAACTGCACACGGTGTACAAATTTGAATGAAATCGGTTAAGTAGTTTAGGAGTCCATCGCGGACAAACAACGTGACACGTAATTTATATATATTAAGATATATATATATATACAAGCATTTAAATTTAAAAAAATTGATGCAAGGCCTTCCGCTCTGATGCATTGCAAAATAAGGAAACCTCAATTGTACAAGGATAAAAATGCTAAAGGATATTTAAAAAGGTTGATCGATAGCGAAGTAAGATTTAATTACTGTCAATTTCACTTTGCAGACGCAATATTATACAGCACTTACCTTGCATCACGTCCAGAGGAAATGGAAATAAAAGCAGTTTCCTTTATTGCATCATTTTTACCGCAAACTGAGTAAGTATTAAGAAAATAAAAATTTCATGTTTCGATACAGCATTAAGAGCGGGAAAACTCTTGATATACAAAATAACGAAAATGAACATAGCTCTAGAAGGATAACATTTCTTATCGAGAAAAATGACTTCAAACCACGGCCTATTATAAATCAGTTTATATACATTTGAATAAAGCGTCGAATGGTTAATGGAATATTATTAGGAGTAGGAGTAATACCTATGGGCAATGAAATAACATAACACTGTTTTTTCCCACAAAAATAGTCGTTTATTTGTCAAATAAGTATTATGCTCATATCGTGTTTGTAAAGACATGAATTGTAAACCATTTCAAATAGTCCGTTATAGTTAATGCCTTTAACAATCAGTAATGAATTAACGAGTGTTTCGATGGTGCACTGGTTAGCGTATTCGGCAAATAATTATGAAGGTTAAAAAACTTTCGCAAGTGCCGGTCTACGATTGGGTTAGTTATTTATTTTATTTCTATTTTATTTAAAAAGCTTTATTGAAAATATAAAATATGTACAACAGGCGAACTTGATGCTAATTGCATTCTCTACAAGTCAATCTATGGAAAAACGAAATTTAGACGCGTTGTATAGGTACAATATACATAAACCATATATATAAAATAAATCACAATAGAGAGATGATCTACGAATAGAGTCTTGGAAGCCATTCCAAGCTTCTAGTTCGAAGTTTGAATCAATTGGACATAAAACCAGAACAGTATATAGGAATAGACAGAGCAAAAGAATCAGTGTAATGAGAATAATAAATCAAACATATGTAAGGCGTGCAGAGAATTTAAACGCTCAAGTCGTCCCACTCGAGAAATGCAAAGATCTCTCTGCACAGTTTACAGGAATAAGGCGCACATTAAGGTTTAAAAACGCACTATTCATGATAATAAAAACAAGACTCATGCAAATGAACGAGTAAGTTACCTATTTTGAATTTAATTTTAATGCTTAAATTTGATTGGTAAATCGATATTTCACGCCAGGACAGCTTTTAACTCTCTATAAAGCTCAAGTTCGATCTTGCATGGAATATTGCAGCCCCTTCTGGGACAGCTCAGCAAAATACCAACTTGCTACAGTGGACACGATTCAGCAAAGAGCTAAGAGGCTCATTAGTGACAGCAAATTGGTGAGGAGCAAGCTTCACATCTTAGCTCACCGCCGCAAAGTTACCTGTTTTTCGGTCTTCTTATATTTTGGAGAGTGTGCTTTAATTTATATTTTGGAGAGTGTGCTCAGGAACTGCATATGTTCATACCGCCATCACCTCTCTTTCATCGGACATCCCGACGCATTGCAGGTTACCACCCTTTCTTGGTTGCTATTCCTTCCTGTCGCACCAAGCGCTTTTCAACTTCTTTTAAAATTCGCACAGCAAAGGAGTGGACATCCCTCCCTGTCTGTTTTTAAAGCCAGGGTGAATAGGCACCTTCTAGGTTAGCTCGTTCCATCGTGTATTCTATCTTGGCCCCCGGGCTTGATCGGGATCAAGAGCGAACCCATTCTAGATAAAAAAAAAAATGTTTTGTGTTTATTTTAGTGTACATGTTCATGTAGTACATGTGTCAGCGGAGGGCGTTGTTCCTATCTTAGAACAAGCGAGGAATGAGAGGATCAAAGCTGGCTACAAAGGGTGGCGTGGTGGTGTCACCGCGGAGACCTGTAACCATTACCTGACGCTTAGCTCTGAGGTGATTCCACCAGGGCATTCGGAATACAAATGCTCGCCACCTATCAGGAACATTACGAATAAGGTATTTTATTTTAAGCAAAGGATTATGCGTTATGAATGAATAGAGTCAGTCATAGATAGATGAAGGCAGTCTGTTCAAATGTTGTATCGCACGGAAAGAAAAGTAGTTGTGAGAAAAAGTACAGTTTCGGTGATTCACGCATCTTAGTGATACCCAGAACGACACACACACATTTTACCACTTTGGGAGTGTCTCTCGCGCAAACTATTCAGTTTAGAAAAAAATGATAATAGAAACCTCAATATTATTTTTGAAGACCTATCCATAGATACTCCACACGTATGGGTTTGATAAAAAAAATATTTAATATTTATTGTTTTTTTTATATTTTTGTGTGAAAATCTTAACGCGGTTCACAGAATACATCTACTTACAAAGTTTCAACAGTATAGTTCTGATAGTTTCGGGAAAAAGTGGCTGTGACATACGGACGGACAAATAGACAGACATGACGAATCCATAAGTGTTCCTTTTTTGCCATTCGGCTACGGAACCCTAAAATGAGACTAATAGGAATTCTGATAAGATCATTTCGATTCTGTCTGTGTGTCAAAACCTTATTTCCACCAACAACGCGTGAAGAAAACATGAAATTTATATCAAAAACTTGCTAATGGTCTCTTGACGCTGTAGTAATTATCTTTTCTTATTAGGTACTACTCAGAATTATCTCATTTATGCTCTTTCGACTATGTTATTGTATTCTAATCAGCTCACACAGTATAGTCGACTTAACTTTGTCCTAGCGTCTGCGAATGAACTCCAAACAAAAAAATTACAACAACAGAAAGCAATTTCAGGGATGTGGTAAATAAAAATCAATGTATTTTGTACATTTCTTAATAATTACATACATAAGCTCACGATTGTAATCTTTCCCGAGTACACGAAAAACCTTGTAGGTAATATTGTTTATTATTATTTTCAAAAATCTAAGGTACATATTATAATTCTATGTTAATATTAGAAACAAATTTGGTGGGCATTATTCGAAAATTATAGAACCAAATAAATATATATTTTTTATTTCTACAAAATTATTCAATATCTACTGACATACTCTTTTCGTCTGATGACGAATCTTCACCAAAATGGGTAATTAAGGATTGTTCTCTTAAAATATCTCGTTCCCAGTCCAATAGTATTAATTGTTTAGTCCTTTCTATTACACTTGCCTAATTTTAAGCGGTGACGTGGTAACATGCACCATTTAGCAATACCAACATCTTATTTGCTGTAAATGGTGGACTTGTTAGTTATTGCTACGTACACAGAGAAAAATTTCCTTACGTTTCTTCTGAGTTTGTCCATCCAAATTGGTTTCCGTCCGAAATGAAGCATTTTCCTTCCACGATTTTACTTCTGAATTGGAAGGTCACGAAATTCCTTCCAAAACTTAGAAGGAAATCCATTTTTTTCTGCTAAAACAGTAGATCAAATTGGAAGGAAAATAGTTGGAAGAAAAAAAGTTGGAAGTAATTTGAGGGAAATTCCTTCCACTTAAAGAAAATTTTTCCTTCCAAATAAAAACCACTTAATTCAGATGGAAAATTCATCAAATGGGAAGAATGTTTTTTCCTTCAAAATAAATGCCGTCTATTTTGGAAGATAATCAAAACCGAGTAGGAAGGAAATTATTTAGAAGGAAAATAATTGGAAGAAATTATCTTATATTTTGTTAAATCCTTCCAAAACCGATGGACAATATTTCCCTCCAAATATATAACTTCTATTTTAGAAGATTTGGAAGATCAAATTGGAAAAAAAATCCTTCTGTTTAGTTATTTTCTTCTAAAATGGACGCACTCATTTTCCGTCCATATAAATACCACCTGTATTAGAAGATTTGGAAGACCAAATTGAAAGAAAGTTCCTTCTGTTTAGTAATTTCCTTTCAAAATGGATGAACACGTTTTCCGCCTAAATAAATATTGTCTGTTTTAGAAGATGTATTCGGGAGAAAATGCCTTCTATTTAGATATTTCCTTCCAAAAAGAACGCATCCTTTTTTCGTCCAAATAAATACTGTCGTATTTAGAGGATTTGCAACGCCAATTCGGAAGTAAATTCCTTCTGTTAAGTTACTTTCTTCCAAAAGGACGCATACTCTTTCCAACCAAATAAATACTGCCTGTTTAAGAAGATTAAGTAGACGAATTCGGAAGAAAATTCCTTCTCTTTAAATATTTCCTTCCAAAAAAAGACACATACTTTTTCCGTCCACATAAATACCGTCTGTTTTAGAAGATCTGGAAGATGAAATTGGAAGGATATTCCTTCTGTTTAGTTATTTCCTTCTCAACTGGTCGCACTCATTTTCCGTCCAAATAAATACCATCTGTTTCAAAAGATTTGGAAGTACAAATTGAAAGAAAGTTCCTTCTGTTTAGAAATTTCCTTTCAAAATGGACGCTCACGTTTTCCGCCCAAATAAATATGGTCTGTTTTAGAAGATTTGGAAAACATATTCGGAAGAAAATTCCTTCTGTTTAGATATTTCCTTCCGAAAAGGACGCATACTTTTTCCGTCCAAATAAATACCGTCTGATTTAGACGATTTGCAAAACCAATTCGGAAGAAAATTCCTTTTGTTTAGCTACTTCCTTCTAAAAAAGACGCAAAGCTTTTCCGTCCAAATAAATATTGACTGTTTTAGAAGATTTGGAAGACCAAATTGGGACAAAGTTTCTTCTGTTTAGTAATTTCCTTCCAAAATGGACGCACACGTTTTCCGCCTAAATAAATATTGCCTGTTTTAGAAGATCAGGAAGACGTATTCGAGGAATTTTTTTTCTGTTTATATATTTCCTTCCAAAAATTACGCATACTTTTCCGTCCAAATAAATACCGTCTGATGAGTATTTGTAAAACCGATTCGGAAGAAAATTCCTTCTGTTTAGTTACTTCTTTCCAAAAAGAAATCATAGTGTTTTCTGTCCAAATTAATAGTATTTCTTTAGATCGGTAGACAATTTTGTAGAAAATTCCTTATAATTAGATATTTCCATAGATTTAGTTAAAAAGGACCCATATTTTTTCCATCTAAATAAATACCGTAGTATGTTTTAGAAGGTTTGGAAGTCTAAATTGGAAGGAAATACCTTATGTTAAGTGATTACCTTCCAAAAAGTTCAGATATTATTTCTGTTATAATCAATATAGTCTGTTTTGAAACGTTTATGTTACGGTATATCCATCACACCAGACATCACACCATATTAGTGAGTGAATAGAGAGACTAAAATAAATATATGATATTTATTATTATACAGACATTTTACAAGAAGGCAGACTGTTTGGCAATGATTTCAAGAGACGATCGGTAGTAGACTAGAGCAGGACCATGAATACCTATACCGTTTAAAAAACCGAATGAGCCCTTAAAAAAAATAATTGCATGAGTAAAAGAACCAGAAGAAAGGTAAATTTAAATAATACTGCAAATGAAATTGAATTTTTGTCTACAAGTGCACTTAAACATTCATTGAATGTTTGTCTTAAATTATCACAGATGATACATTTTTCTGGTGAAATTGATTTGATAAAGCGTGGTAAGCACAGATAAAAATAATTCGATTCGTTCTCTTAATTCATTTGTACATACTAATGGATGTTTAAGAGTTGTTGGACGTATCGATAATTCATGCTTGAATTTTGATACTAAACATCCGATATTACTAAGTAAACATTGCGTTTTGTCATATCTTATTAGGAAAGATATTCATGTTAACAAAGTACTTCATGGTGGGCCACAATTGATCCTAAATATTAGTAGACAAAAGTATTGGACTGTTTTAGGTAAAGTATTAGTAAAGAAAATAGTTCATTCGTATATACCATGTTTTAAACAGACAGCAAAACCAGTGCTACAATTAATGGGAATCTTACCTAAGGAAAGAATAACATCTTCTAGAGCTTTTGTCAATTGTGGAGTAGATTACTTTGAGCCAATAAATCTAAAACTGTATAAAGGTAGATAGATGTAAGAGAATTCAAAAAGCATATGTTGCATTGTATGTTCGCTTGTATACAAAGACAGTGCATTTGGAGTTAGTGAGTAATTTGTCCACACCTGTTTTTATTGCTTCGTTTAGACGATTTATTACGAAACGTGGTAAATGTACAGAAATATGGTCTGATATGGGAACAAACTTTCAAGGAGCAGCCAAAGAACTAAATAGATTATTTTCAAAAAATGTTTTAAATGAGTTTGTAGCAATATTGGCAAATGAAGACACTTCTTGGAAATTTATTTCACCAAGTTTGGAGGTTTATGGGAGGCCGGTGTAAAGACAGCCAAGTTTCATCTCAAACGTCTGTTATATAATTGTAATTTTACTTTCGAAGAATATGTAACTATTTTGTCACAAGTAGAATCTTGTATAAATAGTAGGCCGTTAACGCCAATTAGTGATTCTGACGAAATATACAATGAAAATCATAGACGCACTAAAGAGGGAAGATATATTTCTAGATTGCCATTTCGTAATGGAACACCAAATATGGGGGAAACGCTTCATATGGCAGTAAAAAGCTTAAAACAAATAGAAAATAAGCTAAGACACAAGGATAAATAAAAGATGATTATTGTAGCTTTATGAAAGACTATGACAATCAAAATCATATGGAATTATTATCGCACAATGAAATAAATAAACCAAATAGTGGTTTATTTATTTCATTGTGCCACATCATGCAGTATTTCGCGAACAAGCTCTTTCAACAAAACTGCGAGTGGTATTTGATGGTTCAGATGGTTTAGTTCATCCCTAAATGATGAATTGTTGATCGGACCATCATTATTAGTAGATATTAGAAATTTATTCGTAAAATGGAGACAATATCCTGTTATTATATAAAACAAATGTATAGGCAAATATTAATAGCAAAAGAAGATGTTGAAGATGTTGATGAGAAAAAGAAACAAATGAGATAAAACATTATAGATTATTAACATTAACCTATGGAACATATTGTGCACCGTACATAGCAAACAATTAAACAGCTAGCTTATGATGAATATAATATGTATCCAGAAGTACTCGTCAAGACGAATCAAACGAGCCCAAATTCAATGCGGTTGTGTCGCTTAATTACTGAGTGCCTATGGCCACTTTTCAGCTCCATCATCAGACTCTGGTTATCATCTAGCACCAAAGTACTCGTCAAGACAAATCAAACAAGCCGAAACTCAATGCGGTTGTGTCGCCTAATTACTGAGTTCCTATGATCACCTTCCAGCTCCATCATCAGACCCTCGTTACCATCTAACACCAAAGTACTCGTCAAGACGAATTAAACGAGCCCAAACTCGATGCGGTTCTGTCGCAGTTTTAATAGCTGAGTTTCTATGGCCACATTTCAGCTCCATTATCAGACCCTGGTTTCCATCTAGCACCAAAGTAATCGTCAAGACGATGCAAACGAGCCAAAACTTGATGGGGTTGTGTGGTTTAACTACCGAGTTCCTATAGTCACCTTCCGATTCCATCATCAGATCAGCTCCATGTCATAATAATTTTTCATTTTACATTTGATTTACACATAATAATAATAGCACTCAGGGATAACGTACCTATCCAACAGTGAAAAAATGTTTGAAATCGGACCAGTAGTTCCTGAGATTAGCGCGTTCAAGCAAACAAACAATCAAAATATGAGTTTAAATTAGCTAGGTACTTAATATTTTGATTGACGCCATAGCCAAAAAATTAAGATGAAATGATTTTCCTATTTTTCCTTTCAAAATGGATGGACATCTTCAAATTGTAAATACGCCCATAGATTTTGCGTCAGTATATAAACTAAATCTAGCGCCACTGTTGCCAGATGGGGGAGATTCCCTGCAAATTCGGGGGCTTTTTCAACGTCGGAGGTAATTTTGGGGGATTTGCAGAGGTAAATATTAATGTTTGAGGAATTTCGGAATTTATTCAAGCCAAATATAACTTACAATATTATCACTATTACTTTACCTCATCTATATGATCACTCATTTATTTTTAGTTTTTAGACTATAACGACGTTGAAATATGAAACATAATCGTACGTGCGGAATAATAAGTTTAATAAACTATAAATTAAATTTTTATATATTTTATTATGAGTTGTTTGATTTGTAGGCCATAATTTGCGACAGCTAAAACAATTTTATTCAGGCTATTTTTATAAATTAATTGATGTACCTATATTATCGGCAGTACAATGGGTGGTAAGGTAAGTTAACTCGATCAGTTAAATAATTATTGAAATAAAGAAACAAATAAAAAAAGCTCCACGTAGATGCCGGGAATCGAACTCAGAACTTTTATTACTTTAGGCGATCGCTCTACCCGTAATAAAGAAAAATAAAAAATGAAACAAAGCCTTTCTTTCCTACTTGTAGTATAACATTTTTTTTAATTGAAATTATAGCACACGCTGTGCACTGTACCTAATTGTTTTTTATTTTGTATATTTTTTTCTATATGCACTGTATCAATGTATTTTTATTGAAATTTATTTCTATATTTAGTAAGTAATTAATTAAGTCAAAGTCAACTCAACATAACCAAATCAAAATATAACAAAAAAGATAGATAGCAACGCGCGGACGAGCCAGAATATTATTATTTGAAAATATTTATACAAGTTCAAGAACGCGCAATAATGAACTTTATTCAAGTAGCAGTAGAATGGCGCAGATACGCGAGCAACATCAGCATATTGTTGTTGTAAAGTAACATTTCGCGCGCATTAGGAGTTTAAAAGGGTCATATAATGCACTAATATGGGTTCATTATCGAGAATGATTTGAGGACTAGATTCAGTTAACGAACACATTTCGTTTCAATATCTCGAATGCTAAATAGGTATTCCTCGGAAATAATGTATGTACCTGAATCTGAAACCAACACGGATAAGAATGTAAATTATTTAATATTGGAAGCTATAGCGGAAATATTTTCTGAAAATTTCTAAAATAAATTTACATTTGATTTCTATTGTATTTCTTTTATTTGTACTTGGAGGTTTTTTGTCAAAAATGGTAATTTTCGGGGGAATTTTGAGTGAGATCGGGAGGGAAATTTACACAGCCACCTGGCAACACTGTCCGCCAACCGCCATTTCTTTAATTCTCTCAAAGGGACTATCGAGACGAAGCGGAATAAAAGTGGAAAGAAAATTGAAAAAGGACGTCCTACTGGACTTTTGTTACCCGGCTATTGGGCCTATTTTGGTGAGTACACCTTATCACCTCATATGTATAATATCATAACACTTATATTACCTAACACTGTGCTTAATTTTTATACAGCTCTTTCTGCAAAACCCTACAGTATACATACTTGTAAATACATACATAAATACATACTCATGATGCTGAAATGGTTGAAAAAGGCCAAGTTTAGCATTTGCTACAATACATAGCTACCTATCAATTAATAGCTTGAATTTCGTAAGTATCTGTCAAGGCCATTAAGTGATATTGTATAATCAGTGTCAGATAAATGTAAGCGTTCATATTACAGTAGTAAAAAAGTTAGCATTGGATTGCTTACATATTTCTAACACTGACTGTGTGTGATGTGTAATGTGATTAATGTGCATGAAATTAACCTAAGGTGCTATGCCACACAAATCATAAACAAGTAATTATTTTGGTATGGGATATTTGGATGGGATTTGACACACGCTTTGATTGTGATTGGACAGATATTTTTTATGGCCTACAAAAAATTTGTTCCAGTCCACATATATATGCATGTGAGATTTTATGTTTGTGATTGCATCTACGACACTGGATTAAAATACTAGTTTGTGAAGTCCGTGTTGTACATTACAAAAATATGATACATTCCTATGAAATTTATTTTAGGCTGCAGGGCTGCACCCAAGTCAAGTTAGAGATGAAATTGTCATTTCTGATTCTGATTTCCCTGTTAGAAATACTGATACTGAAACTACAGAGAGCATAATAAGTCTTGAGAATGGAGCTTCTGAGGCTAGTTCTACTACAAAATCAAGTAACTCTGATGATTTGAACATAATTGATATAGATATAATTGATGTAAATGAAAAAAATTTGACATCGAACTTCGAAAGCAAGATGATCTTGAGAAAGTTAAAAAATTTCAATTAACTGAAGTTAATAATGAAACTTCCGCCCAGTTAACGGCTGAACGCGAAAAATATCCTTTATTCTGCCTGTTAAACAAAGGGACTATCGAGACGAAGCGGATTGTAAGATTGCCTACGGATTCTAATTTAACAACTGGAGAAATAAAGGAAGTTGCACAGGTTGTTGCGAATTTTCTATTCTCAGAAGCCATTCCACCTAAACGACAAGTGACGCCAATTACATGCACATTCTGGGCTAAAAAATACTTTGCAACATTGTTTCCGAATACTGGGGTCCACAGGTTTTATTATATCCGACGTGAGTCTTATACAAATAAAAAACCATTTTTTTTTTTTTTTTTTTTTTTTTTTTTTGCCTGTAAAGTCGGTTTTACGGGCGAAGATTTTACGTGACAACGTCTTTTTCTCGGTAGAATATTTATTGATATGAATATAATTAAATTGCACAAGGCGCGCGGCAGACCGATCATAGTTGAGTGGGAGAGAGACGCAAGGCATTCGGCGGGCCTCTCTCTCGTTCGGTGACTCATCGTAACGTTACCGAGCGTTACACTTTTTCATAAGTGACTCCCAGCCGCAACCTAATTTAAGACGTTGTCACGTCAAAAGTGGAAAGAAAATTGAAAAAGGACGTCCTACTGGGGCACTGTACACGCAGTTGTGTTTGTTAAGAATGAAGCTTATATTACAAGAAGATACTGCAAAACTTAGAACAGTCTCCAAAATATCAGAGTCAACGGAAACAGTATCATAGAGAATAAATCGTTCCAGCCAAACATTCCGAGTCATATCATCTGTGGATACTACCAGTGACTATTATCCCCCAGGTAAATAGGATGATTAATTAGTGAAAATCTTTTCCTACTATGTTTTATAACAAATACTTAATAATAAATTATTTTCAGAAGCCAAAAATGAATCAATAGACTTGAAGCTGATAAAATTGAGGACTGAAATACCGTCTCATGCTTCAGCTGAACTATTAGAATTATGGAGAGACACTCATTTTTATCGCATTGCTGAATTAAAAGAAACGCAGGGATCTGTATGGGATTACATAAAACTTTATAAAGGACTTTTTCACCCTGCTATTGGGCCTATTTTGGTGAGTAGCTACATGATTCAGTTTTTGTGTCTATATTCACGCGATAACGTTTGCATTTTTAGAGTACGGAATTTCAATATAATTTGTATATTTTTTGTTATTAACCATTCCCTACATCATATTATGTATGTAACATTCTTATGTATTATCACAGATTAAACAAGACTTCGTCTCTATGTATGGTGTAACAAACGTGAATAGCAAACTTCGAGATTTTCTTGTTGAAAAAAAAAACAGAAATTATTGACGTGGCAAAAAAATTACTGTCAGTCTTGACAGCTGAGGTCCAAAAGGATTTAATAAAGTCCTTTCTTCCGCTTGCTGAAGGTAAAGTTTTTTTTTTCATTGTTAGCTGTTTTTATGTACATATATGTATGTATCCCAAATGTTTTATTTGTTAATGCATTTTATTATTATTAACCCCCGACGCAAAACGAGGGGATTTATAATTTTATGTCGGGAGGCTTTTGGGACCAGGACCGCGGCGCGGTCCCAAAAGCCCCCTTGGAATTAATTATTAAAATTGATGAGTCTTTCGGGACTACAAGTGTGAACCCGAATGCCACCTTGAAATTTATATTTATTTTGAGTGGTTCAATGGGACCACTCAGACTCGCGACAGTTTCTATCGTTATTTTTATGTTAGGGAAGTACAGTCAAGAAAAACAATTGCTGTTATAAAATAATATACCGGCTATAACGGAATACCGAAATAATATTTAAGGTTGTTGATTAACAAAAAAAATGTTTTATGACTATTTTATTATATGACTTTCGATTTAAAACGCTTAACAGTTAAGTGTATTAAATCGAAAGTAGGCATATAATAAAAATACAAATAATAGTCATAAAACTTTTTTTTGTTAATCAACAACCTTAAATATTATTTCAGTATTCCGTTACACCCGGTATATTATTAAATAACAGCAATTGTTTTTCTTGATTGTATATAATATAATATAATAATTACTTTTTATATGTTTTTTTGTTATTTTTTTTTTGGGTCAGGGCTTTTTAATAAAAGCTCACAATTTGTCCTTTTTGTAACAGGAAACGACGTGACTTTGCAAGGTACAGGGCTGCTTCTCTTGTTGCCTCTTTTATTTCCGGGAGTGCATCAAATCAACAGACAATGGAAGCCGTCGAAAAGTGACGTATTAAATTCTTTTATATATAAAGTACCCAACGAAAGCGACGTTCAAGAGGAAATAGAAAGAAGAAAGTGTCACCTTACCAACTTACAAAGTAAGCTAAAGTTGACTAAAAATGTTAATCTCCAACCGTTTATGTCGCACTAGCCACATGGACCTACTAGAAAAGAAGAATCAAAATTAGTGTCGAGCTGTCAGTTATATTGGATTGTTCCTAACAAGTCACACTCAAATGTTACACTGCGATACGTTGGGATTTTTTTTTATAAAAGATTCCCAATAGTCACTCTGTTACGTGGTGGAAATGTTACTAAACGGGAACTTGACTAAGAACAAATTAACCCAGTAACACTGTAATTAGTTGGAACAAATTTTTCATGTTGTTTTCAACTGATACTGTAATCAGTTGAAAACAACATGAAAAGTTACTGAAAAGTTGCAACAAGTCTTTATGTTATTTTCAACCGATACAGTGTTACTGAATGGCATATGTTCTTTTAGTCAAGTTCACATTTAGTAACACTCCCACCATGTCATATTGTGGCTGAATGGGAAGCTTTTACTAAAAAAAATCCTAACGTGTCACAGTGTTACAATTGAGGGTGTGACTCATTGGGAACAAACCGTTTTATCTAGTGCGGATACAGTACACGCCAGCTAATCTAGTTAGCGTCTTTGTCCATCTTGGTTCAAGTTATCTGACACATACTGTATTTCAGAGAAAATTAGTTCTTTTGATTTAACCTATAACTTTTGAAGTTAATTTCTATTTTGTATATTGTGTGTGTTTGTACATTATGTATTGGGAATCTTAATCGTGATCAATGGACGCGGGGCCCGCATTGATTGAAGTTAGTACTTACTCGTGTTCGCCCCGCCGCCATTGTTCACGACGAATCCGGTATGAGTTAGGAATAACCTGTAATTTTTTAGCACTAATCATTGTATAGAATCCTATAATGTTATCTTAGCTTTATTTTGTTGAAGGTCTAACTAGATTAGAATGATTTTTTTAAAGAATTTAATTATTTTAGTTTAGAATATAAGTATCAACAACGTCAGTACATATCTACTACGTAACAAAAATTAGAAATGCTATAGTACGTTAAGATATATTGTACCTTTATTAAATAGGGGTGTGTCAAAATACTCATTAAAGAAATTTAATAAAGCCATGCACCTACAGTATAGATAAACAGTGTTTCATTTTTTGCTAATTGTGTATTTAACCTTACTCTTAACAAGCTTTTAACACTTATTTTTTCATATGAGTTCAGAAACCAGAAATGTTTTATTTTTGCACAACAATACACATGCACTGGTTAAGATTAGAATGGATATTTCCTGCTGCTTGGTTTGTAAGTATTTTTCCTTCCTCATGGTGTGGATATTTTTTCCGATACCGGTTTTGAAGTCGAGTATTCCTATGACTTCGAATGCTATTTCTGTTGCATCAAATGTTCTTCAAAGCGGAAGTAATATTCTTCCGAAATATAAGGAGTATTCTTTCTAAGCAAAAGGAAATCCATTGAAATTGGAAGTAATAGTCACTCAAAACAGAAGTAGTGTTTCTTCCAAATAGAAGAAACATTTATTCAAAATGAAAGGAATATTCATTCGAATCGGAAGGAATATTCCTATCAAGCTGAAAGAAAATCATTCAAAGCGGAAGTAATATTCTTTCGAAATAGAAGGAATATTCCTTCCAAGCGAAAGGAAATCCATTCAAAGCGGAAGTAATAGTCACTAAACAGAAGGAATATTCACTCGAGTCTGAAGGAATATTCCTACTAAGCTGAAGGGAAATCATTCAAAGCGGAAATAATGTTCTTCAGAAATGGAAGGAGTATTCCTTCTAAGCGAAAGGAAATCCATTCAAATTGGAAGTAATAGTCACTCAAAACAAAAGCAGTGTTTCTTCCAAATAGAAGAAAATTTATTCAAAATGATAGGAATATTCATTCGAATCGGAAGGAATATTCCTACAAAGCTGAAGGAAAATCATTCAAAGCGGAAGTAATAGTCACTCTAAACAGAAGGAATATTCACTCGAGTCTGAAGGAATATTCCTACTAAGCTGTAGGAAAATCATTTAAAGCTGAAATAATATTCTTCTGAAATGGAAGGAGTATTCCTTCTAAGTAAAAGGAAATCCATTCAAATTAGAAGTAATAGTCACTCAAAACAGAAGGAGTGTTTCTTCCGAATAAAAGAAAATTTATTCAAAATGAAAGGAATATTCATTCGAATCAGAAGAAATATTCCTACCAAGCGCAAGGAAATTCATTCAAAAACGGAAGTATTTTTCTTTCGAAATAGAAGGAAGATTCCCTTCAAGTGAAAGGAAATTGAAGACATATTTCTTCCAAACCGAAGGAAATTCATTCAAAGTGGGAGGAACTTTCCTTCCAAGTGGAAATAAATCATTCAAAGTAGAAGGAATATTTCTTCCAGGTGGTAGAGATTCCTTTTTAAACAAGGATTATCCGTTCACAACGGAAGGATATACCGTGAAAATAGCTCAGTTTCCTTTGAATTTCCTTCTGTTTTGGCAAGAATATTATTCCTTAAAAGATCAACAGGAAAAAAATTCTTCCAAATATTATCTTCCAAAAATTATCAGAAGGAAAAATTTGGAAGGAATAATTTCCTTCCAAATCTTATCTTCCAAAAGTTATTAGAAGGAATAATTCGGAAGGTAAAATTTCCTTCCAAATCTTATCTTCTAAAAATTATCAGAAGGAAAACTTTGGAAGGAAATCGAAATGGAAGGTAAACATAGAAGATAAATTAGGACAGACAATATTGGAAGGAAATCTGGAAGGAAAAAAAATCGTAAAATTGACACTCAATAAGGAAGGAAAATTTCCTTCTGATAATTTTTAGAAGACTTTTTCTTCCGAATTTGGAAGATTATTTTTCTCAGTGTACCCTTTCACATTAACCCATATTAATTCAATGGTAATTTATTGTAATATACGGAAGCTCTCATTTTAACATACAGTAATAAAAAATAAGAAAATAATAATTAATTGTTATAATAATAAACTCTAATTAAAGTTACCTAGAGCAAGAGCAAGCAAGATCTTAGAATCCCATAAATGAACAAAAGTAAATGGCAATTAGTTGTTACATTACGTCAAAAAATATGCATTGTGATTACAAACTGACATTTCTGTGAATTTAGAAAATTATTATTCTGAATCACATTTCATTATTGTTGTTATAAGTTTACATATTGGAACCGGAAGGAAGAAATTTAAAGTTATTCAGTAACAGTGGGTATTATTGTTCGAAACGAGATTCGATTTTCGTAAACCCTCGCGTATTACCTTATCTACCTTATTTTAATAAACGATTTCATGATTATTATCTGCATGAAAGTGGACGACTCTTTATCCGCGACAGATGTTACTCGCGTGTTAAAACCGCATTTACCAGGAGTTTTTATTTAATTTAAACTTTTTCTTTTAGCTTAAGCTTTGGGAATACATAAAAGACAGGAGATTGGATTTAGTAACATCTGATCATTCGCCAAGTGTCGCTGAACTAAAAGGAACTAACTTCATGACTGCTTGGGGTGGAATCTCGTCGTTACAGTTCGGTAAGTCAAGGATTTATTTATGTGTAGGTACAAGAAGAAACAGCTACACTTCACTACTATAAATAGAAATGACTTTGATTTTTCATTTGCAAATAGTTGACGCTGCACGGGCGTAGCCAGGGGGAGGGTTTTGGGGGTTCAAACCCCCCCCCCGAAATGTTTAGATATCAACATCAATAATATCAAAAGCCAGCGGCATAACTTATTTTATTACTAATTATTACACTTATAATGTATTTTGGATTCGCCCTCTACCACCCGCCGCCGCCCGTCGTCATTCAGTGCGTACGCTAAACCTTGCGCGGGCACACGCCGCAGGCGTTTGGGACATTATCTTTAAATTTTGCGGTCAGTTCTGAAATTGAAGACGCAATCTTTATGTATTTGGCAGGGCTACCCGAAAGAAGTACATTCAGTCAAAATAGTATCGGGAATGGATGATTTGGTGATGATTTGCTTATGGTTCCAAATTTAAATTTTTGTTTTTTTATTTGTTGTTGTTAGATTGGCACAACTGTTTTCCATTTTGGCGCGGAGTTAGAGTTGCATCTGTTATTAATATAAAATACAGTGCTGTTTTTAGTTATATCACATCTAGTGTGTTTTGCGAATTTCATAATGGACAAAAATATTGAACAAAGTGTTTGTCTTAAATTTTGCATCGCCAATGGAATTTCGTGTTGGGAGTCACTGAAAATGTTACAGAAGGTCAATCGACTTTGTCAAAACCACGTGCTTATGAGTGGTACAAACCGTTCAAAAGCGATCAAGATGAGATGAAAGATTTGCCTCACTCTGGTAGGCCATCATAGTCTGCAAATGAAGTTAACATCGCAAAAATGAAGGAAATAGTGACTGAAAATCCATATTTAACTTAGAAATAGCCGCTGAACTTATTGTATCTCACGAGTCGATCCGTACCATTTTAACTAATCATTTGGGTATGAAACATGTTACCGCTCGGCTTGTCCTAAAGACCTGAATTTTCTCCAAAAACTCAATCGCATGAGAGTCGCTGAGGACATGCTAGAACGAGTCAATTACAACCCAACATTCATGAAACGCCTTGTTACTGGTGACGAGACGTGGGTTTACGAGTTTGACATGCAAACTAGTCAACAAACTTCGGAGTGGCGCCTTCCAACTGAACTGAATCCGAAAAAACCACCCCAAAGTCGAACAAAAGTCAAAGACATGTTGACGACTGTTTTCTTTGACTGTCGCGATGTTGTGCACTCGGAATTCTTACCGAGAGGTCAAACGGTAAATAAAGAATATTATTTGAGCGTTATGCAGCAAATTCGAAGAAAAAGGCCTGATTTGTGAAAACAAAATTCTTGGATTTTGCACCACGATAATGCCCCTTCGCACAAGGCCATTATTGTGAACAAATTTTTGACCAAACACTCAACAAATACCATCGAGCAACCACCATATTCACCAGATATGGCTCCAGCTGACTTCTTTCTTTTTCCTAAACTCAAATTACCACTTCGTGGCACCCGTTTTCAATCGGTATCTGAACTCAATTCCGGAAACAGCGTTTAATAATATGTTTTGATGATTGTATTATTCGTTGGCGTAAGTGTATCGTTACTGAAGGAGATAACTTTGAAGGTGATAAAATAAATTTGGATGAATAACAATTATTTTGTATATTATTGATCTTTTCCCGGTACTTTCTTGACAGAGTAGTACATCTGTCGACAAAGCAGAATGAAAATAGACTGAACGGCTTGGCTCTCATGAATATTCACTATGGGATAGAAATTGATGCGAATGAAGTAGTGGATATATTTAAAAAGAAAAACAAGAGATTCTGTAGTACATATGTAATCAAATGAACCTTCTGTTTCTTTTTTTACATATTTTATATTTTTCATATAATATAAAGGTTATTGCATGCACTTTCAGTAGTTTTATTTTTTTGAACCCCCCCCCCGAAACTAAAACCTGGCTACGCCCGTGCGCTGACGTAACACTAATTTACTTTATCATTACTGCATACATAATTTACAGTGAACAATTACAATTATTAAAATATACTGTCTATTGTGAATAAAGAAACTTTGTAAAACTTGTCACTTGTTTAAACGATACACACAGTTCCTCTCCCTAAAAGAGGAACATATTTTTGTTTTCCTTCATTTTTAACTCGGGTACTTTTTAGAAATTTAAGAACCAACTTATGTAGATAAAATACTTTTGATGATTTTTTTCAAAGAATTCTCCACCAGCCTCTTTACAAAGTTTATGCGTCTGAACCAATTTTCGAAACACTTTTTGTTGTCGTGGTGAAGCAGCTCGGTGAGATGGGTGATAAAACGCACAAAGTTATTAAATAAAAATAATAATCACTTATTTTTTTTTCACAAAATATCATATTCAGTGAAGGATTATATGTTTATTTTTAGACCTGCCATTGTTCTGGACGGAGGCTAAAGCCCGAGGGCATAGTTTGAGTATGGCTAGCCACTACTTATCAGCTGGTCCGGCGCGTCTTGTAGGCCTCCAGGATAGAAAAGGTGCTATTCGACCTGGCCTCGATGCTGATCTCATCTTCTTCGATCCTGAAGCTTCTTTCGTAGTCACACCTCAAATAATACGATACAAGAACAAGGTAATTATTACCAGTGGCCTTAATGAGACACGAAGCATGCTTGACAATAAAAAACCTCGGGTTGGAAAATTTTCAATATTTTATTGAGTGAACTCAATAATTCAAAACATAATCGAGTAAGCAATAAACATCTTTTGTCACCTTGATTCCAAGCTTAATATTGAAGTAAGACAAATTTCGGAAATAACTACAAGCTATGGTTGGCTTATGGGTCATACTCGGTTATAATTGAAATAGCAAGTACTGAAAGATATGTTTTAAATAAGACTTCATAGACTGTCAGTCATGAATCGCAGAATAGATATCACTTAAAGCACCGATCTTTAAATATTGTGAAATAACGTTCTTATATCTCAATTAGTATGTATAAGGCTTATTGAAATAAAGATTATTATTTTATTTTTTATTTTAATTTGCAAAATAAATGCAAGAGGCAAAAGCGATTAGTTTACAGCTGTAGTAAATGTTTACTATTGAACAAGAGTGTCCACTAAAATACAGATATTTGTATAGTAATTATTTTAATTGTTTTTGATAATTATGATGTATGTTAAGGAATTGTTAGTTTTGCGGTGATTTCGAAGACTTTGTGACGCACGCGATTTCAAAAAACTTATTAACTTACTGGGTATGCCACACAATACCCATTAAAACTGGTTAACGTACCCTTAACTTTGCCAAAGGTTCTTTGAGGCCAGAGTGACCTATTATCTCCATTCCCATAGTAATTTTTGCATTAACCTTAATAGGTTAAGTTCGGGACTAATAGTAATAAGTTTTTGCTCTTATCCCATCCTAGCCCGCGGTCTGCCTAAATTATCGTGTCAGGCTCGAATTAAACCTATTTTTTCATTAGTTAGTATTTCAATTTTTGAACTAATCCGCCTGACTAGTGACCCTCTATTTCAATATGTTCTACGATTTTGGTTTTTTAAGTAGAACAAGTTGGCTTTTCACCTCCTTATTCAAATGTACATTTAAAATAAATAAATATATTAAAATTTGAATAAATTAAACTGGAAAGTCAAGTTTTTTAATGGTCTAGTATTTTTTCTATTGATATAATATTTTGGGTATTTTTCCTGTTTATTAGATTAGCACGTCGTCTTTGTGCCATTTATAATCAATCAATCAAAATATTGATTCTTATAATAACACAATGAAAGATTTTACTTATGCGTTTCTTTCAAGTTATTTGTAAGGTTTTTATTGAAAAGTTTCTAAAAGTATATGTGTTTATTGTTTTCAGATAAGTCCATATATGTACAGAGTTCTGACTGGCAAAGTGACGCGAACATATTTGAGGGGGCAACTCATATACGAAGACGATGACTTAGTTGAAGGACCGAAAGGGAAACTGCTTCTGAACGAGGGTTTCTAGTGACTTTTATTTAAAAACATGTTCATTTATATAATTGTTATTAATATATAAACTAACTGTAAATGCTTTTTTTTTGTTCACAAATGTTTCTTTAAATATAAAACTTCATGCAATCTGTTTACCAACTATACAATTAAAATAGAAAAACTATATAATTGTGTAAGTACTTGTGCTACTGGTGTAGCAGTATTAGTACGCAATATATATATATCGACCATGAACCATCTTTAACATTTATTAAAAGAATTCGCCTTAAAATCTTGGCAGCATTATCCCTTGAAAAAATCAACTTGTAAATACCTAGTAATAATTATAATATATTTCTTACATGCACACCAGTTAGCCTAGACTAAGGCTAAGGCTTGTGTTATGGATACTAGGGTAACGGATAACAGGTACAAATGCTCATATTCATCACCGGGATTTGGATCTTTCCGGGATTTGAACCCAGGATCGTCGGTGCAAAAGGCAGGATCGTATCCGTTGCTCTAAACTGTCGTATGAAACCAAATTAAAAGATACCGTACTGAATTTGTTTTTCCAGAGGCTTAATCCGTTGATTGTGGATTCGACACGTTGTTGTGACACGTTGAACGTAATGATTGTGGATTCGTTATCGTTTCCAAATTAATATGCCCTTGGTAAAAGAATTAGCCCTCAGGCGTCACTCTTCAGTTGATTGAATATGCCCTTGATTGTCAAGTTTATTATTATACTAAGACGAATTTATCTATTAAGTATAGAAAGTAATAAGATTAATTAACATAACGACTACAAAATTTCGTTTTTAGAAATTGAAGATATATTGTGCTATGTTATTCAAACATCCCAAGCTATTAAAACTGAAACATGCAATTTAAACATTAAAATCGAACTAGCAACATTAAAAGATGTGGTAAACCGTGATGTAGTAAGTAAAGATAGACATATTACTGGCCAAGTAGACGTAAATGTAGTAAACAAAGAAGAAACTAATAAAACATTGCAAATATTTTATGAAAAGTATGCCGACGCCATAAAATAATACGGAATTTGATCGTTTTATAACCGATAATGCATTGATCAACGATATAATAGTGTAAAAATGAAACTTGTAATTATTGCGCATTTAATTTCAAGAAAAAAATATGAATTTGAGTCACTCATTTAATATTAGTAGTATAAGTAAAAATCTCTGATCTGTGTCTGGTCACTCAACATTTGAAAAATTATGCTGCTGGAGAAAAAACCGATGGTAATTCTATTCATTTAGATTTTATGGTAACGGATGAGAGCTCAATATCAGCAAACAGTGTAAAAACATCAATCGCAGAACCAGGAAAATGGAAACGCCTTATTTCACACAGTGACATGTCAAGAATCATACTGAATAAAGGTATTTTGTTGGTACTAACAATAACAATTACAATTATTATTTTTAGACAATAATTATGAAAATAATATTTACCAATAGGCAACAGTAAAGATGTGCATTAATAAAAACCATTTTAACCTTAATTTCTTCGTTAATTATAAGTCTTACAAATAGGGAGAGGTCTGATAAAAATCGTTACGCATTCGGCCTGCGATTGTAGAGGTTGAGCAACCTAGTGAAACGTTGGTCACCGGATGAGTGATAAAAAATATGTTATCTCAAGCTCCTTAATGCTTTCAAAAGGGTATGATACGCGGCAGGATTCTGCTGCCCATCCTCCGGAGTCTAGATCTCTTAATCGCCTCTTACGACACCTTCCGGAAGAGATGGGGGTGGTTCTATTCTCGGGCCACTCCACAAACTATACAGCCAAAGGCAAAGGTTATTTAGCTAAAAGAGGAGTCTGGTAGCTTTTGTGTTGATAAAAACAACAATGTGTAGATTTTACGCATTTTATTCTAAAAATCTTTTAATATATCATATTTGTTAGTAATAATACTAATAACCATTTGATTTTTCTAATTACCATTCGAATAAAGGAGAACGGTAATCAATTATAATCAATAAATAGTAATTAGATTTTTCGATATTTTCCTGTATTTGCCATTATTTGTAATAGGTACAAACTTCTTACGCCATTCAGCATAAATAAGTACATCTATCAAGTAATTATTGAAATACACGAGATATACCTAATTGCCTTTTTCAAATGAATTGCACGTAAAAATTTTGCGTATACCGCTTTACGTTTCTGTTAGAAAAACTTAAATTTACGATACCACACTCACTCTTTACGTGAACATTCAGCTCGATAACTGAGGGCTGACTGTCGTGGAATATTCTAGGTGAGACACAGTGCACAGTGGTGTAAAATCACTCAAATATAAAATCAAACAAATTATCGAATGGTAATTATATGACAATGTAGGGAAAGTTTTCAAAGTGATGTGATACCTTCTTTATTTGTTTTTTATTAAATAATAATTTGTCTAAGTATAGATTAACTATTCCATTATTCAAAGAGGGTATAAAATAATCGTTCTTCCAATATAGCCTTTATCTAGAAATTTCAAAATAGTAAAATCTGGAAAAAGGGACACGAATGGTAATTAATTTTTGAGTCTAGTTTTAAATTTAATAAAGTTATAGTTAAAAATGCAATTTTTATGAATTGCGGCACATAGAATTGATAGTTAACTTTGCAAAAATAATCTTGGGGTTAAATTGTTTCAGCTCATTGTATATTCTGTATCGTCCAACGATCAATATGCACGAAACGAAATATTCACCCATTTACTGTATGTTATTATTCTCTTTTTGAGTATTTATATTTTCTGGTTGACCTTGACTAACAAGGTTAAATATTGGAACATGTCTGTTGCTCCGAAATAGTGGTGTCAAATATTAACTATTCTAATTCAATATTGCTCAACAATACCTCCTATTCTCTCTTACATCTAAAAACTAAAAGTAAACAAAATACTCTTTACTTTAATATTAAGCAACATAATCTAATAGGTTATTAGCCTTTTTCCTGTTGTTTATGATTTCGATGATTTAGCTCTTTTAGTCATATTTTTAAACTTTATTGTTCGAATTCCGGTGAATTAAATTGTAAGTTTTTTTAGTGCAATGATAGAACAAAATATCAATCATAGTCCATAGCAAAACTTACAGTTCAACACATGGAGTTTAAAATATGAAAGAAATATTACATTTTGTAGTATTTTGATTACACGTTTAACTGTCATTAAAAATATGAAAAGGTTATTTAAAGAGGTAAAAATACATTTTAGGCGTTCATATCATTTATTGAAAATATCTTTATTTAATTGAATATAAAGATTTTTTAAAATGCTTAATTCTGTACTGAAACGTACCTAGTTATGCTGTTTTCTGACGGGTTACCTACTGGATAATGTTTGCAAAGTTTTATTTAATGCGTCCAAATAAATTTCGGCGTGCTTAGGAGTAAAAGTTAGAGCCGGTCGTATCCGAATGGACATTTCCCCACATATTCCACCAAGAACACCTGAAAATATGAAAACATTTTAATCAATATTCAATTGACAAGCACATATAAAACATTTTCGCCAAATATATCAATTATCAACACTTTGCAGGACTGGAGAAGCGATTTTCCAGAACCCTCCCGCTCCTTTCTCGTGTAAAAATGAATGTTTTTTTTGACAAAAAAAAAAACATTTTGTCGAGATCAAATATACGGATATGTTTAGGTTCACTTTGACATAGTAGGTAAAATTTAGGGAATTTTTTAGAATACAGATCCGAAATCTTTTATTGGTACTAATATTAGCCTTGAAAATGTCTATTTTGTTACCGTTTGTTCTTAACCCTGAATTTATCTGGTTCCTCAGTTCTACGCTCGCTGCATTGAATGCTAGAAAAGTTCCACGACCTCTCACACTATTAATTAGATCTGGAAATTGAACTTCAAGGGAATGTAAGCCATCTTTTAAAAATGAGCCCGTATGCTTTACTAAATATAATAATTTTTCTTCCTTTATCACTTTTAGTACGGCTTCTAATAAAATCAACTTTCCTGGATCTCCCATCCACGTATTAAAAATTCGGAATGCATGTGGTGCTCTGCAACAAAATAAAATAAGTTATTTTTGTGATGGAGTAACTATTTGTATGTTATCACATTGTTTAAGGCCGCTGGCCCAAAATTAGCGGCGGCCGTGTAATGACAGCTGTAGTGTAGTGTAGTGCCCCAGAGCACTGTAAAATAGATTGTTCCCATACTGGCGGTCAGATATGCTACTAGTAGCGAAGATTTATAGAGATTAAAAATTATGTAACCAGAAAACAGTTCGTTTCAATTTCAAAGGCGGTAGCCGCTCAAATTTAAGCTATAGAATGTAAAAGTTTTAAAACATTATAGAGGATCACAGTTGATTAGCATTGCTCTTTCAGTTTCTGATATTAGAGTGCTCAAATTCTAGAAAACCTGTACGTTTTATAAACAAAATATGCTCAATCCACTATATGAAACGAAACATTTTTACGTGAACTCAGGTTTGTAGAAAAATCCGCCGATTAGCATCTTTTTACTGAAGGTGACCAAATCAGGGGGGTAAGGCAACTCAAAATGTTCATGGCACCACATTCTGCCTGTTGGGCCACACCCAGTTTGCACTTCATCAAAAATCAAAGCCACTCCTGTCTACAAAAAAGATGAAATGAAAATTGTGGATAGTACTTCACACTTTACGACAGTTTAAATAAAATAATTACAGACTCCTCTTACAAGAATTTTTTGAACGTAGACATTCGATAAATAAACGTATTTGAATTCAGGCGAGATACTAGGCGAGGGCCTAGTTATTAATGTCCCATTAAAGTTTTTGATGTCTTCTATCCCCCCTGCTGCGTTTTACCAGCCTGCTATTTGTGACCGATAATAATCTTATTAAATGTTCTTAATTTTTATTTTTTGCATTCGTAATGCCATATTTCTATAAGATATAAATTACGCATTTAAAAAACGACCACGCATCCGAGCCGTCAGGTAGGATTCGAACCTACGATCCGGGCTAGTGCTCTGACCGCTGAGCTACCGAGACGCGTCTCGTGATAATCTAATCTTATTAAATGTCATCATCCAACATGATACGGCAGCAAATGGAACGCACTAGTGTCTGGTTAGTTTGTTTTCCCTACTTGCGTCAAACGGTCACCTGCGTTGTATCTAAGATCGATTGATATTGTGAAGAGGCTCTAGTGAATCTGTGCACCGATTTCTAGAAATTATCATCTAGGTATCATTGACGCTAATTTCCTAACATATCTAATCAAACACTTTTTTACGGATTTTGCGCATATTTTATTTTATATTTAACCATGACGTTTCTATGTAAAATCTTATATGTAATGTGCGCGGAAGTGTAAGAATTAAATTTAGATTAGATAAATCAAATCATAAGAACCTTTAGACATAATTTTTGTAGGCATTGGAAGAATCGCGGCGAAGCTTCATTGTCGCCGCCTTCAGATTGGATAGGTTCAACAATAATGCCAGCTATAGGATTTCCAAACTTTTTGTAACAATCTATTAAATCTTCCACTTCAGCTAAGGATCTGTAATTGTCATGCACGCCGTGAATAATCCATGGTTACAAAATCATAATAATTCTTTTCTTTGCATAAATCACGATACAATATAAAGGTTGCCATTATCAGAGCTTAGCACTTACATGTTTTATCGATCTGTTGATATGCAAATATTTCATCGTCAGCGTAAATAATTATATATATTTTTAATTAAGAACAGTTACAATAATAAAAAATAAAGGCAATGTCAGTGACAATTTAAAATATTAAATTACAAAAATAAATCAGTAAATAATAAATTTTCGGGATTGTTGGGATCTACATCTTAACGGTCCACACCGGTTACGGACCAACTTGGACCGTACCGGCGGCTGATGCTCCCAGCGGCAGTGGTAGGCTCCGCAAGGAGTCGCCTGGCTCGCGACCAATATTCTGCCGAAATCCGTTGTCAAGCAGCTTTTGCTGCATTCCGTCGGAGGGCGGGATTGCCAATGCCAATAGGGGTTGATAATAAGTCAGTTGCGCAACTTAGGACTGGTCTTGGCATCTTGGTAATGCTGTACCAGGTAACTCATTCTGGAGGGTAGCGGAATCCAGAGCACGGTTTTAGCCGTTGGCCGACCGCAGTTAGTAGGGTCCAAACTAGCGCGCTAGCCGCGCGTGAACGGCTGCTCCGCCAACTCGCCCCAACTTTGCCAACAAAATCCCGGAATGGTCTACCGTGTCAGTGTGCGACTGGATGGGAGGACCCGGTGGCCATTTCGGGGGGGTTCGGGCGTCCCCGGGGTCTCCAGGTGAGTTCCCTTTTTTGGTTAGCTTAGCTTAAGAGAACTTTAAGGGTCGACTAAGTAGCGTCTCGACTGAAAATCTGTAGGATTTTAACATACACCATTTTAATATACCCCAACATACACCACTATGATCTAAAGTATAAAAAGATTGTTAACAACGGCTGCACTTCCTCCTGTTAAAAGTGCACCTCGCGAGCATCAGAGGACTTAACTCAAATTTCGATGCGGTCCATCACCACCTTGAGACTGAGAAGCCGCAACTATTGTTTTTAACGGAGACTCAGATAGCAACCCCGTCGGATGAGGCGTTCCTCAACTAGCCTAGCTACACACATGATCATAACTTCAAGATGTGTGCAGGGGTCTGTGTGTTCGTCCGCTATGACATTTGCTGTAGACGTCTCCGATGCTTTGAAAAATCCGGATTTTCTGTTATTTGGCTTCTGTTGGACACAAGGGTAGAGAAGATGCTCTACATCTGTGTCTACCGATCGCACAGCGGTGACCGGGAGACGACTCGGCTCGACCGGGAGATTACCTTACAGAGACGGCAGACTTGGGAACGCAGCTATATCCAGCGGCAGAGCTTGTTTTTCTGGGGGATTTCAGCGCTCACCACAAAGAAAGGCTATTTCCATAGCAGAAAACTGACCATGCTGGGAGAGAAGCGCGAATTCCAGATATTGCTGGCCACACACCCAATTGTCTTGCCTTACTGCTGACCACTGATCCACACAAACATTCGGTATCCGTATCGATCTGCTCTCCTCCCGATGGTAGCCCCAGGCGATACTCAGTGACCTCACTGACTCAATACGGCTTCTAGTTTATGTGACGCACTGCTGGGGCAAGGTCCTCAAGATGTATGGTGAAGCAGTTGCCGTGTCACTTGACATCTTAAAGACTTTTGACAAGGTCTGGCACGCTAGTCTGCTGCGCAAGCTTCCTGCGTATGGTATCCCCCGTATATATATTTTGCAATTGGCTAGGCGATTTCCTGACTGAAAGGTCGATCAGTGTAGTTATCGATGGCTGCTTCTCGGACTCAGTGGCTATTGATGCCGGAGTTCCTCAGGGATCTGTTCTTTCTGCGACGCTTGTCCTGCTGCACATCAATGACCTGTTGATACCAGGAATTGTTGGGTATGCAGACGACAGTACTGTTGTAGAGAGATACCTGTTTAATGCAAAAACCAGTGGTGACGACGTGATGTTGGTGAGAGAGGCCATGGTTCAGCGAACGAACCAGTGGTTGTGTCACATTTCCCACTGTGGTGACAGTAACCTCCTTCATTTCAAAGCCTCCAAAGCACAAGCGTGTCTTTTCACGGCAAAAAGAAGTTCCTTCAACCTCACTCCAACTTTCCAAGGTATATTTCTACCTGTGACCGACAGCCTCGATCTTTTTGGCACGGAGTTGTCTTCAGACCTCAACTTTGGGGCCAACATTGAGTCCAAGGCTTAAAATGCAGTTTAAAACTGGGCGTAGGACGCCATAAGGTCAAGCGATATTTCGCGCCGGGACAGCTTTTGACTCTCTAAAAAGCTCAAGTCCGATCATACATAGAATATTTCAGACACCTCTGGGACGGCTCAGCAAAATACCAACTTGCTACACCGGACATTCAGCGCAGAGCTGAAAGGCTCATTAGTAACAGCAAATTGGTGAAGAGCAAGCTTCACACCTTAATTCATCGCCGCAAAATTGCCTGTCTGTCGATCCTCTCCCTAGATTATATATTGAGAGTATGCTCAGGAGCAGTTTATGCTCGGACATGTAGACGAACTGCGGACTACCACCCTTTCTTGGTGGCTATTCCTAGCAGTCGCACCAAGCGCTTCTCAGTGTCTTTAAAATGCGCACAGTAAAAGAGTGGAACTCCCTTCTTGCGTCTGTATTCCCGAGTACTTATAACCTGTCTGTTTTTAAAGCCAGGGCAAATAGGCACTCTCTAGGTTAGCTCGTTCCGTCGAGGTTCCTGTTTTGGCCCCCAGGCATGATTGGGATCAAGTGTGAACCCATTCAAAATAAATTAAAACAATTTAAAACCTCAGCATCAATACCATCGTCATAAACACAGAACAGCAAAAAAGAGTTGAAGACGCAAGTGGTCGGTACCAGCGTAACTTCAAGTATGCGTAACTCCGTGCACTTAGACCTGGTTACTCAGCCGCGATCGCAAACTCTATGCGAAACAATATAGCAAAAAATTTAAGAACGCCATTTTGTGCAGTTTCGGCATGTAAAAATGGTAGCCGAAGGGCTGATTTATTCAAATGAGGCATAACGTGCCATCGGTTATTCATATTTCCTGTTATTTTCAATTAAATTTTAAATCGATTGTATTGAGTTCTCGGAAACGAAAAAAATATTCAGTTTTGTTTTTCTAGAAGTTTCTAATACACTTACAAAATACTGAAAGCATGCTTTCGGTCACACATAACTTGCCCGCTACTCAATGAGTAATGCACCTGATTACGTGTAAAAAATAATAGATATCGATAAGTTGTATATTGAAGAGATATACATTGCAACCAACATAGCATATTGGAAGCTATTATATATGGCAGTTAAAAGTTTAATTGTATAATTTAATTCCCATAATAAAACGTTTTATTTTGTAAGGCTGCTGAAGGTACAACTAACTTATTGGAATAGCTTATTTACAATATATCTACGATAATTAAAAGAGAAAATACTTTTCGTCTTCCTTATTATTGTAGCATTCGAAACAATGTAGCGGGTATTTGTATTTTGGAAAATTAGCCACAGGCCAGTAGTCAAATGCCGGAATGTCTACTTTATGTATAGCCTTAGATCTTGAGGTAGAAAGTGATCCCATTGTACGACCGTGAAAGCCTCCCTAAAATAAATGTAAAAAATAAGTTGTTAGTGAATCTATCAGTAGTTAGCTAATCAATACTTTCTCGAAATCGAATGCACGACTTAGGATTTTCAATGAATTTATTAAATTTAAATTTCTCCACGTAATATAAAACTTTTCGGCATGCAAGTGAATATAAATATAATATTAGACTAAAATAGAAATAGTCCGATGAATAAAATACGAATTGCAGTAGAATACGATATTAATATTTAAATCTATATATAGATAAATAAATAAAAATATAGAAAAAGAATTATTTTTAAAACAAGCCTTTACTGTCTCAAGTTTTGAAATAAAAGCGTGTTGTGCCCTCTTTTTTCTCGTTTGCTGTTATTTGAAAATTAGATAGCTTGTTTAAAAAAACGGTTAATTTTTGTTTAGTATTTATCCTGGACAATATTTAGGACCAGAGTCATTGTCAAAATGAATAAAAAGAGACCGTTCCACATAGCGTTGCACCCGCCGTTGTATTAATTAGAGTTCACATAGTTACTTTCAGGCTCCATTGTAAGATACAAGCATGCAAGATTTTAGCCTGATCGGAAATTGGGAAGTTGTACGTTTGATTACAAACACCGGGACAGGTGTAAAATTTAATGAAAGCTTATAATAAAATTAGCTCAAACATCTGTTCAAAACAGAATACAGAGATAAGTAATGATGTTAAGGTAATATATAAGGTAACATAATCTATTACAGATTTTTTCAGTCACCTTGAAAGACATGATGCACATTCTAGGTGAACCTGGTTGCTGATTCAACATGCAGGATCTTGCCTCTTCAGGCGTAAAGTTAATACTCTTTCTTTCTTTACTTCGGTACCACATAAATACCGCTTTGAAAGCGTTCTCGTTGGAGCAGGTACCACACATCATTGTCGCAACGTTTTCTATATAGCATGGTGCGATGGATAACAAAACACTCTTTAATTTTTGAGGCCAATCTTTTCCTGGAAAGACACCAAGCGCCGGCCGGTTCACCATTGATCTCTGAAATTTTTATACAGATCCCAGAGGCATACAATATATGTTTTAAATATGACAACTCTATGTATGTACTATCGAGGTCTCTCGTTCCTTACCACTTTGTTAAAATATTCGTTTGAACTGATCGCATCGGACACGCCCATAATTTTATCCCTAATTGGCTTCGTATTTTACTACGATGTATACTACGGGTTTCAAAATCGCCCTTGATGTCAGTACTGTCAACTGTCAATCTATCACTTGCTTGTTGGCGCACGCGCGACATTGTTGAATGAATGGAGCGGGGCGTGGCCTGAAGCGATAGGCATCGTGCAGTGTGCAAGCAACTTTCGACTTAGGACTAGGCGCCAGAGGCTTCGATAGTACATATTAATATATACATTTTTTCTTGATTATAAATTTATAGTCAATAGCACATTAACCTACACATAATAATAATTGTCAAATTGCCCAATGAGTTTTCTGCTTAAAATACAACATATGTTATTCAATATTATTTGAAAACAAATCGTTGACATGCTGTTGTCCGTACATACTACGTTATTTAAACAGACAATTTTAACTGTAATTCATATTTAACTTACTAAATTATGTTGATCTTCAAAAACTTTCAATAATTCTGGATGATTATATCCAATAGGTGTAGATGAAATTTGTGTGTACGCATCTAAAAGTTCATTGCCATCTGCATCGACAAAATAATTACCATAGCATTGATCGTAATCTGCAAACAGCTGCACAGAACCAGCTTGCTAAAACAAAGAAGTTGATATGACAAAATTAACAAAGCGGTTTCCCTAGTAGTACATGGTGAAAATACCAAGAGTGCAACAGCACAGTCGCCGATGACAAAACATCATCGAGGTATATCGAGTTACAATTATGAGCCAAGTATTTAGTAGTTATTAGTTAGAAATTTTCTTCACTGACAGCTATCGATGATACCATCGGGTAGATCATGTTCTACGAAAATCATGAGCTTTCCTTGCTACTGCAGTAATTCGAGGAACTACTCCGGTTCCGGCCTATGGATTTTATCACTTAAGGAAACTCCAAGCATAGTTCGTTTAGGAGGCCGGTTACAGTAAAAAAGGAGAAATTTTACAAAACTATAATAATATAAATCATAATAAAAAATCCTTATTTAGATTTTTTTTATAATTAAATATCATCACTTACATAAATTTGGCAAAGACTAGGGCTCGCGTTAGGGAACCCGCAGCAAAAATAGGTGTTATTACATATAAACCGTGTTAAGATAATTAAAAATCACACTTTGTAGTTTGGGTTAAGTTGGAACTTACTTGTATAATATTCAACTCTTTTAATAATGCTAATGATTGTGGTCCAGGAACAGAATTAGTCCTGACGCTTGGTTGTGACGGTTCCTTTTGTCTCATATTTGTTGACTGCTGCCGACATTCTAAGAACATAGTAAGAAACTTTTTAATATATATAATGTAGGAAAATAATAAAGCTCTATTTAGCTGTAAATCAATGGTCAAGTACCAACAAACCTAAACATGTTTTATAGGAATAGCTAAACACGTGGTAGCAATTGGTGGTAGCATCGCGGTCGCCTTTTCGTCTAAATTAATTAATACATTTTATATCAAGATTATAGAACCAAAACTCACTATAACGTAAAATTTTTGATTGCACACTTTTAGTTCCTTCTTAGCCGCTTGAGATGCAGTTTAACCAGGTAAAGCAATAAATATGTAAAGGACCTCAACAGTTCTTATTAACAAATAATATAACATCTTACAAACATTCATATTAGTATTCTCAAAAAGTGATTTAGAACTCAAAAAATAAATTTAATAATAGGTATACACGGAGTTTTAGGTAAAGGACCAAAAATAACATAAAAACTACGAAAAACCGTAGCGTCTTCTTAGCGCTACGAAATTATACAAGAGAAAATAAGGCAAAATTTTGTTATTATAATTATCATGTAGATAGCTCTTACGAAGTGAAAATCCAGTCGGCACTGCCAGCTTTTTACACAAAACTGCAACTGATAACCGTGACATCGCTCTTTGAGAACAAAACAAAGCTCTGAATTAATAAAATTCGTAGATCTTTATTTAAATGCTCAATACTACTGATATGTATGGGGTTTAATATTTGATAAACATATCATGAAATTATATAAAAAAACCCTTTCTAGCTAAAGTATTGTAATTTCAACGGCTGTCAATAATTAAGTACATAGTCGATACCTACCAGATTAATGGAGACATGAGTAAATAAGGGTATAACCATGGTATAACGTGAATATTACATTCTCTTTTAAAGCTTTGGAGTATTCTCTATGCAACGGGTCTCAACCTATCTAGGTATTATAAAATACTCTATGGTCTCTAGTAAATACATGGTCTTACCTCTCAGAGTAAACAGGACTGGAGTAGCCATTAGTCAATATCTCGTACATATTTTTCTGCCATTTTTTGCGGGGGGTGAGGTTACTACTACATTCAATGCCAGCACACAGGAACAAAAACTCTTTGCGTGTTTACAAACGCACACATGCATAAACCGACAAACATATTTAAAATACACGCACACGTGCTTAAAATAGTGTGTTAACGTTCTATTCAAACACACGAATGTCATTGTGTGAGAAGTGACATGACATAGCACGAGAATATCGATATCGATAAATCAGTTTCGTTCAATGAATGAATTTATTAACTTTGCGTTAGTATTCCTACAAATACAAATTGAAACTTGATAGTTTATTGCATTTAAAAGATATTTACAATAGGTGTTATTATATATATAGAATTCACTGTGGACCCTTTTGCGTATACCCATAATGGAAAGGAGGAACTCTGAAACATTATTTTTAACAAAGCGATAGTGAATATAGTTATAATAGGGGTTAAAGTATGAAATTGCCGTTTTATTGCAATAGGTTCTTTGAATTGACATAGAATCTTCATGGTTTGAGGTTTTCGAATGAAACTTTTTTTAAATGGTTTCTATGATGTTCTTTTTTTAAAAAATGTAAAACATTTGAATATCGACTTTCAATTGTTTTTGTTATTCAATTTAGACAAGAAAGATGGATACTGCGAAAATTCGAGTTATTTTTGAATACGAGTTCCGACGCGGAACTAACGCGGCAGAAACAGCCCGCAATATCAATGCTGCGTTTGGAGAGGGGTCTACTAATGAACGCACCGTGCGATTTTGGTTTAAACGCTTTCGTGATGGAAATTTCGACTTAAAGAACGAGCCACGAGGAAGACCGCCCACACAGGTAAATAACGATGAATTAAGAGAGATAGTGGAAGCCGATCCTAGTCAAAGTACCCAGGAATTAGCGGCATGGTTTAACGTTACCTTACCCACAATATTGACTCACTTGCGTCAAATCAATAAAATAAAAAAATACGAAAAATGGGTGCCTCATGATTTGACTGATCTGCAGAAAGAAACGCGTGTTGAAACTTGTGTTGCCTTGTTGAACCGGTACAGAAATGAAGGAATATTGGATCGAATTGTAACATGTGATGAAAAGTGGATTCTTTATGATAACCGGAAAAGAAAAATGCAATGGCTGACCCCAGGTCAAATGCCACAACAGTGTCCTAAAGCAAAACTTACCAATAAAAAGGTAATGGTAACTGTTTGGTGGTCTCAGCATGGTGTTATTCACTATAGTTTTCTCCGATCTGGTCAAGCAATAACGGCAGATGTCTATTGTGCCGAACTCCGAACCATGTTGACAAAACTAGCAGTAAAACAGCCCCGACTCATGAATCGATCTTCACCATTATTGCTCCACGACAACGCGAGACCTCACACAGCACGAGAAACCATTTTGACCCTTCAGGAACTGCAGTTAGAAACCATTCGTCATCCTCCGTATTCACCAGACCTTGCTCCAACGGACTACCATTTTTTTCGTGATTTGGACAATTATCTACGTGACAAGAAGTTTTCTTCCCAGGAGGCAGTACAAAATGCTTTCACACAGTTTGTGCAGTCTAGATCGTCGGAATTCTATCGCAAAGGCATTAATGACCTTCCCATTAGATGGCAGCAATGTATAGATAATAATGGCAACTATTTTGATTAAATAAATTTGTTAAAAATTTAAAAAATAAACAATATAGATTTTCAGTACAAATCGGCAATTTCATACTTTAACCCCTAATATTTCTCAGATTTTTACTTTGACCGATTGATTATTTGTATTTTTTTGCGATTTGCTTACATCACTTTTTGCAGGTATTTCCTTTTCAACTTATTTTTTAACCTAAAATTAATACATTTAAATGTAATAAACTAAAACTGTTATAATATTACATGTTAATATCTATTTGAAGCATAACTAGTTATATAATAAACTAAGAGGATCATTCAAGAATAACGTTGGCACAGCATGGGCAACTAATCTTCTTCTATTGTTAGATAATTTTTGAAACTGAGACGGCTCAATATGTATGGAACATATAGTACTTGTTCTTGAAGATGCCCAAGATGCCCTATTACCTATTACAAGCATGAATCCATTTTTTTCGTATGCTGTATTCTTTAGGAAAACTGAATATGAAAAATTAGATGTTTCCGGGCATATCAAAGCTTAAAGTATAAATACCAACAATTAGTATACCGCCTAGGGGCAGAGTATATTTGCCTGAACTACACATACCGATCATTTCTAATTTTAATACTGCAATACTATCTTCCAATAGCTTTCATTTATGTACAAATGACTTTTGGTACCACATACCTTACTCCTAGTATCTTGAAGTATTGCAGTTGGACAAGCCGGTTTTTAAAAGGAGCTATAAATGCTACATTATTAATAAAAAACTTAACTTAAATGTTGACGATGACATTTAGCTATTACCATACTAAAATGTCATCAAAATCCATCGCGTAGTTTTTGGGTGATGCGTGCTCAAACATACATACAGACAGACAAAATGTTCAAAAATTAGTGATTTCGCTTCCTCTACTCTCATTACGGTTTAAGGTGGACTTGACCTGTTTTATTCTATATCTTTACAGTTTTATTCTCGTATGTATAATATCGCAGGTAAATAGTATAATTCCGCACTTTACATACGGCGTCATCAGTTCAAAATCACATACCTTATTCTTATTTGAAATCATCATTAATACCTGGTAATAATTACTGAAACAAACTGTAATTTATCTAAGCTGTGTTTTATTATCGTTAAGAAAAAGAACTAAGAAAAGGGTATGTGTTTTTTAAACTGATGACGCCGAACGTAAACTGCGGAATTATACAATTTCCCTGCGACATACAGATTTAAATTAAAAATACATATTTCCAATTTAAGTATGTTACTTGCATTCATTCATTCATTACTCACTCGTAAAATCACAATATCGATGAAGTTGACATCACTATTGTGCAAATTAATATTGTACAAATTAATAAGGGTTGCTGATTACAAAATAAAAACAATTTGTCCTGTGGCTCGAAAAAAAATTTTGGTTTCTCGGAAATGATCGGGTGTGCTGGTTAGACGATGGTACCCTTTTAACCGTGTCTTTTTTATGAAGTCAGGGACACTGGAAGTATATACAGCATTAGTACTCTTAATGTTTATGAGCGCCGCCCAGCATGAATAAAAGGACAAATAGTTTGATTATTATTTTAATTAATTATTTTATTTATTATTTTATATTTCCATGTTGTGTGGCAAAGAATAGGCTTCAAGCAGCCGCAAAAGTGTAGGTATGTACTTAATACTAAACTAAAAATAAACACGCAACGTACATTGTTAAAACGAAATTATAATTGGTAATTAATTAATACAAAATTACAGTTATTTATTACCAACTAACTTTTTCTAATTTTTGTCTGAATTAATTGAAATGCGATAATGGTCAACCCTAGGTAGTCTCGTGGGGAGTGCAGCCGTGACGTCATCAAACGAACTTTGAGCGCGAAATTTGAAATTGTAGTCTGCTAAAACATGAAATTATGAATTAAATAATAATCAAAACCTAAAAATTATGCTTACAAATGAAAGGTGACACCATCTTTTTGCATACTAGATATTTTCGAATTTTTTTTACAGTAGTAAACAGCACAGGCAGGCATTTTCGTGGGAGCTCTGCACGGTAAGACGTTCTGATTATTGTGGTTTTAAAATGGCGGCTCAACTAGTTTTATATAACGCACAGGATTCCGATGCTTGTGCATTTGGCAGAGGGGTAATGTTAGGCAAAGGCTACTCCAGTCCTGTTTACTCTGAGTCTTACCTCAATTTGTGTTTTGGAACCCTCTGGAAACACTAAATATTTTAGGAGGCCAAAATTGAGCAAAATGAGGTTTTGATTATTCCGAGTTCATGTATTGTAAACAGCGACGTCTGCAATACAATTTTTAATATAGACGACAGTCACACATAATCATACAAGGATAGGCTCTACACACCTATGTTAAAGAGAGTTAAAAAAGGATTCTTTGCTTTTAGAGTTCGCATGTATGAAACGATATAAAAAAAGTGAAAAATTGATTGAAATTTATGTTCGGGTAATTCTGAGCTCAAAAATATAACATTTCTTAATTTATTGTCTACAAGAACTTATATATTTTTACCTGAAGGTACTTACAAAACTAAATTTTTTACATAAAAAGACTATAGTTAGGATAATTAAAATGTTTGCAATCTGTATTTGGTTAGTCACAGTAATATTTAATAATGGTCTTAACTTTTCATAATCTACAGTAGTATTACTTATAAAGGGGAAAGATTTGTATTTTTGTATGTTTGCAATGAATAAACTCAAAAACTACTAAGCTGATTACAAAAATTCTTTCACCATTGGAAAACTATATTCACGCTGAGTAACATAAGCTATATTTAATGCTAGAAAAAAAATTCAAGAATTTTGTCGCAAGGGGCCGCTAGTTTTTATATAATTATGTTTACGAAATTAAAAAACATACATAAACAAATAAAATACTTCAAGTTTTTCGCTGTCTGTGACAATATTTTTTTTGTTCCAGTATATAGTCACAATCTTTATTGCTCATGTCGAGACATACAGGTACACTGAAAACACTAAAATATACATTATTTTTTGACTACAATGATTTAATAAAAAATAATACAAAATCATAATTTGGTATTTAAATAATAATCTTATTTATTATTTAATAAATTAATTAATAATACTATCATAAAAATTAGTTGTTTTTTTTATTTAAATTATTATAACATAAACTCATTTTTATTATAGGTTTTAGATTAATATTAATACATTTTTTCCAACTTCTTACAATTTAAAGAAAAAAATTAATATGAATTAAATAGTCATTGATTTTTAAACAATTAACTTTATTTTATCCTTGTAGTTTTTTTGGATCATTATTTTATCAAAATTAAATATTATTATCCAGAAACTGATGAATTTATAAAACCGATAATTAAGTAGTTTATATTAACAATTTTATTACATAGCATAAAAGTTATTAATAGCATAAAAATGCATAAAGGTTTTTTATGCTATAATAGAATTTATAATTTCGGTTAGTGTGGGGATGTAGGTTCGAATCCCGCTTTACACCTGAGACAAGTTGAGTATTTTCTTGTAATTACTTCTTTATATCATTTAAACATCGAGGAGTTTATAAGTAGACCGCTTAAATAAGTCTTCACCCGTGCGGTACAGAGGTGCGGGGATACGGCGACAAAGGGGATCGAGAGAGTAGCGGGCGGCAGGCGCGCATGGTGTGATACAAAAGAGGTGAAATGCACACAGGACAGGTTTTGAGATATCTTACGTTATAGCAGTCAACAGTTGGTGTTTTAATGAGAAATTTTTTACAATTTTGATGCCAAATTGTAAGATAAGAACCTGATTTTTGTAATAGAATAAGTTAGTCTGTGATAAAGCATCGAGCTGGACAGTCTAATTTTTCTTTTTAAAAACGGTGACGACAGTCTCATTTCTCTTTTTAAAACGGTTGTTACCAGACGCGATTCACGAAAAAGTATACTAAAAATCGTAAGCTGGCGTGTGAAAAAACATTTCACAAAATTAACGACAAAATGCGGAAAACTTGTGAATGCGTCGTTTAAATTTATAATCGCTATTGGTAAAGCTGCACGTTCTAAAGCATGAAAAGGTAATCCTCGAACCAAAAAAATAAGTGAAACTCGGGTTTAGTCTACGTGCTTGCTCACTGACGAAACTGTCAAAGCGGCGAAAATAGGCGTATCTAATAATATCTCTATTAACGTGTTTCTCTATAATTTACCAATTTTGGAATCCTCATTAAAAGCGCCAACTTTTGCAGTTACTTGCCAAACTTTTTTTTCAGTATAGCTTGTTAAAACTATACGCAAAATAATTTTGAATATTTAATTAAGATAAAAACGGCATATTCTTCTAATCTGGAACAGCTGGCTTTAAATTTTAGGTTAGAGTATACAGAAGCATTATTCAGGATTACAAAACAAAAGAAAATGTTAAGAAAAGTCAAGATTTGTAGCAACAAGAGTGAAAAAACCGTCACAGGGTGTAAATTTTATCGATTTTTTAAATGCTAGATTTTCTTTTTAATATATGATTCAGATTTCTTTTATATTTTTCTGATAACTTATATGAGTTAGTCTATCACCCGCTTTCGGCTTGACGTCTGCTTCTGGGACACCCTGTATGCTGTACCTACAATCTACAATAACACGATATCCGTTAACTTGCGTAGATAGCCATATACATATGTTCTCTATAGGGCCCCAACTGTCTCAAAAAATTAACTTTCAACTCCCCCGTTTTATGTAAACTGCAACACTACCACCCCTTCCACCGCGCACATGTCCACGCAATTCCTCTCAGAAGCCAACCATATTTTATTGCTGGCGACTATATCAGCGTTAAATTGGTTCATGGCAATAAGAAAGTCATCGTGACCTGTATTCAGAGATCTTGCATTATAAAATACTAATTTCAAAAAATAAGAATTTGCGATATTGACAAAGCAAAAGTCATATTTGTATTGCGGATTAGTAATTTCAAATATTGAATAAGTAATCATATAATTAAGTAATAATGAATACAAAGCGGAGCAACAAGCAAATATGAATTATAGCAAATCAAGAGCCAAAACTTAATAATAACATTATTAGGTATAGCTGTATATAATTATTATATATTATATATAATTATTGTTTTGATTTGTAAAAATAGGTAATTCTTGAAAGTTGAATCAAAATATATCTAAATACCTGCATTCGTAATAAAATAATAGAAAAAGATACCTACAAACAGGGAGCAATAAAGTAAACATTTTGGATTTTGAGACTAATTCCATCGATTATTCTTCGTAATTGTTATTTAATTAGTACTTATAATTATAATTTATGGTGTATTTCGTGAGAAACGAAACTGTGAAATGAAATCTAACCGATACGCTGCTTTTTGGAATTAACCCTGATTAGGAATGCGAACCGATTGTAGCAGACCAAGACTAAGACTGTTTATGTTGATGAAGGCTGCAATAACTTTTCTGTTTTTCGCTGATATGTCAGCAAAATTTACTCGACTGACATTTAATTTTTAACTGCTGGCTGTGCGGTTAAGGATTGTATACTTCTTCCGTTGTGTACTTTATTAGCCTAATGTGTGTTTAATTATATGAAATCATTTTAAAGCACCGTTTTCACTAAAAAAACACTATCACAACATAAAATAAACAGAAAAATAATTAAAAGAAAAATAAAGATTTTAATTGACATAAAAAAAAAAAAAGCTACAGGTGTTCAGACAATTTTAAAAACATGACATACCTAGATATTTTTACAATTTTTGAAGTGAGGGTGCCTGAACCAGTTAAAGTATTGTATGATGAGATTTCATGTCTGAGTCGACCCTGAAAGTCTGGTCCTGGTACGTCAAAATACTGGTCGTAACGCACGACAGGAAAAGTACGTACGAACAGTATTTTTTCGTGACGCACTGGCAGTAAGTTCAGGTTTTTGGCCAACGCACTGAATGTGTTTTACATCATTAGAACTAACACTAGCAAAACTAAAAACTCGGGAAAGATTAGAGTCAGCACGGATACGATGACGCCGACATCTTTATCGTGGGATTGGCGAGCGGAAATGCGCCCATCTCATGTCCATATATTTCGCAAATTTAGTTCTTCCTATGTCGCGCACACGCCTAAACCTTCGTCTGTTTTCTCTTGTTAGTATTTCATTAATATAGAATTTGCGTGGATTGCCCGAAAGACCCGTGCCCTCAGTGGTGGCACCACGACGGACTCAAGCCGCGGGCTTGAATTAGCGCCGCGACAGCGAGATGCTAGGCCCCTCCGCAGTAGTTGCATCGATAACTCGACCAACTCAGACCGTGTTAACAATGTCCCGTTTGGTAAGATCAGTTCTCAGTTTGTTAGCTAGAGCAGTCACGACGTGAACAAGGTTTTCACCCTCCTGCTCAGGTATAACTGCTATTTCCACATTATTTAATAAAAGATCTTGGCCTCGCTCATTAATCTCTGATTTTAATTGTGCTAGGGAGGTTAAAGGCGGAAACATATTATTAAAACGCGACGCGACGCAACGTGTCGACACCCGATATGCACCGTGCACATTACCAACACGCGACGCCACGACATACTTACTAGCAATTTTTGAATACAGTTTGCTTACAGCAGCGGAAGTGTATGGTAATATACAATGGATTTAATAAATAACGAGCGTCAGATGAAGATTTTGAAGAAGATTTGATGCAAATTTTGTGTACATATGATATGATACTTAAATGACTTAATAAAAAGAGAATAACTAGGTAGGCGTTACTGGGTACATGAAATAAATCAAAAGAGAAGTATTATACTTCAAGATAATGAAAGATTTCATAAGATTTCAGTATCGGGTTATTCAATTTCTTGAATTGGCAATTTCTTCCCATGCATATAGCGAAATTCATGTCATATAGAACAGAATATTGTTTTACCATCTTAATTAATTTTTCGTCGGTCATTTCGCTAAATAAATACAAGAATTTATATTAATATGGCATAAATTCCGTTCCACAGTTTAAAGAATAGGGATCGGGTCAAAGAATTCGTATATGCTCCGTGACAGTTCTCGAACGACTGACGCGTGGCGTCGGGTGTTGTCTAGAAACATACCGCGCGCGCCGCGTCGGATGGCGTGTTTACCCCCACCATGGACAACACACCGACCTGGCCCGTCTGGATCGGGTGGCGTGTGAACGCATGGCGTCGCGTCGGATGTTGAAAGTATGATTCTGGTCCATAGAAAACAATACATTTGATTCGACTCAACACGCATCGCGTCGCGTCGGGTCGCGTGGCGTTTTAATAATGTGTTTCCGCCTTAATAGTTTATTATTATACATATTATTACTATTATTTTTTCTCTATTTATGTGGCTTATTTGTTTAATCGTTCCTCTACATTATCCATGCGGCTTTCACATTCCACAATCCTGGTGGTCAGTAAAACTAGATTTTCTTGACTCTATACATCTGCGCCCGGTTTGCTCTCATTTCGCCAAGCATCTCCTCTTTCAAAGCGCACAATTCCATAACAATAGATTGCCAGTCCGTCATGTCCAGTTTTATTAAGACCACCCAGAGATCGAGGCTGATCCACCAACGACATGTCCATGTTCATAGCACGGCCAGTCCAACGTTACACTGCCGGCGGCTTCTCGAATCGTTGTCTTAGTTTTGTCGCTTTTTGGCTGACGAGTAATTAATGTAACTTTTATCACAATCAACTTGTACAATAACTTAATAGGATAATGTTTAGTTCTATATATGAAACAATTTTTTTAACAAAAATGAGACTATTACTGGGTTGATTATTAAAATTTACGAGAGCAGTTTTAAACACGTCCGCTCCGGTTACCGCGTCCCGCGCGTCCTTATCGCGTAATCATAGCCTTAAATATTCCCTGCCGCATATAACATATTTTCTTCTCTAAGTACAGCATTTACAGTTTTCAGAGCTGGAACTTTTTTATGAATTGTGTAAAACTGTGTCACTTTTCTCCTTATCACTCCTCAGGTGAAATATTATCTTCTATTTTCTATTCCGAACCTGTTTTAGTTTTCTCGGTGCGTGAAATCTTTCGTTGTCTTTCAATAACTTCTCTTGTTGAACAATTTAAAAAATATTTTCTGATAGTCCAGTTACTTCTGCTATGGATTTGTTTCTTGGAATATCTTGTTGATATTCGTCAGAATTCGGGTGCAACTTTTTATTTCTAAAATATTCGTACACGTTAAAGCCATTTGCTTGGTTTCACTATTAAGTTTGTGCCCAAAGATAGTCCGGGACATCTAGTAAATGTAACCTCGTGTGTAGGTATATTTCACCAAGCGCCCGTAACTTATTAACCCGGCGTCATTGACGCTGGGTCATATTGACCCGAGACATTTTAAAACGTTCATGATTTATTTTTGCGTCCATTTTGTGGTTCGTGCTTTCGTGTAGCTGGAGATTCTTCTACCCGACCCGTTAGTGCGCTCAGTGCGACGCCGCACAGAGGGGTATTTATTTAATTTAGCTGTCCAAAAATATTTGTTTGGGTTTTCGAGTTGCTAATGACGGAAATAAAACAAGTTTAATATAAACAGTAATTAATAATGTTTATTTTTTTATAATTTTCATAAATAAAGAAAAAACTACAAAAAATAAAAAAATAAAAATGTGGTTCCGTCACATGCCTACACTAATATGCTGATAAAATACACTAATATAATGATGATTATGACACATATGATTTTATTAATATTAGTAACTTTAAGTATTTATTAAATCAATCAATAATCAATTTATCTCATCCTCACTTTCTGTTGGAAATGCGTCTGTCATTGGGTGCCACGGGTAAAGTTTTACGTATAAGCAAGCAGTTTCGTCTGCATATTTTTCATATTTTTCTAAATTTATCTCGTATCCACTAGAAATCGTTTCCAAAATCACTTTTAACCTATATATTAACTCGTAGTCTATTCCTGTAATATCTGAGGATAGTTTCGGATCTTCAAAACATCTCCTGCTGGTGTTGCCGTCATTAGTGTTTCCGAAGTTTGCTTTCGGCATGTCAACTAATAAACCAGTTTCATTACGAAACCTGGTCTGTATTTCGATTTTCTTATTTATCTCCATTTGTTTTTCTTCTTCTGATTTTCTCGGCCGGTACTTTCTCACAGGTAATTTATTCGCAAGGTGTAGAATACTTTCAAAACTTTCGTATTCTCGCATGTAAAATGGAAAGACCAAATTCAGTAGCATCCTTTGAAATTCTCCTTTTGTCCTTTAAATTGTTGAATTCTTTGGAAGTTTTCCCACAAATATAGCAACGACTTGTGGATGTTGTTCCAGAAGCTGCGTTGCAAACCTTTCCATCTACCATTGTCATTACAAATTGGGAATGCACCAAAAACTTTTTTCCGTCAATATTCACCTCAGTCGCAACCAAATTATCAATAGAATTTTTAAAATAATTGATCTCTTCGTTTGTAATATCAGTTGTCTCTTTGACGAAGCGAAATCTTATCGGACGACAAAATCGGGCAGATGAAGGAGTTGGATTTTCCCATAACACCTTTTGATTGTCCTTGACGCAAATAAGTCGCACAGGTACAAAGCAGCTTTGAAAAATATTTGCATCAGAGTCAGCCTCATTGTTATGTTTTTGTTGTACTGTGCTTGTTGGGATCCGTCACAGCCCCATTTTCATAACAACTTCAAAGTGTTCCGCTCTTGCTCTTTTATTGTCAATAAGACTTCTTTTAAGAATTCCGATAAGCGCTTAACAGTTATATCAATTAATGGTTGCAGTTGGGTTTCCGCGCAGGTACTCGTTACCGTGCTCGCCTGGAGGAGGATAACATTTCTTTTTGGCTTCTTGAATTAAGCTATAACACGGAAAAAACTTCTTGTTCGTGTTTCTTATAACCTCATACTGCCCTCATGTTAAATCTGCATCTATAAACATTTTTAAAGCTTCCATGGGGGTTAGACGCGATGATTTTGCACACTTAGAGGTATCGAAAGCTCTTTTGCACTTCGTTGCACGGGTCGGAGAGCTTGTTATATCTTGGAGTACGCGGGAAGCATCACGTTTTCCCGATTTTCTTAATTCAACTTGAGCTGCGTGAACTATAACACCATCCTCTACATTGAAGCGGATCTCTTCAGTTTTTCTTCTTTTGCTCCTTTCGCTAGATTCACCAAATGATTTACGAGGGCGACCTTGACGATTTGTAGTAATGACTGGAATTTCGAAAGTACCTTCCAGCCAAAGATGGTTGTTTTTTAAGAAAACCTCTTCTTTTTTGTGGAATTTAATTCACCTTTGCTTCATTTCTGATTTGAAATGTGCAAAATTGTGTTTCAGTTTATTTAACTGACATTCAGTAAGGTTGTCTTGAGTAAAAAGGTGGTCTTTCAAGAAACATAGCTTTTCTTCTAAATTACGTAAATTTTCATTCTTCATCTTATCGAAGAGTGATTTACGAGTCACTATTCTCACTCCAGAGGTACCCCCTGAACCTAGAACAACATTTAAACATTAATTAATATTTCACTAATTTCGACTGTAAAAGATCAAAGTACTCTGCTTTAGTATATCCGCGCTATTCCGCGGCTAATTTATATACCATTCGTTACTTAAGAACCTACATTTTAAACATGAATATCAAAAAAAGCCGGATCTACCCCGATACTAAAACAAATACATCTTTAAAGATAAATTTCTTTAAAAAAATCTTCTAATTTTAGACATTACTTCTCGACCACTTAAAACATATCAAACGGAATCAATTTGCATTAAATATATAACGTTTAGATTGCCACATACTTACCTGTAGTTTCTGAATCCATTGCTTCTTTTCACCAGATTAACACAGTAAACTGCAGTTTAGCTCACAATGTTGACACTTTCTAAAAATCGCCGATAACTGACACGTACACAAAGTTCGATGATCAAGTCCCGACTGAGTTTGCCAGGTAACGCGCAACGGGAGAGAGGCGGGGACGGCGGCCTATTGTTCGTTGGAGTGTCCCCTGCCTCAGGAAGTCAAATACAGTAGCATTTCTTTAACTTTGTTATTTCGACTTTTGGCCGCGTAGATAGTTAAAATACCCCTATGTGCGCCGCTTGCGCAACGAGATACACATGCGTCAAATTAAATTGGGTAAATATGACCCAGCGTCATCGGTTGTGTGGTGATTTTGTGACTTACTTTTATTCGCTTATTTAGTGTTTATAGTTCATTTATATTGTTCTTTTTGAGGTTTTGAGACAAAATGTCATTGACGAACTATCCAACAAGAATTTTGGCATCACTAGAAGAGGATCGGATTCCGAAAGTGAAGAATCCCAGACTGTTTCAGACGTTGACATCGAGGACCACTTATCAGAACGTAGCAATGACAGCGAAAGTGAACAAGACGCTAGTGATGCGATAGTGATGATGATCAGATTCATCGGATAATGTCGACCTTGCATCAGTACAACGACCAGTAAGGCAAATTTTTCAAAGGAAAGGATGAAACAATGTGGAAAATACACCTGTGCGGCCAAATGTGCATACGCGATCTTAAAATATATTATCTGAAAGAAACTTGTAGCACAAGGCGCCAAGACTGAGTCAGAAAGTTGGATCTTATATGCTGTGTAAAATTCAAACATTCACGAATTCATATATACGTGAAAGTAGAGCTGCATTTGAAGTTTTGAGAAAATATTTCGTTGGCGAACCTAATGAAGAACCTCCCCAAAAAGTTCCAGAAACTTGCAAGATATGTCAAGTACGTCCGTCGAAAAAAGATAAGAAAACATCTCATACTTGTCAAGTATGCCGCATTTACATATGCCCAGACCATTTGATTTTATACTGCAATTATTGCAGCAGTTCCATGACTCTGAATAATGAAGAAGAAGACTGATCTCATTGTATCTGCATGATAAGAAGTTGATTTGATCTCTTTATTACTAGATAAGACTATTGATTCCTAATATTACTAAACAATCTTCACCAAAACTAAAAAATATAAATACGTTGTGTTTTTATAGATGATTTTGCATGTATTGTTAAATAATTAATAATAATTTGATTTATGTAATGAATCAGTTTTATTTTTGTTTTATTAGCTCAGTAAAGAATTCTTTAAACATAGACAGTATTAAAATTAGGATGACTTGCTTAATTTCCTGAAAAATCATTAATAATATTTGGGTCATTATGACCCGGGGTCATCGCCTATGAAATTATTTTTACGTCATTGGCGCCGGGTTAACACGAGTGATCCCTAACCGCGTAGCTAGTGTAGCTAACAAACTGAGCTACGGCAACAGTGCGCGTGCCGCCCACTCTTCTCTTGATCCCCTTTGTCGCCGCAGTCCCGCGCCCCTGTACCACGCAGGGGAAAACTCATTTAAGCGATCTACTAATAATTCATAAATAACAAAAAATATAAATTAAAAATAATAATTTATTTTATTCTGAAGCTTTTATGCCTTTAGAGTTATTTATTTAAAAATCTGACTTCCTTCTGTGATGCGTACAAGAGCCAATAATTTGCACTGAAGTAGATGGCACTGTTGGCAGAGTATGTTGATTAAAATAATGTTCTTCTGCTTATGAACAAGTTGCTTTTATGAATCACAAATTAACTCTCCTCCTCTGTAGATTTACAGGGCAGTCAACAATTTAAAAAAAGTATTATTGAAATGATGTCTGTAGCTTTATGTACTAGCACTAACTACTACACTACTAACATAGTCCAAGTTCTAAAAAGAGGAAAATAAAGAAATTTGCTTCTTCTTCGGTACTGTTACTATATCTGTGGCATAGGCATAATATGCACTCATTGAGATCGATTTCACTTTAAAACTCCTACAATGCAATAATTAATTTAGATAGTTTGAAAGAAATTATGTATTTCGACGGGTTCTTTTTTCTTGTAAAAATGTATCTATTTGTATGTAGAGATGGGCAATGGGTTATTACCCATTCCACCCATTTGGGTTATATCTGGTTGATTTGGGTTTTAACTCGGTTTTAACCCATTATCACCCATTTTAGTGGGTGAAAACGAACAGAGTAAATATTTTATGTATTTCAAGGTAGCAAACGACATAAAATGAAAATCCTAATACAAATCAAGTCATTTATTTCGTATTTACAAAATTATATGAGTAAACATACAAATTAACATATTGGTAGTTTAATCATCATAATCACTTGAATCAGATAGCTGTTCACAATCTACAAATTCTAATTTGTTCGTATTTGATGTTGACGGTTCGGGACTGACACTATGAAATGGCATGGTATTTTCCGATATTTCATGTAGTGGTTAAGATTCACAATCCTCAGAAATGTCACACGTCTGATTCCTACACTTATTTAATAAATTCCAGTTATAAGTAATAAATGTCAGTTTAGCTGCCCTTTCTGTAGTGAGCTTGTTTCTTTTTTGCTGTGGGCTTTGCTATGAGCACTAAAATAATGCTCTACTGCAGCAGAAGTGCAAGGTGCGGTCAAAATTCGGACCGCGACTTTGCTTAATGCAGTAGAACCACAAATAGCCTTCCATGTTGTTGTTGTTGTTGTCCTACTGTCCTACTATAAAAAAATAGCAAAAAGGTTAAAATGTTAGATTTATTTTCGTTTTCAAATACAGTCATAATTTATTGGACTAAGTTCTTTATTCTATCGGCAAAGGTTCAAATATTCCGATCACTAAGTATGCCGTCTATTGTTTTCAACTATTTTGCCTAAAAACTTTATGTTCATGGTAAAGTTAGTATATTATGTTATTGAGTTTTATTTTCTATACGATGACCGCATTACTCTTTCGGCAGATTAAATATTACTCTTGTTTTCTACCCACGAGAAGTACTTATTTCAAATCTTTCATATTCATAACTACGTGTATCAGAGTTAAAATATTACATAAATTTATTTGTATTTTAGAAATAACATCTTTAGGTACCTATTGCAAAACTTTACAGTATCAGTATAAAAAATATAAAATACTTATACTTGTTTATATTTTAATGCACAAGATGGCCGACAAACAAACTAGCAATAATTAAATCTATAAATGTTTCGGTCTTCGATCATCTACATGATCGAATATTTTGGTTAATACAAAATGATTGTTGGTAACACGAATCGAGTTATAATTTATCAAAATAAATGAAGAATGTACCTACTTACTTGTAGAGTTTTCTCGAATCGATAAATCCAGTTCACAAGCAAATCGTAGTCAATATATATTTGATCCTGCTTTTTTCAAGCCAAGGTCTGAATGACCTTGGCTTGAAAAAAGCAGGATCAAATCACAATGGAAAAGTGCCGGGTCGTAAATTAAACAAAAATATCATATAATACACGTGTACTCTAACCGATATGTTGAGGACGAGTGAGGTATGAGGGGAAAGAAGACGCGGGGTATTTGCGCGGGGTGCAGATAATACGGGTAACCCTGTCCCGCGCATCCCTGTCCCTTCCGTTACTAGCCATACGTCAACATGTAACAGAATTTGTTTTCACCCACGTAAATGGGTTATAACTGGGTGAAAATGGGTGATAATTGGGTTTTAATCTACCCGAGGGTTATTACCCGGGTGAATACCCATCACTATTTGTATGTACCTACCCCTAAACCGCTACAAGTGTTTACCGTAACTATCTTTGTATTCGTTGTTTAACAATATCTTTAACAATCATGTTTAAATTAACAATACATTGTATATCTGATTTTGTAACACCTTCAAGCTTCATTTTATCATTTTAAATAGGTATATATTTTTTTCTTATTTATTACGTTAGGGTAACTATTTAAGTTTTTATTTTAAAGTTTTTCACTAGGATTCGTAATAACGTATGTTTAGCTGATTATTCAAGTACATTAGATATAGTAACACGAATAAAAGTTCATAGATTTAGGGATATTTTAAATTTAAAAATCCCTATAATCTACGAAGATTTAGCAAATCTCCAAACTTTTTCTCAAACTTAGTGAAAGGAGTTAAATTCAGTATTCATTAATCGTCCACTGACCATCCAACATCTATAAATCAGCTCTCATCGTCAGCTCCATAAGAACAGTGACTGGAGACAAGGCTGTATGTGCATTGTCCTCTTTGTCTTCCTTTATGGGATAGCCTAACGAAAAAAAGAACTACAATAAACTACAACCGTTGTTTGCTTCCTCCATTCAAAAAGTTTTTTTTGATTATTATTGAAGTCATGCCTAGAAAATAATTATTCGAAACTATATATTTAAATAGAAAGCGATTTATCAGAAATTGTTGTTGAATAAATTTTGTGTTTTATCGAGTTTTAATATTAAAGGTAAAATGTCTTGTCAATTAGTTTTGACATTTGAATTATGAACAGCACTAACCTCAATAAATATCAAAACTGTTTTAAAAACATATAATGGTGATTTTAGATGCCCAGTGTAATAAATAGTAGTGTTGACGTATCTCGGCCAGTAGAAAGCAGCAAAATGCAACTCGAGTGCTTAGAATTGGCTGGTTGCAGTTTAGACCGGTACATTAACTCTGATAATTCGCGCCCTTCGTTTTTAGAGGTAAATAATGGTTTATAGTAAAATTAATCTCTTAGTTCAACTCTTGGCAAATCAAAATATGTGGACAAAGTTAATATGTGTAGAAATGTTGCATTTGATACTATTTGATTTTGTAGATAACTGATATAGCCGCGCAACGCAGCCCAACATGCAGTGGCCTCAACGCTGGGGATTACCGAAATCTAGCTGCGTTATTGAATCATCCAAATTTGTCGCAGTTAAAGATATTGAACAAGGTTCCACTACCACCAGAAATAATGGAACACTTTGCCCGTATCCTTTCCAAATAATAAGAATTTTGGTTTAATTTTTATCACAACAATAGATCTGTCAATCGGATTTTATGTCATAAGCTCAGGATTTAACAATGTACACATTTAAAAAAAATGTTTTAAAACTTACAGTAGAAAGCTTTCAGTGACTCATATTTGTCTCTAATGGGCTTATTAAGAAGTTTGTATAGATTAATTTATCTATAAATACATGAAATTTCATTTAAACTTGTTTAATATGATTATACATAGGTATATAATATTACAGTTTTTATTATAAAAAATATTTCCTTCACACTAAATTAGATATGCAATGCCATTGCTTAATGGGAGTATTTCCAGAAATAAGCCGTGTCTGGTTAGCGATAGACAGCAATATTTATGTCTGGGCTTTTGAACATGGATGTGATGTTGCTTATTTTGATGGACTTGGTGAAACTATAGTTAGTGTTGGTCTTGTTAGACCCAAAAGTGGAGTTTTTCAAAACTTTGTTAAATATTTATTGGTTTTGACAACTACAGTTGAAATCGTTGTTTTGGGTATGTATGTTTTGATAAAGTTTTTGTTTGCTTATGTAATAGATGAAAACTTTTTGATAGTGAATTTGGAATGTTAATTTATATAGATTATGTATTATCATTATAATAATATAAGGTTTGCCATAACAGGTGTCACATTTTCATCAAGCAAGAATGATGGCTCTGCTGAACTACAAGAGATCCATCTAGTGCCTGAACCGGTGTTTGTTTTGCCAACTGATGGTGTGTCTATGATGTCTGTTAAATCAACAGCTAATGGACGGATTTTCATGGGGGGTAAAGATGGTTGTTTATATGAAATCACATATCAGGTAAACTATTTTTAACTACTTAAGAATAGTTACAATAAAAATATTTTGATTATTGTTTAATGTTTTTTGTTTTACAGGCTCAACTTGGGTGGTTTGGGAAACATTGTAAGAAAGTGAATCATTCCACAAGTGCCTTATCATTCCTAGTTCCCTCATTTCTAAATGCTGCTTTGTATGATGAGGATCCAATTGTGAAGATCGAGGTGGACAACTCACGGAACATTTTATATACATTGAGTGAAAAAGGATGTATAGAAGTTTTCGACCTGGGTGCAGATGGAGAAAGCCTAAGCAGAGTTACAAGATTATCACAAGGGAGAATAGTTTCATCTGCCATAGATATTGTTAAGTAAGTACTGATTGTAATAAACATATTTAAATTTTTGTAATAGGCATGCTTTATAACATATTCATTCAATAATTTTGTTGTTTACAGAACCATAGAACCTAATAACTTTAAACCAGTAGTAGCTATATCTGCAGTTGATGAATCTGAATCTGACCAACTCAATCTTGTGGCTGTTACACAGACTGGTGCAAGATTGTATTTTAGTACTGGAAGTGGGGAGTAAGTATTACAGCAAAATATCTTGTATATCTTAATGTGCATTAGGAAATATTCTTATATATATATTTATATATATACTAATAAGTAAATATTGTGTTAAGTTAAAATTTATATGAGTTTCTTTGATTCACAATAACAATTCAAAATATAATTTTATCCAGTGCGAATCAAGGTGGTTATCAAAGGCCGCAGTATCTGACCTTGCTCCATGTCCGTCTTCCGCCTGGCTTCACTCCCAACGCTTCAGTACTAAGACCAAAACAAGTTCATAGTGCTGTTTATGAAAATGGTAAGATAAAATTACACCAATTTATTTCTCAAAATTGATTTATAACTCTATAATAATGTTGATTTTGAAACAAATTAAATTCTATTCTTACTTTTGGTTTCATCCAGCAGGGACAAATTTATTTCACCTATAATTCCTAACAATTAAAACATTGTTGTGTTATTATGTGATTTTTCAATTTATTTTTATTCAACATTCTAGGTTCCCTTGTTATGGTATGTTCTGCGGGAGCTGGAGGAGAAGCAGAGACTCTTTGGTGCTTGTCTCGTGTTTTGCCAGGGCCTGGTTTCAGTGAAGTACATACAGTATTGGCACTAGATGGACCTGCTTGGGCACTGACTGCTTTGCCTCTCCAACAATCTGCACACTTGTCACAGGCTCTTCGACCAAGAAAAGGTGTGTTGACTTTAATTTTTTCTAGAGAGAAGAACTTTGAAGTTGAAGAGTTGGTAGGCCAAACATAATGGTTTGCAATAACATTCATTTCATTTGGGGTTACACATGACAAGGATTGGGTGCCCCCATTTAAGTAATAATAACTTGTGTTAGGAGGAGCCGGCTCTTTCTTTCGGCGTTATTTAAAAAAAAAATCAAAAATACTTTATTTCATAGGCCCTTGCGGGCACTTAAAATCGTCAATTTTTCAAAATTAAGGAGATATTCAAAATAACAAATAACAATAAAATCAAGATAACCCGTGCGCTAGCGGCAAGTACATCAGCGACCCGATTCCGAATGTAGGGGCTAACATGAGAAGAATCGGGCAAGAAACTCATGTCCCAAAACTCTTTTAAAATCGCCAAATGTCTTACAAATTGTGTATATTACAAAACGTTTCAGAGAACGAGCAATTCATTTCTTTTAGGTCCATGCTGCCTTATCATTAAAAAAAAATAACAAAACTTACAAACTAATATACAATTGTGGGCCACTATATTTATGTTATCTGACTAGGTAAGTAACTTCAAATTTATCCCGCGGGATGAGTTGACTAAACATTTATTTTATTATTTTCGCTTAGTGAACTGATTCCACTTCAAAAAAGAGGATATAGTGAATTGTGTTATTTGAAATACATGTACACACGTTGAACAAAAATCATTGGGGAAAAAACGACACGCCATGTCTTATTTGATTATAAAGATATATAAAAAATCACAGTTTATAAATAGAAACTGGAAATTTTAGCCTAACCGGATAGACGTGAACCAAAACCCTAATACAATCATTTTATGATTTAAAAAATAGTAAAACGTTTTGAATTATTATTTATGTACATAAATAAGAATGTAAAAGTAAACATTAAAAATCACTATTGTTTTTATTAAAATTTGCCTAAAACTATGTGCAGGTAGTTAAAATTACAGTTTTATGGCTTTGTTGCAATATACACCAAGTGTTTGTAAGTGGTGAATTCTCCAACCAAGAATAGACGAAGTAGTCATTGAATTCCGTGACATTTTTGTTATTGGAAGCTTCTTCCATCACATAGAGCCGTCCTTCGTCAATCAACTCTGAGGGTAGATGGGAAAAGGCCGCACAAAGTTTTACATATAGTCGTATTCGCAATCCAAAGAGTTGACCTTCAACTGGACTTTGACGCTATTGCGTAAATCTAATGTTAAACACTTTTATTCGTGACTATTCAAATCATTAAATATGTCTATGGGATCAATTGCCCGATTCAGAATTTTCAATAGGTCAACTGACCCCGCGGGATAAGTCCGAGCGTACTAAGTTGACTAAAGACCCGTAAGGGGTAATTAGTGTACCTTTATTAAGCAGACTTGCCTTTTATTTTTGAATATATTCAATACAGGTTGGATTCGAACTTTGACTTCTTTCTTTTGTAAGGCAGTTTTGTGGAATTCAACTTTTAACAGTGAAACTTCCACTGTTAATTAAGTGGTTGACAAGCTCACAGTGACAAAGAATATTATTACTTATATATATAAAAAAAAGTGTTCAATAACACTTAGGGGATCTAGGCCAGATGCTGCGCATGTCTTGCAAATAGCAGCCGATCTTCACAGATATTTTAAAATCCAATGTATTTGTTACTGGCATTAAAAGCATTTATTCAGCACAATTTTTCTAGTAGTTATCACTATAAACTATTCTAACACCCAGGATTTGACTTGATGTCAAGGTAATCTATGGTTATAATACACACAAATCTAGATTTGTTTAGTATCTAATCTAATCTCTTTTAATGTTTTATATTTTACTTTTACATTTAAAGCATCCGCACTAGTAATGTGTCATTAAGTTTGTTGAAGCATATCTAACTATATATATAAAAATTCCGTGTCACAGTATTTGACCGCGATAAACTCCGAAACTACTTTTTGATGTTTTTTTCCAGTTTGTTGGATTTGTTCCAATTTAGGACGTAGAATAGATTTCATTTTAATTGACTATAAAAAAAATATATAAATTGGTCCACAGCAATACGTGACTTCAGTCAGCTTGTTATATATATGTCGTCGGTGACTATGTTCTTGATAAAGTCGTTGTTTTATTGTTTGATTGATAATGAATTAATGTGTTCGCAGAGGTGTGGAGCGTGTCTCGATGGGCAGTGGTCACGGGTGCGGGGGCGGCTGTACTAGCTGCGGGAGCGGCGCCCGACATCCTGCGGACACTGCTACGAGACTGCCGCGGCCCTGACGCCCACCCTGTGAAGGACTTCTTTCAGGTAGGTAATGAAAAAGAAGAATTGAACCTAAAATATTTAAAAAATATTTTCTATACAATCCAAATAACGAAGCCTGCCATCGATAAAGCGATGCTAGTGTGCTGCGAAATAGAGAAACTTTTGTTTTACTGCACACCTTGTGCCTCTCAGACTGTACCCTTGGACTAACTCGACGAGTGCCGTTCGGCTCCCTTTAAGTGATAAATAACCTACCCACGGCAACCCGTGCGCTGCTCGTTACGGTGAGTCATCGCAGCTGGGCTGAGCGCACTAACCCGGCGCAGTGCATTAACAAGTGCTGAGTACGTGAAATCTCGAGTATAAGCAAAAAGCGATGGCTACGCGTATGAAAACAGTAAGCTGCGCAGGCTATTGTGGTATGATAAAGGAGGGCTGCGCTTTCAATACCGTGTGCGACAAAGTCTTCATTATCCGTTATCGACAGAAACGAAACTATACTATAAATCAAGTGTAATTTAACCACAATCTTGTGTATTATTTAATATAAACCAATCTAAACGTGAAATATAATGTGAATATATACAAATATAAATATTAAATAATCCCGGATAATAAAAAAAGAATTCGGGAGCCCCTTAAACAAGTCCGGAAATTCCCGTACCCATAATTGATAGCTTAATTGATTTAGTCAAGCCTTGTTTTGACAAAGCCAACAATTTTATGAAATGATAATGTCGTCGTAATTCCCTAGGAGTTGATTGTTAAAATTTTTAGGTTGTCTGAAAGCAAATTGGTTGAGTGGCTATCTTCTATTCAGATAAGCCTTAGTAAAATAAAATTGCAAACTTGATATATTATTTGTGTCTTTTGTACTTTGTTTTAAAGTATAATTTTTAATATTATGAATAACTAATTTTTGTTTTTTACGTAATAAAAGGAGTCGGTATTAGATATTATAAAGCGTATGTACTATCTTGTTATTTTTTTACAACACTCCTTTGCAGCTACATAGCGTAGAGCAAGCGTGCGCATGCGCGTTGCGCCTAGCGTGTGAAGATGCCTCAACCAGCGATCTCACAATCAGTGAGTGGGCAACACGTGCCTTCTTTCTATATGGCAGTCAGCTTACCCCCACGCCTATGTATCAACAACAGCAGCCATCGCAGAACGCATCTTCTATAGGTTTGTCATCTTATATCTTAATATTTATTGTTAAAATGGACCAACCTATTAAAATTTTTATCCTTTTAGGATCACCCAAGTTCTCGCCTCGTCAAATGTCAACCCCAATGACCATGAGAGGTCCGCAAGGACAAATGCAACCAAAATTTAATCAATCTTACCAGCAGGGTGGGCTAAACCAGTCTTTTCCTGGGTCACCTAACCAGTCCATGATTCCTCAGCCATTCCAGCAGAACCTGATGAATCATACACCCTTCAATCAGACTTCTTATAATGTCACTCAGCAGCAAAGAGATCAGAACTTCCCGATCCAGATTGAATACAGTGCTAAACACAATGGACTTTATATTTATGTGGGAAGAATATTAGCTCCTATTTGGAACTTGAAATGCGTTTCGAAATCCCAGACTTCGGATAATAAAGAATTTGTAAGTATTATCGACTATTGTAATATACTTTCTACTTTTTCGAAATTAGGGGTAATTTTAATGGTGTTAACATCAATATATATTTTAATTCTATTAAGTCTTCATTATATGACACCTTAAGATTCTCTTCCCATTTATGCACTGCAATTAAGATAGATATAAGTACATGCACATGCACGTACACCAGCATGTTAGGGAATATCAAACATGCTTTGAAATTCAATTATTATTTTGACAGCCTTCCAGAGATAAATCGATTTTGCTTTAAAGGACCAATAATTTAGCAGCGCCCAGCAAAGTGAGTGTAAAAATTCATATCTCTTGTGTTTAGTGGTCGGCAATGTTATGATGAAAACTTATATTTGTTGTGTAATTTAAAAATATAACTTTTACAGAAACACGAAAGTTACTCATCAATTTTTTTTTTTAATTTTCGTTGATTAACATAAAATTAACGTAAGAAATTATTATTTTTGTCAAAACGAGTTCACAGAAAAATAAGAATGATGACAAGTTGCTATTTCAAATTAAAGGCGTTATTTAAAAAATGAATTATATATGCTATGGCCGCAACCAGGCATTGGTGATATTAGTGTGTGTCTCGCCTTTACCGCTGCTCACATTGTCACGATCGTCTACCGATGCATCTCTTGCCGACCGTTGCAGTAATGCAATAAGGTGTATTCAGATTTAAAATGTACCCGATACTGTGATGAAACACTTTGTCAAATCAAAGAAAATTCTTTATGTGTGATAAAAGTGCTGTATTTACACTTCAAAATATGCCTCGTAAAAAACTATTTATCTAAATCACAGAAAAAATAAATCTTTTCGAATATGATGGAGATTAACTCTTTAAAAATGATAAAAATATTTTAAAAATGTATGAATGAAATAGATGTATAACTTTGTCAAATCAAAGAAAATTCTTTATGTGTGATAAAAGTGCTGTATTTACACTTCAAAATATGCCTCGTAAAAAACTATTTATCTAAATCACAGAAAAAATAAATCTTTTCGAATATGATGGAGATTAACTCTTTAAAAATGATAAAAATATTTTAAAAATGTATGAATGAAATAGATGTATAAATAATATTGCGGTTTTTCGTTTTTTACACATTAGTCTCTTTTTTATTTAGTACTGTCATATGTTATAGCATTTAATTTTTTTCAGTCTTATCCTAAAGAGATTGTAAATGACTTAGATCTTTGTATTAGATGTGCAGTAATGTCACGGGCGAAGATTGCGCTTACATCGTGCAGCGGTTGCAGCGCGTGGCTTCATTCATGCAACGAACAGTAGCGCCGCCGCATTCGGACGAACACGCCTCCTTACAGGCGTTGAGACTCTTCATTAGTAAGTACCGTTTTACACTAACATAGTAATTGTAGGTCTGTGCTCTCGTTACACAGCCGCTTAAGCACCGGGAGTTTTTATGAATAAATAGCGATGATATCAAATATGAATATTTGAAATCACAAAACACAAATGTTATCATCTGTGGGTAAGGTTATTTAATTTATTGTATTTATTTATTCAGGTTACAAACAGTCCTAAATATTATACTCTTCCATATTTAAGGGTTAGATACCTTCCAAACATCAAATTAATATTTTTTTGATTAATGTAATACTTCCACAGTGATGGCGATTGAAATGCTAAGTCTTTGGAAAGTGTTATGCGAACACCAATTCCACGTGATTGCGGCTAGCTTGCCGCCTGAACAACAGAGTGCATTACAAGCAGCTAGCTTTAGGTAAGTTTTTCAATCAATCACTGTATTCAAGAGAGAAGAACATTGGGACGTTATGATAGTGATTATTTGTGTGGACATTGGACATTATATACGTCGGTAATGAAAAAAACGAATCAGTCTGATGTAATGTAATATTTCTTTGTAGAGAGTTACTGGTGGGCGGCCAAGAAGTGGCGTGCCTCCTGTTAGGTTCCTTGGTGGCCGGGTATTTGCGGGATAACGCTTCCGTGGACGGTATCTCGCAGAAGCTTAGGCAACTCTGCCCCACCCTCTATCGACAGGAAGATGCTACGTGCTCGAAGGTGTGATATGCAAAAACCGATCTGCTTTCTTTACAAAAGACTTTCTTTACTTTTTGTTACTTGTAATAAATTTTAAGATAGTAAATCAATGATTAAAGTAAAGAAGTAAAATAATAAAAGTAAAAATGTAAAGTTTCAACATTTTTACTTTACTTTCGATTTATTAACCTTATGAAAACTGAAACTAATTTCCATAATAGTGTATACGCTCTATAGTGCGTTCTTAAGTAGTACTTTTTATTGTATTGTAAAGAGCGGTCCAAACAGTGACGTTCAAAATTTTTTTTTGGCTTCCTGACATCTTGGTTTATCTGGAAATACCCCACATTTGTTCCGCGAATTTAGTCTTCGAGTTATATTTTTTTACATTTGACTTAATTTTTTTTTGTAATTATGCATTTTCTTTTGATTTTTTTTGTAACATAGTCCTCAAGACTTGTACTTGCACACATAAAATACCCAGCTTCCTGCTATTAATGTAAGTAATAAAAATATCAATCGAAACTATAAAAAATAAAATTAAAGTTAGCCACAGTGCAATTTTCAACTGTAAATAAAAAAAAGTAGAAAATTCTATACATCTAAATTATTTTTAAAACTTCGCAAGACCCTAAAAAGTGATGCTTAATAGGCCTTTTTTAGCCGACATTTGCCTTTGAATGTACAAATGGAAAATGTTCTAAATTAATTATTGTCTATTTTGTCATACATAAGATTTTTTCTTACCAAAGTAATCATTACAAAGATACCTTTTCTTAATTGGAGAATGAGAAACAACCTCTAAAATTATGTTAATTACAGTTGCAACATCGATAAAATTTGTTAATAGTTATTTTGGCTCTGGCTGGCTAATATGCATGAGTACTAGGCCTAACAGAAAAAAAATCAAAGAAAATCGGGCATAAAGTGGATTTATCGGCTTTTGTTCCGGATCTCTTCAATTAAGGTCTTGCGAAATTTTCAAAATGACTTACAAGTCATAGGGATTTTTATTTTATTTACAGTTGAAAATTGAACTGCGGCCGACTTTTAACCTTACGTTTCAATTGATATTTTTATTACTTACATGAATGGCAGGAAGCGGGGTATTTTACGTGTGCAAGTACAAGTTTTGAATCTATGCTACAGAAAAAAAATACAGAAGATGCATAATTTGCAAGAAAAAAATATTTGTTGGCTAAATAAAAAAATCTCAAAATATAAAAAAGTTATAACTGGAAATCTACCAAAAATCATGGAGCATAGGTACATGGAGTATTTCTGGGTACAACCAAATGTCAGGAATCTAAAAAAAAAAATTTAAACCTCACTGTTTGGACCAACCTGCATATTTAATTTCACATTTGCGTTTCAATTTTTTCATAAAACATTTATTGTAGGCCAATGAACTTCTCATGTTCGCGAAGCAACAAAAAAATCCGGCTGAAAGAGAAGAAATGCTTCAGCATGCTTTGAAATTATGCAAGGTACGTTAAAAAAGCAATTTCTTTAATTCTGAGTACGATGATCATTTGTTCATCGTATTAGCCTTACTGACCCTCGTGTTCAGCGTCCTCGTAGTCTCCCTAAACTTAGATAAACAATTCAACTACTAATCAAGGGCTGTCAAAGGTCTTTAGAATTATAAATAGCTGTAAAATCATTGTTGTGATGGAAGACATTTGAGAATATAAATATTGATTGTTTTAGGATGTCGCACCAAATGTGAACTTGCCTCTAGTATGTTCCAAGCTAGTGTCAGCTGGATTCTATTCTGGGGTTGTAGAATTATGTGTGGCGTGTGCTTCCAAAATCGACCCCCAGGATAAGGCGCTGCACTACTACTGCAGCGACCAGCCTGCGCAAGATCGGGACGGTCACTTAGCATATTACAGGAGGTATGAAATGTTTTTTGTCCTGATAGTCTATTTGACAGTGGGAATAATAGTGTTTTAGTTATTGCAATTAGTGTAAATAAAAACGGTCGACAACTATGACAAGAAGATTTTTTTCTGTTGACGAACGAAATCAGTGCGCGCCGCACTTCATATATCATTATGGTGTTTATATATATATATTTCTATAAATATTACATATCTATGTATCATATATGTATGTCTATCCGTTATCCTAGTATCCATAACAAGCCTTACTGTGCTTACTTTGGGCTAGGCTAATAGGTGTGAATGTAGGAAATATATTTTATTTGCTCTTTATTTGCCTTTTGGATAATTTCCAATCAAATCGTCTGTTCATATAAGTAGCAATATCGAATATAAATTAAAACAAGGTAAAATGTTTTTGAAAGGGCATTCTTGAAAGTTCTTTTAGACTAGTGTCAATGCAGTTTGTAGGGTACCAACGACTGTAGACGCATCCAGGACCTCGGGCTCTTGTGAAAGTAGCTTAACCGCCGCAATCAAAAGCCGAACGCGCTAACAACTCTGGCATCGGCATTATTTATTATCGATGTTTAGTGTAACTTGTTATTACGTACCTAGTTCGCATCAGGAGTATCTACATTCGACGTTATTATTATAGTGATATTGTGTTAGTAATAGCGCTCTATTGTTTGGGTCCATACTTTCCTTAAAAATCGAAGATGTGACATTATAATTGATTGTAAATATCTATATCGAGGCTATCAATTTGTCGAGATTAAATAACAATATTCGATTTCTGAATTTATTTTGTCTCAACTAATATTATAGGATGGAAATATACCGCGAAGTGTGCAACGCGTTAGAACGGTTGTATGAGCGCAGTTCCGAAACAAATAGCGAACCGTCACCACTGCGGTCACAGTCTCAGTCTGCGTCTGAGACTATGCTCACGCTGTCTCCAGCAGACGCTAACTATCAAGTAAGTGTAGATACTCTTATGTTTTTTCATAAAAACTTCCAATTTTCACTGAATATAATAATCCTTATATAAATGTTTTAGGGTCGCAAATTAGTATGGGAATGTTTGTCTTGCGACGATGAGTTACTTCACGTTGCTGTATACCAGTGGCTTGTGTCGAAACATTTAGGTTCAGGTATGTAAAAATTTTTTTGAAGAATAACCAAGAATAAAATTCGTCATACATTTTCGTATTGAATATATGGCGTTCCACTTGCAGATACTGTAAGTAGAATTTTATTGTTAACTTTTATCATACGACATCAACTCTCATCAACACCAATCAATTTGCAGCTGAGTATAAAATAATTGTCTTTATTTTCCTCATATATATTGATAATTATCCACGTCATTTGGGCGTTATATGAGAGTTTGTGTCATACGTGACAAAATGAGTCTTTAAGAATTTTATTAAGCTGTAAAAACCAGCTTCCTCTCCTCCTCCTTAATTACTCGAAATATTGATGTAAGTTCTAATTTGAGTGTGGATTATTTTCGGCTCCCAATTTTGCGTTCTGTACAGTCTGCTCGTTGTGTACGCTATATTCAGAGCGAAAAGTTTATGTATTAACAATTCATTCGACTATCTATCAATAATAATGGTTATTTCAGAACTACTATCACTCGGTACTGCGCCTCCCCCGTCTCTCCGCACGTACCTTCAGGCGGCGGCTCGAAATGCGCCTCCCTCTACAGCTTTACATCTTCTTGATCTATTGTGGAAGGTTCTGGAGAAGTGTGGAGATCACCTCGCTGCAGCCAATGTGCTGGAAGGATTAGCTACCAGACCTGGGTAATTACCCACAGTTTTAACACAAGTCCATAATTTGGTCTAATAGTGATCTTGATTGTATCGAAATCTGATAAGGCTAAATGTTAACATTTTGCATCAAATCGATGCATTGCACAGCATAGTTGTTTTAGAGTATTAGCATTTGATAGTTGTATATATTTTATGAAAATATCTGTTTCAAATTAATTTAAGTGTATCGACGTTATTGCTTAAATAGTGGATCACAGTGGTCAAGTTTTTGCAAAATTATATTTTATCGTAGTACATATAGTTAGGAGGCAAAGACAAAATGGAAGGTATAAGATCAATGTCAATCAATCTTAGAAATGCCATTTGGGGTCGATGTTAAGTCGATGGGGTCTCCAATGTGTTTTTTGTTGGGTTTCAATTACAGATGTAAAAATCATGTCATGTCCCCACCGGTTATTGTAGCATTAGAAATCTTGCCTACTGTACAAATGGTTCAGTTCTAATCTTGACACTTATGTTGTTGCAATAAGCATAAGCATTTGTTTCAGAGTCATGGTTGATTATATATTTATTAACATACACTTATTTTTTATATGTTATTTAGTATCCATAGTACAATACAAGCTGTTGTCAAAAACTAAATAATTGGCGTGAATTGTACGAAGTTCACTGTTATAATTATATTATTTATTTGTTTAATAAAAAAAAACAGGTCAGGCGCATCTCTTGCCCAGCGTATGTCTTGGCTATCAGCAGGCGTGGTTTGCGTGAGGGGAGCGGGCGCCGGCGGAGCGGGGGGAGGGGAACTGTTAAGGCGGTTGGAGGAAGCTGCGGAAGTAGCACGTGTCCAAGCTTGCGTGAGAGCAGCCGCTTCAGCTCTGCCGAGAGCTCTACAACCGACACCTAATGTGCTCCAACGGCTAGATGACGAGCTGCTCGAAGTGACGCAGGTACTTGCCTTCAGTTCCTCTTATTATCTAACATAGAATTGAAGTCACGAGCTGCTCGGCTTGGGTATCCTTAGTTCTTGCTGATCAAAGCTGGGAAGTAACCCATATCGTTTGACTTGGTGCAGCGGTTGGATCACGAGCTGATTAAAGTAGTACTATTAGCATGCACGAAGTTAGGATTTCAGTTATCATTGCTAAAATTTGACAGTTATTTGGATACTCAGCGTCCTCAGCGTGCAGGGGTGTTTTACAAAATAAAACGGTTGTATGTATTTAGTAGGAATAGTTTAATAAGGAATTGGTCAGTTGGTGCGAACGATAATTTGATCAGTATGGCACACCATGACTAACAATACGTTTAGGGCATATACAACCTTATTAAATACATTTTTAAAATTGTTTCTAACATTGTAAGCGACTTGAGTTCACAGGAAAGACCTTATTTCAATTGGTATACCTTTCGACCTTATTTCAATTAGTATACCTTTCGACCTTATTTCAATTAGTATACCTTTCGACCTTATTTCAATTAGTATACCACTGTTCCTTTCTTATAGATAATAATGAAAATGGACATCTTGCGTGATGTCGCGATTTTTTTTTGCTGCAGCATTAGAGACGCATAGTTTATTCATGTCGTTAAAGGAATGTGAATGATAAGTACCTGAAACAAGGTACAAACTACGACGCCGTTTCTTGAACGTCGAGGCTCTGGTTACGACTCCAGATGCCACAGGATTCTTTGCGATGGTGCGCAATAATTTAGGATTCTGCGTCATGTTGTCAGATGCCATGATCCTGTGGTATGCGTGCCGTTCCATCGTAAGTGCAAGCTCTTATGCTTATATTTTTTTAAAGCTGTACGAAGAATATGCTGACCGCTACAACCTATGGGAATGTAAACTGGCTATAGTGCAATGTTCTGGGCACAATGATCCTCTACTCGTGGAGAACATTTGGAGCAATATACTCGCTGAAGCCGAAGCGGCTGCAAGGAGTTTGCCCACTGCGGACGAGCGACTGGCGTCCGTGCTTAGTAAATTGACGACGCTTGGTAGAGAATATGTGAATACTGGACATTGTTTCCCATTATGTAAGTGTTCTGTTTTTTTGTGTGCATTGTATATGTTCTCTAGTTTATACTTATATTTCATTTTAATACAACTACTTATGTGTTTTTTGTCATATGGTCAATTTTTTCTCTCTGATTCTTATTCTTAACCCCTTGACACCCAGCTTTGTGTTAAATGCGTTATTTCTCTCTCTATCGGGGAAAAAATATCATTCAATCAAAAAGAACTATTACCAAATCCGTAATAAGGATTAAATCAGACTGCGCGCTATAGAGCATTATATAATGCTCGCTGATTTTAGGTATCGTTGTCGCGCGCATGATATAATGCTCTCAGGTTCTAAGTCTCTTGTACTGAGGGAAGATAAGATCTTGCTTTAAATGTACAATTTTTTTTTTCAGATTTCATTGTACGGCAATTGGAAATAACGAGCTGTAAACTACAAGCAGATCAAAGCATGGTGTTCAGAACTGTACTGAATATTGGCGTTCCACTAGAACAAGTTTTAGATATTTACATTAAGTGAGTCAACAGTTTTACATAACTTCTTTTAATACCTACTTCAAAAACAGTAAATATTTTTAATTTTAATTTTTGTTAATATTATTGGGCACTTCATGCATTCTTTGCCATATTAAAATATGGCATATGGCAATACTTTAAAGTTTTTCGACGAATAGCGTACTATATCATTAATTTCATCTGCTGATAAGTATCTAACATATTTTCTCGTACTTTTACAATGACGGAAACCACAAAAAAATATTTGTGCAGATTGGTAAGTGTTAATGAACGAGTGTGGCTGGGATGTGGTGATGAGACGCACGTCTGCGCCGTTGCCGCTCTACTTCTGGATGCTGCAGGAAACGAACTGGCACCTTTGCCTGCCGCCGCACGTCGTCGCGCTCTTGCGCGTTGTAAGGACTTGCATGAGGCAGCACTTTCTTCCCTACAGGTGATTTTCTGGACGCCTGTTCAGCTTTGTATTTTTATTTATTTTAATTAAGAAGGCAATAGATTATTAGGCCGAACAAATCAGTAGCGTGCGGGTGCTCATTGCATTGATAAACATTTTAACATCCTTTATGATGCATGGGGCATAATCAACCTATTTGAACTAAATTATTTTACAAAAAAAAAAAAATATATGAGTTTAAATTAAATTACACTGGTATCATACGAATATAACCTTTATATCATATGTATTTAGGACCTGGTTTATAACATTAATTGGTTATATATTTGTATTATATTATGTAACATTTATGTTTTTCTTCCAGGCTCGTCCCAACACTCAACGCCTTATAGACAGACTTACTATTGCCCAAACGCATTTGGATCGCATGGATTAAGTCTCATTAGATGTAACCTAGGTAATTTATCCAATTCTAGTTATTAATCAAGTATATTCCATAGAAATTGTGTCTTATCTTTTCCAATGAAAATTAGAATTCTTGACATCTGAAAAATTTTCTTGTAATTTTGTTTGTTGCCATCTTTTATGTAAAAAGACAACCTAGTTATTGTTCGAAAAAGTAAACAACAATACAGTCTATAATAATTTATTTCTTATAATTGTTAAAAATACGATTTAATTAACATTTAACTTTGATTTAATAATAATAATTCTTATTATGCTAAATTGACTATTGTGAAATACAATCGGCTGGCAGTGAAATATTTTTAGATAAATACAGCAGTCAAACATTTTATATTATTATAATCATGTGTATGTAAACTTTTAAGTAAGTAATGTAATAGCTAGGAAGGCACTATGTAAAGGTTTCTATTTTTGTAAATAAACAATGATTGAAGTACAAATTATGACTTTTCAATGAAGATGAAATCTTTGAATTGAGATCTAATGTTACACGACTTTTCCTTAAATTACTTTTATTTAACATTTATATTCCCGATTCCTTAGCAATAGAATAGCTTTGGAAGGTAGTTAATAATCCAGTTGCTTTCTGTGGAGAAGATGGTGATTAATGAGTGAGATGAATATTATGAGGAGTCTTCGCCAAAGGGGTTGGTACATACCTGAGCTCGATTGTCGTCGGGGTAACTATATGCAGCATTATGTGAGCCACTGATTGTCGGTAGACCAACTGTATTCATTGGAGATATGACGTTATTATATTGCTGGGGTTGTTGCGATCTGGAATCCTTCCCCGAACTTTTTCTGACTGTAGAATAAGTCGGCGAAGCTTTAGGCACGTCCCTTATACGCGTGCCGGCGCGGTAACTGCCATATTCATCGGGCGGCGGCGGCAAAGAGAACCCGTCCGATGTTTGAGTTATTTCAGAAACCTCATCGCTGAGTTCCTTGGCTAGTTTTTGCCTCATTTTTCTAGGCATTGTGTAGAAAGAATTCATCTATTAAAGAAAATAGTATTGTTTATAATAACATCATTTTGTCAGAAAAAGAAATCTTATGATCTTGAAATTATTTTTAGGAGTGGTTTAACCTTTCGTATGCCGCGACTGGCACAGCGACGCTACCGCTAAATGTCGAGAAATATCGCATGTAGCGCGACTGCACAACTTGGAAGTTTTTACATCGATTATCACTTAGATTAGAAAACGTGACTTTTATCTGATTTTTGTTTTTAAAACACCATGAATCTACCTTTTTGTTAGTGCATAATTTATTAGAATATCATCAGTCGAATATCGGTTATAACCTATTATTTCTTATGAAACGGCAAAATTTGTTAGTACTGCGGTAAAATACGGATAATAAAAAGTTAGATATTTTCATTTGACTTTTTTAATTTCATTGTATTCTTGAATATATTGTGTACGTAATACATAATAAAATAGCTTATTATTGTTCTTTATAAAAACCTTTTAAACACGCACAGTGACTTACGCCAGGGAACAAGGAAAAGGATTGAACATTTCGAATACTTTTGACACAAGTTATGAACGAACATGAATGGTTTGGTTGAATGAGACGATAACTTGATTTAATAGGAACTTTATTCTATGATTCGCAACCTTGTCTGCATGTGAATATTATAGAAAAATGGAAAAATCGCGTGGAGTCGTTTTAGCGTGGATCCGCGTTTCGGCAGTATAACGGGATAACGCGGATCCACGAAAGGTTCCGGCATACGAAAGGTTAAGTGCTTTTTAGAAAAAGTATAATGCAGGGTATAATCTAACGAAAGTTCTGGTTAACTAAATTAAACACGCAATAACTAGAACATGATAATGTACTGGATATGCGTTATAATAAGTAAAAATAATATTTATAAAAAATGTAACGGATATATCTACATATATATATAAAAATTCCCAGTGTTTGACCGTGATGAACTCTTTTTTTTATTTTGCTGGATTCATTCCAACTTAAGACATTTTATTTTATTATATTACCAAAGACATTTTTTATTGCAAATTATAATAAGCCACGCGTGGCCGGGCCAGTCAGTATATAAATAGTTTATTTGACTGTCACAAGTCTATATATATAATATAATCATTTATAAGTTTATAAGATCTCAAAATATACGTAAAATACATGGTGTAATATCTCTTAGTGCCAATACTAATTGTTTATAAAATAACTTACGGGTCTTGAAACGTTGTAATTTACTTCCGGTGGTAGTTGCATGACTAAGTGGTCGCATAGCGCATCCATATCTTTCTTTTTATTAATATTTTGTAGGGAATGCATTCTGCAGTTGGTATTATGCCGAAAGGTATCGAACTTGGGTTCCAGTTCAGCCATATCATTCATATAACGAGCCGAGTGGAAGGAGCTAGTTCTTCGTACATCAAAGTTTTTAGATGGATATCTTGACACCGCACGTCGGAATGATTCTGTACGCCGCACGTTGCAGTCGCTGCCGTCTTCACTGTCGTGAAAGGTCTCGCAGTTTGATTCTGTAATTCAAATGTAAGAAACGGGTACAGTGTATTTAGTAAGCTTGAGTAGAGGCTATCAAATCATTTAAAAAGTAATACCAACATCACAATTGGAATTTGCTAAATAATAAGTCAAGAACGGGTTGACTGATTTAGATGAAATTTGGTAAATGGTAAAAACGTGATTCCGCAAATGATATCATATCGGTAAATACCATATAGTCCAAACTAATATTATTCAGTTCAGTTCAGTAATTACATTGTGTCGGAAATTAAAATTAACATTAAATTACAAAATCCATATTTAACCCTTTCCGTGCCAGCTACGAGAATACTCGTAGTGCGTTACTATAACATGGTGCCGACTACGAGTATGCTCGTGGATTTATCTTGGCAATGCTGTACTAGGTAACTCATTCTGATGGGTAGCGGGATTGGAAACACGTTTTGAGCCGTTGACCGACCGAGGTTAGTATGGGGCCCAACTAGCGCGCTAGCCACGCGGGAAAGTGCTCTAGCGTGCCAGTTGGCGACTGGTCGGGAGGACCCGATGGCCATTTCGAGAGGGTTTGGGCGTAACCCGCAGTCTCCAAGTGAGTTATCTTTTTTGGTTATGCCCATACCAGAAAACTGACCATGCTGGGAGAGAAGCGCGACGATTTGCCCTAGCGCTATATCTTACTCAGCGGGTGTACCTAGCGCTATATCTTACTGACAAAAGATCCACACAAACATTCGGTATCGATTTCAGCTCTCTAGGATGGTCCGACCATTGTTTGGTGAAATCCGTATCGGTCTGATCTGATGCCGAGCCCTAGGGGCATGAGGCGGGGGTATGGCGTTACGAGTCAGCAGATTGGGACGATATGCATATTTTCTTTGGTTTTTAAACTTTGTTCTTTTCAAGTGATCCTCCGTGCACCGCTGATGCGATTGTGGGTGTAATTCGGCAGAGAATGGAGTATTTTATTTCTGAGGCCTGAAAACAGTCTTCTTACCAAGCTTGGGTGCAAATCCGCGATCGCAAGGTCCGTGCAAGGAGAATCTGAGCAAAGAAGAGAACTTATAATTCGGCCGCCAAGTCATGCAAAAGAGTCATTCTAAAGATAAGTTTTCATTTCCAAGAAATGGTACAGGCGAGATTCGACCACATCAGCTGAAAAGGGACGAAATAGTCATTCTCCCCTAATAAACAGTTCTGGTCCCTCTCAAAGTTAGTCGAAGCCAATTTCTGTCAGAGATGACAATTCACATTAAGCAGGTCCGTAGAGTCTTACTTAGTCTTGACGTGAATAAGGTCAGTGGTTCAGATGCCATACCAGCAAAAGTGTTGAGGTATTGTATGTCTAAGTTGTTTCCTGTGTTAACACGCGTGTGTCGCCTCTCTTTCTCAGGACAAAAACCGTATCAAAATGCTGGAAGTTTGCCAAAGTGCAGCCAGTACCCAAAAAGGATAGTCGTGGCCGACCCATTTAACTATAAACCGATCGCCATCACTTCAATACTTTGTAAGGTTATGGAAAAAGTGCTGAACAGGAAATTGCTCTCATACCTAGAAGACAATCTCCTCAGTGACCGTCAATATGGCTTTCGCCGAGGACGTTCAACTGGGAATCTTCTAGTTTATGTGACGCACTGCTGGGCGAGGCCCTCGAGATGCACTGCGAAGCATTTGCCGTGTCACTTGACATCCCAAAGGCTTTTCACACGGTCTGGCGCCAGGTCTGCTGCGCTAGGTCTGCCTTCCTGCGTATGGTATGCCCACTACCTGTTTGTGTTGGATTGACGAACACACACTAACGATGACGATCAGTTTGACGCGACGCGCCGAGTTGGATTCATGATAGTCTCGAAAATACGTGGCGCGTCGTCAGTTAAAACTGGAATGATGATTCGACACTCACGATCAAATTTTAGTTGGCGTCAGTTCAACTGATGCGAAAAACTGATCATTCCGCCAATTCTCAGCTTTAGGCTTTGCTTGTTCCATCGTAGATCCTGTCTTAGCCCCCGGCCTTGATTGGGACCACGAGCGAACCCATTCAAAATAAAAAAATGTTCAGCGTAGTCATTAGATCAATATTTTACTTGTGGTGCTTCAAGTTAGGTAATTAAGCATCTAATTTTATTACTTCTCTTTAGGTGAAACACAAAGCGCTTAAAAATCAACTTACAAGACGACTCATCCACAAGTTACTGCGTATTCATGTACAGTCAACAGCACATCAACATATATCCAACACATAGTGTTCAATATCAATATAAAAAAAATACAGCCTGAAAGATTTACGTGCTGTTGTCCGTACGACATTTGAAATGACTTGAGTGCGTGCACAAAAGTGTGCAGTCGCTGCACGCACGCTGCGATCGTCTAATAAGCTGTATTGCTTGATACATTATCAGATAGATGAAAGATACCTGACGTGCTACAACTCTAAGTGGTTATTGCTTTGGTTACCTTCCGTATTATACGCGCACAGCGGCGGGTCGGAAGCGGTATGCGGTAGGTCGTGTCGTGAGCCACGCTCGTGCGCGCACAACACGAGTCCACACGCCGCCAATGCCACCAATAGTACGCCGCCGCATAACGCCAGCGCCAATGTTGTTATATTTGATACCGCGCTCTTCGGTGTATCGTCTGAATCTGAAAATTTTGTTTATATTTTACACTTGCAAAGTCGTCTTTTCATAAAGTACATCGTTAATGCATTTGATGAATATCATTCGATAACCTCCATAACATAAACATGCACCCCCGGGTTCGATTCCTGGCAAGTTTAATAAAGAAAATAAATATTCTCTATTTGCTCGGGTGTTGTGGTATCGTCGTTGTTTCTGATATCTGTAACAAGTGCTGTACCCACTTATTATTAGATATTATTACTTTATTATATTAGTTAATGCAGTTGTTTTCTAGTGAATGGAATATTGTCTTTGAATATGTCATATACAAACGAATGCATTGAGTAAAATATCCACACTCGCAACGTTTACATAATAAACTGGTTACCGGATCCACGGGTAAGCCGCACATCAACCTACCCAAAACTTAAAATCTATATAATTACTTAAGTGAGGCCTTCTATGTTTAAAATTAGTTTAAGGAGAATGGGTCATTATAACTTATCGTACGGATATACATGGGACCAACGACGCTTCGATACTTTTTATTTACGTATACTATAAACATTCTTGGGCTGTCTTGTAAGTAATGTTTCGCCTGTATTATATCTGTATATGTGTGTGCTCGCTTGTAGACCCTGAGTTCAATCATTGCTTTTGAAAAAATACACAGTACCACGTAAAGTCTACACACAAACAAATAGGATACCTACGTCTCCTAAAGGCAATTGTATTATTATAGGTTAACTTATACTGTGCTTATTCTTTAATGTTATCGAAATTGTTCGAGGCAGTGTCTTAATTAGGGAAACAATCAAACCTAAAATTAAACACTTGACTAACAACACTGTATAGGTATTTCTATTGTTCTATAAAGGAGTGACTCACGAGTCACTATAAATGAGTAAAAGTTTAACTGTCAAAAGTTTTACATATTTGTTAAACTGACCATATATGACTGGTTACTTCAATGATAATTGTATGTTGAATGAATATACCTCAAAAACAAACTAATCTTACTTGGTGTTTCATCGATTATATCTTTTTTCTCAATTTCCACTTCACTGCTTTCTCCTTTCTCATTTTCAGCGGTGATAACAAATTTATAATAATCTTCACTAGGCTCTTGAACTAAGAACTTTGGTTCAATGTTACTAATTGATACTGTCGACTTTTTATTATCAGTTGATGATATAACAGCAAAGTTAAACTTCTAAAACAAAAAGAAGACATGCATTAACATATCAAATTGTAACCAGTAACCGGTAGTAACGCTAACATTCTTTATTGGTTATGCTTACCACAGATAACTTTTAAAATACTTTAAGAAGTTTTTGAAATGCGAGCATCAAATTAAGAATTAATGTGCGGTAAACTAAAAATTTACAATATTTTTTTGTTTACCACCACCAAATAACTACTTACGCCTACTAAGAACGTCAGAACGTTACTTGCCAAAGTAGCATAGTACATTTTTTTTCAGTACAGCTTGTTAAAGGTAGGTATGCGAAAAAATATTTTTGAATAATTTAGAAAAAAATGGCATATTTATGTTTTAGATTAGAGCATACAGAAGCATTATTCAGGATTACAAAACAAAAGAAATTGTTTAGAAAAGTCAAGATTTGTATCAACAAGAATGAAAAAACCATCTCAAGGTGTAAATTTTTCCGTTTTTTTAAATGCTGTTTTTTTAATATATGACTTAAATTTTTTTATATTTTTCTGATAACTCATATGAGTTAGTCTATCCCTCGCTTTCGGCTTGACGTCAGCTTCTGGGACACCCTGTAGTTCAACTTTTGAGAAACTTGCGATAACATTTATTTTTTACCTGTGGTAACCCTCCATCATATCCTTTCTCACACGTAACTGTGATGTCGTTTACCGTGTTCCTTATAGCCACGCAGTTGTAGGGCGGTCGTGGTATGGTTTCATCAGTAATCAAATAAATGCATGGGGTGTGTGATAATCCACTGCTCCGTACGCCGTTGAGGCCCCAACAAAAGACTGTACCTGAGATGATTTTAAGAAAAATTTTGATAAAGTTTACAACGTTTAACTTAAATAAATAGTGTTGTAAAAATAAAATTGCTTTACAATTTAGTTTTGAGAGGCTCATTATTACGGGCTATTTTCTTTAATTAAGGGCGAAGTAATCAATACGGAGCAATAAACAATAAGACTTATGATTTTTTTCTCATTTTCTTTTGAAATCTATGTATTGGGTATTACTTTTGTGATTGTACAAATGTTACAGTTTTTGTGCGCCGCTCGCCCGGCGGCGCAGTATGCGTAAGGCATTTTAAGGCAAAATTATTAAATTAAACAACAAGGCAACAAGTTTAGTTCAAAATTTAGCAGAACTAACTTTGAATCCTAAATAACAAAACTACGTTGTTATATATTTGATATAACAACATACTAATATGACTTGGGAACAAATTCTTATACTCATCACACAACAAAAGCCACACAGTGCTGTTGGTGCAGTTGGCACGATCGCTAACTTTGCACCGACTGGATGGACGGACCTAACGACCGGACATGAAGGGTAAGTGTACTGAAATACTGATTTACTTACTATTTGGTACGCCGTTAGGTCTTTGGTAAAGCAATATGGGATCCTCAGTTTCCATCGTTTCTTGTGCTACAGTTTGAAGGGTGTTCGCGTTAACGGACGAGTTTGCCAGCACCCATCGGTACGTACTCGGTTCCGGGTTGCCTTTGACTTTGCATGTTATGTTCAAAAATTCGTCTTTGCCTAGCCCATATTCGGTTATTCCTTCGTCTTCACAAAGAGCTGGATCTGAAAGAACTCTTTTTTGGAAATTTTGCGAAACATTTTAATTTAGGTACTAATTACCTACTTTGTTTTATTCGAAGTAATCTCATAATAGCAGAATGCTTTTAATAATTAAACTCAATTTCAGGTATGTTAACACCAATAGCTTTAATATAAATTCTAGAACTAATAACGTCTGAAAGTATGTTTCAGAAGAAATGAGTAAAATTATGTAGTTTTTCTATAATGGATCAATCCACCCAGAAATCGGACAGGATGAGCATTTACAATACGATTAAATAAGCGCACCCTTTATTCCGTTCTTTTTTGTTTTACTGAGTTATGTACTTCAACTTCACATTAATTTAACCAAAACCATTTTCAGCAATATTTTGAAGATAAGAGTTAATATCAATTGGGAAATTTTGACATTTAGTATTTGGTTGAAGTGCTCTTGTCCGTACAATCGCGTACCATTGTTGTAACATGTTTACACATAGAACTATGTCACACAATCGACCCAAACAAAGAGACAGTCAAGTAGAAATAGTAAATATTATCATATAACTAATCTCTATGGCGCAATCACATCAGTTGTTCATACAGGAAAATATACCGTTTTTAGGATCATTTCAATTTAATTTATAGAATCTGGAAAAAAAACAGTAGGCTAGAAATCTTATATTGTTCAAACTATGAGAGCAATGTTGTGTTATGTGATCCTTGTGAGAAACACGGTACCTAAGGACTTTTTGAGATATTTAGTCTTTAATCAGACATCAACATAATTCGATAATCTTCCGATTTCTTTAAAAAGTTGGCCTTTATCCCATTTGTTGTGTTTACCATCTTTTTCTATATGTACTTACATGTAATATCAATGACGACCGGCTCGCTGTAAGCGGTGCCTTCCTCGTTGGTCGCCTCGCAGGCGTACTCGCCCGCTTGTTCCTCGCTCACGTTCGACAACCACAGCGTAGGAGTTACCTCGCTTGCAGTGTATTTTAACAAGACATCATCCTAGAAATGATGTACTGAATGAATAATTTACTTTCCTTCACGACAGTAGTATATTAGCGTACGCAAAGATCGCAATATACCGTACTCCTTTTTTTATTCGTAGGAAATGTTTTGCGCATTCGTTCGTCCTGGAAGCGCACGAGACGGTACGTGGGACTCTACTCCATACTGCCATCCGGCCTAGTGCCCGATGGCTTGGGACGCTATAGGTTTTAGTGGGTATGCACTAAACCTTGAGACGTCCCACAGCACATCGGTGTGGTTCACGCGGTGTCTTTCAGATGCAATTGCGATCCCGACCAGTCCAACGTCCGCCTTTGGGCGGACGTTGCCTATGCTCCGTGGGGGACGGAGCAACCGAGTGAGCCGCGACACTCCGCACGCCTGAGGGCCAAGTGCAATGCGGATGCCGGTCTCCCGGCCGGGAAGTGCTGATTGGCACTCCCCCTCCCGACCTCCTCTGGGACGTCGGCGTCCGCAGAAGTCCTCTGAGAACAATGCCGCTGTCCCGCCGGTCATCCCTCAACCTAAAAGTCCCGGCACTGGGATACGTGGTGTCGGGGCGGAGCAACCGAGTGAGCCGCGACACTCCGCACGCCTGAGGGCCAAGTGCAATGCGGATGCCGGTCTCCCGGCCGGGAAGTGCTGATTGGCACTCCCCCTCCCGACCTCCTCTGGGACGTCGGCGTCCGCAGAAGTCCTCTGAGAACAATGCCGCTGTCCCGCCGGTCATCCCTCAACCTAAAAGTCCCGGCACTGGGATACGTGGTGTCGGGGCGCCTCTAGGAGGTGGCCGGCGGAGCGCAGTCGGCCGACTAGCGCTCGCCCTGGGGTACCTCCCGACCCCCAGGCATAACTAGGGTAGCCAGAGTACCGGGGTCTCTGCCCTGGCGGTCCATTTTTTCTCTCATCATCGTGGGAACAAGATGTTATGGATGGAAGTTACATCAGATCAACTACAATATTTGTTAAATTAATCATGAAGTTGCTTATATATTAGTTAGTTATATTGTATTTAAGTTACATTAGATAGCTTAGTTATCACTTAGATAGCTATTGCTTGCAATAAATAAATACAAAGTCAGTTATTTGACCAATCTACATACCTCATGAAACCATAGCAATCTGTCAACGCTCGGGTTCGCTTGGTAACTGCAGTTCAAGACAACGTCAGTTCCTTTGACCACTTGCATAGTGTTGTTGTATAAATCATTCTCAACTACAATTTGTATATTGGGAGGGTCTGAAAAAATGTATTGTTGATGTTAATAGTTAAATAGATTCCTCCTCAGGGTGCGCATTCCTCCAACGTGTGTCGCATTTATGCTTTCACGCTAATGGAGCGTCTCTTGCGCGTTCGTCACACAATGGAGGTACACGTACGCTAAAAAAACGCTTGTCCTAAGCCTAAGCCGTTGGATTCAATCCACACTAAGCCCACGTAGAGGGGTATGTTATCCTTTTTTTCTACGGTGTTTCACTTAGGGAATATTGCAGTAGCAGCAGAGTCATTAATGAAGTAATGATGTTGATATTCTATTATAGTGTCTGATAATAACTAAAACGATTTTTCGTCAGCATACAAGACAAATGTAAAATGCAATAAGTTTTTGATTACTCACAAAGCACCATGATGGGCAGTGGTTGCGCGCACAGGTAGCGCGTTTGGTCGCCGCGTGCGTACACCTCCGCACAGCAGGTGACCCGCGACTCGTCGTGCTCAGGGCCCAATCTGAGCTGAATTTCGCTCACTAATAATCGTTGCGATGGTTCTGTCTTAAAGAAATAAATGGTATTTTGAGCGTAAGATATTCTATACACTTGCGCCAAATCTCTATCGAAGCGATAAACTGTAATAATCTTCAGGTGGTATAATCAGAAATGTAGAAACTCATTATGAGGGCTCTTCACAGTTTCGCCTAATAAGAGCTACTTTCTGTTTTATGTTTTTAATAGAGATAGTTGTTTATATACAAACTTTTGTTGATAAATTAATCCAATGTTTTTAACAAATCCCATTTTAAGACTCGGGAGAAGGTAAGTAGGTATCAATGCCATAAACAAAAGCAGATGAGTAACTACAATAAGTGTAACTTTTGTTTCTACAAGATTATTACTATACTTTTGGACATATTAAAAACGGAAACGGCGCGAATGCTTTGCATAAATCAATGTTTGCCAGGGAAAGTTTAAATGTCAGCAAAAAAAGATCAGCAAGAAAGAGCAAAAGCAAAGCATGCCGGGTGCAGCTACTAAACTATATAGCTGATTTCACCCACTGTTAGATTCTGTTGTAAAGTGGAGAGCTGATTTTCATCTATTCTCCATTCGATGGGCGGCGGGGGGCGAGCGCCTAAGACGCGGCACTGCAGTTCTAGTGGCTCCCCTGCACGCACACGCCCCGCCGCACTCAAGTCGTTGCCTGAGCCTCGCAAGGACACCAGCTCCGGAGATACTAAGTAGTAAATAAAAAATAACACTTTGTACAAAACAACCTACGCAGTAAGTATAGCTTAAATGTTTTGCAACAAGACTTATAAAAAATAAAATAAGAATATTTTTTATGTAATTTTATTTTATTTATACACGTTCTTGAATATTTTGCAGAGTATCTGTGTTTCCTCTTCGCCGCGGACCGCCTTAAGGTGTTGACGTGCTCAATGCCCTTTGGAATCGTTACGATTAAAATTAACATCAAAATTAATTAAATTCAATTCAATTATAACAATACAAATTAAATTCAACTACAATTCACAAATAAACTAAACAATAAGGTATCCATATACCAAATTCATTTCAATCACACCAGTATTTAAGGAGCTATCCCGGATTAAGTGAAGGAGTTAGAAAAACAATGAAATATGGAAAAATGATAAATGAAGAAAAAAACAAAAATTAATTTATAAAAAAACATATTTGTCCTCAAAATTAAATTTCAATACTTTGTGTTCCCCCTCTAGCCCTTATAACTGTTCGAAGACGATTCTTCATTGACCTAATCAGCTTATGAATCGATTCTTACAGGGGACCTTCCCACTCCTTTATCAAAGCTGATATCAGCTCATTCACACTTGAAGGAGCAGGATTTCTGGAACGAATCCTCCTCTTCAGTTCATCCCACACGTGCTCAATGGGATTCAAGTCCGGGCTGAGCGCTGACCAGTCCAATGTGGCGAAAGAAGTACCGTTTTACCGTCGAAAGAAATACTGGCCCACATCATACAAGAACCGCCCTCATTAGCCACTTTCTTGACGAAACAGCACTGCTCACATCGCCCCCCAGACCGCCTGTAGACCCGACCTCTTCGGTCGCTGCCGTGCAAACATATTCTGCATTCTTCAGAGAACAGGACTCGCCTCACGCGACTTCCTAATCAATGCGTGCGAGCAAATTGAAGGCGTGCCTGTCGGTGAACTGCCGTCACCTTCGGGCCAGTAACAGGCCTTTTTGGAATCAAATTCTCTTGCTTGAGTCTTCGACGAACTGTCCACTCGCTGGCAGTTATCCCACGAACATTTCTGAGCTCCTGCTGTCGTCACCAGTCAAATGACGTTGTCACCAGTCAAATGACGATTTCGAAGAGAGGTTGACACGATTAAACGTGAAAGGGATTTTCACGGTTTTCATAAAATCTGAGTCTTTTATTAATGACCTTTTTTGTGGTTGTCATCTTGGTTGAATAGTTTTGGCGCATTCAAGTCACATTCAAAGTCACTATCACTATTGTCAATTTTCGCCTCAAAATGCATAGCTTCCTCCTGAGAAGGACCGGCTTGAGGTTTAGGTGATATTTTAGGGCTCAAAACACGTCTATTTGCTGACCATATGGAAGGATACCAATATGGCTCGATTTTTTCGGTTAATACCAGTTATGTTCACCAAGCAAAAATAACAGTCATCGTGGTGGTTCACGGGTTTTTTCTAGATCATAGCTTTTCGTACCTAATTCTATTCCTTTTTTTATTTGTCCACCAACGTAGAAACTCAACATGAACGTAGTCACATTCAAACGGTATTCTTTAAACATATACTCTCCGCAAATGAAACAAAAATTATTCGGATCATTCACACAAACTCGTCTTGACGACGTCCATATCAAATTGTATTAAGAAAACGAAATAATATTACTATCAACAAATTAACATGGTCATATGTCGACTTTATTGTGAAAGCAGCTGTTACAAAAAAGAACGAGGGTATATCTAGAATCAGCGACGTCAAATTAGTAAACATCGTGTGATAAAAGTCAGTCATCAGATAAAAGTTGCAATTTTGTTGTGCAGTGTTTTGATCGCAGATGACCTCACCCCAAATAGGATGCATTCATTTTAATATCATGCCCAACGATTCTGTGGACACATTATTAGAGCAAGTTGAAATGTCATGCTGAAAGCCCACTAAAAATTTCAATGATTCACGCGAAGTGTTATTAATATTAGCAGATATGGATAACAAAGCATTATCGTCAAAGGATAGCAAATATTACTAGGTAATTTTACAAAATTATCTCTGTGGTAGATGCAAATGTCTTTATCCTTTCGCCTACCTATCATACCCTAAGATAGTATATTTTATAGTGAAATATATATTATGAGCTAGACTAAGCAAGTTAACTCACGGTGCATGTTGATGGTGACGTCGATAGCGAGAGGTTTGGTGCGGCGGTTGTTGGCGGCGTAACATGTCAGAATCAGCCCGTGGTCTTCTCTTTCGAGGGGCCCATACATGACGTCGCTACGTACGCGTTGTTGCGACAGCGGCGTCGACGTTTCTTTAAGTAGCCGCTTTTCGATCCACCAGGATAACGATGGTTGTGGCTTTCCTGTATATAGCAATTTCAAAGTATAAATGACCAACAACGTTCTCGCACACGACCAATTTTTGACATATGTTTTTGAGTGTCATTTCGTCGATTTTTATACGAATTTGTAAAGGACTCAACGCACACGCCTCAATCTTTCACGGTACTTCTTGAGGGAGTGTGCGTGCACGTGTGCTTTGAGTCGGTCACGGAAGAAAGTAAAATGAATTTTCTTCATAATAATAAAAATATAATAATATTTCTTACATTCACAACAATAAGCCTAGCCCAAGGTAAGCACTGTTAGGATATTAGGGTAATGGATACACATACATATGTGATACATAAATATGTAATAATAATAGAAATATGTATAAATATCCATGACTCAGGTACAAATGCTCGTATTCATCACACAAAGATCTGCCCCTTCCGGGATTCGAACCCAGGACCTTCGGTGCGAAAGGCAGGATCGCTACCGTGGCACCAAACGGTCGTCAATATTTTACAACCGTATCCATATTTAAATTATTAAGCACAGATAGGTAATTAATGAATGTATAGGTAATAAAGCAACGATATTTTTAAGGACGCAGAAAAATATTTGAAAAAAATATTTAGTGCCTTAAATTAATAGCAGACATTTTAAAAATCAATTGTAGAAAATTTTTGAAGCATTATCTCAAAATAGTACCTCCAAAAGAAATGCAGAATAAGTGAACCGTATCTCCAACAAAATAAGGTCCAATGTTCCTACTCGCATTGGCGCTATTGGAAGCGATTGCTAGTCTCGTACCGTTCTCGTGCACCACCCACAGAAGTTGAGGAGGATCTGTATAAGAAAAATACAAGAAGAAAAATTAATATTCGTATCTAATCGTCTCGTATAAGAATGAATATCGTGCTTTAAATATCTTCCTTGTCATGTACGTAAGCAACAGGTGAAAGTTGCGTGATTTTGGATTTTCGAGCCTATAATTATGTCATACATTTACAACACCATATAATATACGATGTACCTAATATTGACGTCGCGTAATTGTTTAATAGCTGAAGCGAATTGTTCCGGCGCGGCTTCCTCATTAGCCAACAGCCAATTAACTCGCGCGCGCCGTTTTGTTGCATAGGTAAATAGTTCACGCGTCAGTTCAATCAAAACCTTTGTTAATTTAGTAGTACATTCCTTACTTCGTATATTAGAAAAAATATTCAATTTCAATTTATATGGTTTACTTGTGTAACAATGTATTAATTATTTTCAAAAAAGGAATACAGAAAAATGTTATACTTAGAAGACATTCAGACTTTGCAGTACTGGTTTAGCACTACCGACGCCCCGGGCGAAATTTCTACGGCACTTCCTAACTGCAATTTAGACCTATAGGTACTATACAAAAAAGGCAAACGATAGGTATAATAAAATACCCATTCATTAGAAAATAACCATTGTGATTACACACTATAAAAAAGCTTAGTGATACACGGTGGGAAGCAAGAATGAGCAGTGTTTAAGCAGTCAGTTATCGCCATCTAATTACTTTGGCTAATGGCACACAGAAAACTGACATTCAAATTTCTCATGAGCCTACTACTCTAGCCGAACAGTTAAAAGATTTCAAATTTATAGCGCCTCTTTATGTCCAGCGCCCTGGGCGGTCGCCCCACCGCGCCCTACCCTAACGCCGTTACTGAGTCTTTGTATGGCGTAGAACAAAAAAATGTGCTGTGTGCTATTTATGTACTAAAGTATCAAATTTATTCATTGTTTACTATCCGTAGTATACAAGATCTATTTATTATGGGATTTAATAATTGGTGTGCGGTGTTCGAAATTTATTTATGTCAGTAACCGTTGACTTGTATATTACTAGCGTACTCAATGTAACTAGTGTATAGTCCAATTTTGCGAAGTTCAGAAAGTTATTTTCCAAAAGCTCACCAATAACATTAACTTGCACATATGTTTTGAGCGAGGGGCTCAAGGTGAAGTCCACATGGCACATATAGACGCCCGCGTCGTGAGGTGTGACTGCTGCAATCCGTAGCGTTACTGAATCATCAGCTCGTACCAGCCGGTAGCGTCCGGACTTATTGCTGGCATCGTCGTCGGTGCGAAAGTCGCGACTGCTGATCCGAAAAGACGCAGTGATCATATGTTAACAAACTTCTGCCAGACTCAAACAAACTCGAAAGAATCGGGCTCGTCAATCTGACATTCTATGTATATAGGTGAAATTGACGACCGTTTGTTGCAAAGGTGGTCATCCTGCCTTTCGCTTTCGCACCAACGGTCCTGGATTCTAGTCGGAGGCAGATGTTTCTGCAACTAGTGCGAGTATTTGTACGGAGTCATGGTTTTTATATATATTTCTATGAATATTAAATATCTATGTATCATCTAGGTATGTATGTCTATCCATTGCCCTGGTATCGTAACACAAGCCTTACAGTGCTTGCTTTGGGCTAGGCTTATTGGTGTGAATGAAAAGAATATTATTAGTATTATAGGTGAAATTCATTGGTTAAGATTTAATGATGTAAGGACGTTTTTCTGATGGTCCCCAAACATGGAACGTGTAGCGAGAATCAGGTAATGTATAACACCCATGTGATTGGATGTACCTGACAAAAAAACCTCTTAATTGATAAGTAATTATATAAAAGGAAACTTATAGTATTAATAATTCAATATTTACCTGTAAAACGCAGTGGATGCTCCATCCTTATACCATGCGAGAATATCAAGTTTGTCTCCCTCTTCCAGATTGGTGATGTTGCAAGGCAATTCGGCGCTTTGCCCCACGACAGCCTCCACTTCAACATTTAAATAAGAGAAGTTAAATATAAAGAATAACAACGCATATGGCAGTAGTTACGAACAACAGCACATGTGTTGCAACGACCTACCACAAACTGTCAGATTTTCTCAATTGATATTGAACTATATTTCTTGGATTTTGAACTTAAAATCGAATGGATAAATTATATAGTTTTGTATATGTCTATGTACTGTCGATTTTAGTGACGACGCTCGTACTTCGCAATGAGCAGCTAATATCTTGGGAAAATTTTGAAATAAGTAGATATCTACATACAAATTGATTGATCAATATATTTGGAACTCAGAAAGTTTTGAGAAACTAAACAAAACGGATGTGGATTAAATATTTTTATTCAATTTTATCAAAGAACTCTCTACAAGAGTCTACGAGTATATAAAGTTTCATGCGACTGAGGCATTTTCTATGTTTTTCTAGTCTTTCTTTAACTTAGGGAATATAAGCCAATCGGTGCCAACAGGACTGTACGGAGGATGGCCTAAGACCGTTTGACTGATGTGGTGTCCAGGAAATCCCTTGTTTTCAGTGCTGACTGTGCGGGCGTTTGTCGTGGTAAAGCAATAACCCAGAGCCCGGTGTTCTGTCGCTTGTTGCTTATTGCTGTCAAAACCAGGGATTTTAACGGTATCCGAATAGAGTGTTCTGAACACTGTTTTTCATTTCTGTTTTAAAAGTTAAACAGAAAGAAACTGTAACACTTTGAATCTGTTTTAGAAAATACCGGTTCCTAAGTGTTAATATCTGTTACAGTCACGGTTCAAATCAAATTCAGTTCAAATCAAAGGTTCACATTGGCATAACTATGCGACAGCTCATTAATGATTTGGGTACGCTGAAATGCCTATGTTGGTGTACTGTGTATACACATAGATAGTTAAACGTAAAACAGTTTCTAACAGATTGGTAACAGAAAACATTATATCTGTTACACTTTTATAAGTGTTCGACGAAAAAAAAACAGTTTCAAAACACCCAAATTAGTGATACCTACAGGAATCAATCTGTAACAGATTTAATGTTTAACCCTTATGAAAGTGTATCCTTATAAAGGTGTTTTTGAACCCCTGATCAAAACTTCGAGCAGGCAGTTCGTAATATACCATTCGGCGTTGATGCTGCTTTGATTTTGCAATGGAATCGACAACAGGTACCTACCCCGTCAGTGTTGAAACTAACGATTAAAATTTTCCCTGCGCTTTTCGATCGCTTCATATAGGCGTTGCTTCATTTTGAAATAGCCAAATCCACAGGTGTGGATGTTAAAACTAAGGTAGTAACTTTATGTAATAATAATATTTCTTAAATTCACACCAAGCCTAACCCAAAGGTACACTGTAAGGCTTGTGTTATGGATACTAGGGTAACGAACAGACACACATATATGATACATAAATATGTAATATTTATAGAAATATAAATAAATACACATGACACATGTACGAATGCTCGTATTCATTACACATACCTACCTACCGGGACCCAGGACCATCTCAGCGCGAAAGGCAGGATCACTACCGTTGCACCAAATTATTTGTTATCTATTATACCGCATTTATAAATGTCGTTTTTCTCAAAGGTGAGTGGTAGAGGATGCTTTTAGCATTAAATGAAGCGGACTTAACTTGTACTGATGTCATATGGTGATCAATAAGTTTTATAAATAAATACAGAAATACTAATCAGTAGTAAGTATTATTGACGTGTCTTAGTTTCGTCAAATAAAATATAATATCTTAACTGCTTTCATTTATATTTAATTATCCTTTTTTGTATAAAATTTACTATAGTTCACTAAAACTTTGTAATCGAACATAATATCCGACTTAATTAACACAACATCCAAAAAAAATACTCATAATTAATCAGCTTAGATTAGTAAAAACAAATGAAATTACTGCAAAAAATTACTTTAGGTTACCGATCAGCATCTATTAGTTATATTGAAAACATAAAATTTTTAAAATGCTATTCCAACAGTGTCAGCTGTGAATATGAAGTGCTTACAAGGCTACCGAGCCTTGTCCCATCGAGTTTCTAGTATTCAGTAGGCTAACGCTGCTTCATAAGTGGGAAGTTTTTCATCCAAAATAGCGCTTCAGTTTTTTACCAGTCCACCTTCGATCTGTTCAGTTTGTAATTTTAGTTGATAATATGAAATATTTTAATAACTCTTTACAAAGAATTGTAGAAAACATTAATCAGCTATGCAAAATACTCTCAGATGTTCCTGCACCAATATCTACTTCATGTATGTAATGACTTTTGATATTTTTATCGGTTAATCACCTTGAATTTTCTAAATTTTTGTCGTCACGTTTTCCAATTTCATTATTTATGAATGCATCACCTTCACTCCGCCCAAAATTTATTTTCTGTGTCATGACAGACAGATCAGATTGTCATCAATTTATCAATTTGAGTCAATAATCCATATCAAAGCCATTATGCTGCCATTATGACGGACAATTATCTCCTAATTAGAACAATTATGAACCTAATTTTTAAACACCGACAAGACAACTGAGTTCTACTATCTACCGATTAATTATTTGTTATTTTTAAAACATACTTAGGTATATATATAAAAGTACCGTGTCATATTGTTTGACCGCGATGAAGTCCAAAACTACTCAACCGATTTTGATGTTTTTCTTTTCATTTTGCTGGTTTTCTTCTAACTAAGGACATAGAATAAGATTTTAATCGATAATAAATAAATAATAATAAATAAATATTTTTTTACATTCACACCAATTAGCCTAGCCCAAAGTAAGCACAGTAAGGCTTGTGTTATGGATACTAGGGTAACGGATAAACATACATATATAATACATAGATATGTAATATTCATAAAAATATATATAAATATCCATGACTCAGGTACAAATGCTCGTATTCATCATACAAACATCTGCCCCTACCGGGATTCGAACCCGGACCGTCGGTGCGTAAGGCAGGATCGCTACCGTTGCACCAAACGGTCGTCATCATATAACGATAGGTACGCAAAAAAATGTTTTATTCAAATTATAATACTTGAGCCACAGCGACGCGTGGCCGGGTTTGCTAGTATATTATATAGATCTAACACTTTCGCGTTGTTCAATTATTGAAATAAAATATATGCAGATGTCTAAAATGTGTTTCATATATCACTACAAAGTATAAAACAAAGTCGCTTTCTCTGTCCCTATATCCCTATGTTTGCTTAAATATTTAAAACTACGCAACGGATTTTGGTGCTGTTTTTTTTAATAGATAGAGTAATGCAAGAGGAAGGTTTATATGTATAAAACATGCATAATATAGTAGAGCATTGTATCCGTGCGAAGCCGGGGCGGGTCGCTAGTTTGTTTATATAATCCTGATGTTTTGATTTCTTTTCCAGTGCCGTGTTCACAGGATGACGACTTTGGTAGATCATACCTATTTAAAAATTGTAGTTAAGAATCTAAGAGTTTGAAGATCTGAATGAGATGGATAGAATAAAATATATTTATATTTTTTATTATTTAGCATCAGACATATGAAAAGCTCTTAATATATTAATATTGTTTATATTTGGAACCATTCTTATCATAACAAAGTATGACATGTTGGATAGATTTCACCAGAAATGGCCAACTGTAAAAATTATAAACGAACTTATTTTTTGGGAGTAACGATTCCCACGGTCCCAGTTTATCAAATTTGTAATTCTGACCCAGTGAATGACCCTGTTTGTCGAACGAGTGTATCTGATACCTATGTGATATATACGTATTTAGCCTTTGTATTGTATGCCACTTATGTAGTCGCTCTGCATATGACGACCTACAGCCTACAGGATATTTCATGCGCTGCCTTTTTAAGGAACCCATACATAGATTAACTCTATTGTAAACATTTCTTCAGATCTTGTGTTAAAAATAATTAAAACTTCGGGCGGAAGCAACAATATTAAAACGATATAAGTACATTGAACTTACAGTTAGTGTTACAATTGGCGGTCTTCTCGCTAAGAGCGATCTCTTCCAGGCTAGTAGGTATATGAAAACTAAGTAATTCAACTGAATTATGAAACAAGTATAAAATAACCATACTCTATGTAAATATGAATATACACTCAATCCTTTGTATAAATCATAAGAAAAAGATCACTCGCGAAAAAGGAAAAACAGCATAGGATAAAATGACATAGGTTCTACACATCTACACTTCCATGTTTACCTCTATGTTCTACGCGCCAAAAACATGTACCTAGGCCATTTAACAAAAGTGGACCTCAAACCAATGTTAATTAATTACATTTTACAAAAATAACATAATGCATCTTAAATTCCAGTTTCTCCCTGTTTACTAAGGTGCATTAAGCCGTCTGCTTTTACTATGGTGTTATACTCCCTATGGTGCCTCATCCACAGGAAAGGCCTAATGTGCCGCGGCAGGCACTGGACAGTGTACACAATACAGTTTACAATAAGAAACATATTAACAAAAAAATACTAGCTTGCTTCAATATAGTCCATATTGCAAACAAAAATTTGTGACCAACTGTTATCTTCAGGTACTAACAATCTATCAGGGGTAATTGCAAATATTATTTTGTAACAATACATTTTGTGTTATATGTATTAAAGTCCACTTGCAGCATTTTAAAAAATCGAGATTTATTGTCATTTTTGTGTGAGTAAATCGAGTTTACATCAGGTTTATAGATAACCGCAACTGGGTTTAAACCAGACGCCAGTTAAACATTTGATCAATTATAATCCACAATATTATTAATCTCATTTCGATAAGATGGCATTTAAAATAAGAGATCAACCACACATCACCTCAGTCTATTAAAATCTAAGTTTATATTTAAAACTTATCCAAGTTGCAAATAGGCGATGACTGTTGACGGCTTGTGGACTGTACAATCAGACACTTGTTGTTATAATACATTCCATTATTGTATATTGTTTATTCATAAGCATTTTAATTTAAATATGAAAAAATCTTATTTTCTCTAAAACAATTTAACCATTAACGGTCAAAGTTTGGAGTTGCTTACCTGTTTCCAAATCCTCTTGAGCACTTATATTCCTAAACAACACAAACATCCCAATCATGGTCGTGTAAAAAATCATTTTCTTTTTTGTTTAAAACTTATGCACTGAAATTAGTCTCCGAAATGCGAAGTGCATGGCGGTATTGGGCGCGAGCGGACACGCGGTTCAATTGGCGCAGTCGGCGGCAATAAACGTCGTCGGTCCAGCAGGACTCCGGCTGTGGCTCGGGCTTCCGCCGCTGTGCGACGTCACTCTTGTGGCATATTCCCGACAACCGTTCTCGTTGAGACGGCGGGATAATCCATTTATTGCTCCCAAAATAATTTCCCCAGGAACAATATAATATCTATTTAGTAACAATCCACAAATTTTTTAATGGTATTTGGATAATATAGTAGAAATACATGGAAATATATGTTCCTGGGGGAAATATTTCAGGAGTTATAGACGGTATAACTAGAGACGGATGGTGGTCAGTTAATTATACTGTAGTTGGATTTTTTTTACCTTAATTTTGTTCATAATTATTGCTGCATTGTTATCTAATTTAAACATGATTTTAAATTTTTTGTCTTTTGGATTTTATAAATTATTTTAATAGAAAAATACGAGAATAAGTCGACTTGGCTCACAAGTGAATCCTCAGGAGGGAATCGAACCTGCAGCCTTTGGAAATCCGCTCCAATGAAAATTGGGATAGCCCAATTAAGCTAACGAGCCTTGTGAACACCCGTCGAAATTTTCTAGAACCTTTCCGGTTTTAAATTAAATGACTGTTTCATCTTAATCGATTGTCCAAACATTTGTAAAATGTTTCTTTCGATTACGGGAGGATGTTCTTCTCATTGATGAGACAACGCTGTCCTACAGCGTAAGACCGGAAATGTACTAGAAAATTTCGACGGGTTCACAAGGCTCGGATGCTCAATTGAGAGAGCATTGGGCCGGACTTCTAAAGGTTTCGGGTTCGACTCCCACCTGAGAATTCACTTGAGAGCAGTCGATTTTTCTACTATTTTCTATTAAAATATTTTAACCATAATTGCTTTTGTTAATGCAAAGTATATTATTAACTTATGAAAAAAAATATTGTGTTTGTTTACGAAATTTGTTTGCCAAAATAAAATTTAAACTTTAGATATCTGCTGGACCGTATTTTTGGGACATTTTGTATAAGAGAGGTCACAGTTTTAAATAGGCCGCTTGGAAGCGCACCAGTTCCCCCAAACAAACGTACACCCAGCAGCCTCAACGTTTACCTTACACTTTTTAATTGATGAGGTCGATACAATTGGGTCAGCTGGATTTACTTATTGTGTAAACAAGGAAATGGATCCGTTATTTTTTTGGCGGCCAATTATTTGCGTTCTTTTTTCTTTTATTGCGCTTCATCAGTATTTTATCTTGTTTTAACCAGAACTGCAACATGGAAAAATTGTAATTATCATGGGTAATTCTGAATCTAGATTAATTACAATTTCTGATTGATCTTTTGCCAGTACTTCAGTCCCCCGAATTCCAAAAAACATTTTATATAGCAATTCTGACATGAGATTTTATGGTTACATATTATTCATGTATTGTGAGGAGTACTTTATTTTAATTTGTAGTAATTTATGTTATGAGCAGTAAAGGGGCCATTCATTTATTACGTAAGACTATTTAGTCAAAAGCTAGCGAAAATAGTCTTTCGTAATAAATTAATGGCACCAAATAGAGAAAATAACTTCCATAGGATATCCCTTCCGCCTCACTATTCATTGATACAAAATACTTATCAAAACGATTATTTCAATAAAAAAGAAAAGGCTGTAAAAGCTTTTCCATAGAAAGACTACAAGTTACTTTATTGGGGTAACATTTATTTGCTTGGCTTTAAATAACAAACATCCAATCAAATTTCATCACCAGATATGTTCATATATATAACATCAAGTCTAATAAAGAAAGAGGTAGTTTGTTACATGTAGGTAATTTATATGAAGTGGAGCACTTGCAACATATTTATCCATCAAATGAAATTACTCCATATCGGTATCACTACAGATGTAATGGTAATCCACTGGACCATAAGTAAATACTAGCACTGAGGTTAGGTGCCCATTGACAACATTTTATTGGACTTACATTTTCATTATCTTGTAATTCTTTGCCAAAATAATAAAAAAAAATAAAGACCACTTTGAAAATTTACATTATTTTTAAATAAAATCTTGTCAATTACAACTTGCTGTAATATTTGCAAGCATTTATAAAATTTTACAATAAAATTAAAACCAATGTTACTTATTCAAGTCTTTTAAAGAGCGCACAAATAATACTGTTAGAACTAATATTACAGTACTACCTAGAGTACCAACAATTATCTTCTTATTTCTACTGCTGTTGGAGTTTTGTGTTACTGTCTGGAAATAAGCAAAGGGAATATGTATAAAAATTATGCTTTATAAAACACAAATGTAAATATAATCATGATCTAAAGTGGACATATTTATAAACAAATATTGAGATTCTATTAGCAAAAGAATAATGGGGTATAACTTCAATTTACGTTCTTATTATGGGTAAGAGTAAGAAACACAACTTGACATAATATAAAGTTTACTAAAATTTTAATTTTTGATGATGTTCTTTGGTATGACATCTTAATTCTAATTATATTATGACAATACTTTGTGTGTGTTTGTTACCATATTAATCGCATGTAGTTTGTCTACCGGACGATAGATGGCGCTAATGGAAAAAATATTTAATAATAGAAAAAATTTAAAGAATTTTGTTCACCTATGCGAAGCCGGGACGGGCCCCAAGTTATAATAAACTTAATGTGTTATATAACTTTCATATACATTATTTTTACATTACCAATTGTTTTATAAATATAGCGAATAAATGTATCGGTTGTCCGGTGAAAATGTTTCATTTGGTGTAGATTTACTAAACTTTTTGATAACATACCTTAAACTGAGTGTGTAAAGCTATGTCCATAGAGTTTAAAATATTAGTTATTTCACTTAATGTACAAATGGCAATGTCTGATGCATATTTATCTTTATAAATCAAACAGTCTGTTATTTTCTTTGTCTTTTTAACAGCTAGTGTGTTAGCAAGAACACTTAAGTATATTCTATATAAATGTTGGGAACTTTCTTCAAGTACTTCTGCAATTTCTAGTGGAGATAAGTTATTGTTAGAGTTTGATCTGAAAATAAAAACACTTACTAGATAATATGAATATGTAATTATGTAGGCTCAAATTAATTAAACATTAAAAATTTACTTAAAACCTTTACAGCTGCAATCTTTCTCAAGATAATCAATATTCTATTCATGCAATTTAAAAACCAATTTATAAAATTTAAACATCAGAAACTAAACTCTGAACCTGTTCAAATATTCAGATCAGATCAACAGTTCAAGTCTATTTAGACTTGACCTAACCAAATCTCCAGCTCAACAACAAAGACATGGTTCACTAGGTTAGATATAGAACTCTACCCACAGTCACAGACATGCGAGTATTATTATAAGCAAATGAACCAAAACAGCGAAAAAAACATTTAGATTTACCTAGGTACTGAGTGAGCTGAACTGATCTAACTTTTAGCTCACAAATTTGAACAGTAATCTGATTTGCGGCTCAGTTTTTTGTTGAGCTACCCATGTCTAATATAATTGCACATATCATGGTTCTTTTAATGGCTAGTTTATTTGGTAATTAAATAGGATAATATGCGACCACAAGCTCTTTCATGCTTTCAACTTTAAATCATTGGACACATATTCAGTGGTTCCTTAATAAGTTAGAAAAGTCATCCATTTGTTATTTTATTACCTCATTTTTAATAACAATAAAACTCTACTCACTGAGATGTATTTTGATATAAAGGCAGATTTTTTACTTCCTTAAGCAACCGTGTTCTGATTTCGGGATCGTCAATCCCTAGTTTTAATAAATCTTCATTTGTTAATTCGGCCAATGTGCATTGTCCGATATTCTTTGTTCTGAAATAAAATCATACTTTTGATTAATTATCTTGATTAAATTTGCAACTTTAATAACTCGTATACCGGCTTTCATTTAGATAAAATACCAACCTGAAAATTTCTACATACTTTTCGGCGCCCAATCCTAACAATAATGTACTTACAGTTATATCAAATTCAGTTGGGCTTATTTTATCGATAGCCGACAATTTAGCTATTGCTTGATCATTAGACATATTGCTCCTATTATAAATTATTAGAACTGAAACATTAAGCAATATGAAAATGAAAAACAAAACAAGTAACTGTCATTTATATTTTACAGTAGGGATGGCGATCTGAGAACGATTAATCGAAGAATCGATTTAACAGATCGAAAAGAACGTTTTTAGAAAGTGCATCGATATTTCACCCTTGAAAATCGCCTTTCTAATTTTTTGTTTTGGCAAAATCTGTAAAATTATTGAGCGAAGCTCTCTTTTAGGCAACTCACAAAGGACAATGCCCATATCCCGTACCAGACTGCGTCATAGATATATTAACACCAAAAATAATGATTTATTTATGTGTATTATGTACTGACTTTTAAGAGTTTTTTTTAACCACATTTAGAAAATTCATATAAATGATGCTAAATAATTAGCAATTACTTCCGCAAGAAATTACATCATATCCGTATATCAAAAGAAATCTTGCACGTTCCGATAACAGTTGTCCGTTTTTTCCGAGGTTTAACAATGAACATAAAAATCTTTGATCGCCTTATTAGCTCCGGTCGTTGTATAAGTAAATAAGATTTAAAAAGTAGAAAATAAAATATGTAATTTTTTTACATCATTTTATACTATCTCACCATTTCATAAAGTAAACATTGCGTATTTTCGAATCTCAAAACATACATTCATGGCGATTCGGAACGCTTAATTACAGAACTGTCAGTGTCAATGTCAATTTCGTTTTTGTTGTGATATGTTTGTTTTGTTTGTTTGATCGACGTTTTTCTTGCTGCGTTTGAGTTGATCTGGTAGTTTTATCCTTTAATTAATACACCACGTCTATAATAAGTATTGACAGTGTTGAGTTGAGATAGTGACTCTTTGTGTGGATTATCGAGATAGTGACTTTGAAGTGCCTCGTCGAGACAGTGACTCTGTAGACGCCAGCCGGCGTTCATGGTGCTTGGCTAGTAAAAATGGATCGAAGAGACAGTGTCTCTAGAGAGTAGTCGTCCGCCGTGTATCAACTGTGCGATACCAAGGAACACACTGATTCATTCGGTGGGAAGTGTTCACGCCAGCATACGCGAAATATTGACCTCATGGGTTACACCTACTTTGGTAAGTTTTTTCATTAAACATTCGTAAACGCATTTATGATGCTATTATATTTGGTAGTTTATAATAAGCCACTAGTATTCCAGTATGACAAAACCACTCTGTACAATCTTTTTGATTGCCTTGCAAATCTAATAAATGTCATAGCTGTGGAGCTCCTTGGTATAAATCCCAGTCCTAGCCGAAAATGTAGCCAATAAGTTCAACTAACTGTAAAATATTTTTAGTGACAGCTTGGAGTATGAAAGAGTAACTTAATAAAGTGCATAAATTGTTTTAGCGACTGATTATTCCCTGCTATCCTATTAGACTATGACATATTTGCACATACATTTATGTAAGTGCTATAATTATTTACTGTATGTATAGTTGATAAGGTTTTTTTGTGGTTGGCCTCCACAGTCAAAAGTTCAACCAGGTGCTTGATAATAATAAATATATGTATATAAATCGTCATAATTAAATAACATGCATATGTCAGTGTATTGAATAATGAAATACATCTGTATTATACAAGTTTTTCTTTTTCAGGTTACTCCAGATCATATTATATGCCACAATTGCTACTTGTTAATCCAAGAAGGAACAATTGGCAGCCCAGAAGTTGGTCATCAAAGTGTTTGTTTTGCTTGTGGTGTGTCATTATTACGCACTAGTGGAAGAAGAACCTACCAAATAAGGCCTGATTCTTTACAGCGAGATGTGATTTTACAATGGACCCCACTTCATCGTGTAAGTACAATATTTACACAAATTAAAATACAGTGAATGCTTTATCTATCTTATTTCTAGTATGTTCCTAGAAATTCATCTTATTTAAATTATTTTAGGTCTCTAGACTTGAGAGAGCATGTGCTGCTTGCTGGAGGGCGGCTACTAGGATAGTCAACAGACAACAGCAACATGATCTTCATAGGCCAATCAGAAGTGAAGAAATTGTAACAACTGATGAGCCACCATCTAGAATTACCTCTTCTATATACAGACGAGCAGCGAGTACCGCTAATCACTGTTTATTCATGAACTGTACTGGACCTGAACATCTATTATTGTAGCCGGCAAACTTCTTGAACATGATTTTGAAATCACGTGACATGTGCGGTAGCAAGTCTAGGTACATTATTCACTACTGCACATGTCATGTGATTTCAAAATCATGTTCAAGAAGTTTGCCGGCTACAATAATACCTCTCTCAATACGGGAAACTGTACTTAAAAATCACCGATTTTATATACCAGCGTCGGCTCGAATTTGCCAACAACATTTAGACAATGGATGTTGGGGTGACGCTCCTGCGAAGGAGTCGAAACGTCAGGATTAAATATAAAATAAAATATGCGCAAAAATCCGTAAAAAGTGTTTTATTCTAATGAATATAATACGTTGATTGTGTAATATTTATCATAATATATTCTATAATGTACCTAAAAGTTAATGGTTTATCTGACTATGTAAGAAAATAATTGTTGAATCTGACATCACAAATTATTAATTTGTGTTACCTTGTTGGTATGTAAGTGATTTAGTTTAATTTTACCAATCCAACTAGAACATGCAGAAGTTTTGATAATTTATTATAATATAAATAAGTAAAGGACTCGATTATGACCACTTTTAACAGTCTTAAGATCATATTCTCCAAGGAAAGCCTAGGCATAACGTAAATATACCACCCATGCGCGACCTAAGCGTTAAGTCACAACTCACAGTTATAAGCGGGCGAAGGCGTCTGGGCCCGACTTATTGAGCTAGTGTAGTATCTATAATATGCAATGCGCTCCTCAGTAATACGACCTAAAAAGGCATACGCACTTTATCTATGTCGCAGGTATATTGTCAAAACCATTAAATTATAATCTGCCATATTGAAATTATTTATAACACTGCTAACCTAATTATAATTGAGCAGTGATACTATCATACCACGGCTCTTACAATGTACATGCGACATCTATAATAATCACGCTGATTCAAAATTGCTAAAATGTTATCATCAGGCGTTTGCAACTTATGTCAATTTCTCTAAAATGCGGTTAAACATTGACAAAATATTTTTGATAGTAAAAAGTAAGATAAAACTAAACTCTTGAGAGTAAATTTGGTTTGATGCAAGTTGGTACCGATCCCCATACAAAAATGGGCATTGTCCTTTCGCTTGTCTCCCTCCTGCTACTTAACGGTTCAACCGATTCGAAAGAATTTTGGCATGAACATACATGATTATAACCTGACGGACATAGGCTATGTAAAAAAAAATATAGACTTTACCATGGAGGAATAATCACCGAAAGAAAAATTCAAAAGCTAATCACAGCCAAACCGCTGATACTACAGTGATAAAATTTGGAGCCAAAACTCACATCGTGGTCGTGACTAATGTGCAAAAGAAGTTTTGAAATCGAACATACCATGGAGGAATAATCGCCGAAAGAAAAATTCAAAAGCTGATCACAGCCAAACCGCTGAGACTACATTGATGAAATTTGGCGCCAAAACTCACATCGTGGTTGTGACTAATGATAAAAAAAGTTTTGAAATCGGACATACCATCTAGGAATAATCACCCTTCAAAAATTTAATTGCTTCGCTCAGTATTTGCAAACAGCAGCTGTAATGTATACTAATATGTACCTTTATAATCTCCGATTTTCATTCATAACATTCGTTAAATTGTATATTTTATAATTCCATTTTACATCGTCATTTGTAAACGTTTTAATCTCTGTAAATATATATATACAATAATATTTTACTTAATAATTTCTTCATTTCTGAAAAGAAACACTGAATTTTCATATAGAGCTTCGCAACCACTCAAAACTTCTATTCAGAATGCTACACACTTACCGGCATTGCTTGTTATTTTAACCTGTCTTTTTGTTTAATCTATTTCGTTATTATTTCTTCATTTTATTACTAAAAATGTATTTATTGACATATAAGTTTTTCTCCGTTGCCATGGCTATCCATGACACGATCTTTCATTTATGGTATTCAACCTCCAAAGAAAACCAGATTTTATTCTTATGTCTTCTCGAAGACAATCTAAATTTAAATGGCTCTGGGCCTATAAAAGACCGAGCTGACATGCCAAGTCATTCAGTTCTTCGGCAAAAGTTGCCACGTTAACATCTATAGCTCGCTACCGAGCTCTTCAAAATTCTTAAAGGCCTTGTCCCGGGGCCGGCCGCCCCGGGACTCAAGAAAAGTCCTCAACGCCGTAAGGCAAACTTTTGGCTCAAGAACCTACACTTAACTTAGCCACTCTCTACCACTAACGTTGCCTGACCACCAGCGGTGCAGGCCATCCATCTGCAGCGCCGCCCAACCTACCTGTCACGCCTCCCGACCTACCAGCAGCGCTGCCCGTCTACCAGCAGCTCCGGTCGACGTCTGCCCCGCCACCTGTCTACCGGCAGCGCCACCCTTCATCCGACGGTGTCACCGCCTCTGGGCCCTAAAGCCCCGGGTCTCAAGCCGCCTACAAAGAAGATCGCCGACGACCTACAACCACCTACTCACATTTTCACTGTACACTACACATACTCGCCCTCACTCTTCTTACCTCCAATTTTTTTGTTCTTTAAATTGTTTTGTAAATATATAAACTGTAACTTTACCCTGATCTTCCGTCTTTATATTTTGTCCCTTCACGACACAGCATGTATTGCAGACCTAGTTTATAATTAATTGAATGTACCCGTAATATTACGGTGTTGCCGGTTAAAGGGTTAATTACTTCAAAACTCGTGAGATGACTGTGTGGCTGACCTTCACTCAATAATTATGATGTATATGAGTATCGTGGGCTCATCTGTTCACTGTGAGCGCCTTTTTTCAATTGCGGGCAACATATAAACTGTAAAGAAAAAAAACTCACTTTAATACTAACGAGTTGAGCTGTTAACACCCCCTATAAAAGCCACCCCACCTTATCAGTCGCTTATCGTGACCTCTATACATATTCGCAAATTACACTCATTGTTTTGACGTCATTATGGACACCACGTTTAAACAAGTTGTTGCTCTTTGTAACAAGGGCTGAGTTAGCGTACTGTTGCTGCTCACCTTCATTTGAGCCAGTCTGATGTATTTAGACTGTACAGACAATTCCAGGAGACTGGTGCCTTTAGTCGTAGACGAGAAACCAGCTGCCACCGGTCCACTTCAGAAAGATATCACCGATTTATTGTCTCGACTTCATTGCTAAATCTAAATTGAGACGTGTTCGAGGGGTGAGTGTCAGCAAGTGGACAGTAAGAAGACGTCTGGGAAAAGATTCTAGGTAGAATTATAAAATATTAATAGATTATGGAAGAAATCGATTAAAATCGATCTTTTCTTTAACGGAAATCGATTATACTAAGCAATTTTAATAATACTTATAATCGATAAAAAATGGTTCCCCGAAATCGAACATTTAAAAAAAGTCATATGCAACCCCCGTCACATAATCCGGGGCCCGCAGCGCTAAGTATATGAAAATAACATTAACACCATAATATGTACGTCTATCATAGCATCTCTTTTACGTTTTCAAAACAGTTTAGTTCATTTACCTAATAAAACTTTTACTAGATGGCGTCGAACAATGAACTGTATTATTTTACCAACATTCGTTTGTTATTTCATTAATGAAACTATTTTTCAAACGACATTTTACAAAAGTTTTTAAAATTCGTGACTTTAAAACTAACAAAATTTATTATTAAAAAAAAGTATGATTATAATTATTTATCCCTTTTTTATGCTTAAAAAACAATCGATTTATTAATAATCAATTTTATAAAGAATGCCCACCCCTAGTTCCAGGAACTAAATTTATGGGCTAAATAATTTTAAATATTGGCAATAGTGTTGCCATTTTAGTGCTTTCGGCACTAAATCTAGTGCATTTTTGGTATGTTCAGTGCGCATTCAAGATTTTTAGTGCCTAGTGCAATTTCTAGTGCTTTTTTATGTCTGCTCTTCAATCATAAATTAATTGATATAGCGGCCTTTTTCTGGAATCATTGCACCGCACACGCTATCTCTCGCATTTACACGAGTTGATATCGATATTGTCACCAGTCACCACGCTAGTGTCGATCGACCGTGACGTTGCTCTATGTATAGTATGCTCTATGGCATTTTTTTTTAAGTTTTTTAAGTATAAGTGAGATGCAACACAATTGTAAGTTGATTGATTTAATGTCGTAAAGTTAAGTATTAAAATATATTAAAAACTAATGTCTTTCTTTTCAAATCTATGCCAATTTTAAATTTTAGTGCTTGGAAGTCGAAAAAACCATAGATCTAGTGCAATTCGCACTGCTTTTAGTGCACTACAGACTTTGCCTTCTGGCAACACTGATTGGCAACTCTGCTTATATTTTGTTGGAGTCATAACGAGATACAGTCAAGTTTTCGGGAATTTATTTTCTTATTTATATGATGATGTGAACTAGGTAATTCACGAATAATTATTAAATGTTTGATGAATAACTCTTCTTCCTAAGTTTCAGTAGAGGTGTAGAGATTTAAAGTAATCTACAGGATTTTCTCGGAAGCACGCGAAAAGATACCTCTCATATTTTAGATAGGTATTCGCCAACACTGTTGCATGTTGGTGTTTACTTAATCTGCAAAAACATAAATGTTAAGGGCCACTACCGCTTGTGTTGGTTGCCTGAAACGCTATCCATGTCTCTATCTTTTTTCACACTATTGAAAGAGAGAACAATACCGTGCCCAACGACTGAAGTCCATCGTATACCATTGGGTATAACAAATGAAACGAGAGAACCAAGATGACATACTGTTTTACATTCGGGCCAAAGAGTCTCAACTATGGAGGGTAAGACTAAGGACCGTCTTATATGAGGGACCTGTTGAAAAAGTGTTCACCTGTAAGCTGTAAATAACAGTTTAAAAACCCTTCAGAATGGCGTTAGAGTAGCAAGAGAATATGAAATGAATTCAACAGTTGTAGATGAAATGAAGTGCACAGAATTGAAAATTTTTATATTTTTTTGTGACTAGAGCAGTTGATAGGACTACACTATAGTGAACGTTAACAGGGCCAAAAATAATTTCGTTAATATAACCTAAAAAAAACCGTTGTGATATAACGTGAAGAGGGATCAATTTTCGTGAGCTTTTAATATACCTATTTTTTGTGAGTTCGTAGTGTTAACTAATGTAAATGCTACAATAAGTGTTGTGAAAAGTTGTCGTTGTTGTGTTTTCCAATTTTATGTCTTATTTTTAAATAGCGCGCTAAAGTTGTTATGACAAAGTGGAAGTTATTCTTTCCCCGTTTACTGCTCCATTCTAATTAATTTTTCGGCGCTTTTTTTAATATCCACTCACGTGTTACACTAGCGCCACCGGACGCTTTAAGATACACATAGACTGTTCTCCTTAAACTCTACCCTCCATAGGTCAAATTAATTAACTGATTAATTTGACAGCACTGGCACCAGTATATCCCGGGTAACAGATTAACCTGTTACCCATTTTATTACGCCAAAACAGCTTTTTTACTGAAAATCAACAGGATTACCGCTACACTTGGATGACCATCAATTTTGTCAAGTCGATTGAGATTCTTACTTAGAAGCAATATGGGCGTTATTTTAAAATTAAAATAAAGAAATAAATGCAAATACCTATGGAAAAAATCTCAGTAAAATACCATAATTTGAGTTTGCTGCTGTCCCTTTTGTGGTATACCGGAAGTCTAGGATGATTACCTCCAGTATTATTAGGTGCCTTTTAAGACACCCCTGCGTGTGAGGCTTGGTGCTATTCTACTATGCCGGGCACCACACAGCTGGTCTTTATGGACCCTGTAACTATATTGCTAATGAACTATAATTCCTAATTATATGTATTTGCATCAATCATTCACAAACAACGAGGTTATACTCGTAGTATGTGCGAAACTAAAGAGTTTAAAATAAAAAAGTATTCGATAAATTTAATGCAGTGTACGGACAAAATCTATGCAACACAAACGGAATTACATTCAAAGTATCCTGCTTAAAAATTGTAAAAAGTCCTTGACAAATTATTATTTTATATTAGAGAAAATTGAACATTTTGATACGTAGGTACTGTATATAAATATGTTATATTATTGCCGTACTTCAAAGGTAGTAAATGGTTAGAATAGATATTAAAAATTGCTTGCATAAATTGCGAAGAAAATAATTTTTATAGCAACGTAGCAAAATATTCCAACAATAAAACTACATAATTGTGTTTACTACTTTATCACTTTTAATTCTTTCTTTCTTTAATACATATATTAAACTAAACTACTTCAAAGAGCTGATTAAAATACAGTCATATATTAATTACTTTTCCTTAATAGATGACAGTTAAGCAAGAATCTTCCTAGGAAGAAACGTAGCTTTTGTCGGGATCTGTCAGTTTAAATTTAACAACCTGAATCAAAAAAAGTTGTCAGCAAATATTTCCTTTATTGATTGATTGATTAGACAAAAGATTGATGCATCAATATCAATGGCAGGGTTGCTACAATTCTCTTTGATTCCGGGAATCCGGGTTCGAAAGTGGCACCTTTAATGTCAAGGTTAGTTAACATATTTCTGTTTTCAGCATATCCCTTACTATACATAATAAAATCTTGGTTATCCATAAAATTATTGATGTGTGTTGTTATTTAAGTAACTTATTATCAGATTGGATAGTAGGTTGACGAAAACAAACAATTTTTGTTGTGTTCATTATCTTATTAGCTACATCCGCGGTATATCAAGATATATATATGTTACCGGCAATGTGTATAATCCGGTATTGTATACAATACTATACTAGGCAATGTATAGAATACCTAAAACGGGCAGGTAAAGTATGAAATAGAATTTATTTTACACTTTACCTTGGTATTCTATACAATGCCAAACTTGCAGCAGGTAATGTAACACTCGAACGCAAAAAAACGCAACCTAACCTAACCTAAAGTTGATAATAAAGTTTATTTCAAGTAAATACAACATGTTTTATTTGTCCGCTATTTGATAAGTAAGTCTGTTAAGATTTATTGATATTAACCGGCTTACCTAACATTAGTTTACTCTTAAGATTTATTTATTTTACACATTACCGGTGAACCAGCAGGTATTCTATACAATCCCTAGGAATTGTATACAATACCTAGGTAAAGTATGAAATGGACAATGATATTCATGATATTTCATACATTGCCTGGACGCCCCAGGGATTGTATACATTACCTAGGGATTGTATACAATACCTGAATTATACACATTGCCGGTAACATATATATATATATTCAATATATCAAGACAGCCACAAATCACTATGCAGGCCCAGTGCAGATGATGGAAGGCCACTATCAATTTAGTTAAATCGTCAAAAAGTTATTATTTACACTGGTTACTTTTTAACATTTGTGATATAATTTTGATATCACGTTTGACACCTTCATACTTCAGAACATAACAATATATTTGAAAATTTTAGAACAATTCCCAAATACTACAAGATTTAATAATTTAACTTTTTAGAACGTTCATCAATATTTTTGTGGTTTGAAAACTTGCGACAGAATGAACAGAATCGCACATCTAGGTACTAACATATTTTTATATGATTTAAAAATATTGCTGGGGGAGTTTTTAAAATGATTTAATTTTTTTATTATTTATCATTATATTATAGTAAATGCATACATCTTAATTAATAAATTTGTTTATGTTAATTTTATTAGGAATGTATGTTACGAATTATGAGGGCGAGGGAGACACATTATCTACAATGGCTCTAACGGCTTGCCATGTTTCTCGTGCCGTGGAAATGATTTGAGCTCCCGGCAGCAAGAAGCCATAGGGTCCGTATGAATCACGAAGATCTACGTGATAAGAAAACTTGATTCCTGCACGTGCGCTAGCCCAATCGTGTGACATTCCGGAAGCTGGTTGCCTTAGTTCAGCTGCGGTGCCAACCTGCAAGAAATATATTGGGTAAATAATAAATATTAGGTAGTAAAATGACGATTAGTGCAAGTCAACGCTGTCATTGCTCGCCGTTACAGATTTCTATGAAAAATGGGAAAATTTCGACATTTTGCAGACGTTCTAGTATCGTTGCGTAAGAGCGCACGCTCTACTCCATTCTTATTTGACTGAGAAGACTTTGAGACCGTTAAGACGATGACGATTTGCCAGTCGAGGATAATTATCACAAGGTGACATTGCAAAATCTGGTCCAGTGACGAATACATATGTAGGTGTAGGTAGAATAGGTACTACACACATATGTATTAATTCTTAGGAAACTCAAATGTGCAAATGTTAACAAAGGTGCTGGATCAGATAACATTCATCCCTTGCTAATTTCAAGGTGTGCGGAGGAATAAATTAAGCCCACCCGTAACATATTTACCTAACTTATCAATGAGCTTGGGAATGTTCCCCAGTTTTTGGAAGCACGCTTTGGTCACACCGATGCCTAAGAATTCTCAAAAAGAATTAATTACATGATACATCTCAAAGCTTTGCATATTTGGCAAAATATTTGATATAATTGTAGCGCAACAATTATTTTACGTAGCTCACCATCACATTTTTCAAAGCCAACATGGTTTCATGAGGTCGCGAGGTGTGGAGACTAACATGTTTACATTCACTGACATCTTGCTACGTACTATGCATACTCAGGTAGACGTCGTGTACACCGACTTTTCTAAGGCTTTCGATAAAATAAATAATGATCTTCTTTTTAAAAACTTAATAAACATTCGGAACAGGAGTCAAGCTGTCGCTGAAGGGATATCGTTCTAAAAGTTTGCCGGTTATGGCTGGTGTACACCAAGGGTCTCATCTTGGGCCATTGCTCTTAGCGATGTACATAAACGACATAGGACATACTACTCGCTTCTCTCAACATCTTTTGTATGCCGATGACACAAAAGTGTACAGGAAAGTAAGTTGTACTGAAGATTGCTATAAGTTGCAATCTGACATTGAAGCACTATGCAAACAATAAACTTTTCTTAAATACTGACAAGTGCTACGCAATATCATTTACCAGAAACCGATCTCCAATACCGTATGACTATAATCTCAATGAAAGTGTTCTTAAGCGCTCAAAACTCAGAAGAGATTTGGGTATCATCATGGACGAGCAACTATCTTTTAACTTACTTATAGACTCAATTGTAAGAAAAGCTTTCAGAACTTAAACAAAAGAAACAACTGACTTCAATTGAGAAATGTTGGGGATAAATGGTGTTTGTAGTATGAACATAGTTTTGGCTAAATATGTGGTTCAGTGGCAGTGAAAATTTTAGCGGCAATAATCTTACCTTGCAAAGTAAGATTATTGTCGCTAAAAAGCAAAGTATGAAATTCGAGCGAAATTTATATTCAATCTAAAAATATGATCAAAACCCAAAAATATCTTAATGTTTTGAAGGAGCCACCTGATATTTTAATTGCAATAGGGTTAATTGGTACACACGCGGCTAACACAATAAATGTTGAAGTATCTAAAAACCATTTCGCTCTTCAAAATTTATTGAGTAAGTCAATACAAATCAGTAAGTAACTTACTTGATACTTGGTTCCATATAAGTCTCCTAAGGCGGCAGTGGCCAGCTTGCCCATTTCAACTGGCACGCCGTCGTCAGCGAACGGTGTCTGCGTCAACGAACTGGGCACTAACCACGTTTGGGAGTAGGCATGAAGAGAAATATAAACCTGTAATAAATAGAAAGATATTTTATATAAAAACAAATAAAACACGTAAGCATATTTTTAATCTATACATATAAATAAAATTGGAGTGTCTGTTTGTAATATTGAAATATCCGTTTTTTACTACATGCATATGAATATATATACGGTACATACACCAAAATAACATTTTTTACAATTTTTGTCTGTCTGTCTGTTTGTTCCGGCTAATCTCTGAAATGGCTGGACCGATTTTGACGGGGCTTTTATTAGCAGGTAGCTGATGTAATAAGGAGTAACTTAGGCTACTTTTATTTAAGAAAAATTCTTTTATTTTAGAAAAATAAAATTACTGTGCCACAGTAACGCGTGGCTGGGCCAGCTAGTATGATATATATTCATAGTTACCTAGCTTATGAAGTCTTTTCGGTAGATCAGACCCGACCTTATTTATCATATGCTTAACCTTTCATATCATCATTATAAACACTTTTTATGTTCATGATTTTTTATATATTGTTTGCTCTCCTTCAAAAACTACATAAAATCCCATAGATTTCTTTTTATTTGTACACGAAAATAGATTTTATTATGTTTTTGTATTATTGTGACTATAAAAATATGAATTCGAAAATATTTCATTAAATTATTATTCAAAACTGTGATTCGTTAGATAGTTACTGTTTTTCTAGAACTCGACTTTCCTAAAATTCTTATCACTTTCCTATATCACAAAAGAAACTTCTCTGCAAAACTTCGTTTCCAACAGTTTAGGCTGAAGTGAGTCCATGACCGAGTCAGGACATTTCTTTTTTATTACATAAACTTTTTTTGACTCATAATATCTTTTGAATTAAATTTCCAGTTTGAACAGGTAATAAAAAGTAATCTACAGTGACTATTTAAGATTACAAAGAGATTCATTTGGATAAGAAATAATACCAAGGTATAATGCGATCTAGTTTTTAGAGGCGGCGTTTCTATTAAACACAAAAGTAGTTTTATAACTACTAAATATATGTGGTCATATGTTTTAAATAAAATTATTTGAATAGAATAATATAATTTTAAATATATATTTTTTTACCGATAGATACCCTTTCTACTAATATTTTAAAGGCGAAAGTGTGCGACGATGGATAAATGTTCATTGAAAACCTACAAAGCAGATTTCAATAAATATCTACAGTAATATTTATTTAGTTACTTAGAAGATCAACTGCTTTAATTAACAAAAAAGATAACAAAGGGTAGCCATTTATATAAGTCAATGGGACTCTTACAGTTACGCGCAGTCCTGCCACATAGACATTAAGTAGCCAGAGCCTATATGTTTAGCCTTTCCTAAAAATAGGAAAAGCGTGATTTTCAAAATCTATCTACTAAAATAAACATGTCAAAAGATGGGGCTTTAAATACTGATTTCTTAAATGTGCTTATAAGATTATTTGAATTTTATAATTTAAACTATATTTGCCGTGTGGCATTGGGTAAGTATATGGTAGAATAGCAGCAACTCTCCACACTTTAAGGGTGTCCTAAAAGGCAATTTATGATATGATACGTGATGATTAATCAGCACACTCATTTTTTGCTGCGATCTCCAATTTGCGTGCTAAGCGTGGACATAATAGCAATTTCCCTATTTTGCAGGAGGTGTTCATTCAGCAGTTGACGCCTTTGGGCTGGGATGATGATTATATGAGCTTTATCGAGCTCGCCCATAAATCGCCTTGAACGCGAGAATTAACAGACAAATTTTTTTCGGCACGGTAAGGTGTCAAAAATTCCAAAGCAATGCGTGAGAAGCCGCGAGGGTATCTAGTATACATATAAAAGTATATTAGTTGGTTTTTATTTAAGAAAAATTCTAATGAGAAACATTTCTATATTATATATAGGTATTTAATTAGATTTTGATTGTGAATTTTTGTTACATATTACATAAATACATAGTATATATTTGTTATCGAAAGTGTGACGAAACATAAAATAAATTCAAAATAATGAATACCTACATTGTTTCTTTGAAAGTGTCGTAGAAAATGATTTGAAAGTGACGATAAAGCAAAGAGTTTTATTCTGTCACAATTTCCCAACGTTCGGCCGAGTGTAGACGTGCGGTCTACCTTTACAGGTTCAATAATGATAAATTGCTATACTTGAAGGCGATAGACTAGAAACTGCCACTTCTGATTTCGAACTGCGATACATAGTCAATATTCGCGAGCTATTGAACTCAATGGCAACAATTTAAATAGGTATATACCTATCACCCGAAAACGGCCAAGCGGACAACAGCACATCAACCCACTCATAAAGGTCATCTATTTTAAGCGATGTTGAACTTTGGACTGAAAATTTGAAGACACGTTGAGTTTGTTTGACCTACACAAGTGTAAAGAGATTCTTTAAGACAGTAGTTTAGTAATACGTGCACATTCAAGTACCCAGAAGAGGTAATTTTGATTTATGGAATTTGTTAGATATAATATTGTTTGATTCCTAATAACTTATATGAAATATATAAAACCAGTGCTATAACTTTTAATTATTACGGATAATTAATTACCGGTAGAATAGTTAAGTAACTAATGAATGAACTAACTACATGAATCCTAATTTATAAATGCGAAAGTGTGTTAGTGGGTTTGTCCTTCTTTCGCAGCGGACGTGATGTTTTTGCATAGCATATTTTATGGGCTTAGATGGAGGCTTATTATCTAGAAAAGGTGCACTGTTTTTGTGTTACATCTGGAGTAAAATTCTATATTATGCTAAATGCTATAAAATCTTACTCTGCTAAACAAGATTTTTTTTATTGACGAATCACAAAATTGTTAGAAAAATATAATATAAGTAATTACAAATATTTATCGTGTGCAGGTGATATTTTAGTAGATTTTTTTGTATTGTTTTCGAGCGTATACTTAAATAATGGTCCCCGCAACTAACAATAACATTGATAATGCAATGAATAAGATATTCGTTTATAAAATTATGTCTTATAATTATAAAAACTTTGCAGTCACGGTCAATTCTCGGATTGAAATTATAAATCTATAATCTCAAAAACTATTTTATTACTTAAATTAATGATCAGTCAAAGTCCTGTTAAAATCGGTTCAGCCGTATCGTGACTGCAATCTTTTGTACCCACCAACCCTTATTGATCTGCATGGTGGGTTACGTGTCTTTATGTAATCATCTCTGTAATGAATTTGAACCTTTAAGAAAACTAAAAAAGGGTCTTTTATTACTTCAAAGTCAATATTTATGCGGTTTTTCATTACTCTTATGAATCTTACTTTTACTGCTTTGTAGTGACAAAATAAAAATAAATTCCTTAATTGGATGTTATTTACGTGAAAGCTTATATGATCAATAAGCATGTAATTACTAGGTTTGCAATTGAATACTATGCTTCAGTGCAATACATTAATAATCTGAGTTGTCATTGACTCAAAGATACCTTTACACCAGACCACTCGGAAAGTTTTGCGATAAAAAGTTTTTATGTCAGTGGCCCTGGCTGATTATAATTATAAATATAAAATTTTATTATATACTATATAGTAAAAGTACTGTCTTTTAGATTTCGAATTTCCATCCACATTTTATTGAGGACTAAATTACATAATTAGGGATCTGACACTGTATGAATTCTTTTTATTCCATCAAATTAAAAATAATCAACTGGAGAATGCGACCAACCGTGTGTGGTCAGTCGCATGGAACCTTGTATGGAGGCTGGTGATGAATTCGTTTAAAAGTTTTAATATTGTTTTTAACCAATAAAGATGGTTTATCAATTTGTCAAAACTTTCTGACTGTCCAACGTATTTATGGTCCAAAGAACACCAGCTGTTGAGCTACTTTTGTTCGATAAATATTATTATATTCTAATTGATATCTGCGGCAGACGCAAACACATAAACAGTAACACCACTACCTCACTTATTGTCGCAGTTATTTTTAGAAATTAATAGAGCGTTTCCGGATTAAATTGTAGGTACCTACTATTAGTATGCTGTGGTTTAGAATAGTAGTAGATAGGAGGAATGCAGTAAGGTAATTCGTAAAAGAAATTATGTATACCGTTGTCATACAAAAGCGTAAGAAAAAATGGTGCAAAGGTAATCTTTTAAAAATCTCTCTGTTTAAAAGTAGTGAGTTAATATAATGTGTGACGATTTTTACGTTTTATTCGGTTAATGTTATGTTCTCAGAAAAGATTGGTCTTACGTTGCGTTAGGTACTGCTTTACAATAGGGTACATAAATATCACAATAATCAAAAGACGACCAGTTATGAGTTGTCTATGTAACTAAGTAACTGAAAACTGTGTTTAGAAGTAAATCCATAAAGAGCTAAGCAGACTCTGTCGAAGTCTAAGTCCGATTGGATAATTATGAGGTTGTAGTAACTCAGTTAAATTCACTAAATGTGTAAATATTGTAATAAAAGTTCTTACACTTCTGAACCTAACTTCCACATTTAAATAAAATTTAAAATTAAAAGCTACCGAGCCTTGTGAATACCCGTGGAAATTTTCCAGTACCTTTCTAATTTTACGCTGTAGGCCAGCGTTGTCTCATCAATGAGAGGAACATCCTCTCATATTCGAAAGAAACATCTTTACAAATGTTTGGACAATCGATTAAGATGATACAGAAACTTAGTTTTATAATTTTATATATTTTTGGCATTTTTTTCAATGCTATCTCTTAGGATAAATTATTTTGGTCCGGACTTTCAAAGGTTGCGGGTTCGATTCCCGCTTTTTCTTTCATATTTTTATCTATCTTTTATATATTTATCTAAAAATTTAAAATGCCCGCCGAGTCGCATCTACTGATCTTAAAGATATATAAAAAAGCCATTGCTAATGTGACCATGAATGTATTACGTCCATGAGAGTTAGATACTAGTATACTAAAGAGGTTTGTAGTAATAGTAAAGAAGAACAGTTACTTTGATTTGGTCTCTGTGTTCTGCCAAAAATTCGGAGACAGCTCTGGTCTCTGGTTCGCTGAAAGGATGGGTCCCGGCGAAGTTGTCCGCGCATGGGTCCCGGGAGGAATCTAGTTCACCCCATCGGTAATCCCAGTTGCGGTCCACGTCTACGCCGACACATTCTGTGCGGCCCCAGTTCCAGGGAAACCTATGGGTGACATAAACAAACATGATAGTTTTTCTACTGATTTTAAGAAAAAAATTGGCATCTGTTATAGAAAACAGTCGTAAGAATGAAATGTTTTTAAATTCATTAGAGTATAAAGTACATAAAAATATAAAATTCTTTAGAGTTCAGTATGAGTAGGGAATTAGTTACTAATTTCATAGGTTTATTTGCTCTCGACTTTGAAGAAAAACAGCCAAATGATGATTATAGTATTGTATAAATATTTCCAGGATTATTTTTTCGTCTGAAAAAGTTTTATCATAAATTATTACAGGTTTTTTTAAAAGAGTATAAATTATTTAATAGTTTCATTTCTTTTAAGTTATTACCGTAATACCGTTTGGCGACATAACTTTTATTGTGGTACTTTCACAGAAAACTAGTACTGTTGTGTAAATACTTTATTTGAATAAAGATAAGATTGAACATGTTTACACTGCTAAACGCTTTTACTTAAGCATCTAACAAGCGAAACGTTTTACTTTTTGAGAAAAAGTTAAACACACTTTAACCTTTACACATAATAATAGCCTAATTGATGAGTATTTTATAAACGTGAATGGATTGTAATCCATTCTGCAGTTTATTTTTGTAGATATGTTGTCGTTTGCACTGTGCTGACTCGCCGAGTCTAGTTTTCTCTTCAGGTTACTAGTTTATAATTATATCAAGATCAACTTTGCGTTACTTGCCAGCCTATGTAGTAGTCGTCGGTATGATCAGGCAGCCGTGACCGTGTCTTCCTCCAAAGACGGTCATGTGTATGCGAATGTTCGTATCCATCAGGGTTCAGTACGGGCATAATATAGAAGTCCGCTTGCTTTAACACTTCGTATTCGGTGCCTGCGTGAATTAAATATTTGAATTTAGTAACTTAAAGTGGAAGCATGAACTAAATGAAGTAAAATCTCCTCGGTCTTAGGGTAATAAGATATGAATGAAGATATTTAGTAAACGTAAAGTGACCTGCGTTTAATTGTATTTGTTTTTATAACGTTTTTTATTTAATAAATAATTTATTTTATATAATAAAAACGGTGTCAATGTTGCTTCGGTCACGAATGCAAAAAGTCGGTGGAATTGCCATTTTCATGACAAAGTGATATTTTTCTGATTGTGGCAAAGGAAAAGAGGGAATGAATGTTATTGGTTATTAGTTATAGCCGAGAGATCTTCAAATTATTCAAAAACTATAATCACACTTAACGTTATAAGTATAACACGTAAAAATAGAAGAAAAATAGGTGATTTAATATTTACTATACTATTATACATCTCGTTAAAAACAGGGAGACATAAAAAATGCACTTATCTTTAGTTCTAAAAAAATCTCTTCAATTGAATGATAGTTTTTAATAGCGTTACTTATACCTTATCAATCATACAATTTTCATTCGCATATTGAATAGACTTAGTGTAATAAAATGTTATAAGCCTATTTTTGCATCGCGACACATCGTGTGAAGAGAATTAAATGATAGCCTAACCTAATCCTTTCTCTCCTTCTATAAGTGCGTGCAGCATCCAGGTGGCCACTGCTGGGGCAATCCACTCGCGCGCATGTGACCCTCCGTCTATCCACACCGCGGGCTTCATGCGTGATCGCAGTTTCCATTTCTTTTTATATCCTTTTGTAGTGGCATCTTTTGCGTAGCTATCGTCAGTCGGTAGTGAAACCTGCGATGATAAAAAAATATCATTGAATTTCTGCATCCAATGTGCAATCGGCATATCTGTTTAAATAACATAGAAAATAATTAATTCTTTTGAATTTTTAATAAATTTATATAAAAAAAAATATTTAAAACAAAAATGTCACAGCTCTGGCATAATTTAAATTTTAGCTGAATATTTTCCTGTTAAGAATTTTATAACTGAAATTTGTGTAGGGCCCAAATAGAAAAATCCCTTTCAAAACAGCAGATTTCTAAATTTACTTAGATTTAATTAAATCATTAATTTTATAATTGTTATCAAAAACTAATAAAAAAAACGTAATTATTTAATAAACAACAAAGTTGAATGGAAGTCCCCCACATGCTGTATTCTTTAAGACTCAAATACATTTTTTCTTAGGCCATCCAGCAGATCCACTGTAAAAGAGTAAAGAAATGGATACTGGAAAAAGAGTTTTCCTTGGTGTCAGGAACACAAACTCACATCCTTTCCTTATCCGGGCGGGTACTATTCGAATTGAGTTACTAAAAGCTACTAAATACTTTCATAAGCAAGTATTTCTTATGCTGGCGCCAGCGCCATCTCTTATACATCTTTTTTTTTTCTATTATATACAGTCATTCGCTTGTGTTTACATTACGTGCAGTTATAATTGGTACCTAACGTTCCCAGCAGTTTTATCAATCAATTGATTTTTGTATCTTACAGAATTCTATATACATGTGTATGCATAATAAAGTTTTCGTTCATTTGGAAAAACTGATATTAATTTTTTATGCTGATATTATAAATATTTTTGAGCACTTGTACTTTGTTTAAAAATAAGTCATTCAAAGAAAAAAATAATAAATCAGGTCAATGCTTTTTGACGCTTATTCTTGTTTCTGCTAACAAAATATTTTTGTCGTGTGTGACTGAAGCGATGTTATTATTTGTTATTTCAAAATGCCACGAAAATTATTGGAACTTATTCGAGCATGAATAATAACTTTTCCATTGAATGACAAACCAAACAAGTTTGGTTTGTCATTCAATTTCTTCCTGGAAAAATGCGTTTTATCCGCTAGCGTAGAAAAGTGGTTTTAAAACAAGACCTTTTCTATTCAAAGAAAAACACACATGGCACATTCCGAATCGTCATTAGATTCTTTATAAGTTACATTTTATTCTTATTTAAATTAATACTAAAATACTCAGTTTTGGTTTTTTTAAATTATTTTGGTTTCTTTAATCATAAAAAACAAGAAATAATATTTAGAATATACTATTTGTTAAGTAAAGGAATTTTTTATGTACAGTGGGTGAGATTTCATAACATTGATTGGATTTCGGACTGCACCCGAAAAAGAACTACAAAGTGATCTTATGGTATTTTTAGTCAATACACATCGAAACGAAACTAATTTAAGTAAGTTTTTCCTAGAAACGTTCTGGAACATTGTTAGTTTAATTTTGGGGTGGTTGGGATCTACCTCCTAGCGGTCCACCCCGGGCAACGGCATCATGGACCAACTCGGCCCTTGGTGACGGCTGATGATCCCAACGGCGGTGGTAGGCTCCGCAAGGGGCCGCCTGGCTCGCGACCACCATCCTGCCGAAGTCCGGCGCCAAGCAGCTTTGCTGTGTTCCGTCGGAGGGCGGGAATACCAGTGCCAATGGGGGTTGGTAATAAGTCAGTTGCGCAGCTTGGGACCGGTCTTGGTATCCTGGCTATGCTGTACCTGGTAACTCATTCTGGAGGGTAGCGGGATCCGAAGCACGGTTTAAGCCGCTGGCCGACCGCAGTTAGTAGGGGGCCCAACTAGCGCGCTAGCTACGCGTGAAAGGCTGCCCCGCCAACTCGCGAAAAATCCCGAAATGCTCCACTGTGCCAGTTGGCGACTGGACGGGAGGACCCGGTGGCCATTTCGGGGGGGTTCGGGCGTCCCCGCAGTCTCCAGGTGAGTTCCCTTTTTTGGTCAGCTTGGCCCAAGAAAACTTCCTTTGGTCGACTAAGTAGCGCCTCGACTAAAATCCTACCCCCCAACATTCACCATTATGAAAAATAAGAATAAGAAGAATCTTAAACAGCGGCTGCACTTCCTCCCATTTAAAGTGCACCTTGCGAACATTAGAGGGCTGCACTCAAATCTCCATCCGGTCCATCACCATCTGGAGACCGAGAAGCCGCACCTATTCTTCTTAACGGAGACTCAGATAGCAACCCCGTCGGACGTGGCGTACCTCAACTACCCTGCTTACACAATTGAGCATAAGTTTAAGATGTGTGCAGGGGTCTGTGTGTTCGTTCGCAATGACATATGCTATAGGCGTCTCCGATGCTTTGAAAAATCCGGGTTTTCTGTTATCTGGCTTCTGGTGGACACAGGGGTAGAGAAGATGCTCTACATCTGTGTCTACCGATCGCACAGCGGTGACCGGGAGACGACTCGGCTCATAGATTACCTCACAGAGACGGCAGACTTGGCAGCTCAGCGATATCCAGCGGCGGAGCTTGTTTTTCTGGGGGACTTCAACGCTCACCATAAAGAGTGGCTGTTCCCATACCAGAAAACTGACCATGCTGGGAGAGAAGCGCGACGATTTGCCCTAGCGCTAAATCTTACCCAGCTGGTGGATCAAGCGACGCGAATTCCAGATATTGCTGGCCACACACCCAATTGTCTTGACCTACTGCTGACAACTGATCCACACAAACATTCGGTATCGGTCTCAGCTCCACTGGGATCGTCCGACCACTGTGTGGTGAAATCCGTATCAATCTGCTCTCCTCCAGATGATAGCCCTAAGGGCATGAGGCGAGTATGGCGTTACGAGTCAGCAGATTGGGACGAGATGCGTATTTTCTTTGCTTCTTACCCCTGGCGGCAAACTTGCTTCTCTTCAAGCGACCCTTCGTGCACCGCTGATGCGATCGCGGATGTAATTCGGCAGGGAATGGAGTATTTTATTCCATTCTCCGACATCCCGCTCGGTTACAAGTCCAGACCTTGGTATAATGCGGCCTGTGCTCGTGCTGAGGCCCGAAAACAATCTGCTTACCAAGCCTGGGTGCAAATCCGCGATCGCGGGGTTCGTGCACGGAGAATTCGAGCGAAGAAGAGAGCCTATAATTCGGCCGCCAAGTCATGCAAAAGGGTGTTACTAAAGGCGAGATTCGACCACATCAGCAGAATAGGGATGAAACTGTCTTCCTATCCGAATGGAAGTAAACAGTTCTGGTCCCTCTCGAAGTCAGTCGAAACGAATTTCTGCCGTCCTATGCTACCGCCATTGCTGAAATGTGACGGGTCACTGGCCCATTCTGCAGCTGAGAAAGCAAGTTTATTTGCCTCTCTGTTTGCGAGCAATTCCCGTCTTGACACCGGCTCTCAACAACCACCAAACATACCTCGCTGTGATTCTTCGATGTCGGAGATCACAATTCACAATAAGCAGGTCCGTAGAGTCTTGCTTGGTCTGGACGTGAATAAGGCCAGTGGTCCTGATGGCATACCAGCAAGAGTGCTGAGGTACTGTGCGCCTGAGTTGTCTCCTGTGCTAACACGCTTGTATCGCCTCTCTCTCAACACAAAAACCGTCCCAAAATCCTGGAAGCTTGCCAATGTGCAACCAATACCCAAAAAGGGTAGTCGTGCCGACCCATGCAATTACCGACCGATCGCCATCACTTCCATACTCTGTAAGGTTATGGAAAGAGTGCTGAACAGCAAGTTGCTCTCATACCTAGAAGACAACGATCTCCTCAGTGACCGTCAATATGGCTTTCGCCGAGGACGCTCAACTGGGGATCTTCTAGTTTATGTCACGCATTGCTGGGGCGAGGCCCTTGAGATGCACGGCGAAGCATTTGCCGTGTCACTTGACATCTCGAAGGCTTATGACAGGGTCTGGCACGCAAGTCTGCTGCGCAAGCTTCCTGCGTACGGTATCCCCGCTGACTTTTGCAGTTGGATAGCCGACTTCCTGACTGAACGATCGATCAGAGTTGTTGTCGATGGCTGCTCCTCTGACTTAGTGCCTATTGATGCCGGAGTTCCTCAGGGGTCTGTTCTTTCTGCGACGCTTTTCCTGCTCCACATCAATGACCTGTTAATACCAGGAATTGTTGGGTATGCAGACGACAGTACTGTTGTAGAGAGATACCTGTCTAGCGCAAAAGCCAGCGGCGACGACGTGATGTTCATGAGAGAGGCCATGGTTGAGCGAATAAACCAAAGGCTAAACTACGTTTCCCAGTGGGGCGATAGTAACCTTGTTAATTTCAACGCCTCCAAAACACAAGCGTGTCTTTTCACGGCAAAAAGGAGTTCCTTCCACCTCACTCCTACTTTCCGAGGTACATCTGTACCTGTGACCGACAGCCTCGAGCTTCTTGGCATGGAGTTGTCTTCAGACCTTAACTTCAGCGCCAACATCGAATCCAAAGCTCAAATTGCAGCCAGAATGCTGGGCGTCCTAAATAAGGTCAAGCGATATTTCACGCCAGGACAGCTTTTAACACTCTATAAAGCTCAAGTCCGATCTTGCATGGAATATTGCTGCCACCTTTCGGATGGCTCAGCAAAATACCAACTTGCTGCACTGGACACGATTCAGCGCAGAGCTGAGAGGCTCATCGGGGACAACAAATTGGTGAAGAGCAAGCTTCACACCTTAGCTCATCGCCGCAAAGTTGCCTGTCTGGCGGTCTTCTACAGACTGTACTTTGGAGAGTGTGCTCAAGAGCTGCATCTGCTCATACCGCCATCTCCTTTTTTCCATCGGACATCCAGACGCACTGCAGGCTACCACCCTTTCTTGGTTGATATTCCTACCTGTCGCACCAAGCGCTTTTCAACATCCTTCATAACGCGCACAGCAAAGGAGTGGAACTCCCTCCCTGCGTCTGTATTTCCAAGAACTTATAACCCGTCTATTTTCAAAGCCAGGGTGAATAGGCACCTTCTGGGTTAGCTGGTTCCATCGTGGATTCTGTCATGGCCCCCGGGCTTGATTGGGATCAAGAGCAAACCCATCCTAAATAAAATAAATAAATAAATCCGAAAGAATTAATATATAAAATGTCCAGCATCGACGAAGATACCAATTTACCATTTTATTTAAACTGTTTTTCTTGCACCTAAACCTTATCCTCTCTGTAGTGATGTGAAAATTTGTGTGTTTCGCTCAGCAGCAGAATTTTAAGCGTCTAGTACCTTTGAAACCCTCGCTACGCTTAGGATGCAATCCTAGAATCCTTCGCTGGCTCAGGTTTCAACAGAGGTAACTCGTGGCCAAATCTCAACTTTGCAGCCTTGCATAACAAATAACTATTATGACTCTACGAGATAAATAGAGATAGTTACTCCTATCTCTCAAACCTGTGTCGTTACAGTACCAGAACACGGGTAAATTAGCTGATCGACCACTTGAAAACCTCCCTACTGTTTTTACTATTATTCAAAAGCATTACATCTGACTGCTGACTACTCCCGATTTTAACTTCACTTTTAACGCCACTTAAATATCATAGATCATGATTGCAGGCTTAACTTTAAAAGTTTAAGCACAAGAAGGACTTATTTTGTATTAATTTGTTAAAAACAGAACTTTGAAAAATTAATAAATTGATTTAATTCAGTTAATTCATTGTTTTTTCTCTTTGTCATTGTTATATTATTAGATTATTTTGTAGAATAAAATATTATAAATCTATAATCTAAGATCACAGTGGTTTATGTGTTTGTCTGTCCTCTTTTTTCCATTGTATCTATAACGTTACCATAGCAACGCGTTATCCGCAAGTTGTTCGTCTACCGGACGCTAGATGGCGCTAACGGAACAAATATTTAGTAATAGAAAAAATTTAAAGAATTTTGTCCACCCGTGCGAAGCCGGGACGGGCGAGTAAACACATTTAAAATATTTTAAATTTTACAACTGAACCCAAACTATTTGACATGTATGTAAAGTAGTAATCATAATAATTAAAATAACTTTAATTATAATGTCCAAGTGTCATAACTATTTAATTACCTTAACAGCTACTAATGGCAGACCTTCCGACGATCGTCCAAGAGGCACCAGTTCTACAAGGTGTCCGTGCGAATGCTGTAAGAACTCAAGGTAACGCAGGATGTCGGCGTAACGATGATATCGCCTCCATGTCATAGGGTGACCACGCAGTTGTTCCAATTCCAATCTTTGTTTCTTAGACAACTTTGGATTTTCGTATGAAATAGCTTTCTAAAAATAAAAAGATCTATTAAATTTTGAAGCGAGGCTTTGAGGCTGGTGAATACGTAATTTTTTGAGTAATGCGTACACTATACGAGGGGAAATGATGTATAATTAGCGTCGCAGTTGGCTGGAAGCTGTTTATAAATTATACAAATATATATGTAAGTAATTTTACCTGTAAGTCCCAAATGACCACGTCAAAATCAATTTTTATGGATTTTAGATGATCCTTGATGTCAACCAGAAGGTCCGGTGGAACCAAAAAATCAGTCGAGCCATTTAAGGATGGAGATGACCACCACATAACGCCCGAGCCTTGTGCTTCCTCGTGAAGATCCAAAAGTTCATTAACTTTTTTCTGCGCATCAGGATATGCGCGTAATAGCTGATAGCCTTTATAATTTTTCCTTAAAGACTTCTTTAATGTTTTTTTTGCTAAAACAATAATATTATAATAATAACTTTAAACTTATTATCTTCTTAACATAAAGAGTAAAATTAGCTTGTTTTTAACTTAAAATAATTAAGTACGAGTGTATATATATTTCACGTTCTGTTGCTTTTTACACTAATGAATGCTTATTATATAAAAGAAAGAAACTGGCTAAGAAACTAAAATTAATGAGTCTTCGACTCTAATGATTTTTTCACTTTCAATACATGAAGCAATTTTGAATGCATATTCAATGCTTTAGAAACTATTTATTGTAAGCTTTTAGTAACTGTCATTGATTTTAGAATAAATGGTGCCACTGTACACGTACAGTTTTTTGTAACATATTAAAAATAATTAGTCAATACGTTTAAAAAAAGAAATCAACCCACGTATCTTTCTCTCTTTTTCTATTTGACTACAATAATATAAAATTATTTAGACACTAGACCAAGCACTGAATTAACTCGTTGCACGATCACCCTGTGAATAGATTTTTGCATTGCTCAGACACCTTAGATCGTAGAACGTATGCAGGGGCCATAGCCTTGATGACAGATATCAATATTTCCTTTTAATCCACCTGGAAACGATGGAGTGGCTCTGGGAAGCGATTTGCTTACATTTCGGCTGATGATAACAAAGAATGAGGCAAGAAACGTACCTACTGCGCATCCATAACCACAATTAACTTTTCCTACTTAAAAGTCCAATTTAAAAAAAATGGTAAAAGAATGAAGTTGAAGTAACTTAGATGCCCTTTTTGTTATTTTCTTTTAAGGACACATGTAAAGAAAACTTAATATATGAGTAAAAATAATTTACCCAATTTAAACCATCTTAATATGTGGATTACATCGTTGGTTCTAAATTTAATTACATCATTGTAATTTATAATAAGGAACAACAATAACAGTGTATAAATGTTTGTTATTCCAAATAATTAAGATAAAACAAGTAGTACCTAAGTACGACAGGAGTTTCAATATTTTTCTTATAAGTTAAGAAATATAACAGTTGTCAGTAAAAGAAAACTTACGGGACTCGCTCACAGCGTAAGCGCCATCATTTTCTTCTAAGTCGAGCAAATTTTGAAACCAGTTACTTGCGGTTGTCGTTTGAGGCGACACAGTTGTAGACGTGGTGGAGGCTTTCTCTGATGGTGCCTCTTCAAACCATTCGCCGCTGAACCAGGTATTAGTCGAGATCCAGTCGTATATGCGAGAGAAGAATCCTGCAATATGAATATATCCCATTTCATAAGTATATATTCATGCAAACAAAGAGTAAGGGACTACCATAAACATAACCAATGTCGGTGAATACCAAGTATACTTTGCCTATCAGGCAAGACAAAGTCATGTTTCTACACAAATAGTATGAAGTCGTTCCCATATGAGTCACTAGCAAAACTAACGTACATAAATAGATAAACCGGCACTGTCAAAGTGAAACTGTTGTTGACGCTAAATGATCCTCTTTCCTAGAAAGACAAACTGACCTTAGATTACTGAAGTAGAAACCACAAAAAATGAATACAACTTAAGTTTAGTTTAGTGAAAAAAGTATCCGAGACTTTTGAAGGGGCTGTTGCTTTTACTTTTATTTACAATGGACAAAATTAAGTTTGTCTTTGGATCCGGCTCATATTTTAGCTATGTTTTTAGTACTTTCGTTATATATGAACTTTAGTAATGCTTAGCCTTAAAGATTCTAATTTTGTGATTTATTTATTTTGGGGACTAACTGACGGGTTTAATATGACGATATGACTCTTATGGACAGTGAACTGTCAAACACGCAATTGTCCTATTTTTATTTATTTATCTACAATATCAGCACCACAGTCCTGACAATTTATGTTTTGGATTCTGAAATATCTAGGAATGAAATCATGCGAAGTCCTGCAGTAAAAGCGTGTGCCTACTAATAATGTAAAAAATATGTATTGTTAGCCTATTACGATACTAAAAACGAATGACGAAAAACTCGTAATAGCCAGTAGGTAATAGCCAAATACGATATGGAGGCATTACGATCTTTTAATAACATTTTATAAAATTGATGTCATAATTAGTTTGTAATACTTTGTATGTTGTGATATCGATATTGTAAAATAAAAAAAACTATATTTATTTTTTTAATGTTATAAATTAAATTATTTTTTTATATGTTTTATTTACTTAACAAACTTATATATTAATTACTTTTCTATTTTAATATTTTTATCATATAAGTTTAAAAATGCAAAAAACTTATAAAAAATCATAAAAATTATAATTAACTAAATATACCGCTAGTTTAAGTGGAAATTCTTATTGCGGAAACCAACATTTTTTTCCCCCCCTCCTGGCAGCTTTGATTCAATTGCAAACACTTGTATATGTTCACACATACTTAATGGTCACGTCTTCATTAATTCACGTATTTCGTTTAAGTCGAAACTGTAAAAAGTATTGGAAAATAATGAACCGTAAATAGCGCATCTCGATTTTAACGACAACTAAAGATCATTATAACTTGCGATAGTATTTTGTAAATTTTATCTACTTTCTTGGTCATGTCACTGCTAGAAAGTACTTAGTTACGATACATTAAAGTTGATTTAAACACCTTTGCAGGTAATCTTATATAAAGCCTTATTTGATAATTTACTGAGAGATTTCTGTTTTTAATATAAAAAATATATTTTTTTCGTAAAAATTTTTCCTTATATGGCTTTCAAACTCGCATATTTCTTTTTACTCGAATCTCGTTACCGCTGGTCTAAGTTTAAGACTAATTTAAATGGCTCTTATCCACTTTTTGGTCTTGTCAACCTGATATTTTGATAAAAGTTCTGCATGAAACTATTAATAAAAACTGCCAACGGCTGCCTACTTATGCCATATGTAGGGCCATTGCCCTATATGCATAAGTAGGTAAGCTCTTTTTTGCACATATAGACGTGGCCTGGTCAAAAGTCAAAAAGTAGGCAGGTAAGTAGTATTAGGTTGTCGTATTTACGTGATTCAATTTTTATTTAGTATACGTGTACACTGGTATCATATAATATGTTCTGTTACTTGGTCGTTTGTGAGAGTTGTGCAGTTACCACTAGTAGGTAATTATAAAATCCATATAAAATAGTGAATGAGAAAGGTCTGCGTTTATGTTTTTGTCAGATCTTTATTCGCAGACTTATCAGTACATAGCCGATTTCTCGGAAATGTTTTACTTACATCGATTAATTGTTAAGTAAATTACCTAACTTTTATCACGTAATAAAGGTTAGTAAGATAGTTTAACTATTGATCCGCTTTGTAAAATAATTTAATACTACATCTGCTCAGAAAATACGTGGATTACTTGTACAAGAACAGGTCAACAAGTATAGTCACATAATTCAATTTGGGACTGGGTTTGTGCTCGAAAATGGTACAAAAAGCGCAACGTCACGAAAACTCGTGAACTGAATTCCGTGCGCTAGGAAACAAAAAACTTGAAAAATGTACCAAGCTGTAATGAAATGACTATTAAGCCAACATTGATGGAAAATGAGCGTGTTTTTTTCGTTATTGGGAAATATTGTCAGTAAAATAAGAAACCGACTATTAGATGATGCTGTTAATTCTTATATTTCAGGAAACCTGTTTTATAAAGAATTATAAAACAGGTTTCCTGAAAAGCCATTGAATTATAAAGTTGAATTAAAGTTATTAACATAATTGTTTATAATTATAGAAAGCATTTTTAGTTAAAGAAGTAGCAAAATGTTTATTTGCTAAATAAGTTTTAAAATCTATCTAAATTGTTACGAGTAATTTCGTTGATACAATTTTACTATTTTTTTTTAATTATTGACTGTTCTACATTTGGGAACTGATATAGATCCAATAATTATAAAAAATACTACCCTACTCTTTACTTTTTATATAGACCAGCCAAAAAAAGATCATTTAATTTATTGTTTGTTGTTGATTTGTTAATTAATAAGTGAAATTAAGGTTAATTAAAAAAATTGTAAATAATATCGAGATCTATTAAAATTATGAAATTTCTCAAGATATTTGAGAATCTCAAGTAATCATGGTCGAGAATTCTTGCGTCTCGAGAAATAAAAAATGTTGAGAAACTCGAAACCTTTTTGGGGCCTTCTTAAGATGCAACATCGCAGAGCAAAGTTAAACCTAGATTTACAAATTTAAGCGAGTATTCAATTGCCATTGACTACGTTCGGGCACAGTTTATACGTGATACGTTCAACGTGTATATGCGTGGAAGTACTAGGGGCGGAAAGGTCGACGAATGAGTGTGGAACTGACCATTTATGATTTTTTCCGATCAACTGTCACTTTCTCTTACTATGCCCAGAAACTTTACTTTTTCTGTTATGGAAGAAATATCACATATTTTTTTCACTAACCTAAGCATAAATAATAAATAAATAAAATAGGTCATCCTATCGGAACCATTTTCAAATAAATAAGACATTAAATGTCTGCACTAGATATTTAAACACCATTATAATTTTGAATTTTTTAAGTCTATTCTATAAATATCCCAAGAAAATGGGTCAGAAATAAAATTTTATGGTTATACAAATATGCGGAAGGTACAGTTAAAAAGACCTGTTACCCATCTGTTTTTTTTTTAATTTTGGACACTATAAAAAGTATGTTTATTCTATATCCAATTTATTTTGCAAAGAGTTCTTTTTTTCGAATTCAAAAAAATGCGACTATTGTTTTTACTTTAAACATTCTATCCTAAATTAAAAAAAAAAACTACGCGATTATTAATTGTTGGTTAAATGTTTCATTTCATATTGTCTAGATAACTGCCCAGCACACTTAAATGTCCAGTATGTCAGTTAGTATTAATAGTGACCATTTCATAATTTCACTGGCACCGCCAAAAAGAAAGACTTCTCACAAAGTAAGTTTTCAATGATTGACAAATATGATAAATTAGGTTGAAGTTCGAGTCTGAAAAGACAAGTTCGATTTTTTTTAGTAAAAATTTATTCAGATAAAAAACTTAAACAAAACTAATTATAATTACATACCTATCAATTTATTCTGATTATTTGATACTTTTAAAAGTATTATATTCGATATTGTTGATAGTAATTATCTAGAACACTTAATAAACACTTGGAAAAAATCGAGGTTTCGATTGGAAGTGCACTCGTTCGACTAGAGAGAACTAGTAATTCATGCGATATGTTGACTTTCTTCTAGTAAAAAATTCTTCAGATTTAAAACCAAGTAGTGAAATGCTTTAATTAAAAAAAAATAGTAATAATTTAGGATTTCCACTGCCTTATTCATAATACTTTTTTTTTTTTTATATATAATGGCACTAGTGTTGCTTTGTGCCAGTGTCAGGTAAAAGGTAGGGAAACTGAATTTAATAGGGAAATGGAAAGGAATAGCGTAATTTGGAATTTGGAAATATTAGTAAGTTTATTTACAAAATAGAAAATACTTTAACATGTAAAATAGACTTAAGAATACATAATTATAAATTATAGAATAAATTTATTATAATTTGATATTATTACACAATACAAATTCATCAATAATAGAATAATATATTATAGGATACATAAGAATATAGGACATTCGTGTAGGAAACGGAACTTTCATTGCTATTAACGAACAAAGGAAGGAAGAGCGATCATAACGAGGACAGGAAAAGAAAATATGATCAATATCACCAACACCAGTACCACACTCACACAAATCTGTTTCCACAATCTTCAGTCTATAAAGATGGGAAGGAGTACATACATGCCCTATGCGCATTCTAATCAACATACTTGTCACAAGTTTAGAACAGTTAACTTTAGCAAACCAAGGTTTTACAGCTATTTCAGGCTGAATACTACAATAAGATTTACCCTTAACTTTGCCCGATTCTCGCCAAAGCCGATTCCAAGTATCCTTGAGATCAACTCTAGACAATTGAACAAGATCATGGCTAAAATTTATATACGGAAAAATGTCACCACTATGCACCGCATCCTTTGCAAGTTGATCAACCTTTTCATTTCCAGCTATTCCACAATGGCTGGGGATCCAAACAAAAATAATAGAATATTTATTATATTGACATTGCAGGAGAAGTTTCCTAATTTTAAAGATAATAGGATAGTACGGTTTCATAGAGAAAGGAAATTTTGTAATAGTTTGAAGGGCACTTTTAGAGTCAGAAAAATAACAACCTTAGTTAGCTTCATTAATAAAACATATTCTAATGCTTTAAAGAGACTAAAACATTCTCCCGTAAACACAGACGCTTCTGAAGGAAGCTTGATTTTCTGGACAATATCATATTGAACATGCCAAACACCAACACCTACACAACTATTGCCATTTTTTGACGAGTCTGTAAATATGTAATGATATGATTGCCAATTTTCATCTACAATAGAATTGAACTTAAACCTAGCTCCAACATCAGCTTTTTCAATTCCTGCATCGTAGATAACCATAGGAGATAATACCAAGGATTCATAATCAACCGCATATAAAGGTAAAGTAGGTGCACGATGAATATTGGATTGGATCAAAAGATATTTATTGAGGCTTTTTATTAAACACGGCACATTCGACCGTCTCCAAAACCTACCACTATCTATTAACTCATTTAGCAAAAAAAGATTATTGTGCAACAAGTGATTGCTAAATTGCATTGCTTTCATTAAAAACCTATCCGATAAATACTGGCGCCTGAGATGAAGAGGAGGCTCGTTACATTCTACTTGTAATGCATTCACAGGAGTAGATTTCATCGCACCAGATAAAATTCTAAGGGCTTTAGATTGGATGAGATCTAATTTTTTAAAACCTTTCTTGTTACCTCCCTCCAACAAGAAAGTGCCGTAACCAAGCACACTCCGAATGATAGCGTTATATATTAATTTTAGTGTTGAAGGATGAGCTCCCCACCATACACCTGAGAGGCATCACATAATATTTAATAGCCGATCACTCTTTTCAACAATATATTGAAAATGCTGTTTGCCGGTTAATTTTCTGTCCAATATGACACCTAAAAACTTTGCGTGATCATTCACAGTCAGCAATAAGTTATCAAAACGTACTACAGGATCTGGAAAAATATTTTTCCTAGTAAAAACTACTACTGAGCTTTTATCAACAGATAAGTTTAATCCATTGCGATCCAACCAAGTCTTTAGTAACGTAAGGGATGACGATAATGTATCACAAGCCTTACTAATTGAATTATCTACTGAATATAACAATAAACCATCTGCATACTGTAGAACTCTAACTAATCCGTTCAGTGAAGATTCTAAATCATAAGAATAAATATTATACAGCAAGGGGCTGAGCACCGAACCCTGAGGTAATCCTTTCACAACGGTTCGAGTTAGTTTAGCACCATCATTAGCAATAACAGTTATGTGACGAATATACAACATGTTGATAATAAAATTCACAAATAAATGAGGAACATTTAAAGATAATAATTTAGTCTTAAGAACAGATATTACGACACTGTCATAGGCAGCCGAAATATCCAAAAAAGATGCAACTATTGATTCATTATTAGAAAAAGCCAAATGAATATCGATAGTGAAAATACTTAAACTATCTGTTGTGCTCATCCCCTTTCGGAATCCAAACTGACTTCTGGCTAAAAGTTTATTATGTTCTATATGCCATTCTAATCGATTTTTAATTAAGTGTTCAGCAATTTTAGCAGGGACAGAAGAAAGTGCAACAGGTCTAAATGATGACACTTCATTCGATGGTTTACTCGGTTTTAAAATGGGAATGATCTCCTGAGAACGCCATGAATTAGGTATGTTGCCAGACATTAAAGAAGAATTGATTAAATATAAATAGTACAATAACGCATCATCACTCAAATGAGTAAAAAAAAAATAGGGAATTCCATCCTCTCCTGGGGCAGAATCATTAACTGTCGAAAGTACACCCTTTAGTTCAGATAAAGTAAATGGTGAAGACAAGGAATAAATAGTGAAATCCATTTGAGGGGAATCTGTGGGAAACATACATATTTCAAGGTTCTCTTGAACTGATGGGGGCGCTAGCTTATCAAGAAACTTATCTGTTAAAGAAGGGGATAATTGTGTAACAGATAGTTGATCATTAAATGCCGATCTGAACCTTTTGATGCTACGCCAAACTTCCGAAGAACAAGTATTAGGAGAAAGAGAAGCGCAAAAATCTCGCCATCCTTGGCGAGACAGACATGTCATTAGCATATTTACGCTCAGCTTGTTTTCGTTTCTTAATGGCATTTGTACATTCTCGATCCCACCAAGGTGGCATCGGCATCCTATCTGACGCAATATTTTTAAGTGGAAATGTTTGATCGGCTACTGCAATAAGGATTTTAGATAACGCATTGATACACTCATCTTCATTTCCATTACGGACTTGTGATAAATTTTTTAGCTTTTGATCAACTAACGTTTTAAACCTATCCCAATCTACGTCATTAAGTTTGTATTTTAGACGAGGAGCTCTTTTGTTAACTACTGGGCTTTTGAATGGAAAAGAAATCGTAATAGGAAAATGATCACTACCGAAAGTTGATGTAGAAAAAACAGACCAAGTCAAAGAAGTGGCTAAAATTGGTGTGCAAATTGATAGGTCAACAGCACTATCACCTTCAGACGGAGATGTACGTCGAGTTGGGGTTCCTGTATTTAAAACACACAAATTATGATCATCTAAGATATCCATTAACTTTACACCTTCTGTTCTAGTTGAAACACTCCCCCAAGATCGATGGTGACAATTAAAATCACCCATGACCAAAAAGGGTCTGTTCAAAGTAGTAATAACTTTATTAAATTCTGCAAGAGGTGCATTAGAAGCACGAGGTATATAACCCGAAACGAATACAATATTATTTAATGTAACACCTACCATATCTACATGAACTAAGTTGTCAAAAATAATGCGTGAAAAAGGGAGATCATTCCTTACTAGGATGGCAACACCACCGTATCCGTCTATTCTGTCAGATCTTACACAAGTGTAACCTAAAATGCCAAATATTTGACCTTTTTGTAACCAAATTTCAGACAAAGATATTAAAATTGGCTTGAACCTATTTACAAGATAAATCAAATCAGTTTTTTTAGGAACCACAGATCTACAGTTCCATTGAATTATATTGTCCATTGTTGTACTTGTTATTAGCTAATTCATATATATTGTCAACGTTGGACGGTTTAACTACATTTTTAACTACCAGCAAGTTTATTAAATTCATAAGAACTTTCAGGATTTCACTACTATCATCCGACTGACGAGTACTCTCTGAATTTAAGGGATATGCACAACCATCCGCTGGAGATGGAATTTCAAAATCACGAATTATTCTTTCATGGGCCTGTTTATCATAACCTTGAAGTCGTTTAGAAGGAGAACGTTGCTTTAGGAAAACTGTTTTTTTATGAGAGGTGGATGGCTTTGATGAGAGTTGAGAAAATGTCGGACTGCATGTATGCTTAGGTTGATTTGAGGTTGTGACAGAAGTAAGAGCATGAGCATAAGACTTTGCAACAGGCGGATGAACTTTACTGGCTTCATTATATGAGACACAAGAGTGAGCCATAGTGTGTTTTATTTCCTTTTGTCTAATAAATTCAGGACAACTTTTATTAGTTGCATAATGAGATCCAGAGCACACAACACAAAATGCAGAATCCTCTTCTACTGAACATGACTCCCCTGAATGATTGTCCCCACATTTAAAACACCTAGGTAGAGATGCTCGGCACTGAGCCTTTGTATGGCCATATCTACAACACCGGAAACATTGAATGGTAGGATATATGTAAATATCAACTGCTAATGCATTATAGCAAATAAATATTCTTTTTGGAAGGACTTGGCCATCAAAGGTTAGTACCATCGTCTGGGAGGGTTTCCACGAACCATTAACCTTATAATTTAATCGTCTTGCTTTAATAATACGCCCACAACCAATTGGAGTAGATATATTTTCTAGAACTTGTTCAAGAGTCCAATCTTCCGGGACTCCACGAACAAGGCCCATTCGAGTAACATTGAATGTAGGTAAGAACGCTTTGAATTTGTTCATCTGTAGGGAAGAGCTGGTTAGGAATGAATTGGCATCAGTATAATTGGAAAACGCAACCGCACATTTATTCCGGCCTATTTTTTAACACTACCTGGAATAATATTTTGGTAATTATTGCACTTCAAAAAATTTCCAAATGAAATGGGATGCATGGTGGTTCCACTATTTTCCGTATCTGTAATTTTTTGTACATGTACAATGAAAGGGGCCACATCTGTGGGAAGGTACTCCTTCCTTCCAATTGGTTCGAAATTTAACTGAATTTGGGAAGTAGCTGATACCGATACTGAAGGTTGAGGTGTTCGAGGAACAGTAAATGTAGAATTAGGACCATTCAAAGTTGAATTTATTACACAACTACATTCATTTTCATTACATTCTTTTTCTAAAACGATGCCCTTCCTACCTTTTTTACGTTTGTTACAGTTTTTGCATAATTTATTATGCCTACGTTTGCGAGATGAAACACCAGTCCATTTACTTGAATTGTCTGTACTCACATCTGTTTCTACTCCGCTCATATCATGAGCCGATATCGTCACATAGCTAGCTATAGCAGGGGGATTTGGATCAATGTACAAATCCCCCGCTTTATTTAAAGGCGGGTCGTTCATACAACCCTCCTGACAGCTTCAACATAAAAAATATCTAATAACTCACCTACTGCACAGCTACTCTACAATAAATATGAACTATACACATATACTTTAAATATTTACAGTTTACAAACTTACTAAATCGATAATTACAAGGAAAAAAATTATTTTTAAATTTGCAACGAAAAAAAAACACCCGATCAACCGAAGTTTCCCGGGTTTTTTTTTCTTCATAATACTTTAACCTTTTCATAGTTTAAGTTCTTAACTGTCAAAAAACTTCAAGTAAAAAAAAATCCTTCCATCTTTTTTCAAATCGAACCCAAAAAGGTTATATAATTGACAAACTATTTCACAAATTAGAATATACATTACTTTTAATAAAGAAATATAAATGATTATCAAAAATGGGACCTGGATACAGCAACACTTTTCAGTTACTTGAATAATTTGATAATAAAATAATGTTGCATATTTTAAACTCAATCAGAAAAGATGGGTGTTACTAATATGCCATAGACATCAGCGATATCGAAGTACTTTTTAAAAGAATAGACCGATTCTAACCGACAAGTTAAGTTAGTTTATTGTGAGCGGTTCTTAGCTATAAGCCAGGTCGCTCTTTTGTGTTTGGCGCAACGGTAGTGGTCGTGCCTTTCATACGTATGGTCCTGGGTTCGAGTCCCGGAAAGGGCAGATGTTTGTGTGATGAATACGAGCATTTGTACCTGAGTTATGGGTATTTATATATATATTTCTTTGAATATTACATATCTTTGTATCATATATTTATACCTATCCATCACCCTAGTATCTATAACATAACGCTTATAGTGCCTACTTTGGCTAATTGGTGTGAATATGAGAAATATTAATATTATCATTTAAGTGACGGAATCTCAGCTTTAACAAAAATATAAAAATTGCCAACATACAAAAATCCCCTTAAGATAATATATATTACGATGTTTTAAGTTGAACCTTACGGTTAAAAGTAAATTGAAAAATTTTCACACAAGTTTCTATTCATTAAAATGATTTCACGTTACGAAATTATCGTACATTTTATAAAATTATAGAGTTATTATGATTTGAAGTACAAATTCACAATACCAATTTTATTACTTTCATTTCCAATTACAGTGCAGAGTTATTTTAGAATTTAGAAATCCAATTAGGAATATTCATATAAAAGGTTGATTCTATTTAATATTTAGCAGCCTATTCTTAAATATTTTCATTTCCGGTTTTCCAGAATAAGTAAGCGAGTAAAAAGAATCCTGATAATTTTCTCTGTTTATCCGGAAATGTCGTTAATGAATTAATAGACGTTTTCTTTTTTATTCGAGCGGGGAAACCAGACTTCTCGATCCCATTCCCACGTTCAATAATAATATGTTGTTCGATCTTATTATTATAGTGGAACAATTGATTTGTTAGTCTCTGTAGTATTTATATTTTTAGTGTGTTTTAACTCTATTGCCAGCGATTGAAAAAAGCCAGTTTTTGTGTCGGGTTAAATATTCAAAATGAATGGTATGTCACAAAAAGTTGAATATAATCCATAGTCGCCTTAAAAAATATCGAATTATTTCTCAAAAACAGCCAAGTAGATACTAGTTGGATATAGCATTTGAATGTTTTTTTTATTTTCAAATGATAGTATTCGAAATAGTTCGAAATAAAAATGGAATAGCGTTAAAACACCCAATAATTTATAATACATAATATCTACTCCAAACTAACAAATTATATTTTATACTACTGATTTAATTCTACCGACTTACTACGAGTAAGAGTAATAACTCCAACTTTTAACATCAGTTTATCATATATTTGTAATTCCAAATGCATTTTGGTAAAAGAAATTAGATTTAGTCAGACATAGATTTTCACGGTTTAGAAAATTATACTAGATTTAAAAAATCTATAAATCCCACGTTTTTCAATGTCCTAAAAAGAATAAAATAACCCTGCGGGGCAAAGCGAGGGGCCACTCAAAACGTGGGGGCGCATATTACTAAGAGGAGATTTTAAAGAGATGAATGACATGCATTGATGCCGATTATTGTAAAGATGCGCCCCCACGTTTTGAGTGGCCCCTCGCTTTGCCCCGCAGGGTTATTTTATTCTTTTTAGGACATTGAAAAACGTGGGATTTTTAGATTTTTTAAATCTAGTATAATTATTTTATTCTTTTTAATTATTAACTCAACGAAGTAACCATGTGTTACGCAACAATCGGATAAACCCCATACAAAAGTGAAAGTTGCCGAAAGTGGACCTGAAAGTGCATCTGGAAAGTTGAAAGTTGCTTTAGAGTGCATTGTCATCGGGTTCTGAACTATCCTGAAAGTTTCAGCTTTCTAGCTTATCGGAAAGTGCCTCAAATTTAAGTTGCAAGATTTTGCCCGGACAGACAAACAAATAAGAAAAGTGAGATAAGAAAAACGTGGTAAAATTTGATTAACTCGGTGACTACAACCAGAAGTGGAAAAATTAAATGGTTGTGTCGCAGACGATTTTTGAAATTTCGAAGTGAGTTAGACTATATATTTTCCAACCTAACCAGAGTTTGTACTAGACTTTGTACCTACATAGTACTTACTTGAATATATTTTTTTAAAACACATTATCAACATTCCCGTTCACCCCTTGTGTAAGCTAAATTTTGTTACGAGGTGTCCACGCTCGTAATATATCAGGAGTATCTAACTCTTTCAACTTGGATTAAAGCTGACATCTCAACAAATGGACTATGGTCGTTAAAACAGAATGGATAGAATATAAATAAGTATGTATCAACCATAACTCTCATCGCATAATCATATGTCCCCACCAGAACCAGAGTTAACTTAAATATCATTATGACAGAAATTACATGGTAAATTACTTCGGTATTAATTCATTAATAACGTATCATTTAGTACCAATCCGAATGATACTTAAAGATTTATTTTGTGTGGTTGGCTTTTCTATCTGCCGTCTTAGCTAGGTTATATCTTAAATTTATTTATTTTTTATTATTTTGCACACATATTAATCCCATTCGAATTCGAATGTAAGACTGATTTGTAGGAAACAATCGTGTGTGTGAACTTAGTAGATCATTGTCCAGCAGATCAAAATTAAATGAGAGTTCTTTTCGCATGCAGCTGAGTTCTATAGTTCCTGATACTTTTTAGAAACAGTTCTGGCGTTTTTACCTCGAAAAATGACAATTTACGAAATGATCTGCTAACTTCCCATTTCTCGTAGCAGATCAATTTGCAGTAGATCAAAAAACAAATGAGAGTTCTTTTCGCATGCAGCTGAGTTCTATAGTTCCTGATACTTTTTAGAAATAGTTCTGGCGTTTTTACCGAGAAAAATGACAATTTACGAAATGATCTGCTAACTTCTCATTTCTCGTAGCAGATCAATTTTCAGTAGATCAAAAAACAAATGTGAGTTCTTTTTGCATGCAGCTGAGTTCTATAGTTCCTGATACTTTTAAAAAAAAATGATCTGCTAACTTCCCGTAGCAGATCATTTTGCAGCAAATCGAAAACAAATGCGATTTATTTACGCATGCAGCTGAGTTCTATAGTTCCTGATACTTTTTAGAAATAGTTCTGGCGTTTTTACCGAGAAAAATGACAATTTACGAAATGATCTGCTAACTTGCTATTTCTCGTAGCAGATCAATTTGCAGTAGATCAAAAAACAAATGTGAGTTCTTTTCGCATGCAGCTGAGTTCTATAGTTCCTGATACTTTTTACAAATAGTTCTGGCGTTTTTACCTCGAAAAATTTCAATTAACAAAATGATCTGCTAACTTCCCGTAGCAGATCATTTTGCAGCAAATCGAAAACAAATGCGATTTACTACTACGAGAAATGGGAAGTTAGCAGATCATTTCGTAAATTGTCATTTTTCTCGGTAAAAACGCCAGAACTATTTCTTAAAAGTATCAGGAACTATAGAACTCAGCTGCATGCGAAAAGGACTCACATTTGTTTTTTGATCTACTGCAAATTGATCTGCTACGAGAAATGGGAAGTTAGCAGATCATTTCGTAAATTGTCATTTTTCTCGGTAAAAACGCCAGAACTATTTCTAGAAAGTATCAGGAACTATAGAACTCAGCTGCATGCGTAAATAAATCGTATTTGTTTTCGAATTGCTGCAAAATGATCTGATACGGGAAGTTAGCAGATCATTTTGTTAATTGACATTTTTCGAGGTTAAAACGCCAGAACTATTTCTAAAAAGTATCAGGATCTATAGAACTCAGCTGCATGCGAAAAGAACTCACATTTGTTTTTTGATCTACTGCAAATTGATCTGCTACGAGAAATGGGAAGTTAGCAGATCATTTCGTAAATTGTCATTTTTCTCGGTAAAAACGCCAGAACTATTTCTAAAAAGTATCAACAACTATAGAACTCAGCTGCATGCGTAAATAAATCGCATTTGTTTTCGATTTGCTGCAAAATGATCTGCTACGGGAAGTTAGCAGATCATTTTTTTTTTTACATTTTTCGAGGTAAAAACGCCAGAACTATTTCTAAAAAGTATCAGAAACTATAGAACTCAGCTGCATGCGAAAAGAACTCACATTTGTTTTTTGATCTACAGCAAATTGATCTGCTACGAGAAATGGGAAGTTAGCAGATCATTTCATAAATTGTCATTTTTCTCGGTAAAAACGCCAGAACTATTTCTAAAAAGTATCAGGAACTATAGAACTCAATTGCATGCGTAAATAAATCGCATTTGTTTTCGATTTGCTGCAAAATGATCTGCTACGGGAAGTTAGCAGATCATTTTTTTAATTGACATTTTTCGAGGTAAAAACGCCAGAACTATTTCTAAAAAGTATCAGGAACTATAGAACTCAGCTGCATGCGAAAAGAACTCACATTTGTTTTTTGATCTACTGCAAATTGATCTGCTACGAGAAATGGGAAATTAGCAGATCATTTCGTAAATTGTCATTTTTCTCGGTAAAAACGCCAGAACTATTTCTAAAAAGTATCAGGAACTATAGAACTCAGCTGCATGCGTAAATAAATCGCATTTGTTTTCGATTTGCTGCAAAATGATCTGCTACGGGAAGTTAGCAGATCATTTTTTTAATTGACATTTTTCGAGGTAAAAACGCCAGAACTATTGCTAAAAAGTATCAGGAACTATAGAACTCAGCTGCATGCGAAAAGAACTCTCATTTAATTTTGATCTGCTGGACAATGATCTGCTTAGTTCACACACACGAAACAATCAATTTCACTTCATAGTTGCTTAAAAGAACTGCTTCTCCTAAATAAGGCGGCGGCGGATGATTCCACACATAATATTTCTTTTTTTTTACTTTTTATGTTGGAATTGTACATAATGGTGTGTAATGATAATGAAGTATAATAAATTAATTCCAAGTTGAGCATATGCCTTGCCGCTTGCTGATTATACATATATAATACCCGCCAGACGTTGCCGAATTGTTAATTAGGTAGAGTACAGATAATGTCTAATAAAACAAAAACATTTGAACTTAGAAAATTTAGAAAATGTTATAAAACTTATCATAAATACCTGATTTAGAACCATAATAATCCCTTACGACCATATCTCACTAGTATATCTTTTTTCCCACTCAAAAACTGCAACAATCATATCTTAAGTAAGATGACTACAAACACAAATTATAATACAGTAATGAATGTCTTTATTTATGTGGAAGATGATGGCGCACTTGGGAAACTCATAAAGAGTTGTCCGGGAGGCTAGTTAATTTTCGCTTTGATATGGTTTTGAAAATTGTTCCTACTTGTAATATTCCGTTATAAGTTCATTCAATGTCCCGATGGATAAAGTTGCGGGTTACAACTAAAAAGTTACTCAACAAAGAGAATCATAATAACTTTCTCACCAAACGAAGAATCATAGTAATGAGTCATATGTTAATGATCCGTGTAAATGACAGTGTCCACTTCCAGCAAATTTATGCGTGTCGGTGTCTGTTCCATCCGTAGGTTAATTCGTGGTCATGATCTTGTCGCTAAATAGCTTTCATATAACATTTAAGAATCCAATTTGCATTGAGTATACAGGGATGGAAAAGCTATTATGAAATTTTCTCTTTTTATAATAAGCTATGACTATGTTGCCGCTTGGTATTATTGAGCGAAGCTCTCTTTTAGGCAACTCACAAATTTTGCTTGTCTCCCTCCTGCTACTTAACGGTTCAACCGATTCGGACGAATTTTGGCATGGACATGCATGATTATAACCTGACGGACATAGGCTATATAAAAAAAATATAGACTGTACCATGGAGGAATAATCACCGAAAGAAAAATTCAAAAGCTGATCACAGCCAAACCGCTGATACTACATTGATGAAATTTAGCGCCAAAACTCACATCGTGGTCGTGACTAATGTGCAAAAAAAGTTTTGAAATCGGACATATCATCGAGGAATAATCACCTTTCAAAAACCTAATTTCTTCGCTCAGTATTTGCAAACAGCAGTATGTATTGCAGACCTAGTATTATAGACTATTATACACTCTAGCATAGAAATTAAACCGTTTACAAATTTTGGTATCAAATGAAGAGTGCTAATGATTTTATTATATTAAGTGTTTTTATGCCGATTTGTGTGGATTTTTTCTAAATAGCTTTTTTGTTTTAATAACATTTATTTATTTCTTGCTTATCATATTACAAAATAAAGGTGGAACAATTTATTAGGTCCTACATGTGACGCCTTGCAAGGGCACAGCAATATTAATTAATTAAGCTATTAATTTCTAAAAATCATTACATTATTTTAAATAAACAAAATTAACATGAATTAACATTAACACTTGATTTAAAATATATTTTCCAAATTACACTATTTAACATACATTAACACTTTCTACTTATATATTATACATATTCATTGAAATATTTCCATTTTTTATTTAAATTATTTTTATCCTACAAAAATAATTTAAATTATAGTAATATTTAGTAATGAGAAATTACTTTAATTGTTTAGTGAAATGAGTATGTATTTCAAGGTTAATTATGTAATTAAGAATGTGGTTAAAAATGTTAATTATCATGGTATGGGGGCTAGATGATACGAGTTTCATTGTGATGAAAGGCACTTTTAATTTATTAAAAGCATATAATATTAAAGAAGATTTAATTTGTGAACTACTTTTTGGATTGTGGTGTCTAATTTAGATGTGCAATATCAATTCCCAATAAAGTAGCAGAATCTATGCTATTGTATTTGTATGATATTTGTTATGCAGACTTTTGATACGGTTTAAATAGGAAACTTTTGGTCTTTTCAGGTTGAGTTGCAAATTATATGATTTCAGCCAATTTACTCTGCAATATTCTTTGTAGTGAGTTTTTATTTGTAGAAATTAGTGATTTAAGAAATCATTTATTTGGGTGTTTTCAAGTTTTTAATCCCGCAGTAAAATAAGTATTTTTGATTTTATTTTCATTTTTATTAAAGTTTTAGGTAAACACTAATTGAAGATAGCTTGTAGCGCATTTATAAATAAATTTGATTTTGTTGGTTTGCCACATTCGTTAATTTTAGGTCATTTTAGTTTTAGTTTGTTATCGGTAATCAATCACGCTGTGCGTACTCATATCAATTATCATATCATTTATTAGTTTGTAGTTATTAAACTAATTCGGTTAAATATATCATTTATATTATATCAAGACTTTCACTTCTTTCACTATTTATCATAAAAAGGTGCACAAACCGTACAACTTTTTTGGTCCTTCGAGCCGGATTGTTTTTAGGATATAGTACTCCTTAATTTATAGTAGAGAGTTCTTTCTTGAAGTTACAGATAGCCATTTAAATATAGGTTCTCGCAGTCGTCACAGAGAGACATCAGAATAGCACAAAGCAAGGAAATTGGGAAAACGGTGTATTTAAAAGTATGTAGTAACGTAAACATATTAACAGATGGCACTGAGAAGTAAATACTGTTTACTAAGGAGAAGGACAGTTTGGTATACCCCCTCAACAGCGATGAGTGTTATATTGTTGGATAAGGCACCAAAGTACCTTTTTTTTTAAATGGGCGCTTCCCCAATTCGTTATCTGTTCTGAGATATAGGCAATCCAAACATGCTCATTTTCAACAAAAAACCACATGTTGATAAATATGAAATGGATGATTATCTCATGTATGTGTTATGGGAAAAGCTCGAAGAGTGCTTAGACCTAGGCTTAGCCGGCTAATAATAGGTGTAACCGGTGACAGTTGGTTTAATCTAAGGAAAAGCCGGCTATTACCAGATGTAATCGACTGTTGCCTAGTTTTAGATCAGGTGTAGTCGGTTAAACTAGATGTAACCGGAAACAGTTTGTTGCACCTAATATTAGCGGCTTAAACGTAGCAAGAGTTGGTTAAGAGTATATGATACAACTTGTATTAGTCGGCTTAAGGTGAGCAGCAGTTGGCAATAAACTGTTTTAGACGGCTTAACTCGACTACCTTGCCAGATACTCCTTGCAAGTACTACATAATAGGCCGAACCTCTGATAAAATTAGGTGTAACCAACTCTTGCCGATAGAACCTAGTTTGGGACGAGAAAAACCTCGGATAAAGCTAGATGTAACTGGTAATAGTTTGTTACACCGGCAAAAGCGGATTTAAGCTAGCTAGCTTGAGGATACTTTAAGCTGGCTAAACCTCAGCTGCAATCAGATGTTACCGACATGGGAGGCTAAAACTAGGTCTTACCAGTAACAGGCAGTTATACATAGTATTAGCCGGATCAACCTGGGCTCAAACTAGGAAACACACTTAGTATGAGCTGGCTCTTCTTCAGCTTAAGAAAACCGTCAGTTATACATAGGTTACACCTAGCTGGCAAGTTAAAAAAAGGTGGTTATACATAATATTAACCGGCTAAGCCTCGGCTTAAGCTAGGTGTATTCAGAAATAATTGGTTACAGCTTGTATTAGTCGGATTAACTTCGGCTAAAACTAAGTTACAATCGTTAATAAATGGTTTTAGCCGGATAACTTCGGCTAACTTGCAAAACATGCTAGGTGTTACCAACTATTGGCGGTTAAAAAAAGTCAATTTTTCCTGAGAAAAGCCGGCTTATTAAAGTGACCTACCGATAGCTTAACTTAACCGGTAAGGCGGTTCACACACTAGAACTGCGTCCCGCCGCGGTGCGCGTAGCGACAGAAAAACGCGCCCCCGCGCGGAGGCGCAGATCTGCCTAACTTAGCGGTTAATCTGCTTCCCCGCGCAGATTTTCAATACAAGTTGACCCTACTTCTTCACGCCCCGCGCTCCCGCGCAGAATCTGCGCGGGAGCGCGTTCCCGCGTCGGCAGTGTGTTGTCATAGGCGTGTTTTCTATATTAATTGAGATACTTGCATACAACAATAAAATCTGCGGCCACGCGCTACGCGACGGGGCGCGGTGCAGTGTGTTAACCGCCTTATAGTTGGTTCCGTTTACAGCAAATGACACCTTTTATAGCCTCTATACATTGGCTAAAACTAGACAACAGTTTGTTAAAATTAGTTCACGCCGAGTAACCTCGGCAAATCAGGTATTACCGACATAAAAGTTTTTGCTGAGGTTTACCTCAGCTAAAAGTAAGTTTAATCGGCCACACTTGGTTAAACCTAGTTATCACCGGCTAAAACTCGTTTTTATATATATTTTTTATCCCATTCATTTTTGGCTGATACTATTTTTGGCTGATACTACTTTTAGCCAATTCCAATCGAGTAAAACTACGCCTTTACTTCACCATACTGACTAAAAATAGTCGTAATTTTATATATTTTTAAACTGGAATTACTCAGTTGGGAAAATTGTGGCAAACCAAATGTATACACATAAAATTAACTTTTCATTTATATATAATATATACCAGCTCCCAAACATTTTTGCCCACCCTCCTTTTAGATGCAATTTGTATCCCGTGTGATGTCGTGAAAAAAGAACCAACTCTACACACTAAAACTTGCAAGCTTTTAGGTTTGGACGTCTTTGCTTGTCGACTTGTGCTTCGTCGACCTTGCCCATCAACGGAAAAATTAAATGACAAAAATTTTATTCTTATTAATTCTTCTGCAAGTCGGCACGGCATAAATGGGGAAGGTGTCATAAACTAAAATGTGTGCGATACCTCAGTTAACACAATACAAAAAGAGGTTAATGTATTCCAGAAATCTCGGAGGTGTAGCTATCATTAAGTACCATTGGCTAGATCAGTAATCACAATTTCATCAATTTGTAGAGATAGCAAGTACGTTTACTATGAATGAATAACATTAACTATTATTATCGTGCTGGAAGCTTGCTGGCTAGTTAAGTAAAGTCATGACAAGGTGACCTACTGTAACGACTCTAGAAAAAAATATAACTTTCTTATAACATATTTTCTGCTTATAAAAAATTACCTACCTAAAAACCAACCTGTGTTCGTGGGTTTCGGTGACTTCTTTACTTTGTTCTGTTGAAAGAATGAAGACAACCATCCAGGATTTTTCGATGGACACACAGTAGTTTCCTTTTTTATCTTCTTCGTCGTTTTCAACGGTATCCGCTTTGTTGTGGTTCTTCTGGTGGTGGGCGAGCGGCGCGTAGTCAGGCGGCGTGTTGTTGGGCGCCGAGTCGAAGACGGGCGACGAGTCGGCACTGGTCTCTTAGTCGTTGCTAATGGACGATCCACATTCGAAGCTTCCACATACACATAATCCTCACCAACATTCACTACCGATCCCGGGCGTTTAGTAACAGCATTTAACAACACAGGACGTTTTGTCACTATAAAGTTGGTATGACTCGCAATATTGATATGAGTGGTTTTAATAACTTTTTTCAGATCATTATCACTTGAAGAGTTTTTCATTATGTTTATTTTGGGGACTTTGGTCCTCAATACGACTTTTGTATTAGGTTTTGCGGTAATAGGTCGCTTGATTTCGAAGGACTCTTCGTATTCGTCCCAGAAAGCGAAGGGGTCGAGAGAGTCGGAATCAGAGACGTCAGCGGAGTGCAGGTGCGGGGCCCGCGCGGCCGCCGCACACGCTAGCAGCGCGAGCAGCGCCAGGCGACGCGCCATGTGGCGAGCGTGTGTGCATGGCGAGGTGCGAAAGCACTGTAGCCTCGCAGCGCGCGCCCGATGCGACCACCTTCCCTGCCACTGTCATTATGTGATATCGCTTTCGTTGCGTTTGCAACCACTAGGTCAACCCGCCCGTTCCGCCATAGCGTCGCACGCTTGTAACCGCGTGCGGTTACTCTCTAGGTTTATTTGTACTTATTATAACAAATTATTGCTAAAAGAAATAAGTCAACTTGTTCGACCGCAGCCATTGACTTTCAAGCATGATCTGCAATAAATGTTCTATAAAATCGTATAGTATGTCTGTGGTTTTCGGTCAAGAAGTTAGCAGATTCTATTTGATAAATAGCAATCAAGGGCAAGTATACCCGTGATAATGTGTAATTAACACAGTGGTGTCATAGTTACAGTAGTGTCAAATTTTCTATAAAAATAAAAAATACTTATTATTAAAACATTATTTTACAATTTAAGTTAGGTAGAATATGTATCTAAAGCTTTCCTTGATTACCTAAGTAAAGTTGATTTCATGCAAAAGAAATAAATTATTTTGTAACTCCTTACATTAACGTAAATTGAACACAGATAAGTTCGCCGATAGCCAAATGATAAAAATGTTCTTTCCGCGGTTTTGCTTTAAGTATGTAGCGAGTTATTGAGGTGTTCTTTTTTATATAGTAAAACTTTCGACTAGAGGTATGAAATATGTGTTGAGTATGTAAGCCGGATAGATCAAAGCAAAGGCTGTTATGGTATCTTAATATTAATTAAATATTTATTGTGTTATGTATTTTAAAAAGATATGAAATTAAACGTATCTTTATCTCATCGATTTCACTTCGATTAAATATTCGTCATAGTTTCTACACAATCGTCAATGCACTAGCCTTAAATGAACACTAATGAATAAAAACTTTCTAACCATCACGCTTAACCGACCATTTCTAAAGTATCTGATGTTTACTGAACAACCTGACCTCAAGTCAGTCCCGCACCGGGATGACTTGACGGTTTCAATTTTTTCTTCAGTCGATTGGAATCGCTCATAATGTAAGAAAAGAATTGCTGGATGTAGGATTCCGTATCTAAGTTCCTACTACTAAGTTAACGTAGAACTTTTAAAAGTAAAGAACGTTTATCTAAAACACAAAAAAAATAAAACTCTAACACTAAAAACAAAGCGAAAATTAATATTGTGTTTTTTAATGTTTATTATTGTTTATTTACTATAAACAATAATTTACATAGTTTGTATAAGAAAGAAAGTTAAGTAATCTATACCCATTTTGCGTTTAAGATCTCTACCGCAGTTGACAAAAGACCCAATGACCTTGAAACTGCTAAACCGATTTTGATAATACAAATCTAAAAATTACCGACAGTAAACATGCTTTAAAAAAATCAAATCCAAATATGTTACCCGTTTAACAACCACGCTACCACAGACAAACACACAGACAAACACACACACTCACAGAGAGAGAGAGAGAGAGAGGAAGAGAGACTTATAAAGCCTCTCTTTTTGCGATGGGGGCTAAAAATAATATAAACTTACAGTCATATACTAAATATATATATATTTTTTATATTTAGTATATGACTGTAAGTTTACTATTTAAACTGTAACAAATTAAACTAAATATAAAAAATATCACTTTTGTTCTATTAAGGTTTTGTTAGAGCTGTCAATGTTTTATTAAACCTATGTAATAATAGGTATTATAATTACACAATATGAAGAATTTAATTGTATTTAAGTCACAGCACTTTGATTAATATTTTTTTGGAAATATTTACAATGAAAAATAATAACGAAATAAAATGAAAAATAAAACTATTTTATGATTTATATAAATTTAACGGTCAGGAACGTACCCGATTAAAATAGTGTGTAAGTATTAGAAAATATATGACGACCATTGCCTTAGTCATCATGAGCCTGGGCTTCTGTAAAGTAGTCGAACGTCAGGATTAAATATAAATTATGCGTAAAAAAACCCTTAATAAGTTGTTTTATTTAAATGTGTAATGTTCGCGGAAGTGTAAGAACTAAATAAACTAAAATAATGCAAAAACTTTCTCATAATTATGCCTTTGTGAAAATGTTTCTTTCGAATGCGCATATATTCCTCTCATTGATGAAGCAACGGTGATCTTAAGCGTAAAATCAGTAAAAAGTATGGTTGTTCAGTTTGGAGAGTAGTAGTGGACATCCAAGAGTTGCGACTTCGAGTTCCACCAGAAAAAACTTGTGAGCTAAGCGATTTTTCTAGTTTTCTCCTCTTGAAAATTTATTACACTAAATATTTATAAGTGGTGAGTTACCTAGCCAAATTTGTTGAAATGGTCTATAAAACTTTTCTATATTTAGGTACACTTAACCGCACAACACCCTATCCTGTCAAATTTTCCATATATATATATTATACTAGCTGCCCCGGCCACGCGTTGCTGTGTTATAAATTAAAATCAAATCTATCCTATCTCTTAAGTTAGATGAAGTAACAGATAGCTACAAAGTTTGATCAGAATTGGTTAAGTTGTTTAGGAGTCCATCGCGGACAAACAACGTGACACGTAATTTATATATATTAAGAAGATATGTATAAACAACTGGTCCATAAGTCTCTGGGGGTCTGAATCAGATCGTTTAATAACTGAAGTGAACAAGCAGTGTAAGTTTTGGATTAAGACCACATTTTTTACTAAATAAAAAAAATCTATACAGGCATTCATTACTTTTGCATCGTGTGGCATGCCCGATTCAATTTATTATTAAGGATACCGCCCTATTATTATTTTTTAAATATGCATCACGTAAATAGGTTACTGGACCAGTGGCCCCCGATTGCGTAGCTCTAATGTACTAAAATATTTTTTGTGGGTTTTTCAGATTGAGTTCGCTTAGCATACACATCAAATGATGAAACTAAATCATAACAGCACAAAAGCAAATATAACTGAAGTTCCCTTATAAGAACCGTATGAGAAGAATAAAGTTGGTCGAATTTCTTTTAGACATTGTATACTTTATCCCTGTAACTATTACAAACTGTTACAAATTCACTATAAAACACATAGACAATGACAAACCATGAAATCGAGTCCACCGCACGTACACGGTCCGCTTCGCATGTCGCGGAGTGCGCAGGGATATCAACGCTCATGTCACGCAACTGTTGGTTGCACTGCTTGACCATTGCCATTAGCTGACTACATCCTATCACTATTTAGTTTTCTTTGGATCATTTAACTTTCTAACAAACTTCGAGTTTCGGTCCAGTGCTCATAAAGGACGTGGCATACTCCTACTATAAAGAATTCATAACACACGTAAGAATTAATAAACGAATTCGTAAACGTTATATTTCCATTTTTAGGTAACCTAACTGTATATTATGAAAAATGTATATAAATACACATAGAGGAAAAATGTCTTATTTATATATGTTAAGTTGGACAGTGTTTTTCACCGTCATACATATTTTTAAGGGTATCGCGTATCTTACAATATTGTCGTATATAAGATGTTTATGTATCTGTATATATATGTTTAAGATCATTATGGTCGTAGCCTAAAAATCCACATTGACCAATGGGGCAAGGCGTGTTTGTTCTTCATGGTGTTTTCTTTACACTCACCTTTAGTAAGGACTGATATTGATAATAATTGAATTATATGATAAATTAATAATATACGAAAGTATATACGAAATATAATACCAATTGTATGTGTATACACAATAATTCATATAATTATCCATTTGTTTACGCTTATTAACTGTATTAATGTTAGATGAAATTATAATTGTCAATTAGTGATAAAAAGTAATTTAGTCATAGAGTTTTCTACGATTGTCCTGCGTAAAAGAGGCTTGTGCAAGCTTGTGAAACCGTGACATGAGATAAATAACGATGATATGTCTTTCACGCGAACCCAATTATGCTGAAGTAATTAAAAGTAGCCTTGTATATATAAGTAATCACATACAGATTTGTTTTTGTTTGCCAGTCTTCACTCAAATCTTTAAACATGAGGAATAGGTGGCTTTTTTATGTTATCTACTGTAGATATAAGTTTATTTGGTGTATGTATACCCTATTAAAACATGGAGGTTTTTTCCCTGACAGTTATTGATAAAACACGTTAATACATCTTAATTACTTTTGTTGTTTTGAATACGGAATAATTTAAATAAAATATGTAATCAATATACAATTTACATATACAGTCGATATATACATAAAGATGTATCTTATATTGTGATTTATATAATTTCTTTTCATCGGATAAGAAGTAATCAATTATTTATTTCATTTCAGTTCACTACGATTTATCACCTATATTGAGTGGCGTCGCTAAGCTGCCCAGCACGGTCATCGTATTTTTTGAAACGTTTTGAGTGCAAAGTTCAAAAAAGTGTACACAAAGTTTAAAAACATTAAATTTTTGTTCAACAGTAAAAATGTCTTCCACCACCATTGTAAGTTCAAAATGTAAAATGTCGAGTCGAATTTCCATTATTCTTGACCGCTTAATTTCACGAAAATCACACTTACTTTCATTTTGCTGGTCTATCAAAACAGTTATATTTCGCGCGTGTTTTATTGCGTATATGTATATGCGGGTCTGTAATATACTTTATTATCTTATTTCATACCAAACGACTGGACGGTTTTAAAAAAAATAAGGTATCATTTGTGACATCTTATTTTTTAAAACCCCGTGAAGATAGCAAATCAGGTGTCCTATCCTCATTGGATAAGTCACGTCAAAAATAAATGGAAAATAGAAATTTGGGGCACCATGGGCTGTACTTTTTTTGTTTTATAATGGCTGCTTTGGATGTCCTGCTTTGGACAGATACTTGTTTTTGTTCGTAGATGACCGTTACTTACAAGGTTACTGTACAACAAATTCTAAAAATAGACACAAGTAGGAAATAATGAAGCAGCGTAATGGAAAGTGAATGAATGGATTTCTAAACTAAAGAAGCAGGGTCTCAAAATGTTTGGAACTTACCAAAGACAGAGCTCATTTCAATTTATAGTAGATAGAAAATTTGTTTATGAATATGTTTTATATTTTGTAATGTTATTTTGTTATGTTATAAAATTAAAAATAATATTATTCAGAAAAATAAAATTCATTGTTATTAAGAACTTTTACCTAAATAACACTATCACCTATTTACAAATAACTAAGTTCCTAATTAAAAATAACAGTTAAAAAAATCACAAATTAGGTTCCATACACTCTGTTTATTATGAATAAGATTTTAATAAAGTAATAATTTATGAAACTATCTTCGCATCTTCGCAATTTTCTATACGGGCATAACTTCTAGCTTTTATTCAAAGCGTTATTAAAAGACATTGTGAAATTTTCATAAACTCATGAAAATTCCGCTTTTTTAGTTGTGAAGCAAAACTAGTTCCAGTTTGGGTATTTAATTTCGGATCTATACTTTGTGTATTTTTAAGGTATTTCAACAAATAAAATCCACCTTTTGAAGATATAAAAATGTAGCAGTTAAATGTTTAAACAACAAAAAATATAACAATAATGCGAAGAAAAGTATGGCGATTGAGGACGGAGCACGGCCATCGCTGAACATTTAATCCAATCGCGCTTAAATTACTGGAGCGAGTTTCATAAACCTCAGTTTATCTCAATAGAACGCCACAAAATATCAATCGTGAAGACTGGTTTAAATTGTCGAGTATCTGGAATCCAGTAGTCAGTTTTTTGTAAAAATAACACAACACAAAATAGTACCGTTTCGCGATCGGATATTGTGAGCACGGTGTGTCGTAAACAATTTTTTTGTGAATAGTGAGTTTACAGACCTTGGTACCGGTATCGAGTGTATTAAAAGACTAAGATGGAGGGTAAATCGATACGTCTGCCCATAAAATCCACCCGCAAAAAACTTCAGTTCTTCCGTGACGATGGCGCATGCAACTGCGTCGGAACATCGGAGTCTGAAAAATCAAAAACATGGTAATCATTCCATTTTAATGATTACTAGCAGTTAAATACTTAATAATCATCATTATCATCATTTCTAAACAATGTTTGGTTATATCTATGTTAGAAAATAAAATATGCGGGTAATTGAAATAAAAAATAAAAAGTTTTTAACAATTTCAAAACGTGACAAAATTACCTTCGAGATTGTATTGCTACTGCCCCGCAAGCACCTCAGAAAAACAGCTGCTTTTTTTTAGTATTATGGCATGGAAACCCTCGGTGCGTGCCTTAGCAAACATACCTGAAATGCTCTAATAATCTCGGCAAAATCGCAACAACATCTTTAAGATATTATGGTAATGGATTCGCTGGTCATCAACAGTCCGACGTGACAACACCCACCTGTATAAAAAATTTGACAGAAGAATAATTATCGTTGTCTGTGCAACAAGAAAATCTGCACGCCACCATATTGCGAGGTGGTCAGGAATCACCAGTGCCCTGTGCTCCTTTTCCATATGCTCCACATCGTTCAAAAACAATATAGCCCAAATACTTAAAATTCGAAATCCTTTTCACTTGCATTCCACTTAATATTAAGGGTTATAGTAGGAAATTGCCATTGACTACTCAAAAAGTTCAAACAATATTATTTAACCATTGCATTTGCATTGTTTTTACACTTCTGCGAACTCATCGGAAGGTAATTTTTGCCTTTGCGATAGAACTTTGGGGACCTGGACTCATCCACTTTTTATGAAGGCATTTAGTACTGCTTCCTTGTAAGAAAATATTTTTCCATGCAGAAAATTGTCCATATCATATTGTTCATATCAGAAGCTTTTAACTTACGGTTCGATTCTGCGCGCGGCGTTGCCTTTATTCCCGATAAGCCTATTACGATTTCTTTGCACAGCTATACATTTGTCATCCGTAGTCCGTGTTTATTATTTAGTAAACTACCCGCAAAAGTGCTTTTTACCGCCTGCTTTACCATTTTTATCCTGTTTATCAATATTATCAGTATTTATATTTTTTATATTTAGGCTTAAATAAAAAAATCCAGTACGTTAAAATTTATTGATATTAAAAAAAAGATTATATCTATTTAGAATAGGCTTTTTTGGTCGCGCGGAATGGATAAAATAAAGCAAGAAATAAATATTTTATTTATTTCAATTTTTGTTTTAATCACACAAATTAGTCTAGCCCAAAGTAAGCACTGTAAGGCGTGTGTTATGGATACTAGGGTATCGGATAGACATACATAGATAAGTAATATTAATAGAAATATATATATAAAAACCTAAAATATTAAACACCCATGGCTCAAATACAAATGCTCGTATTCATCATACAAACATCCGCCCCTTCCGGGATTCGAACCCAGGACCTTCGGTGCGAAAGGCAGTATTGCTACTTTACACTAAACGGTTACTTATAAATATAGCATTTATTACCGTATTTTATTTAATTTTTTTACCGTTCCCAGCCTACACAAAAAAATTTGGTAATAAATCAAGAATAAAACATTTAAAGACATGGCCAAAAACTGTATGGAGCTTAGCATAGTATTAAAATTTTATTTTCCACCAATTTACTTTAATTAAGTGATGTTTCCAGTATCTATATACATTGGGTTGGTGAACCACAAGCTGTCAAATTAATCTCAACAAAAATCCCATTAACCAGACTAGTCTAACCATCTAACCCACAGAAAAAACAATTTAACAAACATATAATAATACAATAATAAGGTATCTTTCATGTTTTTAAAAAAGTATTTAAAGCTTACCTAGGTGACCTTTATATTTTGGTAATGGATAGAAGGGGGAAGGGTAATATAACTCCTAATATAACAACAATTGCAATAAAATATTTCTTACATTCACACCAATTAGCCTAGCTCAAAGTAAGCACTGTAAGGCTTGTGTTATGGATACTAGGGTAACAGATAGACATACATATATAATACATAGATATCTAATATTCATAGAAATATATATAAACACCCATGACTCAGGTACAAATGATAGTATTCATCATACAAACATCTGCCCCTTCCGGGATTCGAACCCAGGACCATCGGTGCGAAAGGCAGGATCGCTACCGTTGCACCAAACGGTCGTCAATATTTTAGAATTTATTTATTTTTTGTTTATAAATAGACATTATTCTTCTTCATTCATTATGGGCAGTGTCCGCAACTCAACAACTTCAAATGTCCATGTTGCGTCTAGAAAGATTTACGTTCTTTCAATACGTTTTGTAATGAGTGACTAAAGCTGATCAAAAAAATATTTTGTTTGGTTACAAATTAGTTTGATTTATCTACCCTGGTGGACAAAAAACATATTTTTTTAAAGTAGGGCTGCATTGAAAATTCGCATTAGGTCGGGGACATGTTGCTTTACCATGAAAAACAACTATATGTTACCATGAAGTTCCACTTTGTGACCTTATATCTTAAAATAAACAAAAGATACAAATTTCAATGTTCATAGCAGTAGAAAAAATAATGCGTCAATTTAACATATTGTATACGTTTTTATGTTAAGAAAATGGCACTTCAGATTTTCTTTACCGGGGAACACAAAAATCTGCAGTAAAAAGTAGAATGACCCTTTTCCGTTACCCTAGTATCCATAGCATTAGTCTAACAGTGCTTACTTTGTAACGAATTTTTTCAACTCTTCTTTTATTATAGTGATCTTTAAAACTAATGAGTCATGTTACTATTTTTGTACAAGCAGGAAAGTTAACAGTTAGCATAAACACTATAGCCGAATAAGAGACAGGGCTTTCTACTAAAGACGTAAAAAATCTGTAATCGTAATGCTTCGTCTTATACATTAGATAGTTATTGCTTCCTGACCCGAAAGATATGATTGTGACTAGTCACAAAATTTGCTCATTATCTATCACCACACCTCTCACTATTGACGAGGAATTAAACGTTAATAACAAATTATTAGAGCTAATTGCTTCTTATAAGAAATGAATGTGTACCAAATTATTTGTACTCCAGATTAAATTCAAAAGCACAGTGCAGTAAACAAGATTTTAAACAATGACAGTTATATTTTTTTAATAATATCCGAATTGGAAATAAGTAAAAAAATAACAAATTTTAATCAATAGGAAAAAGTACAAGAATACTTATGGTTGCAAAAATGAAATGTCAATAGGATATTTTTGAAATTGTATGTTAATCAAAAAAAGTTCTTTAAAAAGTCCGCAACGAAATACATGTACATATATGTTAAGGTTGATACACAAATTATTCAAATGTGACTAAAAGTTATATTTAAAATTATTTATATATATCTAAGGGAGATTAAGTAGGTGTGTATATAAGGTTACAAGTGAGGAAATCTTTAATAGATTTCAATTGCCTTTTTTGTTGTAGATTCAATTGCCCAACAACATTGTTTGGACAAGTTTTTTTTCAAAAACTAATTAATATATGCTGATGTTAGCGGACCGCGGCGCAGTTGCGTAGTCAGCGCCATTTAACAAATATGTGCTTTTGAATCTAATATTCTTATAATTAGAATTTTATAGTAACATAAAAGTTGAATGATTCTATTAATATTATTAAAGTGAAAGTTTGCGACGAAGGATAGATGTATGGATTTTTGTTACTCTCACGCAAAAATTACAGAGCAGTTGTCAATGAAACTTTAAAGTGGTATTTATTAATTTATTTAGTTAAATGAAAGACAAACGGCTATAACTAAACAAAAAAGAACGATGCACAGCCATTTACAAATAAGTCCACGCAGTTTTCGTAGAGAGTTATCAAAATAAGAAATAGACTATTTGTTAATAAGTGTCATAAGGTAAATGCGATGTTGCAGAGTTTTCCAATTTATGGTCTTTTACTGCAATCTCCAACCAATCCGAGGGTGGAGAATAAGGAAAACCCAATAAGTCGTTTTCGGCTTCCGTCCAACAGTGGGCGTCTTTCGGCTGAGAAGATGGTTATAATAATTTTTGTCGACCTTGCCCAAAACACAAGAAAAGGTTACTTTTTTGTAAATGTAAGCAAAAAATTAAGTTCGTTTTATTTTATTTAATATTATTTAAATAGCAGTGCCCGCGACATCGTCCGCGTGGACTATTGACTTTCGCCAGCATTTTTAGTTTTTTAGGCTAAATATTTTGCAAATAAAACAGATTAAAATAATCTTTTTACAGTATTTTACTGCAAATAGCTTATTTAAGTACATTTTATACTTTTTTTTTGTATGGGTTCGCTCTTGATCCAAATCAAGCCCGGGGGCCAAGACAGGGTCCACGATGGAACGAGCTAACAGAGAAGGTGCCTCTTCTCCCTGACTTTTAAAAACGGACGGGTTATAAGTACTCGGAAGTACAGACGCAGGGAGGGAGTTACACTCCTTGAAAAGCGCTTGGTGCGACAGGTAGGAACAGCAACCATGAAAAAAATAGATACGATTTTAGGAAATGTTATAAATTGTTCTTATACCTTATATTTCTTTTTAAATACTAATCCAATATTTATCTGTGAATGTTGTGTACGCCGTTATTATGTCATGCTTCAGAACTTACCTAAACTTAACTAGTTTTTTACAAGGATGTATTAATGTTTGCCATGAAGAATAAATAAATAGGCATGGAAAAAGATGGAGAAGGTGTCAAAGGCTAAAAATATACGCAAGCGAAACCGCGCTAAAAAACTTTTTATATTATAAAAAGATAAAGTTTGTAAGTAGGAGGTAAACTCTAAAACTACATAGTCTATTTTAAAAAAATACCAATATTTAAAATAGTCTCTCAAGATGGACACAGCGTAATATTATTCCATAATATTAAAGAGGCATTTTAAATCTAAAATTAACGAAAAAATGTATATATTATAATTCGTTTACCAAAGTTGTCTACTATAAAGGATATTTTGATACTTTCAAATACGACCATAATTCAAATATTTTCCGTTTATTATGTTACATTAATGTGTCCTAGTAGAAAGAATATATAAAAAAACATCATTAGCAATTTTGCAACGAAAAATATTCTACAAACTTATCTTCATAATAAAACCTAATACTTATTTTTATTACAACACTTAAAGGAACATTCTAAACAGTCAGACATACTTCGATGATAATAGCTTTTGTTGCACGTTCCATTTAAATATACTATTTAGTGAAGCTGTTTCATTAATTGTCTTAATATCAATTTTCTTGAATAAAAAACTAAAACGTATTTTTTGTTATAACTTGGTTAAGTATAAATAATTACTTACAAAACCAGATACCTACACGAAGCGCACAAAAATATTCCCCAACCACGTATGTTTGGGCGCGTAGAATCATACATAACATGACAAACAATTCATGCGCGAGTGTTAGCGAGACGGTCGACTCGCCCGCACGTGTTCGTCTAAGCGATAGTAAAATAACAGCGAGCTCTTGTCTGAACGAGAAGAGTTCATTACCATCTCACCATTTAAGAGTCTAGATCGCAGGTCATTGCCGCATAACCGGTAAGAGCACTTTGATTTGTTTTGTATCTATCATAGACACATTATAGGAGTTTATAACTATTTGGATACCAAATCCTTCGTTAGTACTTACTTATTCTTTAAGTAGTTTTAAATATGTTTTAACAAACTTTATATTCAAAATTTAGACATTGTACTTCAGCAAAGAAACAAAAACGACAGATAGTTTTAAGTACATTTTTTTACTGAAATCGCAGTTATAAACAAACGACATCAACGACCTCCTGCAATATAACAACCAGTTCTGGCACGTTGCAAGGGGATACCATTCACTAGTTTCCCCTGATCAAACCAGTTGTTTTCAATTACTTTTGTGGTAAAATCTTTGTTCAGTAGCTATATAACGGACGTATCAGTATGACCTTCTAAAACAATATTAAAAAAAATCTTAAAAAAAATCTTACACCAATAAATTCAGTTGAAATAATGCAGTATATTTAAAAAAAAAGGAGCCAAATAAAATGACAGTAACATTTGTCGTAAAACTTTGACAACATTTTTTTAAGGAACCGATCAAAATGTTCGTTAGAATTTATTATTGGCGGATAGCGCTCAAGAAATACCCGGATAAATTCGGGTTTGTCTATGTTTCGGTAGCTCAATTGAAAGAGTACTCGCCCGGACAGGGAGCAGAAATGGGTTTTCTTCCCAAATAAGACAAATTGACTTTTTTCTTTCAAATTATTTTATTTTTTTATTTTAACGTCTGATTTCAATTTGACCAGTTTAATTATCAATATAACCTCATACTTCGAAAAATACCTATTGTTCTATTAATAGATATCTAATCTAATCTGAATAAATTATTCACACAATTAAATAATTAACGTAAGTCACCGTTATAATAATATGTATTCCTTAATACTGAAATTGTAGTATGGTTTAATTTGAATTTAATGATTGTATAAGTAGCACAAAATATATTTTTTTAACATTCGTCTTGGCGATTATATAAATACAATCGGTCTTAAGGAAAATATTTGTTATTATTTAGTAGAGCTACTTTGGTAGTTAATATAATTAGTTCTAATATTGACGCGCTGGGAAGGCGTTTTAAGCAATTAATTTTTTATTTCTCTTAAATAATCTCTTAATGTTTTCTAAATTCTCTGTTGCCGTTATCGGCAATGGAGACTTTTTATAAAAAAAAATCTTGATAAATCCCAGCCAGAAATGTGATTTTCTTTGAACACCACATTTGATCATCAATCGTAAAAACTAAACAGCTTTACAAAGGAGGTTAGAAGTGTAGCCAAAAAACAATTACCCCTATTCCTGATTAATATAATGGGTTATACATCCCTTTCCATATCCTTAAAACTTGATAATTGGCAAGACTTAAAAAAGAACTCAATGACTGTCATTTTTCTAATAACGGTTAATCAAACTAAAACAGCAATTTTCATTTACTGACTGTAACGATGTTATAAAGAGCTTCAAAGGCTGCGTTTCGCTCTCTCTTGCTAAAACGCAGAAGGCATAAGCCTCAGAATTGGGGTTAAAAAATATTAGATTATTGGATGGTTTATACACTACTGGAAAAAATTAAGGGATCAAAAAAATAATCCAAATTTTTGGGCAATTTTCAACAGGCCGTAACTTTGAGAGAAATGGTCGTACAGAAAATAAAAAAAGGAAATTGTAGCTCCAAGTGTCTAGTTTTTGGATTAGAACTTTAAAATTTTGTAGCCTCCGCGGTTTTTGAGTAATCTTAGAAAAACCAGCAACAAAAATATTTTCAACATTTTTTAGTGTTTTTTTGCTTAAACACTATAAGGATCAGATACTTTGTTCATTTAGCTTTAATTTATTTTTTTGTAGACCATAATATGTCCATTTCTCGCCGAGATATCGGTCTTCAAATGGAAAAGGATCCTTTTGTCTTTGATTAATTCATACAAGTTCTTGAAACTCACCTTTAACTTTCTGTGCGATCATTTGTTGCTGAGATATCGATAATAAAAGACAAAAGGATTCTTTTCCATTTGGACGTATTAAGGTCTATAAAAAAATAAATTAAAGCTAAATGAACAAAGTATCTGATCCTTATAGTGTTTAAGCAAAAAAAACACTAAAAAATGTTGAAAATATTTTTGTTGCTAGTTTTTCTAAGATTACTCAAAAACCGCGGAGGCTACAAAATTTTAAAGTTCTAATCCAAAAACTAGACACTTGGAGTTACAATTTCCTTTTTTTATTTTCTGTACGACCATTTCACTCGAAGTTACGGCCTGTTGAAAATTGCCCAAAAATTTGGAATATTTTTTTGATCCCTTAATTTTTTCCAGTAGTGTATTTTACTCGATCTCATTGGAACTATTGTGCTCAGAGCTATTGTGGGACGTTTGTAAACTAATATGCGAGTACCAGAACTCCTTTGCATAAAACTCCATTCTTGGTTTATCGTTCTCATGACAATTCCATAAAATTCTCGCAGCCTTGCAATATGCATAATGAAACCATCATCATCATTCAATATCAACCATCATCATCATTCAATATCAACCATCATCATACAATTAGCATGTAAATTCAATTCATTTTCATTCTCTACATTCCATTTCCATTATATCCTGATAAAATTCCATATCTACAATAAAAAAGTTGCGCCCTTTTTAAAATACGAGTATTAAATGCTACAACAATATCCACATATAATCAAACACTTCTATTCGAATAAGAATGAATAATCGTCGAAAATGGATGTACGTAGTTTGTATACTTAAACGTATTAAATTTTGTTCCAGTTGTGAAATATGACGAGGGGACCGATATACTGGTTTTTTCTAGGAGTTTGTAGTTATCAAGTTGTGACAGCTGATCATCCCACGGTGATACGAGTCAACAATGTTGACGAATTCAAGAAGGTAATTTCTTAAGCATATTTCTACAACTGTTGTAAGACTTTTTATATAAAAGATTTCAGTACACACACTACAGTTGGCTTCAGCGTTCGTGATTTATAGACTGTAGCGATGTCTTGTCATCCTAGCATTGTCAAAAGTAAAGAGTAGGAATATAGTACAATAGTAATTGAGTAAAAGGAGACAAGGTAAAGGTAAGGAGGAAAGCTAACGATAAAAAAATCGGTTTTTAGTAAGGTACAAAGTCTGGGAAGCTTACGAGGCAAAAATAATTAATCGCTTTAAAGTCGAGAAAGACAGAAGAATAACGTTATGGAAGTCAAAAATAAGTATTCGAGTCATGAATTAGTATAAGTCATGCGAGACGTGAAAACCGAAATTGGGGTTTGAAAATCTTGATAAAATAGTTTAAGAATTAAGCTCTTAATTATAGGCAAGTTTAGACACAGAGTTAGGCACATAAGAATCGAAACGGGATTCAGTACAATGCTTTGTTCCTCCCTGATGCGACCTACAATAAAATGTGTGTGCGATGTAATTTACATTCATATTAAAAAGGGCTAACACTTCGATATAACGAAGTATATACGGTATACTCCTCAATATAGCGCATTAATTAAGAAGTTGAATAAATTCTGCACCTTCATCATCACTACATTGACGTCCTCGCTGAAAAGACATAGTCCATATCTAAAAATTAACAAAAATATAGGAACAGTGCAAGTCGTACGTGCTGACGACTGCAATAAATAAATATTTTGGTCATTTATTCGCATGAGGTTTATTGCTTAACCTACCGCAATCGTACGCTAAACACTTACTACAAAACTAACGATCTCCACGTCCATATTAATCTATACTTATCTTTATATATATAATTCTTCTGTGAGTGTGTATGTCACTGAACTCCTCCTAAACGGCTGGACCGATTTGAATGATTTTTTTGTGTGTGTTCAAGGGGATCTGAGAATGGTTTAGATTCACAATCAGCCCGGCAGATGGCGCTGCAGACGGTATCTAGGTTATTTATCTATACTGCAAAAATAACAGGCAGGACAACGTCTGTCGGGTCCACTAGTAATATTATAAAGCTGCAGAGTTTGTTTGTTTATTTGAACGCGCTAATCTCTGGAACTACTGGTCCGATTTGAATGATTCTTTCAGTGTTGGGTAGTCCATTTATCGAGAAAGGCTATAGGCTATATTTTTTTTTTAAATTAGGGATCCGCAATAAAATTGCTATTTTGTAACACAAGGTGTAAAATCGAAAACCTATTTTTGCGTGCGCTGCAAAAACTATTGACAATAGAACAAAATGATGTACTACGGGTTTGTAGATCCCATTAAGACCTACAAAAAAGTCCGGGAGAATATATATCTAACTATCATGGTTTAATCACAATAACCGATTTTGTGTTCAAAATAATTATTAAATCGTCTGAAGAAAAAAAACTACGTTAAATATGTATCGTAATATTAATCTTTATCGAAAATAAAGCATTATGTTATCAAGAGTATTTATGTAGAAGTAAAATACTTTTTGTATCATCTCAATCGAATATTTCGTTTGAAAGTTATCACGTGTGTAAGATGTTAAGAGATGCTACCTATTAATGAGTTATGGGCCATAGAGTTTTTATCAACATAAAATCCTGTAATAATCTTTTTCGAAATATATTTGTTGATGATTGTAAGTATAAGATCTTTGAAGAGTATAATAAATACATTTCTAAAATAAGTCTGCTAAGGAAATACACGCGCGCTTGATGCAAGCAAGACAAGACGCATGCAAAAGTATCAGGATCTCATTGTTATCTACACTAATATTATAAGGAGGAAAGATTTTTATTTTGGTATGTTTGAAATAAACTCAAAAACTACTAAGCCGATTTTAAAAATTCTTTCACCATTGGAAAGCTACATTCATGCTGTGTAACATAGGCTATATTTAATGCTAGAAAAATTTAAAGAATTTTGTCCACCCGTGCGAAGCCGGGACGGGCCGCTAGTTAAATTAATAAACTGTAACTTATTTATTGACAATCTTTTGGAGGAACGTTACAACCACGGCAGTAATTACATCTTCTGTCAGAAAAACAACCATGTGAATTTAATCAAAGATTTTTTTTATAAATACTTACAATCATGAGGAAAAAATATCCAAAAATTAAAATAAAACAAATATAGTATTATTGAAGAGTACGTATGTACATAATGTAAAAAAAAATAAAAATATGTTAACATTTTAGCACAGTTTTGTTGTTACACACAAAATAGCGATGAACCTTATTTATCACTGAAATTTGTGAATTACGTAGTTTAAAAACAGTTTTAATCACTGCATGACTTTGAAGGAAATCTTCTTAATTAATTATACTATACACTCTATAGTCTTAGTCTGACGTTTTTTCAACTTGATCAACTAATCATAATAAAATATTTATCAATGCCTGCAAAACAGGCGACACTTTCATTTAAGCGACTCTTTCATTATAGGTGACCTATAGTAAGCCATTTTTTCAAGTTTGTGACGAAGAAAAGGTCAAAAAGGCAGAGATTGTCTCATTTTAAAGTGCAATTATCAATTGTTCAATCTGCAAGCACGCTTATCTTACACATACATACATGAGGTTCAAACATTCAATAAGATTAATGAAATTTTTAGAATAGTCGGTCTTTCCCTTACTTATTTCAACAAATAAGGGCATTAAATTTGTATTGTATAAACTATATATTGATAGGTTGTTAAAAAGGCGTCGCGGCCCGTCTGTCTATTGTATATTTTTTGTGTACATATTTTGCAAATTATATTTCTCGCGCTTAGTGCATTAGAGTAAAATCCTTTTTAATTTAGCAAAGTATTATATTAACAAAACTGCCGTTATCAAAAGCCTAAAAATTTACTCTTTTTTCAGTCATTTTGAGTTTTTTATTAACGATCAGTGTTTACCGAAGCCCACATCATGAGCATGCCTACTTCTGGAAAAGGTATGTGTGAACATACCTGTTTTAATACCTGATAATCAGGTAAATCACACTACACCTCATAGTAAAAGTAATTTTCACAACGGATGGTTTTCGACAACCATCTGTACGATCTCATAATCATGAAATTATCAGTTACAATGATTTCATGCCACATGGCTCTGCAATCAAAATAGGAGTAACTTTATATGCCAACATTACAAATAGTTTTTAACAAATTACATTGTTTTTATCTCAGTATTCTATTTATTCGCCAACTGGACTGCATGCAACTTTGCAGATTAGCCGAGGTGACTTTTTAGGTATGAACATTTTATCAAATACTACACTCGAGAGCAAAAGTATGGAATCACTTACTTGGAATTAATTCCGCGCGATCTTGAGTACTGAATTACTAGTTATGAATAATAAAAATACCAAATTCTTATGACTCACACCAGTATTTAAGAAGGTATCCCGGATTAAGTGAAAGAGTTAGGAAAACAAGTAAATATGTAAAAAAAATAAATGAAGAAAACAACCAAAATTAATTAAAAAAAATAAGTTTCAATATTATGTGTTCCCTCCCCTTGCCCTAATAACTGTTCGGAGAAGATTCTTCATTTATCTAATTAGCTTCTGTATTGATTCTTGCGGGATACCTTCCCACTCCTTTAACAAAGCCGATTTCAGCTCACTCACACTTGAAGGAGCAGGATTTCTGGAACGAACGCTCCTCTTCAGTTCATCCCACACATGCTCAATGGGATTCAAGTCCGGACTGAGCGCTGGCCAATCCAATGTGGCGATACCGACTTCTTCGTGGTATTCAGTTGTAGCATAGGAAATGTGACAACGAGCGTTATCGTACATAAGGAGGAAGTCATCACCAAAAAAATACCGGTCCACTTCATACAAGAACTGCCCCCATAAACCACTATCTCGGGGAAACAGCACTGCGCAAATCGCTCCCCAAGCCACCTGTAGACCCGACCTCTACGGTCGCTGCCGTGCAAACACATTCTGCACTTATCTGAGAACAGGACTCGCCTCCATTGCTCGACTTCCCAATGAAGATGGGTGCAAGCAAATTGAAGGCATGCCTGTCGGTGAACTGCCGTCAGTTTCGGGCCTGTGGCAGGCGTTTTTGTAGTCAAATTCGCTTGCTTAAGTCTTCTATCAACTGACCACTCGCTGGCAGCTACCCCACGAACATTTCTAAGCTCCTGCTGGACGTTGATACCAGTCAAATGACGATTTCGAAGAGTGGTTGACACGATAAAAGTGTCATCCCTCTCCTATGTGCACCGGCGCCGTCCAGATCTTGGTCTCGAGACAAAGCCACCAGTCTCCCGAAAGCGTTTATAAACTTTCGAAACACAGGACTGGCTTATGTGGAGCTGACGTGCGACAGCCCGCTGGCTGAGCCCTTCTAGCAATGGGGGGACGATTTGTCTACTTCAGTAGGTGTAGTATTCATTTTCGTCCAAGGTCAAGGGTCAAATGTAGCGAAAGCCGACTGATAAACAAAATCCGATAGCACGTGCTTTTATAGGGTGCCAATACGCCGTAACGCGCGGCGTATCAAACAATTGAAACATGTCTTTTTCCTTACTTCTTCACGTAGATTTAAGAAACTATCCTGGATAGCTTCTTAAATACTGGCGTGATTTGAATGCATTTGATATCAATGTAAAGTTAATAATTAAACCTTTAAAACGGTGCAATTTTTATTATTATTAACTAATTATTTAGTACTAGTAAAAAGATCGCGCGGAATCAATTTCAAGTAAGTGATTCCATACTTTTGCTCGCGAGTGCATTTCGAAATTTTAGGATATAATAGCAAAGAAACACTATTTATACGTGTACAGATTTAAATGAATGAATAATAGTTACGCGGCACCTCTGTATCAAATGATACATGAAATGTTTAATATGAGAAATTTTAAGATTTAATTCTGGTTACACAGCCGATCCAAACTTTCGCACCGACACGGTCCTGGGTTTGAATCCCAGAAGGGGCAAATGTTTATGTGATGAGCACAAGCATTTGTACGTGATATATCATATACATTTTATAAATATCACATATCGTTGTATCATAATATTATTATTAACCTAACCAAGTTCTTAATGAAAACAAATAGATACGAAAAAATCTGTTAACTCCCAGAATACCCGCAATTGTAAATAAAGCATGCTATTTTCATGCATTAGTAAAAAAAAATTAAAGAATTATTAAAAAATCTCACCACAGTTCACGCTTAACTGCTATTTTTACACATTGCCTATATTAAGATACGTAGTAAGTTTTTCCAACATAGTATTTTTTTTAGGTTCACATTCAGGATTACTTTCAATTGTCAAAAAGTAGCCATGTATATATTTTACATTATCAATCTGCAATCTAATTCAAAAATGACTGTATTCTAACAAAAGACCCACATGCCATATACAAATGGTTATCGGCTGTCTTTTTTTGCTATAAAATAAAAATTATTTTTCCAGAACACGTTCCACAATATCAGCATTATAGGCAACGACTTTATGTTGGATGGGGAGCCACTGCACATAATGTCTGGCTCGTTGCACTACTTTAGGCTGCCTTCGGAGTATTGGCGTGACCGCCTGCGCAAACTCAAAGCTGCGGGACTCAACGCTGTGTCCACGTGAGATTTTAATTTTGTTATTTTTATAATAGTTCGAGATGCATGGAAGAGATGGCATTGGATGAGATATGTATCGTTTCAAAATATCTTTAATTATTACAGGTTGTGTCATACAGCAATTTTTTAATTTTACTACTAGTTTATTACTGAGTAGTTCGAGTATGACATGCTCTCTTAAAATAAATCTTGGGTGTGGACTTGACGTATCGTTCTGCACAGACACTTGGCCGATCAAATCACATTAAACGCTGATGTTTAGTTTAGTTTATATTTAGTGGGTCTTTTTCGGCTCTTTGCCTCCTGGCCATTTTGCGTATTTTGGGTTGTCTTTCTATTCCAACCATCCCAATTCATCCCAGTAGGTTAGCAGCCTTTTCAGGCTGCTGTAAGCGTCCGGGAGTGATGTTGGGGATTGGAGTAACTGTGCCCATTGATCTTCCACGCTCCTGCATTCTATAAGCATGTGCATGTTGCAGCCTCTGCATAGAGGCATTATAAAAAGATGCTTGTTTAAAAGACATTGTTATTAAACCAATAACTCTTTGCAACTTTGGCTTTTTTTAGTTTGATGGCCCGCAGTCAGCTTTTTTAATGGCACCGGGACTGCACTCTTTGGTTGCCTACATCCTTCAATGGTGTTCCATTCTTTTTGGGGTTTCGCTTGTGAGTTACGGCATAGCCAAGTTTTGATTTGATCTTGGGGAATGGGCAGCAGTGGTTCCGGTCCGTATACTGTTAGATTTGAGCCCATTTTGGCCAGTTCACCCGCTCCGTCGTTGCCAAGTGAGTTGCTGTGCCCTTTAATCCATCGCAGAGTCACTTTTTTCACGTTTTCTCTTGCAATGAATTGAAGTGTATTATGGCATTCTTATATAAGGGCTGAGGTTAAAGTGTTTCTTTGTAGGGCTCGTAGAACGGATGCACTGTCTGAGATGATTTTGATATCGTATTCTCTGACGTCACTGGTTGCAACCGCCTGTGTCCCTTTGGAAATACCTATGCATTCGACTTTTTTTTTCTCGCAGGGACGCATTTGGCTTGACAAATATTGTTTAGTTCACCGAGGGATGATAATATTTTAATATTTAAGTCGTTCGAGAAGGCTCCCTCTCCAGCACCGAGTGCGGTTTTAGAGCCATCTGTATATATCCTGACTTCACTGATGCCATAGCTGTCAAGTGATTCTACAGTAAGTCGAATATTGTACCTTTGATCGAAAACATGTTGACATGGTGTTCTGCCTATGTTTCGTTTCCACAAGCCATTTGCTTTTAGTCTCAGGGCAGCTGCTTTTGCCTCTTCCTTAATAAGTAGGTCCAAAGGTCTTAGGTTCAGGAGATACTCAAGTGCGGCTGATGTAGTGGTGCTGAGCGCTGCATACTTTGCAATTTATTTGGTTTACAACTCACCTCTTTTGTTTGTATCCTTACTTCCCCACAGAAAAAGATGCGCATTGCTGTCCGCGGAGATGACCATGTCCCAGTTGTGTGCGTTGCAGTGGTTCACCAGCACAGCTGGAGGTACTTCACCATCGTTGGGCATATAACCTGAACCTAACACCAGGATTGTTTGTTTGTCTAAAATGATTTTCACAACAGTGAAATTTCTAGAACAAAATTGGTTAAACATAGTATGTATAACAGTCTTAGGCATAAAAATGCAAGTTCTTGGTTTCTCAACTGATGTATCTAAGAGTAGCTTACCTCTGTTATTGAGACCGCAAATTCTGTTATTTCTGATCCACGGCACTTGGATCAGGTCGACGTTCTTGTTATTTCCCTCCGGCACTCTGCACAAAGTGGCCGCCGCTATTTGTTTGTGCTAGAGGTTTGTTTACTTGGAGGTTATGTGCTGCGGAGGATGCCGTCCAATATCCAGCGACGAGTGTGACTGCACATCGCTCAGACCCTGTTAAAGAGCTGAAGTAAACAGTTTAGGATGCCTCAATCGACACAGTCTTTTTACCTCTGGCGGTTTGGTTGTTTGGTTTTCGTTTGCCGGTGTTGCCTCGATCGTGTTAAAGAAACGGATATATCCACTCCCGGACAGAGAGCACAGAGTGCTGCGCCTGCTGCCTGCTGGAATCCTGGACAGATCTAGAATTCCCTGCTTCTGGTCTTCTGGGATCCTAAAGATTAGATGAACCACCTTCTCCCTGGATTCCTCCTCCCGTGTCGTCCACCGTCATATCGTAGTACTGCCATGAGTTAACTTTGTACCATGGGTTCTGGGCACAAATGACTCTGTGCAGTGTGCCGGCATCTGTGATGCACGTGTGAATGAGAAGCCCAGCCTTGAGCCTCTTCTTCATCTTCGACTGCTTTATCACAGACAGTCAGCTGCTTTGCTTGGCCCTGTGAGAGGTTTCTCGGCGGTGCAGTGATAACCGCTACTCTCAGATGCGACTGACTCGCATCTGCGTAGCTCACTGCTTGCTGCTGATGCCGTATCTTTGGATCGGTTTTCGCGCGTTTGGCTTGCTTCGAAGTAGCACGTTCATCGGAGCTGTTCCCCGTTCCAGGCTGTTCCTATTCAGGTGCTGTGGTAGCCTTCGCAGCGTTCCATCGACCTGGAGAACCGCTCGGAGTCCGTCTCTTTTTAAGGATCTTAAGTTGGGTTGTATGGTTGGGTGATGGAGTTATATTCTGTGGGTTTTTGTGCCGTTACAGCCTCTTTGGAGGTGGACGGCGTAGGTTCCGTTTCCGCTGCTGCGTCAGTGGCCATGGTTGGTTTGTCTTTTTTGTTTTTGGACTGAGTTGCTTCCCTTCTTTCGCGCCTGTTGGGGCGATTGCGTTCTGTTCGACTCTAGTATAGCATAAAGGCGAAATCAGTATTACTATTTGTATTAGAACCGTTTCATATGACAATGCTTCAATTTAAAAAGGAGAAAATTTATATCACAACTCCTTTGTTATAACCCTCTCTATCCTGACATTCCTAAACCTGTTCTTAATTTAATAATTTGATTTAATTTAGTATTCATCTTGTACTCACGACTACATTACTCTGCATTTCTGTTTGCGGCACACTTGGTGTTTATATGGTTGAAATATCGAGAATTGTTTGAATATTCAAAGGTTTTGACAATGTTACATTCCTATAAACAGGTACGTAGAATGGAGTTATCATGAACCGGAAGAAAGACAGTACTCCTTCGAAGGGAGTAGAAATATCGCAGCTTTTATACGACTCGCTGCCGAAGAGGGTTTACACGTACTCTTGAGGCCTGGTCCTTACATTTGTGCTGAAAGAGACTTGGTGAGACTTCATTTTTACTCTTGGCCTTTATCATTTATTTTGCAAAATAAGGACGATACTCTAATAACAAACCTTTATCCTGTATCTAACTTTGTTATGAACGAAGTAATACTGCTTAATAAAATATAAATCCATTGTTAAATTTTGAAGAAGAAAGTCATGAGCGGTAGAAATAAAGTTGATTTTACTGTTCAAGTTAAAAATGTCATGATGACCACAACATTTAAAATTTTTACATGGAGCTATCTCATCATGAGCAATCGCTAATGTTGTTGTTTGCTTTTTATTTCAACCATGTTTATCTATAAAATGTTGTAGCATTCTGTGATATTGCAATATTAAATCATAATTGGTTTTAAATTTTTTATATGATATTTGTAACGAGTCATTGAAAAATATTTCAGGGTGGATTACCATATTGGTTACTTGGGAAATATCCTACCATAAAACTGCGTACCACTGATAAAGGTTTGTACAAAAATTTAAATAATCAGCTTTTGCTCTTTACTTAACGTAAATATATTTTTATATACCTATTTAATTACATATGTTTTAGGATTCGAAGTAATAAGGTACAGATCAAATATTTGTGCAAATATATCGTAAAAAAACCCGGTATTTTATTTTATTATTTTGTTATTTATTATTATCAGTAAAAAACAACCGGGAATAGGACCGATATTTTTATATCTAAAATTTTAAAAAGAACAAACGAGTTCATTTAGTCGGCGCATTATACTAAACGACTAAGATTTGTAAAGAATGCAATGAGTACGCTGCAAGTAGATTGATAAATGTTGTTACACAAAAGAAAATATAATAAGGTATAAGTATAACTAATCCGATTGTTATATAAAATATTGTTATAGTTTTAATATTATTCTCTTTAATTTTGTATTTAATTATGACCCAGTTATAGTTATAGGTATATAATATTAAATTAAATAAATATCAACAATAATACTAAATTATACCTGCGTGTATAACGTTTAGTGTATAAAACTTTTTTCAGATTTCATTCATGAATCCAAGATATGGATATCAAAATTATTCGAACAATTAACTCCTTTACTGTTTGGGAATGGAGGTCCAATAATTTTGGTTCAGGTGAGATACAAACTGTTTTAGTTATAATCATGATAAGATCCTAAATTAAAGAGATGTATTTTTGAAAAGGTGTTTAGTAATTTATTAGGTGCGTTTTCCACCTTACATTGTAATTCATTTATAGTGTAAATCTAGCTTGCTAATTTTTATAATGTAAGTCTAAAAAAACGTGCATCACAATTATTATAAAAACAATGAGATATGTTATTTAAAGATTGCTTCAATTGCTTATTACGTTTTAATCTTTGAGGCCTCTTTTTTTATTTATCTAGGTGGAAAATGAATACGGTAGCTATGGAAATGACATGGTTTACCGCGAACAGATGCGTGACATCATCCTGCAGCACACGGGAGTCAACGCTTTACTTTATACTACAGACGGTCCATACCCGTCGTATTTCCTCAACGGGCTTGTGAGTGGAGCGCTCACCACCGTAGATTTCGGGCCAGGCCAGAGTAAGTTGAAACGAATTTCGCAATTTTCAAGATATATCAGACTCGTGACCACTTTTAAGGATACCACATATTATATTCACATTACCACTGTTTAGTGCCTTCGTTGTAATCATTCAGTTAGTTGGTAGTAAATCACTAATATGAAGAATTTGGCGACCGTTCGGGGTTCGAGTCCCAGAAACAGTAGATGTTTGTGTGATGGATACGAGCATTTGTACCACTTAATATAACATATTTATATATAAAATACGTATGTCTATCCGTTACCCTTGTATCCATAACACAAGCCTTACAGTGCTTTCTTTGGGCTTGACTAATTGGTGTGGAATATAAGAAATATTATTAAGTTCAAAAATATTTTGTTTCTCCAGACTTGGTGGCTTTTATCGGGGACTACGATTCACATGGGTTTTACTGCCCTTAATACATTACTAATGTACTATGTTAGGTTTACTTACTAATTTGCATTTTGTATGTAAAATGATGTCAAGTTAACGCCATCTGACATACGAACTGTCAAGCAATATTATGTGTCGCCGAAATATAATGCGAAAAAAATACTTAACCTGTTGCAGAAATTCACTTGACTAGCCTGACAAACCAGGTCAGATGCTTTACCCGCTAGGCAGAGAATAACAACCCTGAGTGAATTTAATTCATTCAACATTCAATACGTAGGGATTACTGAAAGTTTCTGGATTTTGATAAATAAAACCAGATATTATATTAATGAAAGATTTGTTATTCGAACTATTTACATATTTCAGCATCCGTTGGATCCATTGTGTGAGGCAATGAATGCATTCACCGCCGCTTTCAGGCTTGTAAATCGTAAACCTCTAGGCTTATCTTAAATTTTCGGAAATAAAAAGAAATTGCAAGTTGCGAGGTCCAAGCTGTATGGCGGATGCGTCATCAGTTCCACATTTGAGGCCTTCAAATTTGCACTTGTTATCTTATCGTAATGTGAGGACGCGTTATCGTGAAGATGGAGGACTTTGCTGCGTGGACGCTTTTCGTGAACTTTCTCTTAGACTGGGAAAGCAATTGTTTACATACCAATCTGCAGTCACTGTTCTTTGGTTTCCAAGTGGCACTGTGATGTAATGTGGTGATTTGCCTAAAAAAATCAACCATTTTCTTGCCGTTGCTCCGACTTTTCTGAACTTTCGTCGGCAAGTCTCAAAAGGAAAGACCCATTCTGCCGAGTGGCTTTTTCTTTCCGGTTCAAAGTAGTACAAACAGGTTTCATCACCTGTCACGATATTATATATCGTTATCGAAAGTTATCCTTCGAGTGCAAAGCTTCCGAACCTTCAAATGCACGAGCAAAATATTTTGCGTAATACAGTACAAATTTGCTGACAAGTTTTTTTTTTTTCAACTTCAATCAGTTGTCGTACGGTATCAATATTGAATTCCGTAACCGCAGTCGCCGGCCAACCTACACGTACAACACCATGGAGATGATGACTTCCATGGTTAAAGTCTCCAAACCACCAATACAGAGCTACGACATGGGACTTAATCACAAAATTCCAATTGATGTTTCTGGCGACTCTCTTGTTGACTTAAGCCCAGCGAAAATGGTTTGCTTTACAATAATGACTTTGCGTTAACTTTTGAAAAAACCCCACAACGCAACGTCAGCCGCAACACGCAGTCGGCATTAATAAAATAACATGTTTCCTGAGAGTTCCATTTTTGAATTCCGTAATTGCTTTTTATTTATTTTATTGTGAGTGGTCAGCTCCAGAAATATTCAGTATGTACCTAGTACTTTTTCTATCAACGTGAGCCCCTTTGACTGTTAGTAAATTAAATCGATACAGTCGATTTAATAATTTGTATGAGTGTTTTGATAATCTAAATTTACCAGAAGATGCAACGCACGAGTCATTCTATACCCATATTATGTCAATTTAGTTATCTTTTTTTCAGCAGATACAGCTACAAGCTCAGTCTCTCCAATCCGTTCACTCTTTTCTGTAATAGCTTTTTTAGGTGCAGGGCTGTTCAAACCGAATATATAAAAATATGATATGATATATATTTTTTTATGGGTTCGCCGATAGTTACTTGATTAAATAAAATTAATAATAGTTTGTATTACTTTACTCTGAATCAATTAAAATCCGTGTAGAAGTATATCTATACATCGTGCAAAATAATTATGCTTATCACTTTATTAAACTCACAAGACAGATTTTTAGATTTGATAAATTTTATCCATTCTTTTATATATACTTAAAATATTTAATTTGAGAATTTATTTATGGTTAAGTAAAATTATAAAAAACACGTAAAATGTTTAATATATCATGTTAGTCAAATCTTCATTTATTTTGTAATTAGATGTGGAAGAAATATACAACAATCTACGTATTACTATGCCTTCGGGTCCTTTGATGAACTCTGAGTATTACCCGGGATGGCTTACACACTGGGGCGAATCTTTGCAGCAGGTCAACACAGACAGCGTCGTCAAGACACTGCGCACCATGATCGACTTCAAAGTCAACGTAAACATCTACGTTTTCTTCGGAGGATCCAACTTTGAATTCACTTCAGGTGTGACGAGAAACATTTCGTAAAAAGCCATTATTCAAAATATTTAAAAGGAACTAGTGACGTTCTAGTTTTATAATTTTGTGTTCACAAGGCTCGGAAACTCAATTGGGAGAGCATGGACCCGGACTTCCAGAGGTTGCGGATTCGAATCCCGCCTGTGCCAAGTTGATTTTTTTAGTATTCTTCAATTATAAGTATTTATATTGACGTTCTAATTTGGAAAATATTCTTTAAACTTTGTTTTTGTTGTGTTATATTTGTTATGAAGTATCTCTGTATCTTTATATTGTCTTCCTGTATTGTATAAAGTACATAGTATTCTTTACATTTTTACCAAGAGATTACACACTTCACTTTATGCCCTCATTCATATTCACCAGGTGCAAATTATAACCATGGATACCAGCCAGATATAACTTCGTATGATTATGATGCACCGCTTACCGAAGCTGGAGACCCAACACCTAAATATTTTGCCATTAGAGACCTTCTCAAACAGGTAATAAGGATTTCGGTTAAGTTCATAATCATTTAGAATTATTCATACTTAATTATGTTAAATTTTGCAATTTTCCCGCATTTTGAAGAACTTTTTTTTAATTCCAGTACCATTATGTAAAGGATGAAAGTTTTGATCCAAAGCCATCTCCTAAAGGTGCATATGGGTCCATTACCCTAACTCCTAAAGTCCAATTATTATCGAATCGAGGTCGTACTACCTACGGCAAAGAGTATCCACGCGTCCAGGGCCCACAGTTGCCGTCCTTTGAAGAACTTCGACAGAGAAGTGGTATGGTCTTATATGAGACCATTTTGGGAGAAACAGATGGTCAACTCAACATTAAGAAACCAAGGGACTGGATTTACGTTTATGTTGATGGGGTAAGAAACATATTAAATCATTTAAAACATCATTGATCATAGATTGACATTAAAGACGTAATGATGAGGTAAGTTATAAAAGTGAATATTTAAGTGATGTGGATATTTGGTTTGTACTCATAATTTTAGTTTTTGAAATGTTAAAATATATGCAAAATGTATGTATTTTGTGTGATTGATTTATATAATATTATTTAACTAGATTCGAAATGTTTCCCTGCTGCAGTATTATTAAGGGCCTATGCACACTGCGTTTTTAAACGCGCTGCCGATGCCCGCTTCTAAAACGCGTATTGGTAGCGCGTTTTTTTGATTCCACAGAGTAATTGTTTTGATGCCTAATGCATTTGTATAGAACCAAATGCGCATTTGCATCGATACAAACGTGCATTTTCATCGTGTTTATATCGATTCAAATGCGAGAATGAATTTATGCAAGTATTCATAAGTGGAATCCCTTTCGTTAACATAATGTATTTATTCCTAAAATAGTTTGGCATATTTTTTTTGCAAAATATTACTTTATCATAATTGATTTTAACAGCATATGTATAGGCTCCGGCAAATAAGTTGAACATGATTTTGAAATCATGTGACATGCGCAGTAGCAAGTGTAGGTACATTATTCACAACTTATTTGCCGGGGACAATACTGGTGGCATAATTTTAATTAGATCTAATATATTTATGCATTATTATAATTTGCACAACGTTTTTAGGCATAGTGTTTAGTCGCATAATAGTATTTTATAATAAAGGTTAATACATATAAATGAATGAAAATTTGCAAATTTTAGTTTTTTACATAGCTACTTACATGCATCTGTATATATAACAATTAGGTTAGGTTAGGTTATTGTTATTGATGTGTGTCTATTATCTTAGGAGTTACTTATTCTGTGATGATTATGATTATATATATTATAGTTTGATACCATTATGCCTTTATAAAGTAATGGTTGTGAACTTTATGCTTAAATATTATTATGCTGATTGTATTTATGATTATATTATGCGTAAGTATCATTAGTATTAATTACCATATGCCACCATATTTTATGATTTACATTTTTTATGAAAATGGATAGTGAACCTTCATAAGAAGTTCTTTGAACACCTACATAAATTCATGTTCAGACTGCGTTTGACTAAGTAAACCTATTTCAGAAACTGCAAGGAATAATAAATAGAATGTATAAAAGGTATTCACTCAACCTTAAGAGTAATGTTAACTCGGTGCTGTCTTTACTGGTGGAGAACCAAGGGCGAATTAATTACGGGTCGTTCTTGCACGACCGTAAGGTAAGGTCTTATTTATTAACCTCTATAATAATATGGGTGTCGATCAGTTAGATTCGTTCTTTTCATTATTTCTAGCGTACAGTATCATTTGTAAGAAAACTTATGAAAATTTGAAAATTGCCTGTTTTCCAAATTAACAAATTGCAGCAATTTACGAGTATAATATTCTTTTAAATATACACATAGGCCAGCAAAAAAGAACGCTTAATATTATAACAACATTTTTGGATTATGCTTCGATTCCAGATAATAGAATCCGTAATACAACATTTAAGACCAAGACTAGTGAACCCTCCGAGTAACGGTAAGTCTGTAAGACTAGAAATATTTATAGTGATGAGTCATATTGCTAAATACGGTAGCCATCACAAGGCTCGGTGGTAGTTACCGTGCTTCATTAATTGTGAAGTATCTAGCCAGAACCGCCTGTCATTGTACCTACTTATTTTTAATCGCTTAAACAAACACATCGGTGCTATAACGTCACTAATGCAAATGGTGTAATATTTCAGGGGAGCATTAAAAATTGAACATCCTTACAACATATAATTTTTCTCGGCTAAACAAATATAATAATTAAGCTACAACTTTGAACTTCACTTAAGAGTAAAAGCAAGCAAAGTAAAGAGGTAGAGTAGAGGTGGGAGTATTTTCTCATACTCAGTTCAGTTTTGTCTAAAATTACATAAGTGACGTTATAGCACCGTATGTGCGATATATGAATTTCAGCTTTACAGAATAAAGTTTATTTAAATTTATATATTACACACTATTCGGTGCACTTGTCAGGTACTTGTGCTCATCGAAAACGCCTGACAATTTTTTTTAAACTTCACAATGAGTGAACAAAATTGTATAATAATTTGAAGCTTACAGCAACAAGGAATTTTTTTTTTTTAATTTTATCTACACTTTCAAAAACAAATGGGTTGTAGACGTGCAGGGCTGAGGCGTTACCGTACTTAGAATGCTATGATTCATGACTTTAAGAATTTCTAGCCTTACAAACATACCGTTACTCTTAGGGGGTACACTATATTTCCTACTATTTCACTATTATTAACAAAACTCCCTTATTTGTTTTGCATATTTGACGCTGTGATACTTTGTAACTTTCTAAAGATACAACAATATATAAATACCATTATAAAAGTAATATTCAATGTTTTTAAAAGTTAATTCTAAATGTACCACAGGGTATTCTTAGCGTCGTAGAGTACCACGGCAAACCTCTTCGTGGTAACTGGTCTATCACGGGTTACCCCTTGGAAAATGTTGACATGACGAACTCAGCAGATCAAGATTACAAACCTGTCTTAACAGAAGGGCCCATTATGTATGAGAGCGAACTTATTCTACCAGACACCCAGGTGCCACTTGACACTTTCCTTGACACTACTGGATGGGGAAGAGTAAGTATACTTCTCAAAACAGAGACAATCATATTTAACGTAGGTAGTATTTCTTAGATTTCCTTTGGCATTAAAATTAGCAATTCGCTTTTAATCGTGAACGAAATATTATTACTAATAAGTATATCGTTACACGACTATTTGGCCGTGCAGTTACGTTCTAAGCCAACTTCTACTTATAGGAGAACTAAACTTGATAAAATGTATTATGTCTAGTTTTAAGCATATCTTTTTATAAAATTACAGTAGGATTTTTATATAATAATTTTAGAATTTGATATAAAAAATATTAGTAAAAAAATCTCACAAGTTGTTATCAGGCGGAACATAAACCCACACCCGTTAGATGTCCGGTCCACTGCTCTCCCAAATATGCTACCGAGCCTTGTGAGCACCCGTAGAAATATTCTGGTATTTTTTACGTTTTTACGCTGTAGGCCAGCGTTACTTCATCAATGTGAGGTATATCACTCGTGAGCCTATTCGACTGTTATCATCTCGTATCAAAAAAACATTTTTGCAAATTGTTGACAATCGATAAAGATGAAACAGCCATTTCAATTATGATTTTTATTTTGCATTTTCAGTGGTATCTTATATTGTATGTTTTAAAGTTTAATAAATATGTTATATATATAATTAATAGCATGATATAAACAATCTTATTTGTCTGTTTAGGGTTATGTGTGGGTGAACGGGTATAACTTGGGTCGTTACTGGCCGGGACTTGGCCCACAAGTGACTCTGTATGTCCCTGGCGTATGGCTGAAAGCGAAGCCGGCGCGCAATCGCATCCAAGTTCTAGAGCTTGAGGCAGCACCTAATAGTCTCACCATGGAATTTTTAGACTATCCGATACTGAATAGAACTCAAGTTCATCAGGGATGATAATACTGTTACACGGTATATGGTGATCATAAAGTAAATTATAATTATTGATACGACTTATCTGTATCGGGTCTAATTTTATCGAACCAATGATGTTGATGGCTGCAATCTATTTTTGACTAGCATTTATTACGAATGTATCGAATTTAATATAACCTCATAGAAAACAGTCACATTAAGCACTCCACGGACTGGCGACTACTTTTTTGTTTCGTAAATTTCCGCCGGGAGTCGCTGTCTCTCATTAATGTTATTTTTTTATATTTAGCTGTAAAACAAGTACATAGGCAGAAATGTTTGCTAAGCGATGTCTTTAACTGGATTACTAGATAAATAATGATGCACATTTAACTGTATATTTTAAAAAGAGTAATATTTAAAAATAAAATGCTATTGTACAAAAGGTGGTTACAAAAATTATAAGTTATTAATTAAAGAGGTGAAATCAACTTTGTTTTTCAAGTCGTAAATCCTAGTCATCATGAATAAACTACAAACTCATGATAATTCTCACATTGGAATTGTTTAAAGGATTAATTTTTAAATCTTCTGTAAGCTACTTAATTGTTACCTAATTTTAGAAACATTTGTCATGTATAAAATAATTTTCTTTGACAGTAGTCTAAATTAAATTATTGTTACTTTTACGCTTTGAAATACAAATGTTTTAAATTTTATCATTAATAATAAATGACTTTTTTAATAGTTGAGTTTTATTTTTCATTTACTTTTACTTGTATATTACATAAGTCAAATTGATACTCGACTGAACAGGGAATAAATATGAGGAATTGTTTTAACTCGTGAATCTCGCAGTGGTTATTTTGCCCAAACGTTAGCAACCCACTATATATTTTCACCAAAAAGAAAAGAAAACCCAGACACTCAACTGAAACGCCTTTTAGTTTCATTTCCAGAAATGACGAAATAAAGGTACGTTTATTTTCGATCTCAATAAATAATAAAATGTCGAACATAAAATAAAATCATAAATAATTAAATTATACAGTATAAAATTGACACATATATGGGTATAACAAACAAAGTTATAATAATAATATTAATTTGATTTTCAGTATTATTCAATTCCTAATGGGTAATCAAAATACTAAAATATGTAAAAAACGACCACGCCTCCGAGCCCTCAGATAGGATTCGAACCCACGACTTTTCGCAATGCGAGCGAGTGGTCTGACCGCTGAGCTACCGAGTCACTGGCAGAGGCGTCGAAATTTATAAACGCATTTCTATTTCTACTATGAGCTAGTATCGTCTCGTTTTTTTCTATTAATATTGTTCTAAATTTAAAAAAAAAAACAGAAGGCAAGCAAAAGATTTCCACATTGCGCTTGCAGAGCAATAAAGGATTTTTATACAACTTTACCTCCCGCATATTGTTTGATAACAAAGACTAAGTGAATGTTCTTGCAAAAGTATCAACATTCTTTCCAAACAATTGTTTAAACTGTCTTTTTCAGCGAGTCATGAATCGAAGGAGAGAACTCATCAAAAATCTTTGATGAGCTCTCCTTCGATTCATTAAAAGTTTGAAACTGACTTGCTAATAGATATTAGTGAAACAAAGGAGCCCCATGGGGTGTGCCATCAATTATTGTTGTTGATATTGTTGTCAATTATTATTACAAAATAAGATCAAACGAAGCAAATGTAACCATAAGTTACTACGCACCTACTTAGTTTGAATATACAACCATTATTTAGGAAAAGTACTGTGCAAGCCGTTGTCGAAATCTTAGGCTTCGCCTCGGCCTAGGTCGAGGACATAAGAATGACTCTCGGTCGGCGAAGTTGAAACCAAGCGGCCACAACGTCGCTGATTGTCGTCGACGGAAGTCGACAGTTGTCGATCGCCCGCGCTTGTTTCAGTGATTAGCAAATAGTCTAAGCGACCAGAATGGACGTATTTTTCTAGTATAAATGTCCACGACAACCTCCATGGTAATAGCATGTCAAAAAGAAGTATACAAAAGTTGTATAAGGATTATGACATTTCCCGATGGCATCGATATTATGTATACATTTTTATCAATTCGTTGTCCCCAGACCAGTAATGAGATAAAAATATTTCAAAAGTATTTCATAAAATTGTAATAAGTATACAAGTTTCACACTATACAAGTAACCATATGCATTCCTAAAATATGTATACATAACATAGGTTCATTAAAATGTAAACAATTGTATTGAGATATATTATTCATGTTTTTTTTAATGCATAATTAAAAAAAATACACTATTAATTAGTTCTATTATGTATAAAATTCGTGTTCTTATTATAGAAAGTAACTATTAAATCTAGAAGGCTGTGGATATTTTGTGATGTTTAATCTATTTACCCCTCAAAATTACGTTATTTGTTGCGAATATATAAAATTCTAGCTGACCCGGCCATGCGTTGCTGTGTTATAAATGAAAACAAATTCACAATAAGACGCATGCATAGATCGGTCCCTCTGATATCATCCCATACTTGAGCAGTGTGATCTAGCATGAGGGTTTCTTTCATATTAACAGTCCCAGCATTGAACCATAAGCCCCCATAAACTTTTAATTGGGTTTAAATCAGCAGACCGAGCGGGCCATTGAAGGGTACGCAGGTTGAACCACGCCATAGCAACACGGGCCGTGTGTATCCGTGCATTATCTTGAACGTAAGTATAATCCCCGGCATTAAGTTGAACATGATTTTGAAATCACGTGACATGCGCAGTACCAAGTTAAGGTACATTATTCACTACTGCGCATGTCACGTGATTTCAAAATCATGTTCAACTTAAATGCCGGGAGCTATAATGTTTGGGAATTCTGTTGCAGGATACACTACGCGCACAGTAGGTAGCATCATTAATTCCAAAAGCGACACATAATTAATGGCAGTAGCCCTATTCTCTAACAACTCCCAGTTCTCCGACGCCGTCGAGACTCATCCACCCCCATAAGTTTACTGTTATGCGACCTGACTCGTTTTGAGGCACGATGTGACCTTCATCATACCGAGTTCGATTATAGCGCCATAAAGTTAATCTTTCGATTTGGCTTGATTTAAACGTTTCTTGATCGGTAAATATAGTATTTGCCCAATCAAAATCGAGATGTTGTCGAGCAAAGTAAAGACGGGCTGTTTTGTGGTAAGGGCTCAACTCCACTTTAATAGCATGGTGTCTGTAATGTATGTAGTCCAGCACTGTGCAAAGCTTGTCGGATCGTCCGAGCATTCGCATCATATAAAGCAGCAAAATTATTAATTGGTGTGAAACCGTCTATACGTAACAACGAATTATTTCTGTTCGTAAAATTTTGCACCTGTCCAAACGACGTTCAAACAATCATTTTTGATAAATGTTATTTCAACAAATAAAAAAATGAGTTTGATCATCAAAAACTGATTAAAAATTCTCTTTGTTATTCTCTATGCGTAATTTTGCATAATAACTTTTAATAGGTAATAAATAACTTAATATGGCATTTAAGACTAGTAAAAAAAGTGTGATATAGAATCTAATTTCAAAACTAGTAAACATGTTTTGACCGCGACCGTACATAACATTTTACTCGCCGAGAGGACTATCATTAAAATTCTTTAATTGAATAAGTAAATTATCCATAAGAAAAAATGTTTTATTGTGTACAAGAGGCACTGTATGCTGAGATACAGGTTATTTATTACTTAATTCCGTAATGAATGACCTGTATTTCGTCATACAGTAGTATATAAGCTTTAAATAAAAAAAATAAACTTTTATAATCGAATAAATAAATTATTTTTATTTAATTATTTGGCTATAGCTTTGCAATCTTTTTGCGTACCCTGAATTATTACATATACTTTAAAAGAGAATTATTATTTTATCTCGTGTTGCGTCGCCGTCAAAGATGATGGAAAAATTGCTCTTATTTGTTATAAATAATTAAATCAACTTTATTCTGAACTTCGTCTTATCAATGATTTTTTTCAAATGTTGTTTTATATTCAGAATCAGGATGACTTTTTCTCATATTACTTTTAACCCAAACATTACTTTTAATGATTTTCTTGCTGTACTTTTTACATTTGGAAAAAACATTAAGTAAAAAAAATAAGTAGCCGTTGCAGAAATATTTTTTGCAAATAGGTCGTCTTACAATATTCTATATGAGTTCATTTTTTTTGAGTTAAAGCTTTGGCAGGTAGTTGCTTACCTGTTACGACAGGTAGACCAAACAATGGTTTAAATAGTAAAATAAATGAGCTTATCTCAGTCAAACTTACCGTGGTCATTTAGCAAAAACGGTTTTCGTTAAACCAAATTAAATAACGAAAAAATGCCAAGAGTATCTTTTCTGTCAATTTATCATTACAATTGTGAATCCACTAATAGTTAAGGAGTATTGGCATCTCAAAATCGTCAGACTAAAGTATCAATCCTATCAAGTTAAAAGACAAGGAAGGTGCGCGAAGAGTGTTCGTGCGAAAACGAGACCGAGTATAAACTTGTTGGTATTATGTTATGACGAAGTATACGTGAGATAAGGAAGTGTACCTCAATAATTGTCGCTAGAAGATAGTTAAGCCTCGTCGGTGTTACGTAGATGTGATTAACACCAATGATTTTAAATAGTTGTACACGTACCGCGCGATGTATGACTAAAAGGGGTTCGTACGGATCGTTAATTCATGTTCGGAGTAGCTTGACAGGGTTCGTGCAGTGAGCTCGCGTGAACTCGGTCTGTCGTCGTTGAGAACGCGACAGCAACGGAGTGCGCTTCGTCAGTGAAGCATTAAACCACGTGGCCGGCGTTTTAAACCACAATTTGAGTGAGTATGCGCAAGTATTAATGACAATTCCGAACATCTCTAATCAGTTTAATGTTCCATAAAATTGTAAAGCTTTCTTAAAATTCACAAATCACAATGACCCCCTGTTGCCATGCTGTTTGACATTGAATAATTTGAATAGATTTATAATGTCACTATTTAGATTCAATGGAAGATATTTTGAATATATGTGTTTGTCAACAGGGGTTCAAATGATAATACAATCTAAAGATTGCTGTTTATTTTCATATTTAAATTTAAGACGTTGTTATCTATAATCACGATATTTTATATTACTAAACAATTTAAAATTTGTCTTTTAATTTAAAAAAAAAGTATTTTAAATTTACAAAGATTAACTTTACCTTTTGTGCGTATATTTAATCGATTCCAAAAAGTATATAACTAATACCTACTTAATAGATGTTTATCGATGTATATAATTTGAATTAAATTTGTAATAAATATTTCCGAAAAGCTATCAGACGATAGCTACAAAATAAAACTGTTTTAGCAAAAATGATAGTGTATTAATTCAAAGAACTCCGAAAAATCTTAATTACATTTCGAAAACTTTCCAGCTTCCTGTTATCAAAATCTTGAGTGTGTAAATGTTAGCCAATTGTGTTTAATCGAAATTGGAATATAAAATAAACATTAATTCGTCTAATCCCCACAAATGTTTTAATTAAAAGATATGAATTATTTATCCTCAAGACACATAATACTGAATTTTATATTAAATCGGAAATGAAAGATTATTACCCATTACATATAAATATTTCAGTGTCAAATAAAGTGTTTGTTGTGAACTCTTATCAAAAACAACTTAGCATTGAAAGAGCTATAATAACAATATGTATACGAAAGATGTGCTTTATAATATTTATATAAATTTATGCATTTTCAATGCGATCTTATAAGATAAATTATTATAATAGAAAAATACTAGAAAAAATCGACTCGGGTCACAAGTGAATCTCAGGCGGGAACCGATCCCGCAACCTTTGGAAATCGTTTGGAAATCGTCGGACGAGTGTTCGCAAGGCTCGGTAGCTCAATTGGGAGAGCATTGGACCGGATTTCCAAAGGTTGCGGGTTCGATTCCCGCCTGAGAATTCACTTGTGACCCGAGTCGATTTTTTCTAGTATTTTTCTATTATAATAATTTATCTGAAAGATGTGCTTTCCAATACATTAAACATTTAAAGTTTAACAAAATATTTTTTATTTTACATAATTAAAATATAGAACTAATAGTATTATTATAATGACTATATTTTCTCCACAAACATGTTTGATAATGAATGATAATTTTAATGAAATATGTGCCAAGAGTATCGAGTGTTCGTAAAAAATTATAAGCATATTAGTCAGTCATTTGACTGAGGTGTATTTATTAGCACAACACGGACATTCTCGGTATGCAACTCAAGTAAAGAAAAACTGTTCGAGGCATGAGAATGATAAATCTTGTCTTTATTTCGGTAATAGCTGTTATTTTATACACTCTATTCTATAGTATATATAGGCCATGCTTCCATGTATGTTAATGTTACCGGCGTCGCCACTAAAAAACTGTTTGGAAGTACTATATTATTTTTACTAATTAAATAGAAGTACTATATTCGTTTATTATTATTTTTAGTTAACTTGTTAAAGTGAGACTAATATTAAACACTAATTTGATACCGCAGGCATTAAAATTCAACTACCAACATTACTAATAATGTTAATAATGTCTTCTGATTCGGAATTTAAAATCAAATCGTGCATACTGGGTCATGCTGCAGCTAGTTATGGTTGTTAAAAGCTTCTTATGGTCATATATATATATATGACCATAAGAAGACCATATGCTGACCATATGCTGTGGCTCAGTTATTATATATCTTGCAATAAAAACATTTTAATTATAAATAAAATGAAACCTATCCGATATCCTAAGTTAAAACATATCCAGTACAATGAAAAAAACATCAAAATCGCTTTAATAGTTTCGGAGTTCATCGCGGTCAAACACAGTGACAGGAACTTTTATATATATATATATATATATATATATATATATATAATACTAGCTGACCCAGCCACGCGTTGCTGTGTTATAAATTAAAATAAAACCTATCCTATCTTTTAAGATAGATCAAATCACAGATAGTTACGAAGTTTGATCAAAATCGGTTAAGTAGTTTAGGAGTCCATCGCGGACAAACAACGTGACACGTAATTTATATATATTAAGATATATATAGACTATGGATTTGAAGTAAAGATATTATTTACTCACCTGGTTAAAAACTGAAATGGTTTTTATACGTGATATCTTAGGTGTAATTAGGATTTACCCGATTATCACCAAAATTTCGTAAGATAATTAATTATGAAGGCAACTTCCTCAAAGAGGTAATATCACATTAAACATAGTTTTTTACATGAAAATCGTTATTTATGTGGTTTTGTATTTTTGTGATCGTAACAAAATCAATATAAATCGAAAATATTATTAAGTATATCTATTCAAATATCTCGAACGGTAAAAGCAACTATTATCACGCTAAATAACAACATTGAAATGCTCAAATAATATAAAGTGTTTAAGAATTTCCCAAAATTATCTTAAATTATTTTTTATTCCTTTATGTTCATTTATCTTCTAATTTTTTAATGTGTTTGTTTATTTAAAGCGAATATTTTTTTAAGTTAACAAGATACTTTCATTAGGTCCCTGGGTTGGTAATAGTAATTACCCAGGGATGCCGTTGATTCTCACCTATTTCCACGAACGTTGTCTCTTAACACCGAGTGTACACAATCAAATATTTATTTTTAATGATGTGTGTGTTATTTGTATACATACAAAAATATAACACGGGTGTGTTGTGTTTTTAGTATGTATACAAATTAACACGACATCACCTAATACATAACATATTTACTGGTATTTTGAAAATCAGAATATATTCCTCACAACAAGGACACTATCTTCATAGAGTTCAAGTGTGATGCACTTTCTACGGTGTATTGTATAAAACAATACAAATCATTAATGATATTATTTTTTTATTTTAAAGGATAAAGATATTTAATTATAAATAAATATCCAAGCATAAGTTAAACAGTTTGTGAAAATAAATTTTAAGGATTGTTTATTTTATTTAAATATATATTACCTAAAGACTTCTAATCTAATCAGTCTATAATCTGTATTTTTGATTTTTTTAAAGTAAAATGGAACCTGCTCCTTGGTGTGCATTTTAAGATTTTTTAATAATTTAAATCCCTAATGAAACGATATTGATTCCTTTAAATATATTTCAATGATGTATGCTAAAACTTGGGATCTATACAAATTTAAAAAAAAGGGTAAAGTGAAAGTTCACAGGTAGACCATATTACTCAAATCAACTCTATGTATGTTAGGTTTCGCTCCGTCTGAATTCTGCATTTAACTAATTTCTATTCTCGGTAGCATAAAAATTGGTTAAATTGTCGTCTTCACAATTTTAAACAATATTTTTTTCCAACTTTCTATTTATTATGGCTCATTTTATTTTAAAAATTAGGTTGTGTATATTTTACTTTATAATTTTAATATATTTTATTCATTTTTTCAATGCTATCTTATACGATAAATCATTAAAATAGATAAATACTAGAAACAATTGACTCGGCCCAGAAGTGAATTCTAAGGCGGAAATCGAAACCGCAACATTTGGAAGTCCGGTCCAATGCTCTCTCAATTGAGCTACCGAGCCTTGTGAACATTTGTGGAAATTTTCTAGTACCTTTCTAATTTTACGCTGAAGGCCAGCGTTGTTTCATCAATGATAAAATATCCTCTGGATTTCGAAAGAAACATTTTTACAAATGTTTGGATAATCGATTAAGATGAAAAAGCCATTTAGTTTTATATTTTCTTTATATTTTATGCATTTTTATTCAATGCTATCTTATAAGATAAATCATTATAATAGAAAAGTACTAGTAAAAAAAATCGACGCGGCTCATAAATGAATTCTCAGTCGGGAATCGAACCCGCAACCGCAACCGCAACCGCACTTGTGAGCTGAGTCGATTTTTTAGTATTTTTCTATTATAATGATTTATCGTATATTTTATGTTTAATTTTTTATATATTTTTAACTTTACAATGAACTAGGTATTTTCAGATAAATGGGCAGAATTCCTTTTTTTCCTTTGCTTCAGGAAGAGGAACGTCACTTTGTTGTTACAATGATTATTCTGACTGTTTTTGACACACTTTCTTTAGTTTTCTTATAAAGACAAGACATTATTTTGTTTAAAGATTTATTTAAAAAAATAGTATAAGTACAAAATACACAGAAAAAAACAATACTGTATAGTTGGTTTCTATTATTTTCCATTAAACTGGGGAGTTCTATGTTGTATCTATGTTGTATAAAATATTATTTATGGTTACTTGTTTTTTATTGTCAACCTCACTTGTTGTAATTTTTGTCTTATTTTCATTGTTATTTTTCATTTAATTTCATTCATTTCAAAAGCGAGATGCATGTTCGACCGCAGCGCCAGCACTACAATTTTCTGTTATTTTTATTTAAAAGTAACTAACGCTAAATTTCCAGGAAGATGGAGAAGGATTTGAACTGCGAAGTCGGACCACCTTGTTCCTTGGTGCTGGCCGATGGCTCCGTGTACCAGGGCCGGAGTTTTGGCGCCCAGATACCCGTGGATGGAGAAGTTGGTCAGTAATCATCGAATAAATAGTATAGAGTTTGTTTACTATGACTTGACTATGATTCGTTGACATTAATTAAAATATTATTTTGATGGCTCTTATCAATTTGGTGATTCACTAATTGATTTCTCGCCAAATGATAAACAACTAGAAGGCTAGAGCAATTTCTTTATACCTATAATTACATTTTAGACGTTTCGCTAAAGTTCCAAACTATAAAATTACTTAAAAATTCAAAGCCAAAAAGCACCAAAATTAGGCATAATCACACTCTTGTTGAAAATTACCCATGTAATTAATAATTATTGCCATTAGTATTTTGTTTGTATGCAATCTTTAATATTTAACTAAAAAACATTTTTTATTAGAGTAAGTATATTGAGAGATCAATTGTCCTATACCCATTTTTTTAAAAGTGTTTGAAAATCATAATATGATTTATTGGGCAGCTTCAATTCTATCTACATTAAAAAATCGGTTACAATCAAGGGCTTACACTCCAATATCTCTAGTTTCTCGCAACTCTTAACTTTAGGCCAGGAAATCTCACTTAACACCGCTGTTTATAGATTTTTTAACACAATTTGGATTGTATCGAATAACAATAAAATTTAGACTACTAAATAGATTTAGAAAATGGGTAGCCCAGAATTGTGATAGGTTTAATGAATAAGTCAAATTATGGAAAAGACAATTATGTAATAGAAGTTGGTTTCTTTACCAATAAGTTTATTATAGTTCGTCGAAATGTTATTATTATATCAAAAACTTCATTGTCATAGTACCGAAGGAAGAAGTGCAGATTTAAGTAGGTTTCAGACATCAATAATAACAAGAGTTGATCTACGGAAACGACCAGTTGGCCAAAACAAAAATTAAAAACGACAAATTGGCGAAACTTGCTTTTACTTAATTTACAACTTAATTGCAAAAACATTTATTAAATTGTTTCATTCAATTTAAATGAAAATGAGTTGTTTACTCAAAATTAACTGTTTTACTATTTTTTGTAAACACTTGTGCAGAATTATAATATCAAAGTTAAGACAATTGGTGTTTTTATCCTTACATGAATAGAAGGCAGTGATTTAGCTATTGTAAGACTAAAGGTTAAGCAAAAGATAGAAATCTTATTATACCAGCATGATTTCTTTCTATCATCGTATCAGATGTCAAAAACGCAAGTTGTCTTACTTACTGATTCGTTTATTTAAGGTGTATTTAAATTTCAGTATTTCAAACTGGAATGGTGGGTTACCCTGAGTCTCTGACAGACCCATCCTACCATGCCCAGCTGTTGGTCCTCACGTATCCTTTAATCGGTAACTATGGAGTGCCTGATGAAGAAGAGCGCGATGAACATGGAATACCCAGGTACGCAAATTTTCCTATATACCATATTCATCAGCATAACTATTCAGCATTATATGCAATTTATGTGATAACGCTAGCTCATTGCTTTTTATTTTTACTGAAAAAAATCATCTTAATCATTCGGACATTCTCTTCAAGAAAGCCAATGTTATATTCTTGCAGAGTACAATCAAACACGCCTTTATTTATTATGGATATCTATTCAACTGAGGGGTTTAATGAACTCTACAAAAATCCAATAGAAAACTCTAACACAGCTACTGTTTAGTGAAAAAAAATCATTAGTATAATTTTATGTATTCGACCTTTTAATTAACTAAAAGCATACTTTTTGATATACATTATCAAATCTAGTTTAATCCCTAAACAAAACAATAGGTTATAAAAAATCTTAATGAATATGATTAAAATTTGCAATTGTAGTTACTTAAAGAATGGTAATAAAAGTAATATTAGTAACTTCTTTAAAATATTAGTATAAAAGGGGTGATTTTTTTAAATTTCCTATGTTTTATTGCAATTCCCGGGCCATACCTACGATTAATGAATACAGTAAAACCTTTATATTTTGATAATAAACAGGGACGACAATAATATATTGAAATTTTAATTGATATGATGTTACTTTTAGTTACTTGTAAATAAAAATATTATAAAACTTGTTGAGAGTGTTCTCCAAAGTTACAATTACATCCAATCCAATCACAATACAGATGGTTCGAATCCAGCCGCATTTGGGCAGCCGGGCTGATCGTGGGGGAAGTGAGCACTCGTTCTTGTCACTGGCGAGCGAAACAATCCCTCGGGAATTGGCTCGCTGCTCGTGGTGTACCTGGCCTCTGCGATATCGACACTCGAGCACTCACCTATCGCCTCCGAGAGGGTGTAATGTTAGGGCGAATAGTACAAGGTGTAGCACCTTTTGGGCCTCTACCACCGCTGTCCGACCCCAACACAAGAAACCTAGTTGCGGAAGTATCTATCAAGGTACAGCTCACGTTAATACACATAACCAATTTATAAAAACTATTTTTATGACACTATTGTATTTATATAATTTTCTCCAAAGTATTTTTTATAGAAATTTGGTTCAGTAAGAAGTAACGGTTACATGTTATTTAACGAGAAAAATTTTAGAACAGTTATTTTACATACATAACCAACTGCAGAAAAGTATGTGTGCATAAAGTAAAACTGCGAAAATTTTCTGTTAAAGAGATCAAATCCCAAATCATTAGTGCACTGCGAGTCCAATATAAGAATGGTTTCAGAGTGCTGTTCGGGCTTCCGCGGTTTTGAAGTGCATCAGGAATGTTTGCGTGCACTTATATTGGTGATTTCTACGCTATCAGGCTCAAATGTTCTGCGTCAATGTTGCAAAGGGTACGCAACAGTCCGAATAGCATTCTGAGAGTCATTGCTGATGAATGTGATTGCCTTATAATGCGACATTATGCTCAATTACACATCATTTAATATTAGCTTTACGAGTATTTATTTGTTATTTATTTATTTTTTTTTTTAGAAAAGACATATTAAATAACATTTAATTTAATTTTAATTACTAACACAATATGGAGTTGTAAAATTCTGTAATAAAGGATTATTATTATGATGTGATTATGATTAGTAGGTATAGGTTTCAAATTTCAATAAAATTTCAAATTTTATCATTAACTACGTAATAATATTGTCTTATGACTAATATAAAACAAACGGAAACTTTAAGTAAATGATTACTATTGATTTAAAAAAGAACCATAAAAAATGTCCAAAAGGCTAGTAAATGATATTTTTATTATTTTTTTAGGATATAAAAATATTCAATCCCAATGGAGATATTACCATAATGGCCGTAGATTGTGGATTGAAGTACAATCAAATTCGTTGTATGGTAAAAAGAAACGTGAAAGTAATTTTAGTGCCATGGAATCACAAATTAAACCCAAAGGATTACGATGGACTGTTCATTAGTAATGGTCCAGGTGATCCCGAAGTATGTAAAAAAGTTGTGGAAAATATCAAAGAGGTTGTTACCAATACATCAGAAGTAAAGCCAATATTTGGTATATGCCTAGGTCATCAATTACTATCTACAGCAATAGGTTGCAAAACGTACAAAACAAGGTAAATGAACTTTATCATCGTTTTAGTGATAATTAATAATAAATAAATTATATTTAGTAACTAATTTTTTTTCTGTTTATTTTAGTTACGGTAATCGAGGTCACAATTTGCCATGTACACATTTTGATACAGGCAGATGTTTTATGACTTCGCAGAACCATGGATATGCTGTCGATGCTAATACATTACCTGAAAATTGGAAAATTCTGTTTACGAATGAAAACGATAACACTAATGAAGGCATCATCCATAAAAGTCATCCATTTTTCAGTGTACAGTTTCATCCAGAACACATGGCAGGTCCTACAGATCTGGAATGGCTCTTTGATATTTTTATAGATGCTGTAAAGAGTTACAAAAATAAACACCAATATGTGATTGATAGAGAAATAACAAAAAAACTGCAATTCACTCCAACCATATGTGAAAGACCAAAGAAAGTGTTGATATTAGGGTCAGGTGGTTTGTCGATTGGTCAAGCAGGAGAGTTCGATTATTCAGGTTCTCAAGGTGTCAAAGCAATGCAAGAAGAGAAAATACAAACAGTTTTGATAAACCCAAATATTGCCACTGTTCAAACGTCGAAAGGGTTGGCAGACAAAGTTTATTTCTTGCCTATTACCCCAGAGTATGTGGAACAGGTTATAAAGGCAGAACGACCAACAGGAGTTTTACTTACCTTTGGAGGACAAACCGCATTAAACTGCGGAGTGGAATTACAAAAATCTGGAATATTTGAAAAATACAACGTGATGGTCTTGGGTACTCCTATCCAATCCATAGTTGATACTGAAGACAGAAAGATATTTGCTGAAAAAATTCATGCTATTGGAGAAAGAGTGGCACCTAGTGCCGCAGTAACATCTGTAGATGAAGCTCTCTCAGCCGCCTTGCACATTGGTTACCCTGTAATGGCACGTTCTGCTTTTTCACTAGGCGGCTTAGGCTCTGGTTTTGCAAATAATGAAGAGGAATTAAGAGCGTTAGCTCATCAAGCGCTATCTTATTCTGATCAACTCATTATCGATAAATCTCTTAAAGGTTGGAAAGAAGTAGAATATGAAGTTGTTCGTGACGCATTTGATAATTGTATCACTGTATGCAACATGGAGAATGTCGACCCACTAGGAATACATACAGGGGAATCCATTGTAGTAGCTCCAAGTCAAACGTTATCCAACAGAGAATATTATATGTTGAGAAATACTGCGATTAAAGTAATAAGACACTTCGGTATCATTGGAGAATGTAACATTCAATATGCCTTAAATCCCTTTTCAGAAGAATTTTATATTATAGAAGTAAATGCAAGGTTATCGAGAAGTTCTGCGCTCGCTAGCAAAGCTACAGGATACCCGCTTGCCTATGTGGCAGCGAAATTAGCTCTAGGAATTCCACTACCTGTAATAAAAAATTCTGTAACAGGAGTAACAACAGCTTGTTTTGAGCCAAGTTTGGATTATTGTGTAGTCAAAATACCCCGATGGGACTTAGCCAAGTTTAACAGAGTAAGCACTAAAATTGGAAGCTCCATGAAAAGTGTCGGGGAAGTAATGTCCATAGGAAGAAATTTTGAAGAAGCATTTCAAAAGGCTTTAAGGATGGTAGATGAAAATGTCAATGGTTTCGACCCGAATATAAAAACTGTCAATGAAAATGAACTACGAGAACCGACAGATAAACGAATGTTTGTATTGGCCGCAGCTCTGCAAGAAGGTTATACGGTGCAAAAATTATACGATCTAACAAAAATAGACCATTGGTTTTTGGAAAAATTTAAAAATATAATCAATCATTATAAAGAGCTTAAGTGTGTGGACAGTAGTTCTATAACCTCCGAACTATTAAAACAAGCAAAAAAGATTGGCTTTTCTGATAAACAAATTGCGGCAGCTATAAAAAGTACTGAAGTGGCTGTAAGAAAACTGAGAGAAGAGTACAGTATCACTCCATTTGTGAAAAAAATAGATACGGTTGCGGCTGAATGGCCAGCGTCTACAAATTATCTTTATTTGACGTATAACGGTAACACTCATGATTTAGATTTTCCTGGCGATTATACGATGGTTTTAGGATCCGGTGTCTATAGAATTGGTAGCTCAGTTGAATTTGATTGGTGTGCAGTAGGATGCTTAAGAGAATTGAGAAATCAATGCAAGAAAACCATAATGATTAACTATAATCCTGAGACAGTTAGTACTGATTACGATATGAGTGACAGATTATATTTTGAAGAAATCTCATTTGAAGTAGTAATGGATATTTACAATATTGAAAAACCCAATGGTGTAATACTTTCGATGGGTGGTCAACTACCTAATAATATTGCAATGGATTTACATAGGCAACAAGCTCATATTTTAGGAACTTCTCCAGATATGATCGATAATGCTGAAAATCGATTTAAATTTTCGAGAATGTTAGATCGCAAAGGTATTATGCAACCTAGATGGAAAGAATTAACAGATTTAGATTGTGCAATAAGTTTCTGTGAAGAAGTCGGGTACCCATGTTTGGTTAGGCCTTCATACGTTTTGAGTGGTGCCGCTATGAATGTAGCATATTCTAATCAAGATTTAGAAGGATATCTTAAATCAGCTAGTGAAGTTAGTAAAGAACACCCTGTTGTTATTTCCAAATTTATTATGGACGCTAAAGAAATAGATGTCGATGCAGTAGCATCTGACGGAGTTATTTATTGTTTGGCAGTATCTGAGCATGTAGAGAATGCTGGTGTTCATTCTGGTGACGCTACTCTAGTTACTCCACCTCAGGACATTAACAAAAAAACATTGGAAAAAATAAAAGACATTGCAAGTATTATTGCGGAAACATTGGATGTTACCGGACCATTTAATATGCAACTTATAGCCAAAGATAATGAATTAAAAGTTATTGAATGTAACGTCAGAGTTTCCAGATCATTTCCATTTGTATCAAAAACTTTAGACCATGATTTCGTTGCAATGGCTACTAAAGTCATTTTAGGAATACCAGTTGAACCAGTAAATGTCCTAACAGGTTGTGGAAAGGTTGGTGTGAAAGTTCCACAATTTTCGTTTTCTAGACTATCTGGTGCTGATGTAACTTTAGGCGTTGAAATGGCATCTACTGGAGAAGTCGCATGTTTTGGTGAAAATCGCTATGAAGCTTATTTAAAATCTTTAATGAGTACTGGGTTCAGAATACCCAAAAAAGCTATATTACTCTCGGTGGGGACCTTTAAGGTAAATATTTGTTTATTATTTATTGAATCTTACCTATTATTAATAACCAATATTAAAAAAAGTTTATTTCCAGCACAAAATTGAGCTACTACCTAGTGTACGAGCATTACAGAAAATGGGATATAAACTATATGCCAGCATGGGCACTGGTGACTTCTATACTGAACATGGCATCGAGGTAAATTTGTTGTATATAATGCAGCGACCAAAAATATTCGAAATATGTAACAAAATCATGGTATCTTTTATTTCAGATTGAAAGTGTTCAATGGACGTTTGACCATATTGGAGACCCTGAAGATGCCAGAGCGGATGGAGAATTAATGCATTTAGCTGACTTTATGGCTCGAAGACAATTAGACTTGGTCATCAATTTGCCAATGCGAAGTGGAGCACGCCGTGTGTCTACTTTTAGTACTCATGGTTATCGAACTCGAAGACTGGCCGTTGACTACGCTGTACCTTTAGTAACTGACGTTAAATGCGCAAAACTGTTAGTTCAGGTAAGAACTAATTTTTTTATCAGTGAGTCTGGGTCTTTTTTCCTTTTTCTCATAATTATTGGAAAATATTAGAACATATATAAATTTATTTCGCCACTGGCTACTTAAAGAAGGTGTAAAGGGTTAACAAAATCTTTAATTTAACCGAACGAAATGTCGTCACTGTTTAAATAAACATGGTAACTAAGTCCATTTATTAAAGTTGTTTCAAGTGTAAAAAATATATTTCAGGCTATGACCCGCTGTGGTAGCGCACCACATATGAAAACTCATACAGATTGTATGACATCCAGGAATATTATAAAACTTCCTGGATTTATAGATGTGCATGTCCATGCCCGCGAACCAGGTGCAACGCACAAAGAAGATTTCAACTCATGCACAGCAGCAGCTTTAGCTGGCGGCATTACCATGATATGTGCTATGCCAAATACGAATCCACCTGTAGTAGATCGAGCTTCTTTAGAATATTCATTAGCTCTAGCTCGTGTTAGCGCTCGGTGTGATTACGCTTTATATGTGGGAGCATCTTCTTATAATTATGATATAATTTCTGAATTAGCTCCACATGCGATTACACTAAAAATGTATCTCAATCCAACATTTACAACCTTAGAACTTGACGATATGTCAGTGTGGCATAAACACCTTCAAAACTGGCCTAAAAAAATACCAGTTTGCGCACACGCGGAACGTGAAAAAACTGGAGCTATTATTTTAATGGCTTCCTTACTTGATAGACCTATACACATTTGTCATGTGGCTCGAAAGGAAGAAATTTTAATCATAAAAGCTGCTAAGGAAAAAGGTTTAAAAGTAACTTGTGAAGTGTGTCCACAACACTTATTTTTAAGTACTAATGACGTTGACCGCATTGGAACCGGTCGTGCTGAAGTACGACCTGTATTGTGCAGCCCTGAAGACCAAGCAGAGCTTTGGAAAAATATAGATATTATCGACGTTTTTGCTACCGATCATGCTCCACATTCAGTTGAAGAGAAAAATTCAGAAAAACCTCCTCCTGGTTATCCAGGATTGGAGACAATTTTACCTTTATTGTTGAACGCAGTACACGAAGGACGTATTTCTATAGAAGATATAATTAATAAATTTCATCGAAATCCTCGTAAAATATTCAATTTACCCGAACAACCTAATACTTATGTCGAAGTGGATATGGATTATGAATGGACCATTCCTTCTGCTATGGAATTCTCTAAATCCAAATGGACTCCATTTGCTGGAATGAAAGTTTGCGGCGCTATACACCGAGTGACTCTTCGAGGTGAAATAGCTTACGTTGAAGGACAAGTTCTTATACCTCCAGGGTTTGGACAAAATGTACGTGAGTGGCCTGAACCTAAAAAACAAATATTTCCAGTTTATGCTATCGAAAAAACTGAAAAAGAAGTGATAAGCCGACCAAATTCAGCATTAGATTTTCATGCTGGGGAATTAAGTCGTTTAAGCGACCTTGAATTGGATCAAATCGATACAAAGCCTGACATTCAAAATAAATTAAATGTTCATTTTAACGATATGACTGGCTTAAGAAGTGTATCACCACTGCCGCAACCAACTTTAACAAGGCAAAGATGTGACAGTACATCAAATTACAACCCGCCCATGGCAACTACATTAAATAGACAACGTAGTGATCTTTTTGGAAAAAGTATTGTTACTGTAGATTTCTTTAGTAAAGAAACTCTAAACGACATTTTCAACCTGGCCCAGTTTATGAAAACAAGTATAAACAAAGGTCGATATTTAGATGATATCATGAGGGGAAAAGTGATGGCTTCAGTATTTTATGAAGTCAGTACACGCACTAGCTGCAGTTTTGCTGCCGCTATGCAAAGGTTAGGCGGCTCTGTCATTCACACCGATGCAACAAGTTCTTCTGCCAAAAAAGGTGAAACTCTGGAAGATAGCGTCGCTGTGATGGCTAGTTACTCCGATGTGGTGGTGTTACGACATCCTGAACCAGGCGCCGTTGCAGTGAGTTTAGCTTTTTTCTTTTTTTTTCTTTTTTTTTAAGACGACTTGGACGTGCATGTCGTCTTTCATTTATATTTGTGCGTTGAAATAACGAATATAATTAGCAAGAAGCTTTAAACTACGACGGCATCGGTAAAATGTTTTTTTTTGTTTGTCGATTTACATTTATTCTTATTTTTTGTTCATATTTATGAATAATAACACCGCGTGGTAAGCCAAAATATGCTTGTGTTAAGAACAGATCCACATCTGTAGTACATTTGTGAGGTTCGAACTTAATAGAGTGAAAAGTGTAAGAACCAGCCGCTTTAGATTATTTAACCTAAATAATACGTTTGATCGATATGATATTAAAACTTCATAAAGGAAAGTTATATATAACTCACACTTTTAAAGTTGTTTATATTGCATACTAATAATAAAATTCTGTTTAAAAGAAACATGAACAAATATTTTTGTATATAACTATGTTTTAAACGGAGAAGTGTTGTCAAAGGATACAAAACCATACCTTTAAGAATTAAGATAGCAAAGTTCTAAATTCTTTCAGAAGCATCGTTGAGAGTAGCGATTTAAAAGAACCCATAGGTACTGTCGGAAAGAAAGCCATACAAAAGTGACTGGCTTACAATCGTTAAAAAAACATTTAACGTTTTATGTTTAAGTTTAAGCTATTTAAGTTATTTCTCCACAGAAAGCTTCAAGGCACTGCCGCAAGCCAATTATCAATGCAGGTGATGGTATAGGAGAACATCCCACACAAGCATTATTGGATGTGTTCACTATAAGAGAGGAGATTGGTACCGTAAATGGTCTTACAATAACAATGGTTGGAGATTTGAAAAATGGGCGAACGGTACACTCTCTCGCTCGACTCTTGACGTTATACCAAGTCCAGTTACAATACATTAGTCCTCCAGGTTTGGGCATGCCAAAACATATTATGGAATATGTTGCAAAGAAGGGAATATCTCAACGAGTTTATGATAGATTGGAAGATGTCCTTGCTGATACTCACGTCCTATACATGACGAGGATACAGCGAGAAAGATTTGAAAGTCAGGAAGAATATGAGGAGGTAAGATTGTCAACTTTTCATTTACTGTCAAATCCAACAAAATGCGACTTCTATAAGATATAAAATACGTATGTAAAAAAACGAACACGTCTCCGAGCCCTCACTAAAAAGTTAGTGTTTAATGTAAAATAAAAGTATTACATTTATTTTACATTAAACACTAACTTTTTACTGATCTCCTTCTGAGTGTGAGCCGCGCAGGTCTGGAACAAACTCCCTAGGTAAACTGCGTGTGGTGATGCGAGCTCGTCCTACTTGTCGTTCTGCCACACTATCAGTGATGCGATGACGTGTCCAAAGTCAATATATTATACTCTACGTAGTGCCCAGAGTAAACCTATCAAGTATAAAAAGATTTTTCTCAACTATTAAAAACGTGCTTGACCCTGAGATAACTTTGATGTGAGAAGTTCAAAATTACTGCAAAACTTATTCTAACATGTATATCATGGCACTGTAATTATAGGTATAAACTTTTTATATTATGATTTTGAAAGGCGTAACTTTATATAGCTTGCTTGCTGGTAATGGATAAAAAATATCTTACATAACCTTACTTACCTATTTTGTATATTTTAGTATACTATACTTTGTGCAATGTAGGATGATACTTTTGACAGGTGTCACTTCCTTATTGCTATGTACTAAGGTTGAGTTTGTTTCCTTATGTTTGGCTTGACATTGCAATAGCAACTTTATACCCTCTATATAGGTGTCAACTGTCAAAAGTATCATCCTACATTGGACAAAGTATAAGTGACTTTAGAACAACCACAATTATACGTTTTTAAGTAAGGTTCCCAAGTAAGGATTTCCCATCACGAATAACCAACAACTGTACAAATTATATTATTGAAGTTGGTGAGGAAACCTTGTATAATGATTATTCTATGTATATTTTGTTTGTCCTGGCCTAATTTTCAATTTAGTTATAATAAAAAATCTTGTATACATTATACAATTTTTTTAGACTCGGGGACTATTAGTGGTGACACCGCAGCTTATGACGCGGGCACGCAGGCGTATGATCGTAATGCACCCCTTGCCACGAGTTGACGAAATCTCCGCCGAGTTTGACTCCGACCCTCGCGCAGCCTACTTTCGTCAAGCAGAGTATGGAATGTACGTTCGAATGGCATTGCTAGCCATGGTCGCAGGAGTCAATCCACTTGTGTGACGTTTTAGGTTTTTAAGAAATAATAGCCATATATAACTTTATATAAAGAATATATCAATGTGCACAATATTTGATTCTTATTAAAATTAAAATATCAATGTGATAATGTTTTATTACTTTTACACCACTAATAATATTTTCAACTTAAACCGTAATACTCGTATATATGAACGATGTATGTTCGGGATAAACTCTGAAACTACTAAACCGATTTTGATCGAACTTCGTAACTATCTGTTATTTGACCGATGTTAAAAGATAAAAGATGTTAATTATTAACCTCAATATTTGTTATTGCTAATTAAATGTTTATTACACACTAACCCATAAATACATACAGTAGTGTGTATTTATGGGTTAGTTTGATAAATTATTGATATGTTTCTGTAGGTTAATTTAATATTAATTTGATTGTATCAAAATAATGAGTAAAAAACTAATTCAATCTATTATACCTATTGAGTCACAGCAAAGTGTGGCCGGGTTAGCTAGTATAAAATGAATAAGCCACGTGGACCTCTTCTTAAATATGTAGTAACAATAAATTAAGTATAAAGGATATTGATATTTATCATTACAATTACTAGTAAAGCAATAAATAAATAAATCTCAATCACGAAAATACAACAATAAACGGCAATTAATAGCAATATTTTTATAATAACTACAAGATCAGTAGGTATTTTACATTGATTTTGCACAAAGCTTAGGAGCGTGGATAAACGTTTTAACAACTTCAGTGTACTCTGCAAATAAGGATACCTACCGATAAAATTGATATGAAACTATTTTTCAATCTCGAGTAAATTACATTTCTTTTAGAAATTAACGTATTAATTTCATTCTTGATCCTTTGAACGTCTAGTGGCCCGAACAATAACAGACACTCTACAGTTGTCTCTGACTCCTTAGTTAATGGTTGTTAACGTTCCAAGAAGTAATATTCAAGCGAGTCATAAAAAAGACATTAACTAAACTCGAGGAAGTTAATATCTAAAGTTACTTGATATCAATATTAGCTTTCACTTAAATGGGAAAAGTTGCTAGTTTATATATTTTTTATTGTGTTTAAAATATTTATTAACTAAGCTTTATTAATTTTAATTTCAGAACTTAACAATAAAACAAATTGTAATTTTCTTTTAAAATAATTTATCTTGTATTTTGAGATTAAATTATTGACATTAATTATTAACGTACCTACATAAATGCTTATATGTAACAAAGATGTAGTAAGTAAAAACAAAAGATTTGAATGTATAACAAATTAAATAACTGCATCGTTAAAAAATACAATTATACTTCAAAAATTGTTTATCAATAACGTAGTGTATTAAATAATTTACTTGTATCTTAAATTTACATGATGATATGATGTACGAAGTAAGCCTAATCTTACGTATCGATTAAAACTAAAATAACACTATAATAATGTTATTGTGAGAGATTCATAATATTACAAAAAAAAATATGTACACAAGTATTGGTTTCCGGCTCAAAAATAAATTTTACTATTATTTATAATTTTGAGTCCTCTTCGTCCATATCCATATCGTTTAATTTAATTACGTCTGCTATATCCTTACTTTCAACATGAACATCCACGAATGTGAACGCTGAGAAACTAGAATCAGTAGGAGAATCTTGACTAGTGATATTGCCGTACCTCGGTCTGAGTTTAGGGACCGGCTTTGCCATCCGATCTGCGCTGCTTTCTCGGCGCAAATCACGCGGTGGAAGTTTGTAACCCGCCTCTGTGACTAACTTTCTCTGACAGTCAACTAACATCTCCCTGATTACCTTTAAATATTCGTTAGCAGTTGCTTCTCCCGCAGGCTCTTCTTTTAAAAGTAAACTAAGTCTCTGTGCTTGTTCTAAGTAAATGATAGCTTGCCTTATAGCAGAAAACATTTTGCTGGATCTTGCCATCGCGATGAAATGTGGTATAAAAAATTCCAGCACCAATCGACGTCTTTCTACTTCCATTCGCGCCGGCAGTATATACTGAAATGGAAGAGAGATTAGGTTTTATTATTGACTAGTATTACCAATGGTAACGTCTCATACATATAAAAGTAGAATTGAAAGTAATAAGATTAATTATTTCATGCTATCAAGGAGCTTGACCAATTTTGTGATGACAACGTAATATCGATCGATTAAAATGCAGCTCTAATGAAAATGTACGAATGTATAAATTAAAATAAAACTTATCCTATGGCTTCAAAATTGGTTGAGTAGTTTCGGAGTTCATCACGGTCAAACACTGTGACAACGAATTTTTATATAGATATATGTATATAGAGGCGAGATTGGATGTTATTGATTACTTACATTACTATTTATTTCTGTTTCCAGTTTCATTGTCATTCTTTTTTTATTATTAAGTTGTGCTTTTCTTCTTGACTCTAATTGTTTTCGTTTCTCTATTTTCCACTGATAGCTTTTATCGCCCTTCCTTTTTTCTCTTTCCCATAAGCTTATGTCATCGTTCTCCCTATCGCTCTCCGAACTATTACCATCATAATTTTTCGAAATAGATGTTGGTAAATATGGATTCATTAATCTTAGAGGATCTTTGGTGGTTAAAATTTTATATAATTTTTGCACTTCAAATGCTGGATAATAATCCTTCTTCGTATAGTTAAGTTTATCTAGTGCACACAACATATGCATAACTGGAGCTTCTAAAATGTTAGCTAATCTTTTTTGTTGCTTGAAAAATAAAGGCGTTGGAATACTTTTGAAGTCGTTACAATTTTCTATGAAATAATTGGGAAACCGTCCTTGTCCCAAATGTAAGTAGAAACTCCTTAAGAATAATCTTAGCGCCTCTCCCAGTCGATGTTCTGGCCACTTTGCATAATTATCTTCACATTGCCAAAACAGATGGTTTTTTAAATGTGAAGCATCAATACCAATTTTAGATGTTTCGTTTTCTATGAAAGTTTTATGTAGGGCTAGTGCAAATAGATAACATCTCATATGAGCATGAGCTAAACAGCTTTCTAAATAACGCTCTGCTGCAGGGAACAGGACCTTCCATTGCAACTTTTGATTTGCATTCAAACTTCTTTTTGGTCTAAATCCTACAGGTATGAGAAAACATCCGAAACCTATAGTTTTATTCACCATATATTTAGTGGGCCATTGGTAGCTAAAATTAGTTCTTGGATTCTGGATTATTTTTCTCTCCCTTATTATCCATTGATTGGCTATATTCGGCCAGGCTGCATTCACTGCTGGAAATACTTCAACGGTAGATTTACTACTAGATCTACTTGTATCACAATATATACTGGCGCCTTGTGTCATAGCAGTATTGATAGATTCCTGTGATATTCCCAAAACAGAACCTAAGTTCAGAATAAAATTATCGACAAAATCATGCATAAATCCAATAGAACATAAATAATAGTGCGTCTCATACAAATTTCGCGAAATAGATGATTGTGATGCTGTATCATCGTCATCATCTTCATCACTCCAATCGATTGCTCTCCTGTAAACTGCAATCCACGTTCTATCATGCAATACTCCACATGTCATAGACATAGGAGATTTAGAACTGAGTTCAATTTTTTTTGGAGTTGTGGCTTCTTTAATGGTAGAGTAACCATAATCTGATTCATTTTCACTAGTTTCATTTTGACGACTGGAATTAGATCGGTAACCAGACGTTTCAGTATCTTCAGCGATAATACTGTCCAAAGAAGCAGCGCGAAGCTCTATATATTTATCCTGATTATTTTTTGAGTTCTTTGTAGGACCACTAGGTCTTCTTTTGTTTATATCATTTGGGCGGCTAGTAGAGGATATTTCAGCGTCTTCAGTAATCGTATTGTCCAGGGCAGTAGATTTAACGCTTTCAATTGGCTTCTGATTATACATAACACTCTTAATAGGCCCGCTTGGCCTTCTAGGATTTTTTAAAATCGATTTTCTTGGTTTAGCATTAGTATCTACGTCACTTTTGACATCATGTCTATCGTTGGTGTATTCTTTTAATTCATTGTCTTCGGTTAGGACTACATTGTTCTTTTTAAGTTCTTTTAAATTGGATATGTTACTTTTTGCTACTTGCAAAGTAATTTGTTTAGTCGGTCCACTGCTTCGTCTTTCGTTCTTTTGAAACACATTTGTGTCGACTTTTGTGAAACTTGATTTAAATGTATCATAGTTGACTGCACCATTGAGTTTATTTTTAAGTTCATTTAATAATGCTTCTCCGTTAGGAGAATATATAACATCATCTGAATCGTTAGACTCTCTCTCAGAGTCCGTATAAATGCTGTCATCAGATTCATCCACCGGTTTTGTGTTTACAGGCTCGCTTTCCTTTGATAGCGTACTTTCTAAAACTTCCAATTTCTTTAATTTCACGTAACCTGTAAATAAAATAAACAAGAATTATATAAAATTCTAGAAATTGTTTTAAAAAATTAAGGAATTATATAAAATTCTAGAAATTGCTTTAAAAAATTAAGGACATAATAAGATAAAAACATCCAAGGATGTGAATTGAACGCGCAATATACTCTATTTCTGCTTACAGAGCACTATTATACCGTTATTTTGCTTTGTTGCTGACGCTTGGTATAATTAAAGGATGGAATTCGTATAGACCCAAAGTAGGTATATATGTTTAATTAAGAATTGCACTTTCAGAGATTTATGATTGCAATAAATATTATATTTAAAAAACCTAAATTAAAAATAAAGCAGCTGCACCAAGCGAGAATCATCCGTTTTATGGCTACGCAGACCCTACGCCGCTGAGTCATTAATTTCACTCGTCAAATATTTCAATACTTATTAGCGTCGTGTCTAGGAAGCTTCAAGAAGCTCCAAGGAAGTGTTTAATGAGATGTGTTGAAAAAAGATCAGATCACCATTCTATATCATAATAATGATATGTTTTACCTGGTTCTTTGCAATCTTCAATACCCAGTTTATAAAATGGGGCATCGAGTACAGCACTATAGTCAGATGTATCTCCAGGCTCACTGGCCTCTACATTATCATATATGATGAAAAGTCTGGGTGTAATGAACGACTCCACTTGTCCCCCGCGCACTTTCTGGTAGCAAACGTTGTCGTTCACCTGATCCTGAAGACGGTCGGCAAAGAAAACGTGCTTATTGTGGCGGACCATAGCCTCGTTGATCAAACGCTCCCTCTCACTTATGGGATTGTTCTTGATATTTTGTATATCTCTGTAAAAACGTAACGAACATTATTAAGAGACTTCACTAGTAACTTAATTTTGCCAAAACTGACAACTTAATATTTTTTTTAATTTTCTTATGTATAGAAATATCCTCATGTCTATGTCTCAGATACATAAGATGTAAATTGCCATTTAACGAAAACCAAAGCCGCAAATTCTTCACTTCATTACGACGATTGTTCTATGATGCCATAGCTGGGAAATGGATGTACATCATGACGATGAACTTCAAATCTACATTTTTTTCATTCCATTTAATAAACACCCATGAGTGCACTGTAATACAAATGCATACGTGTGTAGTAATGCGTGTCATTAATCATACTGTCTTTTAAATAAATTAAAATAGAAATAATCAGCCATAAATTATATTTAATAATCTCAATTTGTTTTATGTGCTACACAATATAGGCATCCTACATTGTTAATGATATATTAACACTCACTTAATATTTACATTTATTTATTTGTAAACGACAAAAAATCTATAAAAATCAAACTTAATATTCGTAAAAACCTCGATGGTAGATGGGAGTTTAAGCCCATAGCTATGAAAAACCAACACTATTTACATTAATAACTCTGTCAATGTTAACCTGATAAGGTGATAAACTGCTAGTGTAGTAATTAATAACTTACACAGCAACCGATTAACACTTAACCAGATATTTGAAAATCAAAATATATAAGATAAATTTAAGAAATTATTCTTTTTTTTTATTTATTAACTTAATTATAAAGAAACTGTAGTTTTCCTGTTTTAAAGCCTCTAGCCCGTTTGAAATGGCGGCCTATCCATTCATAGTGGGTTTCTTCTACTCGTTTTTCTATATTATTATAACTAAAAAAATAATTTAAACGATTAAGCATTCCACTGACTCGATTAACAAATTACTACTCCTTTACTTTAGTGTAAAATAATAGGAGTGTATATATTTTTTCCAAATAATCTGAACACTTACACGAACTCGTAAATAAAATTTAATTAAACATCAGTGTTTTTTTAGTGACTGCAGTGAATATTAAAAATATGCCACACAAAAATTATTAGATAGATTTACATGGGCCACTATTCAAACAATGCGGTAAATTACCGAATTTTAATAATAATACATTGAATTATTGGTAAAAATAAAAGCTTTTCATACTACTACTGTATTTCTCTAATTGTAAATAGTAAATATCTAGGTATCATATATCTATCCGTTACCCTGCTATCCATAACACTTGCTTTCTTTAGGATAGGCTAATCGGTGTGAACGTAATAAATATTATTATTATTAATATTGTTTGTTTACTCTACATATTTAGAATTATTATCGAAAAGTTGGTGGTTTTTCACTTTGAAAAGTAAGCCACGATACTCTAGTAGCCAAAAAAAATAACTGCTATCTAGCATACAGTTACCCGATCACTCGTATGAAGGGGCGTTCTTAGCCTAAACAGCGTTTTTATTTTGTGTTGTGTATTATTTCTTATAATTGTGATAAAATTATACAGCGAACAATTATACAGCAAGATAAGAAACTTTTTTTACTACTTTGACCCTTAAATCGTCAATAAATTTCTATAATATTAAATTTTAAATTATTATAATAGAAAAATACTAGAAAAAAACGACTCGGGTCACAAGTGAATTCTCAGGCGGGAATCGAACCCGCAACCTTTGGAAATCTGGTCCAATGTTCTCCCAATTGAGCTACCGAGCCTTGTGAACACACGACGAAATTATCCAGTACCTTCCTGATTTTACGCTGTAGGCCAGAGTTGTTTCATCAATGAGAGGAACATCCTCTCGTATTCGAAAGAAACATTTTTACAAATGTTTGGTCAATCGATTAAGATGAAACAGACATTTAGTTTTATATTTTTTATGCATTTTCAATGCGATCTTATAAGATAAATTATTATAATCAATTGGGAGAGCATTGGACCGAATTTCCAAAGGTTGCGGGTTCGATTCCCGCCTGAGAATTCACTTGTGACCCGAGTCGATTTTTTCTAGTATTTTTTTATTATAATAATTTATCTTATAAGATCGCATTGAAAATGCATAAAAAATATAATATTAAATGTTGTTTTTTTTATAAAGACGTTAATGACTTACCATAAGTAACACTCAAAGTGTGTTATAAATAGTAATTACAATAAAAACAACGTTTGTCTTTAATTTCGAAGGAGAAAGAAACACTGACTCCAAAAAATAATTAAATCTATAATGTATTGGTTCGGCTTGGCTCGGCTTCCTTGCGAATGACCGCCGAACATCTGTTGCATAATTTTGACTAAGTACATGCTTAGTCATAACACATCACACAGCTTATTTTGTGCCAGTCAAAAGCTAATAGAAAGGACATTTAGATAATTTATCCGGTATGCTTTTATGTAGTGACAACAGTACAAAATTTGCACCCCATATTTTTTTTTCTATGTATTGGATTTATAACTAAGAAAACCTTATAAGAAACGTTCATGTGAGCTAACCTTAACTAGAGAAAAAACTTTTCATTTCATAAAGGTAACACTAAACCGAAAAAATGTCTGTTCTCTTCAATATTTTATGGAAAAATTTTCCGGACGAGACTATTTTTCTATTTCTATCCAAGTATTTTTGATGTGTAACATCTATAGCCGCAGGTAAAACCGATTGTTGGCGTGGCGACGCACACCATGGTGAAGCATACTCGTACCGCCATTATATTGTTATGTCTAATACTTTTGTAATATACCTCCGTTATCTATACCGTCAGAGGCAACACCGAATATAACTGTTATTCGATATTATCGAATATAATTGAGTTGTCACAATTGGAAATACATTTTATATTTTTTAGTGTTTGTATTTAATGAAAATAAAAGCTTATAATCAGTCATCATTTTCTGAGAAAAATCGTAATAATTTATTTCTCATTATGCCATATTTAGTTCCTGTCGTAAACTGTTCTTTTATGCATATTACTTGTACAAAATAATTTCGATGTTTCACATCTGCCAGGAGTCCCGTGACGGCTCACAATTTTTTTTATATTCAACATAGAAAAACATCATAAATACTAAAATTTAAAATCTTTTCCTTAAATAAATTTAGAAACGCTGTAGTAACTATTTCTCGCATCAGTGTAATAATTACTTTTTGTACCCTAGTTTTCTTTCTTCATCTCCGCCCTTATTCGTTTTCATTAAAAACTCGTTGGAGAACTACAATATAATATATTGTAGTTCTCTAACGCAAATATTATGCAATATATGCATTTTGGCATTAAGTCCACCACTCCTACTTTTATGTGCAATAAACTGAAAATAAGAAAATAAATCATTTCAATGTGTTCAAGAGGCGGGAGAGGTGAATTATCTCGATAACCTTTTTAACACATTTTTCAATAAACATGGTGTGTAAGCGACTTTTAAACCGGAAGCCGTGAAAACTAAATTCAATATATATATTAGTAGCCTAGTACAAAAGGACGTTGTAATGAGGTTACAGTAGAAGAGTTCCGTTTTCGATAACGATTTATTAAAGTATTGAATGTTTTTAAATTAATATCTACATAGCTTATAATTTCTATAGCAGGAAAATTTTATCGATTAAATACAAGCGATACCTAATTTTACGCCGCGCTTATCTGTCGGTATCTCATTAAACACCTTTGTAGGATCATGATGTATCTTTAGAGGGTTATAAAATGATATTAAATAGAGACAATAAAATTATGAACAACTTCTACAGTTTGTTAAGATAGTAACTTAGTATTTAAGTAGTCATAAGAATTGCTAAAAAAATGCTCACACTTGTTATTTCACTAATATTATGAGCGCTTATCATTATACAGTGTATTTATACGCTATTTATATATATTTATATTAAATGTATATAAATATATATATTTATATACATTTATACGCTAAGTTAAATTATCAGAACTCGAATAAAATCAAACGTTATCGTTCTTAGTTTATAAATATATTATTATTTCAGGATTGTTCTATTTTTCAATCTAAAAGTCTAAAAGTAAAGTCAGCAAGGTTTTGGTAAACTTCAATTCGTTCCTTAATTAATAACTCCTTAGTATTACACCGAATTCTATTTTGGATAAAAAAATGTCAAGCTAAGTAATAAAGGTCTTATTTCATAGCTTACGTTAAGTAGAGATAATGTAATGAAAAAGTAGCCGATGTACTTACCTTTCATAATTCTCGAAAAATTGAACGGAGAGGAGTATATTGTTCAGTATGAAAGCATCAGCATCATTCCGCAGCTGGTATCGCATGAGATTCAAGGTCTCCTCGTCAAAGGAGCGCACGTTTGCAGGTGGCGTGGAAAGCGAGGATCCTGGCACAGCCATGGACGCCAGTGCTGGCAACGGTGCCTCCTTTACGGCTATTCGCTTGTTCGCCGGGTTTAACTTCTTCTTGATGTCCTCTTCTCTTCGGTCTTCTTTCCATTTTTCCCTACCAAAAAAATTATCCGATTCCTTTTGTGACTTCTTTTCTCTGTTTCCCGTCTGACAATTACCCATCACTTTATATCACAACTTTTAACTATTGTCCGATATCTAAGAATCTAATATTATTCTATTGATTGGTGACACATCATTATTTCCTAATCAGACTTCCGATTTTTCGCTACTTGATGCAGTGTTTGCACCTTTACTAATTCCGAGCTGCCTCGCTTTATAATTTTTATCCGTTATCACAGCTGAACTGAGTGGCTTATCGCATTTCAGTTATTAATATACTTGATTGTTATCGCGGAAAATTTATTAACTATGAATTGTTTTAATAAAAGTGTCGAATCATGTAAAGCAAATATAAAAGAATACTGCGTTCTCGGATGCCATTTTATGAAGAATCTCAAGTTGAGTGTGTAACGAAATGCCTTAATACCAAAGAAGTTGAAATATGGCACACAAAACGTGCTTACCGCTAAGACATGTGAGTAACATCACAAAACATTATGTCAAGCAAGTGGTCATCGTAGTTCTAAAAGAACAGACTATATGAATTTGTTTTTTTTTTTCATTATTGTAAAGCAAATTATTTTTAGTGAAATCGTTAATTGACTGCATTTAATTTTTTAAAGTCGCTTTGGGACGAAAATCATTGAAATTAATTAAATAGAGTTGTAATAAAATATCAGATTTTCACGTTTTATATCAAAAGCAATTTCATTGATTTCTTTAGACATCAAGTTGATTTCGTGATATTTAAGTTGTAAAAAACACAGACACAGAAGAACTATTATTATAAGTAGCTTATATTTTCAGTCATCAATTAAAATCAGGTGCCCTAAAAATATGTTGTCAATGGGACAAAAAAAAGAGCAAAAATACGGTTTAAAATTTAAAAATATATTTAATTTAAACTATTTTTCATTTCATAAATTGTTTGTCTAAAAATATGTTTGTATACTTTGGTCTATTCATTTAACTAATTTACAGAGTGAAGTGTTACCGATAAAATTAAAAGACAGATTTAACATTATATAAAGAGAATTAATAACTACATATCAATAGAATACATGTTTTTTTAAAGAAGTCAGTGTTAATGAATTATATCAATATATTAAGTGAGAAAAATAAATTGACATTATACATTTTCATAGTATTAACGTTTATAGTATTTATATAATAGATTATTGTATTTTATTTATACGAGTTTAAGAGAAATTGATAATTCACTCATGTCTTCGACAGCACTCAAAGCGGAGTCACCAAATAACAGGGGTCCAAGTTAAATTAACGAAAATGAGTTACATAATAAGCCCTGTTATATATCTAGATTAAAGTCGAAATTATATCGACAGTATTTAAAAAGTAGCAAAATATTTTACTAAAGTAGAAAGGGCTATTAATAGTTAATCACAAAGGTCATTTTTTGACACATTAAGAGCTGTTGTGACTTTTAAAAAACAATACAACGACCAATATAAATCAGTTCAGTTATTTATATTTCTTTTTATTAGAGCTTTTATACAAACTATATAAATATAACAACATTATTTAGCCTTTCTCGAACAATCTGTTTAATGTTAAAAATATTAAAAACTTAATATAAAGTGAATAATGCATACAGGATAATTAATAAATAACGTCAGCTACTACAATTCATGGTTATGATATTTTAAGTAAGAATAAAATTTGTCGTTGTGATGAAAAACAAATCATGAAGTCAAGAACAACATTTATCACAAAGTTTATGAGTAGGTATTAGGTTTAAACATAAAAAACGGTATTTGAACAATACACAAAAATCATGACAACATCTTGGTAGATTCTTCGTTTAGATTACCACATTGATCTGAATAAAATTGTCAGTTTTCAATTAATCAATAAAATATATTTGGTTTCTGGAAGTGATTAAGTGATTTTTTATTCAGCTTATTAACTACTATCTATAGTTGACTTAATTTTCTAAAATTAACGATAAAAAACATCGACACCCTGAGGAATATTAAGGTGTATATTTTAGCGCATAGCTGTGAATTCCATATATCAAGGTACGGTCCGCAATATTTCCGCTGGTGGGATGCTGACGCTAGATTCTTCCATGTTGTTAGCTATGCCGATGTCATCAGCTTCCGGATGTATGTTAATTCTTCGTTGGTTTTTTAGCCGCTTCACTTGACCCATTTTTTTCTCGAGCATTCGCCTGTAAAACAAACAATATTCGTCAATAAAACGTAGTACCGCAGCGTAGCGAGAGTTTCATAGGTACGAGATGCTAAAAACTTTGCTGCCGAGCGAAACACAAATTTTTCACCTCACTACAGCGAGAAAAATTTTTACGTGCAAGAAAAACAGCTTAAATAAAATGGTAAATTGTATTATTTAAACTATAAATTAAAAGAGTAATTTCTACAATTAGTAATGTTGAATGTAATATTTTTTTAAATTGTTTTTTTTTTATAAATGTGAATTGAGGAAGAATACGTAGAATTTTTGTTTGCTTTGTACACTTTGTTCTTTTTCTGGTGCGGTCCGAAATCCAAACAAAATTTATAAAAATCACACCCACCATACATTTAAAATTATTATAGGTACTTAACAAATAGTATATTTTAAATATTATTTATTCTTGTTATTTTTATAATTTAAGAAACTAAAATAATTTAGAAAAACCAAAACGGAGTGTTATAGTATTGATTTAAATAAGAATAAAATGTAACTTATAATGACGATTCGGAACGTACCATGTGTGTTTTTCTTTTAATAGAAAGGCTCTAATTTTAAAACACTTTTGCTACAACACGTAAGCGGATAAAACGCAATTCTCCACTCAAAAATTGAATAATGAACCGAACTTTTCCGGGCATGTGAGGTGAAAAAATTGTTTTTATTTCTTTTTTTAACAACCGAAACTCATTTAAAATCTAAGAGTTGGGCGAATCTAGTGAACTTCATAAACACTTCATCGTATAGATAAATTATGATATCATGTCAATTATAATATCATAGGACTATTCAAATAACACGAAAATAGGTAATAAGTTCAAACTATTCAAACACACTTTTAGTAAGAACGCGTAACATAACGGTACTCGTATATTCTGTCGCGCTACTGTAAATAGGTAATTAACATCTTACGTCACCATACTGCGTCTAAACAAATACTGGCTACAATGGCTGTTCGATTTTTAAGAAATACTAGTTGAAATAATGAACTGACTCCCTAAATAGGGAGTAACCTAAATAGGTTAAAAAATAAATCTGTCAAAATACCCAATAACAGACAAAGTACAACACCGTGTAGATACAAGCAACTTTTAGCTTCGCCTATCGATTTTTCAACTTCATCAATGTTGCCCAGCCGAGTTGGATTATTCGTGTCACCTCTTTGTCGAAGTTGAACTTACCTGAACGGAATATTTATCGGGAAATCCTACAGTGCTAAGTATGGTACTCAGATCTAACAACGATTTGACCAGTATAACAGTATATCCGTTACCATTGAATTTAAGCTGACTTCCATCATCAAGTTCAAGTTGAATGGAGTGAATAAAATTTCTCTTAACTTTTTATGAGAAAAATAACTTACTGCTGCCGCCAGTCAATAAGAACACCTAGCAGGAATACCGCGGCAATTGCGATAAGCACAACTACGGTAACACCCACAATAGCAGCCACGGTTAGTGTCGAGCCTTCTTCCATCACTGACACTGATATATTTGGATCTGCTGTCGATTCAAACAAATCTGTAACCAAAGTGATTTTTAAGGCAAAACGTTACTATTAGCAGTAACAAGTTATAATTATACAAGAAAAATCTTCATGGGGGCATACTGGTGACTCCATGATAATTACCTAGGAAGAATTGTAAACTGTCACTAGATTGCACGTGAACTAATTTATATTTACTGGTCTGCATCAGAGTAAAAGGACCATTAACCATACCACTACAGATTCATATTGTAGATAAACCGAGTAAGATTATCAAAGGGAATTGATAAGAAACGAGTTTTGTTTTAATTTATTTGATGTATGATAAGTTCATAAACTTCTATGCGTCATTCTCCTGTGACGCAATAGTAACTTTAATTTGAGTAATTCATTTAAAATCTAGATCACATTTTAAGAGATTTCTACAAATAGAGTCTGGTTATTTTTAATTGGTTGGCACTGAAAAAAGGAGGTATATGGCTTTAATGGTTTCAAAAAATTATGATTTATAATCTGTACCTGTTTAAAACGTATTTTGGTTTATTTTTATGGTGATTTATATTTTTTAAAGTTCGTTATATACCTGTCCGATATAATCATAAATTAGAAAAAAAACGTAATAAATTCCTTACCACTATCTTCCCAATCTGCACTCTTTCCGATTTGCTCCATTTGAATTAAATGAAGTTATTGACAGGAACATCTGAAAATAAGACGCCCTCTTTTGTAATACAGCAACGTATTTAATAAATAATAACCGTAAAAGACTTTATTATGAAGTAATTTTAACAAAATTCAACACATGAGTAGTTCAGTACCCAAGGAGTTATTATATGAAAAGGATTCAAATGAGTGTAAGAAACTAGAAAACACCCACTTCACTTCTATTTTATTAATGTCGCTATCTTGCTGTTGTCAATTAATTTAATTTATATCTACAAACGAAGGTATATATGAAATTAATAATAATAGACTGTGATACAAGCCAGATGTTTTTTTGAATACTGTAAGAAATTATTCTGACACTTTAACACTTCCAACGACAAATGCAAATACATTCGAGGTTGTATTTGGTATTTACCTATGTGTTCTTCTTTATCTAATAATTGATACTATAAATACATGAGTAATGAAGCATACTTCTTAAAAGGTTTAATAACACAGACAACAATGTTTGATCTTACACTGTGATACCAATATTTCGGAAATCATGTTCTAAGCAATTTTAGGAAGGTGGCATCGATGTCTCCTTATGGCAAAATCTGGAAACTGGCAATTATAACATTTATAATTTTTTGATACCGCAGAAACATTTTAAAATAAATTTATTCATTCTAAACTTATATTAAAAAGAACGATGTTTAAATAATTTTTTCCATTGCTATTTCATCTGAGTCACAACTCAGTAACGCAAACTTCGTAAAGTCATCCTATCTGTCCATCACCCTATACATTAATTACACGCACTTCCCTCGGAAGCTATCGACAAGTTTCGGGCGTGTGAAAAATGTCTGTGTTTTTCACAGAAGGCGAGAAAATCTGCCAAAGAGTTAGTCATGATTAGAAGTTAAAGAAGAGATTTTCATATTAAAATATTCAGCGGTAGAAAAAGCTTATTACATTTACATTTCCGTTTCTAGAATATGCCAATTAGCGAATATATGATAAGACAGTAATTTTGGGTACGTAGAGTATATTTATCTTTTTCTATACAATTAAGGATTAGGACATGAGTGCCACTTTCCTAAAAGAGCTTTATTATATTAAAATTTGTAAAAAGGGGTCTTTATTCGTATATATTAATAAAATCAATGATTGTCTTCTGTATTTTGTGATTGGTTGTTGGCTGTATTGAACTTTGGAAGTATTACCAAATATTTACCAAAATGAAATTTTAAACCTGGCACAGCTTCTATGATAATTACCAGACAGCCTACCTATGCAGCCGTATACACTGCATAATATCTGGTCTACATATTTTCTGGTCTACATCTGAGTAAAAGGACCATTAACGAAACTACTACAGATTCATATTGTAGATAAAGCGAGTAAGATTACCAAAGGTAATTAACAAGAAACGAAGAAAAAGCTCACAAACTTTTATGCGTATTTCTCCTGTAACGCAATAGTAACTTTAATTCGAGTAATTCATTTAAAATTCAGATCACTTTTGAAGGAATTTCTACCAACAGTCTGGTTATTTATAATGGGTTGACATTGAAAAAAGGAGGTATATGACTTTTTTGGTATCAAAAATTTATGCTTTGATGGTTTGTAACTTTTTAAAACGTATTTTGGTTTATTTATTTTATATTCCTTTAAGAATGATCATGTTAAATTAAAAAAATGATAAAAGTAAATTTTGAAAATTTCCTCTCAAATCAGCAATAAGATAGTCACATAATATTAATACAATACAATAAAAAATTTCTTATTTTCGTAAACAATTTCATAAAATTAATGTTTATGTGTTAATATTTATATCTTTTGATAATAGATGCTTATTCATGATGCTACAATCTGTATATAAACTTTTAAGTAAAATAGTATTTTAATAATCAGCTTATCATTATTTTCTGTTATTTACCCAGTTTAACGGCTATATTTCAATAGAAAAAATACCACAAACATTTCTACATATACTTGTAATTTTGTGGCTCGCAGCGAAACAAACTTTCCTTCTTTGAACCTATTCAAACGGAAATTATACGAATGATGTTTGATTTGACAAAATTGTTAAATTTCTCAATCTCATCATAAAGTCTCGAATAATAGAGAAGGCGAATCTTTTTACATTAAAACTTTTTAAGCCTACGAACATCCGTATTCTGATACCTACTCAATTAGAAAAGCGCCTTGCTCATCCATGGTTTGTATCATGTTGTTTCGTGACATGGACGATGACCTACGTTTAAACTATCAACATTTATCGTCACAGATAATATTACATGATCGATCACTGTACTGTGTCACCAAAATTTTTTTATGACTACATTATCGTCGTAATTTAGAGATAGGCTTACGCCCAGCAGTGGACGTCTCTTGGGTGTTATTATCATTTTGTATACTTCCTTTGTGCTAAATATTATAATTATAATAACGTCTTGTAAAATAATGGTAGTAACTAAAGTCCACATTAATAGTCTTTGTTTTCAGATTAGACAATACCGATTCTGTGAAAGGAGTGATTTATGTGACGCAAAACAATTAAGATCGGGTATTGCTGATAAAACACGATTTTTACTTTTTTATCAATGATAATGAACTGATTTCTAGATAGATTAATCATAAAGCTTCTTATAAATTTAAATTAAGGTACATGTTTGTGTTTAAGAAGTTATTTTAGTTTAAAGTGTTTTTATTAAACAAGGTCATTATATAAGTATGTTATTATCATGTTATTTATAAACTTTTACCTATAAAATTAAATGTTTTCAAAAAAATCTTTTAAACGCTTAATGTATAGGTCACAAATCTATGGAACAATAAGTTCTTAAATCAAACAGTTTTTAAAAAATAATTATTTGATATTAATTATTTAATCCTGACGATTTTCCACTCACCATGGATCGTGGTAAGTAAATTAGTACTTAGTAGGTGAAATATATACGTATGGTATTTAATGTAGAGGGAAAGTAAAAGCCAAGATCGGGTTTCAGTTTTCCATCCGTTTTTTGGTTTTGGGATAATTTGAAACTAAATAATGAAAAACGGTTATTTAAAAAACTAAAAAACAGTTATTTAATAAGCCCTACTGCGTTTCATGAAATGAAAAAACCCTAAAATCGATGCAGTTTGGAGTAATCTGCAATGTAATATAGATATGTGCTTCACTAAACCTCTATTTTCTTGAATGGATCCCGAATTATACATACATATTCTCGAAAAAAACATAACCTTCCTTCTGGTGCGCCAGAAGACTGTGCGACAGCGGTCGAGTAAAAACCTTACTTATTAAAAAATCAACACCCTTATAATATTTTTTGAGAATCCTGTACGTTCAAAAAATATTTGCATTATGACGTCATACTTATTTTGGGTCTATAAGTTATGTCGGTGTGCACGAGCAACTGTGATAAAACTTTCAAATTCGTTTATTCTTAAATAATATGAATTTCATTAGTGTGCACTGGTTAAAGACATTTTTTTTTAATTTGATTAAAATACAGGAATTATTAAGTTTTGCCTTTCTCATGTCAGTGGACATTTTGGGGAACTATTTGCTCTCAGCTAACATACTGACACAGTAAAGAACAGTAAAATATCTTCATACAAACGTGCCGCTCTCGGTTTGAATGTGTGCGTGCGCGCCGCGCGCCGTGTCGGCACGCGATTTCACGCACACGCTAGCATAATATATGGGGGAATAAGGTGGCGGCAGTACGGGCTGTGCTGCGCGACTGTGAGCATGCGCGTACGTAACATGACCGCTCGCGATCGTCAACTCTCGCCGGCCACTTACCATAATATTAATTATTACGAGTATCATGACTTCAAAAAGGGGAAAATAATATAGTAGTGTTTTCGGGTGCCTCAATAACGATTTCGCAAACTCATTCGCAAACAAATATTCAATCATAATATGCTTTTTATTACATAAATTTAGATCAAGTGCTGCTTGTTCGAAAATATTAACTATAAGTAAAAGTGAGAACCCTGGGGATCAACGCAAGAGTAGGCTAATAACTCGGCGGGCGGCCTTAGATAAACTACTGTTCTGTATTTACTGTGATACTGAAATCCAACAAAATTCCTATGAATTGAAAAGAGAATATATTACCAAGATATATTACACTCACTAATTTCTACAGAACTGAGATAAAGAGATAAGTAAGTCAATTTCAACCTAAAATAAATTCGTATTTTTTTTAGTGATGATACTAACGAAAACTACAAAACTAAACTTAATTGTTTAGGTTATTTGTTGACCAAATTATGACTACAAATACAATTCAAATTACTTATTTTAAAGGATAAGTTGGCTGTCTAAACCCCTTATTAATTGAAGATCAGAAGTTAGTGTTATTTTACAACACCAGTCGACAAACGGTTCAGTGGAAGTCATGGAAATGCTGTCAATTATATCGTCTCAGGTGACGAATCACGGATGTATTCTGACGAGCCTGTAAGAGAACACTAATCAGCCGTTTAAATGTTTAAAGACGAAACCAAGTCATCAAAAGTCGTTCATTCTAATAATGTATAAAAAATTTATTGCCGAGCGATCTCGGAAGATTAGCGTGATTGTAAAGCAGTATCATATCAAGTTATTTAACTATTCTCCGTACAACCAGCCCTAGCTGATTTTACAAACCCGATAAATAAGAATAACTTAAAAGTTATTAGGATAGCGAGGATAGCGATTTCCAGACCAAACATTGATTGTGTCGGTGAATACATCGATAACAAAACACTTAGGTACTGGGAAATACGCAATTGGAGGGATATTAGTATGTCTTTCATATCGGTAGTTCCGTGAAGAATGCAATATCCCCAGTGTTTTATTAGCCGATAATTTATCTGATAACAAGAAAATTTTGTACTACGAATGCGGACATAATGTTCAGAAGCCAAATTTTATTATAATTGTGTGTATTGTTGTTAAAATACAGAGACACACAATTTTATTACTTCTTTTACTAATTTTTCTTTAGTTTCAGTCAACTTCATTAATAATTAAGGGACTCTTTTTTATTTGATTCTTACCCATGAACTTGTTAATTTTTACGGTTACTATTCTTTTTTTTATACATTTTATTTTGCCATTGTGAAAAATTATGAAAAACCACAATCCATAATTTTCATTTTACTGAAAAAACAATTAGCACACTTTTGAAATTCTAAAATCAGAATTCCAAAAGTGCAAAGTAACGAATGTTAATAAAATACAATTTAAAAAATACGAATGTTATTTATTTTTTATTTTACATAATCCAACACTACGTTTTCCCGAAGCTATTAATACTAAATTCCTTTTGACTTAATTCCCACAAAAGTGTTTCTAATTTTTAAGTCTAACTTTTTAAGTCTGCCTAAATCAAACCCAACAACTTTGTTCTACAAACAAGACTGCATGCAAGCAAATATTCAGCTTCCAAGCAAGCATACAGAATATTATTTAGCCGAATTGATAGACCTTAGCTGACCGCTACCACGACACGTCGGTCGACTCGCGCCTTTTCTTAATCGCTATTCTAACCTTATTTTATCGGTCCTTATTACGACATCAGCGATTACTTTATTATTTCCTTGATTAGATGAAATCCTTTTACTATATATGTCCAGATAACGACCATTAATACACAAAATTTCGTAAAGGTGGATGATATAGGTACAACAACAAAAAATTTGAAAATGTTCATAAAGAGAATAAACTTTGTTTTTAGAAAATATTACATATTAACAATTTTTGTGACTATCGCTAATTTCCTTAAAACCACTTTTACCGGCATTTATTCTTGAACGACGATCGTTTACAGTAATCGTAGATATAAAAAAAATGAAATGCAAAATAAAACAATATTTTTGTAGTAGACAGGAACGTGCCTGATTAAAATACTGGAAGCTAGTAAGTAGAACAGCATATGTATGAAGACCAATAACTTAGTAATCTTGTGATCAGCAGCCTTTTTTCATAATCGTCTCTTTCTGAATCCGTAAAGAACCTTTTTGAATGTCACCTCCGCAGCTCCGTGAGCTATTCACAAATCCGACATCGGAAACTTTTGACAATGTGATTCGGAATGAAGACTTAACTTTCGAATGCGACAAGTTATTGATGTTAATACAAGTTATTTATTAAAAATTAAAATAATATAATTTTGCCTTGATTATACTTTCAAATTATTATTTGCTAGTAATTTGAGGTAAGTTTAGTTGCGTTGTTAACGTTTAATAAAGGATATAACCAATTAATCTACCTATTACCTAAGGTGCTTATTGAACATAACTCTTTTTCTTTTTACTCTAATAAATACTTTAACGCAGCCATTGTATTATAAAAATATTATTTTCTCATTAGTTAGAAATTCAGATTTTGTTAAAAATATGTTGTTTATTTGTCTTCTAAAAGAATAGATAACACCACTCTTTAATTTTAAATAATGTAACAACAATCATTTGTTTTATATTCATAACAAAAGTAGGTTTACTTTAAAATAGTATTTTTTTATAATAATCACAGATTATATTATTTTCGTAACTACATAATATGATAAAGCACCAGGTTTAACATATAGTTTTTACGTTTAAACTAAGCAACTTTATTTTTCACTGACGTCTGTTACCTTTTATTTACAAAGCTAGTTTAAAGGATATTAAGGTAGTTATCAAGACATTACACAAAACAGTATTTTATTTAAGCTTTTTGTTGTAATTACGATACTTTGTAACAAATATGTTTGTAATCAAGAAAAATGTTCATATTTTGTACTTTGATAATTTCTACTACACTAAGTCCATATCCTACCATTTCATAACATTAGTTATAAACGCGCTTTACTACTGAAAGGTCACTATAAGAAGTCTGTGCATACGGATTCGAAAACTCGTTTCCGATAGGATTTGTGAATAACGTTTGACAATCCGTTCGGGAACAAATTTTACAATTCGAATTCGAAAGATATCGGTCACGGAAAGTTTCGGACGTTTGTGAGTAAGTGGCCAGTGCTCCTGTAAAAGAGTCGAAACGTCAAGATTAAATATACAAAAAAAACAAGAATTAACGCGACGTGGGTAAAAACTCCGGTTTTATTCAAATATCCCGTACCTATAAATTATTATTTTTGTTTTTATGCATTAAACTGCAAAACTTTTATATTTAAAAAATTTATCTTAATTCCTGTATACATGATAAGGCAGAATGGCGTTTTTCCGCTTTACAAATGATGACAGATTATATTTTAATTGGCAAAACTAGTTAAGATAAATATTTAATTGCTATTATATTTCACAAGAAATGTCTTAGTGTCTAAGTTTTATACAACGAAGTAATTAAACTGAAATGGCTTTACTAATTATTTAGTTATCTAAATCCTAACAATCACAACTATCTGGCTAGTATACAGATACACTTAGAGCACACTACTCTGAAGTGTATTCCGTTTGTTTGAAAAGAACCTACTAAATACCTACCTACCTACTTTAAATAATTTTTAGATTAGATTTAGATTTAAGTAGTATAATATGTTACCTACAGTAGTTAATATGTATGTTTTGCTATCGTAACAACTTTGCGCTGTTGTAGATTATTTACCAAATTTTAAAATTGTATTGTTTAAATTTTAAGAGATGCAACGCCCTTGCAGGTTTTCCAGCGCGAACTATTTTCTAGACATAAGGCCCACTCTATGTTATCAATATGAAACACTAAATATTATGATTATCTTAACTGAATGCAACTTTATACCAAGAATTTTCAATCGTGAAACAATTTTATATCGTCGAGTGTCTGGAATCCAGTAGGCCGTTTGTAAAAAAACAACAAAACACAAAAAAGTGCTTTTCGCTATAACGATACTATCAGTGTCGTGTGTCAAGAATAATTTCGACTGAGCAGTGAGTTTGCAGACGGTGAAACCAGTATAGAGAGTAGACCGACACATCTACCAATAACATCCAACCCTTAAAAACTTAAAACTTCAATTCTTTTGTGAAGATGACACATGCAACTGCACCGAAATATCGAAGGTTTTTAGCTTCTTCCACATATTTAACATTAGAACCGAAAACCTTTAGCGTAGGAAACCTATTGATATATTTAGTCCCAAGACTCAATCTGATATTATGTCAATTGAGTTTTTTACTTTTCGTAAAAAACAGTTTAGCTGAAACCTGTTAAGTACTCTATTGTACTACACCAACTTTTTACACGGTTTCTAAATCGAAACTAAACAATGCACCATTGTAAACTTTATTACATCACAATCTTTAACTACTAGCTGCACAATTATTATTAGTTAAAAATGCATGTTATTTATAATTTACTTCCTGTCTTAAACATTTGACGTCGATGACTGCTTTTATTTAACTTTTATGCAATATATCCAGACACAGTCATAGAAACCACCTTTAAGAAGTAGTTATAGAAATAAAAGAGATAACCTAAACAAAAACAATCATATAATTATAGTAGAAAATGCACGAAATAGTTTGACAATAATATGAGCATGTGTTCACAGGATAACTCTGCTTCGTTCTAAGTACGGTCGACAGTACAATCAAACTATACACTCTAAAAATAAAATCATCCTTATTACAATAATAAAAGGTAGGTAGGGTATATACGTATACATAAATATAAGTACAATATGGACATATGTGTAGATTAATGTGTTGTTGACTGTACAAAAAACAAAGCTACAGCCAGCTAGAGCCATATTGTAACAAAACATGCACCAAGTGATCGATATTTTTTTAAGAAATTGTATTTAAACCGCTTAATTTAATTTACCAATACAGCGATTGACATTGCTGGAATCTATAATCTAAGATCACAGTGGTTTGTGTGTTTGTCTGTCCGCTCTTTTTCCATTGTATACGCGTTACCATAGCAACGCGTTAACTGCAAGTAGTTCGTCTACCGGACGCTAGATGGCGCTAACGGAAAAATATTTAATAATAGAAAAAATTTCAAGAATTTTGTCCACCCGTGCGAAGCCGAGACGGGCCGCTAGTCACTAATATAAGATCACAGTGATTTGTGTGTTTGTCTGTCCGCTCTTTTTCCATTGTATCAATTAACGTTACCATAGCAACGCGTTAACTGCAAGTAGTTCGTCTACCGGACGCTAGATGGCGCTAACGGAAAAATATTTAATAATGGAAAAAATTAAAGAATTTTGTCCACCCGTTTGAAGCCGGGACGGGCCGCTAGTCTTTCATCTAAGATCACAGTGATTTGTGTGTTTGTCCGCTCTTTTTCCATTGTATCAATTAACGTAACCATAGCAACGCGTTAACCGCAAGTAGTTCTTCTACCGGACGCTAGATGGCGGCTAACGGAAAAATATTTAATAATATCAAAAATTAAAAGAATTTTGTCCACCCGAGCGAAGCCGGTACGGGCCGCTAGTTTTTATCAAAGATTTTAGTTCGAGTTATGAAAATTCGTAGATCTAGTTAATAACCGCTAGGGGCGCTCATACAAAATCCATAATAATATTTTACGTAGACAATATCTAGTATCGTCGCGTAAACTCTTACATTAAAGACATTCTCCAAAAGTAATTTTACTGAAGAGACTTAGAGATTCTCAAGACAGAAGCGGTTTACTATTCGAGGATAAATGTGGCGACGCAACAAACTTTTATGGTTTACTGTTAAGTGAAATAATGAGTACTTAACAGTATAAGCCTCCTTCAGCTTCACTTGTTCTTTTTCTTGGTGGTTATAACCAGCTATGAGCCAGGGTTGATACAAACATTGTAAGAAAATATTAAAAACAACTCATATAATTTTTATTACGCTTGAGCTCACATAATAGCCTCAGTTCGATAAGTACTCACTTTTATTATTGCGAGAAATGTTCTATCCTATAGAAAGTATGCTTACTCATTGAGTACCTTAACATCGTCCGTCGGTTTCGTGCAAACACGAACTTAATCCGTAAGCTAAGTAAGTCACCGACAGATAGTCAATAAGTCGTATAAATGGATTTACTTAATCTGCAGCTGTCGAAAAATTAAAATTATCGTTAAAGTAGATTTCAAGTGACATATAAACTGAATGAATTAATAGCAGATAAGCCACAAAGAAACCCTTTATTTTATTTTTTTTATCGACAACGTCTCTAACCGCAGTTTTGTTTTTTTCGGAAAAGTTTATTAAAATGTTTACTCACATATTATAACGTAACCTTACATCCATAAAGTTACATAAGATTTATTACAGATAGTAGCGGAATCTTTTAGCATCTTTAAATATTAAGTAAGTTAACTAACGTAACACAAAAGATCAAAACAAAATAATTAAGAATATCGTTAATGGCAATAAATATTACAATATCTGATACATTAATGTAATAAAAATAATAAAAACCTCTAATAAATCACAGAGTTCTAATTTAATTTGATAATAATTTGATAATAAAATTCTGATAATAAGTTTAAAGGCATTTTTAAATTAAAAACTTGGTATCACTCTAACGTCCACCCCTCTTCGTACAATTACTTTCATACAATTTCCAGAAGAATTGACATAGTACTACACACGACAAAACAGGATAGTGTTATTATTTGGTTTTCTAAATATTATAATAAATAGTCGCTGCACTTTAACAAAGCCTTTAATTATATTTACAAATCCGCAAGAATTTATTAAAGGCGAAACTTGTGAATGTGAACAAAAAAAACACCACTTAACAGATTCACTGTATTGATGTCAGTGCTGCGTCATAAGCGTTTCGTGAAATGTATATAGGGAAAATCATATTAGGAAGGTCATAATAAAAGCTACCAAACGGGCTCAACGATTAATAGTATGTGCAAACTTAAGCCAAAATAATAATTAGGATATGACATACAAATACAATAAATTTGGCAACTTTGCCATTCATCTTCTTTTACTCTTATTTACTTATATGTCGTGTCACATTAAAATTAAAAAGAAAATGCACAACACAGCAACAGTATTAATAGTAATTTACAGTGCAATCATGCCATTATTTACCTATAAATAATGGCATGATAAACAATCACGTTCATTTCGAGGCCTTGTCGTTCAAGTAAACCTCCAAAATAGTATATATATTATTGGTTTTTCTAAGATCTCACGGATGTAAAATACGTTTTATGTTGTTCTTCTACTCAAACATCTTTCCGGTTACCGCCACAATACTATTTTGACAAATGTAGGTATCTAAATTTTTTTATTGTTTGCAGTCAAAGACGAGAACTTTCAAATATTTTTGGCTAATGTCTCCAATTGAGAATAAACGTAATAATACATCTCTGTATCTTAACATCTAGATTATATCTGTGGAAATTCGTTATTATTGAATTAGTTCATCAATTTTAACAGCAAATAAATAGTACATTACCTACAATTGTATACACCTTTTGAAGAAATGTGTGTTTCGAATGCTTTTAGATAAGGCTTGGTCGACGATTGAAGTACAGTTAGGTATTCGCGGAACTCTTTGGTTACAAGGATGTCGCAGGATCACATCGCCAGTTGGATATGTGTCAAGAACGAAGCAAACGCTTGTCCGGAAAGTGATAATATTCGATATTCAGAATTGTACTAACTGCCAAATACGGTGATTCACTAAAGCAGAATTCTAATATTGTCACAAGTAATGATAGTATCATAAAAAAACAGGTCTAGATATAAGATTGCGTTAATTATTTATGTCGGATGGAAAATTATGACCTTCACTCATAGTTTTGAAGGCAGCTAGTGCATTGTAATCAATTCGCAATCGCAGCTATGCGTAAAATCAATTTTATTGTCAGTTCAATAACTTACATAAACACGACAACCGACCGGTCCTTTCACTGAGTATACAGGTCACACCACAAATTTGTACACTTCGTCACTCTTTATGACTAAACTAGAAAAGTTAAATCTATGACACGATATAAGGTTGGTATGTTTTGGCGCCACGGCCGTGGTGTGTACAAGCGCATGCGCAGCGCTCTACGGCACGGCTCTCACTGTGGTTGAGCCTGATGTCGACATTCGCAAGATCAATTCACCTTCTAGCGCTGGAACTCAGCTGGTTTACGTTTGCAGCAATAACAAGCATTTTTGTCTCTGTGTCGGTAGTTCGATCTAAATGATTACTTATTCATTATTGATATAATTTTTAAACTGCATCTACCCCGCATAATAGCCGTGTTTTTATAATAACTTACCATACCAATTAGTTTTTTATTTTTATTTAAGCTTTAACAGTTAAATGCCTGCTAGATTTTTATATCTAAACAAATTATCAAGAAGACAAGTTGAATGTTTTCTTGTATTCCTTTACATACCAACTTGTTTTAATTCTTCTTACCCGTAAGTCAAATTATTTATTATCTAACTAGCCAATATTAAAGCTAGACACTAGCCAAATTATTTTTCCTTTTAGCTCTCGAATAAGAGGATATTAGCCAGACTATCCCCTTAACCAGATAGGCGTCTACTAAACCAATACATTATATGAATCATGCTTGTAAACAGGATTTCGATAAACGCCCCATTTCAATTATGCATTTATAATAAAAAGTTTAAAAGAATTCCAATGTTTTTATCCTGTATATACCAACAACAATTTTGTGTATATGGTATCAATTGGCAAAAGTGTAAATTGTTGATTGACACTACAATTATCAATGCTTGTTATCAATAAATGCTAAGCAAAAGTTATTATTAGAAAATATAAATACTTTGTTTCTCCTAAATATAGTGGATTTCAGTAGTTGTTAATAAGCATCTCAATGCATAACCATATGCCATAGGTACCATACAGACATAAAATTAATGTTAAATAGGTTTAATAAAAAACAACTTTAATAACCGAAAGAGAAATAAATCCATCGAAGTAATTTTGATTTTATAAACTGTATTTTGTTTATTATTTGATAACCTTACCAAAGTAGGTACCTATTCCCATATCTAAGGATGCAGTGGTTTATAAAAAGATTCATGAGAAGATTAAAGCTGGTTGCACATTTTGTAGTATAAGTTTTGTGTAATTTTAAAAGCATTGAAAACAAGTGACTATTTATCACTACAATTAACTCATTTCTAGTATATGAAATAAATTAAAGACGTGTTTTAAAATCTCTTTAAAGAGGCTGAAATGTTTTTTGAAAACATTTCATTAACATAGAATTAGTTATACTTTAACTTTATTTATTTGGTGATTATTGCAATTAAAAGGACGTGTTTAAAAAAAAACTTGATGTTGCAAAACGTCCACAGCTAGACGGAAGCCTCCTCCTAAATTGGGAGAATGTTGCCATAATCGCCACGCTTGACAGGCTGGTTGCAAATTGCAGTAATTAAATAAAATGAATTTGTTGGGAAAAATATCTTGAAAATAATATCAGGGTTCCAGAAATTTATTACACAAGTTGAAGTTACTTTTGCCTTACAGGAGTATGTGCATAATAGTACAAAGGAAAATATCGGTAAAGACAGATAGATACAGAACTAATAGTTTTTGCACAATTGGATGTATTCTATTTTTTGTAACTCGCTCATGACAAACTAATGGTGAAATAAAAAAAAACTAACTAATAAATTGTAAGACACACATATTATCTTTTTAAATATACTATCATCTGTATGTGTGTATCTCAGTGAACTTCTCCGAAACGCTGGACCAATTTTGATGAACTCGGAGATTTTGAAATTTTTCGTATTTGAGTGGGACTCTGGATGATTTAGATCGACAAATATAATGGTTTGGAACCGGTCTACCTTAACCGCTAGTTTAATTTCGTATTCTATTTAATATAGTCTCCAATTGTAAGACAGGGCCTGAAAATTGACGTCAAAATACCTAATGTCTAGACAACATCGCAACTCTATTTACACAAGTGTTGCAAGGTTACTAACATTACAGAGACAAATGTATCAGAAAGTTAATTATCGTTATAAGTAGATAATACAAAATAACGGTTATGAAGTTAAATAAATCAAATAATTTTGTATAACTTAAGCAATTTCACTAGAAAAAAAAACTTTAGATAAACAAAAACTAGCAGTTAAATGGAATATATATACATTTTAATTAAATATAAATATATTTATTTGAGTAGAACTTCAAACAGAGGGATATACAAGTTTTTTTTGGCGATTTTATAAGAGTTTTGGCACATGAGTTTCTTGCCCGATTCTTCTCATGTTAGCCCCTACGTTCGGAATCGGGTCGCTCGTGGCGATTACATGCGCGGCATCAACTCCGCGGATGTACTTGCCGCTAGCGCACGGGCTATCTTTATTATAAAAGAATATTATCTTGATTCTTCTATGTAAAATTGACGATTTTAAGTGCCCGCAAGGGCCTATGAAATAAAGTTATTTTGATTTTGATTTTTTAAATGCGCAAACTTAATTATCGCGTTGAGTCACTGTGTCATTGGATTTTTCATTTTGGAGATAATTATTTTTAATCTAACATTGCAGTGGTTAGTCATTTATACCAACTCATTGTAAAATCATGCTTGTTATTTGTGTATAGCATGTTTTGTAGGAAGAGCTTAATTACGTAGCGCTTAACCCTTTAGTCCTAAGATTACGGAGATTTAACAACTTTCAGGAGGCTGGGAAAGGCTGGGAATTTTTTTTAGTAATTAGATGGATGACAAAAAAAAATATTTTTTTTTATGGAAGGCACGTTAACCGTTGGTCCCGCTTCTATATGCAGTATATTTTTTAACCCCCGACGCAAAAACGACAAGGTGTTATTTTACAACGTATCCTACTTGATTTTCGTAATAATACTTTATACTTTTATTTTAAACCTTTATATTTTTTTTTTTTTATACTTATTTATTTTTTATACTTTTATTTTAAACCTTTATAAAAACACATGCGTTATCAGGTTTTTTTTTTATTTCAGTCAGATTATTAACTGCGTTACAGCAACCACAGATATAGAAATATTATTGAGTTATTTATACGCATTATTATTTAAATTATTGAAATTAAAGAAAACCAAAAAATAGTCAAGCATGTGCTCATAACACATAAACTGAAATACTTATTATGAAAACTTAAAGAAGGTACCTACTTTATATTTGTGCATTTTTTCTTTTGTAAAGAAGGCCTGTGCCTTAGAAATAGGAAAAGGCTGATGATAATGAATAGCTCTCCAAAAATAATACTCGAGGCCTTTTTAGGACTCATGTCTAAAACAAAGATTTTTAAGCTCATTCTTGCTAAAAAAATTCGAATCACAGTCCTTCTGAAACATCGCAGTCTTTTTAAAATGGACTCAAAACTCAGTTCTTAAAATAAAATCAGCCTTTTAAAAAGAACCGAAGACAAGGTAACTTAAAAATCGATAAGCAGATATCTATGCAAAAATAAAATGACAAAAATAGTGATACAACAATGAGCTAATGCTTCCATTCCTTGTGATCTACATCAAACACTTTTTATGCAAGTTCTTTTGCTTAGACTGCAGTTTTTTAAAGTCTAAAGACTCGAAGGACTCTTAAGAACCCATCGTAAGTTTATTAGGAAGGCGGTGGTTCTGAAAATAAGATTAAAACCTAGAAATTAGGAGTAAATGACCCATGCCCCTAATACAGATCAAAATATGTATTTTTTTTCTCACAAATAAGTTCTGTAGTTATTAGTTATTTCCGAGTAAAATTTTATATATAATCACAAAAAGCATTTTTTCTAAATTTGATGCAAAATAACCATGATTAATAATTAAAGTACCTAATTAAAATTTTCTTTATCGGTAGGTAATAAAAGGAGTTTCAACAATTAATACCTATTTAACATAGAAGTATCAACCTTCTGCAACGAGTGAAGTGTTTTATAACTTCTCAGCTAGTACGTGCTAGCACGTGTAAAGAGATAAAAATAATATTATGAGTCACGTACTAATAAAGATTATGTCCATATAAATCACGTAAGAGAAAGTGGGGTGAACATGCCGTCAATTTGTTCAACAACAATATTTTTACACATTCGATTAGACTGTGGGAAGAGCTACACTGATTCAATAGCAAATCTTTATCATTATTTCAAACAGAGAGTGGATTTTGTATGATCCAGAGGACTGAGCAAGGAATCACTACGTTTTTCCAGAGGATAATCACTGAACCAAAACCACTGAATCTATTTAAAGAATTTTTTCACCATTTGAAAAATATATTATCCATATTGTTATAGGTTATAGGACCGCTAGGTCTGTTATATGACCTACCTTACTGACGACCATGTCGCTGAAACACTGAGTTCTATTGGTTAAGGTATATAAAAATAACTTTTGAATTAATATGATTAGCTAAGCATGATCCGAGTGAATGCAACGGTTGTATATTTTTGGTTGCGAAAATTCTTTATTTATTTAGTCGATCACGAAAGCGTTATTTATTGACTGTATCATATTTTTATTTTCATTTATTCTGAATATTTTTGCTATCGAAACATTTAACTGTTAGATTTGTTCATCGAAAGCAATAAAAATTTAACTAAATTACTTGTCTCAGGTGTCAAATGGGTGTCCCATTTGGTGTCTTTATTTCTTAATACATGATTAGTAAACCCACAAACAAATACAATTGCTTTTGTATTTAAACACATATATCTAACGTCAAATATTTTGTAATGGTGCATCCACACCACAATTTATTTTTGTAATAGTCATTATGCAACACGATAATATTCGAAAACACTTAAAATGCTGCTTACCAAAAATTTGAAAACGTTGCTTTATAAACAAATTTAAGGAATGCAAGACCATTCGTTTCACTTCTTAATTCGATTCTTCTACTTTGATATTACCAAAGGACAATAGATTTTATTGCTTTTATCATTTTGCAAAAACACTCAGAATAATAGATAAGTAAAAATCTAATTAGAAAATATATTTAAACAATAAAAACATAGTATTTACTTATATAAAGCTTAGAAAGTATAATATTATAATGCCACTCAGTAAAATTCGTTAATCCCTTATAAGGATACTGGGCTCTGTAATCCTAGCTAATTATCAAATCTCATACAATATAACACTCGTTTTACCTAAATCAATGTTATGTTTTCATTAGGCATTTAGATTTTTTATCTTGGTTGTGGTATAATAAAAGTACAGCACTTTCATTAAAGCAACTGTCATACAAACCTCCGTGGTCACTCGACCACGATTTTTATAGTGACGCAGCTCCGAAATCTCTGGGTGTCTGGGTATTGTAGTATCGCTGTTGCTTCTGATTTCCATAAAAAGTTGTTTTATTCAAAAGAAAATTTCCTTAAATTTATTTATTTAATGTAATGTAATATGGAGAAATAATACGGAGAGAAGTATTCTTGGATACAGAAGGAGTGACAAGAAGAGAGCCACCGACATCAGAAAATTCACAAAACTTGAGGATGTCATTCGAAAAAGTAGACAACTCGAATGGAAGGTCACGTCACAAGAGACGGAATAGGGAAGTGGACAAGGAAGACCACGGAATGGATCCCCAGTTACGAACACTTATCGTAAACGTGGACGACAGCTGAAAAGATGGTCGGATGAGGTTGGCCAGGGATAGATCGGGGTGGAAAAGGCCGGAGGAGGCCTATGTGTCTGCAGGACACGCTGAATTATAAGTAAAAATGTTATTGATGTGTTTTTATGTACCTAATTATCAGCAATAAAGGCTTTTGTATTTGTATTGTATATAATGATGATCCTTGTTGGTCGAAATAAATAAATGAATTTGAAAAAAATTGAATTAAATTATTGAAGATATAATAAAATAATATAATATTAATCAAATTAGTTTTCTAACAATTACGTTTCCTTGTCCCGATCGATTGTAAAATTATTATTTCTATTGCTATAATTAATCACATTTGTAACCCCCGACGCAAAAAAAGTAGTGTAGTTTGACTGCTATGTGTTTGTGTGTATGTTAAACAGGTCGATTTGAATACAGTTTTTTTCTTTGAAAGCAGGATTTGTAACGGTGGTTTTTTAATTTCATTTATCAAAAATGGTTCAGCCGTTTCAAGGTCGTCGGCTCTTTTGTTAACTGTTCTAGGGAACATAGGCGCATAGTGGGTATAAATTTACTGATCTTTCTCACCTATACAAGACTGCACAAAGTACGGTTAGGTACTATGTATAATAATGAACAATATTAAGTACAAAACGTAACTATAGGCAAAATGATCACAGAGGAACAATTGAAATACGACTTTCAACAGTAATTTACACAATACACACCTGTACTAATATATAAAACGATAATTCACATTAGAAGTTTTAATGAATTACTAATTAAAAGGAAAGAAGAAATAAAAGAAACACAATGAGGAGAAACATAACATAGTGAGTTCATCACTATATATTGTATACATAGAAATTAACAATAAGACATTAATGATACGCGTTATACAAAGAATGCGAGTTCACACAGAAATCTTAATGTATGAAATATATATGTACTTAACAATTTACGTGTTTTTCTATTCCTACAACACAACTTCAAACAATTATAAACAAGAATAAGGTATTTTATTAATTTGAAAAATTCATGTAAACTGTACTTATCGTAACTTCTTTTGTTTTAAAATGTTAAAAATTCAAATTCAAAAAACCCCCAGCACAAAAAAGAAAAACAAACATTTAAAACGTCAAAAATAATACCTATCATTGACCCATCATACTCAATCGACAAATACCTATATAAATTTTATAATTATAGAAATTAATGGATGATGGGTTTTATTGTCACGGTGGGGTACCGCTTAAGTTAAAGTAATAGTTAAATAAGAGAAATTAAAAACTCATATCGCTCTCAGATCTATTTTACACCCAACCTAACTAGATTTCCAAAAAAATAATTAATTCAATTATAGATTTTTTAATTTAAATAAATTTTAAATTAATGCGTAAGCAATCAAATGAAGGCTCTTTCTCAAACGGTACCTCGCATTATTTTTGACGGTTTCAAAAATCGCTTTTCTTTTTTTGCGTAGGGTTTATTTTAAATTTTAATTTAATCTTTATTTATAAGACTAGCGGCCCGTCCCGGCTTCGCACGGATGGACAAAATTCTTTAATTTTTTTCTAGTATTCAATATAGCCTATGACACTCAGCAATAATGTGTCTTTCTATTGGTGAAAGAATTTTTAAAATCGGTTCAGTAGATCCCGAGATTACCCCTTACAATTTAACAAATATAGAAACACACAAACTTTACCTCTTTATAATATTAGTATAGATAAATAATGCAATTGATACAGAACTTTTCCATTGCTCAAATATCATTACTACTCTAACAATGAAGCCATAATACCGACCACCTTTTTTGTAAAAATTGTGTAAGATTGTCAAAGATGCTGACCAAATCTCAATTTCAATATTGCAACGAAACAGACTGTTTGCCAGCGTTTTACCCTATTGACCAATTTGATGGAGATCTGTGAAAATATAAATAATAATGTTTGTTTGTTCGTAATTTAAATGGTGCTTTACCGTTATTTATAGGGATATTATAGTATAAATTATTAGCATTTGTTTTGAACATTCTAAATCCGTCAGACTTGCAAATGCTTGCATCTAGCAAGCTACACTTCTGGTCATAAGTTACAAGTAATGTATTATCGAACTATTTTTCATGATATTTCCAAATTTATTTCTTCAGCAGAGACATCGCGCCGGGTATTGGAATTAATTGTCGTGTGTTAACCTCGCAAAAACTCGAAACTCTGTCTATAGATGGC